>OY728140.1:832753045-835253045 GCA_963277665.1 Viscum album
CGGCCAAAGATTTGACATTTCCCAATGGAATTTTCGGTCCTTATTCATTTTTTATTAAATATTTATGAAAATGAAACACTGAACGAACATGATTAATATGTAGATAATATGTTCATTAAAATCATATTAAAGAACAAATAACATGAAATGAAAATCTAACCACAATTCTGCATAGATTAAAAATCAAATAAATAGTTATAAATTTAAACATGACTACTCTGATACTACTTGTTGGTTCTGGGTGTAGTGGAAGTGTGCGGTGGTGTTCGATATATTAAAATTTATTTTAAAAATCATTACCTGAAACCAAGAGTGAAGATATTTCATGTTAAATTTATAATTAATTTATATAATATTTGATGGAATAAATACCTTGGATTAAAAACTTCTTTCGTTGGTGAATGTTGATCATATGAAAAGACCATTTCAGATTACCTTTATTGTGCTGTGAGTATCAAAGGATAGAATCCCTCAAGCACGCCGCTCCAACACTTGCGTGCCACTCCCGCACTTACACGCCGCTCCAACACTTGCGCGCCATTCCATCACTTGCGCGCCCTTCCATCACTAGTGCAACACTTTCTTTCATTTGTCATATTTTGATATGATGATGTTGAAATATGATTTGTGCGCAACATACACTTGCGCGCCACATATACTTGCATGCCACACTTGTGCGCAACTTTCTTTTTTTTCCAAAAACACTTCTTTACTCTCCCTATCCTTCATAAGTCTTACATCACAAGTTTTGCAAACTTATGATATTTGTAAAATACAAATCAGAAAATCATCGTCATAGTTACAATGAAAAGTACTGAAACTTCCCTATCTCCCAGCAGCATCATTCCTTCCAATCAAAATTGTATATGACTGGCATCATCATTTCTCCCCCTTTCTATCGTAAGTCTTGCATCACAAGTTCTCCTAACTTATGATATTTGTGAAATACATATCAGCAAATCATCATCTGGTTTTCAAGTCCTTTACAAAGTGAATTGATTTATCTTCTTTGACAAAAAAACACTATGTAACAACAAACTCTTCTTACTTCCTTATCCGTACAACTTGGTCCCAAAATAATCTAATAGAGTCACAATATATTACTTGATTGAAAAAGGTATCAAATACCTCTAAAAAATTGGATTTATGATCATTGGGGTCTTTGTTATGAATCCTAATGAATTGAACCATATTTTGGATCATGTGGATAAGTTCAAGATTCATCTTGAAAGTATTCTCCTGGACAGGAAGGCACACAATGTTGGTCATAACACCACTTATGGAAGAAAATACTTAATCTATTATGGTGTTATCTTGTAGAAATGTCTACTCTCCCTGATTGATAGGTGGCTCATATTGAAGATTATAGGGGTGTGGTAGTGCAATATCATTACACTCATCCATTGTGAAGTGGTGGCATGAAACTTATGATTGATTGATCTCAGGATCGAATGAAAGTAGTTGTTGAGTGTTGAGGATATTTGAAAGAGTCAAAGGACCATGATATATTAAATAAACTCATGAAAAGAGATAGGACACAATCATTTCATAGGGATAAAAATGTAAAAATAAGGGTGGGGTAGGTAAGGTAATCCCAGATTTGATATGAAGGCTACTATTCCTAGGAAATAGTGGTCCCCAAAAATGATTCCAAAATTTGATGCAACCATAGGGAATTTTTGATTCCTTAGGTCGTGATTAGATTATAAATTTATTGTTACCAAACTACAATTACTAATAAGGCATATTAAAGAAACAGTACAGGGTTGAACCCAAAGAGACAACTGATAGATGAGTAACCTAGTAATTAAAACCCTATAAAAGGATTCTTCACATTAACTCTGTATATTAGGTTTCACTAGAAATAGGTAATTTGGATTTAGATAAAATAAAAATAAGGGATCAGGGTAATTTTTTGGGCTTTAGAAAAAATATAATCCTAATTCAATCTTGGGATAGTCATATGGATTAAGCTGTGAATTAGTGAAAGGGTTACCAATTAGTTATGGTCAAACCAATTGGATCTACCAGTAATGAAATTATTCCATGGTCAAGATATAAAAAACAATATAGATTCATTATGCATATATTATATGAAAAAAAGTGTCATAGGATAATGGTTATAGCATGCTCAACTCATATTAGGTTAGGTTCATTCAATTACACCTCCTATGGTTAGGTTTGTGAAATAGAATGTGATAAAAAGTTTTTTTAACCTAATTAATAGTCATAGGGTTTCTAGGGTTCAATTATAGATTCATTAGGCTCAGAAACACCCTTACTTTAGACCCCTAACCCTAAGAGGATTATCCATGCATGTCAGTATTGATAAAAAGAAAAGGAATAATAAGAATACTGAGCATAATCATACAACAATTTAGAAATAAGAAATCAACAATTAGAAAAAGTAATAATCAATCAAAAACTTACCTTGAATGAAGAAATAATGAAGAAAAAGTGCAAGCGTTGAAGTAGGATAGCGATTGGTATCGAAACAGATGTTAAAATTGAAGGTGGAAACAAAAATATCAAAGAACAAATGTAGAATGAAAAAAACAAAAGGATTTGATAAAATGAGTAAAATATTGAATCAAAATTGAGTTTGAAAGAAAAATAGAGAATAAATAGAGGAGAAAATAAGAGAAAAATGTATGTCCAAACTCTCTATCTACAGTGGGCATCACTAAAATATATATAGGTATGAAATTTACACACTGTGTAAATCATTCACGTCATGTATTTTCTTTAAGTAAATCCTACCTTGACTTTTACATGACGTGAAAGCTTTACACATCGTGTACTTAAGATCCACAATGTCCTCCGATAATCTTGAATCTTGTGGAATTCTCAGGCTGTATCTTTGACTAGATGATATATTGAACTTTTTCATATCATGTAAATTATACACGTCGTGTATGTGATTCACATCTTTCACTTTTTTCACGTTGTTTAATTTTAGTGGGAATTGGACTTTGAAAATACCATGACATGTAATGTATTTACACATCATGTAAACTCTTCACATCATGTAATTTCTCAAAGTATAGACTTTAGTTCATAGGGATACTATGAATGAGGAATACATGTTGTGAACTCCTTTCATGGCATGTAAAACCTATTTTTCCATTTTTTCTGCATTTCTTCCTTTAAGTCCAAAATTCCCAATTCCTACAAAAATAAACCAAAACCAAGTGCATTATCGAATAAAACATGAATAAAACTTAAATAAATGCATCCATAATGTGTATATAAATTCAGCTTATCAACAGACGATCCCCCACTCGACGACGGGGGTGAAGGGATGAAAGGGGAAGCCTACTAGCATCCCATATAATATATATATATAAGCTTAGGGCATTATCTATTCTATCCCTGGGGGGATATAGAATAGGATTGGCCTTGATGTGTGGGTGGGTGTGTTTGATGTAGTTATACCCCCAAGCACCTAATAGTATATATAATTATATATAAATATTTATAAATATATTTATTTATAATTATAATTATAACTAAATTGATATATATTTAAATAATTATAAAATTATAGTAAATATGTTTAAATAATAATTATTTTTATTATATTAATAATTATATATAATTATATAAATATATTTATAATAATATACGAATATTTAGTAAATATATTTATTTATAAATATAAATATAAATATAAATAAATAAATATATATATTTAAGTAATTATAAAATTATATTAAATATATTTAAATAATAAATATATTTATTATATTTATAATTATATATATTTATACTCAAGATGGTGCAAACCATGGTCAAGCCCATGGTTTCAAATTTTATTGAAAAAAATAAAGACAGAGTACAAAGGGAGTGGGGGAATGAAAACAAGTGACAAGACACTTCACAACATAAAATAATCATCTATGGGATTGGACACCACTCCTACCTTTCAGATGAAGACCCCTCCTCCATGTTTTAGGCTTTTGTGATGTCTCATTATCAATATCATCCTATGGGGTTGGATCTTCCACCAAACCTGAGACCAATACCGACTTTTCATTCTTAGTGCCTTTGAATTAATGAGAATTGAAGAATTCTTAAAATAACACCTCCTTGTTATTAAATCTATTCAAGATGTCAATAAATCTAAGTGACCTTACCTAAGATCCATCAAGTATGTCATCCATTCTACCTTTGTCTTTTTTCTTTCCTCGCTCTTAAAATGAACTTGGTGCTTCATAAGATTCAAGTAAAATATCTAGGGTTTATATTGCCCGAGACTTCAGATCTTTTACCAATTGAAGATAGAGTAATGCAGTGGTCTCCTTACGTTGGTTGCTACCAATAGGTGTGATATCTAATACATTGGAAGTTCTCCCCTAATCACTTTTGATCAAAGGTAGTTCATTGGATTTAGGGGATTTTACTAAAGGATATTTCCTAGCTCCATCCAAGGGTCCCCCAATATTGACAATGAATTTTTTGCATTTAGTTAAAATGATAGAATCAATCTCAAATTTTTGATTACTCTTACAATCAAAATAGGTATCTAGGATTCTCTCCAACCTCAATTTCACATCAATCTTATCCCTCACATAAATATATTTTTCAGATTCTTCATGATCAGAATCAATTCCATCATAGGATACCAAGTCTACCCATGAACCATAAGGTTTGTGACACATAGTCTTATGTCCCCATGGGAGGATATCCTTATCAACAAGCTTGTTCAACACTAATCCAAACATGTTTTCATAAGCCTCCAAACATGA
Source organism: Viscum album (assembly GCA_963277665.1). Classification (NCBI taxonomy): domain Eukaryota; kingdom Viridiplantae; phylum Streptophyta; class Magnoliopsida; order Santalales; family Viscaceae; genus Viscum; species Viscum album. The sequence goes on from OY728140.1 coordinate 832,757,794, forward strand.
TTCATTCACACCATGCTCTTGATTTTCCTTGATTGGTATGTATTTACCTTCCTTGATAGACACATATTTCACGTCCTCTTGACCCATTGGTTCCTAGAACCCTAGGTTCCCCCATATCCTTTAATGAAGTCATTAGAGATTCTGATACCACGGCCCTCACCCTCACTGCCTCCTTTTTCTTAGAGGGACATATTTTCTTCACCTGAAGATTTTGTACATGTATTAAATCTGATACCACATGCTCAATCATCTTGTTGAAATCACAGAAAGTGGGAATTGATTCATACTCAAAATTAACTTCAAACCTCTCTCCATTGATAATAAGGATATCATTATTTGGAAGAGATTTTAGAAAATCAGCATCCAATATCACCGTCACATAATAACACAATTTTCATTCAATGGTATTTTCATCTAATTTAAGCGAAGCACCAATATAGGTAGAAATATCACCAAGAATTAGGGGATGCTAAAAAACCAACTAAGTCCATGCACCCTAACCTAGATTTGGGCATTGGTGTGGTTTTGATTATGAGTATTGAAGTTGAGATCCCACACAAAAATCTGGAAGATGCTTGAATTGAGGTTATAAAAACTCAAATCCCAACAATCAAACATTATTTCTCAGATTAAAAAATAAGATGAAAATAGCCCTTACTGATTGGAATAATTTTCCAGTTGCTGAATACCCATATTCTAGAAAGCTTTGATTTTAGGTCATTTCTATTCAAGGGTTTATCACTATTTGTTAAGATCAGCTGACCAATTAGGGAGCATCTTCACTAATCTAACCTATCCTTCAGTACATCTTGATCCACCTTGACAAATAATCTTCCATATTCAGATCTGGAGATCTGAGACTCATCTAGGGAACTTTCAGTCAAAGCATCACCCTTGTGTAAGACCTCCATGAAAGTGACACCCTTCTTGAAAGGATGTTTAGGATTAGCAGGATGACCAAGGAGATTTGAAGCCTCCATGATCGATCATTAGAGCACAAAAAATAGTCAAAGATCAAGAACCTAGAAGAGCATCACGACTATGTCCATATATATTTATATATTAATAAATATATATATATAATTATATATAAATACCTTTTAAATATATATATTTATAATTATAATTATTAATAATTAAATATATATTTAAATAATTACAATAAATATATTTATATATATATAATTATATATATATATATAATTATATAAATATATATATGCGGGTTATCCCCTTGGGAGGGGGGGCTATGGCTTTCCTTTTCGGCCTCTGTGTGTGGCTTATATGTGTTTGAATGTATTTGTACCCCAAAGTACCTAATATATATATAAATATATATAAATATATATAATTATATTTATAATTATATAAAAATATTTATTTATAATTATAGATAAATAAATAAATAAAAAAAAAATTAAATAATTATAATAAATATATTTAAATAATAAATATATTTTTAATTATATACAACTTTTTAAAATATATTTTTTTATAGTTACAATTATAAATAAATATATATATTTAAATAATTATAAAATTATAATATATGTATATATATATATATTTATATATTAGTATATATATATATATGATTATATAAATATATATATATATATATACACACACACATACACCAAGACAACGCAGACAATGGGTTTTGGCCCATGGTCCCAAAATTTATTTAAAATAGAACCAGGAGAGTACAAGAGAGAATGAGGTCTAATGACCAATGAAAAAAACTACGAAATAATAAAAATAATTACTCATTTATGAGAATGACCACCACCTATAATTTTCATATGATGTCCTCACTTCCAAATTTTGGGCTGTTGCCACGTCTTTCCATCCACTTGAGAATCTTCTAGTGGGATGTGATCCTCAAGATGTGGATCACCTTCTCCAGCCGGACCTGCACCCTTTGAGGATACATTTTTAGGGTTTCTATTTATTACAGTCTCAATAGCATGAGCATTACCAAATTATTCAAGGAAGACCTCCTTGCTATTATATATATTTTTTAAATTTTAAGCAGGCTAAAGTTATTTTTACTAGAATCTAGTGTCGAGGGATGCTCCATGCAACACCAGGATTTCCTTTGGGGGTTTCAAGGAAGCCTGATCCTATTCTTCATATACTGGTGTAAACTTAGGTGAAAGGCTAAGCGAGATGACTTTTTTTATGGGTGACCATCTGAAATATGTCATCATCAATGAGGACATTCTTTCCCTTATTGCCTTTAGTGACTGGCCTATCCACTGTCGACATATAAGAGCCCGTGTAACACCCAATATTTTTATGAAATAGATTTTTAAATAATATGATTTCTTTAGTAGCTTTCATTTCATGTTGTACCATGCTATGATTTCATTATACACAACACCGACTTATCTTACATTTCATGCAACACTAAGTTTCTACAAAACAATATTTTATTCTAATTATTTAAACACAACAATTATAACCTAGTCGTTAAATTGGTGGGAATGAATAGTATTAACCACACCATGAAATTTATATATATTTACTCAATAAAATGTTTTGAAATTCATTCATCATATTAGATAGACATAAGATAATAATAAATCTAATTTTATGCATAAAAAACTATATTTTTCTAAAGGTAGTTTTATCGCCTTTTAATGGCACAGATGTTTTAGAACTAAATTTTGGAACTTTTATAAATTATATTTGGAAAAATAAACTTCTTATTTTAAATAAGGATATAAAAATTTACTTTGGGTGAACTTTTGGTACTTTTCTGAGAAGTTTCATGTTTTGATAAATCGTGAAAATACATATTTTTATTGAAAACTGTATTTTCATTTAAAGTTTTTACAAGGTAAAATTATATTTTAGATTAGTTTTAAATTTTAATTAGTTAATTTTAATTTAAAATAATCCAAGTATGGTTTTTTAAAAATATTTTATACATGATTTTTTTATAAAAATATTTTATGTTTTAAAAGGGCATTTCTCCGAAAAAACCATTTTTCATGGAATTTTAATGGTTTTATTTTAAATTAAATTATACCACTCACATATTTTGAATTACTAAAAATAGATGAAAAATTTATATTCGTAAGTTAAAAATTTATTGAATAAATACATTTTATTTTTTGACAATATGAGTAATAACCATGGTAAATTTTGTTACCATGGTAAAGGAGTAAATTGGATAATTTTGGTTAAAAATAAAATCACAAAGACTATAAGATAACACTGACACAGGAAAAAAAATTTATGGGATGAATAAAATTATATCCTTAACACCTAAGGATATAAATTAATCCGTTTAATGGACACTTGTCCATGAAAATTACTTATATAATATTTTAATCAAAGAAAGTCACAAAATGTCACTTTCTTTATCTTTAATATCTATTATGTGTTCACAGGGGAGAAACGTTATGTTATGAATGAATATAAATATAAATTTTTAACTTAATAAACATTTATTCATAATAAGAATTTATTTTTGACTTTCTTGGTCACCTAGATGAGATTATGGTTTTTATAAAATTTTATTTAATAAAAATATAAAGATGTCACATTCATTTTTTAAATAATATTACATTTTTAATATATGGTTACCCAAAAGATTTTTTCTACTATAAATATTTTTTCCGAAATATAGAATTTATCTTCATCATGGTATTTTATTTTTAATTTTTATCAAACACATAAGTATATTAAATAATTTTACAACACTGATACAATAATTATTTTATTAATATAAATACCAAATAAATGTTACTAAAAATATTAAAATAAATTTAATTTTAAATTATTAATGTGATAAAATAATTTTTTAGATAAACCCGAACTATGAGGGATATAATAAAATATTTTTTTCTAAGTTAACTTGCTATATTTATTTTTTAAAAGTCCAAATAATAAATAGTGTCAAAATTGACACTAATGTCATTTTATGAAAATAATATTTTATTAAATTATTTAAAATCATAAAATATATTTAAAAATACAAAATAATTATAATATAGTCTAAAATTATATAAATGTTTCATTTATGGTCTAATTGATAACATATAAGTAAAAATTAAAACCTTTTAATATAAATTTTTTTGTTACCTTAGTTAAAATTAAAATAGGTTAACTAAGAGTTAATAAAAATGATAAGATTTAAAATAGTACAAAAACTTGTATAAATTGTATTTTTTAATGTTATTAAAACCTTATCCCATATTATATTCTAATAAATATCATTTTTTAAGTATTTTTGATTGATATTGAATTTATTATAAATTATTTTTTTGGAAGTTACAAAAAGTGCCCCTCACCTCAATTATAAAAAGGCACCTCCTCACTCATTTATTCACATTAATTTGAGCGATAAATATAAAAAATTCCATGAAAATTTATCTTATAAACTTCCCTAGACACATTATATAGGTTATGGTCTTCCCAAAATACCCACTCCAAAGTCCTTTAGAGGAGATCTAAAGGAGCCGTTTCGAAGAAGAGGCAATTTCTCTAACCAATCACTCTCTTTTTATACTCCTCTATAACTCCTCTAAATATATGATATATATCATAAAATAATAACTTCATCATCCTAAATATTAGTAAATTTTATTATGATTATGAATACACCACTATAAACTTGTTTCCTATCAAACAAAAAATGAAAGTATTGCTCGTGCGTACGTATGACTTACCGTCTCCACGTAGCGATACAATTCATTTTCCATCACCTTATTTTATGTATGGTAATTATTATGGGTTTAATATTTATATATAATATTTATGAAATAATTATATTTATGGAATGATAATATCATATTTCCCTTTTTACCACTTAATCTTTTTAGAAATGATAACATCTCTCGTGCGTATGTATGACTTACCATCTCTATCATGAAATGTGATCCATTTTTAATCTATATTTCACATGAATAGTAATAAGGATGAATATTATGAATATATATGATATATATAACATAAAAATTATTCTTTAATGATAATATATCATATAATTTTTTTAATAGGACAATAAAAAATGAAAACAACGTTCATGCGTACGTACATCCTACTATCTCCATGAATGGTGTATTTCATTTATATCTTTTAAATAATATTATAAATACTTATATACTGAATATATATGATATTAATATCATGTATATAATTTTGGAAATGATAAAATCATGATATAAGTAGGAAGAAAAAAATATAACATATCAAAACACATGAAAAAAAGTGGCTATTACCTGAAATGTAACTTTAACATGAATTTGTTAATAAATAAGAAATAAAAGGTCATAAGTAAATCATATATGGTATGATATAATTGAATAAGGTTCTTTAATATATATATAATAAACTTGTATTTATTATACAATAGGTTTTCATGAGTACAATGAGAGTCAAGACATAAGGTAAGGGTTTTTGTCTTACTTTTATTTTTGTGGGACACATGCCTTATACACTACTTATTTATTACACATGGTGTATATAATACCCATGAATGTATTTTATTAAAATTATCTAGAATATTATGGTATTATTATATCCATATAATATTCTCTATTTCATGGGGCATATGATTCTACTGATTATAAAGAGATGAGTGTTAAATTCACAATCTCATTTTATTCGGTATTGTTTATACATAAGTATCTGCTGAGAAATATTTATCTTCCATGTACATGTTTCTTAAAAAATTAATTACAAAATATTTTTACTATTCTTATAAAATTGTTAAGCCATTTTTACTTATGTGTGAATTTTTATTAAACTATTTGAAAGGAATATTTTTGTCATTTTCCTAACAATGCACTTTGTGAATTTTTCAACAAAAGTACAAAAGAAATGTTTTTTAACTTATACGACATGAATATATTTTTATTATTTCATAACACATTCATGAAATGAATCTTCCCTTACAATATTAAAAGGTTAATTTCAAAGAAAATGTTTCTTTTAAAATTTCATGTCATTTTAAGGAAAGAAAACTTTTTCAAAGCAGAAATAATATTTTCCTCAAGAATTATTTTCAAGTGATATCTCAAACTTATTTTCCATCTAAAATAAATTTTTTTGATGTTACTTATTTTTTAATGGGGATATTTTTTAAGGACAATTTCTCTATTATTTCTATGGTTGGTTTATGTTTATGATTGGAATGATAACTATGAAACCCATTTAGTTCCCATGGGTTATGTTATGATTGAATGATGATTATGAATCCCATTTAATTTCATGGGTTCTGATATGATGAATGATTTATGTTCTTTTGGAAAACATATATATTGTTTTAATTATGTTATATTTTGTACCTATATATCTATCCAATTCATTGGGTAAATATTTATATCTCGGGAGATAGACAGGACTAGAATGGGGAATAATCTTGGTTCAATAATACATGGCTGGAACAGGAAGTAAACCCAGTTTAGTAACACATGACTGGAATGAGGAGTGAACCTAGTTCAGTAATGGATTTTTTCTAATATTATGGTGTTGGTAGAGATACTTGACTAATATGGAAATTATTTTTTATGATTATGTGTATACCAAAATTTCATGTCTTATGTTAAGCTCTCATGAAATATGTTTGATTTTTTATAGACTTCTTTGATCTATTCCATGAAATGATATCATGATATTTTATACACTGGATATGATTTTAAAAAGTTTTTTATATACTTATTCCTTATGATTATATCATGATTGATATCTCCCTTAATTTTTATTACTAAGAATATAAGCTCACCCTTTTCATATGTTTCTTTTCCCCAGGTTATAAAGAAAGATTTTAGGTAGAAATACTAAAGGAGAAGATATTGGTGGGAAACATTGAATATCTTTCACCAGACTAGAATTTTGTGTTATATGTTTACAAAGGCATAAAAATAATATGGTCTTTAGGTGTGTGTTTGTGTAATGTATGAAATATTCCACCAAAATGATGAAATGTCTCTGTATGAAAATCCTTGGTCGTTATAATTGGTATCTGAGAAAAGATTTATTAAACCTTTGGAAACTAGGATAAGAAAACCTTTGTAAGATCCATAAGGATAAGTATAAGTATATGTTAAAATACTAGAGTTTTGGTAATAATCATGAATTACTTAAGTTAAATATAAGTTGTCATAATTTTAAATTTTACAAGTAATTCCCCTTAATTATGAGGTTTTCCAATTATGATTATTATATCTCAAATTATTATTTTTGGGTTTTAGACAATGGTTGGGACTAATAGGATTCATGTTAATGGTAAATTTTATGGATAATGGAATAATATTCCTCATTATCAACCAAATTAAATGCGAGTTGTATGGAAAAACATTTTCATTACTCCTAATCAGTAATCTCAAAATATGATCAACAATCTCAACCTTGGTAAGTTTCCTGACCCATCTAATAAGAGAAATATGGAGTTTTATAGTGACCACAATGGAAATAAAGTTCAATTTTTCTCATGTAAATAATGCGGGAAGAGGTATAAAGGATAATGTTTCAAAGGAAATGGAAGATTATTTGTTTTTGGAAAAGGACATAAAATAAGTAATTTCAAAGGAAAAGTTTCAGTTAACATAATAGACAAGGATAATGGTATTCCTAAGGTATCAAAGATAGTTAAATGTTTTAAATGTGGAATGTATGAGTATTATTCAAATCTATTCCCTAGGGGGAAATATCATCAGCAAGGTTGTATGAGTAATGGTTATATTTTTGATGATTAAGAGACTATGAATGACATATGAGATGAAAGAAGTGTCAAGGAATAAAATTATGAAGCTTGGTTAATGGTTTAAGAAGATAGTGGAATGATTTTTTGTTTATGTATTGGAAATCAATTTTAAATTTTTAGAAGTAATTTTATGGTATTATAGAATAATGAAGCATCTATGGATTGTTCAACTATAGTTTTCCTTAAGTATTTGAAAGTATATATTGAATTTTACTAGTAACCATTAATAATGATTGATATTGTAAGGTGATATTTTTTGGAGAATACAAAATTAAGGGAAAGATAACCCTTAATATGTGTATAATGTTGGGATAATAATGAGATAAAGAGATGTTTGATTGTGATAAAATAAATGAGATAGTATTGTTGACCTTGGAATTGATATGATGAAAAAGTGGTTTATGATATCATGGATTGAGTTTAGAGATTTTTTTGATTTATGGTATGAGGAAAGAGTTAAATCTTTAAAGAATGCATTTTTTCATGAATGATTTATAGTAATTTATGTTATTACCATGTTTCAAGAGAATACATGATAACATCTTTCACATGTTTGGTATGTGACAATTAAGAGCTACATAAAGTTATTTGAGGGATTAATGATAAGTTGATTTTGGAAATTTAGTGTCCTTATTCAAAAGTTTTGGATTTTAATCTTTTGGAAGGATCATAAAAGTAAACATTTATGATTTTTTTACATTGAAATTTGGATGAGGTTTTAGAGATTAATGTTTTAATATAAAGATTTATGCATATTGGATAACATGTGATAACCATTTTGTTGTGATGATAACTAAAGATAGAAGGAATAAATTGTCATACTATTATGGATATTATAATCCACTAGTTCTGTAGGTTTTATAACCTAAACTTCATTTCTTGAATTAATAAATGAATTAGATATTGATCAAGGCATAACCAAAGAGTGAGATTGTAAATATGAGATAAAATCAAGTAATTATTTATTCTCAATTGATTTTGAAATAAAATATTATTCTATTATCATCATTTATAATGATAAAAATGAAAATTTTTATACTTATTTGGTTCATGGTTTTGTGGTCATTAACCTCATAATGACTATATTCTCTATCGCTCTCCATCAAAACTTGATAGTTAGTTTTCTATTATTTGTTTATGTTTTCACTTTCCAATTATGCTCTCCTATGTAGAAACCTAATTATGAGTTACTTTAGGTAACCGTAATGTTTCCAAATTTTCATTTTTAAAGGGAGTTTTAGTATTCATTTCTATGATGTGGGTTTCTATGAAAGGAACTTTCAAGTATTAAACCTTTAATGACCCTGACGAATTTCAAGGGTGAAATTCATTTTAAGGGGGGTAGAATGTAACACCATGATATTTTTATGAAATATATTTTTAAATAATATGATTTATTTAGTATCGTTAATTTCATGATACACCATGTTAATCTTTAATTAAATGCAACACCGACTTATCTTGCGTTTCATGAAACACTGAGTTTCTATGAAACAACATTTTATTCTAATTATTTAAACAAAAAATTATAACCTAGCTATTAAATTGGAGGGAATAAATAGTATTAAAAACACCATGAAATTTATATATATTTATTAAATCAATTTTTTTTACATTCATACAACATATTTGATAGACATAAGATAACAATAAATCTAATTTTACACATAAAAAGCTATATTTTTCTAAAGGAGGGTTTATCGCCTTTTAATGGCATACCTATTTTAGAACTAATTTTTTAAAATTTTATAAATTATATTTGACAAAATAAACTTATTATTTTAAATCAAGATATCGAAATTTACTTTGGGTGAACTTTTAGTTTTTTTCTGAGAAGTTTCATGTTTTAATGAGTAGTGAAAATTCATATTTTTATTGAAAATTGTATTTTCATTTAAAGTTTTTACAAGGTAAAATTATGTTTTGGATTAGTTTTAAATTTTAATTTTTTAATTTTAATTTAAAATAATCCAATTATGGTTTTTTAAAAGTACTTTATACATTAATTTTTTATAAAAACATTTTATGTTTTAAAAGGTCATCTTTCCAAAAAAACTATTTTTCATGACATTTTATGAGTTTTATTTTAAATTAAATTCTGAAACTTCTTGGTTTTTAATTTTAAAAAATGAATGAAGAATTTAGATTCATAGGGAAAAAATTTATTTAATATGACCCTTTTATATTTGTTCAATATTAATAGTAACCATGGTAAATTTTGTTACCACTGTAAATGGGTAGATTGAATAATTTATGTTAAAAATAAAATCATAAAGATTATAAAATGTCTTTAACACATGAAATTATTTTATTGTACAAATAAAATTCTACCCTTAACACATTAGGATTATAATTAAGTCTTTTAATGGAAAAATGTCTACGAAAATGACTTATATAATATTTAAATCAAAGAAAGTCACAAAATGCCACTTTCTTTGTCTTTAATATCCCTTATGTGTCCACATGAGGAAGAAGTTATGTTATGAACGAATCTAACTATAAAATTTTAACTTAATAAACATATGTTTATAATATTAATTTATTTTTTACTTTTTGGGTTACTTAGATGAGATTATGATTTTTATAAAATTTTATTTAATAAAAATTTAAATATTTCACATTCATGTTTGAAATAAAATAACATTTTTAATACAAGTTTACCCAAAATATATATTATAATATATTTTTTTATAAAATATAGAATATTTATGTTCATAATGGTATATTTTCATTTTTAGTGAAAAAGTAAGTATATTAAATAATTACACAACGCTTATAGGGTAATTATTTTATTAATAAAAATACTAAATAAATTTTACTAAAAATATTAAAATAAATATAACTTGAAATAATTAATGTGATATGAACTTGAATTTTTAGGGATATAGTATAATATTTTGTTCTAATTTAACTTGTTATCTTTATATTTTTAAAATTCCAAATGATGAATAGTGTCAAAATTGACACTAATGTCATTTTATCATAATAATATTTTATTAAATTATTTAAATACCATAAAACATCATTAAAAATAAAAAATAATTTTAATATGGTATAAAATGTTATAAATTGTTTATTTATGGTATAATGGACAACACATAAGTAAAAATTACAACCTTTTAATATAAAAAATGTTGTTACCATAGTTAAAATTAAAATAGAGTAACTAAAGGTTAATCAAAATGATAAGGTTTAAAATAATACAAAAACTTGTCTAAAATGTATTAGTTCATGATATTAAAACCTTATATAATATTATATTTGAATAAATTTAATTTTTTAGGTATTTGGATTGAGATTGAATTTATTATAAAATAATAATTTTCCAAAATTCCAAAATTGCCCCTCAAATCAATTATAAAAGGGAATCTCCTTCCTCACTACTTCACATAACTTTGATCCTTCAAACTAGACCATTACCTAAAAATTTATCTTCTAAACTCCCCTATATAAATTCTAGAGGTTTTTTATTCCCAAAATACCAACTCTAGAGTCCTTTAGAGCAGATTTAATGGAGCCGTTTTGAAGTAGAGGTAATCGCTATAACCAATCACTCACGTTTTCTAATCTTCCATAACTACTATAAATATATGATATATATAATATAATAATAAATTAAGAATAATAAATATTCTTAAATGTTATTATTATTATTATTATTAACACACCTTTATACAACCCATTTCCCATTGAAAAATAAATGAAAATATCGCTCGTGCGTGCATACGACTTACCATCTCCATGTAGTGATACAATTCATTTTCCATCACCATATTTTATGAGTGGGAATAACGATGGGTTTAATATTTTTATATGATATTTATTAAATAATTACACTTTTGGAATGAGCATATAATATCTACCTTTTAACCACCTAATCTTTTGGGAAATGATAAAGTCGCTCATGTGTAGGTATGGCTTACCATCTCTAGGATGCAATGTGATTCGTTTTTCATATATATTTAAAATGGATGGTAATAAGGATGAATTTTATGATTATATATGATATATATAACATAAAAATTATTCTTTAATTATAATATATCATATAATATTTCATATAAATTTCTTTCATTTAATATGATAAGAAAAAATAAAAACAACATTCATGCGTACGTACGACCTACCGTCTCCATGAACAATGCATTTTATTTATATATTTTAAATATTATTATAAATAATTATATAATAAATATATATTATATCATGTTTATCATTATTAATATGATTAAATCATGATATAATTAAGAGTATCAAAAATATTGCAAATCAAAACACATGTGAAAAACAAAGTGGTTATTACCCGAAACGTAACTTTAACATAAAATTGTTAATAAATAGGTAATAGAAGGCCATAAGTAAATTATATATGATATTATATAATTGAATAAAGTTATTTAATAGATTTATAAGAAACTTATATTCATTATATAGGAGTTTTTCATGAGTACTATGAGATTCAAGTCATAAGGTAAGGTATTTTTGCCTCACTTTTATTTCTATAAGACACATGCCTTATACACTACTTATTTATTCTACATGGTGTATATACTACCCATGAATATATTTTATGAATCTTATCCAGAATATTATGGTATTTTAATATCCATATAATATCATTTATTTCATGGGGCAAACAATTCTACTGATTATAAAGAGACGAGTGTTAAATTCATAATCTCACTTTATTCAGGATTATTTATACATAAGTATCTGCTGGGAAAAATTTATATTCTATGTCCATATTTCTTAAAAGGTGTATTACAAAATATTTTTACTATTATTATACAAATTTTATGTCATTTTTACTCAAGTTTGGTTGTTTATTAAATAGTTCAAAAATAATCTTTTTGTCTTTTTCCTAATGAGGCACTTTGTGACTTTTCTAAAAAAAGTAAGAAAGGAATGTTTTTTAACTTATAAGAGATGAATAGATTTTTCTGATTTCATGATGAATTCATTCACTAAATATAACCTTACAATATTACAAGGTTATTTTCAAATAAATTTTTTTATTTAAAATTGTGAAACATTTTAATAAAAGAAAATGTTTTCAAAGAAGAAAGGATATTTTTCTCAAAAATTATTTTCAAGTGATATCTCAAAATTATTTTCCATATATGAAAATATTATTTGATGTTACTTATGTTTTAATGGGGATATTTTTGAAGGATAATTTCCCAATTATTTCTATGGTTGGTTTATATTTATGATTGAACATATATCTATGAAACTCGTTTCTTTTCCACAGGTTATGTTATGATTGAATGATGATTATGAAACACATTTCATTTCATGGTTTCTGATATGATGAATGATTTATATTCTTGAGAAACACATATGTATTGTTTTTATTATGTGATGTGTGGGAATTATATCTCCCTATAATGGATTGGGTAAATATTTATATCTCATGAGATAGATGGTATTGGAACGAGAATTTATATTAGTTTAGTAATATAAGACTGGAATGGGAAGTAAACCCGATTCAGTAACACATGGATAGAACTAAGAGTAAATTCGGTTTAGTAATGGAATTTTTCTGCTATAATAGTCTTGTTAGTGAGCCTTGACTAATATGAAATTGTTTTTCTATGATTATGTGTATGTCACAATTTCATGTCTTGTGTTATGCTCTCAGGGAATATGTTATTTAATTTTTTATAGACTTCTATGATTTATTCCATGAAATGATATCTTGATCTTTGATACACATGATATGATTTTCAAATGTTTTGGTTATATAATTATTCCTTATGATTATATCATGATTGATATCTCCATTTATTTTTCTTAATGAGTATTTGAGCTCACCCTTTTCATATGTTTCTTTTCCCTAGGTTATAAAGAAAGGTTTTAGGTAAAAATACTAAAGGAGAAGATATTTGTGGGAAACATTTAAGATCTTTCACCAGACTAGAAGTTTGTGTTCTAAGTTTGCAAAGGCACTAAACTAATATGGTATTTGGGCACTTTCTTATGTAACGTATGAAACATTACACAAAAAATGACGAAATGTCTATGTATGAAAATCCTTTGTTGTTATAGCCAGTCTCTATTGAGTTGTAAGTAAGAATGCTCATATCTTCATTTTTGGAAGCCTAGACCCAAGAGTTACCATCTAGAACAACACCCATTCCAAATTCATCTGTGGTACATCTATCTTCTCTAGGGCCACTGTCCTTATTTTAATGTTCTAAGAGAGTATTTGTAGTGCCAAATTCACCAGAGACTATTTTCAATGTCCCTACTAACTCCTTTTTGTTAGAAATAGAATGAACTTCATCATCTAGGGAGGACCTACTACCCTTGTTACCCAAAAAGTCAACCTTAAATTGGACTTGAGAGAGATCTTGACCCACCACCTGAGTGGTCAGTTCAAGATCACCAGTCATATGTAGGTAATTGCTTATCCCCTTATACACAGCCTCTCTTGGAAGTAATACATTCCTAGTCAATCCTTGGAAAATATTTCTAGACTTAGAGTGTTTATTGACCTAATAATCCACTTTTTCCTTACCTTTTATAACCCCTACAAAAATTATTCACATTTAGATTATTTTTTGATCAGCAAAATCTTATTCCATTACTTCATCAGCTGGACCAGCCCACCCTTCTTCCATAATCTCCACTTAGGACTTAGAAGCCTATTGGCTATGTTTATCTAGATCTAGCGCACCCCCTGAGGCATGCTAGATAGAGGTTATATATATATAATTATATATATTTTTATAATTATATATATATATTTAACGATAATTAAAATTAAAATTAATTAAATAAATAATTGTAAAATTATAATAAATATATATAATTATAGATAATTATATAAATATATATAAATATATAAATATATAAATATACATAAATACATAAATATATAATTATATAATTATATATAATTATATACATATATTTATAATTATATAATTTTTTTTAAAATATTTATTTGTAATTATAATTATAAATCAACAAATAAATTTTAATAATTATAATATTATAATAAATATATTTAAATAATAAATATATTTATTTATAATTATATTTATAAATTCATGTTTTTACTTCTTTAATTATTTATTTATAATTATATAAATTTAAAGTTTTAATTTTTATTTATTATATTATTAAAATCAGGACTTTATCTGTGATTTTTTAGCCTTGATAAATACTGAGTTTTATCATTACTGAAAAGGCATTAATAAAACACATCTTTATCAGTGCTATAATTTTAGTACCGATAAAGATAAATTTTATCAACGTTTACTATTTTAGTGCTGATAAAAAAACTCTTTATCAGTTATTTTCTAAAAGCACTAATAAAATACTTACCTAATATTTTAAATAAAACCCTAACAGAGTCCTCCTTGCTCGCGCTTTCAAGATTTTGTGGAACCAAACCCTCGCTGCCACTCTTCAATAAGATTCTTGATGAATCAATCCTCTTAATATTTAAGGTGTGTGATTATTTATTCTCCTCTTTAATTGTGATATTTTTCCATCTAGTTCTTTACCACCTCATTCCTCTATATTATTTTAGATATTTACTAGGAATTGTGTAAAGAAACCTTGTTATATATATTTAGTTTCATGATGTTTAGGCTTTATTCATGATTCTTTGTTTCCCTTACTGTCTAATCGTCCATGTTTAACTACAGTTTTAGCCCTTCTCAATAGAGTTCATGGTGGTTTGGGGTATGTTGTAGGTGGATTATGATTCTCCCTAGTTTTTTATATGGATATAGATTCCCCTTGAATCCATAATTTAGTTCTCCCATCTCGCATTCTAGATCCCATCTTGGTCTAGTTTTGGTTTGCCAATAGTTGGGGTTCATGAGAAGTTAGTGCTTGGTCTCTTCTTCTTTTTTCCTATTTGATGTCTGACAATTATTTTTTGGGTTCAACCATTTTTTATAGATAGATAGGTAGGTCATGATTGCATATGTTTGGTGGATTTAAAACTGTATGATCATTCTCAGATTTTTGTTTTGGGGAGATTCAGATGTTTTGCCTATAAATTATGTGTATATAAATAATTATAAATAATTTATAAATAATTTTTATTATAAATACATTTTATTATCTTGAATTAAAAATTTATATAAAAAATTTATAAATAATTTTGATTGTATAATGATTTTGAATTAATATTTTTGAATTAATATTTAGTTTTAGTTAATAATTTTGAATTAATAATAATTTTTAAATAATAATTTTTAATTTTTAATTTTTTTGAATTAATATTTTTTATTATCTTGAATTAATAATTTTGAATAAATAAATTATATAAATATTTTTTTGGAATAATTAGTATTGGAAAACTATATTTTTAATAAGGGTTATTTTTGTTATATTTCCAAAACATTTCTTTTCTTTTATTGTAAAATTGTTACCAAACATGATGGAAATAAATTACATCCATTTATTTTCTTTTACTAAATTTCATATCGAAACAAAATGAAGATAAATTAATATTACAATCATTTCTTTGTTTAAATATTTTTTTAAAATTTAAAATTTATATCAATATATTTTTTTTAGTTCAAAGATTATCTAATTTTGTTTTCTTCAAATTATAATGATATATTAAAATCAAGGTATGTGATCACTTATGATCCATTGCTCCACCTCAAACATCTTTTTTTGTTTTTAATTTTTCCAAATGGTTTGAATATCGCACACATAAACGATCTTATTTGTCCTCAATCTACCTCACTAATTCTCCACCTAATCTCGCTTGCCATGAGACGTTGTTGGTTCACCATCTCTCTTTCCTTCAAGTTCATTTTCACTCATTCATAATTATTTCTCACTCCAATTATATGGATCTCCTAGATATGCACTGAAAAATCCCCATCCACTTATCATGTAAGGTGGTGACTCCAAATTATAAGTTGGAATAGATTTTGCAGTGCATAGCTGGTAGTCAGCTCCAAGTTCCAAGTATCCCTCTTTCTCCCATGGATTAATATAAAACAATTCTATCCATTTTCTCCCAAGTATCTATCATACTCTCATGGATTAAAACTGTAATGTCTTTTTAAAACATGTCATTAGCTTGTGTATTTTATTTTTAGTGATCATTAGAGTATCATATTTAAATAGTATCTTCTTTTTAGGAAACCAAAATATGGAAAGTATATTGTACCAAACATTGAGAGAGGAAATTTTAAATTTGAGCAATTGTATTTTTTTGATAAAAATAGTTATCAAGCATTGATATAGATAGATAGTTTTAAATATTTGTATTAAAGAGAATATGTTTATCACCTCTATGTTGGGTTCTGAAAGGGTATAAGTCTCTCTTAGGACCCTAATTAGTGAAAGATATGGTATATTAGGTTCATGTAATATAGAAAATATTAATGATAACCCATGTTAGTAAAATGATAACCATTAATAAACCAATTTATGTCTTTAAAATCATAACCATTAATAATATTACCTTATAGAAATATTTTAATCATAAGATGAACTTTTTATATGAAATAGTTTTTATGATTTATTTATTTTGTTAAATATTAATATTATTGAATCAAATAGGATGGATATGAAATGAAAATGGATGGATTCAAATCATATAAAAAAAGAGTATGAGGATGGGGTGAAAGAGTTCATCATTTTTGAAAAATATCATGCATATGATCCTTCTCAAATACTTTGGTTTGTGTTTACGGTGTTATTATACAAGAATAATTTTTCAAAAATAGTTTAAAGAATATTTGATATGTCACATAATATATCTAAGTTATAAATATTGGACTAAACACGAAAAAAACTGAATGTAGATAGTGACTGGGACATGAATGTGTTTTATGGATCATCTAATATGATTACAATCATGGAAAATGATGAAGATCATATCAAGGATGTTATTAATAGTGTGAACAATAATGAATATTGTATTGAGGAAATGATAATGACAATTGAAGATGAAATTCATGATTTTCAAAAATTGTTTCAGAAGTTAAATAGTTGTGCAAAGATGCCATTTTATACTGGTTGTACTAAATATACATCATTTTCAGCCATACTGAATCCGTATAATTTAAAATCTAACAATAGATGAAGTGATTCCAATTTTACTGTACTACTTGCTATCTTGAATGATATTCTCCCAAAAGATAATGAGCTTCCTTTCCAAAAATATTATGATAAAAAATGTTACGTTCAATGGGTATGATCTTTGGAAGAATACATGCTTTTCCAAATGACTTGATACTATTTTTCAAGGACCAAAAATCACTTAAAAGATTATGAAAGTGTGGTGATTCTCTATACAAGAAACATGAATTAGGTACTATGAAATTTTTATGGTACATTCCAATCATTCTAAGGTTTAGTCCCCTATATGGTAGTGAGGATACTGTAAGATAATTGAAATGGAATGAAGATAAAATAAATAAATATGGGAAGATTAATCACCCAAAAGAATCTCCTTAGTGGAATATAATTGATCACAAGTATCCTGAATTTGGAAATGATCCAAGAAACCTTCATCTTTCACTATCTACAGATGAAGTGAATCCTTTTGATTTTCAAAGTAGCACTCATCATACATCGCTGATTATGTGGTTAAATTATAAGTTTCTATCATGGTTATGCATGAAAAAAATACATTATGTTATCCAAGCTTATATTAGGACAAAAAATAATCGGGTAATGATATTTATGTTTATTTGGCCCCATTGATTGAAAATTTGAAATTATTGTGGGATTCATGTGTTAAGTTGTATGATGGTTATAGAAATGAATATTTCACATTGATATCCATGTTGTATGGGATAAAAAATTAATTTTCTACTTATGGATATTTGTTAGGATATAGAATTAAAGTAACTGAAGGGTGTCCCATTTATGAAAATGTTTCACATTCAATTAGGTTGAAACATTCATCTAAGACTATGTTTTTAAGACATAATAGATTTCTACCCTAATTAAATAAGTATTAATCTTGGAAGAAATCATTTTATGGGATTTTAGAAGAACGTACAACATCGTCTCCACTAATAGGTGATCAATTTTTTGAGAAAGTAAAATATATGGACATTAATTTTGGTAAAACTTTTTTGAAAAACCTTCCAAAAACTGGTTGGAAAAAGAGATTATTTTTTTGAATTACTATACTTGAATTGTTTGTACATCAAGAATTTTCTTGATGTTATGAATTCTAAAAAAAATGTATGTGATAGTGTAATTAACACGTTACTAAATGCACCCAGAAAAATGAAGGGTGAAATTAAGTCTAGGTTGGACATGATTGACATGATAATATCTGAAGAGTAAGAACTAATGAAGGGTGAAAAACAGAATTTTCTTCCTTTGGATACTTACACTCTTTCTAGGAAGGAGAGATATCAGTTTTACAACTTCTTGAATGATATAAAGGTTCAAGAGGGGCATTCATTGAATATCAAGAATATCTAGTAAATGATTTATTTAAAGTTAAAGGGTCTGAAATAACATGACAGTCATGTTTTGATACAAGATATATTTCCTGTAGATTTACATTGCATTTTCCCCAAGAATGTCTGTTATAAATTAACCAATACCTATTAATTTTTCAAAGCTATATGTAAAAAAGTTATAGACTCGATGAAATTTCCAACTATAGAAAAGGGAATTGCTGTCATTTTATTTGAATTAGACATGTTCTTCCCATCAACATTATTTGATATGATGGTTCACTTGATAAGAGAGATTCGAATATTTGGTCCTATAAATTATAGATAGATGAACTCCAATGAATTTTATATGAAGATTTTGAAAGGGTATGTCAAAAATAAAATTTTCCTAGAAGGTTTTATTGCAAAGAGATATATTATTGAGTAAGCTTTTGAATTCTATACCAACTAATTGTCTAGTGTGGAAAGCATTGGTCTAGCAAAATATCATCACACTGGGTGAATTATGGGTGAATGAATTTCCATAATATATGTTGTCGTAATCAATATTACAAATAAAGACCATACCCACCTTTATGTTTTTCATAACAGTTTAGAGGATTCCCCATATATTGAAATCTACAAATAAATTCTTAGGAATTTAAATCTATCAAGGGATAAAGGTTGGATTTAAAATACACATAATCAATATTTTATAGGATGGTTGACCATATTTTTAAGGAGTTATCTAAAAATTCATATTCAATTTCAGAACAACTTCAATGGCTATCCAGAGGACCAAGTGTGCATGTATCATCTTATAATGGTTATGTAATTAATGGTTATACTTTCTATACAAATTAATATGATGAATGTAGTACCATAAAAAATAGTTTATTTACACTTGTGGTTGAAGTGAAGCATGTATCTAGTACCAAGGAAAAAGATATAATTTATGTGAATATGTCATAATTTAGAATCATAAAAAAAAATATGTGATTTGGATTATTCAATATTCCAAGTGCTGATTTTTCAATGCAAGCATGTTGATAATAGGATTTCTATTAAGATAGATGAATTGGGATTCATGAAATTAGATTTTAGTAAGGAAGGGTGAAAAGAAAAACTGTTTATAATGGTATCACAAGCAATACAAGTATTTTATGTTCTAGATCCTAGAAAATTAAAGTGGTCAATTGTTCTATTATTAACTAAAAACATTAAAGGATTAGATTTCAATTAAACTGAGTATGTCCCTTTCATTGGTACGTTTTAATCATTTTCAGTGGTCCTAATGTAGATATGGTATTGTATGTCAGAGGATACCTAATAAAGGGTTTTGAATACTCGATAGAAGGGTTAAATCCCTTAAACCTTTTAAAAAAGAGAGTTCAATAACCAAGTTATATATTTTGTAATATACATTTCATTACCTCATATTATTATCTATTCACTATTTCATTTTTTTAATCTAAATTAAATGTTCAACCGCTTATATAGATAATGACTTTTTCACATGCCGATGCTCTCAATCCTAAGGAATAATAGGTTTATCAACATGATGGTGCACCCAAAGTAGGGTAATAGTAACCTTCTACACCTATTGATGCTACCAATCTATAGGAACAACATACTGAGGATGTTGAAGCTAAGGAAATTTTATACAATGAAAAAATGGTGTCCTAAAAAAAGTAGGAGCACCGTAGCATGACGGTGTTAAAAAAATTATTAAGGTGAGAAACGAAGGTATCAAATTTGAGGTTGGATAGAATGAATGAATCCAACCACTTAACCCCAACAAGGCTATGTTTAGTAGTTAAATTGAGATCACCACTCGCATGCACATGAAGATTGTTATAGATTCATGGAATAATGTTGTGCTTGTGCTTTAAACACTGATTTGGGAATAGATTAGGGGAACATTATGATATAATTTCTTTATTTTACTAAAATAAAATAAATAAATGTTGACTTAATCTTCATTATCAATTGAAG
The DNA here is from genome assembly GCA_963277665.1 of Viscum album. Lineage (NCBI taxonomy): Eukaryota > Viridiplantae > Streptophyta > Magnoliopsida > Santalales > Viscaceae > Viscum > Viscum album. Next base: position 832,778,890 of record OY728140.1, read on the forward strand.
AGTGTATTTACAGTATATGAAGCCTGAATGAAATTTTTATTAATGTTCACTATAAATAATCATAGAGGATTTCCCATAATTATTATGATGTTTCATCTCAATGTTACCAAAGGGAAAATAAAACCACACCCACCACCGATGTATGCACACCTGATAAACCAACAAGCATGGGATGCATTTATTGGTCATCACGAGTAGACATATTTTTAGGTTCATTGTGAATAGTAAAAAATTTCTTGAAAATACATGTATTAATCACTTTATGGAATAAAAATTGAGTGCTGAAAATAATAAATGAGTGAAAAAACCAATGCACCCCTATCGTGAATCAAGGATGGGGTAAGCTTCACTTGAAAAAGATGATACATATTTTAAATCTACCATAGTAATTTTTTTGTGACATGAAATAAAAACATAATTATGGTTATATTTTTATTTGAAGATTGATGAATCCAAATCCAAAGACCCTTCCATCCCACATCATGTGTTATGGAAGAAGGAACTTGTAAATAAATAAGGGACACTAGTAGATGAAAACACACAAAAAGTGTGGGAATCATATGTAGGTATTACATAATGATTTTTTTTCTTTAAATTAGTATTATATCATTATGATTACTGAAAGAACTCTGTCGTGGGCGCCCTCAAATGATTAATGTGATTTGGGGTACTTAGGTGCAGCAGAGTGGCTGACCAAGGTCGTCTCTCAAAGGAGGAAGTGAATTAAAACAATTTTTAGAGGTATTATAGAAGTAAAATAAAAGAGAATAAAAACACTACTTTAAAGGATGGGGGTGGTTGTTTATAGTTTATGAATCTAGAAGAAGTTTTCTGGAAGAAGATTGCATTTTTTTTTGTTTTTAATTTTGAAATGAAGTTTCGATTAGAATGACACAACAAGAAGATGTTTTTTTAGAAATCTATTTAAAAAGGCTTAATCGATCTAACTATACCTCTTCAATCATTTATTAATCATTATCATTTAAATTAATATTCACTTAATTATGATCCCTTAATTTGTTAAATCCCGAACCCTACGAGAATTAACTTTACCACGAAGATTGAAGTGAATTTTAACCTTAGGATAACTTCGGAACATGCAACCGCGACACCCTGCTTTGATTGATGCTCTAAAATTAGCTTATGGTCAGTGGTAAATTAAGGCACATAACCACTCTGGAAATGAAGATTAATTGAGTTTAGGGATTATATTTTAACTCTACAAATTGATCCCATGTGGTTTTGAATTACCGGTTAAGGTTGCGCTCTCACAGTTCACACAATTCCCGACCTCGCGTGTTTTGTGTTAACTATTCCATTGCTTGCTTAGTTTAATTTAAATTAAAAACTCAATTAATAGATCATAATATGTGAATTACAGTATCTCATTGATTCAAAATAAATGAATGAAGAAGGATAGAGGTCGATCGATTACTAAAAAGAACTACTCTTCCATGGGTGGTGTAGTCATCGTGGAGACGTTTTGCGTAAGCAACGGATTGAAAGGGTAGAACCCAATCTTGTATCCACTCTTGATTCCAACACAATTAAGAAGATTAAGATAAGAAGAAGAGGGATGAACACAGAATATTATTTGAAGAAAAATTCAAGAAACAAACATGAAAGAAAAGAAATACAAAGAAGAGGTGAGAGAGGAGAGCCTTTTTGGAAGAGAGGTTTGCACAAAGGCTTACTTCTTCCAAGAGTTGTGAGGGGCTCCCAAGAGACACCCTTTCGGCCACACCTTCCGAAAGCCTCCACCAACCCTCTCAAAGAGTTAAAACCCCCTTTAAATAGAGTTTGTGAGGGCTAGGGATACATAACTTTTTAAGTGTGAAATGAAAATCTCGGCTAAATATTTTATTCCAACTTGCACCGCCAATTTGACCTCCAAAACGCGTGAATTGACCGGCCTTCCAGAAGGAGGATTTGTGCCACATCATGTCCCAGATCTTTCCTCAAAATTTAGGCTCAATCCAAGCCCGTATGTAGAGGATATGGCCCAAATACAGAACCTTCTCCATTCTGGCGAGCCCAGCCCAACTTTGACTTCATGACCCAATTTCAACAACCAAATGAACTCTTTAGCTCTTGTGTCCTGAATAAAAGTTGTATATAATTAAGTTAGTAACACTGTTACAAAATTTAAAATTCAAATAACAAATATAAAAATATTTATCTTCGAAATACTACAGTGCACTATTAAGGGTAAAAATGGAATTTTCACCAAATTTTCAAATGAATGATCAAATCCCAAATATTTTATAAATAAACATGTTTAACACAATGTGAGGAAATTATATCATTTATTATCAATAAAATATTCAATAAAATAGTGTTTTATCAACTCCCCCACACTTACCCTTTTGCACACCTGGGCAAAACCTCATATCAAGTAAACATCAATATCAAATCAAAACCAATTTTAAAACACATATCTTTAAGATCAATCAATTTCACAACAAGAATAAAAAAGATATCATGCCTCATAAAAAACCTTATTTCAAGTTCTCCATTTATATCATTCAATATATTTCCAATTCATTTATCCACCCATGCACAAAACACTTACCTCGCTTGAATTTTATCTCATCACTCAAATATCAATTTTTTTTTGCAATGTCTTTCTCATCCAAACTCATACAAGGGTCACCATAGGCTTTATAGATTCCTACATCGCTACCCGATGTGAGTCAAGGACATATGTTTATTATGAGGACTTTTTAGGGTTGTTCTGTGGCTTTCGGTTGGTAGGATTAAGATGTGAAAAACTCTGAGGCTGAATGAGGAGGGTTTGACTCTTTTAAAGAAATATTGCATTAATCTAATTTTCACTTAAATATGGTCTTCTCTTAAATCCCCATAGTATCAATTCAGCTCCATCATCATGAAAAGTCATGAAAGGTTTACACCATTCATCATTTCAGCATAAAAAATGTCAATCTTCTCAAACATGATTTTCTTGAAAGCTCCAGATGGGCACAACTTTCCACCTCAATTAGAAGCTCTAGAAAAGGCACAACTTCACTTGTCATGAAAGCTCCAGAAAAGGCATAGCTTTCAATATAATGAATTTATTTAGCAGTAAACACATCTCTTCAGAATTTAATTTTCCACCCAAAGTATCACATAATGTGGTGGCACAACACAAGACAGCTTCCCCCACACTTAAGCTCAACTAGATTATGCAATTTCACTTCAAGATTTGGTTGGATAGGGAAAATTGGCTTGTAATGTGGCTTAACCTAACAGGCTGTTCATGGCTTCTAAGGGCTACAAGGATTAAATATTCAAGGTAGGCCATTATAAAAAAGGATTCTTTGAAATAGGTGTTTTAATACCAAACAAATGCCTCAATCATTTAAACACAAGTACCTCAAACCCTCAAGTTTTGACAGGAATAGATCAAATTCTGGTTAAATAAAGTATGGTTTGGTTCTCTCAAGAAGTGAGGTGAATGTAAAGAATATGAAAATAATGGTTTAGAAGCCTCACAGAAAAGTGATTTCAAATATAAAGACAGTGAGATTGGCATGGGATTCAAAATTCAGCGTACTTTTCATGAAATTACTAAATGTTTGAACTTGAAACAAAGTCATTTCAGCATTCATTTAAGCTTAGTTTCAAGGGGTAAATTTTTTCACTTATTGATATGGATTTAAAAATGGTTATGAAAATCATTTCAGCCCAAAAGTTTCAAAAACACAAAGAAAATTGTAAAATAAACACACAAATTTTGAAAAACACACAAAAATTTTTTTTTTGGTTTTTTTTAACAGGAAAACAATTAAAATTACTAAACTAAAAGGTTCCCTCCCCCACACTTAAAATATTGCATTGTCCTTAATGTGAACTCGTGATATGATATATGCACATGAAATTCAGAATTTTTAAATAGGACAAATAATATAAAAGTGAAAGGGTTAGGAACAGCCTGATGTGATCAAGTGATGATGGGGTCATGCAGTGTGATAAAATCCACTGCATCAGTAGGATGTCCCTCAATGTATCTCTTCAAACATTGCCCATTGACTGTAAATATCCTTCCAGTGTCCTCTTGTGTGATCTCCACTTCACCATAAGGAAAAACATTAGACACAATATAAGGACCTAACCATCTGGAACGCAACTTACCAGGCATCAACTTCAGTCGTGAACTATAGAGAAGGACTTTCTCTCCAACATGAAACTCCCTTTGTTGGATCATTTTGTCATGAGCTGCTTTTGATCTTTCCTTGTAGAGCCTTGAGTTCTCATATGATGACAGTCGAATCTCCTCAAGCTCTTGAATTTGCAACTTCCTTTGAATTCCAGCTTGGGCCAAATCCATGTTACATTTCTTTATAGCCCAATATGCCCGATGCTCGACTTCCACGGGGAGATGACACGCTTTCCCAAAAACAATCCGAAATGGGGACATACCAATGGGGGTCTTGTATGTTGTCCTATAAGCCCACAATGCATCATCCAAGCGCTTGCTCCAATCCTTCCTATTTGGCTGCATGGTTTTCTCCAAGATTTGTTTCAACTCACGATTTGAAACCTCAGCCTGGCCATTTGTTTGGGGGTGGTATGGTGTTGATGTTTTGTGTGTCACCCCATACTTTCGAAGGAGGGAAGCAAAATTCCTATTGCAAAAGTGTGTCCCTTGGTCACTGATGATGGCCTTTGGTACTCCAAACCTGCAAAAAATTTGTGCTTTGACAAAGTCCACAACAACATGAGAATCGTCAGTCCTGGTGGCCTTGGCCTCCACCCATTTACTCACATAATCAACAGCAACCAAAATGTACAAAAATCCAAATGAACTAGGAAAAGGACCCATAAAGTCGATTCCCCATACATCAAAAATCTCACAAAATAGTATGGGTTGTTGGGGCATCTCATGTCTCCTAGAAATGTTCCCAGTGTGTTGGCAACGAGAGAATGACTTACAAAACACATGAGCATCATGGAATAATCTAGGCCAATATAATCCAGAGTCCAAAACTTTCCTAGCTGTCCGTTGGGGTCCAAAGTGTCCACCACATGCAAGTGTATGATAGAAATGCAAAACAGACTCAAACTCATGATCAGGAACACACCTCCTAATAACTTGGTCACTACACATGCGCCAGAGGTAAGGATCATCCCACACATAAAACCTAGACTCACTTTTTAATTTTTGGACTTTATGTTTCTTCAAATTTACTGTGATTTCAGATCCAACAATGTAATTAACTAAATCAGCATACCAAGGATGCTTACCTGAGATGGTATAGAGATGCTCATCGGGGAAAGTGTCCCGAAGTGGTACCTGGTCCAAGGTGTCACCCTCTAGTGTGTGAGTAAGCCTACTCATGTGGTCCGCCACCAAGTTTTCTGACCCCTTTTTGTCCTTTATCTTGATGTCAAACTCTTGAAGAAGGAGCATCCAACGGATAAGTCGCGGCTTTGCATCTGGCTTCTTCAGGAGGTACCTCAAAGCTGCATGGTCAGAAAAAACAACTACTTTAGAGCCCAATAAATATGAATGGAATTTATCTAAAGAAAATATGACAGCAAGAAACTCTTTTTCTGTGGTTGTGTAATTTGATTGGGCTGAATCCAGTGTCCTTTATGCATAGGCGATCACATGTGAACGTCCTTCCACCCTCTGAGATAAGACAGCTCCAACCGCGAAGTTGGAGGCGTCACACATAAGCTCAAATGGAAGGTCCCACCGTGGGGGATGTATGATAGGTGGAGTGGTCAGAAACTTCTTTATCTCATCAAAGGAAGTCCTACAAGAATCATCAAACACAAAATCAGAATCTTTTTGAAGTAATCGTGACATAGGAAGAGCGATCTTACTAAAATCTTTGATGAAGCGCCGATAAAATCCTACATGCCCTAGGAAAGATCTAACATCACGCACACATGAAGGATAGGGTAAGGATGAAATAATTTCTACCTTAGATCTATCAACCTCTATCCCATGTTTTGACACCACATTCCCTAAGACAATGCCATGCTCTACCATAAAATGACACTTTTCAAAGTTCAGGACCAGATTCTTCTCAATACAACGATTCAACACATTTCCCAAACTACTTAGACATTCATCAAATGAAGACCCATACACTGTAAAATCATCCATAAATAACTCCATGCAGGTCTCAATAAAATCAGAAAAAATACTCACCATACATCTCTGGAAGGTACCTGGGGCGTTGCAAAGTCCAAATGGCATCCTCCGGTAGGCAAATGTGCCAAAGGGACAGGTGAATGTAGTCTTCTCCTGATCCTCTAGAGCTATAGGAACCTGAAAATATCCAGAAAATCCATCCAAGAAACAATAGTGTGTTTTCCCAGCTAGTCTCTCGAGCATTTGATCAATAAATGGGAGGGGGAAATGGTCCTTACGAGTGGTCTGATTTAGTTTCCTATAATCAATACACACACGCCAACTGTTTTGCACCCTCATTGGAACTAAATCATCTTTCTCATTTTTAACAACAGTAAAACCAGTTTTCTTAGGCACAACCTGAATTGGACTTACCCACTGTGAATCTGAAATGGGAAAGATTATACCTGCCTCGAGCAATTTCTCAACTTCCTTTTTAACAACTTCCAGGAGGGTGGGATTGAGTCTCCTTTGTGGTTGTCTCACCGGTTTAGCCCCATCCTCCAAGAGAATCCTATGCATGAAAATGGAGGGGCTAATACCTGATATGTCAGCCAAGGTCCACCCAATCACCCTGATGTTCTCCCTCAAAATATTCAAAAGCCTTTCTTCATGTTCAAAAGGGAGATTGTTAGCAATGATAACAGGTAATCTCTCACCACTCAACAAGTATGAGTATTTCAGATTTGGTGGCATTGGCTTGAGTTCTAATGAAGGAGGGTGTAGTATGGATGGAGAAATTGAAGGAACTGAAATATGTGCACAAAGAGCATCAGTATCAGAATAGACATCATCAAAATCATAGAATAAAGCATCAAATCCATCAGCATACTCAACAGCCATTTCATAATCAGAGTGAACATGATCAAAATCAGAATATGAATCCACATCAAAATCAAATCTTAGAGAGTCTTGTTCATTAGAAACAGGTGTGGAAGTTCTCTTAGTCATTAAACCAGAACCAATACTCATAATCTCCCTAAGCATAGGAAAATCCAATTCCATGATGTTTTTACTTGGTGGTTCAAAATGGGAGATAAAAAAAGCAGAATGGTCCTCTGAGGGGTACTTCATGGAATCCATAACATTAAATATCACAACTTCATCTCCAAACTCCATGGAAAGTGTACCCTCATTGACATTTATGATAGTTTTTGCAGTTTTGAGGAAGGGTCTACCTAAGATAATGGGGGCATGAGAACTTACTTGATCATCCTCCATGTTAAGAACATAGAAATCCGCTGGAAAGATCATGTCTCTTACCCGGACAAGTACATCCTCAAGGATTCCCGCTGGATATGCCGTAGCTCTATTCGCCAATTGCACCACTACTCTTGTTGGCTTCAACTCACCAACCTTCAAGGAAGAGAATACAGAGTGAGGCATCACATTTATGGAAGCACCTAAATCACAAAGTGCATCAGAAAAGTGCAACTCCCCTATGGTGCATGGGATGGTGAATGTCCCTGGATCCTTGCACTTTGTTGGCATTGCTAGAGTTGGTGAAATGAGTGCTGAGACATTCCTTCCAAGGTTTATCCTCTCATTTCCCTTGAGCCCTCTTCGATTGGTGCAGAGTTCTTTTAAGAATTTGGCATACCTTGGGATTTTCTTAATGGATTCAAGTAGATGAATGTTGATCTCCACACGCTTGAATGTGTCCAAAACCTCCTTTTGCATTGCTTCTTCAGCCATCTTCTTGGTTTGAACAACCCTGTTTGGAAAAGGAAGGGGTTTAAGAGGAACATCATCAATCTTTTTCTTACCTTTATCTTTCTCCTTGGATTGTTCATCAGTTGGTATGGAATGCGGCTTCTCTGAAGTTGAGGTGAATCCCGGTGGAATGGTAGGTGCAGATGTATCGTTCATTTGCTTCCCACTTCTCAATGTGATGGCACTAACATTCCCCTTTGGATTTGGAGTGGGTTGGGAAGGTATATTTCCAGAATTCTTACTCACAAGTTCATGGAGGGCGGTGGCAATCTGACTCATTTGAGTCTTCAACTCTCTCAGCTCCGAACCTTGACTCTTCAGCTCATTCTGTTGATTAAGAACAATTTGTTTAAAAAGATCATCAGTGTTAGAGTCTACCTTGTGTTGGATATTCCCTTGTTGCTGACTCGTTGATGTTTGAGCTTCGAATCTCCTTTGGGGTTGTTGGAAACCCTGTTGGTAAGGTGGAGGCTACTGGAAGTTTGGTTGAAAAGGGGGCCTTTGTTGTTGTCCAGAGCCATACCTCATGTCCGCTAGATCTTTCCACCCTTGGTTGTATGTTGGATCAAACTTCTTTTGGGGATATGGTTGTTGTTGTTGCTGCTGAAATGGTCTCCCAGGGAACACTGCTGCACAATCTTCTGTTTCTTGGAGTTGTGGGCAACAGTCAGTTGGGTGGCTTGTCTCAGTGCAAATACCACAAGGCCTTGAAGGAGGGGGTTGGGATGTCTTTTGAGCCAATGCAATCTGCCTCACCATAGTTGTCAATTCTTCTAACTTAGTATCAATCAAATTACTTTCAAGAGAAGAAGGACTTACTAGATGTACTCCTCGAACATGTGGTGTACCTCTATCACCGAATTGTTGGGAGTTTTGGGCCATCTTGCCGATCAACGCACGCGCAGCTACTGGTGTCTTGTCCACCAATGCTCCTCCAGCCACAGCATCTACCATGCTCCTCTCCATGGGTGTGAGTCCTTCGTAGAAGTATTGGATGAGGAGTTGCTCACTGATTTGGTGATGTGGGCAGCTTGCACACAACTTCTTGAATCTCTCCCAGTACTCATACATTGACTCCCCTTGGGCTTGCTTGATCCCCGATATCTCCTTTAGAATGGATGTGGTCCTTGATGCTGGAAAAAATCTCTGCAAGAAAAGGCGTTTCAAATCGTTCCAACAAGTTACATCTTCGGGTTGTAAATATTACATCCAATCTTTCGCAGCTCCATCAAGTGAGAATGGGAATGCTCATAGTTTGATTTGATCTTCAGAGACATTTCTAGGTTTTAGGGTTGAGAAAACCACATTAACTTCTTTCAAATGTTTATTGGGATCCTCACCAGAGAGGCCATGAAACTTTGGAAGTAAGTGAATCAACCCAGATTTCAGTTCGAAGTCCGATTCGAGATTTGGGTATGCAATACAATTTGGTTGATAGTTAATATCAGGTGCAGCCAATTCTCGAATGGTTCTATTAAGTTCATTTCCATTGTTTCCAGCCATTGGTTCTTGTTTTATGGTTGAATTTGAATTGCTTCCAATTTCAATGTTCTGATATTGGAGTAATTCTCCAACTGGTTGAATGTTGAAACTTCCCGTAGACTGAGAATGTCTGATTCGTGCCCTAAGGCTACGTTCAATCTCAGGGTCAAGATCTAAGAGATCTTCGGGATTAGTTAGTTTCATCAATCAATGAAAGATGAAAAGAAGGAATGTGGACCATAGTAAAATAAAAATTTGAAGTTTGAGTTGATGGTCCAAAAAGAAGTAGAAAGAGATAAAAGAAGAAGAAGAAAAAAAAATCAGATTGGGTAAAGACGGAAGAAAGAAGAGAGGAAGAGAATTAAAATGTAAAATAAAATAAATACCTCTAATTGGTTGAAATAATTACTTGCCTCCCCGGAAAAGGCTCCAATTTGAAAGAACGCTGTCGTGGGCGCCCTCAAATGATTAATGTGATTTGGGGTACTTAGGTGCAGCAGAGTGGCTGACCAAGGTCGTCTCTCAAAGGAGGAAGTGAATTAAAACAATTTTTAGAGGTATTATAGAAGTAAAATAAAAGAGAATAAAAACACTACTTGAAAGGATGGGGGTGGTTGTTTATAGTTTATTAATCTAGAAGAAGTTTGCTGGAAGAAGATTGCATTTTTTTTTGTTTTTAATTTTGAAATGAAGTTTCGATTAGAATGACACAACAAGAAGATGTTTTTTTAGAAATCTATTTAAAAAGGCTTAATCGATCTAACTCTACCTCTTCAATCATTTATTAATCATTATCATTTAAATTAATATTCACTTAATTATGATCCCTTAATTTGTTAAATCTCGAACCCTACGAGAATTAACTTTACCACGAAGATTGAAGTGAATTTTAACCTTAGGATAACTTCGGAACATGCAACCGCGACACCCTGCTTTGATTGATGCTCTAAAATTAGCTTATGGTCAGTGGTAAATTAAGGCACATAACCACTCTGGAAATGAGGATTAATTGAGTTTAGGGATTATATTTGAACTCTACAAATTGATCCCATGTGGTTTTGAATTACCGGTTAAGGTTGCGCTCTCACAGTTCACACAATTCCCGACCTCGCGTGTTTTGTGTTAACTATTCAATTGCTTGCTTAGTTTCATTTAAATTAAAAACTCAATTAATAGATCATAATATTTGAATTACAGTATCTCATTGATTCAAAATAAATGAATGAAGAAGGATAGAGGTCGATCGATTACTAAAAAGAACTACTCTTCCATGGGTGGTGTAGTCATCGTGGAGACGTTTTGCGTAAGCAACAGATTGAAAGGGTAGAACCCAATCTTGTCTCCACTCTAGATTACAAACCAATTAAGAAGATTAAGATAAGAAGAAGAGGGATGAACACAGAATATTATTTGAAGAAAAATTCAAGAAACAAACATGAAAGAAAAGAAATACAAAGAAGAGGTGAGAGAGGAGAGCCTTTTTGGAAGAGAGGTTTGCACAAATACTTACTTCTTCCAAGAGTTGTGAGGGGCTCCCAAGAGACACCCTTTCGGACACACCTTCCCAAAGCCTCCACCAACCCTCTCAAAGAGTTAAAACCCCATTTAAATAGAGTTTGTGAGGGCTAGGGATACATAACTTTTTAAGTGTGAAATGAAAATCTCGGATAAATATTTTATTCCAACTTTCACCGACAATTTGACCTCCAAAACGCGTGAATTGACCGTCCTTCCAGAAGGAGGAGTTGTGCCAAATCATGTCCCCGATCTTTCCTCAAAATTTAGGCTCAATCCAAGCCCGTATGTAGAGGATATGGCCCATATACAGAACCTTCTCCATTCTGGAGAGCCCAGCCCAACTTTGACTTCATGGCCCAATTTCAACAACCAAATGAACTCTTTAGCTCTTGTGTCCTGAATAAAAGTTGTAGATAATTAAGTTAGTAACACTGTTACAAAATTTAAAATTCAAATAATAAATATAAAAATATTTATCTTCGAAATACTACAGTGCACTATTAAGGGTAAAAATGGAATTTTCACCAAATTTTCAAATGAATGATCAAATCCCAAATATTTTATAAATAAACATGTTTAACACAATGTGAGGAAATTATATCATTTATTATCAATAAAATATTCAATAAAATAGTGTTTTATCAACTCCCCCACACTTACCCTTTTGCACACCTGGGCAAAACCTCATATCAAGTAAACATCAATATCAAATCAAAACCAATTTTAAAACACATATCTTTAAGATCAATCAATTTCACACCAAGAATAAAAAAGATATCATGCCTCATAAAAAACCTTATTTAAAGTTCTCCATTTATATAATTCAATATATTTCCAATTCATTTATCCACCCATGCACAAAACACTTACCTCGCTTGAATTTTATCTCATCACTCAAATATCAATTTTTTTTTGCAATGTCTTTCTCATCCAAACTCATACAAGGGTCACCATAGGCTTTATAGATTCCTACATCACTACCCGATGTGAGTCAAGGACATATGTTTATTATGAGAACTTTTCAGGGTTGTTCTGTGGCTTTCGGTTGGTAGGATTAAGATGTGAAAAACTCTGAGGCTGAATGAGGAGGGCTTGACTCTTTTAAAGAAAAATTGCATTAATCTAATTTTCACTTAAATATGGTCTTCTCTTAAATCCCCATAGTATCAATTCAGCTCCATCATCATGAAAAGTCATGAAAGGTTTACACCATTCATCATTTCAGCATAAAAAATGTCAATCTTCTCAAACATGATTTTCTTGAAAGCTCCAGATGGGCACAACTTTCCACCTCAATTAGAAGCTCTAGAAAAGGCACAACTTCACTTGTCATGAAAGCTCCAGAAAAGGCACAGCTTTCAATATAATGACTTTCTTTAGCAGTAAACACATCTCTTCAGAATTTAATTTTCCACCCAAAGTATCACATAATGTGGTGGCACAACACAAGACAACTTCCCCCACACTTAAGCTCAACTAGATTATGCAATTTCACTTCAAGATTTGGTTGGATAGGGAAAATTGGCTTGTAATGTGGCTTAACCTAACAGGCTGTGCATGGCTTCTAAGGGCTACAAGGATTAAATATTCAAGGTAGGCCATTATAAAAAAGGATTCTTTGAAATAGGTGTTTTAATACCAAACAAATGCCTCAATCATTTAAACACAAGTACCTCAAACCCTCAAGTTTTGACAGGAATAGATCAAATTCTGGTTAAATAAAGTATGGTTTGGTTCTCTCAAGAAGTGAGGTGAATGTAAAGAATATGAAAATAATGGTTTAGAAGCCCCACAGGAAAGTGATTTCAAATATAAAGACAGTGAGATTGGCATGGGATTCAAAATTCAGCGTACTTTTCATGAAATTACTAAATGTTTGAACTTGAAACAAAGTCATTTCAGCATTCATTTAAGCTTAGTTTCAAGGGGTAAATTGTTTCACTTATTGATATGGATTTAAAAATTGTTATGAAAATCATTTCAGCCCAAAAGTTTCAAAAACACAAAGAAAATTGTAAAATAAACACAGAAATTTTGAAAAACACACAAATTTTTTTTTTTGGTTTTTTTTAACAGGAAAACAATTAAAATTACTAAACTAAAAGGTTCCCTCCCCCACACTTAAAATATTGCATTGTCCTCAATGTGAACTCGTGAGATGATATATGCACATGAAATTCAGAATTTTTAAATAGGACAAATAATATAAAAGTGAAAGGGTTAGGAACAGCATGATGTGATCAAGTGATGATGGGGTCATGCAGTGTGATAAAATCCACTGCATCAGTAGGATGTCCCTCAATGTATCCCTTCAAACATTGCCCATTGACTGTAAATATCCTTCCAGTGTCCTCTTGTGTGATCTCCACTGCACCATAAGGAAAAACATTAGACACAATATAAGGACCTAACCATCTGGAACGCAACTTACCAGGCATCAACTTCAGTCGTGAACTATAGAGAAGGACTTTCTCTCCAACATGAAACTCCCTTTGTTGGATCATTTTGTCATGAGCTGCTTTTGATCTTTCCTTGTAGAGCCTTGAGTTCTCATATGATGACAGTCGAATCTCCTCAAGCTCTTGAATTTGCAACTTCCTTTGAATTCCATCTTGGGCCAAATCCATGTTACATTTCTTTATAGCCCAATATGCCCGATGCTCAACTTCCACGGGGAGATGACACGCTTTCCCAAAAACAATCCGAAATGGGGACATACCAATGGGGGTCTTGTATGTTGTCCTATAAGCCCACAATGCATCATCCAAGCGCTTGCTCCAATCCTTCCTATTTGGCTGCATGGTTTTCTCCAAGATTTGTTTCAACTCACGATTTGAAACCTCAGCCTGGCCATTTGTTTGGGGGTGGTATGGTGTTGATGTTTTGTGTGTCACCCCATACTTTCGAAGGAGGGAAGCAAAATTCCTATTGCAAAAGTGTGTCCCTTGGTCACTGATGATGGCCTTTGGTACTCCAAACCTGCAAAAAATTTGTGCTTTGACAAAGTCCACAACAACATGAGAATCGTCAGTCCTGGTGGCCTTGGCCTCCACCCATTTACTCACATAATCAACAGCAACCAAAATGTACAAAAATCCAAATGAACTAGGAAAAGGACCCATAAAGTCGATTCCCCATACATCAAAAATCTCACAAAATAGTATGGGTTGTTGGGGCATCTCATGTCTCCTAGAAATGTTCCCAGTGTGTTGGCAACGAGAGAATGACTTACAAAACACATGGGCATCATGGAATAATCTAGGCCAATATAATCCAAAGTCCAAAACTTTCCTATCTGTCCGTTGGTGTCCAAAGTGTCCACCACATGCAAGTGTATGATAGAAATGCAAAACAGACTCAAACTCATGATCAGGAACACACCTCCTAATAACTTGGTCACTACACATGCGCCAGAGGTAAGGATCATCCCACACATAAAACCTAGACTCACTTTTTAATTTTTGGACTTGATGTTTCTTCAAATTTACTGGGATTTCAGATCCAACAATGTAATTAACTAAATCAGCATACCAAGGATGCTTACCTGAGATGGTATAGAGATGCTCATCGGGGAAAGTGTCCCGAAGTGGTACCTGGTCCAAGGTGTCACCCTCTAGTGTGTGAGTAAGCCTACTCATGTGGTCCGCCACCAAGTTTTCTGACCCCTTTTTGTCCTTTATCTTGATGTCAAACTCTTGAAGAAGGAGCATCCAACGGATAAGTCGCGGCTTTGCATCTGGATTCTTCAGGAGGTACCTCAAAGCTGCATGGTCAGAAAAAACAACTACTTTAGAGCCCAATAAATATGAATGGAATTTATCTAAAGCAAATATGACAGCAAGAAACTCTTTTTCTGTGGTTGTGTAATTTGATTGGGCTGAATCCAGTGTCCTTTATGCATAGGCGATCACATGTGAACGTCCTTCCACCCTCTGAGATAAGACAGCTCCAACCGCGAAGTTGGAGGCGTCACACATAAGCTCAAATGGAAGGTCCCACCGTGGGGGATGTATGATAGGTGGAGTGGTCAGAAACTTCTTTATCTCATCAAAGGAAGTCCTACAAGAATCATCAAACACAAAATCAGAATCTTTTTGAAGTAATCGTGACATAGGAAGAGCGATCTTACTAAAATCTTTGATGAAGCGCCGATAAAATCCTACATGCCCTAGGAAAGATCTAACATCACGTACACATGAAGGATAGGGTAAGGATGAAATAATTTCTACCTTAGATCTATCAACCTCTATCCCATGTTTTGACACCACATGCCCTAAGACAATGCCATGCTCTACCATAAAATGACACTTTTCAAAGTTCAGGACCAGATTCTTCTCAATACAACGATTCAACACATTTCCCAAACAACTTAGACATTCATCAAATGAAGACCCATACACTGTAAAATCATCCATAAATACCTCCATGCGGGTCTCAATAAAATCAGAAAAAATACTCACCATACATCTCTGGAAGGTACCTGGGGCGTTGCAAAGTCCAAATGGCATCCTCCGGTAGGCAAATGTGCCAAAGGGACAGGTGAATGTAGTCTTCTCCTGATCCTCTGGAGCTATAGGAACCTGAAAATATCCAGAAAATCCATCCAAGAAACAATAGTGTGTTTTCCCAGCTAGTCTCTCGAGCATTTGATCAATAAATGGGAGGGGGAAATGGTCCTTGCAAGTGGTCTGATTTAGTTTCCTATAATCAATACACACACGCCAACTGTTTTGCACCCTCATTGGAACTAAATCATCTTTCTCATTTTTAACAACAGTAAAACCAGTTTTCTTAGGCACAACCTGAATTGGACTTACCCACTGTGAATCTGAAATGGGAAAGATTATACCTGCCTCGAGCAATTTCTCAACTTCCTTTTTAACAACTTCCAGGAGGGTGGGATTGAGTCTCCTTTGTGGTTGTCTCACCGGTTTAGCCCCATCCTCCAAGAGAATCCTATGCATGAAAATGGAGGGGCTAATACCTGATATGTCAGCCAAGGTCCACCCAATCACCCTGATGTTCTCCCTCAAAATATTCAAAAGCCTTTCTTCATGTTCAAAAGGGAGATTGTTAGCAATGATATCAGGTAATCTCTCACCACTCAACAAGTATGAGTATTTCAGATTTGGTGGAAATGGATTGAGTTCTAATGAAGGAGGGTGTAGTATGGATGGAGACATTGAAGGAACTGAAATATGTGCACAAAGAGCATCAGTATCAGAATAGACATCATCAAAATCATAGAATAAAGCATCAAATCCATCAGCATACTCAACAGCCATTTCATAATCAGAGTGAACATGATCAAAATCAGAATATGAATCCACATCAAAATCAAATCTTAGAGAGTCTTGTTCATTAGAAACAGGTGTGGAAGTTCTCTTAGTCATTAAACCAGAACCAATACTCATAATCTCCCTAAGCATAGGACAATCCAATTCCATGATGTTTTTACTTGGTGGTTCAAAATGGGAGATAACAAAAGCAGAATGGTCCTCTGAGGGGTACTTCATGAAATCCATAACATTAAATATCACAACTTCATCTCCAAACTCCATGGAAAGTGTACCCTCATTGACATTTATGATAGTTTTTGCAGTTTTGAGGAAGGGTCTACCTAAGATAATGGGGGCATGAGAACTTACCTGATCATCCTCCATGTTAAGAACATAGAAATCCGCTGGAAAGATCATGTCTCTTACCCGGACAAGTACATCCTCAAGGACTCCCGCTGGATATGCCGTAGCTCTATTCGCCAATTGCACCACTACTCTTGTTGTCTTCAACTCACCAACCTGCAAGGAAGAGAATACAGAGTGAGGCATCACATTTATGGAAGCACCTAAATCACAAAGTGCATCAGAAAAGTGCAACTCCCCTATGGTGCATGGGATGGTGAATGTCCCTGGATCCTTGCACTTTGTTGGCATTGCTAGAGTTGGTGAAATGAGTGCTGAGACATTCCTTCCAAGGTTTATCCTCTCATTTCCCTTGAGCCCTCTTCGATTGGGGCAGAGTTCTTTTAAGAATTTGTCATACCTTGGGATTTGCTTAATGGATTCAAGTAGAGGAATGTTGATCTCCACACGCTTGAATGTGTCCAAAACCTCCTTTTTCATTGCTTCTTCAGCCATCTTCTTGGTTTGAACAACCCTGTTTGGAAAAGGAAGGGGTTTAGGAGGAACATCATCAATCTTTTTCTTACCTTTATCTTTCTCCTTGGATTTTTCATCAGTTGGTATGGAATGCGGCTTCTCTGAAGTTGAGGTGAATCCCGGTGGAATGGTAGGTGCAGATGTATCGTTCATTTGCTTCCCACTTCTCAATGTGATGGCACTAACATTCCCCTTTGGATTTGGAGTGGGTTGGGAAGGTAGATTTCCAGAATTCTTACTCACAAGTTCATGGAGGGCGGTGGCAATCTGACTCATTTGAGTCTTCAACTCTCTCAGCTCCGAACCTTGACTCTTCAGCTCATTCTATTGATTAAGAACAATTTGTTTAAAAATATCATCAGTGTTAGAGTCTACCTTGTGTTGGATATTCCCTTGTTGCTGACTCGTTGATGTTTGAGCTTCGAATCTCCTTTGGGGTTGTTGGAAACCCTGTTGGTAAGGTGGAGGCTGCTGGAAGTTTGGTTGAAAAGGGGGCCTTTGTTGTTGTCCAGAGCCATACCTCATGTCCGCTAGATCTTTCCACCGTTGGTTGTATGTTGGATCAAACTTCTTTTGGGGATATGGTTGTTGTTGTTGCTGCTGAAATGGTCTCCCAGGGAACACTGCTGCACAATCTTCTGTTTCTTGGAGTTGTGGGCAACAGTCAGTTGGGTGGCTTGTCTCAATGCAAATACCACAAGGCCTTGAAGGAGGGGGTTGGGATGTCTTTTGAGCCAATGCAATCTGCCTCACCATAGTTGTCAATTCTTCTAACTTAGTATCAATCAAATTACTTTCAAGAGAAGAAGGACTTACTTGATGTACTCCTCGAACATGTGGTGTACCTCTATCACCGAATTGTTGGGAGTTTTGGGCCATCTTGTCGATCAACGCACGCGCAGCTACTGGTGTCTTGTCCACCAATGCTCCTCCAGCCACAGTATCTACCATGCTCCTCTCCATGGGTGTGATTCCTTCGTAGAAGTATTGGATGAGGAGTTTCTCACTGATTTGGTGATGTGGGCAGCTTGCACACAACTTCTTGAATCTCTCCCAGTACTCATACATTGACTCCCCTTGGGCTTGCTTGATCCCCGATATCTCCTTTCGAATGGATGTGGTCCTTGATGCTGGAAAAAATCTCTGCAAGAAAAGACGTTTCAAATCGTTCCAACAAGTTACATCTTCGGGTTGTAAATAATACATCCAATCTTTCGCAGCTCCATCAAGTGAGAATGGGAATGCTCTTAGTTTGATTTGATCTTCAGAGACATTTCTAGGTTTTAGGGTTGAGCAAACCACATTAACTTCTTTCAAATGTTTATTGGGATCCTCACCAGAGAGGCCATGAAACTTTGGAAGTAAGTGAATTAACCCAGATTTCAGTTCGAAGTCCGATTCGAGATTTGGGTATGCAATACAATTTGGTTGATAGTTAATATCAGGTGCAGCCAATTCTCGAATGGTTCTATTAAGTTCATTTCCATTGTTTCTAGCCATTGGTTCTTGTTTTATGGTTGAATTTGAATTGCTTCCAATTTCAATGTTCTGATATTGGAGTAATTCTCCAACTGGTTGAATGTTGAAACTTCCCGTAGACTGAGAATGTCTGATTCGTGCCCTAAGGCTACGTTCAATCTCAGGGTCAAGATCTAAGAGATCTTCGGGATTAGTTCGTTTCATCAATCAATGAAAGATGAAAAGAAGGAATGTGGACCATAGTAAAATAAAAATTTGAAGTTTGAGTTGATGGTCCAAAAAGAAGTAGAAAGAGATAAAAGAAGAAGAAGAAAAAAAATCAGATTGGGTAAAGACGGAAGAAAGAAGAGAGGAAGAGAATTAAAATGTAAAATAAAATAAATACCTCTAATTGGTTGAAATAATTACTTGCCTCCCCGACAACGGCGCCAATTTGAAAGAACGCTGTCGTGGGCGCCCTCAAATGATTAATGTGATTTGGGGTACTTAGGTGCAGCAGAGTGGCTGACCAAGGTCGTCTCTCAAAGGAGGAAGTGAATTAAAACAATTTTTAGAGGTATTATAGAAGTAAAATAAAAGAGAATAAAAACACTACTTGAAAGGATGGGGGTGGTTGTTTATAGTTTATGAATCTAGAAGAAGTTTGCTGGAAGAAGATTGCATTTTTTTTTGTTTTTAATTTTGAAATGAAGTTTCGATTAGAATGACACAACAAGAAGATGTTTTTTTAGAAATCTATTTAAAAAGGCTTAATCGAACTAACTCTACCTCTTCAATCATTTATTAATCATTATCATTTAAATTAATATTCACTTAATTATGATCCCTTAATTTGTTAAATCCCGAACCCTACGAGAATTAACTTTACCACGAAGATTGAAGTGAATTTTAACCTTAGGATAACTTCGGAACATGCAACCGCGACACCCTGCTTTGATTGATGCTCTAAAATTAGCTTATGGTCAGTGGTAAATTAAGGCACATAACCACTCTGGAAATGAGGATTAATTGAGTTTAGGGATTATATTTGAACTCTACAAATTGATCCCATGTGGTTTTGAATTACCGGTTAAGGTTGTGCTCTCACAGTTCACACAATTCCCGACCTCGCGTGTTTTGTGTTAACTATTCAATTGCTTGCTTAGTTTCATTTAAATTAAAAACTCAATTAATAGATCATAATATGTGAATTACAGTATCTCATTGATTCAAAATAAATGAATGAATAAGGATAGAGGTCGATCGATTACTAAAAAGAACTACTCTTCCATGGGTGGTGTAGTCATCGTGGAGACGTTTTGCGTAAGCAACAGATTGAAAGGGTAGAACCCAATCTTGTCTCCACTCTAGATTACAAACCAATTAAGAAGATTAAGATAAGAAGAAGAGGGATGAACACAGAATATTATTTGAAGAAAAATTCAAGAAACAAACATGAAAGAAAAGAAATACAAAGAAGAGGTGAGAGAGGAGAGCCTTTTTGGAAGAGAGGTTTGCACAAAGACTTACTTCTTCCAAGAGTTGTGAGGGGCTACCAAGAGACACCCTTTCGGCCACACCTTCCCAAAGCCTCCACCAACCCTCTCAAAGAGTTAAAACCCCCTTTAAATAGAGTTTGTGAGGGCTAGGGATACATAACTTTTTAAGTGTGAAATGAAAATCTCGGCTAAATATTTTATTCCAAATTGCACCGCCAATTTGACCTCCAAAACGCGTGAATTGTCCGGCCTTCCAGAAGGAGGATTTGTGCCCCATCATGTCCCCGATCTTTCCTCAAAATTTAGGCTCAATCCAAGCCCGTATGTAAAGGATATGGCCCATATACAGAACCTTCTCCATTCTGGCGAGCCCAGCCCAACTTTGACTTCATGGCCCAATTTCAACAACCAAATGAACTCTTTAGCTCTTGTGTCCTGAATAAAAGTTGTAGATAATTAAGTTAGTAACACTGTTACAAAATTTAAAATTCAAATAATAAATATAAAAATATTTATCTTCGAAATACTACAGTGCACTATTAAGGGTAAAAATGGAATTTTCACCAAATTTTCAAATGAATGATCAAATCCCAAATATTTTATAAATAAACATGTTTAACACAATGTGAGGAAATTATATCATTTATTATCAATAAAATATTCAATAAAATAGTGTTTTATCAACTCCCCCACACTTACCCTTTTGCATACCTGGGCAAAACCTCATATCAAGTAAACATCAATATCAAATCAAAACCAATTTTAAAACACATATTTTAAGATCAATCAATTTCACACCAAGAATAAAAAAGATATCATGCCTCATAAAAAACCTTATTTAAAGTTCTCCATTTATATCATTCAATATATTTCCAATTCATTTATCCACCCATGCACAAAACACTTACCTCGCTTGAATTTTATCTCATAACTCAAATATCAATTTTTTTTTGCAATGTATTTCTCATCCAAACTCATACAAGGGTCACCATAGGCTTTATAGATTCCTACATCGCTACCCGATGTGAGTCAAGGACATATGTTTATTATGAGGACTTTTCAGGGTTGTTCTGTGGCTTTCGGTTGGTAGGATTAAGATGTGAAAAACTCTGAGGCTGAATGAGGAGGGCTTGACTCTTTTAAAGAAAAATTGCATTAATCTAATTTTCACTTAAATATGGTCTTCTCTTAAATCCCCATAGTATCAATTCAGCTCCATCATCATGAAAAGTCATGAAAGGTTTACACCATTCATCATTTCAGCATAAAAAATGTCAATCTTCTCAAACATGATTTTCTTGAAAGCTCCAGATGGGCACAACTTTCCACCTCAATTAGAAGCTCTAGAAAAGGCACAACTTCACCTGTCATGAAAGCTCCAGAAAAGGCACAGCTTTCAATATAATGACTTTCTTTAGCAGTAAACACATCTCTTCAGAATTTAATTTTCCACCCAAAGTATCACATAATGTGGTGGCACAACACAAGATAGCTTCCCCCACACTTAAGCTCAACTAGATTATGCAATTTCACTTCAAGATTTGGTTGGATAGGGAAAATTGGCTTGTAATGTGGCTTAACCTAATAGGATGTGCATGGCTTCTAAGGGCTACAAGGATTAAATATTCAAGGTAGGCCATTATAAAAAATGATTCTTTGAAATAGGTGTTTTAATACCAAACAAATGCCTCAATCATTTAAACACAAGTACCTCAAACCCTCAAGTTTTGACAGGAATAGATCAAATTCTGGTTAAATAAAGTATGGTTTGGTTCTCTCAAGAAGTGAGGTGAATGTAAAGAATATGAAAATAATGGTTTAGAAGCCTCACAGGAAAGTGATTTCAAATATAAAGACAGTGAGATTGGCATGGGATTCAAAATTCAGCGTACTTTTCATGAAATTACTAAATGTTTGAACTTGAAACAAAGTCATTTCAGCATTCATTTAAGCTTAGTTTCAAGGGGTAAATTGTTTCACTTATTGATATGGATTTAAAAATGGTTATGAAAATCATTTCATCCCAAAAGTTTAAAAAACACAAAGAAAATTGTAAAATAAACACACAAATTTTGAAAAACACACAAAATTTTTTTTTGGTTTTTTTTAACAGGAAAACAATTAAAATTACTAAACTAAAAGGTTCCCTCCCCCACACTTAAAATATTGCATTGTCCTCAATGTGAACCCGTGAGATGATATATGCACATGAAATTCAGAATTTTTAAATAGGACAAATAATATAAAAGTGAAAGGGTTAGGAACAGCCTGATGTGATCAAGTGATGATGGGGTCATGCAGTGTGATAAAATCCACTGCATCAGTAGGATGTCCCTCAATGTATCTCTTCAAACATTGCCCATTGACTGTAAATCTCCTTCCAGTGTCCTCTTGTGTGATCTCCACTGCACCATAAGGGAAAACATTAGACACAATATAAGGACCTAACCATCTGGAACGCAACTTACCAGGCATCAACTTCAGTCGTGAACTATAGAGAAGGACTTTCTCTCCAACATGAAACTCCCTTTGTTGGATCATTTTGTCATGAGCTGCTTTTGATCTTTCCTTGTAGAGCCTTGAGTTCTCATATGATGACAGTCGAATCTCCTCAAGCTCTTGAATTTGCAACTTCCTTTGAATTCTAGCTTGGGCCAAATCCATGTTACATTTCTTTATAGCCCAATATGCCCGATGCTCGACTTCCACGGGGAGATGACACGCTTTCCCAAAAACAATCCGAAATGGGGACATACCAATGGGGGTCTTGTATGTTGTCCTATAAGCCCACAATGCATCATCCAAGTACTTGCTCCAATCCTTCCTATTTGGCTGCATGGTTTTCTCCAAGATTTGTTTCAACTCACGATTTGAAACCTCAGCCTGGCCATTTGTTTGGGGGTGGTATGGTGTTGATGTTTTGTGTGTCACCCCATACTTTCGAAGGAGGGAAGCAAAATTCCTATTGCAAAAGTGTGTCCCTTGGTCACTGATGATGGCCTTTGGTACTCCAAACCTGCAAAAAATTTGTGCTTTGACAAAGTCCACAACAACATGAGAATCATCAGTCCTGGTGGCCTTGGCCTCCACCCATTTACTCACATAATCAACAGAAACCAAAATGTACAAAAATCCAAATGAACTAGGAAAAGGACCCATAAAGTCGATTCCCCATACATCAAAAATCTCACAAAATAGTATGGGTTGTTGGGGCATCTCATGTCTCCTAGAAATGTTCCCAGTGTGTTGGCAACGAGAGAATGACTTACAAAACACATGGGCATCATGGAATAATCTAGGCCAATATAATCCAGAGTCCAAAACTTTCCTAGCTGTCCGTTGGGGTCCAAAGTGTCCACCACATGCAAGTGTATGATAGAAATGCAAAACAGACTCAAACTCATGATCAGGAACACACCTCCTAATAACTTGGTCACTACACATGCGCCAGAGGTAAGGATCATCCCACACATAAAACCTAGACTCACTTTTTAATTTTTGGACTTGATGTTTCTTCAAATTTACTGGGATTTCAGATCCAACAATGTAATTAACTAAATCATCATACCAAGGATGCTTACCTGAGATGGTATAGAGATGCTCATCAGGGAAAGTGTCCCGAAGTGGTACCTGGTCCAAGGTGTCACCCTCTAGTGTGTGAGTAAGACTACTCATGTGGTCCGCCACCAAGTTTTCTGACCCCTTTTTGTCCTTTATCTTGATGTCAAACTCTTGAAGAAGGAGCATCCAACGGATAAGTCGCGGCTTTGCATCTGGCTTCTTCAGGAGGTACCTCAAAGCTGCATGGTCAGAAAAAATAACTACTTTAGAGCCCAATAAATATGAATGGAATTTATCTAAAGCAAATATGACAGCAAGAAACTCTTTTTCTGTGGTTGTGTAATTTGATTGGGCTGAATCCAGTGTCCTTTATGCATAGGCGATCACATGTGAACGTCCTTCCACCCTCTGAGATAAGACAGCTCCAAACGCGAAGTTGGAGGCGTCACACATAAGCTCAAATGGAAGGTCCCACCGTGGGGGATGTATGATAGGTGGAGTGGTCAGAAACTTCTTTATCTCATCAAAGGAAGTCCTACAAGAATCATCAAACACAAAATCAGAATCTTTTTGAAGTAATCGTGACATAGGAAGAGCGATCTTACTAAAATCTTTGATGAAGCGCCGATAAAATCCTACATGCCCTAGGAAAGATCTAACATCACGCACACATGAAGGATAGGGTAAGGATGAAATAATTTCTACCTTAGATCTATCAACCTCTATCCCATGTTTTGACACCACATGCCCTAAGACAATGCCATGCTCTACCATAAAATGACACTTTTCAAAGTTCAGGACCAGATTCTTCTCAATACAACGATTCAACACATTTCCCAAACTACTTAGACATTCATCAAATGAAGACCCATACACTGTAAAATCATCCATAAATACCTCCATGCAGGTCTCAATAAAATCAGAAAAAATACTCACCATACATCTCTGGAAGGTACCTGGTGCGTTGCAAAGTCCAAATGGCATCCTCCGGTAGGCAAATGTGCCAAAGGGACAGGTGAATGTAGTCTTCTCCAGATCCTCTGGAGCTATAGGAACCTGAAAATATCCAGAAAATCCATCCAAGAAACAATAGTGTGTTTTCCCAGCTAGTCTCTCGAGCATTTGATCAATAAATGGGAGGGGGAAATGGTCCTTGCGAGTGGTCTGATTTAGTTTCCTATAATCAATACACACACGCCAACTATTTTGCACCCTCATTGGAACTAAATCATCTTTCTCATTTTTAACAACAGTAAAACCAGTTTTCTTAGGCACAACCTGAATTGGACTTACCCACTGTGAATGTGAAATGGGAAAGATTATACCTACCTCGAGCAATTTCTCAACTTCCTTTTTAACAACTTCCAGGAGGGTGGGATTGAGTCTCCTTTGTGGTTGTCTCACCGGTTTAGCCCCATCCTCCAAGAGAATCCTATGCATGAAAATGGAGGGGCTAATACCTGATATGTCAGCCAAGGTCCACCCAATCACCCTGATGTTCTCCCTCAAAATATTCAAAAGCCTTTCTTCATGTTCAAAAGGGAGATTGTTAGCAATGATAACAGGTAATCTCTCACCACTCAACAAGTATGAGTATTTCAGATTTGGTGGCAATGGCTTGAGTTCTAATGAAGGAGGGTGTAGTATGGATGGAGACATTGAAGGAACTGAAATATGTGCACAAAGAGCATCAATATCAGAATAGACATCATCAAAATCATAGAATAAAGCATCAAATCCATCAGCATACTCAACAGCCATTTCATAATCAGAGTGAACATGATCAAAATCAGAATATGAATCCACATCAAAATCAAATCTTAGAGAGTCTTTTTCATTAGAAACAGGTGTGGAAGTTCTCTTAGTCATTAAACCAGAACCAATACTCATAATCTCCCTAAGCATAGGACAATCCAATTCCATGATGTTTTTACTTGGTGGTTCAAAATGGGAGATAACAAAAGCAGAATGGTCCTCTGAGGGGTACTTCATGGAATCCATAACATTAAATATCACAACTTCATCTCCAAACTCCATGGAAAGTGTACCCTCATTGACATTTATGATAGTTTTTGCAGTTTTGAGGAAGGGTCTACCTAAGATAATGGGGGCATGAGAACTTACCTGATCATCCTCCATGTTAAGAACATAGAAATCCGCTGGAAAGATCATGTCTCTTACCCGGACAAGTACATCCTCAAGGACTCCCGCTGGATATTCCGTAGCTCTATTCGCCAATTGCACCACTACTCTTGTTGTCTTCAACTCACCAACCTGCAAGGAAGAGAATACAGAGTGAGGCATCACATTTATGGAAGCACCTAAATCACAAAGTGCATCAGAAAAGTGCAACTCCCCTATGGTGCATGGGATGGTGAATGTCCCTGGATCCTTGCACTTTGTTGGCATTGCTAGAGTTGGTGAAATGAGTGCTGAGACATTCCTTCCAAGGTTTATCCTCTCATTTCCCTTGAGCCCTCTTCGATTGGTGCAGAGTTCTTTTAAGAATTTGGCATACCTTGGGATTTGCTTAATGGATTCAAGTAGAGGAATGTTGATCTCCACACGCTTGAATGTGTCCAAAACCTCCTTTTGCATTGCTTCTTCAGCCATCTTCTTGGTTAGAACAACCCTGTTTGGAAAAGGAAGGGGTTTAGGAGGAACATCATCAATCTTTTTCTTACCTTTATCTTTCTCCTTGGATTGTTCATCAGTTGGTATGGAATGCAGCTTCTCTGAAGTTGAGGTGAATCCCGGTGGAATGGTAGGTGCAGATGTATCGTTCATTTGCTTCCCACTTCTCAATGTGATGGCACTAACATTCCCCTTTGGATTTGGAGTGGGTTGGGAAGGTAGATTTCCAGAATTCTTACTCACAAGTTCATGGAGGGCGGTGGCAATCTGACTCATTTGAGTCTTCAACTCTCTCAGCTCCGAACCTTGACTCTTCAGCTCATTCTGTTGATTAAGAACAATTTGTTTAAAAAGATCATCAGTGTTAGAGTCTACCTTGTGTTGGATATTCCCTTGTTGCTGACTCGTTGATGTTTGAGCTTTGAATCTCCTTTGGGGTTGTTGGAAACCCTGTTGGTAAGGTGGAGGCTGCTGGAAGTTTGGTTGAAAAGGGGGCCTTTGTTGTTGTCCAGAGCCATACCTCATGTCCGCTAGATATTTCCACCATTGGTTGTATGTTGGATCAAACTTCTTTTGGGGATATGGTTGTTGTTGTTGCTGCTGAAATGGTCTCCCAGGGAACACTGCTGCACAATCTTCTGTTTCTTGGAGTTGTGGGCAACAGTCAGTTGGGTGGCTTGTCTCAGTGCAAATACCACAAGGCCTTGAAGGAGGGGGTTGGGATGTCTTTTGAGCCAATGCAATCTGCCTCACCATAGTTGTCAATTCTTCTAACTTAGTATCAATCAAATTACTTTCAAGAGAAGAAGGACTTACTTGATGTACTCCTCGAACATGTGGTGTACCTCTATCACCGAATTGTTGGGAGTTTTGGGCCATCTTGTTGATCAACGCACGCGCAGCTACTGGTTTCTTGTCCACCAATGCTCCTCCAGCCACAGCATCTACCATGCTCCTCTCCATGGGTGTGAGTCCTTCGTAGAATTATTGGATGAGGAGTTGCTCACTGATTTGGTGATGTGGGAAGCTTGCACACAACTTCTTGAATCTCTCCCAGTACTCATACATTGACTCCCCTTGGGCTTGCTTGATCCCCGATATCTCCTTTCGAATGGATGTGGTCCTTGATGCTGGAAAAAATCTCTGCAAGAAAAGACGTTTCAAATCGTTCCAACAAGTTACATCTTCGGGTTGTAAATAATACATCCAATCTTTCGCAGCTCCATCATGTGAGAATGGGAATGCTCTTAGTTTGATTTTATCTTCAGAGACATTTCTAGGTTTTAGGGTTGAGCAAACCACATTAACTTCTTTCAAATGTTTATTGAGATCCTCACCAGAGAGGCCATGAAACTTTGGAAGTAAGTGAATTAACCCAGATTTCAGTTCGAAGTCCGATTCGAGATTTGGGTATGCAATACAATTTGGTTGATAGTTAATATCAGGTGCATCCAATTCTCGAATGGTTCTATTAAGTTTATTTCCATTGTTTCCAGCCATTGGTTCTTGTTTTATGGTTGAATTTGAATTGCTTCCAATTTCAATGTTCTGATATTGGAGTAATTCTCCAACTGGTTGAATGTTGAAACTTCCCGTAGACTGAGAATGTCTGATTCGTGCCCTAAGGCTACGTTCAATCTCAGGGTCAAGATCTAAGAGATCTTCATGATTAGTTCGTTTCATCAATCAATGAAAGATGAAAAGAAGGAATGTGGACCATAGTAAAATAAAAATTTGAAGTTTGAGTTGATGGTCCAAAAAGAAGTAGAAAGAGATAAAAGAAGAAGAAGAAAAAAAAATCAGATTGGGTAAAGACGGAAGAAAGAAGAGAGGAAGAGAATTAAAATGTAAAATAAAATAAATACCTCTAATTGGTTGAAATAATTACTTGCCTCCCCGGCAACGGCGCCAATTTGAAAGAACGCTGTCGTGGGCGCCCTCAAATGATTAATGTGATTTGGGGTACTTAGGTGCAGCAGAGTGGCTGACCAAGGTCGTCTCTCAAAGGAGGAAGTGAATTAAAACAATTTTTAGAGGTATTATAGAAGTAAAATAAAAGAGAATAAAAACACTACTTGAAAGGATGGGGGTGGTTGTTTATAGTTTATGAATCTAGAAGAAGTTTGCTGGAAGAAGATTGCATTTTTTTTTGTTTTTAATTTTGAAATGAAGTTTCGATTAGAATGACACAACAAGAAGATGTTTTTTTAGAAATCTATTTAAAAAGGCTTAATCGATCTAACTCTACCTCTTCAATCATTTATTAATCATTATCATTTAAATTAATATTCACTTAATTATGATCCCTTAATTTGTTAAATCCCGAACCCTACGAGAATTAACTTTACCACGAAGATTGAAGTGAATTTTAACCTTAGGATAACTTCGGAACATGCAACCGCGACACCCTGCTTTGATTGATGCTCTAAAATTAGCTTATGGTCAGTGGTAAATTAAGGCACATAACCACTCTGGAAATGAGGATTAATTGAGTTTAGGGATTATATTTTAACTCTACAAATTGATCCCATGTGGTTTTGAATTACCGGTTAAGGTTGCGCTCTCACAGTTCACACAATTCCCGACCTCGCGTGTTTTGTGTTAACTATTCAATTGCTTGCTTAGTTTCATTTAAATTAAAAACTCAATTAATAGATCATAATATGTTAATTACAGTATCTCATTGATTCAAAATAAATGAATGAAGAAGGATAGAGGTCGATCGATTACTAAAAAGAACTACTCTTCCATGGGTGGTGTAGTCATCGTGGAGACGTTTTGCGTAAGCAACGGATTGAAAGGGTAGAACCCAATCTTGTCTCCACTCTAGATTACAACCCAATTAAGAAGATTACGATAAGAAGAAGAGGGATGAACACAGAATATTATTTGAAGAAAAATTCAAGAAACAAACATGAAAGAAAAGAAATACAAAGAAGAGGTGAGAGAGGAGAGCCTTTTTGGAAGAGAGGTTTGCACAAATACTTACTTCTTCCAAGAGTTGTGAGGGGCTCCCAAGAGACACCCTTTCGGCCACACCTTCCCAAATCCTCCACCAACCCTCTCAAAGAGTTAAAACCCCCTTTAAATAGAGTTTGTGAGGGCTAGGGATACATAACTTTTTAAGTGTGAAATGAAAATCTCAGCTAAATATTTTATTCCAACTTGCACCGCCAATTTGACCTCCAAAACGCGTGAATTGACCGGCCTTCCAGAAGGAGGATTTGTGCCACATCATATCCCCGATCTTTCCTCAAAATTTAGGCTCAATCTAAGCCCGTATGTAGAGGATATGGCCCATATACAGAACCTTCTCCATTCTGGAGAGCCCAGCCCAACTTTGACTTCATGGCCCAATTTCAACAACCAAATGAACTCTTTAGCTCTTGTGTCCTGAATAAAAGTTGTAGATAATTAAGTTATTAACACTGTTACAAAATTTAAAATTCAAATAATAAATATAAAAATATTTATCTTCGAAATACTACAGTGAACTATTAAGGGTAAAACTGGAATTTTCACCAAATTTTCAAATGAATGATCAAATCCCAAATATTTTATAAATAAACATGTTTAACACAATGTGAGGAAATTATATCATTTATTATCAATAAAATATTCAATAAAATAGTGTTTTATCAATTACTTATTTTAATATATTTTTTATCTGAATTTGACAAAAGAATCATCATTAACTGCACTTGATGAAAATTACTATTAGTGGCCTTAAAGCGGCCAGAACAGTATGGCCATGTTAGAGGTATGGGTTTTGGGGTGCCACCTTGAACATATTTTGAGAAAAGGAATGTCATGAACCGTCCCCCGGGGCCCGTATCGTGACTACCCCAAGACCGCCTTCCATAGGCCAGGGGCTGGTGACTAACACCAAAGGCGTAATTCCCTAAGACTGGGAAGGCATTTCCTTTATAAATCGCAAACACACACAATTAGAGTACAAGAGGAAGCAAACACTAAGTAAAAGCTGTATAACAAGTGTACTGAAAGTAAGGGGGGGGGGGAGAATACAACCCCAACTGTAAAGTACAAGGAAAAGACAAAACAGGTACAACTAAAAGACAAACAGATGGAAGGTGTCTAGAAGATCCTCGATCATCCACCACAAATCCTACCTGAAGGGTAGGTACAAATAGCCACCTCAGCACTCCACGTCCGTCCGTCTCCTCCAGATACCATCTCGTCGTGAGGTCCACCTCTGGGTACCGTCCAGTCCTCGCACACTCCGCCTCGGTTAGCACTGTCCATCGTCTGCATCCAACACAACGAGGTGAGGGCATAGCCCGTGCAGGGGTGTGTGTAACAATACTCAGTAGGAACCTCGATACCCTCAAGGTATCACAAAATCCACTAAGGATAAACCAATGAAGAAAGATACAATCACGAAGTATCAACCAACCCTACTTAGGTATATGCTCATACATATACCTATGTTACACAGTCTGACTCCAACTCTCGAGCCCAAGAACAACGCATTCTACAAAGGAAGTAAAGTCAATCATGTCGATGATATCGACTGAAAGTCAAGACTCAGCTCACACAGGTATACAACTTTCGTAGAGTGTTAGAGATGATCAGGTGTAGTCACTGATTCATCTAAGCTGTCAGACCCACATAGGATACAGGACCAAGTAAGCTGTCAGACCCACATAAGATACAAGACCGACTATTCTGTCGGACCCACAGAGGATCTCGGAACAGAAGTCAGAACTATCGAACCCACACAGGATCTGGTATAGTAGACATCACTGTCGAACCCACGGAGGATCCCGGTACGGTAGTCATCACTGTCGAACCCACGGAGGATTCCAGAACAGAAGTCATCCCTGTAGAACCCACGGAGGATTCCGGTAGAGAAGTCATCACTATCGAACCCACGGAGGATCCTGGTATAGTATCATCGCAACCAGACCTAGGGTTCCCACACACAGCATGCTCGATTCTGGGAGGGTCCGATCCTTGAGCCAAGAGTCGATACATCAACTATCACGAAGTCCAGAGTTGATGTATCCCGTAGTTCCATCTCATCATAAGGAACCCAACGCGACAAACAGTGTGTCAATCAAACGCCTGGTCTATGAGTTATTGGAATTTCCGTTGCAGGGGCCCGGTTGGTTTTTAGGTTCAAACCAACCCGACCATACCCCAACTTCATCCAAACCTCAAGAGGGGTATGCCAAAAGAATCTTCTCGCTCCAAGTATTCCAACTCCGCAGGCAGTACGTCAATTGGACACCCGTAGCCCTAGATGCGGGCTAAAAGGTGTAAAAGATCGTAGCATGTTTGGGTCCGGTCCGACCCAGTTAGAACGACCCGGCCCGACCCTGTCCGAGATGGGGTCTGACCCAGTCCGCGGGAGCGGCCCGACCCGAGTGGTCTGCCCGGCTCGAAGGTGCGGCCCAGACTGTGGCGGCCAGGCCCGTGGCGGCCCAGCCGAGGGGCGGCCCGACCGTGGCGGCCCAGCCCGTGACGGCCCAGCCCGTGACGGCCCGGCCATGTGGCGGCCCGACCGATGGGCGGCCCGGCCAAGGCAGGCCGGCCGATGGGCGGCCCGGCTCGTGGTGGCCTGGCTGGCCATGCAAGGGAGGGGAGTGCTCCCCCAGTTTGTCGAACAGAACCGGCGCACTGCGCCGGTTCGGGACCCACGAGACTCGGGTGGTCCCGCTTTTCCGGCTCCACGGCGGCTGGCCCGACTGGCTGCCACCACTCCTCCTCCGCGGCGTGATGGCGCCACAGTCCTCCTGCTCTCCGCACGGCTGGACGATGCCGCACCACCACCACCGCGACCCCACATGGCCGCGGCCTTCGGGTCCACCGCGCGGTGCAACGACGCCGTGCTTCTTCATCCGCCGTGACCCTCCCGACCGCGGTTCTTCTCCGGCGCGGTGCGATGGCACCGCGCCCTTCCGGCTCCGCCTCCAACGTCAACCAAACAAGAATCGATGGAGGGATGTCGGGCCGTGTTTGTTTGGTCCGCACCCTTCGTATTAGGTGATAACATTTGACCATCATCAAACCAAAATAAACTATGATGAATGAGGGTATAATTCATACATTAAAATAATCAAATACCCCTACCTTGTAATCAGTGTTCGCTCGTCGGAGTCATGGGAAGGCAGCGTCGTTCTGTTGATGTCGGGAGGAGATGACGTCATCGTTGGAGACGTTCTTCGTGGGCAGCATCTTCCCTTTCTTGCCCCAGTTGGAGAGGGAGAAGACGACGTCGTCGTTCCTCGGTGGAGACGGGCGTTCTTCGTTGAGAGAAGATGTCGTTCTTCATTGGGAGGATATTTTATCAATCCTTCCAAGACTCCACCACAAGATTAAGACAACCCCAAAATAATAAAATAACACATCTTAATATAATGTTAGCTTAATGAAGTCAAAATGATTCAAATTCATTAAGTTACTTCACTTAATTAAAAGGTGGTGTTGGCTCATTAATGAGGGAAGGTGGAAAGTGAAGAGGCTCCATAATAAATTGGGAGTTCCAAGGGTTAATGGGGGGTTAAGGGGGGGTTTGAGCTCGTGTGGGCCCACCACATAATATACTCCCAAGGGAGGTTATGTGCAGGTGGGCCCCACCTCCAATCACCACTTGGAGGATTAAACCGCCACAAAATAAAAATATGTTACACATATTTTTATTTAATTTATTTAGAAATCCCCAAAAATTAACTTCCAACCTCAATAAAACACAACTTAGGTGGAGGTCTCCTGAAGCGAATATCGGCGCTGTGAGTTCAACTGTGTCCTCATATTTCAATTCCGAGCACCGGTTCAAAATATATAAAATGACGCTCGCACGTTTACTGAACATACCTGAAAAAAAGTTTAGAAAATTATTAACATCCACCCTCAACCCACTGTGGTTGAGGTTAGGCTCTGCCTAGGTGAAACACACCCCAACGAACCCAATGGTACCCTCAGATTTCCAATCTGAGTTATCATTTAAAAGTTATGAATTTTACAATAAAATAATTGTCACTTAATTATTTTATTCGCGGCCAAAAACTAACTTTCTCTGGTGGCCCTCGCCGACCCAAGTTAGTATCTACATAAAGAAAGAATACCCTCACGAGTTCAGTGGTGGTCTCAGATTTTTAATCTGAGTTACCGTTTGTGAGTTATAAGAATTTGAAAAATAAAATAACTTTATTCAATTATTTTATTTACGGTTATGCCATTTTCGGGTTTTCTCAAAGGAGGCTCGCACTGACTAAACTTAAGTCACACCTAGGGTAAACCCATCATCCAGAGTGCAATGGTGGCCTCAAATTTCTTATCTGAGTAACAGTTTAAGATTTATTCCACTTTTTAGGAAAACTGCATACACACGTTAATTTAAGATTAACAAAACTTCAACGAATCATTCCGAGCACTCCGGGCCTCAGAATCGCGCACTGTCAGAAACTGCGGGCTTGTAAAATTCCCAAGTATTTAAGAAAAAAATTTCCATATAAATTATGGGTTTTACCTTCTCCCCATCTCAAGGATTTACGTCTCTATAAGCTACAACTCGAACCAAGGGAACAAAAGGGGGTACCGAGCACACATCTGAGCCTCCCGCTCCCATGTGCTCTCTTGGAGGTTCCCGTGCTTCCAACGAACGCGTACTAGAGGTATCGACCGTCCTTATAGGACCCGCTACTATTGATCCTCAGTCTCTAATGGAACCTCCATGAAAGTCGCCCCGTCGTCAACATCCAACTCGCCATGGGTGATGATGTGGGAAGGGTCGTGCAGGTATCTCCTCAACTAGGATACGTGAAAGATGCCGTGAACCCAGTGTAACTGAGGTTGAAGAGCCAAGCGGTAAGCCACCTCGCCTACTCTACTGAGGTCTTGATAAGGTCCGATGAACGTGGAGATAACTTGTCGCCTCAACCAAATCTTCATAGAACTCGTCGACGTGAGACCCGTAGAAAGAGGTGGTCTCCATCCTCGAACTCAAGAGGTCTCCATCTCCATTATTTACGTGGAAGACCCATCATGAAGTCCATGGATATCTGATCTTAATTCTACTCTGGGACCTCCGAAGGATGAGCCAAGACTGCTGGTACCTGTTGTTCTGCCTTCACTTGCTGACAAGTGAGGCATCATGAGAGAAACTCTGCCACTAATTTCTTCATTCCTGACCACGAGTGCTGTCATTGGAGGTCCTGGTACATCTTCTCCACTCCTAGATGTACCTCTGGAGGAGATGTGTGGAAGCACCTCAACACTTCCTTCTGAAGTGCAACTGGTACCATGGTACATCCTCTGAAAAGAATGACGTGCTCCCCACCTTCATAAAATTCATCAGGTGCCTGCCCTATGTATATCTGAGCACATCGCATCTCACAGTCAACATCCCTACACGGTGCCTCCATGACTTGCTAAAGAAGTGGAGGGGTGATTGTGAGAGACTATAGAAAGGCTACTTCATCCATATCCACAAAAGATATCTGCAACGTGGCCAGCTGCTCTGTCGCCTCTCCGAGCAGCTGATTGCCTGATCTTCTACTGAGAGCACCTCCTTCAATGTTCCCCTTCCTAGGAGTATAGACTATCTCGAAGTCATAGTCATGGAGGAACTCAATCCAACACTGCTATCTCAGGTTCAGGTCCTTCTGGGAGAAGATATACCCGAGACTCTGGTGGTTAGAGTAGACTGCAAAATGTTCGCCCATAAGATAGTGCCACCCCATCTTCAAGGCGAAGACCACTACTACTAACTCCAGGAAATATGTAGAATAGTTATTCTCATGCTGTCTCAACTACCGAGAACCATAAGCGATCACTGCTCGCTCCTGCATCAGGACACACCCAAGTCCGGTCCCTGATGCATCGCAATAGACTACGTACCCAACACCCTCCTCCGGTAGCCTCAAGATAGGCGCACTAGTCAGCCTCTGCCTCGGCTCCTGAAATCTCTACTGTCATCTCTCTGACCACACGAAGGGTTTCCCCTTCTTTTCCAAGGCTGATAGTGGTGATGCAAATATGGAGAAGTCTGGAACGATCTTTTGGTAGTATCCATCCAAAGAAGACGTCCCTCCCCCCTTTAGGGAGTAATCCTGGAAACATATTTTGAAAAGATGTCCCCATGTATTGTCACTCCTGTTTGGAACTGAAAACTTAGAGTTCCTGCTGTCACAAGGGTAAGGCTGGCCGATTCAAGAGTAATTGGCTACACCCTCCTATGAATGAGTTTAACATGTGCTGCCTGGGTTTCCTTTTTCATTGACTAAGGAAAACCTCATCCCAACATTGTAGATAAACCAAAAACTTTTTTCCGAATACAATCAATCTGTGTATGAACTGTGGTTTCCCAGTCCATACCCAAACTAACGTCGTAAGGCCTCAATGCTGCCACCAAGAGGTTCCAACTGAAACTCTCACCTCAAGGGTCAGATCACACCGTCGGCGTAAGTGTGATTATAGAGTCTCCTTCCAAAGGTATCTACAGACATGAGGGTCAAGTCAAGGGCTTAACCAGAAACTCTAGGTCTGAGACAAGATTCGTGGAAGGAAGGAATGATTCGTATCTATGTGTATTGATACGGTAGCTAGTATTAGACAATGATCGTACCTCGAATCATTCCTAGATCCCTCGGGTCACCCTCCTTGACCGCATGCAACTACTCTCTTTCCCTACCATCCAGATCCCTGAGCCTGACGGGAACTACAAGGTGGGTGGTGGTAACATGTCAAAATGTACACCACCTCATGCTGCTCTCCAAGCTCTGCTTCCACGTCTGATTCCCTACAGATTCAACTGTCCTTAACACTTCATCTTCTTGAAAAATTTTACACGCTAAAGTCTCTAAGACTGGCGCCTGTTTCATGCTTCCCAACTGCAAACATTCACTGGCTGTATCCGCTCATCCAATAAACATTCAACCACAAGGGTTCTCTCTAGCACCCTAACATAAGTAGTAATGGTTAGAGGAAAAAGTGATGGATCAGATATCCTTAAACACACCTCACTCAGACGTCCAATCTCTAAAGCACTGATCGTATCATATTCATCGAGTACCAGGAAAGATCAGTATGCCTCGATGAATACTCAACTACCGAAACGTTGTCCTGGAAAAGCTGTATAAGCTCTAGAAAACTCTCATCCACCTCCTCAATCCAGTCCTCAGCCTCCTATCGGTCGGGATCATCTCAGAACTTGAGGGATATATGGTGTTGAAACACATGTAAGTCACTAAGCCTACAAGTGTACTCTATCGGTACCGCCAGTAGTGTCTGCTGACCAACAGGCAGTGATATAGTTGGCACACTGCCCGAAGGTGCCATCTCAGAAAACGGTCCAAGTAACGAAATCTCATCACTATGTGGACCATCCTCATGGTCACTAAATAAAAAATATTAGTAGATAAGATCAACATCTGCTCTACTAGTGTCTCAACTAGGTGGAAAAATCTTGTAATCGCCTCCATCCAATCCTCTTCTGCCTGGGAATCTGTCTCACCTCGAAAACTTGGAGGCCTCTGCCGCTGGAACTCATGCAACACGCTTAGTCGGTGTGCACCGTCCTCCAATGAAACTGGTGGAATCTGCTGCCCAATGGGTGGTGGTGCTGCTGGTACACTACCCGAAGGTGACAACATAGTAAGAGGGCCCTAAACCGGAGCCTCATCGCTCGATGGGCCATCATCATGTAATCTCTCAGAAACCCTACCTGGCGGTCTACGTAACGACATCCTGATAAGGAACAGATGTCCCACAGTTAATAAGTTATACCGGGTGAGTTGACTCAAAGTGTTCACAAAGAAGACTCTTGAAAACACACTCACAATCAGTGTTTTCCTGCACTGAGATGGAAATCAGAAGTCAGGGTTATGGTGTATGGATATGTCGGCCGCCACACCAACACTGGAATCCCTGGACTGAAAACCACTCTCAATACTCTTAACACAATTGCTTCATAGTAAGACAAATCAGATTCCTAAGTTCTGCGGTAGAACCGACTCCTCTGATACCAATTTGTCATGACCTATCCCCCAGGATCCGTATCGTGATGACCCCAAGCCCGCATTCCATAGGCCAGGGGCTGGTGACTAGCACCAAAGGCGTAATTCCCTAATACTGGGAAGGCATTGCCCTTATAAATCACAAACACACACAACCAGAGTACAAGCGGAAGAAAACACTAAGTAGAAGATGTATGACAAGTGTACTGAAAGTATAGGGGGGGGGGGCAGAATACAAGCCCAACTGTAAAGTACAAGGAAAAGGAAAAACAGGTACAACTAAAAGACAAACAGCTGGAAGGTGTCTAGAAGCTTCTGAATAATCCACCACAGATCGTACCTGAAGGGTAGGTACATATAGCCTCCTCAGTTCTCCACATCCCTCCGTCTCCTTCGGATACCGTCTTGTCATGAGGTCCACCTCCGGGTACCGTTCAGTCCTCACACACTCCGCCTCGGTCAGTGTTGTCCGTCGTCTACATCCAAGACAACGAGGTGTGGGCATAGCCCATGCAGGGGGTGAGTATAACGATACTCAGTAGGGACTCCGAGACCCTCAAGGTCTCACAAAATCTACTAAGGATAAACCACTAAAGAAAGATACAATCACGAAGTATCAACCAAACCTACTTAGGTATATTCTCATACATATACCTAAGTTACACAATCCGACTCCAACTCTCGAACCCAAGAAAACCCCATTCCACAAAGGAAGTAAAGTCAATCATCTCGATGATATCGACTGAAAGTCAAGACTCAGCTCACACAGGTATACAAATTTGGTAGAGTGTTAGAGATGATCAGATATAGTCACTGATTCATCTAAGCTATCAGACCCACATAGGATACAGGACCAGCTAAGCTGTCGGACCCACACATGATACAAGACCAAATATTCTGTTGGACCCACATAGGATTGAGGAACAGAAGTTAGAACTATCGAACCCACACAGGATTCCGGTACAGTAGTCTTCACTGTCGAACCCACGGAGGTTCCCGGTATAGTAGTCATAACTATCAAACCCACAGAGTATTTCAGTACAGAAGTCATCCCTGTAGAACCCACGGAGGATTCCAATACAGAATTCATCACTATCGAACCCACGGAGGATCCTGGTACAGTTTAGTCGCAGCCAGCCCTAGGGTTCGCGCACACAGCAGGCTCGATTCCGGGAGGGTTTGCTCCCCGAGCCAAGAGTCGATACATGAACTATCACAAAGTCGTGATTTGATGTATCCTGTAGTTCCATCTCATAATAAGGAACCCAATGCTACAGATGGTGCGTCAATCAGACGCCTAGTCTATGAGTTATTGGCATTTCCGTTCGAGGGGCCCGGTTGGTTTTTAGGTTCAATCCAACCCGACCGTACCCCAACTGAGTCCAAAACTCAAGCGGGGTATGCCAAAATAATTGTCTCGTTCCAAGAATTCCATCGCCACAGGCAGTACGTCAATCAGACACGCGTAGCCCTAAATGCGGGCTAAAAGGTGTAAAAGGTCGTAGCGGGTCTGGGTCCAGTCCAACCTAGTCGGATAGACCCTGTCCGAGCTGGGGTTTGACCCGGTCCGTGGGTGGGGCCTGACCCGAGTGGTCTACCTGGCCCAAAGGTGCGGCCCAGCCTGAGGGTGGCCAGGCCCGTGGCGGCCCGGCCCGTGACGGCCCAGCCCGTGGCGGCCCGGCCGTGGCGGCCCGACCCGTGGAGGCCCGGCCGTGGGGCAGCCCGACCATGGTGGCCCGACCGAGGGGCAGCCCGGCCGAGGGGAGGCCCGACCGAAGGGCGGCCCGACCAAGGCGGCCTGACCGATGGGAGGCCCGACCAAGACGGTCCGGCCGATGGGCGGCCCGGACGTGGTGGCCCCGCTCATAGAGGCCCGACCGGCCACGCGAGGGAGGGGGTGCCACCCTAGGTTGTCGAACAAAACCGGCGCACTGCGCCGGTTCGAGAGCCGTGGGACCTGGGTGGTCCAGCTTGTCCGGCTCCACGGCGGCCGGCCCGGCCGGCTGCCGCCGCTCCTCCTCCGCAGCTCGATAGCGCCGCGGTCCTCCTACTCTTCGCGCGGTGTGACGACGCCGCGCCACCACCACCACAACCCAACTTGGCTGCGGCCTTCGGTTCCACCGCACGATGCAACGACACCGCGCTTCTTCATCCGCCGCGACCCTCCCAGCCGCGGTTCTTCTCCGGCGCGGTGCGACGACACCACGCCCTTCCGGCTCTGCCTCCGACGTCAACCAAACAAGAATCGACGGAGGGATGTCGGGCTGTGTTTGTTTGGGCCACACCCTCCATATTAGGTGATAACATTTGGCCATCATCAAACCAAAATAAATGACAAGGAACGAGGGTATAATTCATACATTAAAATAATCAAATCCCCCTACCTTGTAATCGGTGTTTTCTCGGCGGAGTCGCGGGAAGGCGAAGTCATTCCATTAAAGTCGGGAGGAGATGACGTAGTCGTTGGCGATGTTCTTCATGGGTGGCGTCTTCCCTTTATTACCCTGATTGGAGAGGGAGAAGATGGCGTCGTCATTCCTCGGTGGAGATGGGCGTTCTTCACTGAGAGAAGATGTCGTTCTTCATTGGGAGGATATTTTTTCAATCCTTCCTAGACTCCACCACAAGATTAAGCCAACCCCAAAATAATAAAATAACACATTTTAATATAATTTTAGCTTAATTAATTCAAAATTATTCAAATTCATTAAGTTACATCACTTAATTAAAAGGTGGTGTTGACTCATTAATGAGGGAAGGTGGAAAGTGAAGAGGCTCCGCAATAAATTGGGAGTTCCAAGGGTTAATGGGGGTTAAGGGGGGTTTGAGCTCATGTGGGACCCACCACATAATATCCTCCCAAGGGAGGTTATGCGTGGGTGGGACCCACCTCCAACCACCCCTTGGAGGATTAAACCGTCACAAAAGAAAAATATGTTACACATATTTTTATTTAATTTATTTAGAAACCCCCAAAAATTAACTTCCAACCTCCATAAAATGAAACTGTGGTGAAGGTCTCCTTAAGAGAATACCGGTGCTGTTAGTTCAACGGTGTCCTCATATTTCAATTCCGAGCACCGGTTCAAAAGATATAAAACGCCGCTCACATGTTTACTGAACGTACCCGAAAAAAAGTTCGAAATTTTTTTAACAGCCACCCTCGACCCACTTCTGTCAAGGTTAGGCTCTGCCTAGGTGAAACACGCCCCAACGAACCCAACAATACCCTCTGATTTCCAATCCAAGTTACCGTTTAAAAATTATAAATTTTACAATAAAATAATTGTCACTTAATTATTTTATTCGCGGCCAAAAAATAACTTTCTCTGGTGGCCCTCGCCGACCCAAGTTAGTATCTTCTTAAAGAAAGAATACCCTCACGAGTTCAGCGGTGGTCTCATATTTTTAATTCAAGTTACCATTTGTGAGTTATAAGCATTTGAAAAACAAAACTTTATTCAATTATTTTATTTATGGTTATGCCATTTTCGGGTTTTCTCACAGGAGGCTCGTGCTGACTAAACTTAAGTCACGCCTAGGGTAAACCTGTCATCCTGAGTGCAACGGTGGCCTCAGATTTCTGATCTAATTAACCATTTAAGATTTATTCCACTTTTTTAGGAAA
The DNA here is from genome assembly GCA_963277665.1 of Viscum album. Classification (NCBI taxonomy): domain Eukaryota; kingdom Viridiplantae; phylum Streptophyta; class Magnoliopsida; order Santalales; family Viscaceae; genus Viscum; species Viscum album. The sequence goes on from OY728140.1 coordinate 832,819,665, forward strand.
AATGCATATACGCGTTAATTTAAGTTTAACAAAACTTCGACGGATCATTCCGGGCACTTCGGGCCTCAGAATCACGCGCCGTCAGAAACTATGGACTCGTAAAATTGCCAAGTATTTAAGAAAAAGTTTTCCATGGAAATTATATGTCTTTACAAGGAATGAACAGGAGAATAAAGATAAAAAATGGAAGATTTATAGGCATGATTAGATACTCTTATAGAAAAATTTAATTGGAATTCAATTTTTTTAGAAAATATTATGGAAAGGAATAAAATAGAAGAAACAACACAAGAACAAACACTACATGAAGATCCCCCACACCAATAGCTTTGAGGAGAGACATTCCCACCAAAGAGATATCTTATAAGAGGTAATAAATATTATCATAATTGTTTCTATGAAATGTGAATTAGACAGACACTGATACCTTTCTTGTACTGATATTCTACAGGGTAAAAATTATTTTGATTTATATATATAAACACCCACCCATCATCTTGTTGTAAGGGGTACTGTGTAAAATATCCAAGGAGAAATTATACACAACAAAAAACTTACAGTTGGTTATATGAGAGTGGGGATTAATGTAGCTAAAATTCTAAATGAAAAGATACTTATTCCACTTAATGATGTATATATTCATATGGTAAAGCAAACTATTGGTAAATTCATATCATGGGTTTTAGCTATTGTAAAAAAATATTTCATCAAGGAGGTATTCATTTCCATTTTATTTTCATGAAAAGACTTTAATAATTAATGAAAAAAGGTTTGAAATAGTGAATGTTATTAAAGATGGACAAAGGGAATGGGTGAAACAGAAGGTTGAATCAAAATTATCTAAAGGATAAACCAACCAATCGATAATATCTTCACAAAGTACATTTAACCCTCCTATTAAACTTTAGTATTTACTAACATTAAAGGTTCATGTTGATAAAATGTTAGCAAATGGTGCTACAAAAAAATTGATTGTGAATAAAAGATGTATGGAGAGTCCAATAAAGACTATATTGGTCTTGAGAATGTAAATGGAATCATCACACATCAATGACTAGGAGTCTTATTTGTAAATGTATACATGAGGTGCGTCCTCATGATTTCTTTGTCCAATAACTTATCTACTATGTTAATTATGACTGAATATTATTTATATTTTTTAGGTGTAAATATGAATACTATTTGATGGGAAAAACCCATGAACATAAATTTAGACTCATTATTCCTCACATAAATTCTACAAAAAAATTCAAATTATAACCAAACCCAATTGAATTAATAAAGGATAGACTGACCAAAATGTTTGAAAGAAAACTTACAGACGATAGACTCTTCTTAATACCCACGTTGTAGTGATAAAACTCTACAATTTAATCATAAAAAATATATTTTCATTAATTTTATTACTTATTACTTTTTTAGGTAGCATTGGTTACTCATTGTAGTCAATTTGGATACTCCAAATATCTATTTTCTAGATTCAATGCATGGGGATCAAAAAAACCAACCACACATGATGAATTTTATAATTCATATTGTTTTTATAATTTAGAAAAATAATCCACAATTAATTATTTACATATAGTAATCAAACACACCTCAATATGACACATGGTGTGACTGGTATGACTCTAAGCATGTCTTTTTTTTTTAAATTTACATTTTAGTAAAAAAGACAAGTGGCATAATAAAAATTGTGACTATACATTCATATTATTTTGAGACTTTAGGAAATTGATCTATAATTCATTTTTGATGTGTAAGAATCAGAATCACCTCAATCCTATACACGGTGTGACAAGTATGACTCAAATTGTGTGGTTTCAGTTTAAAATTGACATTTTATTAATGTATTATTTCATATTTAGGTTTAATTTATTTTTTTTATAGTATTACTGGAAAAATAATTTATTTATTATATAGGTGTACTTTTTTGATCGACTTGGGGTGGTTTGTTTGAATATGATCATTCTCATGAGAGATTGGACTTCGAGGATGTAACTGAGATAAAGGAAATAGGGAAATGGGTTAAGAATGTATACATACATCATGAAAAGGTGAATTCCTATTACTTATTTAATTGATTTTTTCATCATTTTATCTAATATTTTAAGTTAATTTCCTTATCATTTTTACCTAATACTAATTTATAACACCAAAATATTTATGGTATATATCTTATTAAATAAATTCAATTTATTCAATAGTTTACGTTGTATAAACGAACTGTGATATACTATTAAATATTAACATGACTGTTTAAATAGTAATGTAACTGTTAGGAATAATAATGTGGCTATTAGAATAATAATATTACATAATAAATTATAAATAAAATTTAGGTATCTCATAAATGAAAATATGATATATTTATATCATATAATAAGTAAATAGATGTTTTAAAAATGATAAATTAAGTGTTGGTATTTTTGTGGAACTTAAATGTTTATTTATAATTTTATAATTAATATAACAATTTAAATTAAAATTTATTTTCATAAAATATATTCATAAATTAATATTTTTTTATGATTATTAGATAATTTTATGAGACCTTAATTAATTTTTCAAATTTTCATAAAATCAGTTTTAATTTTTAAATTAGTATTTTTTGAATAAATGATGATTTTCATTAAAAATTAAATTTCTAATTTTTATAAAATTATTTTCAAAAAATGGTGTCCATTTATTAAATCTACACATCAAAAAATGGTTAGGTAGAATTTTTGGTATTTTTCTAAAATAGTTGTTTTTTTGGTGAATAGTGAAATATGATAATTTATAGTATTTAACATTTTAAGCCAAATACATAATTTTTTGAGTCATGGATGATGTAAGAAATCATTAGTTAGAACTCACTTACAATATTTATTGTAATTAATCACAAGAATCATCACTATTTATAGTCTTGATCCAAAATAGTTAACTAATGAATAAAATAATCAAACCCCCCCTCTCATCTACTATAAATACCACCCCTAAACACCTCTTCTCTTAACACATTATAAGACTTGGAACTTTATAATATTATGACCAATTAATATCCGAAACCTCTTCCACACATCCTGGTTTTGATATTGACACCAAAATACCAATCCCAAGTTCCTTAAGGAGGTTCTCAATGAGATGCTATATATGAGGTAAAATCCTCTTTCATTCTCTTTTAATTTAGTTTAGTTTCTTTTATTTTATTATCCTATAATTACCTCATATATCTAAACATGAATGATAACTCCAGTATATTATATATACTGGAATTTTACTATGTTAATGGAATATGCATCATCAAACCCCTTCTCCTCTCCCTTTTATTCTAAAAATGAAAGCATCATCCATGATGTGTCGATTTACTGCCATTGTGGATGATGCATTTTCATTTCCATTACCACCTTCAAGGCTGGTTATAAAACCATTATTATTGTTAAAAAAGATTTTATTATACATATTATAAATTATATAATGTTTTATAACCAATATAAAAACATTATATTAAATAAAATGATATAAGTTTTTGATGGTCATAAAAACCGCAAAAATAAATTAAATCATTTTCATTAACATTTTATCTAATGAATCATTATCATACCATATAACCAAATGATATATAAGATAATTTAAACTTATTTATGTTCATTAATATAATATTATTTAAATTATGTATAACTATTCCCATTTTACAGGAACTTCCATAATTGTATACAAGCGAATCGATCATGAAAAACCAAGAAAATGAACACTCCCAGAATGAAAAAATTGAATATTATAACTCATCAAAAGGCCATACATGAACTTAATAAAATTATAATAAATCAAATTCATGTAGAAAAGGTTCTGAATTAAGTAATTAGTGAATCTAATTTTATTATCTAGGACATTAAGTACACGAGAAAAATTATTTTGGAGATAAAGTAAGGGATTTCTTAACTCAATTTCCATTCATTGGGTTGTACGTCTAGTTCATTGATTAATTATGCCAAAATTATTTGTGGAATACACTATTTATTTCTTTATTTTTTATTCCCACTTCTCCATTTTTTTATATTATTTTTTACACATAATCACCCCATTGATTAATCCTCACCTCAATGATACAAACTTTGTAAGGGGTTTCTCATATCACTTTTATTTCTATGAGATATGCCTTATTCACCACTTATTCCCTGTGTGTGGTGTATGCATAATACCAGTTTTTATTTATGATCATCATTCATTGAATATTTCATTATATATATATATATATATCTTTTATCATTTATATGATTATTATCTTACATGTATACCATTTTTATATAAAATGTTTATTTTGAATGTTGTTTTAACTTGGGAAATATTGATGAATTCGTATCCTATACTCAATATGAATATTTTAAAAAGGAATATTATTCTTTAATTAAATATATTTATGAAGAATTATTTTGACTTGCATTTATGGGTGGGGCTTGACATTATATAGCCACTCGATGCATCGACAGGTCTCATGAGACAAAATAGTTGGTGAAAACCCTTCACTTTTGTTTCGATGCAGAATCAAAGGGATTTCTACCCATAGAATAAAATCATCTTATAAAAGGTCTTGAAGTTAGTGTTTCATGTGATAGATATATGATTTTAAAAAATTAATCATTTTCTTTATTCAATATCCAGTTATTACTTTTCATGATATTTTCACTATGAAAAAATCTATGGTTTCATTTTAATTATCATTTTATTTGTGGCATGTGTTTTTCAGTTATTTTCCTTTACATAATGATTATGCCTTAATGAATTTTCTTCACTTATTATTGATTCATGTAACCATTACTAATCATTTCAGCTCACCCTTTTATTTTTTCCTTCCCCAATTTATGAAGATGAAATATTTAAATAAGTTTCAAGTAAGAAGTTTATTTTCCTTTGTTATATTCTATGTTTAATTACCAATGTAATAAGGTAACCATGTATATATCTAGTTATTAAATACTACTAAACTGATCGATCCTTGGTGATGTTATATCTTGTATCTATTCCATTTTAATAAAATAACCACCAACTCTAGGCTACTCGGATCATGGATTTTATAGTTGGTATTAGAGCAGGTTTAGTATAAACCTTGAGAACTAGATGTTAAATAAACATAAGAATTATAATAATTCTTTATACTGAATTTTTGGCTCAATACTCATGGTGATTATGAGTTAACTTAGTGTGTTAAATTATTTAGTGATGGTGCCTAATGGAAGAAAGGGAATCAATACCCACAGAAAATTTAGGGATTTCCCCACTGATCAAGTCAACATAGTTAGTGTTGAAGCCGAGTAGATCATGACCATATTAGGAAGAATTACTCATGTTATGCAAAATAACCATACTACAACTATGTTAGATTGTTTCATATGGACTAAGTCCCCATCTTTTATTAATATTACTAATCCATTGGTATCTTCCCTTGAAAATATATTTCTAGTATTAGGATGCAATAAAAATGAAAAGGTAGTAATAGTAGTATATTTTATCAAGGGAGATGCTGATCAATGGTGGTCTTTGATCCCGAATTATAAGGAGTAAGACAAAATAGAAAAAATGTAGTGTAAATCCATTAAATAAACATTATTCAATAAATATTTACCTCATGAGAAAAAAACTGAGATGAAGAAAAAATTACTTAGAATAAAGAAAAAGGAATAAGAGAGTGTTGTAAAGTATAAATAAACCTTCACAAGACTAGAAAAGTATTCTATAGATTGCATAAATTATTTAGAAAACAATATTTATCATTTATTTAAAGGTTTTACTCCAAGTTTCCAAAGGGCACTGGATTCTAAAAGATTTTCATCATATAATCAAATAGTATTAAGAGACATCAAAACAGAGAAGGAATTTTCTATATCCTATATGTTCAAGGTAAATAAAGAGAATAATATGTATTTTGATAACCATGGAAAAATTGAAGCGCAAAAGAAGAAGCGGGTAATAAACCAATTTCTATTATGAAAATATTATGGAAAGAATCATCCGAGGAAATTCTTGAGAGGCATGGGAGTTTGTTATAAGTGTGGAGAAAAGGGTCATCGAGATAATGAATGTAAGGGGAAGAAAGAAATCAATAATGTTTAATTATTTAACTATAATGAAATGAGGAATTATTCAAGTCAATGTCCCATGCATAAAGGGAATCTACCACAGAAGAGGCCAAGAGGATATGGCCAAGCTTATGTGATCACTACAGTTTAAGTATAAGTACCTAATGATGTGGTGGTAAGTACATTAATACTCTATTAAAGTTTAGCCAATGATTTATTTTATTATGGATAATCACACTATTTTATATCTACCCAATTTTCCCAAGAAAATAAAAAATTTCAATTTTGATTTAATAAGGGTGTTGTGAGTCAAAAATCTTAAAGGAAGTCTCATTACAACAAAAATGTGTTGGTCAATCCCCTTTATGACACATAAATGTGATTTAGTTGCTAACCCTATCATCATACCTATGGTTTAATTTGATATAATCCTCCATATGGACTGTATTTCAAAATATTATGTGGAAATTTATTATAATATGTAAGAAATTATGATATTTAAGGAAGATATAGAATCCCTTATCTTTAGAGTATAATCTTCATCATCTAATTCTTATCTAGATCCACCGTCATTAGCTCTACTGAATGAAATTATTGGTGAAAAATAGCAAAAAAAAAAATATAGGGATGAGGAAAGTAATATTTAAATTGAGGATGTACCAATTATACAGTAATACATTCTTGTATTTCTTTAGAAATTACATGGAAACCCCCTAGAAATAATGATGCAATATGAGTTATTATTGATCACATTAAAAAATCAGCACATTTTTTTTCTATAAGAGAATATTTAACTCATAACATCATAAAAAGACTCTATATTAATGAAGTTGTAATACTTCATGGTGCACCTCTATCAATTGTGTCTGATCAACATCCCTATTTTACATTAAATTTCTGGAAGAGTCTTCAGAAGGATTTGGATACTAAGCTTCATTTGAGTACTGCTTATCACCCTCAAACCGGAAGATAGTTAAAAATAACTATTAAAACATTAGATAAATTTTTGAGATCATGATCATTTTACTTTCAAGGTATGTGGGATTAGTATTTACATTTGGAAGAATTTTGATACAATAATAGTTTCCATTCAAGTATTCAAATGGTGCCATATGAAGAATTATATAGCAAGAGATGTTGAACTCAAACTTATTGGGATGAAGTTGGTGAGAGGAAACTTATAGGCCCATAACTTATATTGAAGTGACAATAACAAAGGTAAAGACTATTCATGATCATATTAAAGCATCTCAAAGTAGGAAAAAGGGTTATAATGTAAACTAGAGAAAAGATTTGGAATTTCAAGTGGGAGATCATGTCTTTTTGAAAGTATCTTCATAGAAGGGTGTCATAAGGTTCAGTAACAAAGAGATAATGAACACTAGGTACATCAGACCATTTTAAATTTTGGAAATAATTGGAGCTATAGCTTACTGATTATCAATTCCATAAAGTCTCTCTAAATTTCACGATGTGTTCCACATATCATTGTTAAATAAGTACATGCCAGACCCAAAACATGTACTCACTTATAAAAAAATAGAACCGGAACCTGATTTGTCTTACTGTGAAGATCCTATCAATATTATTTACACTAGAGAGCCAGTATTAAGGAATACAATGACTTGACTGGTAAAAGTTATTTGGAGAAACCGTAAAATGGAAGAAGCAATGTGAGAACCTAAGGATGTTATGAAGAAGAACCATCCCCATATATTTAGAATCCAATATTAATGAAAAATTTTTAGGTTTAAATTTTTGAAGGAGGGAATAATGTAACACCCTAAGATTTATGGTATGTATATTCTTAAATAAATTCAATTTATTTGATAGTATACATTGCACAAACTAATCATGATATACTATTAAATATTAAAATGACTATTAAAATAGTAATATAACTGTTAGGTATATTAATGTGGCCATTAGAATAATAATATCACCTATGGATTTATAAATAAAATTTAGGTATCTCATCAATGAAAATATGATATATTTATATCACATAATAAGTAAATAAATGTTTTAAAAAATGATAAATTAAGTATTGATATTTTTGTGGAACGTAAATGTTTATTTATAATTTTATAATTAATATAATGATTTAAATGAAAATTTAATTTCATAAAATAGATTCATAAATTAATATTTTTTTCTTATGATTATAAGATAATTTTATGAGACCTTAATTAAGTTTTCAATGTGTCATAAAATCAATTATAATTTTAAAATCAGTATTTTTTGAAAAAAATGATGATTTTAATTAAAAATTAAATTTTTCATATTTAGAAAATTATTTCAAAAAAATGGATTACATTTTTGAAATATACACATCAAAAAATGGTTAGGGATAATTTTTGGGATTTTTCTAAAGTAGTTGAATTTTTAGTGAATAGTGAAATATGGTAATTTATAGTATTTAACATTTTAAGTCTAATATATGAATTTTTGAGTCATGAATGATGTAAGAAACCATTATTTTTAAATAAAATGAAATAGTTACTATACTTGTTCACAATAATCATCACTATTTATAGTCTTGATCGAAAATAATAAACTAATGAATAAATTAATCTAAAAACACCTCTCTCCTCCACTATAAATACCAACGCTCACCACCTCTTCTCCTGAAACCTTATAAGCCCTAGATCTTTCTAATATTATACCCAATTACTCTCACAAACCTATTCCCTCATCCTGGCATTTCTTGTCTCACCAAAAGACCAATCCCAAGTGCCAAGGATCTCAAGGAGACACTATACAAGAGGTAAAACCCTCTTTCGTTCTATTTTAATTTATTTTAGTTTCTTTTATTTTATTATCCTATCCTTACCTCATCTATAAAAATATTCATGATAACTCTAGTATATTATAGATAATTTAATTTTATTATGTTAATGGAATATCCATTATCAAATCCCTTCTCCTCTCCCTTTTATTCTGAAAATAAAAACATCATCTGTGATGTGTCGATTTACCACCATCGTGGATGATGTATTTTAATTTTCCATTACTGCCTTCAAGGATGGTCATAAAACCATTGTTATGGTTAATTAAGATTTTATTATAAATATTATAAGTTATATAAAGTTCTGGAATCAATATATAAACATGATATTAAATAAAATGATATAAGTTTGTGATGGTCGTAAAAAATTCCAAAATAAATTAAATCATTTTCATTAACATTTTATCTAATGAATCATTATCATAACATATATATCCAAATTACATATAATATTATTAAAAATTATTCAAGTTAATTAATAACACATAATTTCAATTATGTAGAACTATCACCATTTTACATGAACTCTTATACTTGTATACAAGCAAACTGATCTTGAAAAACCAAGAAAATGAACACTCCCGGAACAATGAAATTGAATCTTATAACTCATCAAAAATAAACACATGAACTTAATAAAATTATAATAAATAAAATACATGTAGAAAATTTTCTTAATTATTTAATCAATGAATCTAATTCTATTATCCAGGACATTAAGTATAATTTCATAATGCTTTCAAACATATGGTAAGAGATTTCTTAACTCAATTTTCATTATTTGGGTCATAAATCTAATTAATTGATTATATTATGACAAGATTATGTGTGTAATACACTGTTTATTTATTTATGTTTATATTCCAACTTATCCATTTTTTACATGCTTTTGTTACATATAATCACCACATTGATTAATTCTCACCTCAATGATATGAACTTTGTAGGGGATTTCTCATCTCACTTTTATTTTTGTGAGATATGCCTTGATCACAACTTATTCCTTATGTGTGGTGTATGTATACTTTCCCTTTTTATTTATGATCATAATTTATTTAATATTTCATTAAATATACATATTTATTGTATCATGGATATGATTTTTGTCTTAGCCGTATATCATTTTTACATCTGGTGTTTATTTTGAATGTTGTTTTAACTGGAGAAATATTGATGAATCTGTATCCTGTACTCAATATAGATATTATGAAAAGCAATATTGTTATTTAATTAAATCTATGTATTAACACTACTGGAAATACACTATTTCCCAACGGTTCCGAACCGTTGGGAAAGCCCCTCAAACCGTTGGGAAAGGTTTTCCCAACGGTTCTGATAACCATTGGGAAGTAAGCCGTTGGGAAAGGTTTTCCCAATGGTTTACTGGCAACCGTTGCAATAGGCCCATAGAAGTTACCCTACCCCAACGGTTTGGGTGAACCGTTGGGATAGTTTTTCCCAACGGTTCTCCCAAACCGTTGGGAAAACCAAATACCACACATGTTCCCAACGGTTCCAAACCGTTGGGATATACCATGTGGAACATTTTCCCAATGGTTTCAAACCGTTGGGAATTGGTGAAGTCTTTCCCAACGGTTTAGAACCGTTGGGGAAAGACATGCTAAAAACTTATATGCCAACGGTTTGAAACCGTTGGCATACCCTATGCTGCAAATTGCAACACCCTGCAATTTGCACAGCCCCTGTCCCCTGTCCATCACCACCAGTCATCAGGCCTCATTTTCACCTCATTTTCACCTCATTTTCACCTCATTTTCACCTCATTTTCACCTCATTTTTACCTCATTTTCACCTCATTTTCGATCCAACTATTGTACCAGTAATAAAATAAAACATACATATTCAATTACGAACAAATTCATACACATTTAACATATAATGGATCCTGAAACTATACAAATCCATAATTAAATTACAATTCATAAACATACATAATTCATATAGAATTCAATTTAAAATTTAGATGACAATTATACGTGGAATCTGAAATTCAATTCATAATATGATCGGTTTTTTCTATACCATATATTTTTACCTCAAATGATGTCCATTTTAAACAAAATACATACACCTGAAGTGATACCGGCCACACCGCACCTCAGATTGAGGCGGGGTTAACTCGTACACGTCATATTTGACTCATGGATCGTTGTGCTAAAGTATCGACAGAATCCTAATGCATTTGGTCGGTTTTCCGTATGTCATTTGATGTTTTTCACTTAAAATGATGTCCTTTTGAAACAAAAGACGGACACTATGAGTGGTGCCGACCACACCGCATCTCCAATTGAGGCGGGGTTGATTCGTACACGTCACATATGACTCATGGATCGTTCTCCTAAAGTTTAAATGGAAACCGAATGCGTTTGGTCGGTTTTCTGTATGTACTTAAAATGTTGTCCATTTTAAACAAAAGAGTGACACTTAGACTCATCCCGACCACACCGCGACTCATATTCATCCCGGGTTGGCTCGTACATGTCACATATGACCCATGGATCATTGTGATAAATTATCAAAAGATTCCGAATGCGTTTGGTCGGTTTTGCGTATGCCAGTTGTTCTTTTCATTTATAATCATGTCCATTTTAAACAAAAGAGACATAGTTAGAGCGGTGTCGGCCACACCACATCTCAGATTAAGACGGGGTTGACTTGTACACGTCACATATGACCCATGGATCGTTGTGCTAAAGTATCGATAGAATCCGAATGCGTTTGGTCGGTCTTCCGTATGTCAGTTGATGTTTTTCACTTAAAATGACGTCCTTTTGAAACAAAAGACGGACACTTTGAGTGGTGTCAGCCGCACCGCATGTCGGATTGAGGCGGGATGATTCGTACACGTCACATAGGACCCATGGATCGTTCTCCTAAAGTTACAATGGAAACCGAATGCGTTTGGTCGGTTTTCCGTATGTACTTAAAATGGTGTACATTTTAAACAAAAGAGAGCCATTTAGACTGATCCCGGTCACACCGCAACTCGGATTGACCCGGGTTGGCTCGTACACGTCACATATGACCCATGGATCGTTGTGATAAATTATCAAAAGATTCTGAATGCGTTTGGTCGGTTTTGCGTATGTCAGTTGTTCTTTTCACTTATAATCCTGTCCATTTTAAACAAAACAGACACAATTAGAGCGGTGTCGGCCACACCGCGCCTCGGATTGAGGCGGAGATGATTCGTACACGTCACATATGACTCATGGATCGTTCTCCTAAAGTTTCAATGGAAACCGAATGCGTTTGGTCAGTTTTCCGTATGTACTTAAAATGGTGTCCATTTTAAACAAAAGAGAGCCACTTAGACTGATCTCGGCCACACCGCGACTCGGATTGAACCCGGGTTGCCTCGTACAGGTCACATATGACCCATGGATTGTTGTGATAAATGATCAAAAGATTCGGAATGCGTTTGGTCGGTTTTGCGTATGCCAGTTGTTCTTTTTCACTTATAATCATGTCCATTTTAAACAGAAGAGACATAGTTAGAGCGGTGTCGGCCACACCGCGTCTCGGATTGAGACGGGGATGATTGGTACACGTCACATATGACCCATGGATCGTTCTCCTAAAGTTTCAATGGAAACCGAATGCGTTTGGTCGGTTTTGCGTATGCCAGTTCTTTTCACTTATAATCCTACCCATTTTAAACAAAATAGACACAGTTAGAGCAGTGTTGACCACATCGCGCCTCGGATTGTGGTGGGGATGATTCGTACACCTCACATATGACCCATGAATCGTTCTCCTAAAGTTTCAATGGAAACCGAATGCGTTTGGTTGGTTTTCCGTATGTACTTAAAATGATGTCCATTTTAAACAAAAGAGAGCCACTTAGACTGATCCCGGCCACACCGCGACTCGGATTGAGCCCGAGTGGGCTCGTACATGTCACATATGACTGATGGATCGTTGTGATAAATTATCAACAGATTCAGAATGCGTTTGGTCGGTTTTGCGTTTGGTCGGTTTTGCGTATCCTGTCCATTTTAAACAAAAGATAGACAGTTAGAACGGTGTCGGTCACACCGCACCTCGGATTGAGGCAGGATTGACTCGTACACGTCACATACGACCCATGGATCCTTGTGCTAAAGTGTCGACACAGTCCGAATGCCTTTGGTCGGTTTTTCGTATGTCACTTGATGATTTTCACTTAAAATGACGTCTTTTTGAAACAAAAGACCGACACTTTTTGAGTGGTGTCGGCCACACCGCGTCTCCGATTGTGGCGGGGTTGATTCGTACACGTCACATATGACTCATGGATCGTTCTCCTAAAGTTTCAACAGAAACCGAATCCGTTTGGTCGTTTTTCCGTATGTACTTAAAATGGTGTTCATTTTAAACAATAGAGAGCCACTTAAACTTATCCCGGCCACACCGCGACTCGGATTCATCCCGGGTTGGCTCTTACACGTCACATATGACCCATGGATTGTTGGGATAAATTATCAACAGATTCGGAATGCGTTTGGTCGGTTTTCCGTAAGCCAGTTGATGCTTTTCACTTAAAATGACGTCCTTTTGAAACAAAAGACGGACACTTTGAGTGGTGTCGGCCACACCGCGTCTCCAGATTGAGCTGAAACCACCGTGAAACATTCTAATTATTATTCGTGACGTGTACGCGCAGACGGCACGTCAATCGGACGTGCGGTTTGCCCGGTACGGATCAATATTCATGTTTTAAGTGATGCGCGCGCTTCGAAACGCGCGTGAGGGGGTACAAACGGGCCGAACGATGTCGGAATGGCCTGAAATCAGACGATAAATACGGGTGAGTGATTTATGAAGTGGTCGAGCAGACGGCACGTCAATCGGACGTGCCGTGTGCCCGCGGTGACCGACAACGCAGTTATGGTGTCATAAACGGCCAAAACGGGCGTCCAACGGTCAAATTCATAGCGGACGACCACGGATTCACCCAAAACCACCGTGAAACATTCTAAATATTATTCGTGACGTGTACGCGCAGACGGCACATCAATCGGACGTGCGGTTTGCGCGGTACGACTCAATATTAGTGTTTTAAGTGATGCGCGCGCTTCGTAAACACGCGTGAGGGGGGTCCAAACGGGCCGAACGATGTCGGAATGGCCTGAAATCAGAAGACAAATACGGGTGAGTTATTTATGAAGTGGTCGAGCAGACGGCACGTCAATCGGACTTGTCGTGTGCCCGCGGTGACCGACAACGCAGTTATGGTGTCATAAACGGCCAGAACGGGCGTCCAACGGTCAAATTCATAGCGTACGACCTCGGATTGAGCTGAAACCACCGTGAAACATTCTAATTATTATTCGTGACGTGTACGCGCAGACAGAACGTCAATCAGACGTGCGGTTTGCGCGGTACGGCTCAATATTAGTGTTTTAAGTGATGCGCGCGCTTCGTAAACGCGCGTGAGGGGGGTCCAAACGGGCCGAACGATGTCGGAATGGCCTAAAATCAGACGACAAATACGGGTGAGTGATTTATGAAGTGGTCGAGTAGACGACACGTCAATCGGACTTGTCGTGTGCCCGCGGTGACCGACAACGCAGTTATGGTGTCATAAACGGCCAGAACGGGCGTCCAACGGTCAAATTCATAGAGGACGACCACGGATTGAGCTAAAACCACCGTGGAACATTCTAATTATTATTCGTGACGTGTACGCGCAGACGGCACGTCAATCGGACGTGCGGTTTGCACGGTACGGCTCAATATTCGTGTTTTAAGTGATGCGTGCGCTTCGTAAACGCGCGTGAGGGGGGTCCAAACGGGCCGAACGATGTCGGAATGGCCTGAAATCAGACGACAAATACGGGTGACTGATTTCTGAAGTGGTCGAGCAGACGGCACGTCAATCGGACGTGCCGTGTGCCAGCGGTGACCGACAACGCAGTTCTGGTGTCATAAACGGCCAAAACGGGCGTCCAACGGTCAAATTCATAGCGGACGGCCTCGGATTGAGCTGAAACCACCGTGAAACATTCTAATTATTATTCGTGACGTTTACGCGTAGACAGAACATCAATCGGACGTGCGGTTTGCCCGGTACGGATCAATATTCATGTTTTAAGTGATGCGCGCGCTTCGAAACGCGCGTGAGGGGGTCCAAACGGGCCGAACGATGTCGGAATGGCCTGAAATCAGACGATAAATACGGGTGAGTGATTTATGAAGTAGTCGAGCAGACGACACGTCAATCGGACGTGCCGTGTGCCCGCGGTGACCGACAACGCAGTTATGGTGTCATAAACGGCCAAAACAGGCGTCCAACGGTCAAATTCATAGCGAACGACCACAGATTCACCCGAAACCACCGTGAAACATTCTAATTATTATTCGTGACATGTACGCGCAGACGGCACGTCAATCGGACGTGCGGTTTGCGCGGTACGGCTCAATATTAGTGTTTTAAGTGATGCGCGAGCTTCGTAAACGCGCGTGAGGGGGGTCCAAACGGTCCGAACGATGTCGGAATGGCCTAAAATCAGACGCCAAATACGGGTGAGTGATTTCTGAAGTGGTCGAGCAGACGGCACGTCAATCGGACTTGTCGTGTGCCCGCGGTGACCGACAACGCAGTTATGGTGTCATAAACGGCCAGAACGGGCGTCCAACGGTCAAATTCATAGCGGACGACCTCGGATTGAGCTGAAACCACCGTGGAACATTCTAATTATTATTCGTGACGTGTACGCGCAGACGGCACGTCAATCGGACGTGCGGTTTGCGCGGTACGGCTCAATATTCGTGTTTTAAGTGATGCGCGCGCTTCGTAAACGCGCGTGAGGGGGGTCCAAACGGGCCGAACGATGTCGGAATGGCCTGAAATAAGACGACAAATACGGGTGACTGATTTATGAAGTGGTCGAGCAGACGTCACGTCAATCGGACGTGCCGTGTGCCCGCGGTGACCGACAACGCAGTTCTGGTGTCATAAACGGCCAAAACGGGCGTCCAACGGTCAAATTCATAGCGGACGGCCTCGGATTGAGCTGAAACCACAGTGAAACATTCTAATTATTATTCGTGACGTGTACGCGCAGACGACACGTCAATCGGACGTGCGGTTTTCCCGGTACGGATCAATATTCATGTTTTAAGTGATGCGCGCGCTTCGAAACGCGCGTGAGGGGGTCCAAACGGGCCGAACGATGTCGGAATGGCCTGAAATCAGACGATAAATACGGGTGAGTGATTTATGAAGTGGTCGAGCAGACGGTACGTCAATCGGACGTGCCGTGTGCCCGCGGTGACCGACAACGCAGTTATGGTGTCATAAACGGCCAAAACGGGCGTCCAACGGTCAAATTCATAGCGGACGACCACAGATTCACCCGAAACCACCGTGAAACATTCTAATTATTATTCGTGACGTGTACGCGCAGACGGCACGTCAATCGGATGTGCGGTTTGCGCGGTACGGCTCAATATTAGTGTTTTAAGTGATGCGCGCGCTTCGTAAACGCGCGTGAGGGGGGTCCAAACGGGCCGAACGATGTCGGAATGGCCTGAAATCAGACGACAAATACGGGTGAGTTATTTATGAAGTGGTATAGCAGACGGCACGTCAATCGGACTTGTTGTGTGCCCGCGGTGACCGACAACGCAGTTATGGTGTCATAAACGGCCAGAACGGGCGTCCAACGGTCAAATTCATAGCGTACGACCTCGGATTGAGCTGAAACCACCGTGAAACATTCTAATTATTATTCGTGACGTGTACGCGTAGACGGCACGTCAATCGGACGTGCGGTTTGCGCGGTACGGCTCAATATTAGTGTTTTAAGTGATGCGCGCGCTTCGTAAACGCGCGTGAGGGGGGTCCAAAAGGGCCGAACGATGTCGGAATGGCCTAAAATCAGACGACAAATACGGGTGAGTGATTTCTGAAGTGGTCGAGCAGACGGCACGTCAATCGGACTTGTCGTTTGCCCGCGGTGACCGACAACGCAGTTATGGTGTCATAAACGGCCAGAACGGGCGTCCAACGGTCAAATTCATAGCGGACGACCACGGATTGAGCTGAAACCACCGTGGAACATTCTAATTATTATTCGTGACGTGTACGCGCAGACGGAACGTCAATCGGACGTGCGGTTTGCGCGGTACGGCTCAATATTAGTGTTTTAAGTGATGCGCGCGCTTCGTAAACGCGCGTGAGGGGGGTCCAAATGGGCCGAACGATGTCGGAATGGCCTGAAATCAGACGACAAATACGGGTGAGTTATTTATGAAGTGGTCGAGCAGACGTCACGTCAATCGGACTTGTCGTGTGCCCGCGGTGACCGACAACACAGTTATGGTGTCATAAACGGCCAGAACGGGCGTCCAACGGTCAAATTCATAGCGTACGACCTCGGATTGAGCTGAAACCACCGTGAAACATTCTAATTATTATTTTTGACGTGTACGCGCAGACGGAACGTCAATCGGACGTGCGGTTTGCGCGGTACGGCTCAATATTAGTGTTGGACGTAGAACTTCAATAAATTTCATAAATGCACTGTTTGCCCTTGCAGACTCTTCTGCCGTCTCTGTGGCCCTTTTCTCAGCCTGTTCTGCCTGTGCCCTAACTTGCTGCAGCTCGGTGGCACTACAACTCGTACCTGAGGCAGGCCAATACCTCGTCGGGGCTATCCTAGGTCGGCAGCGTACTCTGCCAGAATGATCATCTCCCAACACCTGATGTAAGTGATCAGATGGCCCAAAATTGTCTGCTTCTTGGGCATCGAGGGACTCTAAAGCATCCTGTTACAAATATAAATATATTGTTAAGTTACGAAATAGATATTAAAATATAAAATCAACAGATTAAAACTTACAATCTGCTGCTGAGTCGCTTCGTTGACAGCACGTCCATCCTTTTTTCGTCTACTCGAGCAAAACAGTTTTGCTCGAGGCACACGTCCTTCAATATTTTGTACTTGCCTCTACAATGACATTGAAAACAAAATTTATATAAAGACTTAAGCAAATAATTAAATAATTTAGGAAACAAAAGAAAATGTAAGTCGTAAAGAAAACTTATAAACAATTGTCATACCTGCTGCCTCTCATGATCCGGCATCGTCGTGCGTCCTAGTGTATGGAGGTATTTTTTTGCATCAATGTTTTTTTTTATTTTTTCCAGATGATTCCTAAATAAAATTCGATAATGCAAAGGATAATATTAATGCAAAACTTGAAAGTTATTATTTAAATACCTCAAATGTAATTCATACCTTAAACTGGGTACTTGTCCAATGAGTAATCATCTGACGATACTGCTCTATAGGACAATCATCCACGACTGGTACTGCCTCTAACTCAGTGCCAACTCTAGCACGCCAGCCAATATACAGCTCATGCTTGTAGGCTCTCCAAAGCTCGCCTAAATCCTTTAGACGTTCCATTCGTGCACCCTCACCATCAGGAAAATTAAATCGAAGCTGAAATGAAAATATTAATTTATATAAATACAAAAAAAATTCATGGCATTAAATACAACAGATTTTTTTACCCATATCTCTGCCCAAGCTCTATCTTTGACCTCATGTGACAAATGTCTCCACGACAGCGGGCTGACGGGAATGATGTCGGAGTATTTGGCAAGCGTCGCCATAAAACTCCGACATTGCTGCCCTGTTTTCTCAACCATCTGATTGTCTTCATTATATTCCACCATAACCTGTGTGCGACGGTTCCACACCGAACGCATGCGTGTACGGCCCCGCCCCCGCCTCCTTTCAGTAGATGTATCTGTCATGAAAGAAAAACAAATATTTTATCAAAACATGTTATAATGAAAATAAATATTGCTATAAAAATTTGATAGGGTTTTATAAATATACCTGTGCTAGTCTGATCAATGAGTGGCGCCGGATCCACAGAACCTGATGGAACACCCTCTGGTGGAACAGGAGTCGAAGACGATGGAATATAAAAGCTCGGAGAGACAGAAGTAGAAGGAAAAGAAGATGGAACAACTGTATGACCTGATGCTGACTGGGGAGTGGGAATCATCATGGGATGTGAAAATGATGGGGCAGAAGATGCAGAAGGTAGCGAAAACATGGGAGGTCTAAATATCCCGTGTGTCCCTAACGACACACCGGGATCAGAATGTGGGAAGGCTGAAATGTCAGTGGGAGGGGCAGGGTCTAGTCGGGCACGCGCAGCTCTATGTCCACCTCTGGTACGAACCCTCCTCGTACCACCGGCCTGAGTACTAGGACCAGTACTAGGCTCCTCGTTGAATAACTGTCGACGTAATGGTGGATCCTACAAAAAAGTTTACAAAAAAAATTAATCACATGACATTATATATTCTGTAAATATATATATATATATTTGAAATAAAGTACTCACTGTAGGCACTAATGGTGGAATGCCCATCTCCTCCATCCGACGATTGTTCTCCGCCATTTTTTTTCTTCGTCTCTCTTCAATTGGCTTCATTTCCTGCATTGGAAAACAAATATGTAATTAATTAGAAAAAGAAAATCAATGTGTAAACCAAAAAACTAAATATATGAGGGAATGAGGGGATTCATTGGTAATTTAGCTATCAATTGTTTTAGAATAGCTTGAATGAATTTAATAAAACATACAAGTTGTAATGTTCACCAAGTTAGAAATATTGTTTGATTTGGTTTGAATACAGTTCAATTCCAAATTAGAAAATGCAATTCAAATAAAACAGCAACCAATAAACATTGAAAATTCACATAACGGTCAAGTCAGCTAAAACATATTTGTGATCAATACTAAATAAATATGAATATTACCAACCTTAACAACCCAACTTGAGGTAAACCAAAAGAATTGAGAACATGGATGAATGATTCTATATATTTCCAACCACAACTTCAGGTTCACAATCAACTCTGACAATTGAGCTATTGGAGTCATCAAAAGAAATAAATGGATTGGTTCCAATGGCAATAGTGACAGTGTCAATTCCATCATCAGCATCATCAAAAATATGTCTTGGAATTACTTCAACTACGACACCAAATTCAGGTTGAAGTTGATCTTTGACATAAAAAACTTTTTTAGCCATTGATGCCAACACATATGGTTCTTCGGTTGCAAGAGTGCGGGTCATATTAATTACTCGAAATCCACAATCATCAATAAATGTGCCATGTCTCGTCATCGAATCAAACCAATGGCATTTCATCATTGTGACTCATCTATGAGAGTAATAATCCAATATTATTATTTTCTCAATGACTCCATAATAACCCACATTTTCAAGTCGCGGTCTACTATCTGATGCGCTGGCATAACAATCTGTTGTGGCAGTAACCATAATACCATCATGTTGTGTTCTCATGTTTTTGGCTCGTTCAGTGACAATAAATCTGTACCCATTGATAACAATTGATTTACAGTCACGAACCACGGTATTAGGACCAAAAGACAAAGCTCTTATTTCCTCAGAGACAGAGTCAGCAGACAAACTCAATACCTGCAATATAAATGACAGTTAAACTTAAGTAAATATTGAAATAATTAATTTAAACAGTAATATTTTTACCTTCAATTTTAACAAAGCAGAAAACTCTTTGCTATGCAAAGTCTCTCTCCTTCTCAAAGATAAAGAACGATGCTTCCTATTTATCATTGTTTTATGTTCCCTGTAGATAAAAAAATATGAATAGTTTAACAGATATATATGTAAGATATACATATTCAATTTTGTTACCTGATATAGTCATCGAACAAATCACAGTTGAACAAAACTGTGCGATGTGCCATCTCCCGCTCTTCATGGCTTAATGTCTTCAATGTATATGATCCAGGAATTCCTCCTGTTTGAGGAAGTGATGGAAAACTGGGTTCAATTTGCTCATATTGTTCTTCTTCATTTCTCATTGGTCTGTTCATTCTTGTAGTAAGATCAGAAAAATACATTGAACAGAAATCCATACATTCTTGAGCTAAGTAACCGTTCACGATAGAACCTTCGGGATGATTCTTGTTTCGAACATAATACTTTAATGTGAACATATTTCTTTCAGTTGGATACATCCAACGAAAAGAAACAGGTCCTCCGAGAAGTATTTCAGTTGGAATATGGACAGTCAGATGCAGCATGCATGTGAAAAATGATGGGGGAAATATTTTCTCCAACTCACACAAAATTAATGGGGCATCTGTCAACATTTTTTGCAAGAAATACTTGGACAACTTCTTAGCACAAAGATCTCTAAACAAATGGCACAACCGAATAACACCCACCCTTACATTATTGGACAAAAGATGACGGATTGCTATTGGAAGCAACTCATGCAGTAGAACGTGATAATCATGAGTCTTCAAAGATTTTAGCTTCAACTCTCTTCTGTTGACCCGTTTAGATATGTTGCTTGAATAGCCATCAGGAACTCTAATAGTCTCTAATACTTCCAAAAATTGTTTTTTTTCAGTAGGTGTCATCACATAAGAAGCACATGGAAGTTGCCATTTATTTTCACTGATACACACAGGATGCAATTCTGGTCTGATGCCCCAATCCACCAAGTCACGTCGAGATCGTAAATCATCTTTTGTCTTCCCCTTGACATTTAGAAGAACTGAAAGCAACATTTCACATATATTCTTTTCAATATGCATTACGTCTAAGCAATGACGTAGCAAATTGGTTGACCAATAAGGCAAATCAAAAAAGATACTCCTCTTCCTCCAATTGTAATAGGTTTCTGTGGAAACATTCTTTTTCTTTCCAGATTTCATTTGACCCTTCCCGAACGAAAAACTGAAATCTTTCAATTCATTAAGCACATCAGTTCCAGACATACGCTGAGGTGGATCATCGGTCTCTATAGTATTATAAAATCTTCGACGATTCATTCTATATGGATGATCCTTTGGCAAAAATCGTCGATGTCCCATAAAACTGAAACTACAACGATGTTTCAGTCATCTGGATCGTGTATTCTTCATACAAACTGGACATGACAGTTTCCCCTTCGTGCTCCATCCAGACATCATTGCATAAGCCGGAAAATCATTGATTGTCCACATAAGCGCAGCGCGCATCTGAAATATGTCTTTCGAACATGCATCGTATGTGCGCACACCCACATCCCAAAGAAGCTTCAACTCTTTTATTAAAGGTTGCATGTATACATCAATATAAATGCCAGGATCAGAAGGACCAGATATGAGTATACTCATGAAAGTGAAAGGTTTTTTCATACACAACCATGGGGGAAGATTATAAATGTGTATAAAAACTGGCCATGTGCTGTGCGAAGTAAGCATCTGCCCAAACGGATTAAAACCGTCGCATGAAAGACCCAACCTCACATTACGCACGTCAGCTGCAAAATCAGGATGTCGAGCATCAAATCTCTTCCATACAAATCCATCTGCAGTATGAACCAACTCATCATCAGTCTTCTTTCTCTCGGTATCATGCCATCTCATTTTTATTGATATGTCATCAGACATAAAAAGATTCTGGAGTCTGGGGATCAATGGAAAGTGCCACATTACTTTCTGTGGAACGCGGGATGGTGTTCCATCAGATTTTGACTTCCAGCGGGATGTGCCACATTTTATACAATCATTTCGTTCAGCAGTTTCCTCCCAAAATAAACTGCAATCTTTCGGGCAAGCATGAATTTTGTTTCTTGAAAATCCAAGTTCCTCAACTAACTTCCATGCCATATAGTGGTTTGAGGGAATATATGCATCATCTGGAAGTAAATCCTTCAAGAGGGTAAGAATGTAATCGATTGCTGTATTAGAAATCCCATACATAGTTTTCCCATGAAATAATCGGATTAAAAATTCCAGCTTTTTCATTTTATCGCATTGCCGATATACTGGAGTCGTGGCAGCATCATTCAATTTTTCACCCTATCAATATCATCATTTTCACTAGATGCATCAGCTGTCCTCATATCGAAGTCTTCTTGAGTCGAAATCCTTTCTTTTTCATGATGACGAATAAACGGAAACCGATCATCTAACAAATTCTCCATTCCAGTCTTTTCATTTCGATCATCACCAATTTGAGATTTCGTTTTCTCCCCATTGTGATACCACAGAAAGTAGTTTGCTTGAAACCCATTTTTGGTTATGTGGTAGCTGACTTCTTCACGGCTCAACCAAGGTATACCAACACAATTGGAACATGGGCAGTGTATGCGACCACTATCTGAAGCATTGTGAAATGCAAAATCTATAAAGCTCTCCAAATTGTTTTGAAAATCATCTGAGATCCGATCGGTTTCATACATCCAACTTCTGTCCATTCTGTAAAAAGAATTTATATAAGTCATTTTGTCATAAACAATTCAATAGGCATTAACTATAATAGAATATACATTTAAGTAAACGATAAAGGAAGAAAATAATCAAGGTATCAACTACACATGTCAAAAAAACATACAAATGTGTTATTGAAAAAATGTAAAACCAACAAGAACTTAATGTGTTATATCACATAACAGCATGACTCATCCCATAACCATATTAGTAGGGTATCATGAACATGAATAACATCAACCTTGTGCCATCCTCCTACCCTACATGACCCCAACCACATGCCA
This sequence comes from Viscum album, assembly GCA_963277665.1. Classification (NCBI taxonomy): domain Eukaryota; kingdom Viridiplantae; phylum Streptophyta; class Magnoliopsida; order Santalales; family Viscaceae; genus Viscum; species Viscum album. The sequence goes on from OY728140.1 coordinate 832,843,085, forward strand.
CATCTTATTATAGCCTTATCACATCACACCTCATCGAAAAACACTGGGGAAATCATAGTACATCTCACCTGAAGACACATGGACAATCACATCACATCTTGCCTAAAAACATATGGTCAATCACTTTTGAAGGAAGAGTAGGGAAGACATGGTAGCTATCCAAACATATAACCACCATCCTAGATATTAGAAAAAATACCCATAACTCAAAACCTCTGATCGTTGGTAAGTTTATCCAACTCTGGTTGGGAATGTGTAGAAATAACATAAAAATACATGATATATAGATAGCACAAAATACTCAACCTATGGGTTCACATTAACTACATAATCACACACTTCACTACTACCATAAAACACATAAACCACACCACCACCACACAAGACACATATCATTGGAATATAATTCTACATTCAATAAGTCTATCTATGGAATTATCATAAGAATCCATGTATCAATTGGAATATAATTCTACATTCAATAAGTCTATCTATGGAATCCCTCCCTTGGATCCATGTATCACCAATGGCTTAATCAATATTCAAAGAAATGAGTCTATCCGTGGAATTCCACTGTGAATCCATTTATCACATAAAGCATATAAGTTAATAGAAACAAGATTATATACCTGACATCCTAATAGAATCCATGTATCACTATTTACTATTAATCATTTAATGAATTTCATTTCATTTAAACAATTCATTAAACATACCAAGGTATTTAATACAACTCACCTCAAAATGGCGACTCAATCAAATAATAACCTGAAAACAATGAAGCTTCATTTACTCATGCTGTAATGACAAGATAATGAGATTCTCTTGCTTAATCAATCAATTCCATATCATGGTCTCAACATAACTCATAATGGCTAGAAATTCAATGAAAATTCAAGCACTCACATGGGAATTTTTAATATAACACTCCTAACAAGACTATAAAGATATCACATGCATTAGTTATAATATATCTAACATGGTAGCATAAAATATAAGATAAATTCAATCCAATTTCATAGATTCATAGCATAGTCTCTACTTTACTCACATTGGCAAGGCAATACAATTAAAACATGTGTTAAAAAATAATTGGCATTCATGTGTTAAAGGGGAATGAAAACCATAAAATACCCTTAATTAATTTAATTTACAATTCAATTCAGAAATCGAACAATCAATTCGATTTATATAACCTTTCAGAAATGACATCCCATGTTCAAGGGGTAAAATCCAAAAAGGAATTTTCAAGAAAACTCACCCTTAGGCGCCGGCAGTAGCTCCAAAATCGTCTAAACTGAAGGGAAAAATAAAAATAAGTTTAAATACTATCCAAACATTTAAATACCTTTTGGTGGTGTGAATTTCACTTTGAATTGTTAAAAAATCAAATTGGTAGGATGTTAGAACCAAAGTGATCTGAGTTTGAGAATGATAATGATTTTTTATTTTTGTAAATTTATTTTCAAGTTGATCAATGTATAAATATGAAGGACTAAGACATAATTTATTTCATGATCCATAAAATACATTCCCAATAATAAAATCCAAGGATCTAGAGGAATCACATCTTTGTAAGATTACATACATAAATTCATGATCAGAAATGTAAAAAATAGGATTATTTAAAACTCCACATAATTCTTATACAATCCATAGAAATTATAAAACTATATATGACAATCCAAGGCACAAAAAAACAACTTTGAAAGTTCTCTCAACACCCCACAAGCCGGATGACACACTAGTTAGGGATAACACTCAACTAGATGGAGGTTTTACTCATTGAGATCCAAACATTTGAATACCTTTTGAGATAAAGAAGAAGAAGAACCTGAAGAAGAGCTGGAATCCGGCCGGCAGTATCTCCAAAATCGGCTGCTGCTGCTCCCGTTAGGGCTCTGTAACGCGAATGGGGGAGAGAACGGGCGACTGGGTTTTTGGGGAAAACCTTTGACAACGGTTTTTAAAACCGTTGGCATATGTATGTTTTTCCCAACAGTTCTATAACCGTTGGGAAAAACTCCCAAAAACAAAGTTTTCCCAACGGTTCATGAGAACCGTTGGGAAAAAGCCTCACATATACATATATCCCAACGGTTCTAATGAACCGTTGGGAAAAACCTCCCCTATTCACATATATCCCAACGGTTCTAATGAATCGTTGGGAAAAGCCTCCACTATTCACCTCAATACCAACAGTTTACTATAACCGTTGGTAAAGCCTTCCTAAACAATCCTACCCCAACGGTTTCATAGAACCGTTGGTATGTAAGTGTGGGGAAAAACCCAAATTCCAGTAGTGTAATAATTCTTTTTACTTGCAGTGATGGCTAGGGCCCAACATTATATAGCCCCTCGATGCATCGACAGGTCTCATGAGACAAAACAGTTGGCGAAAAACCCTTCATGTTTATTTCCAAGAAGAATCAAACGGGTTTATACCTACAGACTTAAACCATACTGTTAAAGGTATTAATAGAAGTGGTTCATTTTTTAGATACATTATATCCAATAATTCATCATTTTCTTCATTTATTACTTATTTATTAATTTACATGATATTTTCACTATGAAAAAATCTATAGTTGAATTTTCATTCTCAGTTTATTGATGGAATTTGTTTTTTATTTATTTAACTTACCATAATAATTATTACTTATTTAATTTTCTTCACTTATTATTGATTCATGTAACCCTTAATGAGAATTTTATATCACCCTTTTATTTGTTTTCATTCCCCAAGTTATAAAGATGAAATATTTGAATAAGTGTCATGGAAGTAGTTTATTTTCCTTTGTTATATTATATTTTTAATTTCCAAATTAATAAGGGAACCATGTATGTATCTAGTTATTTAATAATACTAAACTTATCGATCATTGGTGATGTGATCTCTTATATATATGAAATTTTAATGAAATAACCACCGACTCTGGGCTTTTGGAGTCATGGTTGTTACATATTTGGTTTTTTTCATAGATCTTTTGGAAACTCATACATTTCTTTCAACTATCTACAACAAGCTAGAAAAGAGATAAAATACTCCTTTCATATGGAAGATCAAACACCATGTACCTGAAACGTGATGTATATCATAAGGATTCAACTACTAAGGGATTTTGCAATAGTTGGATGCTAATTATGAATTCCCAAAAGATCTATCATGAACATTGTCTTAAACTATGTAGGAATTAGCCACAACTCAATCATATGTACCTCAATCCGATACACAGTGTGCTCGTTATGACTCAAAGTGTATGTTCTTAGTTTATAATTTACATTTTAGTTCAAAACATACATCACATAATCAAAAATGATCAAAGACATTCAGATTATTTTGATACTTTAGGAAAATGATGCATAAGTCATTTGTGATGTGTAGGAATCAGTTGCACCTCAATTTGATGCATGATGTGATTGGTATGAATCAAAGTGTATCTTTTTATTTAAAATTTACATTTTATTAAAAAAGATAAGTAAAATAATCAAAATAGAGAAAAATCATTCATATTATTTTGATACTTTAGGAAAATGATATATATAATTCATTTGTGATGTATATATATCAGTCGCACCACAATCAAATACATGGTGCACCCATTGTGACTCAAAGCGAATGTTATAAGTCTAAAATTGATATTTTAGTTCAAAATAATTTAACTCACTAAAAACCAAGAAAACATGATCAAATTGTATTGATAATTTATAAAAACTATTCATAAGTTATTTGTGACATGTAGGAATCAATATCACATAAAATAGACACATGAATTGACTAGTATGACTCAAAGTGCTTGTTTTCAGTTTAAAATGAAATTTTAGTAAAAAGGAAAAGTGACATACTCAAAACTAATAAAAAACATTTGGATTGTTTTTTATAATTTTGGAAAATGATTCATAATTTATTTACAACATAAAGGAATCAGCCTCACCTCAATCTGATACATGGTGTGATTAGTATGACCCAAAGTGAGTCTTTTTATTTAAAATTACCATTTTAGTAAAAAAATATAAGTTACATAATCAAAAACTAATACAATGAATTCATATTGTTTTGATAATTTATGAAAATGATTCATAAGTCACTTGTGACATGTAGGAATCATCCATGCCTCAATCAGATACATGGTGGTCCTGATATGTCTCAAAGTGTCTGTTATCTATTTAAAACTGATATTTTAGTTCAAAAAATGTTTCAATATTTCAAAACCAATAAATAATTCTTGAATTTTCTTTATAATTCAGGAAAATAATTCTTAATACATTTTTGACATGTAAAAAATTAGTCTCTTGTCAAACTGACACACGATGTGACCGATATGACTCAAAGTATGTGTTTTCAGTCTAAAATGACATTTTAGTAAAAAAACAAGTGACATACTCAAAAAAACTAAAAAAGTTCACATTGTTTTGATAATTTATTAAAAATATCTACAACTCATCTATGATATTTAGGAATCATCCTTACCTTAATCCGACACATGGTGTGAACCATATGACTCAAATCATGTCTTTTTATTTAAAATTAAAATTTTAGTAAAAAAGAAAAGTGGCAGACTAAAAATCAAGAAAAAACATTAATATTGTTTTTATTCCTTAATAAAATTATCGATAAGTCATTTTTGATATGTAAGAATCTGCTGCACCTCAATCCAATGCACGATGTGACTGGTATGACTCAAAGTGTCAATTATCAGTCTAAAATTGACTTTTTAGTTCAAAACATGTGTCACTCATTGAAAATTGAGAAAAATCACTCATATTATCTTGATAATTTAGGAAAAATATTCATAAATAATTTAGTATGTGTAGGAATTAGTATCACCTCAAACTGACATACGATGTTCTAGTATAACTAAAAGGACATGTTTTCAGTTTAAAATGAAATTTTAGTAAAAAAGAAAAGTGACATAAAACCAAGAAAAAACATTCATATTGTTTTTATACTTTTTTAAAATGATCCATATGTCATTTGGTATGTGCATGAATCATCCATTCCTCAATCCGATGCACATTGTGACCGATATGATTCCAAGTGTGTGTTTTTTTTTAAAACCAACATTTTAGTGGAAAAGAAAAGTGACATACTCAAAAATAGACAAATGCATTCATATTATTTTGATAATTTAATATAATGACACATAAGTAATTTTTGATGTTTAGGAATCATTCTCACCTCAATAAAATATACGGTGTTCTTGATATGATTCAAAGTGTCCACTATCAGTTTAGAATTGTCATTTTTGTTCAAAATAGACATCACTCATTGAAAATTGAGAAAACATTCTTATATTATCTTGATAATTTAGGAAAATAATTCATAATACATTTATTTTTTGAAGGAATCAGCCTCATATAAAATTTACACATGATGTGACCAATATTACTCAAAGTGTGTGTTTTCAGTTTAAAATGAAATTTTAGTAAAAAACAAAAGTGACATGCTCAAAATTTATCAAACACATTCAGATTATTTTAATAATTTAGAAAAACAATTATTAAGTCATTTTGACATGTATGAATCTACTATACCTCAATATGACACATGGTGTGACCATTATGACTCAAAGTTTTTCTTTTTATTTAAAATTGAAATTTTAGTAAAAAAGAAAAGTGACATACTCAAAACAGAGAAAACACATTCAAATTGTTTTGATACTTTTGGAAAATGATCCATAAGTCATTTGTGATGTGTATGAATTAGCCACACCAAAATTTGATATATAGTGTGGCATTTTATTAATGTATTGTTTCATATTTATGTTTAATTTATTCTTTATAGTATTACTAATATAAGAATTATTTTATTGTATAGGTGGATTCTTTTCTCAAGTTGGGGTGGTTTGTTCTACAACTGATACCATGATTAGGATTTTTAAGAGGGGTTCAGGTTCCAAAGATAATGAAACCATTGAAGGTTTTTGAATGTTTGTGAAAAATTGTACTTGCTAATGTAATTATTCAAAACAATGTTTTAAATTCTTATAATATAGTGGTTTTCTGTATTTTTGATGTAATTTTTATTTCAATTAAATTATTAATTTGAAAAATCATCTATTTTTTGATACTATCTATATTTGGTGTTCTAGTGTGATATAATTTTAATATCACAAAACATCATCATGGCCTTTATTAGCATTATAAGTAGCATTGATAAAGGGGTACCTTTGTCAGTGCTAAACTAACACTGATAAAAGGGACCCCTTTTAATGGTATTTAGATAAAAAACACTTTATTGGCACTGTTGATGGCCTTTTCTAGCACTGTTAGAATCCATTTATCAATTAGTGTACAAAATTTATAATATTTAAAGGCCATAAAAATTGGTCACTAAACTACTTTAACACCCACCATCTAACATTAGGTAAAGAGTTATGAATAATTCATTCATCAAATTTCAACAGTCAATCTAAAATCCAATTAAATTTAAAATAAATGTCACTATAATAAAAAATAAGTAAAAATTAAAATTTATATCCCATATAAATGTTTAAAAATATAAAGTTAAGTTATATTTAAAATATAATGAATTTCATCAGTGGTTTATATATAAAATAAAAACAAGTAGCACTTATTTTTCATATTTTTCAATCTAAACCCAATTTTCATCATTTTGATCACATTACACTTCATATTGATGTGTCATATGTTTCTACATGTCATTAATTAATTTAAGAATATTGTTAGGCGATTTCATGAAATGTGGAGATTGTTTGTTCAGTTTTAACTGTATCACTTGTTTTTAAATGAATTATTAATCCAAAATTACTTTTAGGTAATTCCAAACATACCACACATCATATTGACATTCCATTAAATTTTAAAAATAAAAAATTAATAATTGATCATTGTATCAAGATTTCATGACAATCTGAACATTTTTCTCCATTTTTATTCACTATTAGAAAATATTAGCTTCTACATTTGTGGAAGTGGGATACTACCATTGGTGGTCACTAAAGGCACTATTAGCAACTGAAAATGGTGACCAATAATTCTGAAATTAAAAAACATGGGATTTATCCCACCTACAACATCATCTTCCCCCAATATTATGCTTTAAAATGACACCCATCATCCTTTCCATCACCCCACTACCCTTAGCCACCCTCAATGCCCCCGATCAACATCAAACTCCACCAAAACATTCCAATTAGTAATCAGAATTAGTGGTCATTATGACCATGCACTATAATAGATTCATTGAAATAAATTGATAGTTTTTAACAATAATTTTAATAAGGATTAATAAATATTCACTTTCATCAACACTAAAAATAAGCAATGATAAATGATGATATTTATTTGCGCTTTATTTAGCATTGATAAAAGTTTACCTTTATCAGTGCTTATTTTAGATCTAATAAAAGTTAACATTTATTAGTTATAATCCTTGTGCTGATAAAATATTTATCTTAAAAAATATTAAATTAAAGAATATATATGATGGATGATATATGATGCTCCCACAAACATTTAATTTCAATTTCACATATCTCATTGGTTGTATATACATATACATATACATACACACAATCACATTTATTTGAGTTCAAATAATATATATATATATATATATATATATATATATATATCACTACTACAAATTCCATTATATTCAGTGCCATAATTTATCACCAGGAAACAAATTTTTTGATGAAATGAATACTTTTATTAGTGCTAAAAAAGCATTGATAAAAGTGATGTATCTTAGCACAAAGAAAACATTGACAAAGGTTGTGATTTTATCAACACTGATAAAGTGTACCATATATATAATATTCTATATACACATATTTATATATTACTAAATATGATTTATTTAAAATAAATAAATATATTTATATAAATATAATTTATATAATTTTTAATCATTTATCTTTTTGTTTATTATATACTTATATTCCAAGTATATAATTCATAATATACATATATATTTAAAATATACATACATACATACATACATATATATATATATATACAATTTTGTGTGTGTGTGTCTATATATATTTATATATATTGAGATAAACAAAAACATACATAATATATTTATATATGTAATTAAAAAATATCATATGAACTGTATAAATAAATATATAAATACATTAAACATGGTTCATATTTAAATTTATTATATATTTATATTCATAATATATAATTTATGATATACTTGTATTTATAATTACATTGTGTTTGCATACCTTTATATATATATATATGATTATATATAATTAAATATATAAAAACATAAAAATATAAATATTTATTATAGGTAAAGGGGATACAAAATTACAAACAACACACACACTCAAACACCTCAGTGGGTCAAGCCTCATCCCTCCCCACAAAGAATGATAAAAACCCACTGGACCTATTTTATTACATTTTAATGATCCAAAAGGACTATTTTTTAATTCCATGAAGGATCAGTTGAATGTGGCTCAAAGACCCCTAAAGGAAATAGCCTTGAGACACATATGAGAAACCAATCAATATTTTGAGTCACTAGTATTTCATGTTGTCTTTCCCCTCCTTCTAGCATCATCATGTGGTGTTGATCTATCACATAATGGAAGGTCACCCCTCTATCCTATATAGGAAACCTGTGTGGGTAGAGGGTCAATTTATGAATGTTAACACACTCATTACTCTTTTGAGCCTCCCACCAGTGACACCTTTCATGTCATCACATTTGTATTGCCTTCTAGTTGCGTTACATATCTGCCTGGTCATAAAGTCAATAGTGTCACCAATCAACATATATTTGTATATATAAATAAATAAATAATTATATTAATATAATCATTGTCATTTTCACATATATGAAAATATAAAAAAATGAAAAATAACAATACTTGTATGTATATAAAATAGGTACATATGTATGTGTTGTATTAGAACAACACCTCCTTATCTTAATGATCCCAAATCATGTTTAACTTGTTATTAATGGTTTTTATAATTTCTATTAGAAAATGTTTTACTAGAAAAAATTTAAAAAATAGTGAAGTATAGAGCTTACCATGACACTTTACCATGTGAAGGTCAGGTGACCATGTCACCTTACCACACATTATGTTTCACCTTACCATTTGAAAACAAATAGGTTATCATGGGACACATTAATTTTTTTTCGAAGTCCTCAGTTTACTACATGCTGAAGAACCAACTTACCACATGACAAAAAACCATCTTACTGCAAGAATAAAACCACCTTACTGCAAAAAGAAGAACCGCCTTACCACAATAATAAAATCATCTCATCAAAATAAGAAAATCACCTTACCACAAGAATGAAACTACCTGTCCACATGAAAAAAATCAATTCATCATGCCAATGTATGTGTAAATTTTCTTTAAGTGATATAAGGATAGTATATTTTTAATGTAGTGATCACATGAAGGAAAAAATCACTGTATAAAGTCATTAATTGGCCGCATGAAGAGTTGAATTGATGGCATGTTCAAATGAGATGATTGCATGAAGTGATGAACTAAATACATAATCTTTCCATAGATAATTAGGAAAAATTTCCATGGGCTCATTTGACTATAATTGAAGTAAAGGTGCTTACCATGTCTAACTTAGCAGTGGAGCATTTAAAATCCCCAAATGCTAGTTTTGATGCATTAAATGAAGTGTTAGTGCATTTAATAAAATACAATGATTCTCTAATGGGTAATTTTTCTAAAGATATCTTTAAATATATTCATTCTATCATGAGGGGTATGGGTGATGATAAACTATTGAAAACACTGGATGACACAAAAATATTAACAGAGGATTTCTATGAGAGAAAATTCTATGTCACTATGTTTTTATGTACTTACTAAGAATCTTACTTGAGTACCATCCAAATACAAACTCATGGACTTAGAAAAACTGAAGCATCATGGATCAAGCTACATCACACTTTTTACTCATCTTTATCTTTCTTTTTCCATTCTGTGCATTAATTTTGAGTAGTGTGTTTTTATACTCTCTCCATATGTAAACACTATCTCTTGTGCTTAAACTAGATAATACTTGATATTATCTTAAACTCTTTTTTCATTACCATGATTAATTATGAAAGAGGTCTTGTATGAACTGATACCTTTTTATCCCATGTAGAACTATGGAAGAGGATTCGTGCCAGGATATCCTTGAGTGCTGTTGATTGTAAAGCCTGATTTAGGTTATGGATCTGTTTATTGTTATAAGAAACTGCTTGGCATCAGGTGATTTTCAAGTGGAGGGGAATAAGTCTCATCTTGAGAATGAACCCCTTTATTTATTTCCACCATGTATTTTGTAATGTTTTGTTGCTTTCAATTGATAATTAATTTCTATTTTCTAAATATGTAAACAAAACTGTACTTTGATAGTTAGTCTTAATTTGTGTTTATATAAAGTGTTTGATTAAGTAACTTAGTTTAAAAAGTTAAATTATTTATAAGATATTTAAACTAATCCTTAATCCCTATTCAGATAAATTATTTGAAAGATCAAATTTATATATTTACACTAATTTCATTAACTGGTAATTTTTATTAAATTACGGATTTATATTTTAAATTATCTTTTGACAAAATTTTTATTGGGAACTCAATTCACCCCCTCTCGAGTTACCCACCACGACCAATAACTTGTATATATGTCTATTTATGTATGCATATATGTTTTTGTATGTATGTTTCTGTATGTGTATGTGTATATGTATGTGTATTTGTATACATGAGTATGTGTATGTATGTGTATGAGTATGTATTTTTATGTGTATATATGTGGAAATGTATATGCGCATGCATGTGTGTGTGCATGTGTGTGTGTGTGCTCATGCGTGTGTGCATGCATTGGTGGGTGTGTGTGTGTTTGAATGTAATTGCACCCCCGAGAACCTAATATATATATAAATTTAGTAATACATTTAATATAATTAATATTATTTAACCCTTTTAATATTCTTTTAGTTGATTCATTTTTAATCATTATCCTTTTTATTATAAATAAATTTTTTAATTTTTAATTTATTATTACATTAGTAAACTTAATCATAAATTTTAATATAATATTAATAAATTTATTAAGACATTTGTTTATAATACATTTTTTATAATATTAATAATTTTATTAATACATTTGTTAATAATATTTTTTTATAATATTAATACATTTATTATAATATTAATAATACATTTATCATAATATCAATACATTTATCATAATATTAATTCATATATTATAATATTAATACATTTATCATAATATTAATACTCCTTAATTCATTATTTTTTATTTCATGATAAGACTTTTTTTTACTAGGTTTAGAGGGAAACTTTACATGACTCGGAGGCCCAAAGACACAAAGACCTTAATTACATGGCCCAAATGCCCAAATGCCCAAATACCTTATATCTTCATTTGACCTGACTATATTGAAGCAACCCCACCCCATCACCTATTCAATTCCGTACCTATCTCCCCACCTGACATTACTGATGGCTTGAAGTGCCCTCATTACTACTACACGGGTTGATGTCATGTTCGTCATATCCCTCCTTCAATCCTGGGTCCAATTTACTCTTCCTCGTAACCATTAATACTCTGATTCATCAATCTGGGGTTGCAATAGTATGTCAGACATGATCTTCTCAATAGCCAAAAGGCCCTATGACCCAAAGGCTCTTGATGGCTTGAATTCCCTATAGCTCAAAATCCCAATGGCAGATTGAAGGCCTTGTGGCCCATAAGCCTGATAATATGGCCTGTAATCTCAATTCGAGTGAATATTTATGCTACTATAGTGTATTTATAGTGATTTAAATAGTATTTTTAGTTTAGTTTCAAAATAACCCCTGCCTGAATTTGAACTTGAGTCTCTAGTGCAAGATGATATGATGTTTATCACTTGGGCACTGATCTAACTGAATCATAATATTAATACATTTATCATAATGTTTACCCATTTATTAAGGAATTTAATATAATTAATATTGTTTATTTATTTTTAATATTTTTCTAAATTTATTCAATTTAATATTTATTATTTTTGATTATAAAGTAATTTTCAATAATATTTTTTATACAATTAATAATTTTTTCAGTTTTAAATTTTATTTTTATTTCTCCCTAATATCCATCAGTGCTAAATTTAGCATTGATAAATCTATACTTTAACAAAACAATCAATTAATGATGGTAAAGGTTTGATTTATCAGTGCTTTTGGAGCATTGATAAATATGAGACTTTATCAATTCTACACTGATAAAAATATTATCTATTAGTTCTTTTAGTTTTAGCACTAATCAAGTTACTAGTTTTGATAAAACCCTTTCCCCTCTTTTAAAAGAACTTTGATAGATTGCGTCTCTCTCTCAAGTTATTCAAGCTATTGTGAAAACTGGTCTTAATTGTCTCCTCCTTCAAATATTTGGATGAATAGACCCTCAAAACTGAAAGGCAAGTTATTCATTAGTTGTTTTTAATTTGGTTTTCATAGTTTTTTTTATTTTTGGTTGTTCTTCTTTGCCCAAATCTTGTACATGTTATATTCCCATATTTTATTGAAAACTCACCACATCACATGAAGGAAAATACCTTGTTGATTTTTTTTGGTCTACCCACACCTTCAATCTCAACATGCCATCACCACCCCTCTCTCTCATTATCCACATCCAGGGATTGTGGTAACCTCTCATACGTATTAAATGAAAGAAAAAATAAAAAGAAAGCAGACATGTTTGTTTATACATAAGAGAACCCTAATAAGTATGGTTGTATTAGTGTGTTTTGTTTATACATATATTTGAGGAATTAAGTTTTTATATGTTCATAATATAAAGCTGTGTTTTCATATACTTAATGATATTTCATTAAGATTTGAATTATTATTTTATTCATGTATTTTAAAATATGATACAATGGAAATGTTATGTTGTTCGATAATTTCTCAATGTTTATATATGGTTTTATAAATGTGTGTTTTTATTTTTCATGTGCGAGTTTTAATGTCATGATTTTCCCTATTATATAATCACATTGTGAATGAAGTTACCCACTTCACACTAGGAAAACAATCCACACCAAGAGATAATACTTAATTCTTTCCAAAACATAGGATTTGTTATATGTATATATTTTTCATTGTAGTATAAAACATAGGCTTTATTTTTATTATTTTATAAACTATTTATGTATATGTATTATAATTTATAATTATATTTTTTAAATTTATACATTAAATAATCTAAAAATGTAAAAAATAATACATTATATTCACACCTTCTATGTATTTATTTATTTGATGTAAAATATGAATATTTTTGAAACAAATAGGATAGATATGGATTGAAAATGGATTGATTCCAATTGTATGGTAAAATAATATGAAGACAGGGTTAAGGAGTTCATTATGTTTTCAGTTTATCATGAATATGACCCTTCTTAAATCTTTTTTCCATTTTTCCATTTTTTTTCAAGAAGATTTTTTCTAGAAGAGTTGAAAGAACACTTGATTTGTCACAAAATAGATTGAAGTTATAAATTTTGGACTAAACATAAAGAAGAACTAAATATAAATAGATACTAGGATAACACTATAGTTTATAGATCATATGATATGATTATAAGTGTAAACAAACATGGGGATAAAATTGTGAAATATGAATCATATGATATGATTACCAGTGTAAACCATGATAGAGATCGTATTGAGAAAATCACCATAAATTTTTGAAGGCAAACTTCAAAATTGTATAAAGCTATTTTATAATTTAATATCTATGAAAATACACCATTTTATCTGAGTTTTACCAAATATAAAACATTTCTAGCCTTACTGAAGCTATATAATTTGAAATATAACAATTGATGGAACGAAACCAACTTTATAAAACTATTTTCTCTCCTGAATGATGTGATACTAGAAGATAATGAGCTTTATTATAAAACATATGATGCGAAAAATACTATGTTTAATGGGTATTACCACTGAAATAATAAATACCTATCCAAATGACTATATATTATTTCATATGGACCATGAATCACTTAAAAATGCATTAAGTGTGGTGTGACTTGATATAAGAAAGATAAATCACATCCATTGAAATTTTTATGGTACTTTATAATCATTCCAAGGTTAAGATGCCTATATGGAAGTAAAGAGACTACATGGAAATTTATGTGGTACATTGGTACAAGAATTCAAGATAGGAAATTTCATCACCCAACATACTCTTCTCTATGGAAGAAAATTGATCATGAGTATCCTGAATTTTTAAATGAATTGAGAAACCTATGTCTTTTTATATCTATATATGGAATGACTCCTTTTGGTATAAAAACTAGGATTCAAAGTACACAAGAAGTTATGTTCATAAATTATAAATTTATACCATGTTCATACATTAAGTGAAAATACATTATGTTGTATTTTCTTATATTAGGACCAAAATAACCAGGTAATGATATTGATGTTTATTTGGATCCATTGATCAAAGTTATGAAATTAATGTGGGATTCAGGTGTTAAATTGTATAATGATTATAGAAATAAATATTTCACATTGAGATCTATATTGTATGGGATGATAAATGAATTTTCTACTTATGGAAATTTTTCAATATATATCATTAATGGAATTCTAGGGTGTCCCATTTGTGAAGAAGTAATACACCCAATTAGGTTAAAACATTCATTGAGGACTATTTTTTTAAGGGAATCATATGTTTTTACCTTGATGATATAAATACCGATTCTAGATGAAATCAGTAAGTGAGAATTCAGAAAAATGTATAACACCATATCCACTAATAAGTGACCAATATTTTAAGAAATTAGAGAATACTGAAACAATTTTTGGATTTTTTTGAGAAATATTATGATAACTAGTTTAAAAAATAGATAATGTTTTCTTGAATTACCATAATAGAATTGTTTATACATAAAAAATTTTCTTAATGTTATGCATCTAGAGAAAAGTTTATGTGATGGTGTCATTGGAATGTTACTAAATGAATCCATCAAAATAAAGGATAGAATTAAAGCAATGTTGTACATGATTGACATGGGGATAAGGGAAGAGTTAGTTAAAGTGAAGGGTCAAAGGAATAATTATCTTCCTCTAGTAGCTTACAATCTTTCTAGGAAAAAGAGATATTATTTTTTTAACTTCCTAAATGGTGTAAAGGTTACAAAGTTTTATTAATAAAATATCAAGAATATTGTTCCAATTACTTATTTTAAGTTAAAGGGCCTAAAATCACTTGATAATCATGTTTTAATTCTAGATTTAATCCATGTAGTTTTACATTTCATTCTTCCTAAAACCATCCAATACACATTAACCATCTTTTATTCCTTTTCAAAGTTATATACAGTAAATTTATAGACCTGGTGAAGTTTCCAACTATATAAAATTAAATTAATTTTATATTTAGTGAATTGGAAAAGTTCTTCTGACTATCATTCTTTGATATAATAGTTCACTTAATGGTTTACTTAGTCAGAGATATCCAACTATGTGGTCCATTACATTACAGATAGATGCACCCCATTGAAAAATATATGAATATTTTGAAAGGATACACCAAAAATTGAAGTTGACCGAATGGTTGTATTATAGAGAAATATATTTTTGAGGAATCTATTGGATTATGTACTGAGTACCTATTTGATGTGGCTAATATTAGTCTCCAAAAATCTTACCACAATGGATTCCTTGTGGGTGAAGGAATTTCCATAAGATATATTTTCAAAATTACCATTATATATTGGGAGCAAGAATACCTTTATATTTTATATAATAGTATAGATGTTTCACTATATGTTTAAAATGATAATGTAATTATTGGGCATTTGAATTCATTAGGGGATGAAATACTGATATTAAATACACATAATCAACAGTTTATATAATGATTTTGAGACTATATTTTTAAGCATTTATCTACAAATCCAATTTCAATTTATATGTAATTTGACGATTATTCAGAGGACTAAGCATGCATGTATTATATTATAATGGTAATTTAATTAACGATTATATGATCTATATAAAGAATTTGATGAACATAGTTTGATGAAAAATAGTTTAGTTACTATTTTGGTGGAAACGATACATGTATCTGGTACCAAGGACATAAATCCAATTTATATGAACATTTCATACCTTGGAATCATCAAAAAAATATCAAAGTTGGATTATAAAACATTCCAAGTGTTGATTTTTTGATGAAAATGCATCGACAACATGAGTTTGGATAAAATCAATGAATTGGGATTTGTGAAATGGAACTTCAATAAGGAAGGGTACATGGAAAAACTTGTCATAATGGAATCATATAAAGTATAAGTATTTTATATCCAAGATCATGTAAAAAAAATTGTTCAATCATTCTATCATCTACTAAAATAAATGCATGGTCAAATGAACATTTCTTTGAGGAAAACCCTTTAATTAATACTTCAAAATCATTTCATGGTGGTACTAACATAGATGATTTATTTTATATCAAATAAGAACATAATGAGGGGATTTAAATACTCAATATAGGATCCAAATCCCTTTAACCTTTAAATAAAAAAATATATTCCAATGAATTTTTTTTAAATATATAAGGTATTTCCTCATAATATTATTTTTTCACTTCTGCATTTATATAATCTAAATTAAATGTTTAAATACTTATTAAAATAATGGATTATCCACATACTAATTCTACCAATACTGAGGAATAACAAATTGATAATTTTGAAACCAAGGAAATGTTAAAAGGTGAAAAAAACACATGTGAAAAAATACAAGAGCATCATAGCACGATAGTCTTAAAAAAAATTAATTAGGAGAGAAGGAAAGTCCTAAAATTCAAGGTTTTATAGAATACATGAAACCAACCTTTTTACCCCAATAATTATATTTTCTTTAGTTACACTGGGTTCACTACTCAAATGAATGTTTTGACTAAAGAGACACCCACACCGTTAAGTAAATTTATTCCCCTCAAAATATTTTCTTACATGAAGTAATTGATTTTTTCATAATAGTTTCTACTAAATGAGAATCAAAAAACTACTAATACTTTTATTGTACTAAAATTATACAGTGTTAAAATCTATTTTTATTTATATTTGTCAGTAATTACCCATTACCTTGTTTCAAGGTTACAATGTAAAATATCTAAAGAGATATTCTACAAAACAAATAACTTCTAAAATACCTTATGAGAGTAAAGATTCACATAGCTCATGAGCTGAGCACTATTCTTCCTATTCCCCTTGATGATATATATGTTCACATGATCAAACTTTTTATTGGTATGTTTGCAATATGTATATTTAATATTATAAAAATATATGAATATAACAAGGTATATATATTCTAATTTATTTTTTATATATTTTTTTTACAATTAATGGAAAAAAATATAAACTAAGGAATGTTATTAAAAATGGGAAAAAATAATGGGAAAGATAAGATAAAATCAAAAAAATATATAGGATAAACCAATAAATAAAAAATACCTTCCAAGAGCACCATTATCCCTCCAATTAAACTGCCAAATTTACTGACATTACCAGTTCACATAGATACAACTTTCAAAGATCATAATATGAACTACATTGAATTTTAATAAAAAATGTTTGGATAGTCCATTACATTCATGATTGGTCTTGAGAGTGTAAATGAAACTCTCAAGCATTATTGTATGGGAACCTCAGTTCTAAATTTATATATGAGGTACATTTTCATAATCAGTATATCCAATAGTTTATCTACTATGTTAATTAAAATTAAACACTATTAATATTTTCTATAGGCATATATATCACTATTATATAAATGTAAAATCCTAAAAATAAAAATTTAGACTCATTAGTCCTCATGTCACTTCTACATAAAAACCTTCATTAGAAAAAAATGAAATTCCATTTAAAGCATAGGAACTAGCCACAAAATTTGAAAATAAAATAATAAATGAAATAATCATCTTAGTACCTACAATTCTAGGGTAAAAATATATAATCAAATTATATAAAACATATTTTAATTTTTACATTATTTATTTCTTTTTATTTTTAAGAAGCATTTAATTCTTATTGAAATCTATCTGGATGCTCTAAAAATTTATTTTTTTAATCCAAAACATGAATATAAAAAAACCAAACATGATGCCCTTTATATGAATTTTTAATACATTATAATGAAAATTTTAAAAATAAAATTCAAGTTATGTGTTTTATATTATATACTAATGATAATTGTTTTTGATAAGGTAGTGTTTAAATATTATCAAAATCATGGTCTGAGGATGGCCAATAAACACAAGAATACTATTTATTTATACAAAAAGAATAATTATTAAGGTATATATAATAAAATTTCTCTATAAAACATATATCAAAATAGATTAATTATTTTTCTTAAAGACTCTACGATGTTGAAAGTAAAGTAATGAGGATTATTATGGTGATTATTTTGGTAAATTTATGAAAGATATTATTTTCCATCAACAAACTAGCATCCACAAATAGGTATTTACGAGGATAATTATAATTTAATTTAAAAAATATATTAATAATTTTTTTAATTATATTTTTCTAGTACCACCATGTATTTTGATACTCTAAATATTCAAAAGAAGAAGTATATTTATTTATAAATGAGTGGTAAGATTACATGGTGTTAGAATTTTTTCAGAATCCCACTTCATTTCCCATTTAGAACCACACTTCATGAGTTATTTTCTATCTATAAAGAGTATAAAAGGACTCTATATAGATCTCAGGTTCCTTCTTGAAGAAATAATTTCCCCTTTAGGATTCTACTTCATGTCAACCAATGAAGTGGGAGTCTGATGGGGAAATTATTTATTCAAGGGACCAAACTCTATATGGAGGTATTTTTTTCTCTCTATAAACATAAAATGATTAGAGAAAAATAAATTATCAATGAATACTTCAATAAGGATGATTCACCCAGGTACTGTATAATGTTTTCTCTATAGAATTAATTTTTCTTTATTTGATTTTTTTTATATTTATCAGTGATGCAATGCATTCTCTTTTTTAGTTAAAGACAATTTAATAGCATACCAATGAGATAATTTTTTATTTTAATTAAAGAAAAAATAAATTTAATTTACTACAATAAGTGATCTGGGTATGAAACTATCACTTTTATACATGTCTTCCTACTCTCTTTGCAATTTTCCAAAGTTGTTTGAGGATAGCCATTCCCTTAAAAGTTACATTTTATCTCAAAACAAATACTACATACTCAAAACCAAGAAAACACACTATAATTGTTTTTATAATGTTTAATAATGATCCATGATTCATTTTTTATGTGTAGGAATTAACCTCACATCAATCTGACATATAGTGTGACCGACATGACTCAAAGTGTGGGTTTTAAGTATAAAAGTAACATTTTAGCTCACAATGTGCATTAAATTTTCAAAACTGAGAAAAAATTATTGAATTGTCTTAGTAATTTAGAAAAATTATCCATGATTCATTTGTGATGTTTAGAAATTAACCACAAGTTAATCTGATGCATGGTGTGCCCAGTATGACCAAAATAGTGTGTTTTCATTTAAAAATGAAATTTTAGTTCAAAATGTGCCTCACATACTCAAAACTAAACAAAAACACTCATATGGTATTGATATTTTTAGAAAATTATTAGTAATTTATTTTTTATGTGTAGAAATTTACCACATGTCAATCCAACACATGATGTGGGCAATATAACTAAAATTGCATGTTTTCATTTAAAAGTAAAATTTTAGTTCAAAATGTGTGTCACATAATCAAAACTGAGAAAAATTAATCCTATTTTCTTGAAACTATATAATAATGATATATAATTCATTTATGACATATATGAATCAACACACATAAATCTGACACATGGTGTGTGTGGTATGACTGAAAGTGCATGTTTTCTTTTAAAAATAGAATTTTAGTTTGAACATGTGTCACATATTTAAAAATGATAAAACACACTCATATCTTCTTGATTTTTAAATATAAATATAAATAATTCATTTGTGACATATAGGAATTAACCACACATCAATCTGACACACAATGTGGATGGTATGGCTAAAAGTGACATTTTAGTTCAAAACATGTGTCACATCCTCAAAATTGATAAAACACACTCATATTTTTATGATACTTTATAAAAATTACCCAAAATTTATTTTTGATGTGTAGGAATCAACCACGTATCAATCTAACACATGATGTGGCCGATATGACCCAAAGTGTGTGTTTTCATTTAAAAATTACATTTTAGTTCAAAACATGTGTCACATAATCAAAACAAATCAAACACACTCATATTATCTTAAAATTTTAAGGATAAATTTCTATAATTTTTTGGTGACATGTAGTAAATAACTATACATAAATCTGACACACAGTGTGGCCAGTATGACTGAAATTACATGTTTTCATTTTAAAGTAACATATTATTTCAAAACATGTGTCACATAATTAAAACTAAGAAAATGAACCGTAATTTATTTTTATGTTTAGTAATTAACTTCACATCAATACGATATACAATTTGGCCATTATGATCTAAATCATGCGTTTTCATTTAAAAATGATATTTTAGTTAAAAAAGTGAATAACATACTCAAAACTGAGAAAATTCACTGATATTGTCTCAATATTTAAGGAAAAGATATTGATAATTCATTTGTGATATATTGGAATTAACCTCACATCAATCTAACACATAGTGTGGAAAGTATGACTGGAAGTGTGTTTTTTCATTTAAAAGCAACATTTTAGTTCAAAATAAGTGTCGCATACTCAAAACCAAGAAAACATGATCATATTGTCTCAATACTTTATAAAATAAATAAATAATTAATTTATGAGTTGTAGTAATCAACCAAATACAAATTTGACATATAGTGTGGCCAGTATGACTGAAAGTATGTGTTTTCATTTAAAATTGATATTTTAGTTCAAAACATGCATCACATACTCAAAACTTAGTAAACACACTTGTATTTTCTTGATATTTTACAAAACATAACAATATTTGATTTGTGATGTGTTGGAATTAACCTCACATTAATATAACACACAGTATGGCCGGTGTGATTGAAATGTGTGTTTTTTATTTAAAAGTATCAATTTTTTTCCAAACACATGGCACATACTAAAAATTGTGAAAACATGCTCATATTGTCTTGATAATTTATAAAAATTACCTATAATTAATTTGTGACATATATAAATAAAATTTACTTCAATTCAACACATGTTGTGGCTAGTATGTCTAAAATTTCATATTTTCATTTAAAAATGGAATTTTATTTCAAAACGTGTGTCACATAATCAAAACCAAGAAAAATCACTTCTATTTTATTTATATTTAAAGAAAAACATTTATAATTCATTTTTTATTTGTAGGAATTAACCACATGTTAATCAAACTCAAAGTGTGGCCAATATTACTGAAAGTGCATGTTTTTATTTTAAAGTGACATTTTAGGTTAAAATGTATGTCACAAACTCAAAACTGAGAAAATGTGATTTTATTATTACAATACTTTATAAAAATAACCCATAATAAATTTTTTATGTGTAGTAATCAATCAAAAATCAATCCAACACATGGTGTGGTTGGTATGATCGAAAGTGCATGTTTTCATTTAAAAATGATATTTTTTGTTCAAAACGTATGACACAAACACAAAACTGAGAAAATAAACCCATATTGTCTTGATATTTAAGGAAAACTATCGATAATTAATTCTTGACATGTTTTAATTAACCGCACATCAATCCGACACATGGTGTGGATGATATGACTAAAAGTGCATGTTTTGTTTTAAAGGGACATTTTAGTTTAGAACATGTGACATATACTAAAAACCAAGTAAAATTACTTTTATTATCATGATAATTTATAGAAATGGTCCATAATTTATTTATGATGTTTAAGAATCAACTTCACATCAATATGACATACGGTGTGGCTGGTATGACTGAAAGTGAAAGTTTTCATTTAAAGGTTACAATCTAGTTCAAAACATGCATTCATACTCAAAACCAAGAAAAAAATTAAAATTGTCATGAATATTTATAAAAATAGATAATTTTTAATTGGTATCTTATATTAGGAACCATATATCATTCCAATTGAAATTTAAAATGGTTTATATAAAATTCCAATTATAATTTGTTTTTATTTTTTATGTACTGTTACTAAAATAAACATTTTTTTGTTATAGGCACATAATTCATCCGTATTAGGTTGAGTTGATCATTAGAGAAAACATGATATGAAAGTTTTTTTTATTTTTTGTAATTATTTTTTTATTTAATGTAATATTTGTATTGGAATGGCAGTGCAATGTAAATCTCAAATTTTTAAATTTTTAATGTAATATTTTTAATTCAATTGAAATTTATTTTTTATATTTCTTATTGGATTATATAGTGTTTAAGATATAGATTATATCATTCTACAACAACTGGGAAGGGATTTTATTAGTGCTTTCATTATAACTAATAAAGTTTACTTTTATCGGCACTAATTCTATCATTAATAAAGTTCCGTTTTACTAAAAAAGATTGGTGATTATCCCCTTTATTATAAAAGAAAAGAAAAAATTAGTATCCCTTTTGAACTATGTTAAGGGAAGACCCATTAAAAATAAAAAAGGCCCAGAGGCACAAAACCTTATATATGAGTGGCTAAAGAGATGATCCCATTGGAACAAAACTCATAAAAAGTGAAACAGACCTCCATAATTACCACAACAAAAAACCTACGCGATTGAGAAACACACCAAAACTCACGCCACAACCAAATATGCCCATATGAAAAAAATTTCATCACACCCAGGTTACCCCTATAACCATCCACCAAAGCCATATCCCAAATCAACCAAGAACACATAGCAACCGTCGCACCAGAGCTCCTTTACGTTGCTGTGACCCCCAACAAGAGCCACCCCATCAAAATCCCCAAATAAGACCACACAGTCACCAGACCGAACACCAGAAACCTACCCTACATTGTCGCCTCACCCAATTTACCTTTTATTAGTGCTAATTATATCACTAATAAAGTTCTATTTTACCAACACTTAAATGTTTTCTGATAAAAACATCCTTTATCGGTGCATTTTTAGAACTGATAAAACACCCATCTTTTAAAGGCTCTTATAACATCAACATTTTTAGCACTGATAAAATTATGTTCTCTAGTAGTGTATATATATTATATATATAATATAAAAATATAATGAATATTTTTTTAAATATAGTTTATATATAAATTTTATATTTATTTTAATTAGTAAAATGTATCGAACATTTATTATATTTAAATACCATATAGTTATAATATTTATAAATATAACTATACGTTTTAATTTAGTGTCAAATATTTATTCATTTATATAATTAATAATATTTTTGAAAATATAACTAATAATATTTAAATACAATTTATAATTATTAATATTTATATATATAATACTACTAATATTATATAAATTTATATAATTAGTAATTATTAATATTTTTCTAATAATATTAATTAATATATTTTTTATAAATTATTAATTAATTTTAGTTTATTTTATATATAAATTACAATAAAAATAACATTATATTTATTATATATGGATATTTGTTGTGTTCACCAATCACACACACACATACACATTCTTGTATTCTTCAGCATGCATACACACATAAAAACATATTTATATGTCAATAAAGACAATAATTTTTGCACTCATAAAAGTTAACATTTATCAATGCTAATTTGAGCTCTAATAAGAGTATATATGACACACACACTCACACACACACACTTTTGGTTTTTCAGTTTTACGTATCTCATTATTATATATATATATTTATATATATGTACACTGTAATGCCCCAAACTGTTATGAAAAAAATTACCCTTTTTTATTTAATTAAATTTCTTATAGTTATAGAAAATACATGCACTTATTTTGTTTTATTATATCTAATTGTATTTAAATAACTGTTAAGTATATTTACTATATATAATATAGTTGTTGAACAATGATCACATGACTAGTATAAGTATAGTATTTTAACAAATCCATTTGACACAAACAAAGGAAGTGATGGATTCAACCAGTAGGACCATACACTATGAATCCCATTTATTAGAGATTTCAAGGGAGATAGAATTTATGGGCTTTTAACTGGACTAATCACAAGCCGATATCCAACAACTTAATCATGAGAGAAACTATTTATTGGAGAAGTTCAAGCTCATCGAGATCATGACACAAACCATGTTTGCCGAATGACCCCATGATAGCCCCACCATCACACACCATACTCTTAGGGAATATTCTTGTGTATTAAAGGGATATGTAACAAGACCCTAGAAATACTAGTATGTATATTAATGAATATATTTCCATCCTACTATTATTACTTTATAAATGATTTTTATTTTGACTCAATAAAACACAAAGAGTATTTTTGGTTAATATTAAAATTCAATTAAGGAATATATTTTGATGAATTAATGGATTTTTTTGAAATAAATAATATTTTAATAAAATATTATTATTAAATATTTTTTATCAAATATAAATGATCATATAATTTTCATGAAGTCAAATGTAATTTTTATAAGGGTTCAAAAATGTTATTATAAAAAAATGAATATTATTTTTGTATTCAGGATGTTGAAATTATCCAATGGTGAATTTTTAATAATTTTCTGAGATATTCGAATTTTTGGATAAAAATTAAATACCGTATAAATATACTTTGTGTTTTATGATATCATAATGACCCAAAAGTGATGTAATAAGTAATATTACTGGGACCCACATCAAAATATATGTTTTTAATTTAAAATAAAGTGATTTTAAGTTTATTTTATTTATTTTATAAATCCATTATGAATCCTCTAAGACTTATAATATATTTTAATATTTTAAAATCATTTATTTAAGAGTGTGACTCACCTCCATATTACCAAGGGTAATATTTTAATAATTTAGGCCCTTTTAATTATAAAATAATGTAAAAACTCTCATTTTTCGGAAACCATGGGAAAAAACCATGGGATGGTTTGTGGTTTTGGATATTTTATTATGTAGAGTCCAAAACCTAAATAATAAAGAAATCCAATTCCTTTACTATATAAACCCAAATAATACACCATTTATCTTTAATAAAACTCCTTGGAGTACGTAAAAACTCTTCCCTACACTCCCTATAGTCATCTCAAGGCACCCAAAATTTTTCAATAAGCCCCTCCCAAGCCTTCAGATTCACAAACTCAAGTAAGGGATCTTCCACTATCCTCTTTAATTAATAACTCCTTTTATATTATGTATTTTAATTTATATTTTCTTATATTGGGATATGTTATTAAATTCCCCATTATTATAAATTTTATTTATAAATGATGATATCCCCTTTAACTCTCATTTATTCATCCTATGAACCTTTATGTACACCCATTACTATGCTGAAATTCCGTAAGGGATCCTCACCCTCTCTTCTTTATTCAAGATTCATTATAAACTTATGCATTCTATTTCCATTTCATAAGGTTGGGTAATGTATTTTAATTTCCCTCTTACTATCCATTTTATTTAAAAATTATGAGAGACCCCTTTCTCTCTCATCAATCATATTTATGATTTTTTTATGTAACGCCGTTATGCTGCCGAAATTTCACCGCGATTTTCCATGACAAAAACAATTGTGTAGTGAATACCATAACCATTTTTTCCATCAAGGGTATTAAACTTTATTAACATATACTTATTTATTGGATACTTGTATATTTGTATTTCACATTCCTTTATTGTGGAATAAATTATTTTGATGAATGATTCCATGTTGTATGATCTATGTAAAACACTTAAGCATGAGAATGAAATGATTATGATGGGTGTGACCAGATAGTGCTCTAATTCATTTGAAAATGTTTAGTATCACGATACATCATGTTGGGATATGGGTGTACCTGATTCCATTATGGTAATTTTTCCACCATGAAGTCGTGGTGGATTTAGCGTTGACTTATGTTTATGATGCACTATTTTAAGTTTTTTCCACATTTACCATGTTATGATTATCATTCTATAGAAGGCATTATTATTTATGTTCCTTTTATGCTCTATTGTTATGCCTATTGTCTAACATGTATTATCTTCTTCATGTTATTTCTTTTTTATTCCCATACTGGGCTTTATATCTCACCCCATGCTTATGTTTGTCCCCAGGATATCCTATGCAATTTTAAGTTTGTTTGAATATTATGATCATGTCAAGGAAGTATTCAGAAATGTTTTGTATCCCATGTTATAAGATTTTATGTAATTTATGTAATTACAAAATACATTATAATTATCGATCTTTTGGGTTTTATTAAGTTTACATTTATATAATAAAACATATATTAATGTGTAATAAAGAAAAGAGTTTTTATATTTTGCATCAGAGTAAGAGTTTAGTTTTATTTGGGATTAGGACTAGAAAACTCCAGTGAAAGCATTAGATATAATACTAAGTATAATAAAATATCCCTAATTTTTTTTTTGTATAGATTAAGTGGTTAATAAGAAAATACATCCTTTTCTCGATACTACAAGTGGATGTGGTTCTGGCATAGATATACCATTGAGTAACAACTCTAAAAAGATGTTTCAAGCTTGAATCAGGGTAATCTAGTACAAGAAAATGGGCCTTACTACACATCTGGTTTGACAATACTGGGGGATATGATTTGGTAAATTCATAATCTCATTACAAACAATTATTAATTTAACAAAATCTTCCCATAATAATATATGTTAGGGAATAGATCATGAATAACATTGATTGAATCCTAGAAACTCATAAGTTAAGGAGATAGATGTAATTTATAAGTTATCCTTTTAATTTCATTAGATTCCTATTTATGTGTTTAGTTGTTTAATATACTCATCCCTAATTTACCTTTTATTCTAGACCATGACTAAAAATAGGAGGAATCAGGTTAACAATCGATGTGAAGGGCAATATAATGATTGCCCCAATGAGATGCCCAACCTGATGGGAGCATGAATCAAAAACTTTTTCAAGATACTCTCTTAGATAAATCATGTTCTGATTATAAACTTGGATCAATAGGAGTTCCCAAACCTCCCTAATAGAGAACAATCTATAATCGAGAGATTCATGCGATAAAGGTCTCTGACATTAAATAGATCATTTTATCCCTTAATCAATGAATAATGGATGAACTCCATTGATAAGATATTCTCCATATTTCAATGTTTCGAACTAGAGAAGGTTCTTCTAGCTGTTTATTGTATGGAGGGAGAAGCTAATCAGTGTTAAAAATTGATCAAGAATATGAAGCCTAAGAAATAGATCAAAGCAATAAAGTGGAAGGAATTATGGAAAATGTTTTTTGATAAATATTTTCCTCACACTCTCTATCTTAAAATTGAAAGGTATTTTCTTACACTCAAGAAAAAAGATGAAGAATCTATTGGGGTGTACGTGGAAAAATTAATAATACTTTCATGATATGACTCTAGTTTTGTCGTAACCCCTGAATACAAGGTTGACCGCTTCTTTGGTGGGCTAAAACCCAGTCTACAAAAATTGCTAATGATCCATAACTTTGATAGCTGTGAAGAAATTATCTGATGTGAGCTAAAATTTGAAATAGAGATAGTAAAATATCAAGGGTATCATGGGGATAAGAAGTGAAAAGTAGAGTTTAATTTTTGTGATATAATAGATATATTTAACGTTTCCAAGAAATTTCAACATCCCACTTATCAAGGGTAAGGGAAGAAGAACCCCAAAAATTTCCTAAAGGGAACAATGAAATGCTTTAGGTGTGGGAAGGAAAGGAACCTAACTAATAATTACCAATAGAATAAACCATCTATTGATATGGAGGAAAGTAATGCTCCAGTCTACCTTTAATTCATCATTCATTGCTTCAAATGCAAGGAACCAATGCACTTTTTGAATCAATGCCCTAAGCCAAGGTTTTTTTGAGGCAACCAAAAACCTCCAAGGAAGTAAGGGTGAGATCATCACTACCATTGAAGTAAATACCAATAGTGAATTGGTGATAGGTACACTGGTTATTCATTTAAGAATATCGAACATGATTTTTGATTCTTGTTCTATAAATTCCTTTATATCACGAAATTTTAGAAGAACTATCCAAACACCACCACAAAGCATGGAAGTAGAGATGTCAGTGAAAACAAAAAATGTGGCAATTATTTCATCACAAGTATATAAATCCTTCCTTGTCAACGTTTGGGGGATGAACTCCCCAAAGAACCTCATCATACCCCCTTTGGTGGAATTTGATTCAATTCTGGGAATGTATTGGTTTTCCCTATATAGAGTCAACAAAAATTGCCCCAAGAAAGAAATCACTCTTCATATGGATATTTGACCCCTAATTCTATACAAGTGTAAGGAGGAGGATGAATCTTCTTTAGAACCATCATCTAAGGCATAAATATCACTAACCTATGAGAAATATTATATTTCTCAAATGATTTATTCAAATGAAAGAACCATCCTCGAAGACATGTCTATTATGAGGGAATATGCTGATGTGTTTCCTAAGGAATTTCATGGTCTTCCTCCTAGCTGATAGGTTGAGTTTTCAATTGGGCTTATACCCAAGGAGTTTATAATATCCAAGAATCCATATAATATGGATGTTGTGGAACATGAGGAGATAAATAAATAACTACAGGAGAATCTGGATAAATGGTTTATATTCTCAAGTGCTTCACCATGGGGTGTACCAATCCTCTTCATCAAGAAGAAGGATGGGTCAATGTGCCTTTGAATTGATTATCATGAACTCAAAAATACCATGATAAAGAACAAGTAACCTTTACCATGGATTGATAATTTTTTTGATTAGCTATGTGAATCACAATACTTCTCCAAGGTGGATCTTCAGTTGGGATATTACCAAGTTAGGGTGAAGACGAATGATATCTTGAAGACTGCATTTAATAAAAGGTATGGGCACTAAAAGTTCATAGTAATGAAATTAAAACTATTTAATTCTCCAAAAATATTTATGGAATTAATAAATATAGTATTTATATATTACTCAAAAAATTTTGGTACTATTTATAGATGATATTCTAATATACTCAAAAACCAAGGAGGAGCATGAGGACCATCTAAGAACTATGCTAAAGACCTTGCGAAAGGATAAGCTCTATGGAAATTACAAAAAGTGTGGGTTATAGTTGAAGGAAGTCTCATTGTTGGGGGAACATCATCACAAGTAATAGGATATCTATAGATCCTTTAAAGAAAAAATAAATTTAAGGATAGATGATGCCAAAATCGGTGACATATATCCATAGCTTCCTTAAGTTAGCTAGATATTATCACCAATTTGTGAGAAATTTCTCATGATTTTCAAACCCTCGTAAAAAGATAACTTGGATGGGAGTCAAGTATTCTTGGAATTATGAATGTTAATAATGCTTCATGGAGTTGAAAAGAAGGCTTATCACTACCCCTGTTCTCACACCACCCACAAGTGGTCAACTTTTTGTAAGTTTTAGTGATATTTTGAAGAAGGGATTGAGATTTGTGTTGATGAAAAATGATAAAGTCATTTACTACACCTCAAGGGAGTTAAAATTACATGATCAAATCTACCCCACAAATGATCTAGAGTTTGAATATATGATATTTCCATTGAAAATATGGTGGAATTATGTCAATGGGGAGAAATATGATATATATATATATATACTGATAATAAGAGCCTCAAATATATATTCACATAGAAAGAGATTAATTTGTGCCAGCGAAGATGGTTAGATCTCATCAAGGATTACGACTACTCAATCCACTACCATCATGGTAAAGCAAATAAGGTGGATGATTCTCTAAGTAGAAAGTACCCCACAATTATATCATTTATGATAATTGAAAAGGAACTGATATTCTTGGATTTAAAGAGGATGGGCATGGGAATCATAAAGGAAGAAACATTATCAATCATTTCACAAATGATTTCTCAACTATCTCTTCTAGAAAAGTTAAAGGATGATAAAAAAGATGATGTGGGGTTTCAGAAGAAAGTGGAAGCTATAAGGAAATGGAAATCCTTAGAGTTCAATGTTAATGAAAAAGGAATTGTGAGATTTGGGTCAAGACTACGTGTTCTATAAAATTCCAAGTTAAAGAAGGAAATATTGGATGATGCACATAATTTGACTTTCTACATTCACCCAGGAAACAAAAATACATATTGAGATCTCTAAGAGCACTATTAATGGGACAACATGAAGAAAGAGATCACTGAATATACATCAAAGTGCCTATTATGTTAGAAAGTTAAGGATTAAAGGAAGAATTATAAGGGTATGATGAAACCATTACCCATACCAACATTGAAATGGAAAAAAATCACTATGGACTTTTTCCCAAGACTTCTAAAGACACCCAAAGGAAACAATGCTATTTGGGTTGTTATAGATTGTCTTACAAAGACTACACACTTTATTGTGATTAGAGAGGATTTCTCACTAGGTTAACTAGCATTGATATGCATAAGAGAAGTGGTAATTCTGTATAGAGTACCACCATAGATTGTATCTGATCGAGACCCAAGATTCACTTCCAAGTTCTAGAAAAGTCTCCTGCATGCTCTGAAAAATGAGTTGAATTTTAGTACGACCTATCATCCTCAAACTGATGACCAATCTGAGCAGACTATTCAGAAACTAGAAGAAATATTGAGATCATATTCTATGAACTCCAAAGGTGGATTGAACTAACATCTTCTTTGGTTGAGTTCACTTACAATAATAGTTTCCACTTGAGCATACAAATGGAACCTTATGAAGACCTTTATAGGAAGAGGTGCAGAACACCAACATATTGGGATGATGTTGGGGACTAAAAAATTCTTGTTCTTGAAATGGTTGAGGAAATGGCAGAAAAGGTTAAGACCATTCAGTAATACATCAAGTCTTCTCAGATTCGATAGAAGTTCTATGATGAAAATAGTTGAAGATACCTAGAGTTTGATATTGGAGACATGGTATTCCTCTGCATATCTCTATTAAAAAAGTGACGAGATTTGGGAAGAAGGGAAAGATTAGTCCATGGTACATTGTACCTTTTTAGATCCTTGATTGAATCGAAGTAGTGGCCTATCAACTAGCACTCTCATCCAATATATCTTAAGTACATGATGTATTCCATATATCCCTCTCGATAAAGTATATACCAAACCCATCACATGTACTAAATCCAGAGGTGGTACCATCAGAGAATGATCATTTTTATGAAGAGAATCCAGTGAAGATCTTAGATTTTAGAGAAAAAGTTATATAAAATAAGAAAATACCCCTTGTCAAAGTTTTGTGGATAAACCATATGTTTGAATAAGAAACATGGGAACCAAAGGAGGTGTTGAAGTGGAGTTAACTTCATCTATTTTAGTATGGGAAAAGAAAATTTTGAGGGTGAAATTTCTAAATGGGGGAAGATTGTAACGACCCGAACTGTTATGAATAAAATTTCCCTTTTTGATTTAATTAAATGTCTTATGGTTATAGAAAAAAATGCACTTATTTTTTTATTATATCCAATTTTATTTAAATGATTGTCATTTATATTTATTTTTGATAATCTAGCCATTGAATAGTGATCACATGACTAGTATAAATATAGGGTTTTAACAAATCCATCTGATAGAGAAAAATTAAGTGATAGACTCAACTAGTAGGATCATAACTAATGAATCCCATTTACCATAGTTTCCTAGGGAGATAGAATTATTGTGCTTTTACCTTGACTAATACTAATATGAGATCCAATAACATAATCACAAGTGAAAATGTTTACGTGAGAAGTTCAATCTCATCGATATCACGACGTAAACCATGTTTACTGAACAACCCAATAAAAGCCCCACCATCACTCGCCTTACTCTTAGGGAATATGGTGGTTTATTAAAGGGATATGTAACAAGACCTTAAAAATGAATATATTTTCATCCTATTATTGTTACTTTATAAATGATTTTTATTTTGACTCAATAAAACACAAATAGTATTTTTTGGTTAATATTTAAATTCAATTAAGGAATCTATTTTGATGAATTAATTGATTTATTTTTAAATAAATAATATTTAAATAAAATATTATTATTAAATAATTTTTATCAAATATAAATGATTATATAAGTTTTATAAAGTCAAATATAATTTTTATAAGGGTCCAAAAAAACGTTATTATAAAAAAAATTTCATTTTAAATAAATTTTGGTTTTTATTTTAAAAGTAAAAATTCATATATTTATAAAGTTATTTAGATAAAATAAATATTATTTTTGAAATCAGGATGTCAAAATTATCAAATGGTTATTTTTTCATAATTTTATGAGACAATCAAATTTTTGGTTAAAAATTAAATACTATAAAAATATAATTTGTGATTTATGACATCAAAATAACCCAAAAGTGATGTAATAAGTAATATAAATGAGATAAATGATGAAATATATGTTTAAAATTTAAAATAATTCTATTTTAAGTTAATTTTATTTATTTTTAAAATCTATTATGAATCCTCCAAGTCTTATAAAATATTTTAAGATTTTAAAATAATTTATTTAAGAGTGTGACTCACCTCCACATCACAAAGGGTAATATTTTAATAAGTTCGGCCCTTGGAATTATAAAATAATGTAAAATAATCCCATTTTTCATAAACCATGGGAAAAAACCATGGGATGGTTTGTGGTTTTATATATTTCACTATGTAGAGTCCAAAACCTAAACAATAAAGAAATCCCCCTCCTTTCCTACATAAACCCACCAAAACTCCCATATATCTTCGCTCAAACTCTTTAGAGCATGTTAAAACTCTGACCTACACTCCCTATAGTCCTCCTAATGTTCTACTAAGCTTTCAATATGCCCCTCCCAATCCTTTGGAGCCACACACTCAAGTAAGGGATCTTTCACTCTCCTCTTTAATCAAGAACCCATTTTATGTTATGTCTTTTAATTTCCATTTTCTTATTTTGGAATATGTTCTTCCATATCCCCTTTAATATAAATTTGATTTATAAATGATGATATCTCCTTTCACTCTCATTTTTCCATCCTATTAACCTTTATGTACACCTGTTACTATGTCGAAATTTTATAAGGGATCCTCACCTTCTATTCTTTATTCAAGATTCGTTATAAACTTAAGCATTATATTTCCATTTCCAAATGTTTGGAAATGTATATACATGTCCCTATTACTTCACATTTGATGTAAAAATGAGGAGATACCCCTTTAAATCTCATCAACCATCTTTACGAATTTTTATTTAATGCTGTTATGCTGCCAAAATTTCACTACGATTTTTCATACCAAAAAAATGTGTATTGAATACCATACCCATTTTTCCCATCAAGAATATTACCCTTTATGAACATATAATTATTTATTGTGGAATTTTATTTATTTATTCCACATTCATTGATTGTGTAATAAATTATTATGAATAATTAATCCATGTTGTATGATCTATGTGGCACACTTAAGAAAGAGAATGAAATGATTTTGATGGGTGAGACCAAATAGCGCTCTAATGCATTGGGTAATGTTTAGTATCATGATACATCATGTTGGGACATGAGTGTACCCAATTAATTTATGTGAATTTTTCCACCATGAATTCTTGATGGATTTATCCTTGACTTATGTTTATGATGCAGTGTTTTAAGTTGTTTCCACATTTCCCATGTTTTTATTATCATGCTATATCATGCCTTTTTATTCATGTTCCTTTTATACTCCTTTGATATGCCTATTTTATAACATGTATTATCTTCTACATGTTATTACTTGTTTATTCCCTTACCATGCTTTATAGATCACCCCTTTCTTATGTTTTTCCCCAAGAAATCCCATGCAATTTTAAGTTCATTGGAATATTATGATCATGTCAAGTAAGTGTTCAATAATGTTTTGTATACCATGTTATAAGATGTTTTGTAATGTACCTAATTCATAAATACACTACACTTCATGATCTTTTGGGTTGTATTAAGTGTACTTTTATGTAATAAAACATATATTAATGTGTAATAAAGGGAAATGTTGTTATATACACACAATCAAACACATGAGTAAATATAATAATATTTATGTGTATATATATATATTATATTTCTAATTAATTTCATATTAAATGATTACCCACGGGCTCTGGTGACCAAGATGGATTCACACTCCCCTGGGGAGGTGAACCCTCTTGGGTTTCTCGATATCCACTACACCATCGATCTCCCAAATTTTTTGATGGATACCTTGGCGACCATAGATTCACTATCTAGTCCTATCTCGATAGAACTACAAAAAAAATGTATTCTCTAATATTATTTCAAGACTTCATTGATTCCTTAATTTTCTTTAAGTCTTTTTTGGAATGGTTGAGTTCACTGTTTCCATTATTTCTCTAGTCACTCTTATCCCTGGATCTAGTTCAGATCTAGGATTCCCTTTCTTGGTTTGAAATATGTGATGGTGATGTCTTAGGAAATGGTTGGATCCCTTCATGTGGCGATGACGGTGACCTTTCAATTGATCGATTTTAGGTAACAGTTTATCTCTTTGTGGTGGCCTTAAGGTTTTCAATGGAGGCTTGGGTTGATGTGGGTATTAATTCATGGATGTTGTGGTCCTCTCATTGGAAGTAGGATCTGGTTCCCCATCATTCTTGGCCTTTCTAAAAAACGTGACTGCCTCTTTCATGTTTGGATCTAGATTCAGATCTGACCTCCCCAGCATGATCAGTGTTCCTGTAGATCCAAGGTTTCTATATATTCATGCAGAAATGATTCGAAGGTGGATGTCTCTACTAGGTGGTGTTGTTCATGAATCCAGTGGGTCTTCTTTGGATGATGTTGTTTGGTGGGAAAAAAATTAAGTGGTGGATAGAAGTCATGTGATGCATCATGTAGTGTGTTTTGTGGTGATAGTAAAGGATTTAATTCCATTACTGTGTGAGATATAGTGTTTCAAATGTTTCTTTTAGGTGTGGTTTAGTTGTAATCTGTACTATTTGGTTCATCTTTTTGAAATTTATATTATTTGGACAATTTGTTTCTTTGAGTGGTGGCATGCTTGGCTTGTATTTGTTTTTTTCTTGTTATATTTTGTGCGGTACAACTTTTCAGGTGCCACTAGGTGGGCATCCTCAAAAGTGGTATGAATCTGATGACACTCATCTTTCAACTATCAATTCTTTGATGGATGGATATGCACTCTGCCTTTTCATTATTTACAGTGTTTTCAGTATGATGTTGTGTTTCATCATGTTGACTTTGTAGCGTTCTTTACTACATTGTCGGGTGGGAGGATCAAAAGAGAGGTAGATGTGCTGGCACCTAACATTCGGCCATACGTCCACCTTTTTATGGGTGAGATTGGTGATATTACATGGTGTTTATCTGCTTTTGGTTCTGTGATGTGCTTCTTTTCATTTCCAGTATGATTTGGCATCGTGATGCACTTCTTGGTCACTTTGATGTGATTTGGCTTCATGATGCGCTTCTTTGATGATCCGATATGATTTTCCTCTATGATGTGATTCTTGGCTTCTCTAGTGTGACATGGCTCCATGATGAACTTATCATCTACTATGACATGAGTTTCAAGATGCAACTTCTTGGCAGGGGGTAACGCTCCATCATTACTGTTTCCTCTGTTTTATTAGTTGTTGGGGGAGGGGGGAGAGGGGAAATGCTTTCACTGATTATTTCCGTGACATTTCATCCCCTTTGTACATTTAAGACCCCATTTGGACTTTTAGTTCATCTTTCTGTAGGATTTTGTTGTCTGTCATGTTTTGGGTTCTCTCTCCACCCATTCCTGTTAAAAGGGGTTACTTATTTTTCTTTCAATAAATAGGGATTGACCCTCAACCTTATATATATATATATTATTTCATATATATATATATAGTTAGAATACATATAATTATCAATATAAATTTATTTTCAATGAAAATAATATCATTAATTTAAATAAATTAATTAAAAAATTGAACATTATATTATAAAAAAAATAATTTTATATAAATTTTTTATACTAAAATATTATTAAAATTATTATTATATATAAATTTAATTATTTATAATAACAATAATTGATGCGAATTGGGAAGTGGTACTATAATAATGGATATATTCACGTGAATTAGGATTTCAGCCCATAGATTTGGGATTTCGGGCCAACATTGGGCCTTTGGGCCATAGGTCCTATAGGCCATCATGGAAATTTGGCCATGAAAAGTGGGAAATAGGTGACATGGTAGGATCAGATGAATGACTCAATGTAACAAGGAGTTGGTGCAACATGACAACATATAGACATTGTCAGGTCAGCGATATCAAAAGAGGGATGGGTGTGCTAGCACCCATCATCAACCATAAGTCCCCATGAATTTTTAATATGGGATAGATGGGTTCTATTCAATGTGACTATCTATGTAGTGGGACTAGTTAGATAGTGTAGGGAAATAGAAATATGATACAGTGGGGCACCAGACAAGCATCGTTGGGTGGGTAGCTCAAAAGAGAGATGGGTGTGCTGAAAATTATCATCCGAACCTCTTCCTACACAAACCTATGATATGGGATGTAGGGGTGTCCCAAAATAGTGTGTAGGGTCAAAAATAGTGCAATGATTCATGTAGGGGGAAAACTTTTATGATTGGGAACACAATGTGTTGACTTTTGATGGGGGGGAGTCTAGTGACATGACATAAAGCAGGGTTCTCATTTAGGAAAAACTATGTATTTGGATTTGGGAGACTTGGCCTTCAGGACACCCATGTTCTAAGGTCTTTGTGTCTATGGGAATTCATACCATGTTTATAATAAAAAGGTCTACTAGGTTCTAGCCATTACTTCTGGAGAGGGATGAGGCTTAACGTGATTGGGTGTCTAAATTTGTGTGTATTTTTTGGTTTCGTGTAATCTCCTCACCCTATAATAAATAATTAATTTTATTTAAATATAATTATTTAAATTTGATAAAGATATATATACACTACTATAAATATAGCCTATACCCATGGTTTAGAACAATGGGTATAGCCCCTAAAACCATGGGTATAGGATATACCCACTGTTTTATGAACCTGGCTGATAGAGCCATAGGTATAGAGCTATTATCACATTTTTTATAGAAATCATGGTTATATCCTAGTATATTTTCATCATACCCAAGATTTTAGTTAAACTGTGGGTATATATCTATACCCATTATTAGGATAATCGTGGGTATAGCTTGTCCTAACCGAAACTATATACCCACAGTACATTGAACTGTGGGTATAACTTCTTGTCCCAATTTGGCAGCATCAGCCCTTCCAGCCCATCCTGAACCTATAAACAAAATACAAACCACAATACACATTCAATTCAATACATATATTATATATTTATCATTCAACCAAATGCTTGTAATAATTTTTAAACCATTTATAATACTATAACATATATATATATATATATCTTTACAACCAATCAATTGAAGTCATTAAACAACATCCACATGTATCTTTTATACTAACTCAAAAATAGAGGGGATCAATATCTCCCCAATCACCAACATCATCATCCTCATCACCATCAGTGACATCCACATCACCACCATCACCAACAACATCATCATGAGCACCAATATCATCATCATCATTATCATCACCGCCACCACCACCGTCAGCTCAACAACCACTTAGACCCTCATTAACATCACTCAAGGCATAAAATAAAGAGTGAATTGATGCCTCTTACTGCAAATGATATTGATTTGTATAATACTGCATTATTGAATAATATAAAATTGATAAACCTATAATTTATTAAAATTGTATCTATTGAATAAATCTATAAAATGAAGACACATTTAAATATAAATTTAATTAAAAATTTGATACTATTGGAATAACATAAACAATACATATTAATTATCACGCTAAACAAGGGTATGATATGGATTCTTCTTTTATGTTCATTTCGGTCCAATTCTATTTATGTTAAGTTATTTGGTAAATCTGTCACTTGGTAATTTTGATCATTTGGTTATTAGGTTCATTTTTTGGTTAGGTTTTTTGTATAATTGGACATTGGGCCATTTTCCATTTGGACTTTCGGCCTATGGAAAATTTTCCATTTGGCTTTTGAGACATTTTTCCATTTGGATATTTTGACACTTGTCTAATTAATACATTTAGTCCAATTAGGCCAATTTTACTAATTAGTTCAATTGGGCTATTTATACCATTTAATCCATTTAATCTAATTAGGTCATTGAGACTAATTAGCCCACTTAGGACAATTTAGGGAAATTAGGGTATTTAGGCCAATTAGGCCATTTATTTGGCCAATAAGTTCATTTAGGCCAATTTAGGCCATTTAGGAAATTTAGGCCAATTATGCCATTTATTTGGTCAATTTCAGCCAATTAGTCCATTTAGGCCAATTTAGTCTAATTAGGAAAATTAGTCCATTTAGGATATTTATGCCAATTAGTCCATTTTGGTCAATTAGTCCATTTAGGACTTTTAGGCCAATTAGGTTACTTAGGTCAATTTAGGATAATTAGGCTAATTAGGCCAATTAGGCCAATTAGGCCAATTAGGCCAATTAGGCCAATTAGGCCAATTAGGCCAATTAGGCCAATTAGTCCATTTAGGCCAATTAAGAAATTTAGGTCAATAATTCCATATAGTCTAATTAGACTGTTTAGTCCAATTATGCCATTTATGAGATTTGGGACAATTACGACATTTGGTCCATTAGGCCATTAGTCCATTAGTCCGTTTGGCCATTTGGCCATTTGGCCAATTAGGTCATCTAGGCCAATTAGGACCTTTAGGATAATTTAGTCCATTTAGGTCAATTTAGTCCATTTAGACAAATTTTGTCCAATTAGGCCATTTAGTCCAATTAGGCTGTGACACCCTAAGCTTCCATGACACGCTTCTCTTTGAATAATAAAATAGCGTGCGATGTACGCAACACTGAGTTCAAGCGCACCACATCCTATCAAACTAGACATTTAAAAAGTGGTTATAAATAGTAACAATCACATTTTGAATTTTATATATATCCCATATAATTTTAACATTCATCTTTTGTGTTTCTTAGACATAATATAAGGATAAATTCAATTTTTCAAATAAAAGAAGTATTTTTAAAAAAATGCAGTTTTTCCTCCTTTTAATGGAGAAACCTTTGTAATAAAATATTTGAAACTTTTATATATTCAATTTGATGAAATTAAATTTTTCTTTAGAAGCGGGACATTAAAATTTAGTTTGGATAAATTTTTGGTGTTTTTCTGATAACTTTCATATTTTGATGAACAATGAAAGATACAAAATTTTAGTTGAAAAAAATTATTTTAATAAAAATAATTTATAGTGTTAAATTTTACATTTGAATGGTTTTGAATTATATTTATATTATATTTTTATAATTTAATCAAATGTTGGTCATTAGAAGTAATTTCACTATTAAATTTGACATAAACACATAGCAATCTTTGGATAGTTTTTACTTCTAAAAAACCCGCTTCCTGGTTTTGACAACGAGAATTAATTTTAAATTAATTTATACAACTTATATGTTTTGAATTTGGTAAAATAGACATCTTTTTTGGATTCAGAATATCAAAATTATCTTAGGTTTAATTTTTGGTATTTTTCTGAAAACATTCAATTTTTGATGAATAGTGAAAAACACAACGTTATTGTTTAAAAACCAAAATTTCATTTAAATAATTATTTGTTTTATTTAAATTAATTTTAAGTAAAAATAGATACATAATACTTATATTAGTTCAATATAATTCATTGTAGGCATTTTATAATAAAATTAGATGTATAAAATTTTATTGATTTTTTTAACGTTTTTATACCCACCTTCTAGGCATGCTAGAAAATTTTCATAAAACATAATTTCACCACTTCTGTGAATTAAATTTAAAAAATAAGAGAGACACAGTTGAAATCAGTAATTAAAATGTGGTTAAATAAGATGAAAATAATTTTGGGTGAATAGTAACTTTTGACTTTTATTTACCACAGTTAAAAGTAAATATGGTAATTAAAGATACAAATAATATTATAATTACTCTAACACATGTTATAATTATATTGGATAAGTTTTTTTTTGACCAAAACAAAATTAGGAAGAAAATATGATCCTCTTTGGTCCACTTGGATTAGATTAGGAAATTTATTATTATTTTATTTAAAGAAGAGTTAAAAGTGTTAAATTCAAATTTTCATAACTAAAACATTTTTAATATAGAGTTATAAATAAGATAAATTAAATTATAAATATTAATTAGAAATATAAAAAGATTTAATACATCATGGTATTTTATTTATAATTTTTATACATTAAATAATTCAATTTATTTATGACACAATGATGATGCCTTAATTAACTTATTAATGAAAGATTAAAATAATTGATATTATAAATATAAAAATAAACGTAAATTGATAATTTTTATGCATTATAATAATTTTATAGATTAATATGACATGTTAGGGTTTATTAAATGATTTTTTTTTGAAGTAATCATGCTGTTATGACTTTCACAAAAACCAAATACTTAATAGTGTCAAAATTGACATAAATGTGTTTTTAAAAAAAATATTATACTATTAAGTGATATAATATTCCTAAAAATCTAAGGTTCGGAAAAAGGACTTATATAATGATAGATATATCATTAATGAACCACTTGAGGTTCTCTTGGCAGTTTATATTAAGTTTATTAACCATATAGTGTAAGAATACAAGAAGACATGGTAAAAGTTAAACTAATTTACTAAGAGTTAAATCTAAAAGATAAGGTTAATATGGTGACCTAAACTTGTATAAAACCTATTGGGTTAAAGTATTTAAACCCATACCCACTTTATCCTCTAAATAAATCAATTTTGAGCCATTATAAACTGAAAATGATTATATAATAAAATAACATTTCATGCTTTTCCTAAATTGACCATCACCTCTCTTATAAAAGGGTACTTCCCCTTCTCTTAATTTTACACCTTCAAATCCATTTGTCTTGCCCCAAAACTACTAAAACATTCTACCAACTACCCTTAATTCAAACTATAGTCCTTATTTTGATCATAAATCCAACCTAAGAAGCCTTTTTGAACAAATAAAAAGGAAGCACCTGAAGAAGAGGTAATAATTTCACCACCTCTTTCAAAGTTCTTTTCTTCTTCCACTTCCTCTTTATTTGTTGTTTAAAAACCAAAATAATAAATCCAGTACCTTATATATACTGTGATGTCATTATAAATATGGTATAACCATATTCATTATTCTCTCCATCTTATGAATGACAAAGTCACCATACATGCGTATGTACAACTTACCATCTCCACGTCATGGTGAAGTTTGTTATTCAACAATTCATTATTTGGATGGGTATAATAATGTTTAAAATTGATGTAAATAATTAATAAAACATTTTAATTATTCTTTATATATGATATAACATCCAATTAAAAACGATTTTCCATCAATTGAATGATATTGTTGCTCATGCGTACGTACATATTACCGTCTCCACAAACGCGATAAGATTCATTCCCCATCATAACCATTCAATAATAATTTTCATTTCATGATTTAAAAATAATTTTTATGAACATAATGTCATTATTGATATGAATTAAATACATCCTATACATAAAAAACATGACTTACGTAACAAAAGATATAAAGGAAAATGAATCAGTTAACACCCAAAACAATGATACTACTGAAATATCATTAACAAATTAATATTATAAGATCATATATGATATCAAATTTATGTATTTGGTTCTTTTATAATTTAATAACAATTATTTTACCATTATACAGGAGGTTAAACTACCCTATACTAAGAAAGAGTACAAGGTAAAGGGGTTTTCAACTCACTTTTTATTCTCATGAGATTCATGCAATATTTGCCACTATTTCCTTTTGAGCGGTGTATTTATTCCCATGATTGTATTATTGGTGTAATATACTTTAATTTATTGGTATTTAAATCTTCATTGTATGATCCTTCTTTCATAGGGTGTATGTTTCGTAAGTTACCAAATTGGTAAGGGAATTTTAAATTTAAATTTCCACTCATTGGGTTTTACGCATACTTCATTGATTATTTTACTCCAAGATTATGTGTGGAATAACTATTTATTATTTATGTAGTAATTTCCACTCCCTTTTGTGTTGATATAATTTTGATACAGATAATCACTCCATTGATAAATTCTAATTCTATTGATATGAACTTGTTAAGGGTAATCTTAACTCAATTTTCATTCATTGAGTTAAACATCAAGTCATTGGTATTGTTTTTAAAATAATATGTCTGAATGTACTCTGATTAACTGACACTAAATATCCAATTATATTGAGTGTATTTATATTTTTCACACATAATTATTTCATTGATTTATCCTTAATCCAAGGATACGATCTTTATAAAAATTTTTGTCTCAATTTACATTCCATTGAGACCTCTTTGTAGTTATGAACCAATTCACTTTTATATGGTGTATATACTGTCCTTTGACATATTATATCATAAATACCTTTATTCTCATTATATTATAAAGTTTTGATTAATTTTATTCCTTAATTACTTGTATTCAAGTGTCTCTCATTTGCTGAGTAACTCTTTAACTAAAATATCATTTTAAATGTTTTAAAGATTTATTCTTCCAAATACTTCTCATTAATGCCCATGTTTTAAAAATGGTTTTAAGTATTTATTTATATGTACATGAATGTTTTGAAATTAAAATTACTTTAAAAAGTTTCAAAGTGGTATGGGACACTTTGATTCAAAAATATATTTTAAATGAATTCTTTGATAAATAGTGAAACTTTTAAATGTTTTCAAGAAAAAGGGAATACTTCTCTCAAATAGTTTTACTGGATATTTTCATCTATGTCAATATCCTTCATTATATTTTATTATTTATTAAGGTTGATTTATTATAATACAATCTTCCATATTGTATTGAATGAGTTATGTTTGACTGTGGATGTGTTATTTTTATGCCATTCATGGTTTGTGCTTAAAGTATTGACATTTCCTAGCTAGATTTAATAAGAATGTTTAGACTATGTTTCACCCATTTCATATGAGGAATGAATTGGACTTAGTAAGTGATGGGTGGAGACCGATATAGCTCCTCGATGCATCAATATGTCTCATGATACAATCTAGTGTCTTGGCATAAGGCCTTGACGAAATTTTATTTGTAGTCTTGGCAAGAGGCCTTGACTATGTGGTTATGGTGTCCGACACTATGCATTCCGTCATTATAAAATTAACTATTGATATTGCATGTGATTATTTGACTAGTTAAATATCCATATGAATAATTAAATGAAATTATTTGATTTATCTTTGACATATTCTCATTAAGTTTATGTTTAAAAGGCTTGTGTTTTAGTCTTATACATTTCCTGAAATGTTTATGATTATTTATGATAGTTCCCACTATATTGTTATCCCTACTAAGCATATGAGATCACCCATTTCTTATGTTTTATTTACCTAGGATGTGAAGAAGTATATTATGTTTAACCTGAAAGGATAGGACAATGGATATGAGTGTGTTCAAAGGGGGCACACTGTTGTTTTTATTTATTTCATGATGTAATGTAAAATTTATGTACGTTTCTAGTACTTCCAAGACTACTAAACTAATCAGTCTTTCGAGACTTTTTCTCTTGAGATCATTCCAATGTTATGTAATAATGCACTGACTTTGGGTAACTAGGGTCAGGGAATTACAGTTGGTATCAGAGGATGTTTAGTAAAAACCTTGGAAAGTAGATTTAGAAAAACTATGATTATGGAACATTACCCTAAGATAGAATTTGGGGATTAGTATAAAAGAACATCCAAAATTTTTAGTAATGTAAATATTATGTGGGTTTTCCAAGAAATACATCCCTATCCGAATACGAGTAGGTGGAGGCAGCTATGGAACAGATGTACCTAGGGGTAAAACCCAAAAACACCGCATTAAGCTAGACTCTAATGAGAACTGGTGCACGACAACAGGCTTTGATTCCCTCTTGGTTATGACACTCCCATGGGATATTCTTAGGATAATTCACATTTTCTTTATGAACCAATCTAATAGATTTTAATATAAGATGAGAATAAATAACCTTGGTTAATCCTAAGGTGTTTTAGATTGAAAAAAAGGTGTCATGATATTCTCTAAATGATTTTATGACTATTGTTACTCACACAATGCTTTCTAGTTTTAGTCAATGGATCGATTACAAGGAAGTCATAGTAACATTGAACATGATGTAAAAGGTGGGAATGGTGGTGAAAATGAGAAATGAAAAGGAATGTTGACAGGCATAAATGATATCATGTTCATTCCGAATCAGTTTTCCAAAAATATGATCAACAAAAAATATATTAACCAACTTCTGGACTCAAAAAATAATAGAAAGGCGATGAATGATAAGAGCTACAATAGTGGAGACCATGGAGAAAAGAAAGATCAATTTCCATCATGCAGGAAATGTGGTAG
The DNA here is from genome assembly GCA_963277665.1 of Viscum album. Taxonomy (NCBI): domain Eukaryota; kingdom Viridiplantae; phylum Streptophyta; class Magnoliopsida; order Santalales; family Viscaceae; genus Viscum; species Viscum album. Next base: position 832,887,737 of record OY728140.1, read on the forward strand.
GAGACACATAGGAAAGTGTATCAATGGAACAAAGAAATTATTTATGTGTAGGAAATAAGTACATAAAGTAAAGAATTGCTGTGAAAAAATGAAGAGTACTATGGGAGAAAATAAAAATGATCCCAAGAATCCATTTACAGTCATTTTTAATAAATATAGGGGACCTGGTCATTACCTGAGTGAATTCCCTATTCTATAGGATAACTTTTTGGTCAAGGAAGAACCTATGTGGAAATAAATGGATGGAGAAATGTTTAAAGTTATTAGTGCTCTTTGTTGATGGGGTTACTTTAGAAGACTTTTCTCTTGTATGTGTAACCCTACAGTTTGTTATGTGAAAATGATATTTGAGGAATAATTTGATATTTTATTGTGGATATAGTTATAAATAACCATTTGGGTTTACATGATCCTCAAATCTGAGGCAATTACAAGTTATTAAATTTTGGGATGAAAATGAGAGGTATGAGATAAAATTTGTAGTAAAATTATGTTATGGTTATTTTGAGGAATTGATCTCATTTTGGGAATGTTATAAAATATTTTTTTGAAAAGGGGAAAAATGATGACCATGTGGGAACCCATCGTGTCGGAAAAAGCTATGGGAATTGAACCTACAACCAAAGTGCGACTGGGATTTATTGCCTACCACTGGATTGCGTGAAGTCCCTGGTTAGTGTGACTAATTTTTTTTAGTTAAATTATTTTATTGATCAATAAAAAGTTGATTTGGGATCTTATGTTTATCAAATAGATATCCTTATTATAGGAAAATGATTTGGAAATTAAGTGATAAATGTTATTTTGGAAGATGTTTTCTCTGTTGGGAACATTATATGCCCGAGGAAAATAGAATAGTATGGGATTTCATTTGAGGAGTAATGGTGGATTTTTATCTATGTTTTTATTGTGTACTTATAGTGATTTAAATTATTCATTGAAATTATTAACCTATCTTAGATAATATGTGATTATGTTAATTACTTTTAAGTATGTGACTTTTAGAGTAGTCAATGTTATTTGGAGATACAATTTAACGTTGAAGACTACATAATAAAATTCTTCTGAGTTTTGGGTTTCAATCTTATTTTAGATCATATTGAATGATTTTAAGGACAATTGTTTATTGAATGGTATTTATTGAACTTTGGGTATTGTTGGTTTAATTTTAGAAATTAAGATTAGTATTTCTTTCTCTAAAGGATTATCCTTTTTGGGGATCATATGATATTGTACTAACCATTTTTGTTTTGGTTAATCTCTAAAGACATGGGAAATATATAGTTCATCCTTTGTGGATTATGTAATTATATGTAAGTTGATTCTAACACTTCAGGTGTGACCAATTCATCTTGAATACTCATAATTTAGAGTGAAAGATGAGTTTGTGGTAGAAATTAGTTAAAGTATGGAACTCTACTTATCAAGTATTTTTTTTATTCTATGAATAAATCAATTATTAATATTTAGGGAAATGATATCAAACTCAAAAATGTGTTATCCTAATACCTTATGTTATTCATCATAGATTTATGGCTTTGAGGCCCTCAATTTTCCATTCACTTGTATGTGACTAATGACCTCAATCACTCCTTATAAATATTTACATTTTTCCTCTAATTATAATTTCCACCAATATTCTCATATTGAAAATCCTAATTTGGTGGTGACTTTTTAATTTTCCTTTACCTCTTGTTAAGACTAAAGTTTATTAACCCTATTTCTGATGTGGGTTTTCCACAAAGGTATTTTTTATTTTTTTACCTTTTATTTATGAAGAACAATTTGAAATTTCAAGGGAATAATTTATTGAATGAGGGAAGAATGTAACACCCCAAGCGCCCACGATACGCTTCTCTTTGAATAATACAATAGTGTGCGATGTACGCAACACTGAGTTCAAGCGCAACACGACCTATCAAACTAGCCGTTTAAAAAGCGGTTATGAATAGTAATAACCAAATTTATAATTATATATATATATATATCCCATATAATTTAAACATTCATATTTTGTGTTTATTTTACATAATATAAGGACAAATTCAATTTTTCAAATAAAAGAAGTATTTTTCAAAAAATGCATTTTTTGGCCTTTTAATGGAGAACCCTTTCTAATCCAATTTTTGAAAATTTTTATATATTAAATTTTATGAAATTAAATTATTATTTATATGTGGGACATAAAAATTTAGTTTGGATAAATTTTTGGTGTTTTTATGATAACATTCATATTTTGATGAATAGTGAAAGATACTAAATTTTAATTGAAAACAACTTTTTTAATCAAAATAATTTATACTTTTGAATTATAAATTTGAATGGTTTTTAAGTACAATTAGATTATATTTTTATCATTTAATCCAATATTGGTAATTGTAAGTAATTTCACTTTTAAGTTGGACATAAACACATATCAATCTTTTGATAGTTTTTACTTCTCAAAAATCTGCTTTCTCATTTTGACAATGGGAATTAATTTTAAATTAATTAATGAACCATATATATTTTGAATTTGGTAAAATATAAATCATTTTTAGATTCTTAATATCAAAATTTTCTTAGGGTGAATTTTTGGTATTTTTTTGAAAACTTTCAAATTTTGATGAATAGTGAAAACACTCTGTTATTGTTTAAAAACCGACTTTTTATTTAAATGATTATTTATTTTATTTAAATTAAATTTAAGTTAAAATAGATAAATAATACCTATATTAGTTCAATTGAATTTATTGTATTCATTTTATAATAAAATTAGATGTATAAAATTTTATTGAATTTTTTTAATGTTTTTTACCCACCTTCTAGGCACGTTAGCAAATTTGCATAAAACATAATTTTACCTCTTCTGTGAATTGAATTTAAAAACTTTGAGTGAAACGGTTTCCATTAGTAAGTAAAGTTTGGTTCAACAAGATGAAAATATTTTTTGGTGAATAGTAACTTTTGACTTTTATTTACCACGGTTAAAAGTAAATAGGGTAATTAAAGTTAAAATGTTATTATAATTACCCTAACACATGTTATAATTCTACTAGATAAGTGTTTTTCGACCAAAATCAACCTTAGGAATAAAATATGATCCTATTTGGTCTACTTGGATTAGATTAGGACATTAATTATTATTTATTTAAAGAAGAGTTAAAAGTGTTAAATTCAATTTTCATAAGTAAAACATTTTTAATATAGGGTTATACATAAGATAAATTCAACTATAAATATTAATTAGAAATATAAATAGATTTAATACATCATTTTAGTTTATTTATAATTTTTAGACATTAAATAGTTTAATTTATTTATGACTCAATGATGATGCAGTAATTACCTTATTAATGAAATATTAAAATAATTGATATTATAAATATCAAAATAAATGTAAATTGATAATTTTTATGAATTAAACGAATTTACTAGATTAATATGACATTTTAGGGTTTATTCAATGATTGTTTTGATGTAATAATGCTGTTATGACTTTCACAAAAACCAAATACTAAATAGTTTCAAAATTGACATAAATGAGTTTTTAAAAAAAATATTATATTATTAAATAATATAATATTCCAAAAAATCTAAGGTTTGGCCAAAGGACTAATATAATTATATATATATCATTAATGAACCACTTTATGTTCTCTTGGTAGTTTATAGTTAGTTTATTAACCATATAGTGTAAGAATACAAGAAGACATCGTAAAAGTTAAACTAATTAACTAAGAGTTAAATATAAAATATAAGGTTAATATGGTGACCTAAACATTTATAAAACCTATTGGTTGAAATTATTTAGACACATAACCACCTTATACTCTAAATAAATCCATTTGGATCCATTATAAACTGAAAATTATTATATAATAAAATAATATTTCAAGCTTTTCCTAAAGTAACACTCACCTATCTTATAAAAGGGTACTTCCCCTTCTCTTAATTTCACACCTCCAAAGCCATTTGTCTTGGACAAAACCTCCTCAAATATCCTCCCAAATACCCTAAATTCAACCTATATGCATTAATTTGATCATAAATTCAACATAAGGAGCCCTTTTGATCAAATAAAAAGGACTCACCTGAAGAAGAGGTAATAATTTCACCACATCTTTCTAAGTTATTTTCTTCTTCCACTTCCTCTTTATTTTTTATTTCCATACCAAAATAAGAAATCCAGTTTCTTATACATATTTTGATGTTATTATAAGTATGTTTTAACCATATTCATTATTCTATCCATCCTATGAATGACAAAGTCACCATACGTGCGTACGTACAACTTACCATCTCCACGCCGTGGTGAAGTTTGTTATTCAACACTTCATTATTTGGATGGGTATAATAATGAGTACAATTTATTTAAATAAAAAATAAAACATGTTAATTATTCTGAATATATTATATACCATCCAATTAAATATGATTTTACCATCAATTGAATGATATTTTCGCTCGTGCGTACGTACAAATTACCGTCTCCAAAAACAAGATAAGGTTCATTCCCCATCATAACCATTCAAGAATAATTTTAATTTAATTATTAAAAATAATTTTTAAGAACATAATTTAATTATATATATTAATTAAATATATCCTATACATAACAAACAAGACTTATTTAACAAAACATATAGAGGAAAATGAATCAGTTAACACCCAAAACAATGATACTACTGAAATATAATTAACTAATAAATATTAAAAGCTCATATATGATATCATATTTATGTATTTTGTTCTTTTATAATTTAATAACAATTATTTAAACATTATAAAAAAGTTTAAAATACCCTATACTAAGGAAAAGTACAAGGTAAGGGGGTTTTCATCTCACTTTTTATTCCCGTGAGATTCATGCTTTATTTGTCGCTATATCCTTTTGAGAGGTGTATGTACTACCCATGATTGTATTCTTGGTGTAATATAATTTTATTTATGGGTATTTACATATTAATTGTGTTATATTTCTTTCATCATGTGTATGTTTCAAAAGTTACCAAAGCGGTAAGGGAATTTCAAATTTCAATTTCCACTCATTGGGCTTTACGCATACTTCATTGATTATTTTACTCCATGATTATGTGTGTAATCACTATTTATTATTTATGTAGTAATTTACACTGTCCTTTATTTTTATATACTTTTGATACACATAATCACTCCATTTATAAATTCTCATGCTATTGATATGAACCTGTTAAGGGTAATCTTAACTCAATTTCCATTTATTGAGTTAAACATCCAAGTCATTAGTATTGTTTTTACAAGAATATGTGTGAATATCCTATTATTTATTTACAATAAATATCCAATTATATTGATTGTATTTATATCTTTCACACATAATTATTTCCTTGATTTATCCTTAATATAAGTATACTATCTTTATAAGGAATTTTGTCTCAATTTACATTCCATTGAGACCTCTTTATCATTATGCACCAATTCACTTTTATATGGTGTATATACTATACATTGACATATTATGTCATGAATAACTTTATTCTCATGATATTATAAAGTTTTTATTAATTTTATTCTTTAATTACTTGTATTCAAGAGTCTCTCATTTGGTGAAGAACTCTTTAACTAAAATACCATTTTAAATGTTTTAAATATTTATTCTTCTAAATCTTTCCCATTAATGTCCATGTTTTAAAAATGGTTTTATGTATTTATTTATATAGACATTAATGTTTTGAAATTAAAATTCCTTTCAAAAGTTTCAAAGTTTTATGGGACACTTTGATTCAAAAATCTCTTTTAAATGACTTCTATGATAAATAGTGAAACTTTTAAATGTTTTCAAGAAAAATGGAATATTTATCTAAAACAGTTTAACCGACTATTTTCATCAATTTAAATATCCTTCATTATATTTTATTATTTATTGAGGTTGATTTATTATAATAAAATCTTCCATATTGCAGTGAATGAGTTATGTTTGACTGTGGATGTGATATTTTTATGCCATTCATGGTTTGTGGTTAAAGTATTGACATTTAATATGCTAGTTTTAATACAAATGTTTAGGTTATGTTTCACCCATTTCATACGAGGAATGCATTGGACTTAGTAAGTGATGGGTGGAGCCCTCTATATCTCCTCGATCCATCGGTAGGTCTCATGAGACAAACTAGTGTCTTCACACAAGGCCTTGACAAAATTTTATTTGTAGTCTTGGCACGAGGCCTTGACTATGTGGTTATGATGCCTGAAATTATGCATTCCATCCTTATGATATTGACTATTGAATTTTCATGTGATTATTTTACTAGTATAATATCCATGTGAAAAAGTAATTGGAATCATTATATTTATCTTTTCCATATTATGTTGAAGTTTATGTTTAAAAGGCTTGTGTTTTAGTATTATACATTGCCTTAAATGTTTATGATTATTTATGATAGTTACCACTATATTGTTATCCCTACTGAGCATCTGAGCTCACCCCTTTCTTATGTTTTCTTTTCCCAAGACGTGAATAAGTATATTATGTTTAACCTATAGGGATAGAACAACTAATATGAGTGTGTTAAAAGGGGGCACAATGTTGTTTTTATTTATTTCGTGATGTAATGTAAAATTTATGTTTGTATCTAGTACTTACAAGGCTACTAAACTAATCTGTCTTTTGAGAATTGATCTCTTGATATCATACCAATGTTATGTAATAATGCATCGACTCTGGGTAACTAGGGTCGGGGCATTACATAGGCAATTGAGGCTAATTTAGGCCAATTTATCTCAATTTAAGACAATTTAGGCCAATTAATCCATTAGGCCAATTTTCCATTATGCAGTGAGGCTATTTAGTCCCTTTAAGCCCTTTTGGAAATTAGGTTATTTTAGTTTTTATGCCATTAAGACAATTGTCCATTAGGACGTTAGTCCAATTGGTCATTAGGCCATTAGGCCAATTGGCCATTTGACTATTTGGCCCTTTGTCCATTTTTCCATTTAGTCTAATTAATAAATTTTAAAAAATTTAGGCCATTTAGGAGAATTTAGTCCAATTAGGCTATTTAGGCCAATTCATCCATTTATTTGTCCAATTTAGGCCAATTAGGCTAATAAGGCCAATTTAGGATAATTTTGGATAATTAGTCCATTTAGGCCAATTAGGCTGTTTGGTTATTAGGGAATTTGGAAATTAGGACATCTGGTCATTTTTCCATCTGGCCATTTGTTCATTTGGCCATTTTTCCAATTCACCCATTTAGGCCAATTAAGCCAATTAGGCTAATTTAGGCCAATTTAGTTCATTTGTCCATTTAGGACATCTAGGCCATTTTTCCATTTAGACAATTGTCCATTAGGCCATTAGGCCAATTGAACATTAGGACATTTAGGCCATTTAGGCCACTTAGGCCATTTAGGTTATTAGGCCCTTTAGGTCATGATTACATTAGGCTATGAGACCATTAGGTTAATTGGCCATTGGGCCGTTAGTCCATTTAGACCGTTAGACCATTTATTTCTTTAGGTCGTTTAGGTCATTAGGCCATTAGGCCATTAGACCCTTTAGGACATTAGTCCCTTTAGACCGTTAGCCCCTTTAGGCTATTAGGTTATTAGGAATTTTAGGCCATTAGTCCATTAGACCAATTGGCTAATTGTCCATTAGGCCAATAAGTCACTAGGTGGTTAGGTTATTTAGGCAATTAGTCTCTTTAGTATGTGAGGCCCTTTATGCCATTAGGACCATTAGGCCATTTTGACCATTAGTCCATTTTTTCCATTAGGAAATTTGGCCATTAGGCCAATTGGCCATTAGGCCGTTAGGCCCTTTAGGCCATTTTGGCCATTAGGCCATTTTTTACATTAAGTCTATTCAGCGAATTAGCATTATTCCAATAGTCCATTTAGGCCAATTTTTCCATTTAAGTCAATTTAGGACCTTTAGGTAAATTTAGGACATTTAGGTCAATTTAGGTCACTTTAGACCAATTTAGGACAATTAGGATATTTAGTAAAATTAGGCCATTAGGCTAATTTTACATTAGTTTGTTAGGTTATTAAACCATTAGGCCGTCTAGGATGTTAGTCCCTATAAGATGTTAGGCCCGTTAGGCCATTTTATCTATTAGGGAATTTTTTCCATTAATGCATTAGGACATTGGGCCATTAATCCAATTAGAAGTTAGGCTATTAGGACATTATGTCATCTATCCCTTTTTCTATTTGAACATTTTTCCATTTGTCTGTTTGGCCAATTTGACCATTTAGTCCAATTATGTCAATTAGGAAAATTTTGGAAATTTAGGTCAATTTAGTCCATTTAGTCAAATTTAGGCCAATTTAGTCCATTTAGTACATTTAGTCTTATTAGGCTATTTATTTGGCCAATTAAGTCAAATTATTCCAATTATGCCAATTTAGGCCATTATGCCATTTGTCATTTTTCCGATTTGTCCAATTGGACATTTGGACTTTTGGCCAATTGGCCAAATCACCAATTGGATAATTAAGACATTTAGGCTAATTTAGAGCATTTAATCCAATTTATGCCATTTGGTCATTTGGACTTTTGGCCAATTAGGCCATTTAGGCCATTTTTTCATTAGGATAATTGTCCATTTATGCCATTTAGGCCATTTTGGCCTTTATTCCAATTGTCCACTAGGCTTATAGGAAAATTTTCTATTAGGAAATTAGGTAGTTAGGCTATTTAGTCCATTTAGGCTGTTAGGACACTAGGATCTTTAAACCATTAAGCCGTTAGGCCAATTGGCCATTAGGATATTATTCCCTTTATTCCATTTTAGTCATTAGGCCATTAGTCTAATTGTCCATTAGTCTGTTAGGACAATTGGCCATTAGGTCATTTGTTCATTTAGACCATTAGACCATTTAGGTCGTTAGGGTGTTGGGAACTTTAGGTCATTAGGCCATTAGGACCTTTAGATGGTTACACCCTTTAGACCATTTTTTCAATTAGTCCATTTTATCCATTAAGCCAATTGGCTATTAGGCCGTTATACCAATTGGCTGTTAGGATAGTAGGTCATTATAGACCATCAATCCAGTAGGCCATTTGGAAATTTGGCTAATTAGGTCATTTAGGCCAATTACGAATTTTAGGCCAATTTAGGATATTTAGGGCAATTTAGGCAATTTAGGTTAATTAGTCCATTTAGGCATATTTAGGAAAATTTAATCAAATTAGGCCATTTAGGCCAATTAGGTCATTAGGCCAATTGGAAATTAGGCCGTTAGGCTGTTAGACCATTATTCCATTTAAGCCATTAGGCCCTTTATCCCATTTTGGCCATTTGGTCGTTAGGACATTTGGACAATTAATCCATTTAGACCAATTAGACCATTTAAGGCAATTTAGTCCATTTTGGCCAATTTATTCCAATTTAGGCCAATTAGTCAATTTAGGCCATTTAGGAAATTTTGAAAAATTTAGGGTAGTTATGCCACTTAGGTAAAATAGGTGATTTGTCCACTAGACAATTATTCTATTAGATCATTAGGCCATTAGGGAATTAGGCCATTAGTCCATTAGGCCATTTGGCTATTTGTCCATTTGTCCATTTTTCCATTTGGCCATTTTTCCATTTTTCCATTAGGCCATTTGGCCTTTTGGTGACTTGGCCATTTTTCCATTTTTAATTTTGTCCATTTGGAATTTTTTTCCATTTGACCATTTGGCCATATAGGCTAATTTAGGACAATTTAGGCCATTTAGGCCAAGTTAGGCCAATTTGGACAATTTTGGCCAATTAGGCCAATTAGGCCATTAGAAAATTAGGCCATTAGGCCATTTATCCATTTGGCCATTTTTCCATTTGGACATTTTTCTATTTGAAATGGGAATTTACAACCTTACATTAAAGGGATTAATGATAATAAAACTTAAATTCCAGCATGAAAATCTAACTAAGTAATAGTATAAATATAGATATTATTTCTATTCATATTAAAGTACATAGTCCCTCTCATGCTCGGGCATTATATTGTTCCCCATAGTGTGAAAATTCATAATTGAATCTTTGTTATTTTTTTCCCAATGCATCCTAAAAACAAAAATTCAATACAAGTAATAAGAATTAATTTTTCTATGGAAACCATTAAAGATTAGGAATACCTAAAACTCATCACTCTTACAATATGTGATCATTTTATGATATTGTTTTGTTGGAAAGTTTGGGAATATTGGTACACCCTCTAAATAATAACTGAATCTACTCTTCCCTCCAAAATATAACTTGTGATTATATGATCGTTAGAACTCCCCAAGATCCATCAACCTTGAAACCTTAGCATATTCACCATCAGGAAAGTTAAAATAATTCTAAAATGAATATATAAATTCATATGAATAAAATAATATTATAGATATAAATTTAACAAATTTTTTTACCCATATCTCCACCCATATTTTCTCATTGATTTCATTACCAATATGCCTCCATGAGACTAATTTTATATGAATGATATTATTGTACTTGGATATAGTTACCATGAAACTTATATACTTTTTTTAATTTTTTACCCATAATCTAATTGTCTTTATTACAATCCACCATTATTTATGTTTGAAAATGATTGGATTCATGTATACGGGTGTGCCTACATCGCCTACTAGAAGATCCCACTGAAAAATATCAAAGGAAAAAAAATAAGAATTAAGTCACAATACAATAGGGAAAAAAGTTGTGATATAATTTGGCATACTTATAATAAATAAAACTTGATGAATACTTCACATTAGGCTATGATAGATCCATGGGCTGTCTTGAATCAGTATCCTCTGAAGTATTTTTCCTATTCTAATGCATGCATTGGGTTATCTTCATGAACTGGAGTAGAGGATGGAGGAACAGAATCATAAAATCCTAGATAGATAGTAAGAAATAGAGGTGGTGTAGACATGGAAGGATATAAGTAGTAGGGTTGGGGATAAATCAAAGGATATGGATATGGTAAAGGTGGGAACATCCCTGGAGGTGGCATAGACATGGTATGGGAAGAAGAGGATAAATAAGATGGTGATGGAGGCATAGGTGGGAACATACCTGAAGGATCAAGTGAAGGATGGAAAGATGTGGTAGACAGGGTTTCCACTAGTGGGTCAGTGTATGAATAAGTATGATGGGTGCTCTGTCTAGCTCTAGGATCCACCCCGCTTGTACCCATACTAGTAGGCTAAGAAGGAGTCAACTTTGATCCAACTTAATGTCCGTACAAATTTAAAAAAATAAAAACATGAAATTATATGTAATGTAGAAGAAAAATATTACAATTATTATAATAACTAAGGAAACTATAGGAGGAAACCCGATATCACACATTCATTGATCATTATCAAATAATTTATTCCTTATAACTTATTCAATATATTTCATAATATGTATAATAATGATATGTATATTTTTTAGAATCAATTTTTAAAAATCATACATACAACTTAGAAGTCAAAGTATTTATAAAAAATGTCATAACATGTTTTAGAAACTATAATTTAAATCTAAGCTATTCATTTTTTTAAAACTCGTTTTAAACATGGTTTTATGAATTTAAATAAATCTAATTAAATAAAATGAAAACAAAAAATACTAAAACAAACATATCATTCAAAACTAAAACTAAATTAAATTAATTACAGTAGTACCAACTTGAGAAACCCATGTTAAGGTAAACTGAATGAACTGTGAACATATATGGTTTCTTTTATAAATTAACTACCATAAATTCATGTTTAATATCAACTCTCACAATGGGACAATTTGAGTCATTAAGTGAAATATTTTGGTCAACACCAATGGGGGCGTCAATGGTGTCAATTTCCTCTACACTATCATAAAAAATATTTCTTGGGATTACTTCAATAATGACACTGTAATAAGGTCTCAGATGATATTTCATATAAAACACTTGTTTTTTCATTGATGCCAAAATTTATGGTTCTACAGTAGATAGGAATAGAATCATGTCAATAAATCTTAATCCATAGTCATTAATAAATGTACCATGTGGTTTCATTGAATCAAACCATTTACATTTCATCATAGTGAATCAACCATGAGAGTAGTAATCTAATGACAATATTTTCTAAACAAGTCTATAATAAGACAAATTTTCATATTTATTACTACTATCTGATGCACTAGCATAATTGTCCATTTATTGACATCGCAAAATGTGTTTCATGAAATTTTCTACAGAATTCATGATGCGATTCTCACTCAGACAAAAAATGTTAAGTTTGTATAGAGAATATTCTCCATGCCTAAAGAAAATGTAGGATATATTTCTATGTGAAAAAAATACTACTCCATAATGGGGGATAAGTGGAATGACCCCCCCTCAAGATTAGCCTACAAATTTCCAAGATCAATGAAAAAAAGGTGTCGATGATTTAAAATTCAATTTTAGAGTTTATTCTAAGAATAAATGGTGCATTAAACATCTCAAGAATTGTAGATATCTTTGAGATCTTATATTTGACTAGTTGTGGATCCCAAATGGACATAAAGATCAAAAGTTATGGCACTTGGAATACGGATAAATTTTATAAAGGGATTTTGAGGACCTGCACTGAGGACCTGTACCAAGGACCAACACTGAGGACCTACATCTAGGACCTATGCTGAGGACCTACACTGAGGACCTACATCAAGGACCTATGCCAAGGACCTATATCGAGGATACATGCTGCATCCCTACACTGAGGACCTATTCCAAAGACCTGCACTGAGGACCCTGGTTGCCTATAAATAGGACCCTTGGGCTCCTCATTCACAAATATAAAAAATTGGAAGAATCCCCATGTTCTGATCACACAAATCCTTCAACCAGGTCTCCAAACATCTCTTGGGTAGATCTTAAAAACTCTATAGAAGAGAGAATTCATGATTAAAAGTTGGATCAAAGTCCAATTAGGGTATAGAACATAAGGACCTTCCTTAAGGACCTTCCCTAAGGACCTGTTCTAAGGACCTACCCTAAGGACCTTCCCCTAAGAACCTTCCCTAAGGAAATACCCTAAGGACTTTCCCTAAGGACCTTACCTAAGGACCTGCACTAAGGACCTTCCCTAAGAACCTCCCCTAAGGACCTTCCCTAAGGACCTACCCTAAGGAACTTCCTAAGGACCTTCCCTAAGGACTTGCCCTAAGAACCTTCCCCAAGGACCTAACCTAAGGAAAAACCCTAAGGACCTACCCAAATTAACTTCCCCAAGGAATTACCATAAGGACCTTACCTACAGATCATCCTTAAAGACCTGAGCTAAGAGCTAGTGTTGAGGACCTCCCGAGCTAAGAAACTGAGCTACAATGGGCATCCTCCTTAGGAGTAAGCCCCAACCAAACCTCAAATGGGCATCCTCCTTATGATAAATCCCCAACTAAACCTAAAATATTTATCCTCCTTAAAAGTAAGATACAACTATAACCTCAAATGTTTATCCTCTTTAGGAGTAATCCCAATCCAAAGCTCATAGGCCATCCATCCTGGTGTAAGCCCCTAGCCTTTCAAGTGGGAGGTTGTAGTCTTACTCCTCTCCACCTCTATATCCTTAACCTTCATTTATTTCTTAACTTGGACTATCTTCCAATTTCTACTCAAGAGAGGGAAGCATCGTATCCCCATACCCTTCCACCATAGCCCTAACCTCTTCCGCTGTAGCCCCGACCTCTTCCACCAGTGAAGGAGGAAAAGTGTGGTTTGTCAAAGTATTACTATTCCTCTTGTTTCTCACACTGATTATGACTAATTTGGTCTTAGAGGTTAGTGATAATCATGAAACCCACACAATCCACCAGTAGGATTAAACTATGAGAACTCTGATTCCTATTAAACAGGATATGTAGGAAACTCACTTAGGTTCCAAGATCAATGGGCATCCTCCTTAAGAAAAACACCCAATCATAATTCCCTTAATCCAGGTATCCTAATTAGGATTAAACCCCAAGCTAAGCCCCCAAATCACCATGAGTTAAAACATCCCTCATGTTCCCTTCATGTGGGATACCCTTCTTTGGAGTAACCCCCAACCTATCATCTCAAAGGGACATACTCCCATATGATACATACCCTTGAGGACCTCCATAGGTGTGGGTCCTTAATAATTAACTACGTGGGATTTGATTCCCATCCAAATGGGATACATAAAAATCATCCCCAAGGTTCAAACCCAACATCCTAAACCAACCCTATTCTTCTGGGCCATATCCCCAACATGGTCTAATTTAACTTGGAAACTCATATCCCTTCCAAGTTCCTTGGGTTATTTTGGAATAAGTTCTATATTAAACTTTGAATAGGCACCTTCCTCCAAGATATCCTTTCCACATGTTGTTAAACTGTATAGTTGTGTCCTTATCACAAAAACTTAAAAGGTACGTTGTGCCCCATTAAGCAGAACCAGACTACGTGGGTTCTGATTCCTTTCATAAGGATACACAAGAATCCCATTTACAGGTTTGATCCCAACATAAAATAGTTTCTAAATCCCTGGATAATGATAAAATACAGAGTGACATTAGTCTACCAAGATGAAAATAAACTCCAGAGTGCCCCACTATGTGGCTATAAAACCATCATCATTATAATAAATACCAAAGAATATCTAAGTAGTATATAAGAGGATACCATCAATAAAGAACCTCAGATACATACATATATCTCAAATGACGAAGAACCTAAAATACATACAGATGATTCTAAATTCCACACATTATAATAATTGATTACAAATTTTGGATGACCCACATCATACTTAGGAACTAATGAAGGATTAATGAACATATATTAAATCTTTAAGAGAGTCCCAGAGTAGGCAATAATTCCCCCAAAAAAGGGTGTGATGAGACTGGCCTCCATTCATCTCGACCATTGTGAGTTCTTAAGCATTGTGGGTCAAAATCACAAAAGAGTTCCTGCCTTTGGAAATAAGGTCCCTAGGGATATAGAACCACTGGGTGTTTCCAATTACACAAATTAACCCATTAGAAACCATTCAGAAATAAAAAAAATTTACGGGGTGTGAAATCCAAATGAAACAAAAAATGTTAAACCCAATGTGAATGAATTAAATATGACATTTACTTCAATAAAAGGGATATAATGGTTAGTCTTCATCAGACCATTCCATTCCCCAAAGAAAACCCATTTCCATCGGCAAAAATGGTGAACCTGATGTGAATGACTTAACTATGAATTTTCATTCAATAAAAGGTATGTACTGGTCTGTCTCCATCAAACCATTCCATTCCTCGAGGAAAATCCATTTCCATCAAAAAAAATGGTGAACTTGATGTGAATCCTTAACCAAGATGATAGTGTCATCTACCTATTAGAACCCTTCCATTCTCAAAGGAAATGAGGGTCGGAAAGGGTAATAAATCATGCATATGTTAAAAAAATATAATTATTAAACAAGGTTTTATTGATCATGTTTGTTATATATTCCCATAAAATTACCTAAAATAAATCCCTTAGATCCAATGTCTTCCATAAATTTTTCACCAACGAATTCCCTGATTGCTACTTAGGATGGATCTTCATCTGTATGAATGACGTCATCACCGACTCATCATTTTCAATGTTGGGTCTCAATCTCATTGGTCTGAGAGTACCATCAAAATGGGATTATCTTGACCTTGGAGGCTACTTGGTAGGGCTTCCAGCTCAACCAGCACCACCAATAGTCTGGTCAACGATGACCGGTGGTCCTGAAGCAGATGTAAAAAACCACTATCTTCAACCATTTCGGGATCTTATCCCTAGAATAAAACTGCTAGTCTCTACCATATTTTAGAGAGTTAGATCAAGAGGAAACCTATGGCCTCATCTTGAATACACAGGGTTCCTTCTCAAGGGTTCTTTCCAAAAATCTCCCTTATGAAATCCGCATGGCAGTGAACCCTCAACATGATGAAGATGTCTCCTTCAGCTATCTGGTCCAGGTCGATCAGACCTGAGCACACAAAATGAACCACCGATGATGAGAACCGACCAATAGGGAGTAATTTCACACCTTCCCCCACTCCAAAGAAGCCCACCAACCCATTTTGGTGTCAAAAAGAGAGTAGGTACCTACACCCATTTGTCTTCATTCATCCAACCAATAGACTTGCCTGGTGGCATTCAAATAATATTACAAACCAAATATGGTGGTAATATTAAAGAAGGAACATACACCTACCTGCACCCAACAAGATTGATATAATACTCTCTTAGAAAAACTCATAGAAGTCCATAAACCGTTTTTGACCAAAAAAAGCGAGCAGAAACACGCACCAACGAAAATTTATTAGGACTTCCAACAGGCTCATCTGGCAGCACATGGAGAATTCAGTAAGAAAACCCTGACGACAAGTAGAGGGAAGACTCAACTCTCTACCCATGAGTACTATCAGTATCCAATGGTAGGAAAGGTAGGAAAGGAACAAACACATGCACAAACTCTAGATACTTAATGGATGTATATCCTCATTCCGGTCACTGAAGTCACCAAGAATATATTGGAAATGGTAAAAGGGATGACAAAAATCCCTACCCACATCCTACAGACTTGCTAGGATATCATCATGGCGATGAAAGTAGTTCTTGAGGGACATATACATAAATCTATTCCCAAAAATGGAGTGGATCATCAGCATAACACCCCAGATCATACACATACCTCTACTCTTATTTTGGAGGGTCATGGGGAAACCCCCCATAACATATGGGTAGTAGGATTGGGAATATACACCCACTCCAATTAGAGGTAATAGGCCTATTCCATTGGCCACTCCAAGTAAGGCACAAAAACCTACCCATAATAACCACATATCTCAGTAAGTGTCCCTAAATACTTGTAAGAAGACGTCCATGAAGAAGTATCATCAAGAAAATTTAGAGAACCAAATGCCGATATATGACCAAGATTCACTCGAAGTTGGAGTTCTTGAATCCCTTGGGAATTTATCTATTGAAGATTAATATCCTACCCTCCTGTTACCAAATTACAAGAGCAGTAGTAGTAATTATGAAAGTCCTCATCAGACACTTCACTATGAAGGATTGATTAATGGAAAAAATTTGGTTGATCTCAAGAACCTATATCTTGATGAGATTCATAGGAATCCTCTGTGTGACTAGGAGACCAAGGAGAAATAGGTTCTTCCCCTTGCTATAATCCACCATGATGGTCCTCCCCATGATGTCGATCACTGTAAAAGTTATCTATGTAGTAGTAATTTTCATTTTCAAAAGAGTTCTCAAAATGAGAATGTAGTGATGAGAAAACCCTCTTATCATGAAATACTTGAAAATACAAAGGAATACATGTCTAATGCCTTGTCACTGATAGGTGAAATACTTTGTCAATTAGAAGACATGCCAAGGTGATGGTCATTATCCAAACCTAACTTAGGTCATTTTTCTTCCAATATAGAAGAGGAAACCCCAAATAATCCCATTGCTTGTGATGCAATAATCAGGAAGCATCCACTCTGGTTAGACTAGGTCGAGGAACCTCTTGTGAAATATGAAGAAGATCTGCTAAACATGAGGAAACAACTAGCTAAAGACAACATAACATTCACGTTCTGGACTTTATCCACATCTGAATATAGCATTCGAGAGGTGTTGGTAGAATATTGTATGCATGAAATCCACCTAAACTTATGGAAAACTCTTCATCACCTAATAGTAAAGGTATTAAACTATGATGATTATCCAACTAATTTCAGGGTAATAGAAGGGTTACAATATCAAATTGACTTGGCATTTTTCCAGGATTCCTAACATACAATGATCAAGAAACAACAAGGATCCCTTCAATTTTCATGCCTCGATGCATTAATGAGGTTGTAGAAGCTGATTGCAGACACCCCATATGATGTTCGCATCTAAGGATGGGGTGTACATGAATAATTTCATTTTACTACACTCCCAAGTCAACAAAGACCGCAAGAGGTGGCATCATGAAATTTCATTGTCATAGGTTGGCTACAAAAAACAAAATCTGTTCATAACTAGAGATATTCTCAATAAGAATATCCCTCAATCAACTCTCACCGACATCAATCTAGATGATAGAAAGCTATTGAGATAATCTTTCATTAAGAATATGAGAACATCGAGCATGAATCCCTATTAGAGTATGTCAACTGTAAAATTGAACAAATGTCATAAATAGCACTACAGAATTCTAAAACGAGCAATTTAAGTGAGAGTTGAATAATTCACTGAGACCACATTCAGACTATAATTTGTAAAATCAGAAGATCAGTTGTGATACTATCAGCCACAACAGTTAAAAAATCCCCCATCCCATAGGGTTGAGGTATTTTTAAACCAACCCTTGGGATCATCCAACCAATCTCAAAGGGTTGTAAAGGTAGAACATGAACAGCCCCAGCCCATAGGTCTGGGGTATTTTTCACCCCACTAATCCCCTACTTAGTAGGAATTAGTCTTCTCCCGATTAGGGAAAATGTCACCAAGTTAATCTTTTAAATTTGTCCCGTACCGTGATCCGTTGCAGTCACATGGAAAGTGAATGAATGTACTCTTTTGGGATTCCCTTCAAGTCATTTTTCATCAAACAACCCTCGGGAAACCAATGAAGAAGAGGACAAGGTCTCGTGAAGGGGGCATAATAAGAAGATCTCGTAGAAATTCCAACAGAATTCCTGCGATGCACTATGCATCTATGAATTCCATCAATTCCATCATTTAAGACCCTACAGAACATAAGACTAATTCATAGGATTCTAGAGAATAAGTTTCTATTCATGAGACTATCCACACCGAAATGAATGTATAAGGTGTGTGTACCTGAAAATAGAGGATTTCCCAAAATTTAGGCATTCCCTCAAACAATCCACATCTACCTCCTCGAAAGGAACCTATTAAGTGAAAAGTTAAGGGTCATACCATGTCTCACCTTCACACTAGAGAAGGAAAATCCCTTTCACTAGAGTAAATATTTTCTCAGCAAGAGGAGGAAATGAGATAGTTGAGAAGACTCAATGCAAATTTACTCCAAAATAGTCTTCCTGCTAGATATGGTCTGCAAGAAGACCCTCAACTTGCACTTCCAGTTGGTGAACCTCAGCAAAGAGGGTCATACACAAAAGAGAAAGCAGATAGGGAATATCTAATCAATGTGGGACATAAACTACCAATATATTTTAATCCCCCAAAATAAGATCAATAATTTCCTCCAATGGGTACAAAACTATAACATGGTCAAGAACCTCTTTATAGGCCTGCCCTTATTGGTTACCCATAGAAGATTGAAATGGTGCCACCACCAGTGATCCTGCCATTATCTTCACCCATTCAGGCTCCAACTACCGCATATATTCAGGTCTCAACTTAGCTGTACATTCCAAAAATTCTTATGATCACCATTGAGTCATTAACAACTTTATTAGAAGCTATGGAAAGACAGAATGCACCAGTACGTATAGAAAATAATTCTTACCCCAAATGGATAGATATAACTCTACCTCCACTAAACTTTGTGAATCATAAATTTCTAATTTTTAACGGTTTGGGAGATCTAGAGAATTACTTGACACATTTCATCTCTTACTGTGATCCTATGATGGGAACCCCTGAGTAGCAGGAAGCGGTGAAACTCAGATTCTTTGTGTAATCACTCTAGGGGATAGAATTGAATGGTACATGAGTCTGAAGTCCCAATCGATCACTAGATGAGAAGATCTCCATCAAAATTTCCTATTTCAGTTTAGCTCAACATTGTAAATGACAATAGTCTTCGATCTCACAAAATGCATGAAAAAGGAGAATGAAAGTGTCTCAGATTTCATTGCTTGGTGGAAAGTATTTCATACTCCTTGAACTTACTGATCACTAATCCATTGCCTGTATTTGTAGAAAATATATTTGATTAGTTTCAAACACCATTGATCCTTATTAAATACATAGGAGAGTTTTGGGATCTGTTCGAAATTCCTCAACAGTTGGAAAACTCCATCGTAGAGACCAAAACCGAGTCCCGAGTAATCCCATCAACTCAAGGAAGAAAAATAAGAAAGATAGAGGCTTATAAAGTTACACTCAAGCAGACCCATGTACGTGGTCCTACCTTAAATCCCACATCATACCATAGGGACCCACATCTTGAGAGTCAATAATAATGACCACCTCATCAGGATGATCAAAGAGGCCAGATGTTGAAATAATTTGAGGAGTTGAAAAACTAGGTCTATTCCTTTTGAAATGAAAAAAATCCCCAACTACTTCATATAAGATTTGGAAAACAACATAGTCTAGTTGAGAAATCCTAATAATCCTAATAAAGAGGGTGATTAGGATCTCCAAAATTATTTCTATTTCCATAAAATTTTGGGGCATCCCATCCAGGAGTGTTTTTTTCAAGGATCTTTTATAAAAGATGGTGGATTTTGGGTAAGTGAAACTAAAAAATTAACTATCCTAGGTAAAATATTCTTCTATTACCGATCCATAGGAGGAAGTTGGGTGGAAATAAGTTAAAAGAAATAATACCCAAAATTTCAATGACTGGATGTTCAGAAAAACAATTAATCAGACTCACACCATTCTGCACACATAGTTGAAATAACGAACTGTGTCCCATGATGCTTCTACTATAGCAATGCTAGCTTCATTAAAAGATCCTTCCTATAAAGGAAAATCTTTAAATTACCAACATGTACATAAGAATAAGGAAAAAAATATAAGAATATGATCTCATGTCAAAAACAATTTTTTCCTTGACCTTATTAGATTTCATGCCAACCATCTCAAAATCATGGGGACTTCCCCACCAAATGATACAACAAAAGTCGACCCCCCCAAGAAGAATATTCATCAGATGAAAAGTTTATTTTTGGTTCCATTAATTTTATTTACTTAAAATATCCCTACTCAAATGATGATTATGATTATAAACCTTATTTCCCTACACTTGATTGGGGAACTGTGGGAAGAGATTATTAAGGATGAGGATACAAGGGATGACGTGGTCATGCTAGGAGCCACCACTTCAACCAAACCCCCAGTAAAACCATATATGTTGCCAAAACCCATGGGAAAGATCTCCAATGAGATCAACAAGAATAATGGAGTTATTCCTCCACACATGAAAAGGACTAACCCAACATGATTATCTTGGAAGACCAGTTAGAGGATATTCCACCACCTCCTCAACAGGTAGGCAGATCTAGCTGGCCTAATCCACTAAGAGTAGAAACACTTCCATCTCCTTCTTGAAGAGATGATCTATCCACATTAGGAACATCGGCTCCTAATGTGCCTACAAAAGAGAATATTCATTCCAAAAAGCACATAACTTTGGACCAAAAATATGATTTCTTTAAGAAACTAACCCAAGTGTTGGTTAATTTATCAATCCTGGATGCTCTGAGTTTGTCAAAATACATACGGGAAGCACTCTTTGAGGAATTTTAAAGCCCTCAGGAATTTGATGTTGAGTTCACTGATGATGAAGTATATTTTTTAGAGAATGATCCTACAAAATTCCATGTGGTAATTTCCTTCACTGACCAAGATGAGGATTCTATCATACAAGGACATGTCATACCCTTGTATATATCTGTCCTGTTAAATGAAATTGATATACAACAATCCTTCATCGATAATGGATTAGGATTCAAAATCATCCTTGTTTGGACACTTCATTAATTGGGTCTCAATGAATCTAACTTGTATCCCTCCACTTTGATGTTATAGAGCTATGAGAAGAATGAGTAAGAACCTCTCAGTGATATCACACTCAGAACTCTGTTCAAAGATCTTATATCTGACTTAGGATTCATAGTGGTCTGGAATGAAACTTCTTTCAATATTATACTAGGAATATCTTGGATACATTAGCATGTGTCCATTCCTTTTTCATACCAAAAATGTATCAAATATTCTATAAATGGTAAAATTGGGACATTTTATGGTGACAAGGACCCTTTCAAATCCTGAGAAACACAATACAATAATGCAGGGTTGTATCATAATGAAGGGAATAAATCAATTGGTAATGATTCCACCCTAATAAATTCTCCAAATGACTTGGAGATAATTCCAACTAACCCTTTCAAGAATATTAGTGCATATTATGTACTTCATATTAAAAAAATATAAAGGGTGGGCCAGAATTTACATTTTAATTCAGTATCTTCTGTAATTTCAATCATGATAGTTGAACCTGATGGCGCTAAAGGAGTTATCAAATCTAAAAATGATAATGAAAGATTGAATGAAAATGTATCCATTCTACCTTTCGAGTATCAACAAATCCTATTTTTTCCATAAAAATTAGAATAATCCATCATGATTATAAGAGAAAGTGAAGAGAACCATTCTCAATCCCTCGTTCCCCCTTTAGAACTCCAATAAGGCTGCATGACATCAAGTGATCCCAAAATTAATACCACATTCTCTAGATGTCCAAATAGAGATTCCTCTCTTCCCTTTGAGGAATTTGTTTTATCATTTCCTCCCTAGGAAGAAGAAAAAATAGTGGAGCATGAGTAAGAGGAATAGGAATAAGTATAATCTCTCGGGGATGCCCCTCCATCATTCGAGGAAGGAATCTCCACCACCATATATGAACTCAGAGAAATAAATCTGGGTACAAAAGAAAATCCATGCCCCAATCTAATTAGTGCATCCATGAATCCGTAATAACATGGGGCATATGAATCCTTCCTAAAGAAGAATCAATATTTGTTTTCCTAGAACTACATAGAGTTTCTAGGCCTTGACCCTGAGATGGCCACTCATCATTTGGGTTTTCTAGAAGATCATCGGGGATACAAGAAAGAATCCAGGAGGACACACCTAGCTCATGCCTCCAAGATTGAGACTGAACTGAACAAAATTATAATGTATGACTTCATCCGAGAGGTACAATACCCTAAATGTCCAGACAAAATTGTCCATACGAAAAAATAGAAAAATCAGAGTTTTCATTGATTTCAGATATCTCAAATGGCATTATCCCAAAGATGGATTCTCAGTTCCAATTATAGAAATCCTGATTAATGAAGAGACCGATTATGAGTCCATATCTTTCATGTATGCATACTATATGTATAATTAAATCTATATGGACCTAAAATATGAATAATCCATATCTTCTAGATCACCTCATGTTTCATTCTTCTATCAGGTAATTCCTTTCGGCTTGAAGAACACTGGTGCTACTTACCAACATGCTATGTATCACATCTTCAAACCCTTCTTGGGAATTTTTTTCAAATTCTATGTTAATGATTTAGTGGTCAAATCCCAAAAATGCTCTAATCACTTGGCTGATCTAGAAACCATCTTCAATAAGATTCGATAGTATAATCTGAAGTTAAACCCCTAGAAATGTGCTTTTGGGGTAACCTCAAGAATTTTTTTAGCTTTGTTGTATGAAATCATGGAATAAAAGTTGATTATGATAAGACTAAAGATATCCTTGTAATGTCAGCTCCTTGAAACATGAAATAGTTGAGTGGAATTTAAGGAAACTTGTCTTACATTTGATGCTTCATATCCAACCTTATAGGCAAGTGTTTACCCTTCACCAAGTTGATGAAGAAGGGGGTCACATATTAGTAGACCAATGACTATCAATAATAATTTTATTACATTAAGAAATACCTCTTGATCCCACTGGTATTGATTCCACTTGTTGAAGGAAATCCAATCATTCTGTACGTGACATCCTTAGAGCGATCAGTGGGTGATTTCCTAAAAAAAGAATGATTATGATAATAAAAACAACCTTTACTATCCTTGTTAAAACATGATCAATGCCGAGACTTGATATTTAGATACTAAAAAGTGCTTCTTGGAATTAATCTTTGTAGTTTAAAATATGAGTAACTACCTACAACACCACAATATCTACTTGGTCTCTCAAAATAACCCACTCAAATTTATCCTCAATCGTCCTATGCTGATAGGATGTCTTGCATGGTGGGAAGTTATCCTATAATAGTTTGATATATAGTTTTTTCCTCAGAAAGTAGTGAAAGGACAAGCCTTGTCAGACTTTCTCACTATGCACCCATCTGTAGAAGAGATTTCATTAAATACTGAACTACCAGATGAAGAAATCTTCTCTATTCAGGACAACCCTCGAAAAAGGGAAATATATTTTGATGGGGCTTCCAAGAGTCTAATGGGGAAAAGAAATGAAGACCCTAAGCTCAAAAAATTTGGGTTAGGAATTGTGATTATCTCCCCATAGAAGACAATATTTCAGTACTCCTTCCTATTATTAGAAGGTGGTACCAACAACAAGATAGAATATTAGGCTCTCATTACATGCCTAGAATTAAAACTCGAAGTACTAGTGAACCACCTAGAAGTGAAGGGTGATTCAAAATTGATAACCAAGAAGATCAAATAGGATTATGCCATTAAAAAAGAGGAGTTATTTCCACTGCATGATTATTTATGAGGTTTAATGGAATAATTCCCCTCAGATAA
Organism: Viscum album; assembly: GCA_963277665.1. NCBI lineage: Eukaryota > Viridiplantae > Streptophyta > Magnoliopsida > Santalales > Viscaceae > Viscum > Viscum album. The sequence goes on from OY728140.1 coordinate 832,912,172, forward strand.
AATATTGACTCATGTATCATGATCATATAATGCTCAAGAAAATGCGTTGTAAAATACAGCTACAACTTTAGCAGATCCAAATCAAGACAAAGCTGTCATCAGCCTTTCCCATCGTCGAATGGTTTCACCTTTTGTTCAGATCAGAATAGAATTGATCAATGAAATTAGTACCATCCTTGAGCCATATATCCCTACTACTAGATAGATAACACACATCTTTGAATATCTTCAAGATGGATTAATTCCACCAGATAGAGTTGAAAGAGAGAAGATCTGGTGATGAGTGGATAATTTCACTCTTTATAATGGACCAAATCACTAAAAATTCTTCTACAAGTGAGGATTTGATGGAATACTTCTCAGATGTGTTGATGTAGAAGAGACTATGGTTGTTATGGAATAAGTACATGTAGGAGCCTATGGTTCCCACCAATTAAGGTACATTCTTTGTGATCAAATCTGAAGGCTTGGATACTTCTGGCCTTTAATGATGCAGGATTGTATAGAATTCACTAAGAAGTGTCATCCCTGCCAAGTGAATTAAAATTTCACCCATAAACCCAGAGAGTTGCTACATACAACTAAATACTTCTAACCACTTTCCACATGGGGAATGGATGTTGTTGGATCATATCCTCTAGCTATGGATAAGAAGTTCAAGTACATCCTTACTACTACTGATTTCTTCTCCAAATGGGATGAGGAAATACCTATCAAAGAAGTTAAAGCCAAAATAATTGTTAGCTTTTTCAAATCTAACATCATTACCAGATTTGGTTTCCCTCATACCATATTGATGGAAAATGACACCAATTTCTATTCTACTAAGGCGAAGAGGCTATATCAGGAATACAACATCAAATCAAACCATTCATCCCTATATCATGTAGCTACAAATGGTCAAATAGATTCTTTTAATAATACTCTATCAAACATAATTGAGAATATGGTGGATAAAGATAAGAAATCTTGGCCTGACAAACTCTTTCTTTCCTTATGTGCTTATCGGAATACTACCCATACTACTCTATACTCATTGGTATATGGAATAGAAACAACCTTTCCCATTGAGGTTTAGTTTCCATCATTCCGTATTTTCATTTGTGACTGGTTATCCACAGATGAGAAATCCCAGAAACAACTGGATGAGCTAGAGCGACTGGATGAAAAGAGATTGAACACCTTGAATCACTTGGAGGTGTATAAGAACTGGATAACATGAGCCTTTAACAAGAAGGTCCGTCTTCATCCATTCCTCCAAGGAGAATTGGTTTTGGTCCTCAAAAATCCGATGATACTAGGAAATAAGCCTCCAAATCTTGAGATAAAGTGGGAGGGACCTTACTCCATACATAAGGTCCACTCTAATGGAGCTTATTCCACAATCTAAATATATGGAGAAATTACTACAACTCTAACCAATGAAAGTTTCTTGAAGAATTACTTTGTGTAATCACACAGAGTTCATCTTAACTGTAGGATGTTAAACTGTATAGCACTATTGGCATCCATGTGGCACGATGTTAAATTGTACAAAATCATCATCCTTTTCACATGACATTAAAATGCACGACATGAGGTCTAATATGTAGGAAATGAAACTGCATAGCACCATTTTTCCTCATTAGATGACATTAAACTATATGGTTTACATCTCCCTTGTTTGACATTAATAAATTCCCAAGATACCATGAGTAGACACTACTTGTGGTCCCTCAAAATATGAGTATCTTTTATTTTTAAACCTCACTCACATCATTTCCACTCCCTAGTGGCACTTGAGATCCATTCCTACCTATTTTTGTATCAAAAGTGCATAGGGAACTTTATCAAGAACTATGTATGGCTTGATTATTTCCCCAAAAAGATACGCAGTGACACCCAAATCTCTAATATCAAGCCCAATCACACAAATAAAGAAATATTTTCCCCTTTCCCTGTGTATGAACCAAATCTATACTGGGAACTCCTATAGAACATATGGCTTGATTATCGTACTATTTTGTGTCTTGAGTCGAACAATTATTTTGGAAAATATCTAAAAAATATTAAAACCCCATTCCTCACATAAAAACTCAGTTGGTGTGGGGAACCATTGTAAATAACTATGTGTGGATTGATTATCATCCTATTGAGATACACAATGATGCCTGGATTTCTAATCCTGGGTTGAGATGTGATTTTATAAAAAATCCCCCACTCCCTATGTATGGATCATACCTTCACAGGGAACTTTGTCAAGAATTACATGTGACTTGATTATTTCCCTAACAAGATACATGGTGACACCCAATCTCCAATATTGGGTCCCATCACGATTAAATCATAAAGCCCATTTAATTACTATGTATGAATTAGATCTACATAGAGAGCCTTAAAGGACCACGTGCGGCTTGATTCGCATCCTAGTGAGATACATAGAGACACCCGGGTCTTTCACCTTGGTTCAATGACAATGTTTTCATCCTTTCACATCAGTTCATCTTGTCCTTACTGCATGATGTTAAACTTCAAGTAATATCAAGAACTATGTGTGGACTTATTCTCATCCATATGATATAAATAGTGAATCCCAGGTCTTCAATTCTAGGACTAGCCACAGAAAAAACGTAGAAAAATCCCCTACTCTCTTGTGTACAAGTCAGATTCACATGGGGAGATCCATTTTGAGTTCTTACATTACACATGAACCCATTTCTATTATAACTATGGATGGATTGATTATTTCCATAGAAATATATGTAGTGTCACTTGGGTACTACACCCTGATCCAACCAAAATATTCCTTTTCACATCAGAATCACCCACATCCTTTCCGTAAGACATTAAACTACATGGCCTACATCCTCACCGCATGAATTCAGACTGCATGGTACCTCTAGAGCTATGTATAGCTTGAATTTTTTCCCATTGAGATACATAGTGAATCCTAGGACTTAATCCCTAACCCAACCATGGGGAAAAATAAAATTCTTCCTCTCCTGTATACAATCCAAAATCTATGTAGGATATTTCATTTTGGGTCCTCTCCTTAGAGATACCACCAAGGAAATAAGAGATACCCCCCTTCTAAATATGATACCATCAAGAGTAGTTTTTTATTCAAAGGAAGGTAAAAAAAGAAAGCAATAAAGACAACCCGCTTCAAACTCATGGTCATTATCAATCCAATGCTTCTTTTATACGTTGAAAAATTCCCTTTCACATGTCACACTCCTAATCTTGAATACTTTAAGATCTTCATAACCTTTCCTGGACTTTTATTGTAAGAATGTATGATACCTGAGATTTCCTTTTACTGACCATTTAGTACGTGTCTTAGTTTTCTTTACATAAATTCCCCCATAACGGGTTTATCAGCCAAAGTATTTCATTATTTGGTTATACAGTACATTCCCAGTTAGCCTTGTATAAAAAAACCCTCATAACAAGTTTTTCAACCAGTGTTAACTTTGTTCTTAGGATAATCATCTTCTATCCCTTTACTCTTTTTAATATGGTATACTAGAACCCGAAATTTTAAATCAGCAGTCATCTTCTGCATTTTTATCCTATTCTCCTGATCTAAAAGTCTCCAAGACCATGGTTTATATTTCCCCTCATTATATTTTCAAAGAATACTAGTATAATCTTGGGACATTTGACAACATACCATCCATCTTTTTTGTAATATTATATTCCTAGTCATAGGACCTAAAACTACAGACACTATACTTACTATGCTTGGGTCAGACCTACATAGAGAATCCATTTCCCCAATTCTTTGAAAATTCTGACTTGAAATACACCTTCTATATTCATGTACTTTCTCCACAAACCAAACTATTTTCTTGGGAAAATCCAAATCTCCAAGAAATTTCATTGGATTTTAATGATAAAATATAATAATTATTGAGACCTCCTTTACCCGACTATGTAGTATGTTCCCCATTGGACTTGAATAAGTTTCCCCCATAATAGGTTTGTCAACCTAAGGACGCCACTACTTGACCATGCAGTACGTTCCCTAGTTGGAATTGCATAAAAAACCCTCATAATGGGGTTTTCAACCAGTGGTAACTTCGTTCCTGGGTGATACCTCCACTAACTTCATAGACCCCTTTTACCATACCATCATTCAGATCTAGGAACCCCCAAATCATTGCTTATAATTTTCTCCTTCCATATATTAATATAGTATCACATTTCTAGATAGATTAACAAGAATCATAGAATCAAAAAACCTTTTTTCAAAGATAAAGAACTTAAATTATAGACCGTATAATTTCCATTCTGCATGAATTTAAACTGAACAACATAATTTCCTCAATGTATGACTTTAAAATACATGACATAATGTCATTTATTTATGAATTTAAATTTCACAACATAATATTCTCACTACATGACTTTAAACTACATGACACAATGTACTTGATATACAACTTTATGCTACACAACATAATGTCCTCACTGCATGAATTTAAACTACACAACACAATTTCATTGCTGCATAACTTTAAACTACAAAAAATAATTTCCTTGCTGCATGACATTATACTTTATGATATATTTATCCTTTGTTATAAAAGGAGGATTCCCCCCTTGAAGTTGGTTAGATAAAAAAATTACCCTCTTTCACACATCAAATTTATGTAGGAGTGGTTTATCATTCATGGCCTATACCGACATAGATATTCCCTTGATCTTTATACATCTTACATTGAAAAAAACACCCCTTGTGGTCTTGAGAATTCTGAATCTCTATAAAATTCCTTCACCCAAGGGCAATAGAATTTCAAAGTCCATGGGAACTCCTTTACCTGACTATGAAGTACCTGCCCCCATTTTCCTTTCATAAGTTTTTCCATAACGGGCCTATCATCCTTAGGATTTCTCTATTGACTATGTAGTACGTGCACTAGTTGGACTTTCATAAAACATCCCTCATAACGGGGTTTTTCAACTAGTGGTAACTTCATTCTTAGGAGATAACTCCTCTATTCCCAAATATAAAGTTTTAGATTAGGGAACCATATAATCATGACTTGATATTCCCCTTGGAAGTATTTGAAAAATATACGAACATTCCTAAGACATCAAGCCTTGTTTGGGTTATCATCTCAAAATTCCCGATCAAAGGTGGTTGACCTAAAACACTAACCGTTTTAGTCCAACATGCATGAATTTAAACCACCCATAAAAAGAGAAATAGTACTCACCAGGTTGGAAACTTTCAAAGGTAATTTGAGAAAAAAGTTGAGTCTCATCTTGATAGATCTACACTCTATATGGTTCATAAAATATTGAGTAGTTAAAAGTTAAAAGGCAAAAATCCTGTTAGGATGAAAACTGAAAATGGGTGTCTTAAGAAAAATCCATGTGTCTCCCACTAAGTCTCTTTTATATTGATCTTATGAAAAAATTTGGGTGATTACACAAAAGACACAAAGTTTGTAGGGTTTTCTATACAACATTAGTAACAGTCAAACTATGCTCGCTAGGCCCCATGACTTAGGAAAAAATTAGAGAATCCTTTCAAACTTGATTTAGCTCCAAATCCAACCAAATGATGATTGAATTAATTAAATTACTCTAAAGTTACCTTAAAATTATATTATTTTCATTCTGAATGAATCAAATTCTAAGGCTGGGGGGATTTTGTTGACACTACAAAATGCATTTCATGTACTTTACTGCAAAATTCATGATATAATTCTAAATCATACAAAAAATGTTGAGTTTGTGTAAAGATGATTCTTCAGACCTAAATAAGATACAAGATGGATTTCCATGTGCCAAAATACTACTCTATAATGAGGGATAAGTGGAATTATTCCCTCTCAAGAGTAGGCCATAGATTTCCAAGATCGATGACAAAAAGGTATCGATGCATTAAAATTAAATTTATGAGTTTTTTCTGAGAATATGTGGTGTATTCACCATCTCAATAAGTTTATATCTAAACGATGGATTCTATTTCACTGGTCACGGATCCCAAACACACTAACAGATCAAAAGTTATGGAACTTGGAAGGCAGATAAATTTTATAAAGGGATTCTGAGGACCTGTGCCAAGGACCTGCACTGAGGACCTATATTGAGGACCTGTGTTGAGGACCTACACTGAGGACCTAAATTGAATACCTACACCAAGTAACTTGGTTTCCTATAAATAGGACCCTTGGGATTCTCATTTGAATACCTAAAAAATAGGAAGAATCACCAAGCTTTGGTCACGTAACCCCTTCGCCCAGGTCTCCAAAAATCTCTCAGGTAGCTCTTCGAAACCTGAGAGAAGAGAGAATTAAAGGGGAAAAGTTGGATCAAAGTACCATCAGGGTCTAGAACATAAGGACATTCCATAAGGACCTATGCTAAGTAACTTCCCTAAGTACCTACCTTAAGAATGTTCCCTAAGGACCTGCACTAAGGACCTACCCTAAGAACCTACTTTAAGGAACTACCCTAAGGACCTTACCTAAGGAACCAACCTAAGAACATTCACTAAGGACCTTCCCTAAGGACATTCCCTAAGGACCATACATAAGGAACCACACTAAGGACATTCCCTAAGCACCTGCACTAAGGAACTACCCTAAGGATCCACACTAAGGACTTACACTAAGGACCTACACTAAGGACCATCCCAAAGGACCAGCCCGAGGGACCTTCCCTAAGGACCTGCCCTAAGGACATTCCATATGGACTATCCTTAAGGACCTAAACTAAGAACCATATCTAAGGATATCCTGATCTAAGAACCTGAGCTACAGTGGTCATCCTCCTTAGGAGTAAGCCCCAACCAAACCTCAAATGTGAATCCTCTTTAGGAAAAATCCCCAAACAAACCTCAATTGGGAATATTTCTTAGGAGTAATCCACAAAAAAACATAAAATGGGAATTCACCTTAGTATTAATCCCCAAAAAACTCCAAATGGGAATCCTCCTTTGGGTCTGAGCTCAATGGGAATCTTCCTTAAGAATAATCCCCATTCATAATTCCATTAATCCGGGTATCCTCCTCAGAAGTAAACCCCAAATTAAGCCCCCAAATCACCATGAATTAAAATGTCCCTCATGTTCCCTTCATAGGGGATATCCTTATCAAGAGTAACCCCTAACCTATCATCTCAAGGGTCCATACTCCCCTATGATACATACCCTTGAGGACCTCCATAGGTGTGGGTCCTCACTAATAAACTACATGGGATTTGACTCCCATCCAAATGGGATATGTTGGAAGACTCCCTGAGGTTTAAACCCAACATCCTAAAACAAACCTATTATTTTGGTTCATATCCCCATCATGGTCTAATTTAACACGGAAACTCATGTCTTTTCCAAGTTCTGAGGGTTGTTTTAGCATAAGTCCCACACTAAACTTTGACTAGTCACCTTATGCCTAGAAGTCCTTACCACGTGATGCTAAACTGTATGGTTGGGTCCTCATCACATAACATTATAAGGTATGATGTGTCTCATTAAGTGACACCAAGCTATGTGTGTTCTGATTCCTTTCACAAGGATACATAGGATTCCCATTTATGAGTTTGATCCCAAAATCAAACAATTCCCGTCTCCTTGGATGACAATAAACTCTAGAGTGACATTAGTCTACCTAGATGAAAATAAACTCCAGAGTTCCCCACTGTGTGAATAGAAAACTTGAATCATCGTAATAATGAACAAAGAATCTCTAAGTAGTATATAAGAGTATGACATTAATGGATAACCTTGGATACCTACAAATATCTCCATTGATGATGAACATCAAATACATACAGATGATTCTGAATTCCACATATGCTAATAATTGATTTCTAATTTAGGAAAACCCACACCATACATGGGAAATAATGAAGGATTCATGAACATATCTTAAATCTATAAGATAATATCAAAGTAGGAAATAATTACCCCCAAAAAGGGTGTGATGGGCCCAACCTCTCATCCTCTCAACCAATGTGATTTCTTCAGCATTGTAGGTCAAAATCCCTAACAAGTGCATGCCTTTGGAAAATAGGACCCTATTGATATAGAACATTATATGTTCCCGATTCCATGAATTAACATGTTGGAAACTATTTGGAAATAGAAAATTGTTATTGGGAACAAAATCTGAGGGAAACAAAAAATGGTGAATCCGATGTGAATGACTTAACTATGATATTTCCATAAATAAAAGGGATGTACTAGTCAATATCCATCATACCATTCCATTCCCCAAGGAAAACCCATTTCTATAAAAATGCCATTGTAAAAGTTAACATAACACCATCATGTTGTGTTCTCATTTTCACTACTCGATCAGTTGTCACAAATTTATACCCATTGATTATTAAACATTTTTATTCATGAACCAAAGAATTGGGACCAAAATCCAATGATCTTAATTCTTGAGAAATAGAGTCAATAGTAAAACTTAATACCTAAAATATATATGAATAATAAAATTAAGTGAATATATATATTTTAATTTAATTAAAGTAATGGTCATACCTTTGATTTCAACCAATCAAGAAACTCTTTGCTATGAAAATCCTCTCTCCTTCTCAAAGGAAAAGATTGATGAACACTAATTATAATTTATTTATTTTCCCTACATAAAATGATAATAAAAGTTTAAAGTATATGTGAAATTACATAGTATGAGATAACATATAAATATTCAAATTAATTACTTTATATAGTCATCGAAAAAAACCATAGTTAAACAAGATTGCGCGATGTGCCATATCCCGCTCTTCAAGGATTAATATAGACGATAAATATAACCTAATAATTACTCATGTTTGAGGAAGATATGGAAGCGAGTGACCAATTTCCCCATACTTCTCATCCTCATTTATCATTGGCTGGTTATGTCTTGTGCTCACATAAGACAAACACATTGAACAAAAATCCATACATTCTTGAGCCAGATTACCTCTCATAATGGAATCTTCTAGATAATTCTTATTTTGAACATAGGATTTCATTTTGAACATATTTCTTTCAGTAGGATACATCCACCAAAAAGAAACAAGAACCCAATAAGTTTTTTATTTAGAAGATAAACTATTAAATGCAACATGAAAGTAAAAAATGGGGGCACTGTTTTCCAACTCAAACAAAATTAATGGTCCTATTACTGCATTGTTATCAAGAAATACTTGGATAAACTTTTAGCAAAAAGGCATCTAAAAAATGGCACAAGAGGATCACCTTCACCCTTACATTATTTTCTAGTAAATGACAGAATATTTTTGGAATAAATTCATAAATAAGGTTGTGATAATCATGAGTTTTTATAGATTTTAGTTTCAACTTCGTTATGTTGTATCATTTAGATATGGTTTTATAATAGCCATCAGGAACCTTGATGTTATCTAATAATTATAGAAATTTATTTTTCTCTAAAAACTTCATAACATAATAAGCACACAGAACTTTCCATTTGTTTTCACTAATACACAAAATATGTAGTTCTAGTCAAATATCCTAATCCATCAAGTATCGGGGAGATCAGAAGACATCTTTGGTCTTCCCATTGATATTTAAAATAATTGAAAGAAAAAACTAACAATTATTTTTTCAATGAGCATTAAATATAAACAATGACATGAAAAATTGGTAAACCAATATGGATACTAAAAAAAATACTTTTCTTTTTATAATTTTAAGTAGATTTAGTGTCAACATTTTTACTCTTTCTAGATTTCATCTGAACATTACCTTATGAAAAACTAAAATCTTTCAATTCATTAATATGATCAGTTCTTGAAATATATTGAGGTGGTTGTTAAATGTTAATAATATTATTAAACCTTCAATTATTCTTCCTGTATAGATGATCCATTGGAAAGAATCATCGATGCCCCATGAAATAGAAACTATGAAGATATTTAAGCTTTCTTGATCATGTATTATTCATAAAAAAATGACATGATAGTTTTCCATTCATACTATAACTAGAAATCATTGCATAAGTAGGAAAATCATTTATTGTTCATAGAAGGGAAACATGAATAGGAAATATATTTTTTGAAGAAGCATCGAATGTGCGCACACCCATATCCCAAAGATACATCAAATATATTATTAAAGGCTGAAATAAGATGTATATATAATTGTGAGGATCAAAAGGTCCATATTTTAGTATAATCAAGAAAGTGAAAGGTTTTTTCATACACATCCACAGAGGAATATTATAAATTTAAATAAAACTAGCCACATACTATGACCAGTAAGAATTTTAAAAAATAGATTAAAACTGTCACAAGATATTCCCAACCTGAAATTACAAACCTCAGTTGAAAAATTGGGATGTTTTGAATAAAATTCCTACCATGATAATCCATTTTTAGGATGAACCAACACATAATCACCTTTAATTTTATCAGCATCATTCCATCACATATTGGTTGATATTTCTGCAGACATGAACAGATTTTGAAGACAGAGAATCAATAAGAAGTGCCGCATAAATTTATGTGGAACATGAGATGACATTACATATGAATTTTAATTCCATAGAGATATACCCCATTCTTTACAATAATTAAGGTTATTGTTTCCTCCCAAAATAAACTATAGTCTTCTAGACAAGAAATAATTTTATTAGTAGAAAATCTGAGCCTCTTAATTAACTTTCATGACTTATAATGATTTGATGGAATATATACAAAACTATGAATAAATTAATTAAAAAAATATAATAATATAATCATTGGAAGTATTAAAAATTCCATACATGGTTTTTCTATGATATAATTGAATTAAAAATTATAACCTTTTCAGTTTAGCACATTCCCGATATACAGGAGTTCTGGCATCATCCATTAGTTTTTTCACTCTCTGACCATCATCATCTTCAGTATTTTCCTCATGTGTATTGATATAATTACCTTCTTGAATGGACATACTATATCTCTTATGATGATGCACAAATCTAAACTAATCAAATATCAAATTCTCTATACCAATTCTTTCTTTCCATTAATTAATATTAGAATATTGTCTCGTCTCTCCATTGTGATACCAAACATAATAGTTTATTTTAAATATAGATTTTTTATATGGTAGATAATTTCTTCCAGGCTTAATCGTGGTCATCCAACATAATTATAGCACTGAAACTATATATAACCCCCATATAAATCATTTTTAAATGAAAAATCTAAAAACATATCCAAATTATTTTGAAACTGTGTTAAAATATTATTGGTAAGATACATACATCTTATATCCATTATATTATAGGAAAAAATGTTATGTTCCAATCAACAATGTAAATAAAAATTATAAAATTCATGACAACCAATTTCAATATGAAATTCATCAAAGAAACTAATATTATTAAAATAAAAAACATATATACAAAATGTAATAAATGAGAGGGAAGAATGAAGTTGTATGGTATATGAAATGAAATACAATTTCTTTAGAAAAAAATATTCATCTCTAATTGGAAAGGATTCATTTATAATTCCAAATGTAATTATAATCCTAAAGAGATGTCATGAAAGGAATAAGATCTATATCTTACTTGAATAATTGATGGACCATTTTAAATTAAAACACTTATATATTATTTGATTCATTTTGATATAACAAAGAAAATAATCTATTTAAATACTTTATCTAAATACTCATAAATAAACACTGGAAACATTATTTAAAAATAGGAAAGGGTCACAAAACTATATAACAATGAGTAAGAAAAACAATGAAAAAATTTAAAATATTTTTTATTTCAATATACCTTCCCATTAAAAACATTTTATTTAATATAAAAAATACCTAGAAAAATTCCACAGTCATATTTTCAAATATAATCATTTAAATATTTATTGAATATCAGAAATCAAGTATAGTCGCATTATAGGAATATTCTAAAAAATGACATGTATGGAAGAGACAACCTACCAATAAAATCTATAGATGAGATACTCAAGATTTAGTAATAATAAATCAACCTCTTATAATGAATAAATTAATTTTTATAACAAATTAATTCCAAATAAATCATCTCCAGAAACTAATAATAACAAATATCAAAATAAAAACCATGAAAATAACTTCTAATAACCTATATAAATAAACTTTAACAAAACCCATGATTTTACTTACCTAATAAGTTCAAGATTTCAACCCATATTAAATAAATCCCTAGAATAATTTAGTAAAAATATTACCTCCAAAAAAACAATGATGAACATTTTTTAAATGATTTGTCTCAAACTCTTTTTTCTAGATCATATAGAATCATTACCATTTCAAATGAATTCCACATTTCCTTTATAAAATTCAATATAAATATCCATCCCAAAAGGGGTTATATATCCTTGAGAATATCAACATACATAGTAGGAAATACCCAAAGGTAAAATACCCATGTTAACACCATATATTCATGGTAATGAATAAGTAAAATCATAATAATTATTCATGAAATTAACAAAAAATTCCACCAATTGGTATGAATATACTGGTACTACCATCATGGATATAAAATGAAAAATCAAACATCACCCACAAATATAAAACAAAGGAATACTAAAGTCTCATCCAAATTATAATCATTAAACCAAAATACCAAAAATAAAACATCACCCACAATGAACCATATTTTAAATAATCCAGAAGAATTGTAACCTAACTGTATCTTGGTTAGGTTTTAATACATAAATAAAAATGAAAAAAATAGTTAGCAGAATAGAATAAGGATTTGGAACTCACTATTAAAGAAGATCAGAATAAAAAATCATAGAATCAGGGGAGAACACTAGAGGAGGAGAGTTATTCATCATTGATCAGGTGAGGGAAGAACATGAATTGACCGAAGTAGGGAAGATACACCTTGAAGTGTGAAGGGGGGAAGGTTTGGAGGATGGAAAAATTGTAGGAATCTATTGCAATAGTTTTAAAAAAACCGTTGGGATAGATTAGCTATACCCACAATTTACATAAATTGTGGGTATAGATAGACTCCAGATGAGCTATACCCTTGATTTATATAAATTGTGGGTATAATTCCATGGGGATAGACCCATATTCCAGTATTTATATTTACATATATTCATTTTAATAATAAATATATATGCATATATGTTGTTTATATATATTTTAAAAAATATAATTTAAATATAAAAAAAAATGTATATAATTTTTTAAAATACAAATGATAGTAAATTTAACATTTATTTTAATTAGTAAATTGTATTGAAAATATTATATATTTAAATAAAATATAGTTATAATATTTATAAATATAACTATACGTTTATATTTAGTGTAAATATTTATTTAGAGCCACTCGGCCATCCCAGGGATTGTACTATAGCATCTTGGGTGGAGTACGGGTGATAAGCGGTCTAGTGAGTCTAAACACGGGGAGTCTATTGAAGGTGTAATGGCGGTGAAACTGATCATGGGTAGCAGAAAAAAACTACATAGAGAACCCACTAGGTCGATGGATAAAAATTTGGGGTTGCACACCTGACGAGTTGTTAGGGACAGATGATAGGCTTATAGGAAGGGAAGTTATAGTTTGAGTCCTAGGCATATGTGGGCCTTTTGGCAATGTATTACGAAGGCCTATGTGACTTTGGGCCTATGGAATCTATATATAAGCTTTCATATATGCAAGGGTTCTCTCTCAACATAGTTAAAAAGAAGATTATCCATAAATAATAAAAAAATTCAAGGCCATCAAGCCAGGGGATTAATAAAAAATACTAATATTATATACATTTTATATAATTAGTAATTATTAATATTTATATAACAATATTAATTAATATTATGTATGATTTTAAAGAAATATATATGTTTAATACATACATACATATGTACATACAGAAACATAGTCACATATACAATTGTAATGTGTGTGTGTAGTTAGAATATAATATCATTGTATTATAGTGCAATGAAATTATAACTGCATTTAACTTAAATTGTGATTAAGAAATTTTCATAGAAATATTAATATTTTATAGATATTATTAATGAAATATATATATATATTTATATGTCGTTATTTATAATATTAAAAATTAATGTAATTAAAATATAGTAAATGCAATTTTTATAAATAAATATACATACATAAGTATATATAATAACACATTTTAATATTCTTCACAATAAACATCAATTATATATTATATATTATTTTCAAATAGATGTAATTTTAAAAAAATGAATAATTTTTCTTAAAATATAACTGATAGTAAATTTAATATTTATATTGATTTAGTAAAATATATTTAATTTATTTTTTATTTATATATAATAAAATTAATATTTATAAATAAAAATATACATTTTCATTTAGTATAAAATATTTATTTCTTTAAATAATCAATAATATGTCTAAAAATATAATTGATATTATTTAATTATAATTAATAATAATTAATAAAATATTAAATATTATTAATATCATATAAATTTATAGAATTAATAATTATTAGTATTATATATATAATAATAATAATAATTTTATACATTTATAAAATTAGTAATTTTTTTTTAGTTTGTGTTTTATCAGCACTAATTTTAGCACTGATATATCTTCATATATTAGTATAAAAATTAGTATTGATAAATTCATTCCATTATCAATACTAAATATAGAGATGATAAAATCTTTCGTTATGAGTGCTTAATGTTTTAGTGCTAATAAAGATCACTTTTATCACTAATTTTTGGTTAGTGCTAATAAAACTTTTTTCCTATTTTTAAAAGAACCCTAACAACCATGCTGCTCCTCCTTTCCATTCAAGATTTTACAGAACCCAAAATTTACTACCACCACTATTGAAATTTTTCAATGAATCGACCACAAAAAATGAAGGTATGTTATTCAGAATTTTTTATGGATTTCTCAACTGATCATGTATGAGTTTTTCATTATTTTTTAGTTGTTCATCTCGTAATTTTCTTTAAATTTGATCCCTTATTCTCCATATATGTACATTTTTATATATGTGTGTATATATAAATTTATATAAATATAATAATATTAAATCCCTGATTATTTTGGTTGTTTTTCACATAATTGTATGCATATATTTGTGTATATATACAAAAAAATATGTATAATTTTTTTATTCATATATTTTTATCTATATACATATTTATATATGTATTTTATTGTTTTTTTGTGTGTATTTATCTCTCTTGCACTCTCTCTCTATCTCTATGTGTGTGTGTATAGAAATTTATATATTTATATATAAATAAACACATATACACCAAATAGTAAGTATCCTCATTAAATTTATATGTATTTTTTGTTTACTTTATTTATGTATGTATCAAAATCTTCAAGAATATTATTTCATTTTATTGTTTGTAATTTGAAATATTTTCTTCACACACACACATGTATATTTATATGTTTACACACTCACAATTGTTTATTTACTCAAAAATATTTAATTTGTTTATATATCAATGCATATATATAAAATAAAATTATATATATATACCAATTTTATTAAATGTGTATATTTTTTAATGTATTATAAAACATAGAATTTATATATATTCTTTTATATACCTTATATATATGTATTATAATTCAAAAATATTGTTTAAAAGTTATACTTTATATTGTTTACTCTTGTAAAAAATGATACATTATACGCATATATTCAGTGTATTTATTTAATTTATGTTAAATATGAATATTATTGAACCAAATAAGAAAAATACGAATAAAAAATGGATGGATTCCAATCATAAAAGAGAAGAGTATGAGGATGGGGTTAAGGAGTTCATTAAGTTTACAACAAAGCTTGGAAATGACCCTTCTCAAATCATTTTTCTGTGTTTATGTTTTTATTACTAAAGATGAATTTATCTGGATGATTTGGAAGAAAAATTGATCTATTATAGAATATATCAAAGTTATAAATGTTGAAATAAACACAAGGATGAATATAATGTCACTCTCGATAGGGATAACACTATGATTTTTGGATCATCTAATATGAGTATAAATGTAAATAATAATGGAGATCATATTGAGGAAATGACCAAGGCAATTGAATATGATCTTCATGATTAGTTAATGTTATTTGAGAAGTTAAAGAGATATGTAAATATGTCATCGTATGTTTGTTGTACTAAATATACTACATTGTCAGTCGTATTTAATTTATATAATTTGAAAGTTTTCAACAAATGGAGTGACACTATATTTATATAATTACATTATTTCTTGAATGATATGTTACCAGAATATAATGAGATTCCTTATCAAATATATGATGCTAAATGAATGTTATATTCAATGGGTATGATCTCTAAATAATACATGTCTATCCAAATGACTATATATTTTTTCTCAAGGACCATGAATCACTTAAAAAATTCTATAAGTGTGGTACAACTCAATACAAGAAAGATGAATCAAGACCTTTAAAAGTTTTATGGTACTTTCTAATTATTACAAGGTTTATATGACTATATGTAAGTGATGAAACTAAAAGAAAATTGACATGACATGAATATAAAATAATTCATTATGGTAAAATTCATCACACAAAAAACTCTCCTCGGGGGAAAAAATTGATCATGAGTATCCTAAATTTAGAAACAATCCAAGACACCTTAGCCTTGCACTATCTATATATGGAATGAATCATTTTGGGGTATAAATTAGCACTCATAGTACATGAATGAATATATTGGTAAATTATAACTTTCCACTATGGTTATGCATGAATAGTAAGTATATTATGTTGAATATACTTATATAAGGACCAAAACAACCTAGTAATGATATTGATGTCTATTTTGATTAATTAATTGAATATATAAAATTGATATGGGATTTAGGTGTTATATTGATTATTCTCATAGAAATTAATAATTCAAATTAAGAGCCATGTTGTATAGGAATATAGATTAATTTACTGCATATTTAAAAAATTCAAGATATAGAATTAAAGGAGTGTTTGGGTGACACATTTTTGAAGAAGGAACACACTCAATTAAGTCGAAACATTCCATGAATACAATGTTTCTAGTACATCATAAATTTCTACCATGATGACATAAATACTGATCTTGGAAAAACTCATTTGATAGGAATTTAAGAAAAATTAAAATAATTTCTCTATTAATAGGCAATGAATAGATTGATAATGTAATCAATATTGTTATAGTTTTTGGTAAAACCTTTTCAAAATATTTATAAAACTTTTTAGAAAATGAAATTGGTTTCTTTGAATTAATGTATTGGAATTATTTTTATATCATAGATTTTATTGATATCATGTTTTTAGAAAAATGTATATGTGATAGTGTCATTTTAATGTTACCAAATACACAAAGTAAAATAAAAATAGCATTTAGGCTAGGATGGACATGATTGATATAATGATAAGAGAATATTTGGTGCAAGTGAAGGGTGAAATACAAAATTTTCGTCCTCCAACAACTTACACTCTATCCAATAAAGAGATTTTTGTTTTCAATATTATTAATGGTGTAAATTTTTTGAAGGTGTATTAATAAAATATCAAGAATATAATATCAATGACCGATTTAAAGTTAAATATATTAAGATCACATGATTATCATGTTTTCATATAATTTTTATTTCTTGTGGTTTTGCATTTCATTTTACCTAAAAATATTTGTCACACAATAACTAGGGTTTAATTCTTT
This sequence comes from Viscum album, assembly GCA_963277665.1. Lineage (NCBI taxonomy): Eukaryota > Viridiplantae > Streptophyta > Magnoliopsida > Santalales > Viscaceae > Viscum > Viscum album. The sequence continues at coordinate 832,929,822 of OY728140.1, forward strand.
TTCAATGTGGTATACATTAAATCTATAGAGACGAAGAAGTTTCTAACTGTAGAAAATTATATTGTTTTCATATTAAGTGAATTGGAAATGTTCTTCTCCTAACGATTCTTTGATATAATGGTTCACTTGATGTCTCTCTTGGTTATAGATATTTGAATATGTGGTCCTCTACATTATAGATGGATGTACTATAGTGAACAATATATGACGATTTTTATAGGGTATGTTAAAAATCAAAGTCTTACAGATGTTTTTACCTAAGAATGATATATTTTTATGGAAGTCATATTCTACACCGAATACCTATTAGACGCGAACAACATTGGTCTCACAAAATCCCATAGCACTGGGAGCCTTGTGGGTGAAGGAATTTATGAAAGAGATATGATCACAATAACCATTATAGATAGGGAGAAATATCACCTGTTTTTTTTACATAATAGTATTGATGTTAATTCATATATTAAAACTCACAAAGTAATTAATAGGTATTTGAATCCATCAATGATTGAATATTGGATATTAAAAACAAATAATCAATAGTTTTAGGATTGTTTCAAGACCATATTTTAAACAATTTATCTAAAAATGCATATTTTAATGTAGTTTATAGGATAGGTTTATGAGTTATAGAGAGTTTGAAACCAGAATTTAAATTTTTTGAGAGTTTTCTAAATTTTTTATAGTAGGCACATGATTATTAGTAACTGTAAGAAAATTGTGCACATGTGGTATGAATTTTACTAGTGTTATTTCACATGGATTGAGAATGGTTTATCCAACTATGAAAATCTCTCTATAAAACCATAAACCTTATATTTTCCCTTGGGAATGACCTATGTAATCAATACAAGGTTTGGGAAAATTGTTTGGATATAATGATGGATGTCTTGTTTTAAATTTTTTGGTTTTCAAAAAATACACCTCACCTAATTTTAAGGGGATTTTAACCCCCTTCTCCTATATTTTTATTGTTCAACATGAAAAAAGGAGAGATACTATATAAACAACCCTAAAAAAATCCTCCTCTGATTCACTATGATTTTTCTTGTGATTTCAAGTCAATTCAATCTGGGTAAGGATTTCTTCCCATCCCCTCTTTCTTCCTATTATTCCTCTATGATTTCTTCCCCTTCACTCATTTCACACTATATGATCCAAAACTTAAGGATTTTTCTAACCAATATCATGTTTTAGGAATTTTTTTAATTTGATTATTTACATGTTTATATATTTTTTGGTCTCTTCTTACTTTCTTGGGTGTTCTTCATTGGAGGTGATGCATTTCAGACCTGTTATGACTTTATTATATTAATTTGATTTAGGTTTTTTCTCTCTTTCCTTGGCATATAATTTTTGTTCTTAGTGTTTCTGATATCCTTAATTATTTGTTCAAAATCATATGTGATAGTTTTAATGAATTTTAGAGGTGTTCTAAATATTTTATCTCTTAGAATAAAGTTTTTACTTAGAATTTCAAGTGGCACTTAAAATGATAAGTATTAATAAATTATAAAGGGATGTTTCAAAATAAAGTGTGATATTTAAATTATTTTCACCCTATTTAAGAAATAAAGTAATTGTACAGTGTTATTTTAAGACTTTAGGGTATTTCAACAAAAATGTGTGTCACTTTTTAATGAGTAATGAAATAGATTTTGTTAAATTACATAAATAATGTTTCTAAAATAAATTTCAATGGGTTGATTTTAAAAGAGATGTTTTAAGTGAAACTTAAAATGACTAAAAAAGATTGAGCATTATGAAGTCACTTTTATTGGGTGGTTATACACTTATATATAGGTATATGTTTATATACATGGATGTACACATTCACATGGGGATATATGAATGTATTCATAGAGTAACATATATATTTGGGTTTTAATATACATATATATTGGTATATATACATATACTTGGATGTACACATTCTCATGGGGATAAGTGAATGTGTGAATAGATTTATGTATATATATATTCAAGTAAATGTATATATGTATAGAAAAAAGGGAAGTATTGGAATATGAATTTGATGTTTGAATTATTATTTTAAACTAGTTTCCCAAATAGTATTTCTAAAATTAATTAAATAACTATTTGTAACATTAAAATAGTTTTTAAATTGTGTGGGTGTGTAAGACCCTCGTGAAACCCTAGTTTCTTGTGCTTAACTTGGTTTTTGGACATAAGGTGTATGTTTTATATTATGTGTTATAAGTGGACCTTATTATCCTTATAATGTAAATTATATGATTAGGGTTACTTATTATGATGGTGTTTGATGCAGGGGAGATTTATTTATTATGCTTGTGATGCATGAAATTGATTCTTATCTAATTGCTCACCTACTATTGTTTCCTTCATGGGTACACTAGTAATTAAGTGAGAAATCTAGGTTTATTCCACACTATATAGAAACAAACAACTAATGTTCCCCTTAGTTATGTTGTATTCCAAGAATAGTGGAGAGTGGCCCCTCATGAACCTTGGTACAAGATAATTTGGTGGTTGTGTTAGGAGACAACATAGGCTGGTAGGTTGGTCTTTGTTTGGTCTTATTCATATCTTTTGTTTTGTGATGGGATGTCATAGTGATTTTTTATCACTTTTGTTTTAAGTTACTTTTAAAATAATTTTTTATATGATTCTTAAGAGTGTTTCAGTTTAAAAAAGAAATAGAATTCAAAGGGTTGTTATTGTTTAAATGTGTTTTAGTCAATTTAAAATGGTTTTAAGTAATTTTTTTCATTCAAGAAAAATAATAATAAAGTTTTTGAAACCATATTGACTATGTTATTGGATTTCATATGCTTATGTTTTTAAAATATATATTTTATAAATGTATTTAAAACTAGCGTGATTGAAATGTCACTGAAAGGAATAACACAAACTCCTTGGTGAGATTCGATTGGGATTGATTTCACTCATACCCTGCATACACCCTTCGGTCTATGCACCTTGTACATTTTATTTTAGGTGAGTTAGCTTCAGTATCTCTCTTATGTTAGATGTTTTTATATTTTTGGATAAATTTTCTATGTTGTATTTGTTTATTTCCTTTATTTCTTTTAATTTACTTCTTAACTTATGGGGAATCTTATTTTATCCTTACTCCATACACTATTAATTTATTTTCTTTTGTTATATATGGTACCATAACATTCCCTCCTATCATTTAGGGCACGTCATGGTGGTTTGAAGTTAAAATCATCTTTATAACTCAAGAGGTACATTTGAAAAGAGATTCTAGTTATATCTTTTCCATTTTTAACCTCGAGTTTCCTGGGATAGTTATGATATAGTTTTTATTTTGGTTGTTTTGTTGATTTATATTCAAATTGGTGATGTGAATTGGTCCTTATCAGCATGGTGAGTTGCCTTGAGGTTATTTCTGAACTTTGGTATTGAAATATAGATAATAATAGAAGCATGTGTTTGTCCTTAATGGCCTAAAAAACCTTGTAATTATCAAAAAATTTGTTTTGGAAACATTTTAGGAACCAATGCATGATTAACATGTGGTTGTCAACCATGTGTCAAAGATGAACATGGATATGCATCTCATTATAGTTTGATATTTATAAAACTTGGTTATTAGATTTTATTTAGTGGTTTTGGAAATGGTATAAGGGATAAGGTTGGGTTTTTACATGTTTTTATGGGAATTTGGTATTTTATTAGAGCTTGTTGTGTGTTTGTAGTGAAATTTAGACTTTGCTTGGAAAATGGTTTTACCTTGTGGTGAAGCCTTAGAGATAAATTGTGTAATGGATTTGGTTTTGAAAAATATTTTAGGAAGTGGTTTATTTTGTTTTAGAAACCCATAAAGTGTTTTTATTTTGTAATTGAACTTGTAATGTTTAAAATGTGCAGTGTTTGGTTTTTAAAACAAAACGTGTCTCATGTTTTGGATAAAAAGTGAGATCTTTAAAAATGTGGATTGGTTTTAGAAAATGGAATATTTTATTACAAATGGGGTTTTATAAATTTAATGATTTTTTGTGAGTGTTTTGTGTAGGATGTTTTTAAATGAAAGCATGGATTTAAGTGAAAAATTTTAAATGGGTCTTTTTTGTTTAGAGATTCTTTAAAATGAAAATAAAACTGTGAAGTATTTTATTTGATTCCTTAATAAAATGAAGTTATTTACCAAGGTTTTGTGGTTTCAAATTGGTGTGATTTATTTATAAAGGTATTCCTTGGTGTAATAATTTATTTTTGTAACCTTACTTGGTTTGGGTGGTTTTAAAGGAAGGATATTTTGGTTTATGTTCTTGATTTGTTTTTTTGAAAGGGGTGTGTTTTTAAGATTGTTATTTTATTAAGGTGGGGTTTCCTATTTTGATTTGTGAAACATGAAAATGTGATTCATATATTATTATAGTGATGGTATGCATCCTAGAAAGGGATAATAAATGAAGTTTAAGTCTTGTTCCTTGGGATAATACTCTCAGTGATCTCTTCCATCACTTAGAGGGGATTCCTTTAGTTTCAACCTCTACCTTGAATCTAGATGGAGTGGTGGGATTAGAACCTTCTACACTCATGAATTTATTTCAAGTTTATTTAATTATTACTTATTTATAATTGTGGTGGGAAAATATTTAAAGTGTAAATGGAGTGATTAGAAAGGATTGAGGTAATTCTCAACTCTCTTAAAACTCCCAAAGCTTCATAGTTAGAGCTGCTATAAGTAGATTCATTTGATTGAGCCAAACTTGGTGAGGATACTTAATTTCATCTTTTTTGAGTGTGGGTAGGTCTTGGGTATTCCCTAGATAATATTTTTTTCCTTTTATGTTTCTCTTTTATGGATGCAGATTCAGGTAAGGTTTTTGGTGAATTTTGGATGCTTTTGTGGAAATTTGGTGATATAATGGTTGTTTTGTGTTATATTGTGGATTTTTTTTCTACTTGAGGTTTGAATATGTGTTGGATTAGTGAGGAGAATTTTCTTTGATGCAAAGGAATGGAAAGAAACCTTGTATGTGTTCTTGGGTAATCGAGGTGTAAACAGAACTAGTTTAATTTATGTGTGGGCTGTTGTCTAGTTTAGCTTAGTTGGGTTCATTATGAGGTAGTGTTCCATTATTGACATTTTAGGTTACCCTATAGTGTAGTTACCTTGGGTTAGGGACCATTTCAATATTTTGGGATTGATTGTGGTAGTTCAGTTTTTTCTTTTGGGATAAGAGTGGGTGGAAGACCCTTTAATGAGTTTTATGGTTTCTATTTATGGATGTTTGGATGCCTCATGGTTTCTCCCTTGGGATGTGATTGAGTTGTTGTGGGTGATTTATTTAGTGGTTTTTAGTTTTTTTTTTCACTATTTAGAAGAAGTACAAATAGTGGGAGGGACGAGATAGGTCCCCCTTATCTCTTATTCCCTTTAGTTTGTTTATCTTGATTATATGATTCTTGGATTGGTTTAAGGATTACGAGAGATCAGTTTAGTTTTATTTCAGAAAAGGATTTCAAATGAATTGTTCCTAGATGTATTGTGTTGGGTAGTTTTATTTCACTTGGTTTCTTCCAAGTTTTATATAGGCCCACCCATGTCTTCAGTTGGTATGGAACAATCACTCTTGTTTATTTCCTTTTACTTTGATTATAGACTTTCTAGGGGTATAAAGTGCAATGGTGCAGAGAAATATCACTCTTTGGTGTGATGGTGGTATTTTATGTTATAATATAGAATTTATTTTATTTTATTTTATTTTGGGACATAATGAGTTCCTGAAAGTTTTGGATTGGAATTTTAAATTTTATATATTTTTTGTGCTGTGTACGGTTGGTACACAATTAATTTTAATAGTGCGATAACTATGCACATGGGGTCAGTATTTTACTAATACCATTTTATACAGCTTGAGAACATTTTATCCAACTATGAAACTCACTATATAAAACCATATGACTTTGTTTTTCCCTTGGGGGTGAACCTCATGATCAACACACAGTTTTATAATATAATGTGGAGATCATGCAGGATGTCATATTTTAAAGTTTTTAGTTTATAAAAATACCACTCACTTGATGTAATGCCCAGAACCCAGTTACCCAGAGTTGGTGCATTATTTCAATACATTGGCATGATTATAAGGAATCAAGTCCTGAGGGACCGATCAGTTTAGCATTCTTGGAAAATAGATTACATACTTGAACGTTACATTACACTTTCTAACATACATTACAACATAGATAGTTATTTGATAACTCTATTGTTCCCTTATCTTAACCATGCATCTCAATCATAAAACACTTACTGGGATCCTAGAAAAAAAACATAAGAAAGTGGTGAGCTCAGATTCTTAGTAAGGGTAAATAATTTTTCAGAAGCTATAAACTTTTAAGGAAAGATGTGTAATAAAAACAAGAGCCTTTGAAACATAAATTTGAACATAATATGAAAAAAATAATTCAAAAATTACCATATTAACATGAACATGGATGTTATACTAGTCAAATAATCCTATGTAATAACTAATTTCATAATGAGGGAATTTATAGTACTGGACTTTAATTTCTATGTCAAGGCCTCGTGCCCGGACCTAGGGGCTAACTGTAACCAGACCCCAACCCGGAGAGCCTCTGTAACCGAACTCCAACCCAGAGAGCCTCTATAACCTGACTCCAACCCAGAGGGTTTGCTATAACCGGACCCCAACCCAGAGGGATTACTTTTACTATTCCCTAACCTGGAACATACTAGTCCAACACATTCATCTTAAGAAGAGGTTGAAATATAACATAAACATTCGTATTAAAACTAGCATAAAAATGTCAATACTTGAACCATAAAACATGAATGAAATAAAAATAACTCATCCACAGTCAAAAATATAAAAAACCTTAAATAAAATATGGAAGATTTATATCATAATAAATTAACTTCAAACAAGTGTAAAATTTATCAAAGGATGTTGACATAGATGAAATCAAAACTATTTGAGAGAAATATCTCTTTCTATTTTGAAATCATTTAAGAGTCACATAATTATAAAGAAAATATTTATTTTGAAAATATTCTTATAATCTTGTAAGGGAATCTTCGATGATGTTATAATGGTGGAAAATAACTGCACCCACCATATGAGTTAAAAATACATTCTTACCTTAATTTTGTCGAAAAGGTTATAAATTACATTGTTTGGAAAATGACGGAAAGATTCCTTTCAAAAACATATAAGGTCAAATAAGGGTATAAATGAATTTAATCAATTTTCTAGTAAATAGTAATTTTTTTGAAATATATTTTAAGAAACATGGATTTGGATGATAAAGAGGTCCTAGTATATAATTACATATAAACAACCTTGAATAATGAAGAGGTTGTAGAATTAACCCTTACCTTGTACGTTTCCTTTGGTCGAGGGTAAATTTAACCTCTTGTATAATGACCATAGTATATTATTAAATTAAACTAGAACCATATTCATATTTATCATGTCATACATGATTAATTTATGACTTTATACTACCCATTTAATAATGATTTCCATGTTAAATTAACATTTTAGGTAATAATCACTTTCTTTATCGTACGTGTTTTAACTTGTTATTCTTGATCATATCATTTAGATCATGATTTAAATACTTCCAGAATGTAAAACTTGATTTATATATCATATATATTTAGAATATTAATATTTATAATAGATAGATATATGAAATGGAAGACACCATTTATGGAGACAGTAGGCCGTACGTATGCATAAACACTGTTTCTGTTTTCATATCGTATTGAACAGAAGTAAGTGAATAAGATATATGTAAGCACATACAAACACACACAAAAATAAATATATATATATATATCCAGTAGAATTATTATTTCATATATTATATACTTATTAATAATATATATATTTATAATCATCGTTGAATGGTGAACATGAAAATGAATCTCATCGCGTCGTGGAGACGGTAATACGTAAGTACGCACGAGCGATAATATAATTATATAGATGGTGAAATAATATGAAATTGTATGGTATATCATATTTAAATAATAATTAAAATGTTATATTTATTATTTACATCAATTATACTCATTTTTATACCCATACAAACAGTGAATTGTTGAATGAAAAACTATACCACAATGTGGAGACGGTAAGCCGTACGCACGCACGTATGGTGACTTTGTCATTTATAGGATGGAGAGAATAAAAAATATGGTTTTACCATATTAATAATAACATAAAATTATGTAAAAGGTACTGTAGTTATTACTTTATTATGGAAACAACAAAGAAAGAAGAAGTGTAAGAAGAAAATAACTTGAAAGAGGGTGGTAAAATTATTACCTCTTTTCGGGTGTTTCCTTTTGAGTTTATCAAAAGAGCTCTTTAGGATGGATTTATGACTAAATTAATTAATATATGTTGAATTTATGGTATTTGGGATGACATTTGGGCAGGTTTTGGCCGATCCAAATGGATTTTAAGGTGTTAATTTGAGAGAAGAGGAAGTTCCCTTTTATAAGAGGGGTGAGGGGCACCTTAGGAAAAGATTGAAGTATTATTTTATAATAAAATAATTTTCGGTTTATAATGCCTCCAAAATGAATTATTTAAAAAATAAGGTGTGGATGGGTCTAAAACCACTCAACCAATATGTTTTATATAGGTTTGGGTTAATATATTAACCTTATATTTAAGATTTTACTCTTAGTTAAATAGTTTGAAATTTACCACGTCTCTTTGTATTTTTATTTTATATGGTTAATAAACATAATATAAACTTCCAAGAGAACCCCAAGTGGTTCATTAATAACATATATAATAGTATTTAATCCCTTTGGCCAAAGATTATATTTTTAGGAATAGAATACCAATTAATAATATAATATTTGTTTTAAAAACTCTTTTATGTCAATTTTGACATTATTTAATAATTGATTTTTTAAAGTCCTTAAAACTTTATTAATTCAAAATAATTAAATATAATAAACCCCACCATGTCATAGTCACATATAAAATTTGTTTATGGCATAAAAACTTTCAAATTATATTTATTTTAGTACTTATAATAACATTTATTTGATTGTTTCATTAATAAGGAAAACACTGCATCATTATTGTGTCATATATAAATATATTTATTTTATGTCTAAAAATTATAAATAAAATATTATGAGATAGTTAATATTTTTAGATTTCTAATTATTATTTATAGTTTAATAGATAAATTATATAACCTCATATAATTTTTTTTTACTAAAAGATATTTTCTTTTGTTATTTTTGTCTTTACTTTAGATTATTGAATGTAAAATGTCATTATCACTCCCAAGTGGCTCCATGGGGTCCCAAAATAGACCCAAGGATGAAAATGATCGGAAATTTATCATCCTATAGAGTTAGGACACGTGTTAGGGAAATTTAATATTATTTTAATATTATTTCTTTACCCATATTTTCTAGATTTACCTTTTAACCGTGGTAAATAAAATATTTACCGAAATAATTATTCATAATGTATAAAAATAAAAGTAACCTATTTACAAAATTTGGACCTTCTGATTCCAAATATGGAATCAATTTTTTCAAATTCAAAAAACTGAAGTGGCAGAAATTAATTTAAAATTAATTCCTGTTGTCAAAAACAAAAAGTGTGTTTTTAAGAAATAATAACTATCAAAAGATTGACACTTGTTTATATCTGATTTAAATGTAAAATTACATCCAATGACCTAAATTATATTTAATGATAAAAATATAATATAATGATACTTAAAAAACATTCAAATTTATAATTTAACACTATAAATTATTTTGATTAAAAGTTGTTTTTAATTAAAATTTAGTATTTTTTCACTATTCATCAAAATATGAAAGTTATCAGAATAGTACCAAAATTTTATCCAAATTAAATTTTTATATCCCTATTCTTAATATGAATTTAATTTCACTAAATTTAATATATAAAAGTGTAAAATATTGGATTTAAAAAGGGTTCGCTATTAAAAGTCATAAAACTACATTTTTTGAAAAATACATATTTTATCTTAAAAATTGAATTTTTATTATATTACTTATAAGAAACACATAATATAAATGTTAAATTTATATAGAGTATATAATATTTGAAATTTGGTTAATACTATTCATAACCTCTTTTTGAACGACTATTTTGGTAAGTTGTGGTGGGATCGAACTCGTTGTTGCATGTAGCACAAGTTATTAAATTACTTAACATACTATGAAATCTTGGGGTGTTACATTCTCCCCTCATTCAATGAATTGAATCCTAGTAATTTAAAATATTTCTTTGAAAATAAAAGATTAAAAATTGAAAATACCTTTGTGGGAAAACCCAAATATGAAACTGGGTTAATAAAATTTAGTCTTAATAAGAGGACAAGGGAAATGAAAGGGTCACCACCAAATTATGATCTCGATTAGGAGAATGTTGGTGGAAATTATGGACACATAATTGGAGTAAAAATGTAAATATTTATTAGGAGTTATTGAGGTTATCAATCACAAACAAGTGTAAAATTGAGGGCCTCAAATCCGTCAATATATGATGATTTAAAATACCATCGGTTCAACAAAACATAAGTTATTAGGATAACACATTTTTGGTTTTAAGATCCCTTCCCTAAAGTTTCAGAATTAATTTACCCATAGAATAAGAGGGAAAAAAATTATATATATATATATACTTGACAAGTAGAGTTTCATCCTTCAACTAATTCTTACCACAAACTCATCTTTCACTCCAAAAGATTTCAAAAAAATATTCTATTTATCGTAATCGTATAGGGTTCCAAAAATATTGAATTTATAATTCACCTATCAGACCCTTTAAAAAAACTAGATTATACAATCCATGGGCTTCACGTAGTCCTGTGGTAGGTGATAAATCCCAATCGCACTATGGTTGTGGATTCGATTCCTGCAGCTTTGTCTGACGCGACGGATTGTCACACAGTTTTCGTGTTGTTCTTTTTATAACAATCCAAAAATAACCTTAGAAACAATATCCAATTTTAAACTTAATCCATTCCAACCTTTAGACTTATCCAAAATACTTCTATCCAAATTCATAGTCCAAAATTTATAAGTAAGTTAAAGACAATGAAGATCCTTTTTGCCACGTAATAACATGTGAACACTTTCATCATGTATTGGAAACATCCTGAATTATCATATAACCGTATTGATTACATTCATGCTCCCTTATTCCTTATAGAATACTAGATATACTCCCTATATCCAAAAATGTTGTAAACTCAAACAATGATGGAATATACAAATCATTAATCAGTTTCAAGGTAGTCAAGAATATCCAATATAATTTATCCAAATCAACTATCTCTTATTCCAAAATCACTACCTCAGTATCAGGACTGTATTATGGTTTACCTTTCCTTCAACCATTTATTTTCCAAAAAAAATTAACATGCTATTGAGTCACTTTTCTTGGTTCTACACAATCTCAATTCTTTAATGAAGTAGTACTGTAGTACAATCCTTATATACTCCATAATTATTATAACCAGTACATCATTGATACAATACTCAAATGACATAATTATTTAATAAAAAAATAAGAACTCTTAATCATTCCTCTTCATATTCAGTAGTATCATAACTTGATTATTATCCAATAGCATCATTTGGGGTATACTCAGATGATTTGGACATTGATTCACATAGTGTCCCAACTCCTTGCAGATGAAACATTGTACATTTGAAACCTTTTTCTTACCCTTACAATCATGTACTTGGTGTCCATTTTCTACACACTTATAACAAACTACCATTCCCTTCAATAATTTACCATGGTGATTCTTTCCATAGTTATCACATATGGAAAAATTCTTCTTTCCCTTATTCACTTTATCCATCTTTCTCTCTACCATCTTTTTCTTCTCTAGCTTCCCTTTAAAGCCATAGGACTTAGAAAATTCTTTTCTTATCTTATTAACACATGATAATACTTCTTCATATGATGATAACATGTGGGAGACTATTTCCTTTCTAAATGTTGGCTTAACACCATGAAAGATATGACCCTTCTTACTGTTTGGATCATGTGTATTGCTGGAGGTCTCATTCCATCTTCTGGGTGCCATTTCTATACAATGGAATACACAAGGTTTGTTTATGAATCACAATGCATAATTCTAAACTTATAAAATACCTAACATAAATTAAAAATATTATTCATATAATCAATAATCATAAAATGTTTTATTTGAGGATGTATTTACTCTTAAATCCTTCATAATGGCTTGTAATGAAAATATGAAATATCCTAAGCATATCCCCTGGGAGTGTCATAACCAAGAGTGCAGAAATGCCCATTGTTGTGCACCAGGATACCTCGAGTCAAGCCCTAAACTCCTTGTCGAAGTTTTCACTCCTAGGTACATCTGTGCCAGAGCCACCTCTACTTTCTTGTATCCAGATAGGGATGTATTTCCTGGAAAATACACAAAATCTCTATATTACCAAAATTATATTAAGTTCTTCTATATTAATCCTCAAAGTCTATCTAAGGATAATGTTCTCTAATTAGAGTTTATCTAAATCTATTTCCATGGTTATTGCTAAACTTCCTCTGATACCAACTGTAACGCCCCAAACCCAGTTACCCAGATTCAGTGAATTATTTTAATACATTGGCATGATTACAAGGAATCAAGTCCCGAAGGACCGATCAGTTTAACATTCTTGGAAAATAGATTACATACATGAACGTTACATTACACTTTCTAGCATAAATTACATCATAGATAGTTATTTGAGAATTCCATTGTTCCCTTATCTTAACCCAGTATCTTAATCATAAAACACTTATTGGGATCCTGGGAAAATAAAACATAAGAATGGTGTGATCTCAGATGCTCAGTAAGGGTAAATAATTTAGCAGAATCTACAAACTTTTATGGCAAGATGTGTAATAAAAACAAAATCCTTTTAAACATAAACATGAACATAATATAGAAAAAATAAATAAATAATTACCATATTAACATGCACATGGATATTCTACTAGTAAAATAATCACATGTAATAAATAATTTCATAATGAGGGAATTTATAGTACTGGACTTTAATTTCTATGTCAAGGCCTCGTGAAAGGACCTAGGGGCTAACTGTAACCGGACCCTAACCCGAAGAGCCTCTTTAACTAGATTCCTACCTGAAGAGCCTCTATAACTGGACTCCAACCCGGAGGGTCTACTGTAACCAGAACCAAAACTCGAGGGTTTACTTTTACTGATCCCCAACACGGAACATACTACTCCAACACATTCATCATAAAAAGAGGTTGAAATATAACATAAACATTCGTATTAAAAATATCATACAAAATGTCAATACTTGAACCATAAACCATGAATGGAATAAAAATAACTCATCCATAGACAAAAATATCACAAAAACATAAATAAAATATGGAAGATTTGTATCATAATAAATTAACTTGAAACAAGTGTAAAATTTATCAATGGATGTTGACATAGATGAAATCAAAACTATTTGAGAGAAATATCTCTTTCTATTTTGAAATCATTTAAGAGTCTCATAGTTATAAAGAAAAAATTTATTTTGAAAATATTCTTATAAGATTTTAAGGGAATATTCTATGATGTTATAATGGTAGAAAATAGCCGCACCCACTATATAAGTTAAAAAGACATTCTTACCTTAATTTTTTCGAAAAGGTTATAAAGTACCTTGTTTGGAAAATGACGAAAAGATTCCTTTCAAAAACATATAAGGTCAAATAAGGGTATAAATGACTTTAGACCATTGTCTAGTATATAGTAAAAATGTTTTGAAATACATTTTAAGAAGCATGTATGTGGATGATAAAGAGGTCCCAGTAGATAATTACATATAAACAACCTTGAATAATGAAGAGGTTGTAGAATTAACCCTTACCTTGTACTTTTCCTTTGGTCAAGGGTACGTTTGACCTCTTGTATAATGAACATAGTATGTTATTAAATTATAAAAGACCCATATTCATATTTATTATATCATACATGATTCATTTATGACTTTATACTACCCATTTAATAATAATTTCCATGTTTAATTAAAATTTTAGGTAATAATCACTTTCTTTATCGTACGTGTTTTAACTTGTTATTCTTGATCATATCATTTAGATAATGATTTAAATACTTCCAGACTATAAAACTTGATTTATATATAATATATATATATATATATAATATATTTATAATATAAATATTTATAATAGATAGATTTATGAAATGGAAGGCACCATTTATGGAGACGGTAGGCCGTACGTACGCATAAACACTGTTTCCGTTTTCATATCGTATTGAACAGAAGTAAGTGAATAAGATATATGTAAGTACATACATACATAAACACACACACACACACACACACATATATATATATCCAGTAACATTATTATTTCATATATTATATACTTATTAATAATATATATATTTATAATTAGCGTTGAATGGTGAACGTGGGAATAAATCTCACGCGTCGTGGAGACGGTAATCCGTACGTACGTACATACGAGCAACAATATGATTATATCGATGGTGAAATAGTATGTTATTGGATGGTATATAATATATAAATAATTATTAACATGTTATATTTATTATTTAAATCAATTATACTCATTATTATACCCATCCATACAGTGAATTGTTGAATGAAAAACTACACCACGACATGGAGACGGTAAGCCGTACATACGCACATGTGGTGAATTTGTCATTTATAGGATGGAGAGAATAACGAATATGGTTGTAACATATTTATAATAAAATCACAGTATGTATAAGGTACTGGATTTATTACTTTATTATGAAAATAACAAAGAAAGAAGAAGTGGAAGAAGAAAAGAACTTGAAAGAGGGTGGTGAAATTATTACCTCTTCTTCGGGTGTTTCCTTTTGATTTGATCCAAAGGGCTCCTTAGGTTGGCTTTATGAACAAAGTAAGTCCTCTAGGTTGAAGTGAAAGAAGTTGGGAGTATATTTGGGTAGGGTTTGTCCGAGCCAAATAGCTTTTATGGTGTGAATTTGAGATAAGGGGAAGTGCCCTTTTCTAAGATGGGTGAGGGGCACCTTAGGAAAAGATTGAAATATTATTTTATAATAAAATAATTTTCGGTTTATAATGGTTAAAAAATTAATTATTTAAATTATAAGGTAGTTATGGGTTGAAAACCACTCAATAAATAGGTTTTAGACATGTTTGGATTACTATATTAACGTTATCTTTAAGATTTAACTCTTAGTTAAATAGTTTAACATTTATCGTATCTCTTTCTATTTTTATTTTATATGGTTAGTAAACTTACTATAAACTTCCAAGATACTTAGAAGTGGTTAATTAATGACATATATAATAGTATTTAATCCCTTTGGCTGAAACTTTTATTTTTATGAATATAATTCCAAATAATAATATAATATTTGTTTTAAAAACTCTTTTATGTCAATTTTGACATTATTTAATAATTTATTTTTTTAAAGTCCTAAAAACTTAATTATTTAGACATAAATACATTTAATAAAACCTAAAATGTCATAATAACCTATAAAACTTTTTTATGGCATAAAAACTTTCAAATTATATTTATTTTAGTATTTATAATATCATTTATTTTATTTTTTCATTAATAAGGAAAATACTGCATCATTATTGTGTTATATATAAATATATTTATTTTATGTATAAAAATTATAAATAAAATATTATGAAAAATTAAATCTTTTTAGCTTTCTAATTACTATTTATAATCAAATAGAACAATTATATAACCTCATATAAAAATTGTTTTACTAAAAGATATTTTCTTTTGTTATTTTTGTCTTTACTTTATATTGTTTAATATAAAATGTCATTATCACTCCCAAGTGGCTCCATGGGGTACCAAAATTGACCCAGGGATTCCCATGGTCGGGAATGTATCAGCCAATAGGGTTATGACACGTTTTAGGGTAATTTAATATTATTTCTTTACCCATATTTACCGGATTTACCCTTTAACCATAGTAAATAAAATATTTACCGAAGTAATTATTCATAATTTATAAAAATAAAAGTTACCTATTTACCCAATTTGGAAGTTATGATTCCAAATATGGAACCCATTTTTCCAAATTCAAAACAAATAAATGGAAGAAATTAATTTAAAATTAATTCTTGTTGTCAAAACAAAAAGCGTGTTTTTAAGAAATAATGACTATCAAAAGATTGACACTTATTTATATCCAATTTAAATGTAAAATTACATCCAATGACCTAAATTATATTTAATTATAAAAATATAATCTAATTATACTTAAAAACCATTAAAATTTATAATTTAACACTACAAATTATTTTGATTAAAAAATTTGTTTTTAATTAAAATTTAGTATTTTTTCACTATTCATCAAAATATGAAAGTTATCAGAATAGTACAAAAAATTTATCCAAACTAAATTTTTATGTATATATTCTAAATATGAATTTAATTTCACTAAATTTAATATATAAAAGTGTCAAATATTAGATTTAAAAAGGGTTCACCATTAAAAGTCATAAAACTGCATTTTTTGAAAAATTCCACTTTTATCATAAAAATTGAATTTTTATTATATTATGTCTAAGAAAAACATAATATGAATTTTAAATTTATATATAGTATATAATATTTGAAATGTAGTTAATACTATTTGTAACCTCTTTTTGAACGGCTAGTTTGGTAAGTTGTGGTGCGGTCAAACTCGTTGTTGTGTGTATCACAAGTTATTGAATTACTTTGAAGAGACAACATACTATGAAATATTGGAGTGTTACACTTGATATTTAGGGGTATTTTAATCCCCCCTCTCTTTATCATATGATATGAACAAAGGGGGAGCCCAGTGTAAGAACCAGATTCTTCCTTTTAAGTACAAGTTTCTTTTTTCTTTCAATTTTTGAGCAGTTTTTGAGAAACCTGGGAAGAATGGATAGTTCTAGAAGTTTTAGGGTTACACTAAATGTACTCCTAAGTGAACTACATTTACCCTTTTCCATGTGTGGATTCCATACATGGTATGTGATCATATTGGCTAGGTGTATATAAATAACCAAGTACCTGCCGTGTACACTTCGTACACGCTGTGTAGTCTGAGCCATGTATGGGGGTATACATGGTGTGTTGGTATGTCAGTGAGTTAGAGGGGAAAAACCAAGGACCCACCATGTAGTCATGTTTGTAGGTCCGCGGTGAAATTCCAACTGTCTTTGGACCAGTTAAATAACTCACACGACGTGTATTCCTATGTACATGCCATGTATTTTTTCTCTTAAAATGGGCAATAGCCTTGGTTTGAGGTTTTGGATAGAACCTCTAAACCCCAATCAGTTGGACCATCAAACCCTTCATGTTTCTTTGTCCGAACTCAGATTTGATCGCCACTGGATGTGTTATAACCTCCTCAGAAAGACCTTGATTCTAATTGAGTCATTCAAATTTATTTATGTTATAAACCAAGTTATGTGGACTTGAGTATTTTTGATTCTTTTGTAGATCTACCTTGATTTAGACCAAATTGGAAGTTGTTACTAGAGGAGGATCATCATACATGTATGAGGTAGGTGTTGCATACATGTTTTTTGTGTTTTTATAATTATTTAGGGGTTTCAGCCTTTGGGTGTGACATTGGGTATTGAGCAAGACTCGTATTTCTTAATATTGAATTAACTGTATGCTTTGTGGGATGCCATTGGGTATTCCATTATCCTGTTATGCTTGAGCGGGGCCGGGTTAGAGTCGTTTCTTGTTTGGGGATTTTTGGCCTGGGGGTTCCAAAATGGTAATAATTGAACCATTTTATTTAACTACTAAGTTTAGAATATTTATTGAATGACTAAGATTATTAGAGGCTTTCAAGACCATGGTGCTAGTATGGGACAACACATTGCTAGTGAAATTAAACTGTTTAATTTTTTTTCCTATTTAAAGTATTTATTTTGATTATATATATGTTATGTGTGATATTGCATATGCTGGAACCTTCGGGTTGTGTTGGGCATGGCCTGGGTATTGTTGAGTGATGCTGATCACAGGTTGGGCTTGTCCCAGATTACATTGGGTGGTTCTGACCATGAGATTAGGCGTTATGAATGTCATCTTGAGGCAGTGTGACTATTAGGTTGGTCATGACCTGAGATACTTAGATGACGAGGCCATCAGACTTGATAAACATGGTTATAGGGACGCGAGGTGTCAGATATGTTGTAGCTTGTGAACTTATTTGGGTGATTACTGCTCACCCAGAACTTTGAGTAGTGTGCACACAAGTAGAATCCGTGATAAGGTGGTTTTGACCACTCATTGGGTAGATTCCCCTGATAGATGTGGTTAGGTACAATTGGTTTGGGGGTTCTTTCCATAGGAATCCACATGGAAGGTTAAGAGCCTTTAGGGTATAATGTTGAGGCTATTGGGTTGGGGGAAGAGGTTCGCTGTGATTTGAGGGTAGACATCGCTATCCATCTAGTTAATAATTTGAGGGAAGACATCTCTATCCCTCCGGTTACTGATTTGAGGGTAGACATCATTGTCCCTCTAGTTTCTATTTGAGGACAGGCATTGCTGCTCCACCAGTTATTGTGCCATGGGAAGACATGGGATTTCAAGTAGGGTTACTATTGTCTGGGCATGACTTCGGGACGTCGGTACTTGAGACACGGGGTGTTAGGAGGCACATGGTTTCAGGTTACATGATAGGGATTCCGGTGTTGGTCGAAACAGGTGATAGTCCATGGTTGTTGCTGAGCACCAGTGGAGTTTATGTTTATTTTTGCATGATACTCTTTACTACATTCCTTAAAAATTCATGCTTTATTAAACACTTATATTAGGTACGCACCATTGGGTGGTATCCTACTGATATTCATCTCACACCCTATATAGACCCTTCGAGACATGTGTAGACTTTATGAACTTTCGTGAAGGAAAGAGATCAGCTTCAGGGGCTAGATCGTATTAGCTGTTTCATGGAGATTTGGTATGGACCCTGAGGTCATGCCTAGCTATAGTTTCTTTTGTTTTTCTTTATTTCTTATATCAGTATGCTTAATTTATTTCAAAACTACTATTGGTTAGACATTGGATCCATTGTTTATTGATATGTATGACCTTCTATGGATGCATGTTTGGATTTTTTAGTAGTTACAAGTGGTGTTCGACATGATGTTCTATTTACTTTTCATTCCTATTGTTTCTACTTTTCTTCCACTGTTTATATAATATTGATTTTTATTCTACTATGTGGGTCTAGATCAAGTCTGTTGAGTCATTTATTTCTTCTGGATGTTATATATTATTTCTTGTACCAGTACCATTATTATCCCATGATATGTTATAGCCTCCCCACTATACCAATCAGACCCTTGCTGCTAGTCAACAACCTTTGGCATTCAGGGAGGTGCGCCAAAGGTAGTAACACCTGACACTTTTAGCACTATTTGGGTGGATCTTTGGTTCTGAGACATTTCAAAGTGTTATAATTGGGGTTTGTTATTGATAGGGATTTAGTAACATCTTCTGAATGACTAATAATGAGATCGATAATTTCTTTTTAATTCTGTTAGTTTTACTATTTGGGATATTGTAGATTGGGGATAGGGAGATAATGACCCCTGAGTCCCGCCTCCAGTAGGCCCCGGAGTGGTGACTATCACCAAGGATATGAATTTTCACAAATATGGGAGGCATTACCCTTTTTATTATTATTTAATATCGGGAAATAGGATGATTCAAACACCAAAAGAAAAACGAACAAGTAAATGAAAATAAACCCAAACCAATCCCACATGCATGTTTAAACAATTCTGAAACAAGGTACAAGTACAAGAAAACTATAAAGTGCAATACCAAAAGAAACAAGAGTACAAAAACTGCAACAACTCCAACTGTCCCGACTAGTAGGGTCCCGCATGGCCCTATTAGTCCTTCTGGAAACCTGAAAGTAAACGTAGGGTGAGCATACAAGTATACTCCATAGGGAAATCTAAAGCTCTCGTGCACTGGTGGGGGGACATCCTAATGTCCCTTGGGAACAACAGAAGAAACCAAAACCTCGAAAGGAATTATATCCACCCAACCTCACCATCCATGCTCACAAAAAACAAAAAGCAATAGGTAGTAGTATATAAGAACAAGAGTATTGGGTACCCCGCACCATTTTCCCCCACTAGTTAGCTGCTCTTCCTAATGGCGAACGTCCAGACACTACCACACTCTTCCTGCTCGCACACACATGGGCCTCAAAAGCCACACATCCCTCCCGCACACACCTAGGCCTCACAACCACATATCTCCGCCCATACACACCTGGGCCTCACAAACCACATATCCCTCCCACACACACCTGTGCCTCACAAACCAAATATCCCACCCGCACACACCTGGGCCTCACAAACCACATATCACATCCCCACCCGAACACACCTGGGCCTCATTCTGAAGATTATTAGAAACAGTAAACCTAACCGAAGAGTCTTGGGCTAAAAATCACACCAATCGAAACCTACCCGAAGAGTCTTAGGTGTAAGGTCACCTCAAGCCATCACAACCTATGAAAAAAGAAGCAGGAAAAAGCCAGTAACTAAGGGGAAAACACCCTCTCCCATGAAATGGGAATGTTTGGAACTAGGTTCACAACATGGATGGGGTGCGACAAAACACAAATATATAGATACATATATGTATACCAAACACACGACCCAACCTATGGCCTCTAAACAGAGAAACTGAGCACGTGACTCGACACTGCTACTACGAAGCATGCATACAACAAACAATCCCAATCCCATTTAGGTTTTAATGTTTCAACAGTATTAGTTTATTAGTTCCTTAACTACTGGGAAAACATCAAACCAGATCAATCGTTTCTTAGGAAAAAACCCTACCAACCACAAATCAAGTTAGATAGAACACAAGCAACACAAAACCAACCTTTTTTATCATCAATCAATCCCCATTGATTGTTCCTCCATTTAATTCATTATCACTCCCCAAAGTTCATTTATCAACTTTCCACTTTATTCTAATATCACTACCCATTACTGCAGCCCTTTTGCCACTATAACCACATCTCCACAACCGTATCACCAAACAAGGCTCATGCCATATCATTGCCCCTTTAATATCATTTACTGCAGCCTCGCTGCCCATCCTATTCGTAACAACCCATGATTTTCCACTCCCCTTTCACACACCACATAACCAAACCAACACACACATGTTCATTATTCCATTTTGTTCAACCGGGGTGATCACACAAGGGTTCCGAATGTTCATTTAATCTTACAACTTTACGTGATCAACCAATTTCCATATTCCACAAAGTTTTCATCCAAAAAACGGTCTAGAAAGATAGAGTGACATTTAATTGCGCAAGCAAAGGCCCCCAAGGACTGTGATTTTCAGTAGGCATAAGCCTATTCAATTCACAACATAACAATAGGATAAAAAAAGATAAACATAACAACTTCCACATCCCCGTTCTTTAATCCAGTTATTATCTTCATTAAACTGGTTCAAATATGTCTCATGAAAGCAAGAGGACACCCATCCCGCATGATGAACAAATTAGAGAGATGAAGGTAAAATCCCTACCTCAAAGGTTTTTGACGTAACCACGACGGTCGAAGAACGCTCAAGAAACCTTTCTCCACGAATATTCTTTAGATATCCTCTCATAACACAACCAAGACCAAATCTCTTCATATTTGACATCTCTATGCTTAGATCTACCCATAATGGGCGTAGATCTAAGAAACAGAGAGAGTAGGAGGAGTAGATCTATGAAAACAAGCAAGAACGATCACATACCTCAAAAAACCGGCTTCGATTCTCCAATAAAAGACTCAGGGTCGCCTCCAAAATGCTTGGGAGAAGTTCTTCTACCTCCAAGGAAGGGTAATCCCGAGTAATGGCCGATTAGGGGATTAAAAGAGGTGATTAAAGGAAAAAATGAGTTAGATACACAATTTTAGGATCTAACTCTAAGTGCCCGCACAATTTGGCCACACAGTTTAGCAAACGGTGTGGTAACCGTGCATTAGATTCTGCCTCTACAACCCCTCCTTGCATGGTTAGTCCATACAGTTAGTCAAATTGTGTGCTAACCGTGCGTTAGCCACTGCCCTCAAGACCAGCCTTACATGGTTTGGCCGCACGGTTTAGGCAAACCATGCACCAACTGTGCGAATGATATTACCCTTTAGCTCTCCTTAAAAGTCCACCCAAACACACCCCCAAGAAACCTTGACCTCCTGGAACACCTCCAGCACCACATTTCACAAAGGAATGGACCAGATAGGTCCGATCCATTACATCAGATACCTCTTAAAACATTCTCATCCTCAAGAATTAAAAACCAACCCATAAAAAAGGGGAAAGGTCTGAACAACCACCCCGCAAGATACCTCTCAGGGCTCTCGTCATAAAATTAATGGAACCACTATCCTAATAATATGTGTTAGGAATTTCTTCTCCTATGTTGAGATATTATCCGCTTTAGGCGGCACTGACTCGCCTGCATGGGTTTAATCATGTCTTCATTAATGTGTCTTGATTAATAATTGGGTCTTCTCCCTTCCATATTTTATGATTTTTCCAACTTACACTTCCCCCAACACTGTAAAACCAACACACTTCACGAACACATGGCTTGGGGAATTCCTTCTCCCATGTCGAGATATTATCCGCTTTAGGCGGAACTAACTCACCCACATGGGTTCAATATCATCCGCATTAATGAGTATGAATTAAGGATCAGGTTTTTCCCTTTCCCCACACATCTGGACATGTTACAAACTTCCAGAGAACAAGGTAAAAAATGTCTCATGACCAAAAATCCAAGCATTCCACATATCAAGGGTACAAAGTATAACATCAAAACAAAGCTCAGAAGAACAAGGAAAAACACAAGTCAAAGCAACTCTGGGTACTCAGCGTGCATCTGAGCCTCCCACTCCCAAGTTCTCTCCTCGAGGACACCATGCCTCCACAACACACGAACCAAGGTGATGGTTAGTCCATGGAGCACCTTCTCTTTACGATCCTCGATTCTGACCGGCTGTTCCTCAAAGGTCGTGTCGTCTCCCATATCTAACTTTGCCCAGTTGATAATGTGAGAGTCGTCGTGTAAGTATCGACGAAGCTGGGAGACATGGAAGACTTCATGAACCTTCTCTAACTGAGGTGGTAGGGCCATCTGATATTCCACCTCACTGACTCACCTCAGCACCTCAAAATGTCCGATGAACCTAGGGGAGAGCTTACTCCCCTTCCTAAACCTCTGCTGCCCCCACCGAGGGGAAACCTTCAAGAACACATGATCTTCCACCTCGAACTCCAAGGACCTCCTTCGACGATCAACATAAGACTTCTGTCGGTCCTGAGCCACTTTCATCCTCCCACGCACAAGCTGAAATTTCTCCGTGGTGCTCTGTACTACCTCTGGCCCAAGAGCACCTATCTCACCAACCTCTGCCCATCAAATGGGTGAATGACATGGTCTTCCATAAAAAGCCTAAAACGGTGCCATGCCAATAGTAGAGTGTAAGCTGCTGTTGTAGGAAAACTCTAATAAAGGAAAGTTTCGTACCCATGATCCTCCAAAATCCAGAACGCATGATCACAACATGTCCTCCAATGTCTGGATAGTCCGCTCTGTCTTCCCATCGGTTTGGGGGTGGAAAGTAGTGCTAAGGAATAGCTGGGTGCCAAAATCATGTTGTAACCCCCTCTATACTCGTGAGGTAAACCAAGTATCCTGATCTGAGATGATATTCTTCGGAACTCCATGCAAATGTACCACCTCGTCTACGTACCTCTATGCTAAGGTACTCACTGGGCCCGACTCCTTAATTGCTAAGAAGTGAGATGATTTCGTCAGTCGATCTACCACTACCCAAATAGCATCATAACCACCCTGAGATCTGGGTAGTCCTGTGAAAAAGTCTATTGAGATGTCATCCCACTTCCACTCAAGGACATTTAAAGGATTCAACAAACCATTGGGAACACAGTGTTCAGCCGTTACTTAATGACACACTAGGCACCTAGCCACAAACTCCGCCACTGCCCGTTTCACCTCGGGCCACCAAAACTGTTCCCTCCGGACTCTGTACATTTTTGAAACTCTCGGATGTATTGAAAAGGCTGAGATATTGAACTCATAGAAAACTCCCTCACGCATCGCCTCTGGAACAAACAACCTTCCATAAAAAAGCATCCGATGTCGGCTGTCCTCTGACCATCCTTCTGGAGAATTTACCTGATCGATACGATCCTGCATTACTTCCACCTCGGAGTCTCCCCACTGAGACTCTTACACTTTCTGAAACAAGGAGGACTGCACCATCATCTGAAACAAACAGCCTCTAACACCCTCAACCCTTGCATCCAATTGCAAGGCATCCAACTCTCCCATCGCTCTCCAAGCATCAGTGGATTCCCGAACCACTTCCTTATGCGACTTCCTACTCAGGGAATCATCCACAAATTTACCCTTACCTTCAGTGTAAGTGATCTTGAAGTCATAGTCTTGGAGAAACTCAACCCATCTCTGTTGTCGTAAGTTCAGGTGATGCTGGGAGAAGATATAACATAAGCTCTTGTGATCTGAGAAGAACATGAACCACTCCCCAAAGAGGTAATGTCACCACAACTTTAGTGAGAACACTACTGCTGAAAGCTCTAGGTCATGGGTGGCATAGTTACACTCGTGAGGGTGCAACTTCCTAGACCCATAACAGATCACACCCTTCTTCTGCATCAGTACACAACCCAAACCAAGGCCATAAGCATCAAAAAAAACCTCATACAACAACCCTTCCTCTGGAAACCTAATTAATGGAGAACTGACCAACTTATCCTTCAGGTAGTCGAAATCTTTCTTGCACTGCTCGCTCCATAGGAAGACCTGGTCCTTACTAGTCAAAGCTGTCAATGGAGCAGCAACTCGAGAGAAGTATGAAACGAACCTCTGATAATAACCTTCCAACCCCAGGAAACTATGAACTTCTACCATGCTCTTGGGTGCCTCACAAGAAACAACTTCCTCCACCTTCGATGGGTCCACTGACACTCCATGATGAGACACTACATGCCCAAGGAATTGTAATTCTTGCGTCAAGAACTTACACTTAGATAATTTCCCATAAAGATGGTGGTGTTGAAGGACTTCCAAGACTACCCTGAGATGCTAAACGTGCTCCTCCTATGATCTGGAATAGATTAGGATGTCATCGATAAACACAACAACGAACCGGTCCAGAAACTCTCATAAGACAAGCTTCATAAGCCCCATTAACACAGCTAGTGAATTCGTAACTCCAAACAGAATCACTACAAACTCGAAGTGCCCATACCTGCACCATAAATCCATCTTCGAGATGTCACTATCCTTTAACCTCAGCTGATGATATCCAGATCGTAGATCAATCTTAGAAAACCAACCTACTCCACTCAGATGGTCGAAGAGATCATCTATCCTTGGAAGGGGGTAACGGTTCTTGACCGTTACCTGATTCAACCTTTGGTAGTCTATGAATAGCCTGAGAACACCATCTGCCTTCTTCACGAACAAAAAATGGAGCACCCCATGGAGACACATTGGGTCGAACAAAACCCTTCTCCATCAGATCATCAATCTGAATCCTAAACTCCCGCATCTCCAAAGGTTCCATCCAATAAGGTGCCGTCGAAATCGGACGGGCACCAGGATGTAAGTCTATCCCGAACTCATCGTCACGTCGGGGGGGGGGGGGGGGTAGAGTCACAACCTCCTCATGAAAAAAATAAAGGAATTCCCCAACAACCTCTGGAACATACATCATCTTTGTATCTTCTGAAACCACTGATAACCCACCTAACAAAGAAATGAGAGGCTTCACATGCCGGCTTCCCACCTGATAGCTCCTCTCGCCAACAAAAGGTAGACACTACCCATCCTCGTC
This sequence comes from Viscum album, assembly GCA_963277665.1. Lineage (NCBI taxonomy): Eukaryota > Viridiplantae > Streptophyta > Magnoliopsida > Santalales > Viscaceae > Viscum > Viscum album. The sequence goes on from OY728140.1 coordinate 832,955,803, forward strand.
GGAGAAAACGACTCTTATTAGAAAGAAGTCTATAACAACAATAACATAATACAACCAATCAATGCCTAGGATGACATCATATAGCTACATCTATAGCAAAAGAAGATCCCCACTAGATCGATGCGGTCCCAACGTCAGCCCACATCCCCGAAAAACACAAGATACGATGGTCTGACCTCCAACTGGTATACTCAACACCAGGGGTATGGAAAGTCTCTCTACATCTAGACCCAAATCATGGGCTAGACCAGGTGCAACAAAGGAGTTCAAAGCTCCTGAATCGAACAAATCAGAAACAAGATTACTGAACAAAAAAATCGTACCTTTCACCACCTCTGGTCCCGCCGGAGCTGCCAACTCTACTGCATGAAACTATCCACGCCCATCTCCTCTACCTCTCTGATGTCTAACACCTCCCCGACCATGCCCTGGTCGAGGTCCCTGAGGAGCACCCTGAGGTCAGCCTACTCCTACAAAGTCTGCCCTCGAAGGAGCAAGGTCCTGCTGATGCTGGAAGGGCCTCGCCGACAACTAGTGCTGCTGAGGCAGGCGCTAAACCTACCCACCTCATTGTACTGAGCTCGGGTCGGGCACCAACTCTGAATGTGCCCGAAAACTCCGCAAGAGAAACACTTTGGTCCTGGGCTTGTGAAAAAGAGACGAGGACCCGAAGATCTGAACTGGAACTGCTAGGGCCTGCTCCCTACTGGCCTAAATCTGGAAGGCCCTGTCGCAGGAGACCTGCTGCTGACTGCTTTCCCCTTCGACGAACCTGGATGGATCCCCTCTCATGGTGCACCTCCCTACGAGTGCATCCTCTCTACAAAATCTGACTTCTTCTGTACTACCAAGTACGTTAGAAGGGTGAAGGGGGTGACAACATACTGGAGTGAAGGACAAAGCACCTCCTCCAAACGTCTCACCCGATACTCCTCATCTGAAAATAGATCCGGAGCAAAGAGTAGGAGATCCTTGAACTTGATCCCTAATTCTCATACTGACATACTCCCCTACTAGAGGGAGAGTAACTCCTGCCACTTCTATGCCTTGATCATGGAAGAAAGGAATTCCTCTCGGAACTCCTTCTCAAAGTTTGCCCACAGAACCTCTACCTCGGACCTCTCCCCGAGGTAGAGCATCCACCACGGACGCGCCACACATCTTAGCTGACTGACTGCTAGGGGAACCCAGTACACCCTTAGAGCACGAATCTAAGTAAAAGCGATCCCTAGATCCTCAATTTACTCCTCCATCTCTATATCTGAAGTACTAACCTCGTACTTCTTGATGGTTTGTCGCTGGAAAGAACAGAGAGTCTTCTGCCACTGATCATCTTCCTCCTCTCGGTCAATCCTCAACTGATCGACTGCCAGAATCTGCTGGGCCTCGACTATCTGAGTCACCCGGGGATGACGTCCAGGTGCCATAGCTGTATGGTAAATAAAGATTTCCTAAGCCCAAGTAGTAAGGAAATTTCTCAAGGTTTCATTTTATCACATTATTTCAATTTATTTCTCAGAACACCCAAATCAAGTAAAACACAAACATGATGATGCATGTACCTTACCTAGGGTCTCTACCCTGCAATCAATGTAGTCTCACTTGGTCATTTGGTAGGCTCAGAGTCCTTGCATCGGATCACGGGGGGCCCTAAAATCTCATGTCCTAGCCGGTCTTCCCTGGCCTATGTCACACACCAAGATCACCTAACACTATTTCCCTACCATCCCATGCAATCCTCACTATGACTAACTCCAGACTCCATCCTATATCTCAACCTCCCTCTGATACCATTCTATCATGACCCCTCCCACCAAAGATGCCCTTCCTGAGCTGGAAATGGTGAAAGGGAGATAATGACCCCCGAGTCCCGCCTCCAGTAGGCCCTGGAGTGGCGACTAGCACCAAGGGTATGAATTTTCACAAATATGGGAGGCATTACACTTTTTATTATTATTTAAGACCAGGAAATAAGATGAATCAAACACAAAAAGAAAAAGGAACAAGTAAATGAAAATGAACCTAAACCAATCGCACATGTATGTTTAAACAATTCTGAAACAAGGTATAAGTACAAGAAAACTATAAAGTGAAATACCAAAAGAAACAAGAGTACAGAAAATGCAACAATTCCAACAATCCCAAGTAGTAGTGTCCCGAACGGCCCTGGTAGTGCTCCTGAAAACCTGAAAGTAAACATAGGGTGAGCATACAAGTATACTCAATAGGGAAACCTAAAGCCCTCGTGCACAAGAGGGGGGACATCCTAATGTCCTGTGAGAACAATAGAAGAAACCAAAGCCTATAAAGGAATTCTATCCACCCAACCTCACCAGCCATGCTCACCAAAAACACAAAGAAATAGGTAGTAGTATATAAGAACAAGAGTATTGGGTACACCACACCATTTTACCCCACTAGTAAGATGATCTTCTTAACGGTGAACGTCCTGACGCTACCACACTCTTCCTGCCCGCACACACATGGGCCTCAAAAGCCACATATCCTGCCCGCACACACCTTGGCCTCATAACCACATATCCCCGCCCGCACAAACCCGGGCTGCACAAACCACATATCCCGCCCGCACACACCTAGGCCACACAAACCACATATCCCGCCCAAACACACCTGGGCCTCACAAAACACATATCATATCCCCACCCTAACACACTTAGGCCTCATTACAAAGATTCTTGGGAATAGTAAACCTACCCGAAGAGTCTTAGGCTAAAAATCACACCAATCGAAACCTACCCGAAGAGTCTTAGGTGTAAGGTCACCTCAAGCCGTCACAGCCTATGGAAGAAGGAGCAGGAAAGAGCTAGTAACTAAGGGGAAAACACCCTCTCCCATGAAATGAGAGTGTTCGACACTAGGTTCTCAACATGGGTGGGGTGCGACAAAACACAAAGATACAGATACATATATGTATACCAAACACACAGCCCAACCTATGGCCTCTAAACAGAGAAACCAAGCATATACCTCGACACTGCTACTACGAAGCGTGCATACAACAAACAATCCCAATCCCATTTAGGTTTTCTTGTTTAAAAAGTATTAGTTTATTAGATCCTTAACTACTGGGAAAAAATCAAACCAGATCAAGCGTTTCGTAGGAAAAAACCCTGCCAACCACAAATCAAGTTAGATAGAACACAAGCAACAAAAAACCAACATTTTTATCATCAATCAATCCCCTTTGATTATTCCCGTTTTTAATTCATTATCTCTCCCCACAGTTCATTTATCAAATTTCCACTTTCTTTTAATATCACAACCCATTACTGCAGCCCTGCTGCCACTCTAACCACATCTCCACAACTGTATCACAAAACAAGACTCGTGCCACATCATTGCCCCTTTAATATCATTTAGTGAAGCCCTGATTCCCATCCTATTCATATCAACCCAGGATTTACCCCTCCCCTTTCACACACCAAGTAACCAAACCAACACCCACATGTTCATTATTCCATTTTGTTCAACCGGGGTGATCAAACAAGGGTTCTGAATGTTCATTTAATCAGCCAACTTTATGTGATTAACCAATTTTCATATTCCACAATGTTTCTATCTAAAAAACGGTCTAGAAAGATAGGGAGACCTTTAATTGCGTAAGAAAAGGCCCCCAACGACCGTGATTTTAAGTAGACATAAGCCTATTCAATTCACAACATAACAATAGGATAAACAAAGATAAATATAACAACTTCCCCATCCCCGTTATTTATGCCAGTTATTATCTTCATTAAATTGGTTCAACTATGTCTCATGAAATCAAGAGGACACCCATCCCGTATGATGCACAAATTATATAGATGAATGTAAAATCCCCACCTCAAAGGTTTTTGACGAAACCACGACGGTCGAAGAACGCTCAAGAAACCGGGTTGATTCTCCACGAATCTTCTTTAGATATCCTCTCCTAACACAACCAAGACCAAAGCTCTTCATATTCGACATCCTCACGCTTAGATCTACCCATAAAGGGTGTAGATATAAGAAATCGAGAGAGTAGGAGGAGTAGATCTAAGAAAACAAGAAAGAGCGATCACATACCTCAAGGAACCGGCTTCGATTTGCCAAGAAAAGCCTCCGGGTCCCCTCCAAATCACTTGGGAGAAGTTATTTTACCTCTAAGGAAGGGTAATCCAGAGTTATGGTAGATTATGGGCTTAAACGAGGTTATTAAAGGCAAAAAAGAGTTAGATCCACAATTTCAGGATCTAACTTTAAGTGCCCGCACGGTTTAGCAAACCATGCATTTGCTTCTACCTCGACAACCCCTCCTCGCATTGTTAGTCCACATGGTTAGGCAAACCGTGTGCTAACCGTGCGTTAGCCACTGCCCTCAAGAACGACCTTGCAAAGTTTAGCCGCACGATTTAGGTAAACCTTACGCCAACTGTGCGAAAGAAATTACCCTTTAGTTCTCCTTAAAATTCTACCCAAACGCACCCCCAAGGAACCTTAGCCTCCTGACACACCTCCAGCACCACATTTCACAAAGGAATGGACCAGAGAGGTCTGGGCCATTACATTTTTATAGGTACATTTTTAGGGTATTTTAATTTCATAACTAAAAGTATGTTTTGTGAAGTGATAATACCTTGTGAATAATATTAATTGTCATGCTATAGATTCTTTTGAAATGTGAAGGGTGAAAATCCTGATATAATTTCTTGTTTATTGTAATGTAATATTCCATGATTTAAATTATGTAAAATTTCATGTAGAGTGATTTTTGGGTTTGGATCTTGTACGTGGAGAAAGGTACTATGGTTTAGGTTATTTTGATCATCAAGATTGGCCGACTTGGTCATTGGTTTGAGTCAACGTTGGTTGTTAAGACATACATTGCCTAAAGTACTTTTGATACTTGCCTCTGTTGAGGGTGGGTAAGGAGGACATGAGTCCAGGATGCTATGGGAATTGTTGAGGTAGGGGAGAGTAAGGGTAGTAGTTTTGCGCTTCCTTTTACTGCTTTCTTGTTCTGCGATATATATGTATATTGTTATATATGTGGGATGTCTGGACATTTATGGTATTCTATGGGTTCCTCCTAGACGGCTCGATGGAACTTCAGGAAGGTGATGGTACAGTGCTACAAAAGAACAATCAGGTTCAAACACCTGAGGTACAAGTAGATAATGATCTGAAGGTACAGGCTCAGGTATAGGATCAAGTGTAGGATCCAATGTAGAGAGTGTGTTTGCAGGGTTTGAAAGTGTTCGGGCCATGGCCTGATGAGAAGCTCCGAACTAGCCTGATACATGTCTTCTAGGGGATCGACAGAGGCACACATGGTACAGATCCGTCTATGGAATATCTGATGTGAGAGTTCTATTCACAGAACCCGCCACTTTTTCAGGGTGAGGGTGGTCCATAAGAGGCTGAGAACTGGATAGAGAGCATGTAGATGATCTTCGAGTAGCTCAAGACACCTCCAGGGAGGAGGGTCAAGCTAGCGATGTACATGATGAGAGGACCGGTGAAGCATTAGTGGGATGCGAATGTATAGGTTTTAAGACATGAAGGACTGACATGGAAGGACTTCAAGGACAGGTTCTCTTAGCTCTTTTACCCAGAGACACTGAGGGAAGATAGAAATTGATAGTTCTTGAGCCTTCAGTAGGGAGACTTGTCTGTCATGGACTGTGAAACAACTTTCACTGAGCTTTCTTACTTTACACTTGGTATGGTAAGCGATGAATCGAAAACAGTGAGACAATTCGAGGATGGATTATGAAATCCCATTTGAATCTAGGTAAATATCATAAGGTTGGGTTTGTTCTCCAAGGAAGTAAATCAGGTGCCAATAACAGAGGGCAACGAGAAAGAGAGGTCTCACATAGGCTAGAAGATGACTTCAGGTGATGGTTCATATAACAGGAAGTGAGGATGGGATGAGTTCTAGCAGGGAAGTCAGGCCAGAGGCTCAGCTAGAAAACCTCGTAGTAGTTCGTCAATGGTTTTATTTAAGTGTGGGTAGCCATGAAATGTCAGGACTCAGTATGATAGGCCCCCAAAAGAGTTTTGGGCATGTGAAAAGGTCAGATATCTAGAGAGGTTCTGCAGGAAGCCTTCTCAGAAAGCCAACATGCAAGGACCAAGAAAAACTATGGCATCTAGAGTTGGTTCAGGTTCGGTACCAGGAGAGGGTAGCCAAATTTCATCTTCACGTGGAGGAAAATACATAGTGGGAACCAACTAAGGGGTCAGTGGATGGTGACCGATGCAGTACAAAAGAGAGGACAAGCTTTAGGTAGTCCTGTGTCAGGATAGGTGCATGCTGTGGAGATGCCAGGGGCTGAGAAGGTTGGTGAGCCGATGACGGTTAGAGGTACACCATGAGTGTGGCTATTATCTATTTTTTTACTTGTTTTGGCATGGCCTGTTGGGGAATGTCTATTTTGAGTGCATGAGGTGCACATGATATACGTGGACTGACCAAATGATAGTAAGTGGGATTGGCACCATATCAGGTGCATGATATATATATATATATATATATATATATATGAGGTGCCATGGGAATTAGGGCATCCATGGGATAAAGGTTTCCTGAGGTGCTGTGGGCATCGGGGCATCGAGGAAGCGGGTTTCTTGAGGTGAAAGGCACCAGCTTTTTTGAGCATCCATGGGATACATGACCTCATTGAGGTGGACACCGATGCAGTGTAGATACGTATGGGTTTTGGAAGAAACACAGGAGTACCTAATGTGGTGAAGGGGTGATGATACGTCACGAGAGGACCATGAGTCCAGAAACAGGTTTGTGAACCATTGCTTGAATTAAGTTTTGGACTACTATTGTCCTGAAATGTGTTCTTCACCACCCTTAGAAGGAAAATTCGGGGGTGAATTTTTTAAAGGGGGGAAGTTTGTAATAATCCAATTATTCTTTTGAGTTACGTGTTTATTTTTCTTTCAATGTTTGAGCTATTTTTTGGAAAACTGGGAAGAATGTGAAGTTTTGTAAATTTTAGGGTTACACACCATGTACTCCTAAGTACACATTGTGTAACCTTGGTCGGGTGTGGATTCCATACATGGCGTGTTATAATGTTGTCTAGGTGGAGATAAATAACAATGTACAAGAAGTGTAAAATTAGTATAGGCTGTGTAGTCTAATCTGTGTATGGAGGTATACATAGCGTGTGGGTATGTCAGTGAGTTAGAAGGGAAAAACCAAGGACATGCCATGTGCGACCTCATACACGTCCTGTAGTCATGTAGGTAGGACGTCGATGAAATTACAACCATACTTGGAATAGTTAAAGAACCCACACAATGTTTAGTCCTAATTACACACTGTGTATTTTGTTTTTTTCGATTAAAATGGTAAGTAGACTCGTTTTGAGGTTTTGGACAGAACCTCCAAACCCCAATTGGCCAGATCTTCAAACCCTTCAGGTTTCTTTGTCTGAACTCAGATTCGATATCCTTCAGATGCGTTAGAACCCCCTTGGTAAGGTCTTGATTCTTATTGAGCTGTTCATATTGATTTATGCTATAAAATATGTTATGTGGGCTTGAATGTTTTTGATTCTTTTATAGATCTAACTTGATTTAGACCGAATTGAAAGTTTTTACCATAGGAGGGTCATCTTACATGTATGATGTATGTGGAACATACCTTTTTTTTGTTTTCTTGGTCATTTGGGGGTTGTGGCCTTCAAGCGTAATGTTGGTTATTAAGGGAGACCCATATTTATTGATATTGAATTGAACATTTGCTTTGCGGTATGCCGTTGGATATTCTATTATCCTATTATGCTTGAGAGGGGTTAGGTTAGAGGTCATTGCTCATTTTGGGAATTTTGGCAGGGGTTCCAAAATGGTAATAATTGAACCATTTTTTTAAACTTCTAAGTTTATATTGTTTATTAAATGATTAAGATTGTTAGAGGATTTCAAGACCTTAGTGCTGGTATGGGACAACACATTGCTAGTGAAATTCAATTATTTAATTGTTTTTCCTATTTAAAGTATTTATTTTAATTATATATATGTGATGTGTGATATTTCATATGCTTGAACCTTCATGGTGTGTTAGGAATGACCTGGGTATTTTTGAGTGATGCTGATCACAGGTTGGGCTTGGCCCAGATTACATTGGGTGGTTCTTACCATGAGATTGGGCGTCATGGATGTCGGATTGAGGCAGTGTGACTCTCAGGATGGGTAAGGCTCAAGATAATCGAATGGATAGGCCATAAGACTTTATTGAAATAGTTTCAGGGACATGAGGTTCCAAGTATGTTATGGTTTGGGAACTTATTTTGGTGATTATCGCTCACCTAAAACATTGAATAGTATGAACACAGGTAGACTCCATGATGAGGTGGTTTTGACCACTCTTTGGTTAGAGGCCCCCGATAGATGTCGTTAGGTACAATTGGTTTAGGGGTTATTTCCATAGGAAGCCACATGGAATGTGATGATCCTTCAGGGGATATCATTGAGGCTATTGGGTTGGGAGAAGATTCTCACCGTGATTTGAGGGCAGACATCACTATCCCTATGGTTACTGAGGTATTGTTGAGTGATGCTGATCACAGGTTGGGCTTAGTCCAGATAACATTAGGTGGTTCTGGCCATGAGATTGGGCGTCATGGACGTTGGCTTAAGGCAGTGTGACTCTCAGGATGGGCATGGATCAAGATACTAGAATGGAGAGGCCATCAGACTTGAGTGACATGGTTGTAGGGACATGAGGTGCCAAATATGCTTTGACTTGGGAACTTATTTTGGTGATTATCGCTCACCTGAAACATTGAGTAGTATGCACACAGGTTGACTCCCTGATGAGGTAGTTTTGACAACTCTTTAGGTAGAGGCCCCCGATAGATGCGGTTAGGTACAATTGGTTTGGGGGTTATTTCCATAGGAAGCCACATGGAAGGTGATGATCCTTCAAGGGATATCATTGAGGCTATTGGGTTGGGGGAAGAGGATCACCGTGATTTGAGGGTAGACATCACTATCCCTCTGGTTACTGATTTGAGGGTAGACATCACTATTCCTCTAGTTACTGATTTGAGGGAAGACATTGCAATCCCTTCAGTTTCTATTTGAGGATAGGCATCACTACTCCTCTGGTTATTGTGCCATGGGAATGTGTGGGATTTTGAGTAGGGTTAATATTGTTTGGAATCTCCTTCAAGAAATTGGTACATGAGACATGAGGTGTTAAGAGGCACATGGTTCCAGGTTACATGACATATATTTTGGTGTTGGCCGAAGTAGGTGACACTCCATGGTGGATATTGAGCACCAGTGGAGTTAATTTTTATTTGTGGATTGTTCTGTTTACCACTTTCCTTATAAATTAATTCCTTCTTAAACACTTATATTTGGCACACACCATTGGGTGGTATCCTACTCAGATTCATCTCACACCCTACATGGTCCATTCGAGGTGCGTTTTGACTTTGTGAACTTGTGTGTAAGAAAGAGATCAACTTCAGAGGCTAGATCGTATTAGGTGTTGCATGGAGATTTTGTATGGACCCTGAGGTCATGCCTTGCTGGAGTTTATTTTGTTTTTATTTCTTTCCTATATCAATATTCTTAGTTTATTTCATAGTTACTATTGGTTATCCATTGGCACCATTGTTTATTGATATGTATGACCTTATATAAAAGTATGTTTGTTTTGTTTAGTAGTTACAAGTGGTTTTCAACATGTTGTTTTATTTACTTTCTGCTGTTTTTGTTTCTACTTTGATTCCACTGTTTATCTGCTATTGATTATTCTTCCGCTATGTGGGTTTGGTTCGAGTCTGCTGAGTCTTATATTTCCTCTACATGTTATATATTATTTCTTTGAATAGTACCATTATTATCCTCCTAGAGGGTATATCCTTCCCACTATACCAATTAGACCATTCCTGCTAGTTGGAAGCCTTTGGCGTTCGGGGAAGTGCGCCTAAGGTAGTAACACCCGACCCATTTAGCACTGTTTGGGTAGATCTTAGGGTCTAAGTTGTTACAACTAGGCACATGACCTCCTCACCTCCTTCTTTGATTCCGGACACTTATTCTTACAATTCTAATACAAATCAATCTGAGTAAGGGCTTCTTCCCCACCTCCTCCTTCTCCTTCTTCTTCCCTTTAGTTTTTCCCCTCCACTCACTGGTTACCCTACAGACTAAACCCTGAGGGAATATTTTTATGAATTTTTGGTTTGAGGATGGTTTTAATTCAATTATTTGGGTGTTTAGCGCATGTATGAGTCTCTCATTTGTTTATTGGGAGCTCGTTGGTGGGACGATGGCGCAAGGGGAACTGGGTGAGAACCTCAAATCTGGCAACGAAGATGACCCCTATGATCTCATCTCGGGGATGCATGTAGAGGATGCTGGTGGTAAGAGGCCTCTTGTTGAACCTTTTAGTCACAAGGAGTTGTTCTTGTTCTCAATAAAGTGTGATGGTAATACTGTAGTCTCTACAAAGATAAGTAGGAATTTTGAAGATGTGGTGAAGAATGCAACGGGACCCCCATTCTCTAACTTTGATTCTCCTCCACCTAGGAGAGTAATACGGAAGGGAAAGATTGCTCATGTGTTGTCTAATCAGGAAGTGGTGGAAGAGAGGGTAAATTTATGCCGATATTCAATCATTGCGAGAGTCATAATCCCTAAGGGGGAGTGGCTGTGGAAATTTCAGGATCTGAACAAAAGGGTTGCAGAGGTGTGGGGATTTTAAGACTGGCGGATGATCATGATGGGAAGGGGATACTACCATGTGGTATTCCCTTTAGATGAAGGAAAGAGGAAAGCATGGACCAAAGGTACTGTTTCCTTGAACCCGGGGTTTCTGAATGTGCAGGAATGTGATAGAAACATTGATCCCATGAATTTTCATAGTAAGAATACTCAACTATGGATCAGAATTTTTAAACTAACTTGGTTGTATTGGAACCCAAGGATTCTATGGGATATTTCATTTTCGGTTGGAAATCCAATTCGAATGAACCAATAGACAGACAACCCGAGGCTAGGGAATTATTCCAGAATCTTGGTAAAAATTGACACGTGAAGCACACTTGTGGAGGAGGTGGTTCTGACAATGAGGGATGACGGTATGAATATTGATATCTTGTATGAGAGGAATCTAAAATTATTCTTGAGGTGCTTGCTCTTTGGGCACACAATTGCTGAGTGTAAGCGGGATAGAATATGTCAATAGTGTATGATGAAGGGACATGATGAGAGAACGCATAGGAGAAGGAAGGGGAAGGAAAATTCCCTATGGAGCACCTGGAGGGAAATTGTACTAGTCAGGGGTCTGGGCCTGGGCAGAAGGGGAATCTGGCCATAGGGGGCTCTTTCTATACGACAATGGTGAAGGATTCAATGCACAATGAGGTTCCCAGTGGTCTTGTTTTGGATATGGGGGGCCTGGTTGATGGAACTCAAGTGGTTCCCTCTTCCTGTGGTGATTCTGCTCCTGTGGTGGACAGGGTGGATGTCATACCTCATAATGATGCCAATTTAGAGAAGAGAATAGGATCAGGGGATGATCATACTGTCCACTCACCTGTGACAATCTTTCAAGGAATTGGTGGTGATGTCTGCATTGACCGACAGCTAGCTTCTGACCTAGGAGGAGATTTTACTTAGATCTCCCCCAAGGCTACACGAAGGAGGATGATGGTGGGTAGTGATCCTCCCCTCAAGTCCAACAATACCTTTATCCCTCTGAGTGTAAGACTTTGGTCGGATGAGGTGGAGGAGGCTCAATATTCTGACGTATGCAATTTGGGGGGTGATGGGATGCCTGATGTCAGTGGCATGTTTGGGATGCTGGATGAAGCAAGTAAGGTGGTACAGGTGAAGGAAGCTTGTCAAATCAGTCTAGGTGATGATGCTGTTATAGGTGGATTGTTTGGGGTGCTGAGTGAGGATGGAAAGAAAAAGCAGGTGGAGGGGAAGTTACCTACAGAATTAGGCCCAGTCACTACAGGTGAGGCTATTTTGGATCACAGTGGTGGAGTGGATGAGCTGCCTACTAAAAATGATGCCAAAAAATAGTGTACTGGTAAGGAGAAGGAATCCATCAGGGAAAATTAGGTAATCAAGGAGCATAATATCACCACTGTACCTGGGCATAGCCGGAAGAAGGGATAGGGAGGTCAAAGGAAAAAGGGAACATTCAAACCTCAGTGGAGAAGAAAGGGGGACCTCTGACAAGTGGTATGGTTTGTAAGAAATTAGGACCATGTATTGGAATTGTCAAGGGCTGGGGAAATCCCGAATGATCAGGTCCCTTCGACATTATATTTTGACCTACAAACCAATGTTTGTAAGTATTGCTGAACCTAAAGTTCTATTTGATAACTGGAAGACTTTCAGGTGGGACTCACTAGGATACATTTTTGTGGCCAGAAATCAACATGCATCCTCTATGGATCACTTGTGGGTGTTAGTGTATAACACCCTACATATTACAGCAGGTGACAGTGGTCCTCAAAGTGTTATGGTTAACTGTAGCATTGCTGGAAAGAATATTTTGTTATCATTTGTTTATGATTCCAACTCCTATATCAGGAGGAGGGATTTATGGGAGGAACTCAAAGTCATCTCTAGGATGATGGATAAAAATGGTTGATTATTGGTGATTTAATTACTGTTTTGAAGCCCGAGGAAAAAATGGAACAAATTTAAATAGGATTGCTGCCTCTGAATTTTCTGAGTGTATTGATTTCTGCAATTTGGATCAAGTTGCAATTTCTGGTGATGATTTCACATGGTGTAGATACACTTGGGAAGTCCAACAAGCTAGAAATCTTGACATATTCTTTTTCCATATTGATGATCATGCTACATCACATGGTGTTTCCAGATTCACACTTCCTAAGAACCACTCTGATCACAACCCAATTGTTGTTGATGTTGAGACTCAGGTGACAAGGCCATGCCCTATTTCTTTTCATTTCAACAATGGATGGCTTGTGATGCCAGGATGTGGGGAACTTGTTTTAGATGCATGGAAACTTGAATCAATTGGAATCCCGCTGCAAAGAACAACTGCAAAACTTAAGCATCTTAAGGGGATGTTAAGAGCATGGAGCATGGATTCCTTTTCAAAACTAGATGAGAATATCAAGAAATCAGAGGATGAGTTGGCCAAGATTCAGAATGGTCAGGGGAAGCAGTTGAGGGTGTCTCAAGAAGAAATTTCAGCCCATAACAAGATTGATGATCTTTTAATGGTGAGGGAAAGATTGGTAAAAAACCAACTGAATGTGCGGTGGTTAAAGTATGAGGAAAGAAATTCTAAGTTCTTCAATATATTGCACAAATAAAAGAGGGCGCGGGGAGGGACCAAGGTGATTAGCATTGATGGGAATCTCTACATAGAAGAGAATGAGATTGCAATGGATGTGGTTGAGTACTTTAAGGGCATATACTCTGATAATGGGCAGTCCAGTATTCACTGTATGGTGAACAAAATCAGCTCCTGCATTGATGATCAGTCAAATTATCTCCTAACTACTTCCCCACGCAAAGAGGAGATTAGTTCTACCCTAATCTCTCTCAACGTTGAGAGTGCACCAGGCCCTGATGGATTTATGAACAAATTTTTCATGTTTTACTGAGACATTTTGCAGAATGATATTGAGCAGGCCATTAAGGACTTCTTCTCTCATTCTTACATGCCACATCGAATGAACTCATGTTTTATTACGCTCATCCCCAAGAAATATAATTACCTTGACATCAAGTACTTCAGGCTGGTGGATCATGGGAATACAATACCCAAGCTTATCAGTAAGATATTGAGGAGAAGGATGGGTGGGATGGTTGATGGTATGATCACCATGAACCAATTTGGATTCGTCCATGGGAAGAACATCCAAAAGTTCCTATTCATGGCCTTTGAGAGTGTCAACCTACTATGAAATAAGACAAAAGAAGGGAACTTTGAAATCAAAATTGACATCTCCAAGGTTTTTGACACATTGAAATGGGGCTTTCTTTTGGATGTCCTTAGGAGGTATGACTTCTCTTCTAGATTTTTGAACATGATCCACACTATTCTTTTCTCTGTAGGACTGTCAATTATTGTGAATGGGGTCCCGAGGGGGTTTTTTTGTGCACTAGGGGGTGAGACAAGGTGATCCACTTTCTAGGATTCTTTCTATGATTGCAAGAGATTATCTCAGTAGGTGTATCAATGGCCTTGGTCAAATGGGATGGTATAAGCAGATCAGGGCTGGTGTGAGTGGGCAGGCCCCATATCATCTCTTGTATGCAGATGACATCTTATTACTTGTAAAAGCTTCAAGGAGAACTATATACTCAATTAAGGCCCTCTTCAGTCATTATGAGGAGGTGGTTGACCATGCCATTAGCTAGGAAAAGTCTTATACCATCTTTGGGAATGGAGTTCCGGTTGGCAAAAGGAATAAGATTGTAAGGTATATTGGGGTAAGGAGAGGATCACTTCCTTTCCAATATCTTAGGGTCCCACTTTTTTGGGGAAAGGTGAAAAGGCTGTATTTGGAGGGAATTTATGATGGAATTATACATCATATGGCCAGTTGTAAAGGGAAGGCTATGTCACTGGCTAGGAGGGTCTTCCTGGTGAACTTAGTGATCACATAGAAGTTAGTTTATTCATTCTCCCTTTATAGATGGCTGAGAGGACTTATTCAGGAGCTTCAAATCATGGTACAAAACTTAATCTGGACGAGGTCACCACATGAAAGGAATTTGATTACAGTTTTGTGGAAGGAATGCATAAATCCTATGGATATGGGGGGCCTTAGGGTAAAGGACCTCTGTACCTTCAATGATGGGTTGATTGGAGAATTCACTTGGAATTTGATCACACATGAAGCTGATAATGAATTTCTTTCGAATCAAATCACAAAGAGGCTTCTCAATGGTTATAACTATTATATTGCCTCATCGGTTTGGGAATCTCTCAAGAATTCATATGCGAGGTTAATTTAGGATACTAAATGGTTGGTTTCTAGGGATTCCACCCAGAATTGTTGGACAACAAAGTGGCTCACACAACCCCTTCGTGATATTAATGTTCCAACTGAAGCATCCCCTTTGTCCATCTTGGGTTTCCTTTCACAAATTCATGCTCTTATTTTTGACATTACTGTGCAAGAGGAAAATTAAATCAATGGATATGCTTTCATGGATGTTGATACTCTGATTTGGGTCTATTCTAAAACTGGGTAGTTTAACTGTAGGGATTTTTACAGGACAACTTGTGGGGGTCTAACTCCTACACCGGTGTGGCCGCTGCATTTCAAATATGGATTCATTTGGCTTGCTAGGTTCTTCTTGATATAGAGAATTTGGAAAAATCTAATGCCCACAACTGAACTTCTCAAATGGGCTGGCCTGCAAATGGCCTCTATGTGTTCCATTTGAAGGGACGAGGAGGACTCGATACAGAATGTCTTTATGGACTACAGTCATGCTAAGAAGCTTTGGGATTACATTGGATATCTGTTTGGGATTGTGGTCGAAACCTAAAGGCCAGTACTAGACCTACTGTCCGGCATGGTGTATGCTCAATGTAATGAGAAAATTCAGAACCTGTTGTTCATGGCTGTTGATGCTGTTATTGCAGATATTTGGGAATCCCGGAACCGAATACTATTTGGTGATGTACACTCCATAGTACAACAAGGTATGATGGCTATCCATAGGGATTCTTATGCTACCTCAATGGTCCATAATGGTGCCATTTATAACACTGTTTATGATCTCCAAATTCTAAGAAAGCATGGAATTTTGGGTCGGCCGCGCAAGCCTCGAATGCTGAAACATATTCGGCGGATTCCACCCATTGCGCCTTGTCTCAAGGTGAATGTTGATGGAGCTGTGTCGGGTGGACCAGGTACATCGGGATGCAGGGGAGTGTTCTGTACCTACCATGGGTTTGTAAAGGGATGCTTCCACCATTCCATTGGAATTGTAAATGCATTCGAAGCTGAAATCTAGGCCATGATATATGCTATCATGTATGCTATCCGGTTTAATTGGAAATGTATATGGACTGAATCTGACTCCCAGTCTGCGGTTCATGCGTTGAAGACCAAGACACGTAATGTGACTTGGTTTGTGCTACCTCAATGGGTTTATTGTCTCAACAAGGTCGTGCAAATGCATATGGTGGTTTCTTATGTCTATCGGGAGGCCAACCAGGTGCCAGATGCTCTAGGAAAGCGAGCACTCATTGATCTTGGTGGGATGTGGTCTTTCATGGTGCCTGATTATTGTGCCCCAATTGTGGAGGCTGATAGATGTGGGGTGTTCTACACTCAACTATGTAATAACCCCTTATATTCCTAACTCTCCTACTCTTTTATTTAATTTTCTTAGGGCCGGCTTCCACCGGTTCCTGGTCTATTTGCTATTGGGAGCTCATTATTGGAGGTGATGCATTTCGAATCCAATGTGAATTGATTCCATCAATTTGAGCTTAATGTTTTTGTGTACTCTATTTCCTTGGTATGTAATTTTCACTTGGTGTTTCTTATAAAATTAATTATTAGTTTATAATTATTTATGATTTTTTAGTGAATTTTATATGTGTTCTAAATATTTTCTTTCTTAACATAAAAGTTTCACTTGAAATTTAAAGTAGAATTTGAAATTCCAAGTATTAATAAAATTATTAAGGGTTGTTCAAAAATAAAATGTGATATTTAAAAATGTTTTGACCTAATTTGGGACATGAAGTAATTAGAAAGTGTTATTTTAAACCTTTTAGGGTTTTAAACAAAAAAGGTATGTCATATTTTAATGGGTTTTGAAATAGATTTGAGTAAATTTTATAAAGGATGTTTTGGAAATGAATTTCAATTGATTGATTTTAAAAGATACCTTTTAAGTGAATGTAATGTCCCAGATTTTTTTCCATGTATTATTTTAATATTATATGGGAATTAATTCGAGACCAGGCTCTAGACGGCATGCAGTTCCGAGGCCTGGTGAGCCTGAAACAAATGTTTGAATTTAATTAAATAATTAATTTACACGCGCATGCATTTTTTATGAAAGAGTGAAATAAATCCTGAATAGGTGCTCGGATCAGAAATCTGAGGGCACCATTACAGTCGGAACAACGTTTTTTGCCTTAGGAGAGTCTTAACTTTGGCCTGTGCAGGTCGATAGTAAAATCTGGTTTTTGTACGTAACAGTAATAAAATATTTAATTAAAATATTTTATTTAAATCCTTGTTGAAATGAAATATTTTATTATTTTAAATAGAGATTTCACAGCGAGGGTTAGGGTTACAATCCCCCTAACTCTGATTTCCTCTAGAGAGCTCTAGAGAAGACCTCCCAACGCGACGACGACGTTCTTGACGATTTTCACCTGCGGCAACGACGCGACAACAATATCATCGCCAAAAAACGCCGCGGATCCAAGTAAGATGTTTTTATTTTGATTTTATTCCCCATTTTTGATTTCCATGATGAACGTGGACTAATCCACGAACAGATTAGCCCACGGATCGATCGTTCTTTTGGTATGGGATTTTGCGGGAATTGTGGGGATTTGATTCTTGAAATTAATTTGGTTTTTATTCAACCTTATAATGGTGACGAACCAAGATCGACACAAACATTGATCGAGGTTAATCCCTCTCGATTGTTGTGTTTTTCTCTCATAATTCCTACACATTCTTCATTTGCGTTCTACACGTTCTTGGAGGAAATCGATCATTGCACATTCATTTTTTGGTGCAACGATCTGAAATCAAAGATCCAACTTTGGGATGACCTAGCAGAGGTACGACGACGATGGTGGCAGACAAATCGATGTGGTTTGGAAATTCCCGTTCTTAGAGCGTTTTCGTGTGGGTGGATCGGGACGCGCTATCATGGCCGATCGGAAGCCCAAAACAGACGGAATAGGTTTCGTAGGGGCGGGACGACCCCAAATTCGGAATTTTATGTTGATTGTACGGTTGGATCAAGAACCATGTATTTGTCCAAGGCGCGTGGAAGAAGACATCGATTCTAGAAATTTCCCGACTACACACCGTGTAGTATGGGATACACGGCGTGTGTTCATCGACAGGATTACATGGCGTGTACTTCGTGAGTACACAGACATGGGAAGGGTACACGGCCAAGGAAACACCGTGTATACCCATCCCCGGCTAGACCCGGCCAGATACACGAGATACCCCATGTACTGGTACACGGGCATGCGACACAGACACGGGCGAAGACCGTATACGGGAACATGATCAGCGTACATGGAGCGAGCCCCAGATGCTCGACCACGACGTGTGATTATTCTACACGCCGTGTAGTTTCTTTCTATCCGACAAGCTGGATGACACGTGCCAGTTACATGGGAATTACCCGGGGTCAAGGAACAGGGCGTGTACTTTTTCTACACGCCATGTAGTTTGGTTTTACACGGCTTGAACGAATGACATGGGCCATTTACACGGGCGGTACCCGGGGTCAAGGAACACAACGTGTAACCATACTACATACCATATAACCTGTCTTAAATGACTTTATCCACTTGTATTCTCTGAATTGGACTAGTTTTCTTAGGGTTCATACCCTTGATCTTTTCTCTGAATGTTATGGTATCATTTCCTTTACATAGGAGTATGATCCCTTCAGCAGAACTTCTTTAATAGAAATGTTGGAATCCCCTCTGTGATACTTAGAGCCGGATCCTCTATTCATTCCTGGAACCCTAGGTAGAGTTCTTGGTATCGACGTGACCAACTTTACCAGGGCGTCGATCCTCTACTTAGCGGATTAGCTCAGACTGAGTTGTCAGAATTACCCCAAGACTTGGTTGTGATCCTCATCTGAACATCATGTTCTCAAGGTACTTGTGGAGTGTGTCCTCCCAGAACGAGTACTTCGTATCTATATCCTCATACCTAGGAGAGTGTTCTCCTTGTTATGTTCTTAGTGGAATCTTCGAGATGGATCTTAGTGGTGGTATTCGCGATAGTCGATTGTGTTTGAGTATATCTGGATATTCTTGTTATATGTTTGGTAGAAATATATTGTGTAGAGCTGACTGTACCTTTATTTTGTAGTATTTTTCCCTTGTTGTATTTCCTTTGTGGTTTCGGGGTGTCCTACTGGGTATTGTTATACTCCCCCCTGCACGGGCTTTGTTCGCACGTGTCGTGTCTTGTGTAGACGAGTGAGCCTTTGACAGGATTCTAGGCGGACCAGGATCGGACGATACTCAGTGATATCAGACAGGCCGAGGTGTGTTCCTACGGCTACAGATTGCAGTCCCAACACCTTTCTTTACAGGTTGGACTTTGTTACGAACTCTCTTTTTGGTGGTCTTGTACTTTTGCCCAGAGTTTTACTTTATTGTACTCTACTTTCCTGTCGTACTCTATGGTTGGGTTTTAGCACATGCATGCATCTTTTCCTTTTTGTAGTTTTTACTTTTCAGCCTTTAGAGCTTGGAGATGTGTGTGCATGTGTACAGGATTATAGGCAATGCCTCCCATGTTAGTAGCATGCCTACTCGGTGCTAGTCACCAGCCCCTGGCCTATTAGAGGTGGGCTTGGGGAGTTGCGGCTTGGGCCCCACTAGGACGGGTTGGAAGAGAGTGGTATCAGAGATGGTCGGTTCTACCTTAGGACTGAGAGTATTTGAGTTGGTTTGGGGCAACAATTCTGAGTGTTTCGAGTTTGGATTTCAGGCCTGGGACCCTAGTGATGGTGCGGGCGGCCGACGTATCCACACACTAGGACTCTGATAACTTTATTTTCGACTCGGAACATGAGATACCTAGTTGCAGGGGAAAAAAATAATGGTACATGCATCATATAGGAATGGGTTGTGGTTTCCATGTCGTTTTTGAGTCAGCTCTCTAGATATACTCACTGACTGAGATACATCTTGTTTCTTTAATAGGATGCCTCCGCAACGCGCACCCTCTAGGATTCAGCAGCTCGATCATGAGGATGACCCCCTCAGTGATTAAGCCTCAATACAGGGACCAGATCCCCCATTTTTACCATCAGGTGGTGTGCCAGTTATCCCGCCACCTGTGGATCAGTGTTTAGTGCCTGTTGTACCAGTGGAGGAGGAGCACAGGATGAGCACACTCCACGAGTTTCAGAGATAGAGACCCCTCAGGTTTCGAGGCATGCCTGACCCTCAGGCAGCAAAGGACTGGCTTGATGAAGTGTCCAGAGTCTTCTATTTGGTTAGGACACCAGCAGACCAGATGGTGATCCTGGAAGCAAGCCTTCTGCAGGGCTCGACAGGATGATGGTGGAGTTTGGTTATCCAGACTCACGATGAGGCGACACTTGCATGGTCAGAGTTTGAGCGTCTCTTTGGAGAGGAGTTTTCACTAGTTACCCTAAGAGCAGTACGCATACAGGAGCTTCATCAGCTCCAGCAGGGAACCATGACGGTGGCTGACTATTCGTCGAGGTTTACCGACCTCTCGCGGTACTCGATGGATATGGTCAGAGATCAGTACTTCAGAGCTCGGAATTTTGAGCGGGGCTTTCACAGAGATATCCAAGATAAAATCATCCCTATGAGTATTCCTACTTATGCTGGGGTACTTGAGAAGGCTTTGGTGGTCGAGAGATTCTTGGCAGAGTAGAGACAGCCGACAGTTGTCAGTAGTGGGCGAAGTAGAGCAGAGACCTCGGAAGCAGGGAGCCGATGTTAGGGACCCAAGCGTGGGAGATGTTTTAAGAGGAGATCCCAGGATAGGGGATCTGCCATACAGGGTTCGAAAGGCGCATCCAGCCATCCTCGAGAGAGGTGATGCTACTCATGTGAAGGCAGGGGACATCTCGCTTGAGATTGTCCAACCTGTCGTACTACTGACACGAGAGCAATGGATGGACCACCGAGGTAGAGAAAAATTGTGGAGAAGATAGATCCACAGGGCGGAAGACGTGGTATGGGAGCTGGGAGAGCAGCTGGAGGTGGTCGACATTTTGACCTTTTACCACCACCACCCCCAAGAGGTCCACCCCAGGCTCAGGGAGCTTGTGGACAGAGGCAGAGACAACTGTAGGTGGTAGAGGCTTATGACCCAGGTACTCCCTAAATTATTAGAGGTACTATCCCTGTCTTTTCTAATTTGGATTTCGTATTGATAGACATAGGTTCTAGTCATTCCTTTCTGGATGCTTATCTTTTTTGAGACCTTGAGATTCCAGTTGAGTCGTTGACTCGACCCTTACGCTTAGAAACACCTACTGGAGAAGATTCAGAGATCACACACCTCTGTAGATAGTGTGACCTGACACTTGGATGTGAGAGTTTTGGTTGGAACCTCTTGGTGGTAGAGTCAAGGACTTACAATGTCATTCTTGGTATGGATTGGCTATCCATAGTTCATGCCCAGATCGACTGTTTTAGGAAAAGGGTGCGGTGTGTCCACAGTGATGGAATGAGGTTCTCTTTTTTCGGTGAAAGAGAGACCCAGGAAGATCATGATGGACTCGTGCATAGGAGGGAACAACCGATTTCACATCAGTTGCCTAGCCTAGCCCTTGGTGTAGGAGATGTTCTGAGTTTCCAGTTTCCAGCAGTAGTGGCTGAGTATGAGGAAGTCTTTCCAGAGGATGTCCTCAGGCTAACTCCCCGTCGGGAGAAAGATTTCTGCATTGAGTTGCATCCCAGGATGACACCGATATCAACATCAACATATCGGATCGCTCCTGCAGAGCTTCGTGAGCTAAGGGTGAAGCTAGACGGCTTGTAGAAGAAGGGTTTTGTGAGACCCGATGTTTCACCCTGGGCGGCCCCGGTGCTGTTTTCTAAGAAGGCGGATGGGAGATTGAGGCTATGTGTGGATTACCGGCGCTTGAATCAGGTGACCGTGAAGAACCGGTATCCACTATCGAGGATCGATGACCTCTATGAGTAGTTGAGAGGGGCACGATGGTTCTCTATGGTTGATCTACGATCAGGCTATCACCAGTTGCAAGTACGGGAGGAGGATATACGGAAGATGACTTTCAGATGTCGCTATAGACACTATGAGTACTTGGTGATGCCCTTTGGTGTGACGAACGCCCTGACAATGTTCATGGGACTCATGAACCAGATCTTTTATACCTATCTAGATCGGTTTATAGTGGTCTTCATCGATGATATCCTTGTGTACTATGCTTCTAAGGAGGAGCACGCGAGACACTTAAGGATGGTTCTGGACACACTCCGAGAGCACCAGTTGTATGGGAAACTCTCGAAGTGTTAGTTATGGTTACAGAAGATCCACTTTTTGGGACACTTTATCTCGGAGGATGGAGTAGCAGTGGACCTAGCCAAGGTGGTGGTAGTGCTAGCATGGGAGCCACCCCGGAGCGTGACGGAGGTGCAAAGTTTCCTTGGGTTGGCATGCTACTATCAGAGATTCATCCTTGATTTCTCCAGGATTGCAGCACCCATGATAGCTTTGACCTGAAAGGGACAACCTTTCGTGTGGACCGAGAGATGCCAATAGGCTTTCCATCAGTTGAGATAGAGTTTGATGAGCGCCCCAATCTTGAGATTATCGGAGGAGGGTGTTTAGTACGTAGTGTTCTTCGAAGCATCAGTAACCGGGCTTGGTTGTGTCCTGATGTAGAGGCAAGCGGTGATTTCCTATGACTCATGTTAGTTGAGGCCACACGAGCAGAACTACACGACCCATGGTCTTGGGTTGGCAGCGGTGGTCTTCGCATTGAAGATGTGGAAACACTACCAGATGGGAGAGCGGTTTACCATCTACTCTGATCAAAAGATTCTCAGATATATCTTTTCTCAGAAGGATCTGAATTTGAGATAGAGGTGATGTCTTGAGTTCATCTAGGATTATGACTTTGAGATCATTTATACTCCTGGGAAGGGGAACGTGGTGGCAGATAATCTCAGTAGGAAATCCAGTTCGCAGTTGCTCTATGAGGCGATGAGGCATTTGGCCTTTTTACAGTTATCATTCTTGGATGGAGATGAGGGAGATTACCTTCAGTCGACAGTTGTTACCCCTACACTCTTACAACGAGTTAGGGAAGCACAGTGTGAGGATGCAAGCTGTGAGACTCTACGTGCTCAGATATCCACAGGTGATGCTACTGATGGATATTCAGAAGGTGGGGAGCACATTGTTCTTTTCAGAGGGCGCATGGTAGTACCGGCGATGTTGCAGGAGGAGGTTATGAGGGAGTTATATACACCCCTTTTGGCAGTGAATCCAGGTATAGCAAAGATGTATCAGGACCTATGACGTCAGTTCTGGTGGCCAGGAATGAAGAAGGGTGTGGCAGAGTTTGTCTCTCGGTGCCTTACTTGTTAGCAAGTAAAGGCTGAGCACCAGGTGCAAGCGGGTTTGAATCAGCCCCTTGAGGTTCCAGAGTGGAAGTGGGACATGATATCCATGGACTTCGTGAGGGTTTACCATGTACGTCCAGGGGACATGATTCCATCTGGGTGATCGTTGATCGACTCACCAAGTCGGCCCACTTCCTAGCCATACGAGAGCAGAGTTTAGTAGAGAGCTTGAGACACCTCTATGTGCAGAAGATAGTTCTACTTCATGGAGTTCCATCCATGATCGTTTTAGATCGTGATGCTTGTTTCACATCCTGGTTGTGGAAGGGATTTCAGAAAGATTTTGGGACTCAGTTATGCTTGAGCACAGTGTTTCATCCCCAGACTGATGGTCTGACAGAGCGGACCATCCAGGTCCTGGAGGATATGATTCGAGCTTGCATACTTGACTTCACTCGTAGCTGGGAGGATCACCTACCACTGGTGTAATTTTCTTACAACAACAATTATCATTCCACTATTGGTATGACACCATTTGAGGATCTGTACGGGTGACATTTCAGGTCACCACTTTGCTGGACTGACCCAGGAGAGTGAGAACTCATGGGCCCAGAGATGGTGAGAGCTACCATAGAGAAGGTGCAGGTTATCCAAGAGTAGATGAATACCGCACAGAGTTGGAAAAAGTCTTATGCCGGTAGGAGTCAGAGGCCCTTGGAGTTCGAGGAAGAAGACCATGTGTTTCTTTGGGTCTCACCTCAATGGGGATTGCAGAGATTTGGCCGAGGCGACAAGCTATCTCCGAGGTTCATTGGCCATTTTCATATTCTGAGTATAGTTGGAGAGGTGGCTTATCGCTTGGCTCTACCTCCTCAGATGGACCAGGTACACAACGTCTTCCATGTGTCGCAACTACGGAGGTACGTGTATGATCCATTGCACGTTATCTACTGGGGTGAGTTGGACATCGATGATGGGGAGACCTTTGCAGAGTACCCAGTGGAGATCGAGGATTGATAGGATAAGATCCTTCGTGGATGAGCTATTCCCATGGTGCATGTCGAGTGGCAGCACGAGAATCTCCAGGGGAGCACGTGGGAGCGGGAGGCTCAAATTCGCGTACAATACCCACATCTTTTTAAGTAGCACTTGTTTT
This sequence comes from Viscum album, assembly GCA_963277665.1. Taxonomy (NCBI): domain Eukaryota; kingdom Viridiplantae; phylum Streptophyta; class Magnoliopsida; order Santalales; family Viscaceae; genus Viscum; species Viscum album. Next base: position 832,980,243 of record OY728140.1, read on the forward strand.
GGATTTTTGGGGATGTAAAAGCCCTAAGGTGGGAGTGATGTAATGTGATGGATTTTTTTCCATGTATTATTTTAATATTATATGGGAATTAATTCGAGACCAGGCTCTGAGATGGCGTGCAGTTCCGAGGCCCGGTGAGCCCGAAAAAAATGTTTTAATTTAATTTAATAATTAATTCACACGCACATGAAGTTTTCCTAAAAAAGTAGAATAACTCCCGAACGGGTGCTCAGATCAGAAATCTGAGGGCACTATTGCATTTGGAACATCTTTTTTGCCTTATGTGAGGCCTAACTTTGACCGGTGCAGGTCAGAAGTAAAATATGGTTTTTGGACGTAATCGTAATAAAATATTTAATTTAAATATTTTACTTAAATCCTTGTTGAAACAAAATATTTTATTATTTTAAATAGATATTTTGTAGGGAGGGTCATGGTTATAATCCCCCTAACTCTGATTTCCTCTAGAGAGCTCTGGAGAAGACCTCCCGATGCGGTGACAATGATCTTGACAATTTTCGCCGGTGATGACGACGTGGAAACCGGATCATCACCAAAGAACGCCGCATATCCAAGTAGGGTTTTTTTCTTTTGATTTTCTTACCCTTTTTTGATTTCCACGATGAACGCGGACTAATCCACAACCGGATTAGCCCGTGGATCGATCGTTCTTGTAGGATGGGATTTTGTGGGAATCATGGGGATTTGATTCTTGAAATTAATTTGGTTTTCATTTAACCTTATAACGGTGACGAACCAAGATTGAGACGAACATCGATCAAGGTTCATCCCTCTTGATTGTTGTGTTTTTCTCTCCAGATTCCTATGCATTCTTCATGTGCGTTCTACGCGTTCTTGGAGGAAATCGATCGTTGCACATTCGTTTGTTGGTGAAACGATATGAAATAAAAGTTCCAATGTCGAGAAGACCTAGCAGAGGTGCTATGGAGATGACGGTGGACAAATCAATGTGGTTCAAAAATTCTCGTTCTTCGAGCGTTTTCATGCGGGCTGATCGGGACGTGCTATCAAGGCCGATGGAAATCCTGAAACCAACGGAATCTGTTTTGTAGGGGCGGGACGACCCCAAATCCGATGTTTCATGATGATCGTTTGGTTGGATCAAGAACTAGAGATTTGGCCGAGGCGCGTGGAAGAAGACAGCGATTCTGGAAATTTCCAGACTACACTTCGTGTAGTATGGGATACACGGTGTGTGTTCGTCGGCAGGGTTACATGGTGTGTAATTCGGGAGTACAGGGAAACAGATAGGGTACACGGCCAAGGAAATGCCGTGTATACCCCTCCCCAGCCAAATCCATCCAGATACATGGGATACCCCGTGTACTGGTACACGGGCAGGCGACACGGACACGGGCAGAGACCGTGTACGGGAAAATGGCCAGCGTACACGGAGCGAGGCCAGATGCTCGGACACAGTGTGTGATTATTCTAAACTCCATGTAGTTACTTTCTATCTGACAAGATGAATGACACGGGCCGGTTACACGGGAAGTACCTGGGGTTAAGGAACAAGGCATGTACTTTTTCTACGCGCTGTGTAGTTTGGTTTTACACCGCTTGAACGAATGACACAGGATGTTTACACGGGTAGTACTCGGGGTCAAGGAACACTATGTGTAGCCATTCTACATGCCATATAACCTGTCTTAAATAACTTGATCCACTTTTCTTCTGTGACTTGGACTAGTTTTCTTAGGGTTCGTACCCTTGGTCTTTTCCCTGAAGGTTCTGGTATCATTTTCTTTACACAATAGTATGATCCCTTTAGCAGAACAATCTGAATAGAGTTATTGGAATCCCCTCTATGAGACTTAGATCCAAAACCTCTATTCATTCCTGGAACCCTAGGTAGAGTTCTTGGTATCGACGTGACCAACTTTACCCAGGCGTCGATCCTCTGCTTAGTAGATTAGCTCAGACTAAGTTGTCGGAATCACCCCATGACTTGGTTGTGATTCTCATCTGAGCATCATGTTCTCAAGGTACTTGTAATGTGTGTCTTCCTAGAACGATTACTTCGTATCTCTCTCCTTATACCTAGGAGTGTGTTCTCATTTTTACGTGCTCAGTGGAATCTTCGAGCTAGATCTTAGAGGTGGTATTCGCGATAGTCGATCATGTTGGAGTATATCTGGATATTCTTGTTATATGTTCGGTAGACATATACTGTGTAGAGATGACTGTACCTATCTTTTGTGGTATTTTCCCCTTGTTGTATTTCCTTTATGGTTTCGGGGTTTCCTACTGGGTATTGTTATACTTACCCCTGCACGGGCTTTGCCCGCACGTGTCGTGTCTTGTGCAGACGAGCGAGCCTTTGACATGATTCTAGGAAGACCCAGACCAGATGATACTCAGTGAGATCAGATAGGACAAGGTGTGTTCCTACGACTACATACTATAGTCCCAACAACTTTCTTTACAAGTTATACTTTGTTACAGACTCTCTTTTTGGTGGGCTTGTACTTTTGGCCCAGAGTTTTACTTTCTTGTACTCTACTTTACTGTCGTACTCTGTGGTTGGGTTTCAGTGCATGCATGCATCTTTTCCTTTTTAGTAGTTTTTACTTTTCAGATTTGTGGCCTTGGAGATGTGTGTGTGTGTACGGGTTTATAGGCAATGCCCCTCATGTTAGTAGAATTCCTACTCGGTTCTAGTCACTAGCCCCTGACCTATTGGAGGCAGTTTTGGGGAGTTGCGGCTCAGGCCCCACTGGGATGGGTCGTGACAGTGAAACTTAAAATGACTAAAAAGGATTTGGAATTATGGAATCCCCTGTATTGGCTGGAAATACACATATTATAAGTATACATATATATATATATTGATTCACACATTCACTTGGGGATATGTGAAAGTTTTCATAGAGTGATGTTTATATATACATGTAAATATAAATGTGTATAGAAATAACCACACCATAATGCTTAATTATATATTATGGAAATATTGAGTCTCTTTTATTATGTGTTCATACATATATACATTTATATATATATAAATTTATGTACACATTCACATGGGGATATGTGAATATGTGCATAAAGTGACTTATATATATATAGGTAAATGTATATGTGTATAAAAATAAATGAATGTTTTGGAATTTTAATGAGATTCTTGAATTTTTATTTTAAACTATATCTTAAAAGAGGATTTTTAAAATGTATTAATAGATCATTTGAAAATTTAAAATAGTTTTTAAATCCCATGAGTGTGTATGACCCTCTTGAGCCCCAAGTTGATTGTGATTGATTTGGTCTATAGCCATGGGGGTATGTTTTATATTATGTTTTAGAAGTGGGACTTGTTTTCCATTGGAAGTGAATGATAAGATTGGGGTTATTTATTACAAGGAAATTCGATGTGGGGGAGATTTATTTGTTATTCTTGTTATACATAAAATTGATTCTTATATAATTTATCACATCTTATTGCTACTTTCATGGGTACACTAGTCACTAATTGAGAAATATGGATTTATGCTACACTAGATAGACATAAAATACCAGTGTATCCTCTAGTTGTATCATATGTTCTGCTAGTGGGGGAGTTGTCCATGATGAGTATTAGTGTAGGATAGTTGGGTGGCTGTGTCAAGATGTAATGTAGGTTAATAGTTTGGTCTGATATTGATAAAGACAAGGAATGAGTTATTTCATGACCTAGTATAACACCTATGATATTAGTTGATGTTATATTGGGGGTTTCCATTGTTTACCCCTTGCTTTATATGAAACTATAGAACTAGGATCCATTTTATATGGTCATTTATCTCCTTTCCTTGGATATGGAAAATCATAGTGCTTGTTCCATTGATTTTATTTTATTTTTTTCAAATTATTTTTTAAAGGACACTTATGAGTGTTTCAAAATAGTTTCAAAAAATAATCTCAAATGTGTTTTTTTATTCAATTTCAAATATTTTTTAAGTTATTTTTTTTCATTTTATAAAAATAATAATAACGTTTATAAAATGTTATGGAGTTTGTTATTTGATTTCATATACTTATTTATTTTAAAACCATATTTTCTAAATATATTTCAAACTAGAATAATTGATATTTCACTAAAAAAATAGCACAAACTCTTTAGTGGGATCCTACCAGGCTTGGTTTCACTCACACCCTACATACACAATTTAATGTATATAGATTGTATCTTTTCTTTCTAGAACCATGGATTTAATATCTCCCTCATGTTGTATGATCATGTATTTTGGTCTATTTATGATATATAATATTTTTATTTTCTTTTTATTATTTTCATTTCCTTCCCTGCTTTTAGTGTGTCTTATTATATTCTTTTTTTGTACTCTTTTCATTTACATTTTTTCGATTATATATATTTTTGAGGGTGAATATAAAAAACCCTACTCAAGTAATCGGGAGATGTTGTCTAATTTATTATGTTTTAATAGATAGGAGGGGTTAAATCCTGAATGACTGATTATTCTAGTAATCTTGGAGATCCAGATACATATATGATACCCATTTTACATTGGGGATAAAAGTTAAAACATAGCAATGGAAAAAAATATACATACTTGAACTCATTAAAAGAATTATTATTCTTATCATGGGTAAAGGAAGAAACATAAGGGTTAGATCAAATACTCATTAAAGGTTAAGTATGGGGAAAGCTATCATAAATCAATACGGAATAATCAATATGGAGAGGTGAATAACTGAACACACATTCCATTTAACTAATAACATGATAAAAAATTGAATCTATGGATAATATCAATGAAAAAATCTCAAGGATAACAATAATTAAATTATCAATGAAGGGAATTATTAATTTTTTATGTCATGATCTCATACATCACAATATCTATACCATCAATACCCTTCACAAGATAGCTTACAACTATGGGTAAAAACCAATTTAATTTTTCCAAATGATTTATCTCACAAGAAATAATGATGAATCAAGGGGATATATAATTCTAGGCCCCAAATATCACAACATGTACAAATAATTCACTATATATTGAATAATAATTTTAATTCATGAATAAATATTCCTACGACTAAATATCTGTATTGTGTAAAGGATAAAAATTTATCAATATTTCCCTAGTAAATCAAATAACTTTTAATGAAAACATCGTATGTAAAAATGGTACATGGTTTAAGAAATAATCATATCCATGATAAAATTAATATGAATATTTAAGATAAACATAATGTCCAATGAAAAATGATTACAATAAAGTGAATTTCTCAAGAGAAAATTAAAAATCTCAAAATAAATCAAGAGATGAGAAGTGACCGGTAGTTCATCAGGAATATAGGTTTTTGAAATAAAATCACATCCTTTGGAAGAATAAAGGAAATTGAAGTTATATATTAAAACAAAATTTTATAAGAGTTTTATTTTTAAAGTCATTGAAAATGTGTAGAATAATCAACATTTTGTAAAACTGCTATGGTGGTGGGTAAGTCAGTTATTGCCATATACATTAAAAAAAATCCATAAAAAAGTATAAATGTTACTTTAAAGACCTTTTTAAAGTCAATTATAACTTTGAAATTTCTTTATAAATGATTTTATTAAATAAAAGTACTTGTGTAATTTTTTTTTAAAAACATGGACATGGAATGAAAATATATCTCATCTAAAATGGAAATAAAATTAGTGTTTATTTTAAACATTGATTTTCTTGATTCAAGTACCGAATAGAAGAAAAGTTGGGAGAAAACATGTTAAATACTTTAATAAATAGTGTATTAAAAATTTATTGGATCTTATTAAGGAAAAATGATAATATTTATTCAATAAGAGTAAAAGAAATCGCAAAATAAAGTGAGATTGTAAAATAGATTCTTACCTCTTTGGTAAATGTCAAATTGTAATACCTTGAAGTAATAAACTTGAATTTAAACATCAAGAATAATTAATAAATTGGTATTCATGTTAAATACATCATATGGGTAGTATATACCCCAAATAACAGTGAATATGTTCATATTAACAAATATGTCTCAATGGAATGTAAATTGAGACGAAATCCCTTACCTCACACTTCCCTTTAGTTAAACATACCTTAAAATCCTGTATAATGGTTTTATAAATTTTATTAATTTATAAAAAAACATTATTCATATTTATGATATCATATATGATCCCCTTATAACATTTTATCACCCACTCATTAACAATATTTTATTATTTCTATTGTTTCAGGTGTTAATTTCCTTGTTTTCTCATCTGTGTTTTTTCTTAAAAGTTACGGTTATTGTGTATAGGATATAGATTCATAATCTACATGATTATAATAATTTTTTAAATATAAAATTTATTCATTGTATATATATATATTTAACCATATTTGAAATTTTTTCATGGAAAATGAATCGCATTGCTTCATGGAGATATTAGGTCATATGCATGCACAAGCAATGATATCGTTACCTTAATGGGTGAAAGGGTTTGGAATTAGATGATATATTAATTTTATATAATTAATATAATGTAATATGTTTCATATATATTCATTATTTCCTTCATTATGACTATGAATGTGAGTTGGTGATGGAAAACAAATTACATTGGTTCCCGAGGCGGTAGTGTACCATACACACGCGTTATGAATTTATTTCCCACTTTATGGAGAAGGATATGTATAAATAGTATTAAATAAACATAATAAAATATCATTATATGGGATATATTTCTGTTATTTTATTTTATTTTTAATTTTTTTTGAAGGTGATAAAATAATAAGAAAAAATGATCTTAGTTGAGACAATTACCTTCTATTAGAGAAAACTCCTTTGTATATTTTATTAAGGACCCAAGTATTGGTATTTTTGGATATATATATAGAAGATCTATATTTGGTATAAGTATGTTTGGGATGTATTTTTTTATATATTGGTTGATAAAAAATGCTTGATAGGTGTGGATAAATGAGAGGAGAGAGTGCACTTTTATAATTGAGGAGGAGGGCACACTTGGAATTTTTGAAAAGAATAAATCATACCCACATTTTTCACAAGACACAAGGATAAAAAATGGCCCATTATATAACCTCAGATATTATAAGGTATAAATTTATCTATTAAATAGTAATTATACATGTTTTTAGGTCATTTCAATCCTTATATTTATAGATTAACACTTGGTGAACCCGTTTTTACCTTAACCATGGTAATTAATTTTTACTATTTTTACTAGTGATTATGAAAATATAATGATGAAATTATTATATAATTTTAATTACTGTTATTATAAATATGGAATATATTTTATCAAACTCAAATCATTTAATTGTTATAATTTAATTTATAATTACCCACATATGCGATGAAAGAATGGTTTTCCAAAGGAAATTTTTTCAAAAGTGTGAAAAGTTTTTATATAAAAATTGAACATATAATTTATTGAAATAATATAAATTGGATTAATTATAATATAATTGAACTAATTTTACTTTTAAAATAATTTTAAAACAAAATTTAATTTTTAAACTCATTAAAAGAAAAGTCATTTTCAATAAAAATCATTATTTCCGACTGTTCATCAAAAAATTAATATTTTCATAAAATTCTCAAAAATTAACTCCAATATAATTATGAAATTATGATTTAAAAAACAAGGTTTATTGTTTTTAATTTTTTTGATAAAAATGGTAAAAACTAATTTTAACTTAAGCGTACAAAATGCGATGAAATCAGTTTTTAGAAAAAATACAGTTTTTAAGAAAAAATTTTATTTTTCTTTCAAATGATTTGTATTTTTATTTATGCTAAATTGATAAGTAATAAATTTTATTTATACATGGGTAAAACATATATTATTCATAATTTAGTTACACCTATCCATACCCTCCAATTTAATGTCAAGTTTTATAATGATATACTATTTTACGGTACTTTTATACTCCAGGTTGTGAATATCCCATGCTATTCAAGAGATTGAATTTATTTGAAAGAAAAAACATCATAGAGTCTTATGGTATTAAATTATTCTCTCCTATATAAATTTAATCCTCAAAATTTTCATGGATATTACCTTCTAAAAAAACTATGGCAGTTCTTCTTCATAACATACTTGGGTTCCTATGTTGTTTATTTCATTTTATGATTTCTCCAAAGTAACTTTACTAATTGAGTCATCTGATTACTCAATATTTTTTCTCTATTATTAAGAATATATATGAGTTATTAATATTAAGATAGTTATACTTCCAATTCTATCTCTTTAGATGTGAGCACATATGTTGGGTATCACATTTATTTCCTTAATAATGATATATAGAAAACATCATGTACATTAGAGAGGATTGGTGGAATTTCCAATAGATAAGCCAAAAATCCAAAACTTCCCAGAATTTAATAGGTTACAATGTAATTGGGAATTTTTTTTACATTATTACCAAACCTTATGACACCCTTCTATGAAGATATATTCAAGAAAACATGATCTCTCACCTGAAATTTCTAATCTTTCCTCTGATTGTCGGCATAACTCTTTTACCTTCTTTGAGTTTATTTAATATGATATTGAATAGTATTGAACTTTATTATTATCTCTTTAAAAAGTTTTAGGCCTACAAGTTTCTTTTCACCAACTTCATCCCAACAAGTTGGAGTATGAAATCTCTTTCCATATAATGATTCACATGGATCTATTTGAATATCTAAATGAAAACAATTATTATAGGAAAATTATACCAAGGTAAATGATGATACCACATACCTTTAAATTCAAGTGAGAGAAAACTAAAAATTACTTCCAATATTTGAATATTCCTTTCATACTATCCATTAGTTTAAGGATGATAGGCGGTGCTCTAATGAGGCTTAGTATCAAGAGACTTCTGAAGAGTCTTCCAGAATTTTGATATAAATCATAGATCACGATAAAAAAATTGAAATAGGTGTTTTATTAAATCTTAAAAATTCATTAATATATATACTTTTGAGGAATTAAAGAGATAAATCATTTGTTATAGTGAGTTAATGTGCACATTTGGTTAGGTTATCAATAATAACCCAGATTGCATCATTCATTCTAGGAGTCTTGGGTAGTCCTATGACAACATCCATAGTAATTTCATCCCATTTCCACATAGGAAGAGGAAGGGGTTTCAGGAATCCTCTAGGATGATGTCTCTCATCCTTCATGAATCGTAAAATTAAGCATCCTGAAACATAATCAGCAATTTCCCACTTCATGTTATCCCAAAAATGTTCCTTCAAATCCATATACATCTTGCTACAACCAGAGTTTATAGAGAAATTAAATATATGAGAATCATAAAAGAAATTCACTTTTCAGATTTGGTATGTGAAGAACAAATAATAACATTCCAAATTTTAGAACTCCATCTTAAAAAATGAAGCCTACCAACTTCCCATCAAACATAACTTTAATTTTCTTATGAAAATTACCATCATAATATTGAGAACATTTTATCTTTTCTAATAAATATGGTTTCAAAATAATTTAGAGGAGTGATGTATGACCTTCCTTAATAATTCATATTTTTACTTTACTAAATACATGAACATGGGATCCCTATTAATCCTCATTTAGGGTAGAAATCCATGATCCTTCCTTGTTAATACATATGTTACCTTATTTTCCTTCCCCAAGTGGTACTGTATTAAACAATAATAATCCTCGAGTAGCTCGATTCATATTTTTTGCCTCATGTTGATCACTTATAATGAAAATATATATTATAGGATCTTAGGGTTTGTGTATATCTCACATATTTCACCATAAAGATAATGTCTCCATATCTTCAAAGAAAAAATTACAACTTCCAACTCAGGATTATGGGTTGGACAGTTCTATTCATGATTCTTTAACTACCTTGATGCATATTCAATAACTATATCATTTTTCATGAGGATAAAACATAGACCATCCTCAGATGCATCAATATATATAAAAAACCCAACATTTACTAATGGTATATTCAAAATTGGATCATTGAACAATCACCTATTCATTTATTTAAAACATTATTCAGATTACTTTTTCCATATGAACTTAACCCTTTAATGTGTAAGATTAGTTCATGAGTTATCCAATCAGGAAAAATTATGAACGAATAACCGATAGTAACCTAAAAAACCAATAAAACTGTGTACCTAAATTTTGTTTATTGGTGTAGGCCATACTATGACTACCTTCATCTTTGCAGGATCAACTAAGATTCCATCCTTGGACAAAATATGTCCAAGAAAAGAAACTTCATGAAGCTAGAAATAACACTTACTAAATTTACCATATAACTCTTTTCTTACAAGAGTATCAAGAATGATCTGAAAGTGACTACCATGGTTCTCATAGATATTATAATACACAAATATATCATCAATGAACACTAAAAAAGAAATTATCAAGATATTACTTGAATAATATGTTCATTATATTCAAAAAAATAGATAGTTCATTAGTCAATCCCAATGTAATTACTATAAACTCATAATTTCCATTCCTTATTGAGAGTTCCATCTTCAGAATGGATTCTTTATTTATTCACAATTGATGATATCTAGATCAAAGTTCAATCTTTGAAAAATATTAAGCTTCATGAAGTTGGTCGAATAATTCATCAATGTGAGGTATATGACACTTGTTATTTATCATAATATCATTGATTTATATATAATAAATGAACAAACTCATGGACATATCTTTATTATTAATGAATAGAACATGAGATCCCCCAAGGTGAAACACTAGGGTGTATTAATCCCTTATCAAAAAAATCCTCTAATTATTTCTTCAAATACACAAATTCTATAGTGACTATTATATAGGGAGTCTTTGATATAGGTCTTGAATCAGGGATTAAATCAATAGATAACTAAACTTCATGCTTTTGTGGATTTATATGTAATTCCTTGTTAAATATATTAAAGTATTCCTATACAATATGTAAATAATAAATTTGAATATTTCATTTTCCATCCATTGATTATGTTTGATATTATTCCACAAGAATATAATTTAGAAGAGATACTTGGGGTGGATATAGACATGAATTAGATGATGAAGTATCTACTCTAAAGATAAGGTATTCCACATCTTCATCAAAAATCGAAATTTCTTTCTCCTTAAAATAATTATTTTACATTATATTTTGAAAGTAAATAAATACCAAGGATTATATCATATTAAATCATAGATATGATAATAAAGTCTAAAAATAGAGCATGTTTATGTTTCATAATGGGTAATGCCTCAAGTATCCTTGTTATAGTGAGAATTAAAATAGTAGTTTTTGACTGATAAATTCATTTTTAAGGTGTTTGGGAAGTATATAATTTTCTTGTAAAATAAGAATATATAAAAGAGTGTGATGATCCAAAGTCAAATAAATCATTGGATAAATTAGAGGTTATGATTAAATTGCCTTCCACCACATCATTGGGTACTTCCACCTCAGTTATATAGTGGTTTCATAAGTTTGGCCTTATCCCCGTGGTCTCTTATATAATATATTTCTTTGATACTTGGGACAATGGTTTGAATAATTCCACATTTCATTATAGATAAATCATTGGATAATAGTGGTGTGTTTATTTTTCTTACATTCATGATCCAAATGACCCTTATCACTCCACTTATAACAAAGTCCCATTCCCTTTAAACATTTTCATAGATGTTTCTTTCTATGATTTTCACATTTTGGAAATTTATTCAACTATTTTTTCTTCTTCTTTGAGACATTTAATTTTTATTGGTGTTAATAAGTCTTCTTATCTTGATTCCCCTTGAATATATTGGATCTTGATAATTACTTCTCTATTTTGATGGCTCATAAGACTATTTCATCATATGATGAAAAAGGTTGAGAAACTAGAACCCTTCAAAGGATCAGATTAACCCATTTAAAGAAATGCTCAATATTTAATTACGTATTGCATATATAATCTATAGCATATATTATAAACCTTGTAAAGGTATCCTCATAATTCAAAACAATTTCTTCTTCCTTATGATTTAATATAAGTAAATTTATCTTTGTTTTGTTTTGTTTCTCATGAGGGAAATATTTTTCAAGGAATATTTATTTAAAATCTATCCATTCCATGTGATCTATTTAATATTCCTTCCTTGTATTATGAATTGTTAAAGAATATAATTTGAAGGGACTTAATCCATTTCCTAGCTACCACAAGATTAGTAGTCTTAAAAAATTATGGGGGCTTCTATCACATGAAGAGATTCAACATAGGTGAATCACACTATGGAACAATGGGTTTATCTATTCAGGAAAGGTTATTCATCACAAACTAAGTATGCTTCGTAAATATACCCATGATTTAATCTATTCAGATATCAACTATATTGGCTTGCTCAGTAGTGAAATTTCTATTTTGACGAAGAGTGTTGATATCATTCCTTCCTCCAGAAACCATTTCTAAAAAGTGGAATATACGGAATTAGCTCAAGACATTATGAATTTTAAATCATAACATATAATTTTAAATCTACTATAACACTTAACATAAATAAAAAATTTATGCATTTTTAATCTCAAAATCATAAAATTGGTTTCTTTAGGTATATTTTTATTTTTAAATCATTCATAATGCGTTTTAAAGAAAATATGAATTATCATAAGAATATACCTTATGAGTGTCAAACCAGGTGCATAGTAAGTTTTTTTGTCATGTACAAGGTGATGATTGAGTCAAATTTCAATATTCCATTTCAGAGTTTTTACCCTAGGTACAACTTTTTTAGAACCACGTCCACTTGTAGTATCCAGACAAAGATGTATTTCTAGGAAAACCACATAATCTTTACCATAACAAAAAGTTGAAATATTATTCCACAATTTGAAATATCCTTAAATTACATAATAGGGGTATGATCTCATATCTATGTTTTATTTAATCTAATTCCAAAGGTTTCTACTAAAACTACCACTAATATCAACTGTAACAACCTGGATTCCCGTAACCCCGACCCGATGTACACTTTATTACATTATCATAGATACACGGGGTCAAATCTTGAAATACTAGTCAATTTAGTAGTATTTTAGATCTAAATACATATATTATACACATTTTACATTAGGGATAAAAGATAAAAGATACTAATGGAAAATATTCAGGATCCTTAAACTCATTCAGAGAATTATTCTTCACATCATAGGGAAATAAAATAAAATAAGGGTGAGATAAAATTCTTAGTAAGGGTTATGTAAAATGTAAGCTATTAAAAATCAATAAATCATAATCAATATATAAAGGTAAAACACACATTCTGTGTAATCCATAAATTGATCACATAATTCATCAATGGATAATATCAATGCAATAATCTCATAGATAATAATAATTGAATTCTCAATAAAGGAAATGATTAATTTTTGAAATCATGATCTTAGAAATCATTATATATATACCATCAAGACCTTTCACAAGATAGTTTAAAACTATGGGAAAAACCCGTTTAATTTGGTCAACTAATTTTTCTCATGAGAAACACTAATGTATTTAGGGGATATATAATTCCGGCCCCACCCATCACTACATGTCCCGAGTATTCCACATATATTGAATGATCGATTTAATTGATGAAACAATATTACTTATTAATAAATACCCATATTGATTAAATGATAAAAATTCATCCATATTTTCTTAGTTAATCAAATAACTTTCAAAGTAAACACTATATTCAAAAATTGTCTAATGTTTAGGAAATAATCATATCCACGTTATAAAGAATTTGGGTATTTAAGAGAAATTTAATTTCTAATGAAAAACGATCAAAAGAAAGTTATTTTTTCAAGATAAAGCTGACAATTAAAAAATTAATCAATAGATAAGAGGTGACCATCGGTGCATTGAGAATATATATTTTTACAATAAAATCATTTCATTTGGAATAATAAAGAGAATGAAAGAGAAATATTAAAATATTATTTCATGAAAAATTTTTCTTTGTAGAACCATTGAAAATGTGTATAATAATATACATTTTTTAAAATAGTTATGGTGGAAGGTAAGTCCGTTATCGCTATATACGTTAAAAAAACACTCGTTTTTATTTTTTTTAAAAATATCCCTTTTGGAAAATAGTATAAATATTATATTAAAACAATTTTTAAAAGTAAAATAAAAATTAAAATATCCTTAAAAAATAATTTGATTAAATAAATGTATTTTTTTAAAACAATTTTGAAAAATATAGACATAGAAGAAAAATATATCCGATTTAAAAGGAAAATAAAAAGGGTTTTTATTTTGAATATTTATTTATTTGATTCAATTGTCAAAGCAATGAAAATTTGGAATAAAACTTTTAAAATCATTAAATATCTAGTTTATAAGAAAATTATTGGATCTTATGAAGGATATATGATAATATTCCTTCAAAAAGAGTCAAATCAATACTAAAAGAAAGCGATATTGTAAAATAGATTCTTAACAATTTGGTAACTTTCAAATTGTAACCACTTTAAAGAATAAAAATTAATTGAAAATTTAGCCATCATTAATAAATATTTAGCCTTGTTAAATAAATTAAATGAATAATATATACACCACATAAAATTAATTAGGTTCATATTAACAAATATATCTCAATGGAATGGAAATTGAGATGAAATCCCTTACCTCATGATTCCTTTTAGATGAACCCACCTTAACCTCATGTATAATGGTTTTAAAAATGATATTAATTTATAATATAGCCATATTAATATTTATTATATCATATATGATATTATTATAATATATTATCACCAATTCATTAATAGTATTTTATTATTACTATTGTTTTCGATGTTAATTTTTTTGCTTTCTCATGCATGTTTTGTCATGAAAGTTCTCGTTCTTGTGTATATTATATAAATATATAATACGTATAATTATAATAATGTTATAAATATGAAATTTATTTATTAGATATATTTTTTTACCATAATTTAAAGTTGTACATGGAAAATTAATCACATCTCTTCACGGAGCCGTAGACCATACGTACACACGGGTGACGATACTATTCCCATAACGGGTGAAAGGGGAAGGAAGTATATTATATATTAACTTAAAAAAATTAATATTATGTTATATTTATAATATATATTCAAAATTTATTTAATTAATACTATCCATGTGACTTGGTTATGGAAACCAAATTACATCGGTTCGCAAAGTGGTAGTACGCCATACACACAAGAGATGAAATTGTTTCCCATTTGATAGAGAAGGAGATAGATAAATATTATGAAATAAACATAATAAAATAATATTATATGGTATATATTGGTGTTATTATATCTTAGTTGTTAATACACAATTGAAGGTGATAAAATAATAAGTAAATAGAAAAAGCTTAGTTGAAAAAATACATCTTCTTAGAGAAACCTCCTTTCAATCTCTTATTAAGGCACCTAGTATTAGTATTTTATGAATATTAAAAGCTATAGAACATGGACAATAATTTTGGGTTGGAAAATTTTTAGAGTTTTTTGAGACAAAAGTTTTGATAGATGCTAATAGTTGAAGCAAGGGAGTTCCCTTTTATAATTGAGAAGGATACACTTGCTTTTTTGAAAAGAAAAAATCATACCCATATTTTTCACATGACATAAAGAACCAAAATTAATAATAATTGAAAATTAGAAGTGATAACGTATAAATTTGTTCATAAAATAGTAATTATAAATTTTTTTAGGTTATTTTAACCATTTTCCTTATATATTAACCCCCAGTGAACCTGTTTTAACCTTAACTGTGGTAATTAATTTTTATTGGTTTTACTATTCATTATGAACAAAAATTAAGTTGATATTATTATATAATATTAATTTTTATGATTAAAAATATGGAATCCATTTTACCAAATTTAATTAACATAAATGACTAAATTTCATTTAAATTACCCATAAATGCAATGGAAATAGATTTTCTAAAGAAAATGTTTTCAAGAGTGTAAAACGTTTTTATATCAAAATTGAACATATAATTGACTCCAATGAACTAAATTTTATTAATTATAATATAATTGAAATAATTGTAAATTTAAAATAATTTTAAAACAAAATGTATTTTTTAAACGCTTTAAACGAAAATGTAGTTTTCAATAGAAACCAGTATTTTTCACAATTCATCAAAAATTAATATTTTTCAGAAAATTTTCAAAAAATAACTATAATATATTTTTTACATTTTTATTTCAAAAATTAAGTTTATTTTTCTAATAATTTTTATAAAATTGGTAAAAATAAATTTCAACATAAGTGCACAAAATGTGACAAAACCATTTTTTAGAAAGAAAATACAATTTTCAGAAAATCATTAGTTTTTCTTTCAAATGATTTTTATTTTTATTTATACTCAATTTATAATTAATAAATTTAATATATAAATATAAACTATATATTATTCATAAAATATTTAGTCCTATCCATACCTTCCAATTTAACATCTAGTGTTATAACAGATACCATCTTACAGTTTTCTTAGACTCAGGGTTTCATGTATATCAAGCTATCAAAGAGATTGAATTGATTTAAAAGGAAATATATACTAAATTCATGGTGGTATTATAGTGAAATAATTCCCAATTTTATATTTTTTGATACCCCGATAGTGGTTTCTATCCTTGGGAAATTGAGAATGTGCCTCGATCCATGCCATGAGTTTGCTTGGGTTCTTTGTTTAGGAATTACCCAGGGTTGTTCGAGACATTAATGGTTGCCCAGAGGGATAAGTCTATATGTGTTATATTATAATGCACTGATGAATGTAGTATAATGAAAAATAGTGAATTTAATATTATGGTGGATGTGATGCATATATATGGTACTAAGGATAGAAATCTAATTTTCATGAATATTTCATACTTTAGTATTATCAAAAAAATATAAGAGTTGGATTATACAACATTCCATTGCATATTTATTTTGATGAAAATGGTTTTATAACTTGAGTTAATTCAAAATTTATGAATTATGATTCATAAAAGTGAATTAAAATAAAGAAGTGTAAAAATAAGAACCGTTCATAAGAGAATCACAGTCAATACTAGTATTTTATGCCTTCAATCCTATATACACAAATTGGATTTTTTTATTTATTGACTAAAATAAATATAGGTTAAAATAAAAATTACATTGAGGATATAGTTACCCAATATTATCATACTTATTTATTATATCATTTTTTATGAATATTCATTACATTACATAAACAGACACCTGAGGACTATAATAGTTTAGTGTCTTTGGAAACTTAGAAACACAAACAACTAGTCCATAGGTAAACTGCATCATCTCCAATTATGATATTCATAACTATAATCCTTCTTAGTAATATCATATTCAATACATTTATTCATAACCTAGGGAAAGGAAACATAATAAAGGGAGAGCTCAGATGCTTAATAAGTGTAAAAAAGGGAGATAAGTAAGAATAACATAGAAATAAGGGTATGAGAACATGAGAATAACATTTGAAAACCATAAAATGCATATAAAATATCATAATATTATGTCATGGAATAAATATTATAAGTTCATAAGACATGAATCACAAGGGAATCAAAGAACATGATCCATGAGAGCATAAATTTTTCAAATGAAATAGATTTTTGGCATACACATAAGTATAGAAAATCATTTCCATATTATTCAAGGATCATTTCCAAGGATATCATAATGTAATTGGTTTACTCCCCAAACCATTATAGTAATCAAGTTTCACTCCCAATACTATCATAATGGAAAAATTACCTTACGAATCAAGGTTGACTCTTTATTCCAGTCTTGTCTATCTCATGAAATATAAATCTTTACCCAATGAATTGGAAGGATTTATAGGTCCCAACTATATCATAATGAAAACAATATTTTGTGTTCCACAAGATCATACAACATTCATTATTTAATAACCCATTCAATGAAATGGATTTCATAAAACTTTAATCATATCATAACCTATATAAAATATACACATTTCATAATCATTTCATCATTTCATCACAGCATAACCTAAGGAAAAAGGAGTGAGTTTCATAATAGTTTTATCATGGTATAAACCATGGAAGAGAAATGGGTTTCATAAACATAATTCCATCATAAATATAAACACTTCCAAGAAATAATAATAATGTTATACAATGATCACATCACCAATAAGGCATTTGTAACATCAACGGGTGTCATCTTAGATGAAAAATGATTTTGATCAATTATTTAAAACATTTTTTTGGAAAATATCTTTTCATCTTAGGAAAAAACTTTTTAAAAACATATCTATTTTTAAAAATAATTTTATTTTAAAATAACCTTTAAAACTTATAAATGTATCTTCAAATAAAATAATGGTCATGATAACGAGAAGTTTCTTTTATGCTATATACATTAAATCAAATATTCCTTTCAAATTTTTAGTAAAATCCAAACAGACATTTCTTGGAAAATGACATGAAAATCAATTTAAAATAACTTTTAAAAGTAAAATATGGGTAAAAATTTATTTTAAAAATTATAAGATAATAATAAAAAAAATTTAAAAACACTTTTTTAGAAAACATGGATTTGGATAAAAATGGATTTTCAATTGAAGAAAAAAATAAAGTCAAATTTTCTTAAACTAAATTTCTCAATCATTTCAAGTACCAAAGAATGGAAAAATTATACTATTACTTGAAAATATCATGAATAAAAAGAGGATAAAAAATTTCATGAGTTTTTTGAGAGATGGATCTTATGATTTTATCATCGGTAACATAATGATAAACAATCCTGATAAAAATGAGATTGTAACCAAAAATCATTACCACTTTGGTAACGTTGAATCATAATACCATTGAAGTAATAACAAAAAATGAAACTTTATATATCACAAGAATAAATAAATTCATGATATTAAATGTAAAATTGGCTACATATACACCTTGTGAAATAATATAGGTGCATAACATAACATACATCTCAAAGAAGGAAGAATAAGACAAAAATATCTTACCACTTTAGTAATATTTTGAATCACAATACCCAATAAATAATAGCATAAAATGAAACTTTAAATATAATTAAAATAATTTTATTAATGATATATCATGTAAAATGGGAAGTATATACAACACAAAAAAGAAACAAGTGGTGAATTTAACAGGCATCTCAAAGAATTAAAAAGTGAGACAGAAATCCTTTACCATAAGTCTTGAATTACTTCATACACATTCATGAATACTATATAATAAGTACAAGTTTATTATATATATATGTATATATTAAATAACCACATATATATCATACCATTTTTGATTTTCTTATGACCTTTTTTACCAATTTATTAACAATTCCATGTTAAAGTCACGTTTCTAGCAATAAGTGCTTTGTTTTTTGTGTATATTTTAACTTATTATTTTTGGTCCTCTTACTTTAATCATGATTTCATAATATATATAATGTATACCATGATATAAAAATCATATATATTCAGTATATATTTATTTATATAAATCCATAAAATTTAGTGATAGGAAATGAAATACATCGTTCATGGAGATGGTGGGCTGTGCGTATGCATGAATGATGTTTCCATTTTCTTATTTTATTGAAAGAAATAAAATTAAATGATATACATTGTCATTATAGAATATTTTTTTTATTTAAAAAATATATATTTTTATTAAACCCATTCTTTTTACCTTCCTTGTAAATCATGAATGAATTACATTGCTTTGCGAGGTGGTAGTCCATCGTACACATGAGTGATGTTATCATATTCCCAAAGAATGGAAAGTATTATTGTATATGTGATATAACGATTATAGAAACACAAAAATATCAAAAATATCAAAAATATCATATATAATCAATAAACACATCATTATTTCTGGCCTTGATAGGTGGTAATGGAGAAACAAATGACATCGATTCACGAGGTAGTATTCCTCTGTACACATGAATAATGATTTCATAGCCTATTCAATGGAAGTGGAGATGGTTGTAGGTAATGAAATTAAAAAAAATTAAATACCATTATATGTAATAAAATTTGGTTATTATATCATAATGGTATAATAATAATTTAATGAGTTCGAGGAAGAAATTAAACAAAAAATGATCGTTGATGAACTCTACCTCTTCTTCAAGTATCCTCATTATGTTTGCATCATAAAACTTCCTAGGATAGATTTATGTCCAAACTAAAGAATCTAGTTTTAGATTATAGAATTTTGGAATTTATTAGGTTAGGAATTGGCTGAACCAAAATGGTTGTAAGGTGTGAAGTAGAGAGGAGAGGGGGTGTCCTTTATAAGTGAGGTGAGTGGAAAACTTTTAATTTTTGAAAGAAAAGCATTAAACCCACATTTTATCATGTAATAAGGCTCCAATAATAGACCATTATTTATAATAGAAGGTTTTATGGTCGAAATATTTCCATCCAAAAAGTGTTGGACAAGTTTTGGGTTATTTTTAACCATTATCTTTTTAGTTTAACCACTCGTAAACACATTTTACCGTAACCACGATAAATTTTTTACTGTTCATTTTGGTAAAAAATTAAGATGAACTTATTAGATAATATAAATTATTTTGATTAAAAATATTTAATCTACTTTTTCAAATTAAATTCATATAATTTACCAAATTTAATTTAAAATTAACCCCACAGACGCGATGAGAAGTCATATTTTTAAAGAGAAAGTGTTCAAAAGTTTAGAAATTTTTTATATAAAAATTCGATATGAATTTGATTAAAATAAATTAAATTTGATTAATGGGTTTATAATGGAATTAATTATAATTTAAAACAAACTTAAACTATAATTTAACTTTATAAATAAATTAAATTAAAATCCATTTTTCAATTAAAATTCAATATTTTTGACTATTCTTCAAAAATGAAACTTTTTAGAAAACAACCCAAAAAACAACCTTAACCTAATTTTGAAATTTTGATTTAAAAAATGATGTTTTTATCAATTTAATTTGCTAAAAATTTTATTTTTTTATTAATGTTAACAAAAAGAAAGAAAAGACATTTTTTTGATAAAATAGTATCTTCAAAACATATGAATACTTTACCGAAATTAAGTACCTTTTTTATCAATATGTTTTATTTATATATAAGCATTACACATAACATTTTACAATTATTTATTAATATATATCTTACTAACTTTAATGTCTTGGTTTAATAGTCACATTTAAATAACTATATTGATAATACATAATGGTTTTGTTAAAACATAGTATCGTGTGTAATGAAAGATAACCTAATGTTGTGTGTAACTAAAGTGTAACTTGGTGTTGTGTGTAATGAAATATATCAAAAAATAATAATTCATAAAAAATAAGGGTGTTAGATTTTACCCCCCTTAAAATGGATTTCCACTTCAAAATTCATCACTTTGATACAAACAAATTAAGTTAATTCTGACTCACAATATCCTTAAGTTCCCACATAGCTGCCTCAAACTGATGTTTTATTTCACAAAACATTGACCATGTGAGTGGTCTTATTTATTATAACTTTCCATGTAGGATCCTTAATCTCCATAATTTTTTTCTCATTAGATAAATCTTGCTCTAGTTGTATGACCTATGATTTCATTACATGTAAATGGTTAGGTATGCAATTCCTTTGTAAAGATATATGGAACACGTCATGGACTTGAGAGAGGTTTGGTGGAATTTCCAAGTGATAAGATGTATTCATGATATGATAAATAATTTCAAAGGGACCGATACACTTAGGGATCATTTCTCCTTTCTTCCAAAAAACTCATAACCTTCTTCTATGGAGAAATTGTTAGAAACACCTAATCACCAACTTCATATTCTAGATCATGATGGTGATTATAAACATAAATTTTCTACTAAATATGAGCTACCTGGATGTGTTCTTTAATGTCTCTAACCTTCTCTTCCATTTCTTCAGCCATATCAGGTCCCAATAGCTTTCCTTCTCCAAATTCATTCCAGTACACTAGATCTCAACATTTATTTCAGTAGAGGAATTCATAAGAAACCATCTGAATTCTTGAGTGAATTCTATTGTTTTCAAAAGATAAACTTTAGGAAGGTTTTGATACCAACTACCTTTGAAATCCAAATAACAAGATCTCAACATATCCTCTAGGGTTTGAATTATTCTCTTAGACTAATCATTTATCTAAAGAAGATACACAATGTTGAAAGTAAAATTTATATCAAGTTCTTACTAAAGACTTCTCTAGAACTTTGAGGTAAACCTCAAATCCCAATCAGACACAATGGAATGTGGTACTTCATGAAACCTTACCACTTCATTAATTTATATTCTTGTAAGATGATTCATAGATAAGTCTTCCCTAATAGTTATGAAGTGTGATGAATTAGTAAAGTGACCAACTACAAACTATATTGAATTATTCCCTTTAGACATTTTGGAAAATGAAATGAAAAAATCAATAGTGATGTTGTCCCATTTTCATTCTGGTATGGGTAATAGATGTAACACCACCTTATACTTTTGTCTCTCAGCCTTAACTTGCTAACATGCCAAGCATAGAGATACAAACTTTTTAATATCTCTCTTCATTCCATCCCACTAGAAATTCTCTTTAAAATATCTATATATCTTGGTACTTCCCATATGAATAGAGAAAAGATAAATATGATCTTACTCTACCAAATACTTCTTCAAATATGTTATATACATAATGCATACATGGTTCATGGACCTTATCATTCCATCACAATCAAGGTGAAACTCAGGAACATTTCTAATGCTTTTTATAGTTCTACATATTCATTCTACACCTCTTTAATATTCACTTGGATATATGGTTGAACATTCAATCAAGTAAGATATGTTTTCTATTCTCTTCATCATTTCTAGATCTATCCTTCAAAAATCCATAAATATTGGATCTTTTATTTTCCTCATCATGGATAAGCTATAATAATATTTTCGACCCAAAGAATCAACCATATTGTTTTGTTTCCCAAGGTGGTAATGTAATGAGTAGTCACATTCTTTAATCATTTATAACCATCTTATTTGGAACATTTTCAAACAATTATGTGTGAATATATAATTCAAAATTTTATGATCAGAATATATATCACACTTTTCTCCATAAAGATAATTCCTCTATATATTTAATGAAAAAATTTCCACAGATAACTCTAAATAATGAGTTGGGTAATTTTTCTCCTGAATATTCAATTGTGACAAGGCATAATCTACAACCATGTACTTATGCATAATAACACATCTAAATCATTTCTTGGATGAATCACTATATATTAATGACTCTTCTCTTCTATAGGGTAATATAAACACTAATGTTATGTGTAACGCCCCGACCCTAGTTGCCTAGAGTCGGTGCATTATTACATAACATTGGCATGATCACAAGAAAGATCAAATCTCGAAAGACCGATTGGTTTAGTAGCCTTGGAAACACTAGATATATTCATAAGTTTTACATTACATCATAAAATGAAAAACTACTACAACAAGATAATGTTTCCACAGTCCACACTATAATCCCCTCATAATATCCCTGCAGGTCATTCATAACTTACATCTTCACATCCTGGGAAAAATAAAACATAGAAAAGGGGTGAGCTCAAATGCCCAGTAAGGATAACAATATAGCGGAACATTCAAAAATAAGCATAAACATTTAAGGCAATTAATTACTAAAACAAAAGCCTTTTAAACTTGAACTTCAACATAGTATGGCAAAAGTAAAATGAAATAATGCCATTTACTTGTTCACATGGATATTCTACTAATCGAATAATCACATGCAAAATCAATAACCACTTTCATAATGTTGGAATGCATAATGCCAGACTATCATAACCACATAGCCAAGGCCTCGTGCCAAGACTACAAATAAGATTTTTGCCAAGGCCTTGTGCCAAGACACTAGTTTGTCTCATGAGACCTACCTATGCATCGAGGAGCTATAGCGGGCTCCACCCGTCACTTATTAAGTCCAATGCATTCCCATATGAAAAGGTTTAAACATAACATAAACATTCGTATTAAAACTAGCATACGAAATGTCAATAATTTCACCATAAACTATGAATGGTATAAAAATATCACATCCATAGTCAAACATATCACAAAACATTCAATACAATATAGAAGTTTTGTATCATAATAAATCAACTTCAAATAATCTTAAAATCCATCAAAGGATGTTGACGTAGATGAAATCAAATTCTTTTTAAAGAAATATCTCCTTTTATTTTGAAATCATTTAAGATCCATATAAAATAAAACATTTTCTTTGAAAATATTCTTATAAGATTGTAAGGAAAGCTTTGAAGATTTTATAACGGCGTAATATAACCGCACCCGCCGTATAAGTTAAAAAAAACATTCTTACCTCAATTCTGTCGAAAAGGTTAAAAAGGACCTTGTTTTGAAAACGACGGAAATATTCCTTTATAAACCTCTTATAAAAAGTCAAACAAGGGTATAAATGACTTTAACCCATATTCTTGTAAATAGTAAAAATGTTTTGAAATACATTTTTAAGAAACATGGATGTGGATGATAAAGATATCCCAGTAGATTATTACGTATAAACAACCTCGGATAATGAAGAGATTGTGAAATAACCCTTACCTTGTACTTTTCCTTTGTTGGGGTCGGTTAACCTCCTGTATAATGGCGAAATAATTGTTATTAAATTATACAAGAATCATATACATTAATATGATATCATATATGATCTTTTAACATTGCTTTATTAATAATATCTTAGTGTTATCGTCGTTTCAGGTGATAATCGATTCGTTCTTCTTAAATGTTTGGTTACGTAAGACATGTTTGTAATGGATAGATTAAATATTATTCATAATCAGAATGATGTTAACATTATTTTTAACCCTAAAATGAGAATAAGACTTGAATGGATACGATGGAGGATGGATCTCACCGCGTTCGGGGAGACGGTAGTCCGTACGTACGCACGAACGCTACTTCCATTTAATTTTTATTTTAAAAGAATTGAATCCAAATGATACATAGGTATATTACTATTCCAGTATAATATAATATTTTATATATGTTACTTAAGTTCATTAACACCATCCTTTATACGTTCCATGTGTGGTATGAACGAGTCATATCATTTTAAGGGGGCGGTAGTCCGCACTTCCTCAAATGAAATTATCGTATGTATATACAACATGAAACGAATAATGGTATGAAATAAAATGGAATTACAGAAGCTTATATATAAAATATATATCATTAATATCATATTTAATTACAGTGCCATCATAATGGCCACCATGAGAGGCGGTAAGATGTATTTGAACAATCATCGTTTCGTGAGGCGTTAGTTTTCCATCCACAGAAACATTATGTTCATCATCCATTAGATGGAGTTGTGTGTATGTGTAGTTTGAATCCTTCTTATAAAAACATCCTAGTATATTTAGGATACTGGTGTTGTTACAAAATAAAGGAAATAAAAAGAGTTTGGGGGTTGGAGAAGCAAAATAAAGGAAAATAATTTAAGAGAAATCGTTACCTTTAATTTAGGTAACTCACTTTGGTTGGAACCAAAGGACTTCTTGAAATGATTTCTACCTAAGGGGAAGCTTCAAGGAGGAGGAGAGGGATGTGGGGAGCTTAGTTGGGCAGAGTTTGGACGAGACAAGTGGCTTGAGAGGTGTGAGGAATGAGTAGAAGTGGTCTCCTTTTATAAGGGAGAAGAGGGGCTCTTTAGGAAAGAGTGAAAGTATTACTATATAATATAATTATATTCGGTTTATAATGGTCCAAAAATCATTGAGGTCTAAGATAAGATGACTAATATTCTAAATAACATCAACCAATAAGAATTGGATAGGTTTTAGATAATATTTTAATCATTATAATCTTATTTATTTGAATGATTTATTAATGAGGTAAACATTGCATCATTATTGTGTCATTAATAATTTAAATTATTTGATGTCTAAAAATTATAAATAAAATATCATTATGTAGGAAATCTTTTTAGCTTTCTAATTAATATTTATAATCTAAAATCCAACATGTATAACCCTATGTAAAAATTGTTCTTCTAAAAGATGTAAGCTTATGCCATTTTTATTTTTATTTTAACTTTATTAATATAAAGTGTCCCTACCACATACAAGTGGCTCCAAGGGGTCCCCAAATTGACCAAAGGATTCTCATGGTCGGGTATGTGTCCACCAATAAGGTTAGAACACGTTTTAGGGTAATTTTGTATTATTATAATATTATTTTTTTAACCCTTATTTACCGGATTTACCCTTAACCATGGTAAATAAAATATTTACCACAATAATTATTCAAAATGTCTAAAAATAAAAGTTACCTATTTACACAATTTGGAAATCCTGATTCCAAATATGGAATCTATTTTTCTAAATTCAAAACACAGAAGTGGCAGAAATTAATTTAAAATTAATTCCCGCTGTCAAAACAAAAAGCGTGTTTTAAGAGGTAATAACTATCAAAAGATTGACACTTGTTTATGTTCGGTTTAATTGTAAAATTATGTCCAATGACCAACATTATATTAAATGGTAAAATTATATTCTAAATATACTTTAAAACCACTCAAATTCACAATTTATCACTATTAATTATTTTGATTAAAAAAGTTGTTTTTAATTAAAATTTAGTAATTTTCACTATTCATCAAAATATGAAAGTTATCCGAAATGTACCAAAATTTCACCTTAGGCTAAATTCGATATTCCGAATCCAAAAAATGAAGTCTATTTTGAAATATAAAATATATATGATTTCAAAAAGTAGGTATTACTCTTCACAACGGCTATTTTAATTAGTTGTGGTGTGTGTTAGAACTCGAGGTTGCGTACAACACACGCTATCGCATTATTCAAAGAGAAGCGTACCGTAGAAGCTTGGGGTGTTACATTTTCCCCTCCTTCAAATAATTGCGTCCTCGCAATTTCTAGGGTATTACTGCATAAAAAGACTCGGGTGGTTCTTCATCATAAGTTCCTCGGGTTCCCACATTGCCTCTTCCATCTTATGATTTCTCCACAAAACTTTTACCAGACGTGTCGTCCGGTTTCTCAGTACTTGTTCTCTTGTATCAAGAATCTTGACGGGCTCTTCGCAATAAGACAGATCGGGTTCCAGTTCTAATTCCTCATAGGTGAGTACATGCGTCGGATCAGGCATGTATTTCCTCAATAGAGATACATGGAACACATCGTGAACTTTGGAGAGACTTGGCGGCATTGCCAATCGGTAAGCTACAACCCCAATTCGTTCTAGAATTTCGAAAGGTCCGATGTACCTGGGACTCAATTTACCTTTCTTACCAAAACGTATGACTCCCTTCCACGGAGATACCTTCAGAAAAACATGATCACCGACTTGAAATTCCAAATCCTTCCTTCGATTATCGGCATAGCTCTTCTGCCTACTTTGAGCTGCTTTGATGTGATTTTGGATTACCTTCACCTTTTCCACCGTTTCCTCCACCAGTTCTGGGCCTACAAGTTTTCTTTCACCAACGTCATCCCAACAGGTTGGTGTACGACATCTCTTTCCGTATAATGCTTCATATGGTGCCATCTGAATACTTGAATGGAAGCTATTGTTATAGGAAAATTCTACCAGTGGTAAATATTGATCCCACATACCCTGAAAGTCAAGTGAGCAAGATCTCAACATGTCTTCTAAGGTTTGAATAGTCCGTTCTGATTGTCCATCTGTCTGAGGGTGGTAAGCAGTGCTCAAATGAAGTTCAGTATCCATGGATTTCTGAAGACTTTTCCAAAATCTTGAAGTAAAACGGGGATCACGATCAGAAACAATCGATAGGGGTACTCCATGAAGTCTCACAACTTCATTAATGTATAGTCTTGCTAGACGTTCCAGGGGTAGATCTTCTCTTATAGCAAGAAAATGTGCTGACTTGGTAAGACGATCAACAATAACCCATATTGCATCGTTCCTTCTAGGAGTCTTCGGTAGCCCCATGACAAAGTCCATCGTAATATTGTCCCATTTCCACTCCGGTATAGGAAGAGGTTGCATGACTCCTCCAGGCTGTTGCCTTCCAGCTTTCACTTGTTGACAAACCATACATCTTGACACAAAATCAGCAATCTCCCTCTTCATATTGTCCAACCAAAAATGTTCTTTCAAATCTCTATACATTTTGGTGCTCCCAGGGTGTATAGAGAAATTGGAACTATGAGAATCATCCAGCAATTCCCTTTTTGGATCAGGTATATTGGGAACACAAAGTCTCTTCCCGAATTTCAAAATTCCATCTTCATACACAAAGTCTCTCAATCTCCCATCATTCACAGCTTTAATCTTCTTCTGAAATTATTCATCATTGGTCTGAGAACTCTTAATCCTTTCTAGTAAAGATGGTTTGGCAACCATTTGAAAAAGCATTGATGTTTCACCTTCCCTGGTTATTCCCATGTCCATCTTCACTAGATCCATGAAAATTGGATCCCTTTCAATTCTCATCATGTTCAGAACTCCATGGTCTTTTCTGCTCAAAGCATCTGCTACTTTGTTTGCTTTCCTCGGGTGGTAGTGTATCGTGCAATCATAATCCTTGAGTAATTCAACCCATCTCCTTTGCCTCATGTTGAGTTCTTTTTGTGAGAAAATATACTTCAAACTCTTGTGATCAGTATAAATCTCACATTTTTCACCATAGAGGTAGTGCTTCCATATCTTCAAAGCAAAGATTACAGCTGCTAACTCGAGATCATGAGTAGGATAGTTTTGTTCATGAATTTTCAACTGTCGTGATGCATAGGCAATAACTCTACCATTCTGCATAAGGACACAACCAAGTCCTTTCTTCGATGCATCACTATAAATAACGAATCCATCATTCCCCGATGGTAGAGTCAATATAGGAGCATTGACTAATCTTCTCTTCAGTTCTTCGAAACATTCTTCACACTCTTTTGTCCAAACAAATTTAACCCCTTTACGTGTGAGCTTCGTTAATGGGTTAGCCAATCGGGCAAAATTTTGGACGAAACGTCGATAATAACCTGCCAAACCAATAAAACTACGTACCTCAGTTATACTCGTAGGTGCTGGCCATTATTGGATTGCTTTGGTCTTAGAAGGATCAACAGAGATTCCATCTTTGGAGACAATATGGCCAAGAAAAGAAATCTCATGAAGCCAGAATTCACACTTGCTAAACTTCCCATATAATTCATGCCTCCTCAGAGTCTTCAAAATAATGTGCAAGTGATTTTCATGATCTTCGTAGGTTTTGGAGTATACCAAGATATCATCAATAAATACCACCACAAATTCATCGAGATACTCCTTGAAAACTCTATTCATCAGATCCATGAATACAGAGGGTGCATTAGTCAATCCAAACGACATTACAGTAAACTCGTAATGCCCGTACCTGGTTCGAAATGCTGTCTTCGGAATGTCTTCCTTCTTCACACACAACTGATGGTATCCAGATCGAAGGTCAATCTTTGAAAAGTATTGAGCTCCATGAATTTGGTCAAATAAATCATCAATACGAGGTAGGGGATACTTGTTCTTTATCGTTATAGCATTGATCTCCCTGTAGTCGATACATAACCTCATAGATCCATCTTTCTTTTTAACAAAAAGAACAGGGGCTCCCCATGGAGAAACACTAGGGAGAATAAATACCTTATTACTCAATTCCTCTAGTTGTTTCTTTAGTTCGACTAACTCTACAGTGGCCATTCTATAAGGGGTCTTCGATATAGGCCTTGATCCAGGAATCAAATCAATGAAAAACTCAACTTCTCGTTCTGGAGGATGTCCAGGTAAATCTTCCAGAAATACATCTACAAATTCTTTCACAACAGGTACATCCTCTATTTGAACATTCCTTTCCTCACCGATAGTTACTTCATTCCCTTCCTCCCCAATAATTGAATTTAGTTGAGCTACTGGGGGTGGATCTAAATAAGAATTAGGTGGTGACGATTCTGCTCTAAAAATAAGGTGCTCCTTATCATTATCATCAAGAATCGTAACCTCTTTCTTCTTACAATAAATCTTCGCATCATAGTCCGAAAGCCAGTCCATACCGAGGATTATATCAAACTCAATCATAGGTATGACGATGAGATCAGCAGATAAAGAAAATTTATGTGCTCTAATGGGGACTGATTCACAAAACTTTGTTGCAATGATACTTCCCTTAGGAGTTTTAACTGAAAACTCCCTTATTAAATCAAATTGGAAATATCTAATTTTCTTAGCAAACTGGGAAGATATGAAACAATGCGATGATCCAGAATCAAATAATGCATTTGCTAAACTTGAGGAAACCATTAAATTACCTGCCACCACATCTTTCGGAGCTTCTACCTCTGCAGTAGTGATAGCATAAGCCTGGCCTTGATCCCTTGGCCTTTTCTGAGGTAAGTTCTCCTGACGCTTAGGGCATGCATTTGCATAATGCCCCATCTCCCTGCAATTGTAGCACTGAACGTTGGTAGCTTCCTTCTTCCCCTTGCAATCATGAGCTTGGTGGCCTTTTTCACCACACTTGTAACAGACTCCCATTCCCTTCAAGCAAGTACCAGGATGTTTCTTCCCGCATTTACCACAAGATGGATATTCAACCTTTCCCTTCTTCCCCTTATTTCCATTCCCAGATTGATCAGCAGGTCTCTTCTTCTCTTGCTTTGCTTTAAAGTCATAAGACTTAGAGAATTCCTTTTCGGTCTTGATAGCACATGAGACAATGTCTTCGTACGATGAAAAGGATTGTGAGACTAACGCTCGACGAAGAAATGGTTTTAACCCATCAAAGAAACGATCAATCTTACTTCTTGGGTTACGAATATAATCACCAGCGTACCTCGCTAACCTTGTAAAGTTAGCCTCATACTTTGTGACATTCTCATCCTCCTTTTGTCTCAGACTCAGAAATTGCCTTTCCATATCTGCTCGATGGTCGCGAGGGAAGTATTTTTCTAAAAATAGATCTTTGAACTCCCTCCATTCCATATTTGATACTTCATCATCTTCCTTAGTATTTTGAATCAATGACCACCATTGATCAGCATATCCAGTGAGGCGGTAAGCTGCCATGATAACTTTTTCCCTTTCACTGTTCCCCAAAGCCTGAAATATTTTCTCTAGGGAAAATATCCATTGCTCAGCTACTAAGGGATTTGTATTCCCATTGAACGTTGGTGTTTGTTGCCTCATGAATCGATCTAACATTGATCCTCCACGCTGCGGATCAGGGTGCTCCATACGGGTAAGGTTATTATTCATAACCTGAGTAAGTTGTCCCAGTATGGTGATTAGCTGATCAGCACCAGTTGCATCACCAGCCCCACTATAATTATCTTGAGCAGGAGGGAAATCCCTACATGGAGTGCGTGCATTGATACGGTTTCCATTTCTTCCACTAGGCGCCATTTCTAAACAATGGCATAAACTAGATCAGTTTATGAATCAAAATACATAATCCCATACTTATAAAACACTTAACATAAATTGAACTATTTATGGATATAATCCATAATCAAAAAAATGTTTTCTTTGAGGAAGTATATACTCATAAACCCTTCATAATGATTTGTAAAGATAGTGAGAGTTATCCTAAGCATATCCCCCGGGAGTGTCGTAACCAAGAGTGCAGCAAGGCCCGTTGTCGTGCACCAGTTCCCGTTCGAGTCTAGCTCAAAGCGGTGTTTTTGGGTTTTACCCCTAGGTACATCTGTGCCAGAGCCGCCTCTACCTTCTCGTATCCAGACAGGGATGTATTGCTCGGAAAACTCACAAAATATCTACAATACCAAAATTCTAGGAAGTTCTTCTATACTAATCCTCAAAGTTCATCTTAGGTCTACGTGCTCTAATCAGAGTTTATCTAAATCTAGTTTCCAAGGTTTGTACTAAACTTCCTCTGATACCAACTGTAACGCCCCGACCCTAGTTGCCTAGAGTCGGTGCATTATTACATAACATTGGCATGATCACAAGAAAGATTAAATCTCGAAATACCGATTGGTTTAGTAGCCTTGGAAACACTAGATATATTCATAAGTTTTACATTACATCATAAAATGAAAAACTACTACAACAACATAATGTTTCCACAGTCCACACTATAATCCCCTCATAATATCCCTGCAGGTCATTCATAACTTACATCTTCACATCCTGGGAAAAATAAAACATAGAAAAGGGGTGAGCTCAAATGCCCAGTAAGGATAACAATATAGCGGAACATTCAAAAATAAGCATAAACATTTAAGGCAATGAATTACTAAAACAAAAGCCTTTTAAACTTGAACTTCAACATAGTATGGCAAAAGTAAAATGAAATAATTCCATTTACTTGTTCACATGGATATTCTACTAATCGAATAATCACATGCAAAATCAATAACCTCTTTCATAATGTTGGAATGCATAATGCCAGACTATCATAACCACATAGCCAAGGCCTCGTGCCAAGACTACAAATAAGATTTTTGCCAAGGCCTTGTTCCAAGACACTAGTTTGTCTCATGAGACCTACCGATGCATCAAGGAGCTATAGCGGGCTCCACCCGTCACTTATTAAGTCCAATGCATTCCCATATGAAAAGGTTTAAACATAACATAAACATTCGTATTAAAACTAGCATACGAAATGTCAATAATTTCACCATAAACTATGAATGGTATAAAAATAGCACATCCATAGTCAAACATATCACAAAACCTTCAATACAATATAGAAGTTTTGTATCATAATAAATCAACTTCAAATAACCTTAAAATCCATCAAAGGATGTTGACGTAGATGAAATCAAATTCTTTTTAAAGAAATATCTCCTTTTATTTTGAAATCATTTAAGATCCATATAAAATAAAACATTTTCTTTGAAAATATTCTTATAAGCTTGTAAGGAAAGCTTTGAAGATTTTATAATGGCGTAAAATAACCGCACCCGCTGTATAAGTTAAAAAAAACATTCTTACCTCAATTCTGTCGAAAAGGTTAAAAAGGACCTTGTTTTGAAAACGACGGAAAGATTCCTTTATAAACCTCTTATAAAAAGTCAAACAAGGGTATAAATGACTTTAACCCATATTCTTGTAAATAGTAAAAATGTTTTGAAATACATTTTTAAGAAACATGGATGTGGATGATAAAGATATCCCAGTAGATTATTACGTATAAACAACCTCGGATAATGAAGAGATTGTGAAATAACCCTTACCTTGTACTTTTCCTTTGTTGGGGTCGATTAACCTCCTGTATAATGGTGAAATAATTGTTATTAAATTATACAATAATCATATACATTAATATGATATCATATATGATCTTTTAACATTGCTTTATTAATAATATCTTAGTATTATCGTCGTTTCATGTGATAATCGATTCGTTCTTCTTAAATGTTTGGTTACGTAAGACATGTTTGTAATGGATAGATTAAATATTATTCATAATCACAATGATATTAACATTATTTTTAACCCTAAAATGAGAATAAGACTTGAATGGATACGATGGAGGATGGATCTCACCGCGTTCGTGGAGACGGTAGTCCGTACGTACGCACGAACGCTACTTCCATTTAATTTTTATTTTAAAAGAATTGAATCCAAATGATACATAGGTATATTACTATTCCAGTATAATATAATATTTTATATATGTTACTTAAGTTCATTAACACCATCCTTTATACGTTCCATGTGTGGTATGAACGAGTCATATCATTTTAAGGGGGCGGTAGTCCGCACTTCCTCAAATGAAATTATCGTATGTATATACAACATGAAACGAATAATGGTATGAAATAAAATGGAATTACAGAAGCTTATATATAAAATATATATCATTAATAT
This sequence comes from Viscum album, assembly GCA_963277665.1. Lineage (NCBI taxonomy): Eukaryota > Viridiplantae > Streptophyta > Magnoliopsida > Santalales > Viscaceae > Viscum > Viscum album. The sequence goes on from OY728140.1 coordinate 833,014,098, forward strand.
CATATTTAATTACAGTGCCATCATAATGGCCACCATGAAAGGCGGTAAGATGTATTTGAACAATCATCGTTTCGTGAGGCGTTAGTTTTCCATCCACAGAAACATTATGTTCATCATCCATTAGATGGAGTTTTGTGTATGTGTAGTTTGAATCCTTCTTATAACAACATCCTAGTATATTGAGGATACTGGTGTTGTTACAAAAGAAAGGAAATAAAAAGATTTTGGGGGTTGGAGAAGCAAAATAAAGGAAAATAATTTAAGAGAAATCGTTACCTTTAATTTAGGTAACTCACTTTGGTTGGAACCAAAGGACTTCTTGAAATGATTTCTGCCTAAGGGGAAGCTTCAAGGAGGAGGAGAGGGATGTGGGGAGCTTAGTTGGGCAGAGTTTGGACGAGCCAAGTGGCTTGAGAGGTGTGAGGAATGAGTAGAAGTGGTCTCCTTTTATAAGGGAGAAGAGGGGCTCTTTAGGAAAGAGTGAAAGTATTACTTTATAATATAATTATACTCGGTTTATAATGGTCCAAAAATCATTGAGGTCAAAGATAAGATGACTAATATTCTAAATAACATCAACCAATAAGAATTGGACAGGTTTTAGATAATATTTTAATCATTATAATCTTATTTATTTAAATGATTTATTAATGAGGTAAACATTGCATCATTATTGTGTCATTAATAATTTAAATTATTTGATGTCTAAAAATTATAAATAAAATATCATTATGTAGGAAATCGTTTTAGCTTTCTAATGAATATTTATAATTTAAAATCCAACATGTATAACCCTATGTAAAAATTGTTCTTCTAAAAGATGTAAGCTTATGCCATTTTTATTTTTATTTTAACTTTATTAATATAAAGTGTCCCTACCACATACAAGTGGCTCCAAGGGGTCCCAAAATTGACCCAAGGATGATCATGGTCGGGTATGTATCCACCAATAAGGTTAGGACACGATTTAGGGTAATTTTGTATTATTATAATATTATTTTTTTAACCCTTATTTACCGGATTTACCCTTAACCATGGTAAATAAAATATTTACCACTGTAATTATTCAAAATGTCTAAAAATAAAAGTTACCTATTTACAAAATTTGGACATCATGATTCCAAATATGGAATCCATTTTTCTAAATTCAAAACACAGAAGTGGAAGAAATTAATTTAAAATTAATTCCCGCTGTCAAAACAAAAAGCGTGTTTTTAAGAGGTAATAACTATCAAAAGATTGACACTTGTTTATGTTCGGTTTAATTGTAAAATTATGTCCAATGACCAACATTATATTAAATGGTAAAAATATATTCTAAATATACTTTAAAACCACTCAAATTCACAATTTATCACTATTAATTATTTTGATTAAAAAAGTTGTTTTTAATTAAAATTTAGTAATTTTCACTATTCATCAAAATATGAAAGTTATCCGAAATGTACCAAAATTTCACCTTAGGCTAAATTCGATATTCCGAATCCAAAAAATGAAGTCCATTTTGAAATATAAAATATATATGATTTCAAAAAGTAGGTATTACTATTCACAACTGCTATTTTAATTAGTTGTGGTGTGTGTTAGAAATCGAGGTTGCGTACAACACACGCTATCACATTATTCAAAGAGAAGCGTACCGTAGAAGCTTGGGGTGTTACATGATGACTTATCTTCTATTTAGTTTCATGAAAGTTTCCTCACATTCCTATGTCCAGAGGAACTTGGATCCATTTTTAGTTAGCTTGGTCATAAGATTATATGACCCAAAAATAAAACCTTTTATTGCCAAAATTCACACTTTGAAAAAGGTTCAAATATTTTCGCCTCCCTTAGGGTATATAGTACAGTTCGTAAGTGGTCTTCATAATATTACTTTCTCTTTGAATATATAATAATATCACCTATAAATACCATAAAAAACTAATCAAGGAAATATCTAAATACTATTAATTAAATCCTTTAAGATAGCGTGAGAATTAGTATTACTGATTGAAATCACTATATATTCATAGAGTCCATACCTTGTACTAAATGATGTATTGGGTATATCTGTAACAACCCAAAGTTTTATCAGTGAAATTACCTTTTTATAATTATTCCTTATAATATAATAACTTTAGTAATCACAATGACATATAATGATACCAAATATTATGTGACCATTAAACACAATTTTTCCACTTATATGTTTTGAATTTTGAAAATCTGACACACACAGTTGCGATCAGTAATATGTTTGGAGTCCAATAAGAAAAAATTATTTTTTTGGTGAATAGTAACATACCCTTAGAAATATTATTTCTACCCTTATGAATAGTGATATACCCTTATAAATATTAACCTAACCTATGATAGTATATATATAGTATTTAAGTGAAATCATGACGTACCTATGTTTTGGAATAAATAAATAAATGTTATAAAAACCGCATTTTTCAAGTAAATTATGATTTTATTTAAAAATTAAATTAATCAGATTTAGAAAATTATTTTTGAAAAATGGAATTCATTTTTAGATTCTATATGTCGAAAAATGATAATAGTGAATTTTTGGGATTTTTTTGAAATACTTGAATTTTGGTTGAATAGTAAAATACATTAATTTATCATTTAAATACATTATATTTTAAATACACTATTCCTGACATAACAAGTAATGTAAGAACCCAAATCATGAACTCACATGACCTATTTACTATTATTGGTCATGGAATCCTCACTATTTCATTTTTTGGTGGTAATTAATAAACTAATGATTAAAATATTAAGAAAACCCACCACCCCTCCACTATAAATACCACCCCTCACACCCTCATTTACTCACACCTCTCATGATTCAATACTTGTATAAAATCTTCCAAAAAATATTTCCTTGACCCTACCACATGTCCAATAGCTTCTGTTCTCATCAAAATACCAAGTCTTACTTCCTAAAGGAGGATCTCAAGAGGAGGATTCAAGAGGTAATTCCTCTCTCTCTCTCTCCCCCTTTAATTTCCTTTCAATTTCAATTTCATTTCTTAATATCTCCCCACATATACTCATCCAAATGGTATGGAAACTCCGTCATCTCTCATATAATGTAATTTTATTATACTAATCAGATAATATATCATCCAACCCCCTTCTCCTCTTCTTTTTATTTTATAAAAGAAAACATTGTTCGTGAGGTGTTAATTTATCACCTTCAAGAACGACATGTTTTATTTTTTTTGAATTTCTACCATCATATCTGGTCATGAAACCATTTTTATAGTTTAACCAGAATATTTTATATTTATTGTATCCTATTTAATGTTTTGGATCTAAATTATGTACATATTACTAAATGATTAAACAAAAAAAATTCATTGTGGTCAAAAAACCACCCAAATTAACCCAAACAATCATCATTTAATTTTTATCTAATGATTCATCCACATGTTATATAATATAATTAATTATAATATCATTTATACTTCTATAATATCATTTATAATATGAAATATTAGCTCTAAATTTTTATCCATGTTCTACATGAACTTCCATTTATGAATACAAGTGAACCGCTCAAGAAAACCATAAAAATGAACATTCCCAAATAATGTTTTTAAACTCTATAACTCATCCAAAATCCCATAAAATAACTTATTGAAACCATAATGAACCATATTAATGTAAAAAATGTTCTTTAATTTTTAATTAATGAATCTAATGTGGTTATACAAGACATTAAAGCGAAGAAAGTGTTCAGATACAAGGTAAGGGGAAATTCTCGAACCCAACTTTCATTCTTCGAGTTATCCCTCTTTCAATCAACTTTTGGTATGTTAACTCCTTAAAAATAATTTTTAATTATTATATTACCTTTTCTAGGATATACATGTTTTCCACTAGATTTTATTTCAATCAAATGTTTTTTAAAATAACTCTTCTTTAAAAAACACACTGTTTTTTCTCACTCAAGGTTGATGGTTATTGTATCAAGTATGTTATTCCCACTTTATTTTGGGAACCCAAAGTTTATGAATGTGTTCTTTTGATATGAAACACATTCCTTTCCATGAGTTAGTTATACTGATTTTTGATATTTTTTATATATGGCATGCATTATAATGATAATTTTATGATGTGACGGGTGCGACTGGAATTATATAGCGCAATATAAATGTTTGAAAGTGGCGGGTGCGCCCATAATTATACAACACTCCAATGAATTGGGTAAAGTGATGAATATCATGATTTAAAGTGAAATTATGTGTGAAAAATATTCTATCTTTTTTCACAAGTATGTGTGGTAGTTAACCACTAAGACATGATGTTTTATTTTTTATGCATTTCCACATTTCAAGTCTTTTATTAATGTTTCCTCCCATGATTTTGATTATGTTGTTATGATTATTCTCACCCCATGATATATTGTTATTATCTATTCACTTATTGGGATTTTAGATCACCCCTTTTGATGTACATCCTCAGGTGACTACAAGTTCTAAGGAGAGGTCAAGTGCCAATAAGAAGCTAGAGAATAATTAATTAAATAAATGTTTATACTTGATGATGTAAATGTTATGTTTGGTCCAAGTTTTCCCAAGACACTAAATCTCTAGATACTCATGGTGTAATAATTCTTTTATCTTTATAAGGATGTAATAGTAATGTAAGAAAAGACTGGGTTGATATATTTGGTATCAAAGGAAAGGTTTTTAATTTGGGAATTAGGATTAGTGAACCCCAGAGAAAACCTCTAGTATGAGACTAAGTAAAAATATGCACACAAGAATCTTTATATAGGGAACCCATAATTTATTATTTTAGTATAAATCATACAAATTAATAAGTTATTCACTACTTTTTGACTTATATTTTGTTTTAACCTTTTCTATTTTAAATAATGGTGGGAACTAAGAGAAACCGAGCCAACAAATCGTGCGAGGGCCAATGAAATGATTTCCCAAATGACATCCCCAATGATTTGGGAGGGGGAGTTCAAAACTTTATGGTTATTCTTACCCAAATATCTCAGGTTATGAACAATAACCAGAATAATGGGGAACTCCCTCCTCCACATAAGAGGGAGAAATTGGTTGTCGAGTGTTTTATGCAGCAACAACCACTGATGTTTGGTGAATCTTCTGATCCATTAGTTGCGGAACAGTGGGTCAACTCCATGGAGAAGATCTTTTTTGTGCTTCACTGTTCTATGATGTAGAAGTTGACACTAGCCATTTATCATCTAGATTGAGAGACTAATCAATGGTTGGATTTGATTAAGAACACTAATCCAAGGGAGGAAAATGAAGAGATGGAAGGTGAAGAATTTAAGATCATGTTTCTTAAAAATTATTTCCCATGAACTCTTCATACTAAGATGGAGAGAGAATTCATAGAGCTCAAGAAAAAGGAAGGAGAATATACCACAACCTATAAAGTAGGTTTCACAAGGATTTCAAGGTATTCTTTAGGTTTTGTTATCAACAATGATAGAAAAATTGATAGATTCTTTAGTGGATTAAAACCACACCTTATAAAGGATATTGAAATTTGAGACTTTGGGAGTTATGAAGAAGTTGTTCGATGTTCTCTCAATGTGGATATGAATTTTGAATAATGGTACCATGGATATGGTGATAAGAAACGAAATATGGAGTTTAAAGATGGGGGATCTAATGATAAAGCTGGGAAGAAAAATCAACGACCCACATACGAAAAATGTGGGAAGTTGCATCATGGGAACTGACTCAAAGGGACAAGGAAATGATTCAAGTGTGGGAAAGAAGGAAACTATGATCAATAGTGTTGAAAAGACATAAAAAGGAAGGAAAATGTAGTAGAAGAAAGGGGAGAACAACCCATGGTTCAATTCTACAACTGTAGGGAACAAGGGCACTATACAAGCCAGTGAACTAAACCTCGAGTTTTGGAGGGTAATCAGCATCGGCAGCCACCAAGGACAAAAGAACAAGGGAAGGCTTATGACATCACTACTATGGAAGTGGAGAATGATAATGAAGTCATACAAGGTACAATTCTTATTCAATCAAGAATGGAAAATGTCTTATTTGATTATAGTTCTACGCATTCCTTTATATCTTGCAAGTTTTCTAGAACTATAGAATCAAATCCCCAAAACCTTAAAGTAGAGATATCTGTAAAAATACAAAGTGGTGAAATCATTGAACCCAAGAGTTTGAATCTTCTCTTGTTGACGTATGTGGGAAGATTATTCCAGCAAATATTGTAATACTTCCCTGGGTGGAATTTGACGCTATAATGGGAATGGGTTGACTCTCATTATATAGAGCACATATCAACTATCAGGAAAAGGAAATAACTTTTAATTTTCCAAAACATCCCTTTATCCTCTAAAAATTCAAGGAAGATTGTGAATCTCCTTTGAAAAATCCTTCAATGGTGTGGGTGTTGATTCCCTATGAAGAAGCATACCTCACCCAAATGCTTGAGTCAAAGGAAAGTGCCAAACTTATGGAAATGACCATCATGAGGGAATACGATGATGAATTTCTTGAAGAGTTTCCCATACTTCCCCCAGTCCGTGAGGTGGAGTTCTCAATAGAATTCATACCCGAAGCTATACCAATCTCAAAGTGTCCCTATAGGATGGATCCTATCGAGCTGGAAGAGTTAAACAAGAAGATGTAAGAGAATTTGGACAAAGGGTTCATACACCCTAGTGTATGACCTTGGGGTACACCAGTTCTCTTTGTGAAGAAGAAGGATGAAACAATGCAATTGTGTATCGATTATTGGGAACTCAACAATTTCACCATAAATAATAAGTATCCTCTTCCTTTGATTGACAACTTTTTCTACCAGTTAAGAGGTGCTTAATACTTCAAAAATGTGGATCTTAATTCTGGATATCATCAAATTAAGGTGAAGATATTCAGAATACGACCTTATGTACAAGGTATGGGCACTACAAGTTTTTGGTGATGCCCTTCAGACCTACAAATTCCCCTGAAATCTTCATATATTTGATGAATAGAGTAATTAGACATTACCTTGATTTTTTTGGTAATGTTTATTTATTATATTCTCATATAATACAAGAGAAATGAGGAACATGAAGAATATCTAAGACCTGTGTTGGAGACATTGAGAAAGAAGAATTTGTACGCCAAGTTCAGAAAGTGTGACTTTTGGATGAAGCAAGTCACATTCTTGGGACATATGATCACCAATGATGGAATTTTTGTGTACCCTTAAAAAAGGTGATTGAGGAATGGACCAAACCCTCTTATATCATATAAATCCATATTTTTCTTGGATTAGCTGGGTAATACTGACATTTTTTGAGGAATGTATCATTATTTTCAATCCCGTTAACTAAGTTTACAAGGAAAGTGGTAAAGTATGTATGGATGAAATAATGTGAGGGAAGCTTCAAGGAGCTAAAGAGAAGGATTATCACAGCACCTATACTCACATTATTGAAAAGTGTAGAAAGATTTGTGATATACAGTGATGATTAAAATAAAGGCTTGGGTTGTGTACTCATGAAAATTGATAATGTGATATCCTAATCCTCATGACAGTTGAAGATCCATAAGAAAAACTACCCGAAACATGATCTAGATCTAGCAGCCGTGATTTTTTCCTTAAAAATCTAGAGGCACTACCTTTATGGTGAGAAGTGTGACATATACACAGATCACAAGAGCCTAAAGTATATATTCACACCAAAGGAGATCAACATGCATCAAAGGAGATGGTTATAGCTAATCAAAGATTACAATTTCTCTATTCACTATCATCCTGGAAAGGCGAACAAGGTAGCTGATGCTCTAAGAAATAAAGAACATGCTACACTATCCATGTTATGGATTGAGAAAGAACATATATTCTTGGATATGAAAAGGATGGATTTGGAAATCATAAGGCTAAGGGATAAATCCTACAATTCAAAAATGATTGCGCAACCATCAATCCAAGTGATGATTCAGGAGGCACAAAGGGATGACTTGGAGTTACAAAAGAAGGTGAATGCAGTAAAGGAAGGGAACTTGTAAGAGTTCCATATTGATGATGAAGGTCTGATTTAGTTTGGAACACATCTTTGTGTGACTTCATCACCCAGAATAAAGGAGGATGTATTGTAAAATTCACATAACTCAACTTTCTCTATCCATACTTGTATCACCAAGATGTAACGAGATCTTTGAGAACACTTCTGGTGGGATAACATGAAAAAGGAGATCGTAGAATATATCTCAAGGTGCTTGGTATTTCATAAAGTTAAATCATAGTGACAAAAGTCCAAAGAGTTGATGCATTCATTTCTTATACACATGTGAAAATGGGAGAATGTCACTATGTACTTTGTCACGGGTCTCCCAAAGACGTCGAAGGTAAATAATGCGATATGGGTTGTGGTTGACTAACTCACCAAGACTGCCCATTTTATCTCTATTCGGGAAAATATATTGCTTGAACAACATGCAATGATAAATGTTAATGAAGTGGTGATAATTCATGGTGTTCCACTATAAATTTTCTTTGATCATGATCCAAGTTTCACATCTAAATTCTGGAGGAGTCTTTAATGTGCTTTGAGTGCTGAATTAAATTTCATCATGAACTATCACCCCAAACTGATGTCTAACCTAAAAGAACTATTTAGAAACTTGAAGATATGATAAGAGCCTTCTCTCTATAATTAAATGGTAGATGAGATCAGAATCTCACATTGGTTGAGTTATCATACAACAATAGCTTCCACTCGAGTATTGAGATGGCTCCATTAAAGCTCTGTATGGAAAGCGATGTAGAAATCCAACCTGTTGGGATGAAGTTGGAGAATGAAATCTACTTGGACCCAATCTTATGCAAGAGATTACAAAGAAGGTTCAAGTCTTCAAAAAACACATCAAAGATACTCAGAGTTGGTAAAAGAGCTATGTTGACAACTGTTGAAGTGTCTTAGAGTTCAACATTAGGGATAAATTCTTCCTTCTAATATCACTATGGAAGAGAGTCATGCGGTTTGGAAATAAAGGGAAGCTAAGCCTAAAGTGCATTATCCCCTTTGATATCCTTAACCAAATAGGATCACTGGACTATCAGATTTACCTTCCACCAAATATGTCTTATGTTCATGATGTGCTTCACATATCACTCTCAAATAAGTACATACTAGATCCCACACATGTATTGAACGCAGAGGTGGTACAACTGGAAGATGATATCTCTTATGGGGAGCTACTAATGAACATTCTGGACAGAAGATATAAGGTTCTATGCAACAAGACAACCCACCTTGTCAAAGTGTTGTGGAGGAACCATAAGTTTGAAGAAGTAAATTGGGAACTGGAGGAGGTGATTAAGGAGAAGTACCCACACCCATTTATGTAAAAAAAATTCGAGGGTGAAATTTCATAAGGGGGTTAGAATGTAACGACCCAAAGTTTTATCAATGAAATTACCTTATCATAATTATTCCTTAGAGTATAATCAAATTATGATGCAAAATTAAATATAATGATACTGAATATTATGTGACCATTAAACATAATTTTCCCATATCTATGTTTTGAATTCTGAAAATCTGGCACACACGGTTGCGATTGGTAAGATGTTTGGAGTTCGATCAAAAAAATATTTTTTTGATGAATAGTAACATACCCTTATGAATAGTAATGTTACCCTTATGAATAGTGATATATCATTATTAATAGTAAACTCACCTATGATAGTATATATATAGGATTTAAGTGAAAGAATGATGTACCTATGTTTTGGAATAAGTAAATAAATGTTATAAAAACAATATTTTTCAAGAAAATAATGATTTTATTTAAAAATTAAATTAATCATATTTAGAAAATTATTTTTTAAAAATAGATTTAGTTTTTGGATTCTACACACCAAAAAATTGTTAGGGTGAATTTTTGGGATTTTTCTGAAATACTTTATTTTTTGGTGAATAGTAAAATACATTAATTTATCGTATAAATACATTAAATTTTAAATCCAATATTCCTGAAATCAAAAGTGATGTAAGAACCCATATATCAAACCCATATTCCCTATTCACTATTCATGGTCATGGAATCATCACTATTGCTTATCTTGGTGGAAATTAATAAACTAATGATTAAAATATTAAGAAAACCCCTCTCCCCTCCACTATAAATACCACCCCTCATACCCACATTTCCTCACACCTCTAAATCTTCAAGCCTTGTCTAAACTCTTATAAAGCATATTACCTAGCCCCTCCCCAACATCCAAGATCTTATAGTATCATAAAAATACCAATACTAGCTTCCTTAAAGAGGATCTCAAGAGAAAGATTCAAGAGGTAATTCCTCTCTCTCTCTTTTTCCTTTAATTTCATTTCAATTTCAAGTTCGTTTCATAATATATCCACACCTATCCTCATATAAATGGCATGGTAAGTCTAGTATATCACATATAATGTAATTTTATGATACTAATGGGATAATATATCATCCAAACCCCCTTATCCTCTTCTTTTTATTTTATAAAAGAAAACGTTGTTTGTGAGGTGTTAATTTATCACCTTCAAGAACAACATGTCTTTTTTTCTATTTCTAAATTAAGTTCGGGTCATGAAACCATTTTAATGGTTGAACCAGAATATTTTATATTTATTATATCCTATTTAATGTTTTTTATCTAACATATTTAAATATTACTAAATTATTAAACAAAATAAGTTTGTTGTGGTCGAAAAACAACCCAAATTAACCAAAACAATCATCATTTAATTATTATCTAATGATTCATCCACATGGTATATAATATAATTAATTATAAGAGAATTTAAACTTCTGTAATATCATTAATAAAATAAAATATCAGTTTTATATGTTTATCCGTGTTCTACACGAACATCCATTTATGAATACAAGTGAACCGCTCAAGAAAACCATAAAAACGAACATTCACGAACAATGTTTTTAAACTATATAACTCATAAAAAGGACCATAAAATAACTTAATGAAACCATAATGAACCATATTAAAGTACAAAAGGTTGTTTAATATTTAATTAATGAATATAATGTGGTTACACTTGACATCAAAGAGAAGAAAGCGTTCAGATTCAAGGTAAGGGGAAATTCTCGAACCCAATTTTCTTTCTTAGGGTTCTCCCTATTTCACTCCATTTTTGGTATGGTAATTACTTAAAAATATTTTTCCCCATTATATTAACTTTTCTGGGATATAAATATTTTCCACTGGAGTTTATGTCAAACAATTATTTTCCAAAATAACTCTTCTTTAAAAACACACCTTTTATTTCTCACTCAAAGTTGATGGTTATCATATCAAGTATGTTATTCCCACTTTCTTTTAGGAACCCAAAGTTTATGAATGTGTTATTCTATGATGAAACCCATTCCTTTACATTGGTTATTTATGTTTATTTTTGATATATGTTCTTTGTGGCATGCATAGTAATGACAATGTTATAATGTGAAAGGTGCACCCGGAATTATATAGTGCAATATGAATGTTTGAATGTGATGGGTGAACCCAGAATTATATAACGCTCTAATAAATTAGGAAAAGTAACGAATCTCATGAGTTAAATTGAAATGATGTGTGAACAATATGCTATATTTGTTCACAATTATGTGTGGTACTTAACCACTAAGACATGATGTATCATTTTTTTTCATTTCCACATTTCAAGTAATTTATTAATGTTTCCTCCCATGATTTTGATGATGTTGTTATAATTATGATCAACCCATTCTATATTTTTGTTATCTATCCTCCTACAGGGATTTTAGAACACCCCATTTTGATGTATATCCCCAGGTGACTACATTTTCTAAGGAGATGTTAAGTTCCAATAATAAGCTAAAGAAGAAGGAATTAAATAAATGTTTATGCTTGATGTTGTAAATGTTATGTTTGGTGCTAGTTTTCCCAAGACACTAAACCTCTATATCCTCATTGTATAATACTATTATGTTGTTTATATTTATAATGATTTAATAGTAATGTAAGAAAAATGTAGGTCACTATAATATCCTCTTTCTCGACCCTCAATTTATGATATCCAAAATGAAAGTCAATCTTGAAAAAGTATTGATCTCTAAATAGTTGATCAAAAAAGTCAAAATTATGTGTAAGATGATACTATTTATTAAATGTGATCTTTTTCAAATATTTATAATCAATTCAGTGTCACATCAATCCATATTTCTTCAAAAAAAATTATATGTTCACCTCAAGGCGACACACTTGGATGGATTAATCCCTTGTCATGGTTTTACTGGAGTTTCTTCCCTAATTCATATAACTCAATAGGGGATATTGTATAGGATGTCTTTGAAATTGACGCGGAACTAGGTATGAGTTCTATTAATAACTAAACATAACATTTTTGTGGAGGTCCAGTATACTCTACTAAAAATACATCAAAAAATTCCTTCTCAATAGTCATATCATCGATTTGAAGTCTTTCCCCAACCATTTGAGAGAAATACCCTTTACGAATGGGAATTAAGACCCATAAAATGAATGTAATCTTAATTGGAAGTTCATAACTATAATCACATTAATAGATGATCATAGGTTGTTTTCTAATATCAAATTTGGATTCCATTCTTTAGAAATTAATGTGGGTTTTATGTATATAAATCCAATCCATGCCTAAGATAACATCAATTTTGACTCGAGGAATAATGATGAGATTTTTAGGAATCACATTCCTAAAAACTTCAACATGAGAAGAATCATATACTTGAGATGAAATAATTTTACAATTAGAGGTTTTCACTACTAATTATATATCTAATAATTTGGGTGGCATCTTGATACCCTTAGAAAAATATTTATATATGAAATAATGGTTAGATCCATAGTCAAATAATACATTAAAAGTTCTACAATGGATGGTAAGTGTACATTTCACCACACCATTTTCTCACCACTTTTCAGAAACCATGATCGTATGAGATTTTCCCTTTTCCCTAAGATTAAGAGGTTTTTGAAGTCTATCATTTTCATTAACCTTCATATTTGGGTATTGTTTAGAATAATTCCCATAATCCTTGCATTTGAAACACTGGAGTGTGGGCGGTGCATTAAATAATACTTTCTCTCTAATCATATCATTAGCTAAATTCTTCCCATCTCTTTAAAAATAAATTTCTTGATGAACTTATCTTCCACACATAAAACATTTACTAACCCCATAATAAAATTTACTCCATAATGGAAATCTAATCTTCTTATATATATGGTTATTATATTTTAATTTTAATTCTATTTTTCTATTCTTATCAAAACCATGAGATTTATATATAACTCTAACCTCCATTTCCCCCTGATAGCACATTGAACAATATAATTATAACTACTAAAGTATTTTATGGGCAACAACCTTTAAAGACTTGGTTTTAAGCCACTAAAGAATCGATCAAACCTACATTCAGGTTGGATGGAAACACCAAAAGTGTACCTCACAATTCTTGTAAAATTTGTCTCATAAGCACCAACAGATTCATCATTCTTTTTATTCATCTCAAGGAACTATTTATCCATCTTTATACAAAGAATACAAGGAAATTAATTATTTAATTTTTTTATTTAACTCATCCTAGTCCACAACATCAATTTCACCCCATTTTCTCATATTATTAATAATATCCCACCATTGATCCACTTCATATTCCAAATAATTTATATCCAAAATGTATTTTTCATGTTACAAACACTATAAAACAAAAAACATCTTTTCAATGGCACTGATCCATTTTTCAACTATTAGTGGATTAGAATACCTACTAAAAGAAAGTGGATGTTGCGTCATAAATAACTCAATAGAATGTTATTACCTCAGTAAGTTTATCAAGATTCATAGATTGATAAATTTGTGTGATCATAGAAATGATAATTTTTTATTCCAACTCCCATAATGTTTGGGTGCTCAGTGAAAAATCATTTCATTGTCTGTCACACTTAGAATTAACATGGTTCCTTCGGGTGAAATAAAAAATCATAGTTTAATATAGAATAATCATGATGAGAAACAAAATAATAATTAAAAATTACTTATAATATGTATAAATCTTAGGAATTATGACACCTTTGGATTATCCTATGTCATTCATAGTCATCATTTATTTAAATCCTTCATGATGGTTCATAAAGAGTTTGTGTATTTCCAAAGCATATCCTCTAGAAGTGTGAAACTAGGTGTGCAGTGTAAAGACCCATAAAATTCAAGGGAAATTTTTTCCTTAATTTTCTTTGGAATTTTACAAGAACGCGGTTTCTGACGGCACCTGATTCCGAGGCCCGGAGTGCCCGGAATCAATTTCTGAAGCTTGGCTCGGGTACGTTCAGTGAACGAACGAGCGGGAATTTCTAACTTTTGATCCGGTGCTCAGAATTGAAATCTGAGGACACCGATGAACTCGCAGTGCCGTTTTTCACTTAAGGAGACCTTTTCCGAGGTTGCGTTTTATGCGAGACAAAAGTTAGTTTTGGGAGAAATTATAAGAAGTTAAATAAAAAAAATGTGGAAACATTTTTTTTATTTTGTTGGTTAACTTCTCCCAAAGGGAGTGAAAGGTGGGACCCACATCCACTTAACCTCCCTTGGGAGGATTAAGTGTGGTGGGGCCCACATGAACCCTAACTACTCATCTTCTCTCAAAACTCCCCTATAACTCCCCTTTTAAATGAACTTGACAACTTAGCTTATTAAATGGGTTGGGTTGTATAATTTTTCAAACCTTTGAATTTCAAAAGGTTTGGTTGAGTAAATAAAATAAGCCCTTAGCTTATTTTATTTGGTTAGAATTCTCTAGCCTCTTGAGAAATTTTGAAGCCTTCTTCTTCTTCTTCTTCAAGCTTGACGAAGAACGCGAAGAACCTTCGAGCTCCAACGAAGATCGCCGCTCCTCTCTTCTTCGTAGCCGGTTGTTTCCGAAGATCGACGACGTCTTCCGTGTCAACGAAAGGGAACATCGCTTTCTCCTCGGACTTCCTTCGTCGGCTTATGAAGATTCGCCAACGACGTACCTCTTCGGACGTACCTCTTCATCAACGGATTTGACGAACGATTACCGCAACGCCCGACCTCCGTGACGTTGTCTTCCGCGGGTCATTGACGATCATCGATATTGAAACCAAGGTAGGGGTTGTTGTTGATTATTTTATTTACTCTCGTTCTTGGTTCTATCATGATAGTCTTGTGGATGATTATTTAAGAGTTATCATCTAACGAGAGGGGGGGTCGGACCGCACAAACACGGCCGAATCCCCCCTCCTTTGTTCGTGATTATTATTATTTTTCTTGTGGATGACGAGATGGCGTGGTGCCGTCGCACCATGCGGGAATTCGCACGGTTGTATTGCGCGACGCCGTCGCGCCGCGCCGTGGAAGGATCATCATGAACGCGATGCCGCCGCGCCGCGTCGAAGAAAACCGAAGGTGCCGCGACCGGAGCGGGGCCGCAGCGGAAGGGCGCGGTGCCGTCGCACCGCGCCGGACGACGAACACCGCGGCCGGTTCCGGGCCGCGGCGGGACGAGAAAACCGGCGGCTCGCTGGGCCGCCGGTGTCGGAAGCCGGAAGGGGACCGGCTTTGCCGGTCCGTTGAAGAAGAACCGGCCGGCCAGGTGGGCCGGTCGGAAGGGAAAAACCGGGGGAATTTAATTCCCCCGGCCAACACAAATGCCCCTCATTTATGAGGGGGGGGGGTTTCATTAAGGGGGGCAGGCGGCCCCCTGGTTTTCCTCAAAGCAGGCCCCCACGAGGGGGGGACGGTTCTCCAAAGGCGCGGCTAAAAGCCGCGCTTCCAGTTGGGAAGCGGGGGCCATGGCCCCCGCGCGCTGCACCCGTGCGGCGCCAGGCCGCACCGCGCCGCCGCGCCGGGCCGCGCCAAACCGCCGCCGGCCGGGACGGGTCGGACCTGGGTCGGGTCGGACCCAGTTCGGGCCGACCGAGGGGGGGGGGGGGGGGTCGGGTCGGGTCAGCCCGGACCCAGACCCCCCGTTTTCGAATCGTTTTCGGTCTTTTGGCCATAACTTGAGCCACGGACCTCCAATCGATGAACCGTCAGCGGAAATGCGATCCTTGGATCGAGACGGTCGTTTCGGTAGATCGCACTCAAAGTTTCAGAATACTTTGAGTTTGGCCGGATTGGTTCGTTCATGAAACCAACCGGGCCCTCGGAGCGGAAACGCTCATATCTTGAGCTACGGACGTCTGATTGACTTTCCGTCAGCTTTGTTGTGTTCCTCTTAGTGAGACAGATCTTTTGGCATACTCCGCCCAAGGTTTGGAAGCAGGTGGAGTACGGTCGGGTTGGTTTAGCCTTAAAAACCAACCGGGCCCCTGGGACGAAAAAGCCAATAACTCTCAGACCGGGCGTCCGATCGACGCGCCGTCAGTTGCGTTGAGTTCCTGTTGACGTTACGGAACTTTTGGATACATCAACTCTGGACTTTGTGACAGTTGATGTATCAGCCTCTCGGCTCGTGGAGCGGACCCTCCTGAACAAGCTTGCTGTGTGCAGGACCCCTAGTGCTGGCTGCGACTGCGACTGCGACTGCTACTGCTACTGCTACTGTGACTGCGACGACGACAGTACAGAGATCCTGTGTGGATTCGACGATGACTACAACACTCAGCGATCCTACATGGATCAGTGCTACAGGTCCTGTGTGGGCCTGATCCTGTGTGGGTCTTTGCGCTCAGCGGTCCTATGTGAACCAGCGCCTACAGGTCCTTTGTGGGCCCGATCCTGTGTGGGTCTTTGCGGGGGTTAGTTACCTATCGATCCTTCGTGGGTTCGACGACTTAGATGGATCAGAGATCATCTTTATCGTCTTTCGAAGAAGTATACCTGTTTGAGCTGAATCCAGTTGCTTTCCTGTGTGGATTGTGTTGTGCTATCCTGTGTGGATTTTATTTTGCTTTCCTGTGTGGAATACGTTTACTTTCCTTTATGGACTGAGTTGTACTTGGGCTCGGAGGTTGGAGCGTATTGGAATTGATGACTTAGGTATATGTATGGGCATATACCTAAGC
Source organism: Viscum album (assembly GCA_963277665.1). Lineage (NCBI taxonomy): Eukaryota > Viridiplantae > Streptophyta > Magnoliopsida > Santalales > Viscaceae > Viscum > Viscum album. Next base: position 833,031,126 of record OY728140.1, read on the forward strand.
AGTGTCGGTTGTTACTTTGTGTTTGTATCTTCCTTTTTGGTTTATCCTTTGTGGATTTTGTGAGACCTTCGGGGGTCTCGGGGTCCCTACTGAGTAGCTTATACTCACCCCTGCACGGGCTATGCCCGTACTACATTGTGTTGGTTGCAGACGACGGACAGCGTTGATCTTGGTAGAGGCTTACAGAGCAGGACGGTACCTAGAGGTGGACCACTGGGCGGGACGTACTCGGAGCGGACGGCGGGACCCGAGGAGCAGTGGAGCTATCTGTACCCACCCTTCAGGTGGTATTTCCAGTGGATAGCTCGGTGTAGCAGATTTTACTTTAAAGTTGTTGTTTTCCCTTTCGAGTTGTACATTACTTTCAGTTTGGGTTTGTATACTGGCCCACTTACTTTTCCGCACTTTCAGTTGTACTCTATTTTTACTTAGTGTTTACTTTCCGCTTGCTTACTCTGTGGTGTTTGTTTACTTTACAAAGGCAATGCCTTCCCTTTTTACCGGGATTTACGCCTTGGTGCTAGTCGCCAGCCCCTGGCCTATGGAAGGCGGGCTTGGGGTAGTCACGGCACGGACCCCGAGGGCGGGTCGTGACATGCAGAAAGGCCCATTGTCATGCACCGGGTGAGGATTGAGTCTATCTCAATAATTCCTTTTCATATTTATTACCCCTAGGTACCTCTATATCAGAGACACATCCACTTGTAGTAACCCGACATGGATGTAATTTCTTGGAAACCACCTGCTCTATCCTTTACCAAAATTCCAAGACATTTTCCTATACTTTTACTCATCATTATACTTATGATTACAAATTTCCTTAGGTATCTCACGGAGGTTTTCTCATCCTAGTTTCAAAGGTTAACTAAATCTATCCTTTTATACCAACAATAGAAACCCATGATTATCATACATAGATATTACATGATTTTTTTATGAATGTTCATTACATTACCCAAACACATGCTTGAGGACTGTAATAGTTTAGTGTCTTTAGAAACATGGAAACATAAACAATTGGTCCATAGGTAAACTAAATAATCCCACACTACCATATTCTTAACTAGAACCATTCTTAAACATATCATATGTAATACATCTATTCATAACCTGGGGAATGGAAAAATAATAAAGGGTGAGATCAAATGCTTAGTAGGGTAAAAATGGAGATACATAATAGTAACATAAACATAAGGGTATGATAACCTGATCATAACATTTGAAAACCATACCCCATATATCAAAGATCATAATCTTGAGTCATATAATAGAGTTTAGAAGTTCATAAAACAAAAATCATAAGGGAATTAAATAACACGAGCTATGAGAGCATAACATTGGAATAAGACATATATATTTTTTATAATCCTAAGCATAGAAAATCATTTCCATATTAGTCAAATCTCATTTACAAGGATATCATAGTGCAATGAGTTCACTACCCAAACCATCATAGTAGTCAAGGTTTACTCCAAAGACCGTCATTGTAGAAAAATTCCCTTACTGAACCAGGTTCACTCCCCATTCTAGTCCTGTCTATCTCATAAGATATAAATCTTTAAAACAATTCATTGGAGGGATATATAGGTCCCACGTTTATCATAATGAAAACCATATTTTTGTGTTCCAAAAGATCAAAAAAAAATCATCATAACATAACCCATGAAATGAAATGGGTTTCATAAACATTTAATCATATCATAACTTGTAGAAAAGAGACAGGTTTCAAATTCATTTCATTATCTCATCATAGCAAAACTTGAGGAAAAAGGAGTGGGTTTCATAAGAATTTATCATTATATAACATGTGGAAGAGAAATAGGTTTCATAAACATCATTCCATTAAAAAAATAATCCATTCAGATAAATAATAATAACAGTATCCTAGGAATATATCCTAAATAAGGCATAGGTAACATCAATGGGAGTCATCTTAGATGAAAAATTATTTTGATAAACCATTTAAAAAAATTCTTGAGGAAAATATCCTTTCTGATTTGATATATAATTTTTTTAAAATATAAAAAAATATAAAATATTTTTATTTTAAAGTAAACATAACAAATTATAAAGTACAATTCAAATAAAATAATATTTATGATAATGGTAAGTTTTATTAATGCCATACATGTTAAAATAATGTTTTCTTTTACATTTTCAGTAAAAGATAAATGAGAATTGTTTGAAAAAAACACGAAGATTCATTTATTTTTTTTGTAAAAAATAAAACATGGGTAAAAATATATTTTAAAAATAATAGTATAATAATAAATAATATTTGAAACCATTTTTTTTATAAAACATGGTTTTGTAATAAAATATATTTTTTACCAAAGAGAGAAATACATTAGGATTTTTTTAAAAACATTTTCTAAATTATTTTAAGTACCAAAGTGTAAAAAATGGTAATAATACTTGAAAATATAATTTATAACCATATAAGAAGAAAATTAATGAGTTTATTATTATATTGATCATAGTGTTTTATGCTCATTAACATAATCATAAATAAACTCAGAAAATGATAAGATTGTAAAAAAATCATTACCATTTTGGAAACTTTGAATCATAATCCCCATAAAGGAATAAAAAATGGAACATAAAATATCATTAAGATAAATATATTCATGATATTACATGTAAAAGGGGATTTATATACACCACATGAAATAATATAGGTGAAAAACATAACATACATCTCAAAGAAGACAAATTGAGAAAAAAACCCTTACCGATTTTGTAATATTTTGAATCATTTTCCCCAATAAAGAATAACATAAAACTTAAATTTAAATATAATTAAAATAATTTTATTTCTTATATAACATGTAAATGTATAAGTATATACACCACAAAAAAGAAATTAGTGGTGGTTTTGACATGTGTCACACAAAAGTAAAAAGTGAGATGGAAATCCATTACCTTAAGTATTGAACTCTTTCGTACATGTTCAAACATACTATATAATAAATATAATATTATTATAAATATATTAAATAACCTTATATATATATCATAACATATATTATTTTCTTACGACCTTTTATTACCTATTTATTAATGAATTCCATGTTAAATTCACGATTTGGGCAATAACGACTTTGTTTTTCGTCTATGTTTTGGCTTGTTTTTGGTCATCCTAATTACATAATGGTGTCATAATATAAATAATTTAAACCATGATATAAATAAAATATTTATTGGTTATATATATATTTTATAGTAATCTGTAAAATTTTGTGATAGGAAATGAAATACACTATTTATACAGATGGTAGGCCGTACGTACACATGGATTCTATTTCAATTTTTTTTAGATTGAAAGAAGGAAAAGTAAATGATATATATTATAATTATAGAATATTTTTTTTCAAATATATTACATATTTTCATTAAAACATCCTTAATATCTTACATGTAAAGCGTGAATGAATCACATCGCTTCGTGAGGTGGTAGTCCTCCGTATACACAAGCAACATTTTCATATTTACACTGATTTGAAAGTATGAAGGTATGTGTGATGTAATAATTAAAAATGAATAATAATATGACAAATACCATATATAAGTAATACATTAATTTTTATTTCCATCCTCAATAGGTGGTAATGGATAAATGAATGACATCAGTTCACGAGGCGGTGGTTCACCACACGCACAAATGCTAATTTCATAACCCATTCGACAGAAGCGGAGATGGTTTTAGATAACCAAATTAACATAAAAACATTGAAACATATGTAATATACATAGTTTATTATATCATAATGGAATATTAATTATTTAATGAGGTTTATAAATAAATATAACAAAAATGCTCGTTGATGAATGTTACCTCTTCTTCAGGTATCATCCTTAGGGTTGCACCAAAAGTTTTCCTAGGTTGGAATTTTGTCCAAAATAAGGATTATATGATAAGAGGAGTGGATTTTTTAAGTTATTTTGGTAGTTATTGGAATAATAAAAAGGGTTTTAATGTGTGAATAATAGAGGAGAGGGGGTGGCCTTTTATAAGTAAGGTGAGTGGCACACTTGAAATTATTTAAAGAAAGAATTCCACACACATTTTTTTCATGTATCAAGGATCCTATAATAGAAAATTATAATTCTTAGAAGGTATAATGCTGAAAAATCCCATAAAATTGGTTTTGGAAAAGGTTTGGTTTATTTTCAACCATTATTATTTTAGTTTAACAATAGATAAACCCATTTTTAGCTTAACCGTGAAAAATAATTTTTACTTTTTTTCTATTAATTATGGTAAAAAATTAAGTTTACCATATTAGATAATATATATTAGTATTATTAAAAATATGGAATCCATTTTTTCAAATTCCATTCATATACGTGTAAAAAATTAATTTAAAATTAGTCCCACATACTTGACATGAAAGTGGGTTTTTAAATAGAAAATGTTAAATAGTTTACAAAGTTTTTATATCAATTTCAATATAAAATTGATTAAAATGAAATAAATTATATTAATGGATTTATTAATGAACTAATTATACTTTAAATCAAATTCAAAATATAAATCAACTTTATAAATAAATTAAACGAAAATGTTGTTTTCAATTAAAATTCAATATTTTTAATTATTCATCAAAAATTAAAATTTTCAGAAAAAATCCAAAAATTAACCCAAATATAATTTTTAAATGTTAATTTAAAAAATAATTTTTATTTTATCAAATAATTTTTTTTAAAAATAATTTTATTAATGTTCATAAAAAGAAACAAAATGCATTTTTTTAAAAAAATAGTTTTTTTTGAAACATATAATGACTTTACCCAAAATTAAGTACCTTGTTTTTATCAACATGTTTTATTTATATAAAACCATTATACATAATATTTAAAAATATTAATTAATATTAATTTCACTAATTTTAACAACTAGATTATAATGATCCCGTTTAAATAACTATATTAATAATATATCCTGGTTTTGTTAAAACATAGTGTTGTGTGTAATGAAAAATAACCCAGTGTTGCATATAATGAATGATTAGGTTAGTGTTGTGTATAATGTAATATATCAATGAAATTTTATTTATTCAAAAATAATAATTCATAAAGAAACTAGGTGTTATTGTGGATATCCCTTTAATTGGTACATCACAATAATTTTATGGTAGTCCCATTGTAAATGGTGTCTTGTATGTTAGAGTTTACAACAAGGAGGGGATTTCGATTCTCCTTAGAAGGGTTGAATCCCTTAAACCTTTAAAGAAAAAAAAATCAATGATAATTTCAAATGTCTCTGATAATTTTTTTATATATAATATGTTTCCTTATAATATCATATGTTCACTACTATATTTACATAATAAAAATTAAATATTTAACTAATTATAGTAATAAATAATTCTACACCTATTAATGCTAAAAATATTAGGGAATAATATATCCATAATGTTGGAATTTAGAAAATATTATAAATTGAACAACATATGGTTTAAAAAACAAGATAAATGTGGCATGAAAGTGTTAGTAAAAATTATTATGATGAAAAGTGAAGATAAAAAATTCAAGGTTTTATGGAATGAACACTGCCAACCTATTAACCTCAACAAGACTATTTTCATTAGTTACATTAGGTTCAATACTTGTATACACATGTTGATTGATATAGATATGTAGAAAAATGTTTTTCATTCATTGTAGGTAATAATTTTGGAAGACATTAATGTTGCAATGTTATATATTTTCCCTTTTTTAATAAAAAATAAAATAATGAAACATTAATTTACTCTTTATCATCCCTTTAGGATTAATTTTTTATTAGAATATAATGAGATAAAATTCTTACCAATGGTAATTGGAAATGACCATAGAGTATTTTAGACACTTCTTAAAAAAAATCATCTCAAGGATGCGGAGGGGAAAGTAAAAACCCACCCAACAACTATATATTCACACATCATATGCCACAAAACTCAGGAAGATTTCATTGGATATAAAGAGGTGGAAGCATTTAATGTATATTGTAATTAATAATATTTTATTTGAAATTAAATTTATTGATAAAAGTTGTTTATATTTTTCAATTTATTAAACAAAAAAGGAGTGTGAAAAAAAAACATGCATCAAAATCACCATATCCCTACTGTAAAGAAAGCATGGGGTACACTTCACTTGAACAAAATAATGTTTGTATTTAAAATATATAGTTTAACTTTTATGTTATATAAAACAAACAAATAATCATGTTCCTTGTTTTTGAATTTAGATTAATTAATTATAACCTCAATCAACTTATATCTCACATAATGTGCTATGAAAGGTGGATCATGTAAAAAAAGTTATAAATAGTAGATTAAAATACCCACAAATCATAAGAATAATGTGTAAGTATGAAATAATAGATTTTTTATACATTAAAATAGTATTACATAATGATAAATCCTTTTCTATATTTTTATCTTATTTAGACACATGAATCATCATCTGCAATACCCAATGAACAACTATTTCTAGTAGATTTATAGAATCGAGAACAATATGGAAATGTTATAGGTCCATGTTTTGGAGTGTCACCATGATAACACTTTGAGAAAACAATGTCACAAGGGGATATAGATGAGAAAATGAAAATGATATACGAAAAAATAAATGCTCTAATAAAGAAATTTAGTTGGTAGGATGACGTGATAAGTTAGTTTATTTGAAAGCATAAATGAGAATAACTAACATAGAATCAACCACAACAAGAATATCCACACACCCCAAAATTTAAATATATCCATTAACCTCAAAGGCCTACCTTACATGAGGTAATATATTTTGTCATAAAAGTTTCTGTTATATTTGAATCAAATAGCCACTAACACCTTTCTTGTATTAAAATTCTATTGGGGGAAATTGATAGTGATTTATATATATAAACACCTATACATGAAATTGTTTTGAGAGGTGCTATTTATAATATCCAAGGAAATATTTTATACAATAAAATGTTTTAAAAAAATAATGAGTGTGTAGGGATTTATGTAACTCATGAGTTGAGTACTATGCTACCTATTCCACATGTTGATCTTGATGTTCACACGGGTGAACTTACTATTTTAACTTTTGTAGCATGATTTTTTAATATTATAAATATACACAATGATAATTAAATAAGTCCTTTTTAATTTATTTTATATGTAAAACCTTTTACAATTAATGATAGAAAGAATGAAATGAGGTATGTTATTACAAAAAGAGAAATTTAAGGTGAAATTGAAGGTTGAGTCAAGATAATCTAAAAGATCAACTCATATATTAAAATGACCTTTCTAGAGTAACTTTACTCCATAAATTGAATTTCTAAATATATTAACATTACAAGTGCATTTAGAAATAGCATTCTAAGATAAAAATATGGCAATTATTTAATATGAAGAAAAAATATATGGAGAGAAAAATACTGTAATGTTTAGTCTTGTGAATGTAAATTAAATTACCAAGAATTAATGGTTGGAATCCTCAGTTTTGAATGTATATATGAGATAAATTTTTATAATTTGATTTTATAATATTTTATTAGCTATGATTATTATAATTTAATACTATTCATATTTTCTATATGTATATGTATCTCACCAATGTAAAGAGAATAAACTACGATAAAAAATTTAGATTCATTAGTTCTCATTTAACTTCTACATGAAAACTTCATTGGGTGAAGATATAATTTTGGTAAGAGAACAACAATTAGCAATAATGTTTCAAAAGAAAATAACATTCAACAAATCTTATTAATACCTATAATTATGGAGTAAAACTATACACTATAATGGAATAAAATATATTTTGACTATTTCTTTTAGTTATTTGTTGTTTTATTTTTATGAATCCCTAAATGTGCATTATGATAAATTTAGATACTCCAAAGATATTATTTTTTAGATTGTGTGCATTGATATCTAATAAATCTACTACACATTATGCCCACTATTAATTTTTAATAAAACACATTCAACATTTTACAAATAAAATTAAAAATATATGTTTTATATTATATTTGAAATAGAATTTTTTATGATATAGTGGTGTTTATTTGTCATTAAAACTATGGTATAAGGATGACCAATGCACACTACAAGGATATGGATTTCTAAAATTGGATATGTATTAGGATATATATAATAATATTTTATAATCAAAAAAGATATTAAAGAAAATTGATTATTTTTATCACTATTTTTATAGTGTTAAAAAGAAATTAATCACATCCATTGTTGTTATTAAACTTGTAAATTTATGAAAGATATAATATTCCATCCACAAACTAGAATCCTCAAACAGTTATTTATAAATATAATTAAAATTTAATTTAAATATTTACTAAATATTTATTTATCGATGTTTTTTGAATACTACATGTATTATTGAAAATTAATATATTTTAAATGGAAAATAGATTTTTTTATAATGTTTGGTCTACTTACCTAGTGTTATAATGTTTGAAAACATCATGAAGAGGTAGTTTCATATCACAATTGTAATTTTTTAATTCTATAGAGTTCATGACGAGGGGGTTTATCTACTTTTTATTTAGTTAATTTTTTTTATTAGTTTAAGTTAGGGTTATGTATAGAGACTTTAGAATTTATAGGTTTCCATATTAGTAGAAATATGACAAAATATAAAGTGTTTAATTTTATCAAAAAATTGTATAGTAATGTTATTGATGGGGGATTGAGAACCCAAATTATTTCAAAATTTTATCATTTTTAATATATAGGATCATTTTAATAATTTTATCGAGATATTAATAAATATTTCTTATATAGTATTAAAACTAGATATATTAAATAAATAAAGGCTTATGGGGTTATTTGTGATAGTAAAATTCCTTTGAAATTAAAGGGTAAATTTTACAGGACTATTATTATATTAGGTTGTAATGTCTTTACCCGATTCACTATACAGTAATTGGATTAGTGTGTTACATGAACTCAGGTGTTCCTCCCAGTATACCAGAGGTTGTCGACTAGTAGTGAGGGTCTAGGGTAATACTATGGGGAGACTATACCGTCATATCAGATTAAAAGAAAATAACATAAATAATATACAACCAATCATCACAATTTTAAATGAATAAATATAAAACATAACTAATCCACCTAAAAAATTAATATGACGCATGTTATAACAAAATTAACTATATAATATGTTACATGAGTCAGAAAGACTTCAACAAGATCTCCTATATCCAAATTGTATACAAACCAAAATCAAATAAACAAGAATACAAATAACCACCACCTTGTCTTGAGTCCTAAAATCAATCCAATTTTCTAACTCTATCCAAGTTATCTAGATCAACCATGAAACACCATGCCTTTTTTTGACCTTAACCTATGATCTTGAGGTATTCTTGGGTACCAATGTGTCAAGTAAACCTAAGTAGTTTGTGATTAAAAAATGGTAGGCCAGTACCAACAGTGTCCCCGACACAACTATTAATGAAATGTATACTCAATTTTATATACTCAAAGTAATACATAAATTACATAAGAATAATAAAACAACATCACTGATCCTCAGGTTATAAGGAGACACTAAGGATCAACCATACCTACTTCATCTAGTTTTAAATGTTTCTTGATCAAGTCACACAACCATCAAGGAGAAATATGTACCAATTTGTAATTTTTTATCAAAGGGAAAAGTATATAAGTGTAACCCTCTAATAAGATATCATATATAAAAAGTCTAAAGGAAAGGGTAACCCTACCAACAGGTCTCATACACATACATTTAGGGGTGAAGGAAGGACCTCTTGAAAGATCCGATATACTTACACTTTGGGGGAATAGTTTTCCACTCAATCAATATCATATACATATACTAGGGGTAAGAGTGTACCACATTATAGATCTAATTTACATACCTAAAATTATTTGGCCTCCCACCCAAACCCACCACAAATCTCCTAGGTCATCCTCTCAAGAACACAACCTAGAATCCTCATCACATTCATATGAGGAAAAAAACTCTCTATTCCAAATGCACTAATCCTCTCTAGAGTCGACGCAATACTAGGTCACCCTCTATAGTCCCATAAGTCATATAACGATCTGACACTCCACATGGGCCCCTTTCTTTCATTACACACTTGAGAGATGGTATAAATCACATCTCACTTTTAAGTCCAATATTCCAGTCCTATTACCATACCAATTCTTAAATCTTCTCTTACGTATCCCCATTAGACACACAGACATATAGAAGTAGGTGGGACACTCACCCCTTACACTAGTCAATTATCTAGGAGGATCTAAAATATCCCAAGAATTCATATAGACCATATGTGGGAAAATTATTTCTATTCCATAACTTTTCCCACTCAGATTAGTATAAGGGAACCGATCACAAGGTTAAAATCATTCATTCATTAGATTTATACTCCAATAAGGTCCATATATCATATGTAAAACATTTATTATCAATACCTTATCGATCGGTGTTTGAGGTATCAACTAATGTTTAAGGTTCCATCACGGACCTTGACACTTCCATTCTATTCATGGGATTTTGAGGAAACAATTTCATTTATTATTCAATTTAATTCCATTATACCACAATTGGAAATACCATATATCATATGCACATAAAAAATGAATAAAATTTATGGAAATATTCAGGTACTGATAATTTCATTTGGATTTGTTCCCTTTAAAACAAAGGTCATACATCCCACTAATATTCTCCAATCCCCAAATGGACATCATCCATCAATATGAGGCCCTAAATTCATCAACAATTATATAAATTAATTAAAAACCACTTATAATTAATTTACACATTTCTCTAAAATTAATTCCATAATTAATATATTGATTCAAATGGATATACTTATAATTTTTTTTTGAAATAAAAATATATTTAATTGTATTTTTTGAGATAACATGAAAATTTTGTTTAAGTTTTGTTTTTTAGACATAATTTTTGATTGTATATTCATATGAAAGAGCTAAAACTTTTATCTATTATAATAAAATAGAATTTTGTGATGGTGTATTGACTACCTTCATTAGAAGTTAGTCCCAACTCATCAGAAGATAGAGCTAGATTCATCCAAAGGTGATTAATCCTACAATGATTTTTCAACTAAACCTGAATAACTTGAAATATAACTACTGAATTCTATTAAAATGATGCTTAAAAATTTAATCGATACTTTAAGGAAAAAATATGATGACATTCGGATTTGGTTACATAGAACCAACTTCTGGGTACATTATGATAACTTGTATTCATTTTTTTTGAATATTAATAAACTTCTTATCACATCATGATTTTTTTCTATGTGACATTGTAAGTGATAATGTCTTAAGTGTAGCTATCACATTAAAAGATCATATCAGTTACCCATTATGATGAGAACACATAAGTACCATGATATTATTCTTAAATATATGTTATATTTATAGATTAAATCATTTGAGGGACACAAGTTTTATAGGATATAAGGGGTGGAGACTCATAAGACTTTGAAGAACCTTCCCATGGTGTACACCCTTGGTAATTTCTTGTGTTAGAAATTATGAGAACAGTACCCGATAGTAGGAAATCTACATTTATATGTGTAATTGGATGTTATTATCTAAGAACATGTATATTAGTCCCTGAACATTAAGATAATTATTAATGTATGTTATGAGTTGCATAGTTTGATGTATTGAAAAAAATCCATGATAGTATATGTTCACGGTGAAGGAGGGTATGTTGGGTCCATCACGAGTAATATTTCATTAATTAGTAATGCAAGAAATGATTTTTTTTCTCTTATATTATTTAACAAAAGATAATATCTCATGCCCTTTGAGAGAAATGATATAGCCTAAATAAATCCATGTCCATGGTTTTATTTAGTAAAGTTCAATTTCTGGAAAGTGAAAGAAAAAGACAACGAGCACATAGGTTGATGACAGATGCATATAACCTGCTAGATTAGTGACATCGAGAAAAAGATATTATATTACACATCAAGAATCTGTATGTTGTTTCATGTCATTGCGACTTTAACTTATTTCTATATGGGTGTCTTGTCATGTTTCTAGATGCTAACCTTGGACTACTTGATCTAATTCCAATGAGAAATATTCCTAGATGGTCACACATTAATTGTATCTAGAACCCTAATTAAAAAATATTACGATTTATTATTTAAAATGCTGAATAAATATTATTCTCACAAATGTTTTAATAATTATTCATGTTTTCTTGATCACATATATTATGTCACCGGTTATTCAAGGGAATATTTTTTCAAATAATATTTAATTAATATTTATTTTCTATTTAGTGAATATAATATTTATTTTTTATTAGAGAATAATCTAGTGATATTTAATTATTAAATAAATAGTAATTATTCATGGATCAATAAATATTTTATAGGAATTATAGACCTAGTTAATGGTCCAGTGATAAATAATATATATTGGACATTATTTGAATAAATAATATTTAATTATATTTATGAGTTTATCACATATCAATAAATATTATTGTTATTATTTTTATTATTTACATGGGGTTCTATATAAATTGATAAAAATAACAATGAGGCTTGAGAAATTAATATTTTCTAACCCTAGTGGCATATAAAACCAATTATATTATCTTCTTATGAGGTTTCCAATTTCTTTGGTTGTGAAAAAATGGAAACTGAAGAGAATTATCTCAAAGTCTTAGAGTGATCCCGCTTAAAAAATTGACTCAAGAACAGAGAGAGATCCTGCTCCACTACCACTCTAAAGTATAGAAATATTAAATATAATAATTCTTAAAGAAATTATTAGGGCAATCAAAGATGAATGATGAAATCATCGTGATCTACTACACTAGAACCCAGAGATTCCTATGGTCATATTCAGAGGTTCGTGGAACATGTGTGGATCATTACTAGGGTTAATCTACTCTTGATTCCTATAACACTATAATAGTATGATGTAGAGACATTTTTAGATTCATCAATGAAGAAATAATTTATCGCAAGGTAATTATTTAATTATATAAATTAATTATAAATAATATGTGAAGATCTTACATCTTGGTTTCAGTATGCATTAATCAATTATTCTTTGATTCATTTATTTTGATCCAAACATTTATCATCATGTAAATATTATATTAATCATCAATTACATCAAAAATACAAGATGGTAAAGCCCTATATGCACTTACATTGCACCCAAAACCTTCAAGTGATATCAAGGCAGTCAGATAATTATTTATAATTATTTAATGATCATTAATTGATTGATGAATTTATCATTAATTTTTAATTCTGATTTAATCTTTATTTAATCATAATCATGATGTATACTCTTATTATTATTAATTTTTGAAAATATAATCAATTAAAATAATTTTATGAATGAAATAAATTTGAATAACTCATAAGGAGGTGCAGAGAATTCTGGATAGATAAAATAAGAGTACACACTATGTATCCCCTCTGTACATTCCATGTATCCATGTTCAAGGCACCAAGAATTAATTTAGAATTATTTTGAGCCATGTTTATTTATTATACATGAAGTATATTTAAATACACCATGTGTTGATTGGTCCATCCTGGTGCATGGTAATCGAGAATATACACTATGTAACATCTGTACATGACGTTTAGTCCATTAGTCAAAGACGGGTTTTGTATTTTCATGCACAACTTATATGATGGGTGACCATATAAATCAGATACCACACACTACGTAGCCATGTAAATTCCATATAATCCATTATTTTTTGTGTTATGTTCACACACTGAGTACCTATTCCCATTCCATGGATATATGGTGATAAAAATACATGACATGTAGCTGGATTAATCATGCTGTGTAAATTACCAAATTACATAGAATTAAAGATAATTTATTATACCTCTTAAAACTTATCAACACATGTTCTGTGTTTTCATTAAGTTTATCGTAGATTCCATGTAACAGACTATATATATATATATATATATTAAATGTCTAATTATTTTTTGCATAATGTTCAAAACTGCATATCATGTATAAGTCATAATACAATCATTACTGTACACACATTAAAACATAACATGGTACATAAATACCATGTGTTCCATGTGGTCATTAAGTTGATATTAAACACTATGAAATTACATGTTATGAAATATATGCCACATAGCTTATGAGTAAACAATATACAAATATAATACATGTTGGATAGTTTGGATGAGTACTCACCATTTTACCTCCAAGGTATATTTTTATACATAGTTAATTCTAAATAAATTTATTTATTTTTTAAAATTATGATATATGAGAATATAATGAAAAATTTCAAATGAGAATTATAATAAAATAATTAACTAATTAAAGAAGATAATTAATTTATTTGAGCACGATTTATATTAAATAAGAATGGTTATAATTGAATGCTATTTTTATTAAATGCATAATTAGTTTCATGTATGTGGATGATTAAGAGAATAGACTAGAATTTTTTATTGATTGGTTTACTTTTAATTTATTATTAAATAGAATTGATTTGCTATGTGTTATCCCTCCTCTCATTATATAAGGGCCTATGAGACCATGGTTTCTTTTATGTAAACCCCTTAACCAATCCTTTAGTTATTATCACTTGTATTTGAGTAAAATAATATTTAATAGATGGATCTCCCAATTTATTAAAGGTGGTTCGTGTTTGGATCCAAGATAAAACCAATCCAAGAGAGATGCATCAGTAGATAGGTGGGAAATAGAAAAACAAACCCTAAATGGTTCAGGGTGTTTTCTTCAAGGTTGACCGTTAGTTAATCATCCTCTATATAATATAAACATTAGTAAAATATCATGTTCATACCACTTTATCATTTTATTTCTTTCAAGTTACATTGTTATTTCATTATGGCTGTTTTTTCGGTGATCACATGAATTAATGAATTAATAAGAAAGCAAGATAAAACTAAAATAAATTGGATTATTCATAAATTCTATCTAAGACATGATTAATAACATAAGTAAATCCACTTAATATTAAAAATCATTTAATAAAGATAAAATGGGAAATTAATTCATAAATATAAAATCCATCAACTATACGTATTAATTCGGTATTTCATTCCACTACATAAGTTAATATCGAACCATAGTTCAATGTGCTTGATTGCATAAAGTTAGGGTGCCTTCAATTATTGGGGAATTATAACATTATTTTTTGGTTTGAATTAAATTAGTTCACATCAAGGTCTGAATGCTAAAGCAGGACTTGGTGTAACTAAGAGGCAAATGTTGAGGAAATCCAATTTAAGGATTTCAGGATTGGGGAGTGCACTCAATAGATCAAGGAATTATGAGTTAATGCTATTGGAATTTTTAATTCCTATCCAAACCATTCAAATTTATTTAGCGGGCCAATTATAGAAGATGAGAAGGGGAATATGGATCCTTTTCACTAGAATATACAAGAAACAATATAATCTAAATCCAATAGTGAGGGTTATTGGGTTTCATTATAATAGTAAGAGATTAATAAATATAATATCACTTTATTTCTCTA
Source organism: Viscum album (assembly GCA_963277665.1). NCBI lineage: Eukaryota > Viridiplantae > Streptophyta > Magnoliopsida > Santalales > Viscaceae > Viscum > Viscum album. The sequence goes on from OY728140.1 coordinate 833,046,657, forward strand.
ATTTTATAAAATAAATTGCTAAAATTCCATTTTTTTTATCTTTAGAAATGAAAATATGTATTACTTCAAACATATAACTACAATATATACTTGATAATTATAATATTATCACAAGAATTAATTTCAATGAGTTTCAAAGGTTCTTACACGTTATCCTACACCATGAATGAAAATTGTATGTTCATGAAGAAATTATTCCAAAATCTTTTAGTAAAGAGGATAGTAAGGAAGTGTTGTCTCTCTATAAGAAACATTTGAATGATTCCATAGATGTTCAGTGTTTAATTATATCATCCATGACCAATTATCTTCTAGAGAAACATGAGTACATGGATGCATGTATAATGATGTAACACCTTATGAATTTCTATCATGATAAGGTGAGACAATAGTGATACGAGATCTCCAATTATCTATTTACAACTAAGTTTAGAGAGTTGGAGCTAGCTGGGATTTCTGTGGTCAAGATTATTAGCTACATTGAATGATTATACATCTTAGGAATTAAATTTTCAGATGTGTTGTGCATAGATCTCATAATTTATTCACAACCCAAGACCTTATCTAGTTTTGTTTTCAATTATAATATGATAAATAATGAAAATAGTCTTTCATAGATTCTTAATATGATTTTCCAAGTGGAAAAGTATATGGGTCACAACAAACCCGAAGTACTTATGTTGAATAAGAATATGAAGAACAATGAAAAGGGGACCAAGACTCATAATAAGTATAAAACTCCCAAGAACTTTCCTTCTAATAAGAGGAATATCTATATACATGTAGAGGAAAGGATGTAGTATGTGTTTCATGTGTAAATCAAGGACACTAGAATGGATACTGCACCTAGAAGTAAGTGGGATCTAAATGTGTGTTTGTTATCAAGTGTAATCTTTCAATATCTACACATTGGGTATTAGATATATCCTATGTTTCTCACATCTATATCCAAATGATGGAACCAAGTATATTTTGAAATATTTATAAAGCAAAGATGGATTTCCAAGTTGCAAATGGTGTAAGGTTGGATACTCTAGACTTTGGATATCACCACCTTTCATTACTAATGAAAATGATACTATTTTTAAGAGATTTTTATTATGTAACAACTGTTACCAAGAACATAATTTCTGCATAATGCCTATATACAAATGGTTTTATTTTTAAAATTGGAAACATAATTTTTTCTTTTATAAAGACAACATTTTTCATGGTATGAAACATTTAAATAAGGGTCTCTATGTATTAAATTATGAAAAACAAGTATTGAAAATTCATAATGAATCATGTTCACACAACTCATATAATACCCAATTGTGGCATCACCATCTTATTCATGTAAATGAGAAGTGTTTGATTAATCTCTGTCAAGATGGTTATTTAGACTCTTTTGAGGTAAAACCACTTAAAAAATTTCATTCTTTTTTATAACAAAAAATGACTAAACCACTATTCAGTGGATAGAGTAAAAGATACATAGAGCTTACAAGATTGGTACACACTGATGTGTATAGACCATTTATAGTATTAGATAGAGGTGAGTATTCTTACTTCACAACTTTTTCTAATGACTTGAGTAGATTAAAATATGTCTAATTGATGAGGTATAAGTCCAATTCCTTTGATAAATTAAAATAATTCAATAATGAATTATATAATCTACTTGGAAATTAGATAAAGAATATTTTATAAGATCAAGGTGGTAAAAATCTTAACCAAGAGTTTATCGACTTTCTATAGGAGTTTGGGATTATATCTCAACTCACTCCACCATATACACAATAGTGGAATGATGTTAGTGAAAGGTGGAGATATACCTTTCTAGACATGATAAGGTCGATTATGAGTCAAGAAGATATTCTATTATAATTTTGGAGATATTCATTATAAACTGCAACATGCACACTAAACTGAGTACTAAATGGGGTGGAAAATGGAATTTCATTCGAGTTATAGAGTAGAAAGAAACCCATTTTGTCACATACATTTGTATGGGGTTATGAGGAATTTGTTAAGGCCTTATTAGGCAAAAAACTAGATCCTTGGGGAATAAAGTGTATCTTTATAGGGAATCCTAAGGAAACTAGGGGATAATATCTATAAAACCCCTTAGAAAAGAAAGTAACTCTTATCATACAAGATATATTTCTTGATAGAGATCACATCCTCAATAAGAATAGTGTGATAAAGATTTATTTCAATGAAGTTTATGATCAAGATAAAAAAGAGTTGGCATATGAACATATTCCATAGGTATCTCTAAAAGACTTTGTTCTAGAAAATAAAGTACTATATAAAATCACCAAAGAAGAAAGATAACTAGAAATATATGGTTTTCTTCTCACCAAAGATGGTGACTCATTATTGGTTGATAATAATGAACATCTCTCCTACAAAAAGGAAATATAGAGATTAAAATCTACGAGATGGAATGATGCCATGAATTCTAAAATGGATTCTATGTATCAAAACCAATTTTAGGTTCTGGTCTGTCCTCCAATTGATGTAAAGAATGTTGGGTGAAAATGGTAATCAAGATAAAATTGGACATGAAAGGTAGAGTAAATACCCTCAAATAAAGGCTAATGGATAAAGGGTTTAAACAATGTCAATGAATTAACTATGATGAAACATTTTAATCAATTTTAATGTTTAAATCAATCAGGATTCTACTTGTTCTAGCATATTACCATGACTATAAAATTTGGTAGATGGATATAAAAATATATTTCCTTAATAGAAATTTTCATTAAAATTTCTACATAAGAAAACTAAAAGGTTTTGTGGCACCATGTGACACCAAAAATATATTAATGTTTCAAATAACCATTTATATATTGATGTAAGTATTCAAGTTCTAGAAAATTTGATTTGAAGAAGCTATATAATATTTTGGTTTCATTATGAATGAATGTGAGCCATGTGTTTACAAGAATTTTAGTGGGAATGTGGTTATTATCTAAGTAGTATATGTTGGTGATCTACTAATTATTAGAAATGGAATACTAGTCTTATAAACTATTTAAAAAAGTGTTTCTACCAAAATAACATACATGAATAAGAATACATTCTAGGGATAAAGATCAATCAAGATAGATACAAGAGGTTTCTTGGAATAAATCAAGTTACACACATTGGCCAGATACTAAAGAGATTTAGTAAAGAACATTCCAATAGGGGATTGGTTCTAGTGTCACATGGTATAAATATTTCATAGAAAATGTGTTAAAAAATGAGAAAGTGATAATAAGTAATATCAAATATTCTTCTGCAATTGGATTAATCAAGGATTCCATTTTATGAACTAGACTTGATGTTTCCAATGAATTGATCATGGTAGGACGATATCATGTTGATATAGAAGAATAACATTGACCCATTTTTAAGGATAATATTAAGTATTTTAGAATAAATAAGGATATGTTCCTAGTGTATGGAGGGGATGAGGAGTTATTCCTCAAGGGTTATACTGATGCTAGTTCATAATAACAATTATCTAAAGTAACTATTAGGATATGTTTTCTGTCTCAACGAAGGAGATATGAGATGGAGGAGTTCAATGTAGCTAGTTGTCGTCGATTATATAGAAAAGTAAAAATATATAGAAGTTTTTGATACATCAAAAGAATTTATTTGGATATTAAAATTTTTCAATTATCTTGATGTTGTACCTAACAATAAATACCCTATCACATTGTATCATGATAATAATATAGTGGTGACTCTTGAAAAAGAGGTAAGGTTGCACCAACTGAAAAATAATATACTTCAGAAGTATCACCTATTGAGGGATTTTTCTTAGAGGGGTGATGTTACAGAAAGAATATTTACTATAGAATAAAATGTAGAGGATACCTTGACTAAAGAACCATATAAATAGAATCATGAATATCATGTGAGAGATAACAGACTGAAGGTTGTTAGAAATTTTCACCAGTGTAAGTGAGTGTTTGTTATAGTTTGTGATCTGGAACCAAATTATGTGTAGTTTATGATAACCTGTAGTCATATTTTAAAGATTAATAAAATCCTTATCACATCATTATTGTTCTTATATGTGACATAGTATGTGATATGGTCCTAATAGAAGCTATATCATTGAAAGTTTATAGTAGTTCCTTACTATAATTAGAACCCAGAAGTTCCATGACAATATTATTAAATATACAATATATAGTCAGATGAAATAATTTTTGGGACAAAAATGATATTGGATATCAGGGGTAGAGACTCATCGGACTTCGAGAAACCTTCTCATGTTATATGACCTTGGAAATTTCCAGTGTAGAAAATTATGGGAACATGAACCTCTAATTGGAAATCAACATTTATATGTTTCATTAGATGCTCCTATCATAAGACATGTGTATTGGTCCTTATAATTTAATATTATAATTAATAGATTTTATGACTCGTTTTTTTTGATGTATTGATGGAAACTATGATGACATATGTTTGCAGAAAAGTGGATTTGTCAGAATGAGAGGGTATAACTATGCCATCGGGACCATCCTGTGCTTGCATGGGAAGCCAAGCCAAAGGACCATGTGAAGGTGGAGAGATACTATCATGATGTAGATGATGGGGAGGGGTAGTTCCTTGTAGATAGTCTGGTTGAATTCTATAATACCTTCGAGTCATGTAATCTCATAAGCCTATGAGCCATGTAACCTCTGAGCCCACGAGCCTTGTAAGGGTTCCCCCTCATCCCTTGAAAGGGGGTTATCAAAAATCAATAAAAATGAAGGCCTTCGGGCCATTCAGGATATTATTTAAAATAAGTTTATATATAATTACCTTTGATGGAAATGATATTGCTTAAATAAATTAATCCCCATGGTGTTCCATAAGAAAGTTTAATTTATGAAAAGTCATAAAAGAGATATCAAGCACATAGGTTGATGACAGCAGCATGGAGCCCGCTTAATTAGAGATATCTAGATTATGGGATTTTATTACACTATAAGCATTTGTATGTGGTTTTATGTCATTACAACATTAAATTGTTTCTCTATGAGTACCTTGGCATATTGCTAGACACTAACCTTGGACTTTGGAATTCTTCGCCTAATGCCATTGAGAAAGAGTCCAGAGGGTCACTCACTAAGTGTATCCAAAACCTTAATTAAATATATTATTATTTATTATTTAACAATTGGAATAAATATATTTCCCATATATGGTTTAATAATTATTCACTCTTTATTGATCTCATATATCTATCACCTTTTATTTGAGAGAATATTTTGTGAGTAGAATATTTAATAAATATTTATTTACCATTTAGTGAATATAATATTTATTTATTTATTAGTGAATAATATGGTGATATTTATTTATTATATATATAGTAATTATTCAAGGCATGGTAAATATTGTCGAGTAATGAAAGATAGAGTCTAATTTTCTAGTGATAAGTAATATATATTTAATATTATTTGAATTAATAATATTTAATTTAATTCATGAGTTTAGCACATGTAAAAAAAATATTATTATTATTATTATTAACATGAATTTCTATGGGAATTAAGAAATATAATAAAAGTGAATAAACAATTATTATTTTCTAAATCTAATGATATATAAACCCAATTATTTTATTTTATTATGATGCTTCCAATTTTTTTTTTGTGAACAAAAACATTCAGAAAGAATTATCTCAAACCCCTAGGGAGATACCTCTCTAAGAACACTCACAAGAACAGAGAACAATCCTACTCTAACACTACTCTTAAGTATAGATAAATCAAATAGAATCCTTAATAAATTGATTATATTGGTGATCAAAAGAGAACAACAAAAGCTATAGGATCAACTACAATAGCACTTAGAGATTCTTATGGAAATGTTTGGAGGTTCATGGAACATGTGTGGATCAATACTAGAAGGTGTATACTCTCTAATACTACAATTAAATTAATTATAAATAATATGTGATGATCCTGCATCTTGGTTCTAGTTTCCAATCAGTAATTATTCTTTGATTAATTTTTATTGATCATGATAGTTTTCATCATGTATATCTCAGATTAAGCATCGATTATGAAAAAATTATGAGTCGGGCATGGCCCATCTTAAACTTCCATTTCACACAAAATCTTCAATTACGATACTAAAAATTGTGCGATCATTTTGAATATGTGAATAATATCATTGTATTGAGCACTTTTGATTATATTTCCTATATTTAAATGTGATATTCTAATATATTTTTCTTGTGAGGTTTCACTATAATAACACTTACATTTTTATTATATTTTTTCATTGTATGGTTGTTGTGATAGATGAGAATATAATTCTATGAGTCTATATCTTTCAAACAATAGTGTTTAAATAATTCTCAGGTTCCTAGAACTTATGTATATTTGTGAGGTAGAAGAATATATTAGGGATATAATTACATATTTATAGCCATTTTTATGATGTTTTGGGTGCATAATTTACCTCTGTGGATGGCTTAGTTGAATTAGTTTAGTGTATAGAACTTAGGGATACCTTGGATCTATTTATATATATACCTACCTATTGGGATTAAAATCTAATACTTCATGATAATTGGAAGTGTTTTGGTAATAATACCCATTAAAGGGTATTAAAATTATTATCTGATACTTTGATACATATTTTTTACTTTGTTGATTTATTTTTTTAATATATTTCCTTTATTAGTTAAGGTTTTATCTTATAATACTATTATTTTCTAATGAATATATTTCCTTGAATTTGTTAAGTGATTATCTTTAAATTATTTAAATTTTCACTGCTTACTCTATTTATAATTTTATATATTTAGTTTGATTAGAAATCACATATTCTTATCATCTTATGATTTTGAGTAGGAGAAAAAACTATAAGTTGAATTTATAACTAAAATTCACCCATTATTTTAGCTTCCATTGGATATTTTATTAAGAATAAAATTTTCTCTCAAAGATAGTCTCTTTATATGTAATCTAGAACATATACTTGTGCTAGTCTCTTATTTTTTATATTATTCATTTTTTTCATAATTTAAAAGTTTCATTTCATTAATGTTTAATAAAGGAAAGAACTATTTATTTTTAATATGGGTGGAAATCCAATTAGAACCATTGAGAATATGAATTTATGTCGACCATAAATCATTGATGGTGTAGAAAATGAATATTGGGGTGAGAGTTCGAAAACATTTTTATCAACACTAGTGTGGATCATTTTTTGACGATTAATGAAAATAAATGAATTTTAGAGAAATAAATTTCTATGTCTACTCCAGAGAAGAAACTAATATATTTGGGTAATTTAAAATTTTGAAATTATTTTATTTTCTCAATGACATAAAATATCTACATTCAAATTTCATCATTTGATATAGTGATTTCTAAAAAAATACAATGAATTACTTAATTTGGTATGTTTAAAGTCATTGAAGTGATATATTTCAAGAATATGATTTAGCCTTTTATTTTTCTAAAGGTGAATCAGTAGAAAAAATGAATAAATGTTTTATGAAAATTGTTAATGGAATAAATCATATTTGATAAAATAAAATTATATATTAAAAAGTATATGAAATAATATTGAAATTCTTTTGAAGGATTAAGAATTCAATAAGAATAAAATAGATAATACTAGGTATGTTACAAAGCTTAGTCTTTATGACCTTATTGGAACCCTTGGGTTGTATGAAAATTTGTTGAGGAGAGATTTTAAAAAGGAGAAAAGAGAGAATGGAGTTTTATTCACTTCAAATTTCAGTACCTAAGTTTTCGTGGTCAATTTTCAATTTCTATGATTACTATAAAGAAGAAATATAAACATAATTTAGATATTATAAATTCATAAAATAGTGAAGGTGAAGTTGGTGATCTTGTGAGATGTATGGAAAATATTTTCAGAAATAATATCATATGATATGATTATTCTAAAGAACATAAAAGAGAAATATGAGAAGAAGAAATCTTTGGATACTATATGTTATGAGTGAAAAAATAAGGCCATATCAATCCTGATTGTCCTAGGTTGAATAAGAAGAATAATTATGGTAAATCTTCAAGGATATAAGAGAGAAAATATTTTATATTTACTAATGATACATGGAGTTCTAGTGAGGATATATTATCCGAGATCAGTAGTTATTTTGATAGTAACGATAGTATAAATATCATTTATTTTTATGTGAAGGCATATTGGGAAGGTATCTCTTGATTCAATTTCAAAGTTTTCCATTTATTCCATTTTTTCTTTTACCTTTGATAATGAAAATAGTACAACTTCATCAAAATATGAGGATAATATTGTTTATCTTTAAGAAATAGTTATATATGAGAAGTTCCTAAATAATAAAAATAAAATTCTAACGAAATAACTTGATTAAATTAAGGAATATTTTTCTAAATATGGTGGTAGGATTTATAAAATTATTATGTTTATAGGCTTAATTACTTGTTAGATATTAAATCTAATATTATTTCAACTAATGATGATCAAAAATTACTTTTCAATTTAAAACATAAAATTTATAGTAAATGATGCTTCTATATAATTTTATATCTATTAGGGATACATTTTATAAGATCTTAATATAGTTGAAACCTAATAATATGTCTTACAGAGCAGTTTTTAATTTTGGAAAGTCACATATCTAATAAAAATTTTTTGTTTCAAAAAATGAACCTTTCATTAATAAATATCAGAGAGGAGGTCATTTAAGAAATAATTTTTCATTGAACAATGTTCAATCATTTGGAACTCATAATAATTATGTTTATAGGGAAATTTTAATTTTTCATCACAAAATGGTTGGACAAATGTGGGTTCCTATGTTTTTTATAGCACTTCTATCCTAAAATAAATTTGGGTACAAAATATTAGACCTGATTTATTTTAGGAAGATAGGTTGAGTACTAGTATCTAGAAAACTTGGTACATAGACAATAATTGTTATCAAAACATGAACAAATATCGGTCTAATTTTAAGATCTTATAGAAAGTGAATGGAGGAAAAGTCACTTTTAGAGACAACACACAAGAGGATATATTATTGTCAAGTTTATTAAAGTTTAAAATCAGTTTGTTAAATTTTATACCAAACCCTTTAATTATGATAGATTTGTATATATTAAATAAAAGTTAGGTATGATAAATGAAAAGTGATTAAAAGTTCTTTTATTCTTATTTCACTATCATTTAAAATTGAAAAAAATCATTTATAGGGGGGGGGATTCTTTGTTTAGATTGGTGTTAAATGATTATGAGGGTACTTTATTTTTAGTAAAAGTTTATTGAAAATAACTCATCATTTGTAATTTAAATATCTTATAAGAATAAAACCTAATTGAAATTATCCCTTTTATAATTTAATTTAATGGAAGTTAACTTTTAATAGTTATAATTTACTTCATATTTCTTTTTTAAATGAAAAACCCATCTTTTATTTATTTATCTTTACCTATGTAAGTTTTTTTTCATTTTATACATATAAATATTTCATGGAAAAATATATTAAGTATTATTAAAAACTCCAACATGTAATGTTTATAATAAGAAATCATATTCTCTAGATTTTAATCTTACAATTTTTGAATTTACTCCTATGTTTTATGTATTGACTCTCAAATTTTATGAATTGGCTCTTACGATTCATTTGAAAAAATTTGATTAATATCTGATTCACGCTTGAGAAAGGGAGAGTTGTTTTGTTTAATATTTAAAATAGAGTCTATTGGTTTATTTTTTTAGATAATAAAATAAATTTATAATATTCTATAGAACCATTTTATTTAAAATATTATTATCCATAGGAATCAATAAATAAATTATGGATGGTATAATTATTTTTATTCTTATCATCCATTAATTGTTATCACTATTTTTCTACTAATATAAAAGATAGAGATAGGTTTTTATTTTTACTTTTGATGTTTTAGTAAGGTAAGGAAATGTATCTCAAAGGAATAAAATAGAAATTACAAAGATAATAGTATTTTACACTTATGAATTCATTGAATATCTAAATATGAAGTAATAATTATGAAAATTAGGTAATTCCATATAACTTTTTTTAATTATGAAATTTTATTTTATTTTATTTATTATCAATGTATATTATTATTTTTATTTATTTGAAAATAAAAAAGGGGAAGAAATTGTGGTTGATTTTATCTCTCTTATAATGGGGACAAACTATGGTAAGTTATCATTTCTTCTATTAAGGAAAAATTAATGGTGAGTACATTCTTTATTGAAGGGATACAAATTTTTTGAAGGGGGGGAATCATTGAAATGGGGAAATTTTTTATTAAGGGTAAGATTTTTTTGTTACTAACCCTATGTGTTTCTTAAAGGATGAATTTAAATATGATATATATTATATTTAGGGGTGTTATCAAATGATACAAAGACATTTCATTTCAATTTTTTTATCAAACAAAACTTTACTTGTATTTCATGAATTTTTTGTGATTATAAAAGGTGTATATTTTTTAGTTAAATGAATCTTATTATCCTTTTTTTAAATAAAAATAAACTTTATTTTTTCTTTAACATAACTTGAAAATTTGGTTTAATTTCTATTTTTTCAGATTCAATTTCTAATAGAAAATTTAGATGAACTAAGCTTAGACTTATTTCCACACAAAAAAATACTATAATGATGTGATTTCACACTGACTACTTCCATCAGAGGTTAGAGATAACTCATTTTATGTTTGAGATAAATTCATTGAATGGTGATTAAGATTCTAATAAATTTGCAACTGAACCTAACATACTCAGAATATGACTATTGAAGTTTGTTATACTGATGCTTATAAATTGAAGTGATGATTTGAGGAATGGAATATGATTATGATACTAAAATTTGTGTAATCATGTTGAATATATTCATTACTTATTTATTATGATAACTTCTGATTTTTTTCATTCATTGTATTATGTAAAGATCCACTTGCGATGTTTCATTGTAAAATATTTTTTTAGAATTTTACATATAATTTTTCATTATTTTATCATTGTAATCAATCAGACTTTGAGTCTTGGTGTGTGTATCTTATAAAACATGGTGTTTGAATAATTATAAGGTTTTTGGATTTTATTCCAATTAGAAAGATCAATATGTATCTTAGGGATATAACTACCTATTTCTAACCATGTTTTGAATAAGTTCTTGGTATGGACCTTGCTGCTACTAATAGCTTATTTGATTAATTTTCATGTTTATATTTTTGGATACCTTGGATCTAATATAATAATCCACCTGCCAATTTGGTTTAAAAGTAAACAATTATTTTGGGTAATAAGTATTTTGGTAGTAATATCCTTTAAGAGGTATTCATACTGTAATATAATACTTTGAGAAATGTTTTTTTACTTTACTAATTGGTTTTCTGATTTTATTCCATTTATCAGTTAAGATTTTATCTTCTGATAGTATTATTTTCTATTTAATCTACTATTTGGAATTTACTAAAGGTTTATCTTGTATTAATTTCAAATTCTTATTGAATTTATACTCAAATATATTCATTTTGATCAAAAATCACATCTTTTGACCGTCTTATGTTTTTCAATGGGAGAATAATTGTAAGTTGACTTTGTGACTACAATTCACCTCATTCTTGTAGCCACCATTTCATATTTTATATTGGATAAGATAATATTTAAATCATAATCACTAATTAAATCATTAAAAATCTCCTGCAACTTAATTCATGAAAAATGGGTGTGAACCACCCTGATATCCATCCGGATCTCTAATACACAAATCCCTAATTTATTTACATGAATCAATGGAAAATAAAAATCAATTTATACAAAAACCAAAATAAATAATTTTAGTGATAAACCTTCAGATAAATGGAAAATTTATGGGAGTGTTCATCCTTTTGGGATCCCCTGTAGACTATCCAAACAAATTATAATCAAATAAAGAAATTTCCACAATGATTTCGTGAAATCATCACCAAAACCCTAGCTAAGGACACTAAAATCAATGACTAATAAAGGGGGAAAAATGGGGAAAATGGGATATATCCTACATCAGATTCACATGATGAAATGATTTTGAACCACATGGATTGAATGGATACCAAAGAGAAAGAAGGGGAAGAGGAGATCAGCCTCCCCTTGCTGGTATAACTCAAAAATAAAGGGAAACCAAATGTTTTTCTAATTTAAAATCCACAAAGATCATTCTACCCCTTTAACCAAAGACCATTGTAAAAATTTAAAAAAATCATCCTATATTTTGGTCATGAAATGACACTAATGTTCATGGTGTGATGCATCAGTGCCCAAAACTTGTCGTGAGATAGCCCATTATGGGTCACAACATGACCATCCCTAGATATAAGGCTTGATCCCATAGAAAAAACTATCATGATGTGATCCCTCAGGTCATGGTATGATTTTATGCCTCTTAGGAGAACTAAAAATCATGAGGCCCCTACCTCCACAACATGTCCTCCTCCTCTATGGTGTGGTCTTTACTATCATGGGACACAACAACCCCCTATACTCACAATGTGATGGGTCTCCTCTATAAAAATTCTCCATGGAAAAACATTATTATCTTTAAAACCATACATAAGAATCATCACCATGACATGGATCCCTCTACTATGGTGTGACACTCATATGTAAGAGTACTTCCTTGACAAAAAACCCAAAAAATAAGGGTTATTCAAGGAAAGAAACCCTGTTCATGGTGTTATTTGCAAACATAATGTTTTTTCCTTAATGAAAAACCTACGAAACTACTACTATAGTATGACACCCACATGTGATAGCGTGAACTGTTTTTTATCATCCTTGATTCCACTACCATCCAATCATCGTGGTGTGACCCTCAATTATCATGCTATGAGGATTTATCTATAAATAAAAATTATAACAAGGATTCCCCAAACCCTCTCCATATTCATTCGAGATATTGAAATACCTTTTAGTTCTCTAATCGCATCTAAAAACATATCATAGAGATTTTACAACATCTTAAACCCCATTCTGAATCATAATCCTCAAAACATCCCTTTCTCTAGGACCAAAAATTTAAATTTACCAAGAGTTTCACAACTCATAATGATACAATCCATGAAAAAATTTCAACCATAACACTTCTCATCCATGATAAGTCTTGGTGTTCATCAAACCATCATTCTTGACCTACCACAGTTATCAATTGACCTTTAGTTCATCACATTCTATCTCATAATGTTTATTATGATTCTACTATAAAGTGGTAAACACCAGGGCACATTATTTTCCAAAAGTTGAGCCTCCCATTCATCACTATCATCAAAACTGATAAAATAATCCATTGCACCCATCTATCGTAATACAATAAAATATCAATAACTAGTTTATTCCCAAACTTATGGTGCTCCCACTATAGGACTTTACACACAATGGTTGATTCTCGGTCATGGTTCTCTCCACCATATGAATCTCAAATGAAAAATCACTTAATGTGGTCCATCAACATGATCAATTTAATTTTTACTTCACCACATATAATTTCACATGGAAACACCAACTGGTCATTCTTTTTTTTTGAATTCTCTTGAAAATAAGAGGTCAAACCTATCATCATGTTATCATATCTATAGATAATGATGATTCAATTACTAAATACATTGGATAATTTCCTAAATACACACACTAAATTTACAACCTAATACTCAGTTTAAAACCATGATTAGACCATCATCCACCTACACAAACCATTATAATCTCTAAAAGAGAACTTATTGACCACTTATCTAACTCACTCTTGAATTTCACCAATTCCACCACAATCCTATTTCCAACAAAAAAAATCCATTCGACACCATATTCAAATTACAAATCTTTAATTTATTAAGGGACTAGAAAAAATAAAATCCACCCATCCATCGATATACTGGTTCTATATTAACCATCCATAAAATAATGTCAGCATATCCCTAACCATTCTAACATGAGGGTCACTCACCCTCAACTAATAAGCTCTTCCAAACCATAGGAGTATCTTCATCATTGATTAAACAAATAAAAAAACCCAAGCTTAATAGACCCCATCCTATATATTACTAAAATCCATGACCAGAAGTAACCAAATCACTCCAATCCGATCATCAACATAAAGAACTAATCATTACCCATTCTCATCATACCAAGAACATAATCATCAACTTCCATAAAAAATTCACCAGTAATGTGAGTCACACCCTCAAATAGCCAATAATTCACTCCCCACCTTGTGGTTCCCTTATATAACTCATTGAGTGCAATGATAAGATTTAATGTCAGACACATTTCACTCATCTGGATCTTTGATCATCCCATACCTAATAACACTTTTGAAGGGACACGCTTAGATTGATTATATAATGGTACTCTAATCCATCTAGTACCCCACTCACCATAATTGAGGAAATTATGTTCTTATATCATCATCATCATCAAATAATTTTATTTATAGGAAAGGAAAGGTCAAAAGAAAGATAAAAAGAGGAAATACCAATAGAAGAGAGACCCCCAGGAGAAAAACCTCAGGGGGTATGAAATAATGCAGCCCGAGTGCATCCCTTTAATAAAATCGACCCCATTGGGTTAATGATACCAACTATGTGCATAAACACGTCCAACATACCAGTGAACTCCATTGAGGCCATGTTTTCCACCACCTTGTTTCCCTCCCTCTAGGTATGGAGCACACAAATGTTGCTATTGAGGAGTATTTTTCATTTTATGATCACATAACAGATCAACCAAGGAGCAGCACCACACCCTTTCAAAGAGTTTTTAACAACCAAGAAATCCATTCCAACTTATGAAATGTCCATCCCCTTATGCCTACAAAGGTTGAGACCGGTGTGCATATCCATGGCCTCCGCTTGAAGAGAAGATACCTGAACTAGCCTAGATGAGAAATCTAAGTAAACTGATCCATTAAAACCCTGCACCAATCCTCCACTACACATGAGACCCTGGACACAAGATCCATCCATGTTAATTTTTAATCCACCCAATGGAGGATGCCAACTGACCTAGTTGCTTTCCCTACTACTGGAAGGAACATCAACCCTAGGTTCGGTATGAAAATGATGAAGTGATGGAGCCTCCTTACAAGACTTCATTGCCTTATTCCAATCAAAAAATAGATTTTTCGCCTGAACGATGATCACATGAGCCTTCACTACCACACCCTCATGCTTCATCTGGTTCCATGCCCGCCAAATGCACCAACAACCCACATACAGCACCACTGAGTGGGCCACCATCTCTTCCCCTCCTCCCCCAGTGCCATAAAACCAATAGTCAAGAAATGTAAAGATATCCTCATTCTATAAAAGGCCCACAGATAATTCCCCAAGAAATTTCCATACCTCACTCACCCATTCACCGCCGAATAATGTATGAGTAGAGACCTCTTTTTTGTGCACACTACAACACACGCACCTAGACGTAGTTTGAATACCACACTTACAAATGTTTTCATCAACAAGGAGGTACCTATTTCAAATCCTCTAGGTGAGAAATTTGAACTTGGTGGGTATTATTTTTACCCAAAAAATCTCATCTCATCCCCTAGGATGCACCAATTCATGTACCACACTACGGAACTCCTTAGATGAAAATTGGCCCAAGGAGGAAGTGGTGAAGACACATTTATCCTATTCTACATTAAGCTCAATGAGATGGAAACACTTATGCTGTTCCTTATTCAAAACCACAGTGATGAATCCTGGGAAAAGGCTACCTTCCCTAAATGATATATTTGTTTCTGGGCACCCAAGAAACATCAAAACACCTCCAACTCAGTCTTGGTGATAGAAGGAGAGGTCGACTCTCCCAACCAACCAGCAGAATAAGGTGCAAAAAACCTCAACAATAGGACCAATCATTGACCAGAGGGAAGAGATAATCCCCTCCTGTGAGTTGTGAAAACAAGAGGCCTTCCTGTGAATGGTATATCCTCAGAGAGTGCATCGTTCCAACATGATACATGCAATAATTGCATGCATATAGTAGAGGGTATCATTGAGGTTGCACACATTGATACCGCCTTCATCCAATTTCCTCACCATTTTGTTCTTGGAAACCCAATTCTTCTTCCCTTACAAAGAAGGATACCAGATGAAATTGGTGAGAATCCTATCAACTCCATTTGGCACCTTGATAGAGGTGAGGCCGTGAATGGGAGAATCCAACAAGACCTAGTTCACTAGAGAGATCCTCCCACCAAAAGATTAAAAATTATTTTTCCAGTTCAACACTCTATCTGTAATCCTGGAGAGGAGGGCGTCAAAGTCCCAAATCCGAAGACTCCCAAGTGATAGGGGTTCATTGAGATAAATAATAGGGAACTCCCCCTCTATATGCCCAGAAACCTGCTAACTGACTCCAACCTCTCATCATATCACCTTTTGGAGATGAAGAATTCACTATTACCTTTATTAATGATTTGGACACTCCATCGGCAATAGTCATCCATCACATTTATTAGGCTATGCAGGGATCCCTTAGTTATTTTTACATCAGATCAGAAATATCTCCTCTTTTTCACTAATCATACCCTAATACATTGATTATCACTAGTTAATCACCAGACCATACACCATATTAGCACTTACTATATCCAACACACATCATTTCATTATGGTTAATAAATAATCACATAACATTCCACCATTATATATATCTAATAAACATTTATGCGTGATCTTCCATTAATCCCATCATTATAACCTACATGTATTCTATGCCACTAACACCAAATCAAACACCAAACTTACCTATCTTAGGCTAAGATTAGGTCATACCCCTCAAATCATACCATATCATGTCATATTCCATCAATCATAGGCTCTATAGACTGATTAATTAGCCGAACATACCTCTTATTCATGTTATAACTATCATAATATGGGCACTTCTCATGCTCTCATATATCTAATGGAACTCACAATCATAGGCTAACCCCTCTCTCATGTTACCCTCATACATCATAAGTCATCTCAAATAATAATAGGAAAGCATCCAGTTACTCAATAATAACACTGAACTCATTAATATCATAACGCATATCTCAAAATCACTTGGTTATCTCACTTAGTCCATAAGTCATATCTCACAAGGATCACAACTCATAGAGCATCATCTATGGTCCCATATCTGATATCACAAGGAGAATCCCATGTCAGTACACTTACTATAGGGCACTAATCCCCCTAGGGATTAAGATCAAATATGTTAAAATACCTTGGAATATCTCTATAAAGATTGATATCAATTAGATAATAACTATGGGTAAGTTAATTGGAATTCCATTCACAAGTTATGAAGGAAATCTCTTTAAAAGTTATTATTCGGATTTTATTTAACTCACACTGTATGAAAATCATAATGGAATAACAATGATAAAAATAATTAATAATATGATTCAATTAAATATAATTTCACTAAGAAACTATATAGGAAAACATTTTATATGTTATTATTGACACTTTAATTAACTAGACCCTATATACTTTAATTTTTCAAAATATTAACGCTGTCACACACAAGAATAAACATGTAATGTAAACCCATGTGCCTAATATGATACATGAAATCACATAGTATAGACACCATATAATAGTAGAACAAACTATAAATTGATTTATTAATAGCACAAAATGCTATATTCAGTAATAATAAACTAAACTGTTATAGGGAAAACCAAGAGCAGAATCCCAACTACCCCGTAACTTAGATTTCTACTCATGTAGATGATGGACGAGCACAAAAAATAGCATTTATCCCAAGTTATGACCAATCATATCTTTTATATATCATATCCCAAATAGCGAGGAAAATAAAACAATACTCCAATACCACTTTATAACACCCAAAACTGGTTTACTCTATAGTAACTACATCAGTGTGTTACATGACCTCAGGAGTACCTCCACATATGCCAGAGACCATTGAATAGTAGTGAGGGACTATATTAATACAATGGGGGGACTATATGTAGATATAAAATTAAAGAAAAATAGTATAAATAATATAAAACTAGTCATCACGACGTCCAATGAATAAATATACAACATAACCAATCCCCAAAAAATAAATAATATTGCACAAATTATTTAAAAATGAACTATTTAAAATGTCACATGAGTTAGGAAAACTACAAAAATATCTTCTATGAGAATATTATATATATATATATATCCAAAAATCAAATAAATATAAATAGAAAACACCTAGTCCCAAGTCCCACACCTGGTCCCATCTCTTGAATTCATCCAAGCAATCCATCTCAACAAAGAAACATTGGGCCTTTTACATACCTGAAACTATAATCATAAGGTTTAATCAGGTGCCAATGTGTGATTCCTCTGACCCACATTCCCATATATAGTTCTATAAACACATACTTTAAATTCTTTATTTAATACCACCTGTAAAATACTAAATATAAAAATACATAATTAAAAAATCAATAACGATTGTTGAATCTATAACATCAAAATGGACTTTTTTATGTTTATAGATTTAGAGAACTCAGAACCATCATAAACTAATAAATCCCATGTTATTTTTATCTAGTTGATATTTTTTTCCACTAAATAATAAATTACTTAATCCATAATACGTCTTCAAAATCTCCCATAAATTCTTCCATATTTGTTATCCTTATAATAGGTTACACATACTATTTTTCTTTATAACCTAGTTAAATGGAAACATAATAAGGGCTCAGATCAAATGATCAATAAGGGAAACATATAACTAAAGAAATCATGTCATAAACATGACATAAATATTATGACAGGAATAGGTAAACAACATAAAGACATAATCAACTTGAAAATGAGAGAAAGATATATACATAACAATAAATGAATACATGGATATAAATAATACTGATCTCAAACTAGTTTAATTAATAATTTTGGGCATAAAAACCTGATGTCAATGCCTTATGCTAAGAAACATTACTTTTCATAGATATCAAAAAAAAGATATCTTGCTGAATTGGGTAGGAATACACCAAATACGAAAACCTATGTTTTCTTATAAGACCTATTGATGCATCAAGGGGATATATAATTGTAGGACACACCAATCACCTAATTAATTCTAATGCATTCATCATAAGTTTCAATAAGACCTTTCATACCATTCCTTAAGGAGCATTTGGATGAATACAAACTTATCTATTTATATAGTGAAGATATTGGAATATCAATACATGATCAACCTACATTAGCATTCAATAATAATCATGAATGTAAATAATTTTCCCCACGTCAATAAAAGGGATAACCGAACCATAACTCATGATGATAAAGAAGTTGAATGGTCAAACAATATATAGTTAACTTGACAATAATCATCTATATTAGAATAAAAATATATAAAATACCGATAATTTTCCCCATGTAAATAGAATAAAATAATCTATAGGTGATCATCAATAAATATAAATTATGAAAAATTTTATTTTTACACCTTATAGATAAATGGGTATACAAATAAGTCAATACTGGATTAAAATCTTCATAAGCCATCCCGAAAAAGAAGGTGAATGACCGTAAAAGGACATAACCCAAGAAGTAAGGAATATTTGTGAAAGTACTTATTTGGTAAGAATTTATATCCCTATAAAAAATTATATAATAGCATATAATATAATAAAATTGTATAATGTATGAAACTTATAAGAAATAAGTTCATCGAACGACCATAACTCAATGAATAAAAATCGAGTTACCCAAGATCCTCACTATTAGGGAAACAAATAAATCAATACTCTCGAATAAGGGAACCTAATTTGGATAGTAAATACCATCAAATAAAATTATAATAATACAAATAAATCCATGATAAGTGAATACACTAAACAAAGTAAACATGATGCAAAAAATGTATTATGTCTCAAAGAATCAGAATTGAGACCAAGAAAAACCATGCAACTTGAGAAACACTTTAATAAAATCACCTTGAAAGATAAGACTTGTCATTTGTTATTTAAATAACATTATTAAAAGATAATTCATGATATTTTATCTCAGTTATTAAGTATATACACAAAAAAATGATACTAGGTGCATAATTACAAACATGTATCAAAAGAGGAATTTGAGATGAAAAACCCTTACTTGTTATTTCCGACTTCCACAAACATAATTTATCCTCATGCATCACACACATAGATATATTAATCTATTAATTAATAAAATTAATCATATATATTTTAATTCATAAACTTATTAAATAGTTATTATCTATATGAATTCTATAGATTTTCCACATCGGGTGTTTATAATTTTGATTATTATTTACTAATTTCATAAAAGTAGTGTCTATATTCCTTATTATTTAAAATTTAATCATTTATATATTTATTAAAGATAATATTATGGGATATTTATAATTATTTAAGTTATTTTAAACTCCATTCTTGAATGTTTTATTCTTTATCTTTGAATATGAAATTAATAATAACTATATCTCAATGATTCTTGACGATCAAAACTTTTTTTTATTAATTAATGAAATAAATATTGATATAAAATCTATAGAACAAAAAAATAATTATTCACACATTAATATCATATTATAACAGTAATTATATTCCCATATTAATTCACTATACAAATTCATTATATTATTTAATTAGGTGGTAAAACTGACCTAAACATGAATGTACCATGATTTAATGAATGACTATGTAGTGGTTTCCTTGTAATATCATCATAATATAAGTATAATGGTATTATTTAGTGTTTATTAGTGTGATATATAATAATTTTAAGGAATTATAAAAATAAATAATGGATATTAAAACATTATACAATTTTAATAAAAGATTATATTCTTAGTACACTTATGCTAAATGATTAAATTAAGGATGATCAATTTTTGATCATATAATTGACAGGTTGTTAAATTTTTCATACAAAAAATTAGTAATATCATAAAAACCATATTTATCTTTTAATCCCATACTTATATCCATTATTTTAATTTTTTTAAGGAAAACTAAACATGTTACGTTGTGGAGGTGATATTCTATACAATACATGAATGATAGTTTTGTTTTTCTTAATGGATGGGGTATATGAATAAACAATGATAATAAAATTAATATAGTGACATTAAAGTGTATAAATGACACTAATATAATTAAATTATTATCTATATAATAAATTTTAATGAATATAATTAAGAGGAAAAGCTAAGTAGTTTATAATAGTCACGCTGGGGACTTGAATTTTCCTTGGGAGTATCCTTGGAAATGAAGTCATTATGCTAACTAATGTTGATAAAAATATATTGAAAGTTAGATAGAATTATATTAAGTTTATAATTTTATAGTTTTAATGATAAATTTTAATTATAGGTGTTTCTTGATGTGTTGAAGATGTTACCCTTTTATAAGTAAAGGGAAGGGTAGTTTTGGGTGTTACTCTAAAATTTTCAATAATGTAAGGTTAATATTCATGTTTCATATGAGAAAAAGCAAAAATAATATATAAAAATTAATGTGGGTAGAAAATCACCTCTAAAACTCATTTTTAGACAAAAAATTGATTGTCGTAAAGCTTTATGGTTTTAGATTTTTTTCTTTTAGCGGAATTAACAATTACCCTGGTAATTACTTTCTGACCATAGTAATTAATTTCATTAAAAAATATTAAGATTGGAATTTTTACCTAATTTTATACACCAAATTTAAAAATTTAAAATAATTTTACCCAAAAATATTTATAAATGTGTGAAAATAAAATTTTAAAATAAATACACTTTATCCTGTAAAACTTGTTTTCGAAGAAATAACATTTTTATGCTTTTAAATTTATACATAAGAAAAAATATCTTTAATATTGATTTTTAATTAAATAAATTGATTTATTATAAATAAATAAGGTTTATTATGATTTCAAGGAAATCAAAAACCAAATCACCCTTGAAAATACTTTATTTAAAAAAATAATGAAAAATGATTTTATTAAACTAACATTTTAATATAATTATAAAAATGTAGAACAAAATGTTTATAAACTCAAATAATATTTTAAAATGAATAATGTGATTCCTTAAATTCATATTTGATTATTTAAAAGGTTTTATAAACTTCTTGTTAATTTTTATATAACGATAAATTCATACAAATAACAAGTTTCATTTAAATCATAATTTTTGAATGAAAACCAAAATTTTTAGAAAATACTCAAAATTAATACTAAGTACATTTTGATACGAAGAATTAAAATCTAAAGTTATTTTTTATTAATTTCAAATTCTAAAACTTATAAATATAGTTTTTAATAAATAAATAAAATACAATGAAATAACATTTTTATTAGAAAATAAAAATTAAAAATATTAATTGTTATTATTCTTATTTCATATCATTTAACAAATAAGTTGGTGATAACCAATTATTAATCATATTTTTCTTGAAATATAAATGTGTATCATATAAAAGGACTTTTTTAGAAAAATACATTTCGAAATGATAAATGATCTTATTATTAGTTTTAGGTAAAGTAATTGAATTTCACTCATATTAAAATTAGAATTTATTTTATATATAAATATAATTCATAAAGTGATTAATGCTATTAATTTTCTCTAATTCAATGGATATTTTTTAATGGTCATCCTTAAATATTTATGTTTTATCTAAATATATTATTGTTTCATTTAAGCTTGGTGTTTTGTTTGTAGAAACCTATAAATCACATCATCTTATTTAAAGGTAATAATATATTATGATCTTTTAGTGTGAAATTATCCCACTTTAAATAAATTAAATTATTAAAATTTTACTCATAGTAATTTTTATCAGGAAATCGTAATTAACCATTCACTGCTAGATGATCATGGGTTTATTTAGGATGTGGAAAAATATTTATCTATAAGAAAATTTATTCTAAGTGATTTATAAAGAGAGATAACCCTTTAATAATTTTACATTGAATGCAACAAGGTTAAGAATATTTAAATCCATAAGTAATAACTTCACACAAAACCTAAAAATTATTTACATGATAATAAACCACTAGGGTTTATTATAACTTAATATCCAGTAGTTGGTGAAAACTTACATGACATTGAACACTAGAAAATATATATTGAAAAATCACTATATGAAACATTAATAGTAGTTGAAATGGATTTTACTTGTTCACATGGTTTTTGGTGACTATCTACCTTATTGGAAATTGAGCTACATAATTACTAACTCTCTTACAATTGAGGTAATGGATTTTTCCATCTTCTCTCTTTCCCTTGAACTTGTGAATCTGATGACACACGTCACTTGATTTTTCATGAG
This sequence comes from Viscum album, assembly GCA_963277665.1. Lineage (NCBI taxonomy): Eukaryota > Viridiplantae > Streptophyta > Magnoliopsida > Santalales > Viscaceae > Viscum > Viscum album. The sequence continues at coordinate 833,069,959 of OY728140.1, forward strand.
ATCCTTCTTTAACTTATTTGGTTTGTTTGGGATTTCGATTATGTTCACAATGTTAATCAAATTTCATGATATCTTAGGATAATAAAAAGATTTCCCACCTCAGATCCCGTTCCCTTAGGTTGTTCATTGAGGTAATATACATATTGTCCCCCTCACCCATGGTTACTTTTAGTTACTTCCATTACTAAAACCAAAAATCATTAACATGAGTAGAAAACAATTATCAATAAGGGGGGATTATCATAATAAGTAACATATAAGGGATTCAACTTTAAAACCTTTTACCCTTATCATCACGTTAACTTTTAATTCCTTTAGTTCAACCTACATCAATATCAGTTTATCATATAACATTTTTGGTTATATAGTGGTTATTTTGAGTTGGATTATCTCATACTTATTAACATAATCCTTAAAATAGAAATCCCAAAGTAACATGAGATTTATTAAAATATTATAAACCCAATAATCATTAAAATATATGATCTCAAAACTGAACTATTCCTTCCTAAAAAAATATTAATCATTCCTACAATCATAAACCCAAATATTTATATAACCTAATCATATACTCAAAATAACATACCTTTACCAAACCCAATTTTAATATCCAAGAAATTAAACCACAATGAGATTATATATTCTTAAAAATTAACTATATATTCAATCCTCAAATGGTATTAATCACTAGTTCATACATTAGTCACTATATATCATAATCCAAAAAATGAGACGAGCTTCTCTAAAAATATCATGAACCAATTATCAATCCAAAGGTTACCAATTACCATATAATTGAATTTTTTAAAATCAAACTACCATTTATTATCTCAACATCCTATGTATATTAAACATAAAAGTTATTCATAACTTAATAATGTGTTCTCCTATAGTCATCCCAAAGGTATAACCTTATCATAAAACCAATTTTAAAATTTATTAATAACATTTAATATATGTAACCATACCTTTAATGTAAAAATACTAAATAATAATCCTTATATGTCTCACATAATCCTTATAAGTTTTAAAATATACTAGAATATCATAGATAAATATCACTCACTAATGAAAATAACTAATATTTTCAAGAAAATATCAATCTCATTAACATATATAAGACTAGAAAACTCACATTTTCTATCATAAGAAGCATATAATAATATTATAAACCATTTAAGTATGATACTTTATTTTGTTATAGGACATAACAATTTCTAGGTGCATATATTTCATAGCTTCATTTACATGATCTCATTTCAACCAAATTCTAAAACCAAAATCATTATGATAATATCCAAAATATGTACATAGAAATATTATACTAAATAGTACTAGCCTTATAAAACCTTTATTTTTGAAATATGATACTAATGAATCATACCATGACTCTATTTTTTCAATCCTTGTTTATCGATGGTCATTTTTTGTAAGGTTATTTAACCAAATTAGTTATATCATTACTCACCCACTCAAAATTAAATTTTTATTTTAACAAGAAAACAATTCTTCAGGGGGTCTAAAGTGATGAATCTTGATGGTGTCCCCACTTATGAAAAAGTTATATTCCGATGGTAGATACCTAGTACATTGGAAACTATTGAGGCTATCACTAGGAATCCCTTTAATAGAAATAATATCTTCTAAAAAGTTTCCTTACCTATAAGTGTGGTGAGCTTACATGTCTTGGACCATAAACATCAAGCACTTCCTAATATAATACATCATTATCCATGGGATTCTCATCTTTTTATTAAGTAGAATCATTAGAGTTTTTGAATTATAATCAACATCAACAATGCTAATATTATAAAACCTTTAAAATAAATAATCATTGTGAATTTCCCTATTTTTGGCTTCAATAGAGTTGCACGGTCTGTATAAGGAATTAAAACCAAAGGTCACTAGACCTATATCATCACATACTAAGACACATCCTCTCATCAGTAAATACATGAATGATCCATCAAAATTTAATTTAATCCCATATATGGGAGCCCTCCATATATCCCATAGGTCTTGCAGGGACATGTTACCTTCCTCAAGGTAACCATCATTCCCTTCCAATATCCTCCCAAAAGAGGTTAAATACCCTTAATGGAATGGTGTCTCTAGGTATGAAATCTTAGTCTCACCCATCATTTTATTAGAGTGATGATTGAGTCAATTCCAAACTAAACCATTTCTGGGTGATTAACCCTATGTGAAACTGTGCCAAAACCTCATCCACTTTCTGGTATCTAGATAGGTATTTATTACTATAAAACCAAATCATATATACTTTACCAAAAAATTAGGATTTCATAAAATACGTATAATTATTTCAAGTATTTTAACTAAAGTTTTCTTACTATAATCTCCAAATAAAATGTGCATTATTTCCTTAACATTAAATCATATACTATTCAAAAGGATTGTCTATACCATTGAAATTGTGATGAAACTTAACTTATCAATCCATAAATTATTCTCAATAAAATTCCTAATATATTATGTTATCTAAAACTTTCCTTGGATATTAATTTCAACACCAAAGACCAACACTCCTGGGTCTAATGTCATAAACACATACTGTACAGAATTTCTTTAAAAACATATATAAAATCTTGGATATAACCATATATAATTAAAAAATCAATAATTATTATTGTATATCTATAATTTTAAGGATATTTTCAATTTTTAATCTTTATAAAATCACAACACATTGTAAACTAATAAATTCTATGTTCTTTGTATCAAGAGGATATTGTTTTCCACTATATAAGAAACAACTTAATCCATGTTGATTCTTTAATATCTACCATAAATTCTTCCATATGAACTATACATATAAATATGTTACATTTAATAATTTTATTCATAACCTAGATAAATGGAAATATAAGAAGGGGTGAGATCAATCTCTTAGTAAGAGAAATATATAATTAAAGCAATCATGGAATAAACATGGCATAAATATTATGGAAAGGATAGTTAAAAAAATGAAGACATAATAAAATTTAAATTGGGAGCATTATATATAAATAAAAACAAATTAGAACATGAATATCAATAATAATAATATCATAGTGGTGGAATTCATAATGTTAGACATCAAAAACCTCTTATCAAGGCAATGCGTCATAACACTTGTCATCGAGACCACAATCAAGACATATTAATGAATTTATCATGTATACACCAAATAAAAAACTTTTTTTGTATGATGAGACCCATATTTTAATCAAGGGGATATATAATTTCAGGCCTAACTTGTCTCTTAATTACGTCCAATGCATTCACCATAAGATTCAACACAACCTTTCATACCACACCTTAAGAAACCTTTGCCTGAATAAAACACTTAGTTATCTTTATAATGAATACTATGGAATATCAATACATGATAAAATTATATTAGAAGACAATAATCAGAAATAATTTCAATACTTTTCATATTTCAATAAAAGGGGAAACTTGATCATTACTCATCATGAGAAAGAGGGTGGATGGTCAAACGATACAAAGTCAACTTTTCAATAATCTTCAATATTAGAATAAAAATATACAGAAAACCAATTATTTTACCTATTTAAATAGAATAAAATAATTTCTAGGTGATAATAATCCAATATTAATTATGTAAAATTTTATTTTCACATCGTACATAAAATGGTTATATGAAAAATTCAATATGGGAATAACATGATCATAAGTCATGGAGAGAAAGAATGTGGATGATTATAAAATGATATAACTCAAGAAGTGAGGAATATTCATAAAAGGATTTATGTTTTATGAATTTATATACCCAAAAAATGAGATAATACCACATAATACAATTAAATGTTATAATTTACCCAACATATATAAAATAATTTCAAAGTACGATCATAACCCAATGAATGAAAATTGAGTTACCAAAATTACTCACTAGTGGGGAAAGAACTAAATTAATAGATACTTGAATAAGGGAACATGATTTGGAGAGTAAAAATCATTAAATACAAGGAATCTGATAAAAATAAATACATTGTAATTGAATACACCATATAAAGGAAACCTGGGGCATAAAATTTATTATGTCTCAAAGAATCAAAATCGAGACTAAGAAAACCCTTGCTGCACGAGTAACACTTTAATCAAAACCCCATGAATGATAGGTATTGTAATTTAACTTTAAATAATATAATTAAAATATAATACATGATATGATATCTCAATTATAAAGTATATATACCAAAAAAATGAAACAAGGTGTATAATAAAAAACACGTCTCAAGAGAAGAATTTGAGACAAAAAACTATTACCATTTATTCCTAACGTCCCAGAATTTAATTTCAAATCATGCATAAAAAACATATATATCATAATCATATAATTATTAACTTTATAATGTACATTTTCTTCTATACTCTTTTTAAATATCTATTATTTTTATAAATTTTATCGATTTATCACATCAAGTGTTTATAGTTTTGATCATTTGTACTAGTGTCATAATAAAGGTGTTTATATTCATTCTCATTTAAAATTTAATATTTATTATATCATTAAAGTTATTTTTATTTTTTAATTATAATTATTTTTGATTTTTCAAACTCCTTTCATGAGTCGTTTAGTCTTTATCCTTGAGGACGATATTGATAATATACATGTTTTAGGGATTCTTGGTGATCAAAGTTTTTTTCTTAATTAATTAACTAAATATTGATATAAAATATTCAAAAAAATATAATTATTTAAAAATTGATATCATATTATAACAATTTTTTTCCCATTTTCATTCATGATATAAATTCATATAATTGTTTAATTTGGAAGTTAAAACACCCTAAACATGAAAACACCCTGATATAATGAATGATCATGTGGTGGTTTTGTTGTAATATAATTATACCAGAACCATAATGATATTATTTAGTGTTTATTAGTGTTATATATAATAATTTTTAGTAATTATAAGAATAAACAATGGATATTAAAACATTAAATAGTTCAAATAATAGATTTTCCTCTTAGTACACTTATTTTAAACGATTAAATTAATGATGATCATTTGTTGATCATAGAATTAATTGGTTCTTAAATTTTTAATACTATAAAATTAATGATATTATAAAAATTATATTTATAATTTAATACTATACTTATATCTATCAATGTAATTCATTGAATGAAATCAAAACATGTTAAGTCATGGAGGCTGTAGTTTGTATAATGCACAAATGATAGTTTTTTTCTTAATGAATGGGATATATGAATAAGAAATGATAATAAACTTAATATAGAATCATTAGATTATATAAATGATACCAATATCATTACATTATTTTGTATTGAATACATTTGAATGAATATAATATAGAAGAAAAGCTAAGTAGTTGATAATACTTACATTGGGGACTTGAATTTTTCAAGGAAGTCTACTTGGAAAAAAATTCCTTATTCTATCTAATGGTGATAATAAGATTTTGAATGTGGGGTACAATTATAGGAAGATAAAAATGGTATAATTGGATGTATAAATTCAAATGAAAGTCATGTCTTGAAGTGCTGAATATGTTAACCTTTTGTAAGTGAGGGGAAAGGTAGTTCTGGGAGTTACCATTACATTTTCAATAAAGTAAGGTTAATATTAAAGTATCAAAGGCCAAAAATGGAAATATTGGATAAAAAAAGGATTGTGTGCTGAAACTCACCCTAAAAACTAATTTTCTAGGAAAATTATAGTGTTTTAGGGATTTTTTCATTAACTTTTTTTTCTTTTACACTAATTAACTTTTAACTTGGTAATTAGTTTCTAAACATAGTAATTGATTTTAACAAAAAATATGAAGATTGAAATTCTTACCTAATTTAAAAAAATTTAATTTAAAATTTTAAAATCATTTTATCAAATAACATTTCTAAAGTTGTGAGAATTAAATTTTAATACAAATACACTTAATATCATTAAATAGTTTTTAGGGAAATAATATTTTAAGCTTTTAATTTATACATAAGATAAAATTATCTTGGATAATAATTTTAATGAAATAAACTGATTTATTATAAAAAAAGTAAAGGTTAATAGGTTTTAAGGTTATGAAAAAAGTAAACCCACATTCAAAATAATTTATTTAAATAAAAAACTAATAATATGTTTTTATTAAACTGACATTTTAATTTTTTTCTAAAAATGTGGGAAATAGGTTTATAAAATCAAAGAATATTTTAAAATGAATAATTTTATGCCTTAAATTTATATTTTAAAACTTAAAAGATTTTCTAAACATCTAGGTTATTCTTATATAATGAAAAAGTCGTAAAAATTTAATATTTCATGAAAACCATATTTTCTGAATAAAAACAAATATTTTCAAAAAAAGATAAAAATTCATACCTTGTAAATTTTGATACGAGGAATCCAAAAATTAAGTTAATTTTTATTAATTTAAAATTATAGAAATTATAAATTCAGATTTTGGATAAAATTATAAATAAAATAAAAATCCATTTGATTAGAAAATGACATTTTCAAATATTAATTATTATTATTCTTATTTCATATAATTTACCAACTAAATTTTTATAAAGAAAATATTAATATCAAACATAATTTATTATTAATCATATATTTCTTGAAACATAAATTCATATCACATAAAAAAAAATTTGGAAAATATTTTTCTAAATAATAAATAATCTTATTAGTCATTTTTGGTAAACTAATTGAATTTAATTCATATTAAACGAGGAATTTATTTCACATATATATAATTCATAAATAGATTACTCCTATTTAGTCCCTCTAATTCAATGATAAGGTCTTAATGGTCATACTTAAATATTTATATTTTTTCTACATATATCACAGTTTATTTTAATTCTGTAGTTGTGTATGGAGAAATCTATCAAACACATTGAATTATTTTAAGGTAAAAATGTATTAAGATATTGGGGTGTTACATAATTTTACTAGGATTATTGAGCAAGGTTTGATTATAAATCCTTTTTAAACTACCAATAATGTCCCTAACACAACCTGTAATGTAATGTATGCTCAAGGTATTATAGTATAAATGATGAATAATGTATGGAAGTAGAAAAAAAATAAAATCATTGATTCTTAATTTCTATGGTGATGCCTGAGATAAAATAAACCAAATTTTTCCAATACTGGATGTCTCTGAGAAAGTCACATAACCATCAAGGGTGAAGAATAATCCACCTTGTAAACTATCACTAGAGGGAAGAGCCCCCCAAATATTTAATATATCATATCGGGGGGATTAGAATCCATCTGGTAATTCCACCAGGGGGAAGAATGTCCCACACAAAATACCTCATATATAATATCAAGGGGAAGATCGACCTACTCATAATACCATTTTGGGGAATAGAATACCAACTATAATAACTCATATATCATATTAGGGGAGGATCACCCTACCCGAAATACCATATATTGGAAGATAGAGACACTCAAAATATATTATATATAATATGGGGGGGGGGAGATCCCCACCTAATATATTTCATATATAAACACTCATAGGGAAATAAAAACCTAACAGTTAGGGATTTCATTAATATACAATCAAGGAGAAGAGTGACCCACCATATAAATCTCATATACATAAACCTGGGGGGAATAATAGACCACATGAATAATTTTATATACATACCTCACATGGATTGACCTCCCACCCAAACCCATCACACACCTCTTAGGTTTGACTCTCAAACACAAAACCTAGAATCATTACCACATTCATACTAAGATAACACCTATCTATCATTTATACACTAATAATTTCCAAATTTATCATAAGACTGGGTACCCTCTTTGGTCCCCTAAGACACATCATGTTCTGCACACCCCACATGGGTCCCTTTCTCTCATTCCACACTGGAGAGATGATATAAATCTCATCTCACTTCCAAGTCAACTAGGTTAGTCCTATAACAATACCTATTCTTAAATAATTTCCAAGGCATCAACACTATACATAGACACATACCATTAGAGGAGGTAGACTCACCTGTTATACTAGTTAACTATCCAAGAGGATCTAAAATAACCTAATAACTCATATATACCATCTACTGGGAAATTAGAAAAATTCAATCAGTTTACCATACTCGAAGAAGTCTAAGGGAACATATCATAAGGTCCACTTCATTTATTCATTGGATTTATGCCCCTATAGGGTCCATATATCATATTTTACACATTTACAATCAATATCTCAACCATTGGTGGTCATGAAATTAACTATTATTTTAGGTTCTATCGTGGCCCTCAATACTTCTATTATATTCAGGAGAGTTTGAGAAACAAAATTAATCTATTTTTAAATTTAATGTCAATCACTCACAAGTGGCGAGAATCTATATCACATGAACATAAGAAAATTCATTATATTTAGGGAAATGTTTAGGGACCACCAACCACAATTGGAATTTTTACCTTTAAATAAAATCTCATCCATCCCACTAAATCAAATCCAAGACTAACTGGTCATCATCAATCAACACGAGGCCCCAAGTTTATAAAATTTAATCCAAATTAATTATAAATAAATTATAATCAATTCAATAATTTAAATAATATTAATTATATAATTAATATTTATTTCATAATCAAGAAATAACATACTGGTGATCTCCTATGGCTTAAATCTTGAACAAAGGGGTGTGCACCACCCTCAAAATCCATTTAGATCTAAAAAACCAATTTAATTACCCAAATAAAATTTCAATTCAAATAAATTTCTCCAAAATATCTAAATAAATAAGGACAATGATATATATTTAGTGAAATGACACAATACCAAGATGGTTCATACTTTTGGGATACCCGCTAGCCAATCCAAGAGAAAGGCCTATCAAATCAGGATGATTCCCAAACGATCCAATAAAATTATCACCAAAACCCTAGTCAATGGAACTAAATTTAATGGTTAATGTATGAGTGTAATAAAGAGGATAAATCGAGAGATCTTACCTCAAATATTCATGAAGAAATTATCCTAAACCACATGGATCGAAGGGAGTCCTAAGGGGAATAAAGTGGAAGAAGATCTCGACCTCCCTTACTTGTTTGACTCAAAAATCGAGGAATCAAAAATTGGTTTCTAAATTAAACCCCCTGAATATCGTTTGAACCCTTTAAAAAATTATCTTATTTATTGGTCACAATGTGACCCTCATGGTCACAACATCACTCCTCAACACCAAATCCCCACCACTGAATAACCCTTATGGGTCACACCATGACTATCCCTAAAAATAGGGACTAATTCCTTGTATAGATACTATCATGGAATGACCCATACCATCAGGGTGTGATTCCATGTCAGTAGGAAGAACAAAAAAATTACAAGGCCCTGACTTCCATTACATGGTTTCATCCTCTATTGCGTGGCCTTTGGAAGACCACAACCTATTTCAAGTTATGATGAGCCTCCTATATGAAAATTCTCAAATGAAGAATGAAAGGGACCATAAAACCATATTTAATAATAACTATCACACTGTGGTTCCCTCCAATGTGACATGATTCCCATATATAATAGTATTTTCATTGCTAAAAAACCCAAACATAAGGTCCATTCACAATGTGAAACCCCAGACATGGCATGATTCATTTACATAAGGTTTTCCTATAATTAAAATAGAACCCCCCATATTATGACACCCAAATTTAATATAATTACCCACTTCTTCTATAGATTCATGCCTCTGCTATCCAATCATCATGATGTAATCCACAATTTTTATAACATGATGAGTTTTCTACAACTCAAAATTATAGAAATCCCACCCCGACCTTACTACAATATTCACCTCATTACCCAAAATACCTCACGAGATGCTAGTAAAATCCTAAAACATCTCCCATGGATGATAAAATACCTAGAACCTCATTCTAAATCCAAATTATCTAAACATACCATATTCTAGGGAAAAAATTATATTTTACATGATTTTCACAACTCATAATGACATATTTTATTTCATATCTAATCTATATGTTAGTGAGTAGTAGCCTTTTACAGTACACCTTGAAAAAAAATATAGTAGAGATGAAAATGGTAAGATGTGTATATGGACATACTAAAACTGATAAGATTATAAATGAATGTTTTTGAGAGAAAATTAGAGTGGTTCTGATTGAAAAGAAGATGTTTGATATTAGATTAAGATGGCCTGAACATGTTAGAAAATTACTTAGGGATGTAACTATTAATAGGACAATTTTAATGGAAAATTAAATTATTAAAAATAGTATAGGTTAACCTAAAAATACATTTTAGTCTAAACTGTGGATCACACACTCAAAGACAATAAAACACACTAGGATTATCTTGATATTTTAAGAAAATGTACATTGATTCATTTTTGATGTGTAAGAATCAACCACATATTAATCTAAAAAATAGTTCCACTGATATGGCTTAAAGTGTGTGTTTTCAATTTTAAAGTATCATTTTAGTTCACACTACATATCATATTTTGAAAACTAAGAAAATATGATCATATTTTATTGATACTTTAGGACAAACATCAATAATTCATTTGTGACATATGGGGAATAATATCACATCAATCTGACACATGGTGTCACTGATATAAAAGATAGTTCATGTTTTCATTTTAAAAGTGAAATTTTAGTTATAAATGTGAATTACATACTTAAAACAAAGAAAACATAATCATATTATATTGATAATTTATAAAAAATACTGATAATTCATTTTTGACATGTAGTAATTAACCAAAAATCAATATAACAAACAGTTTGGATGGTATGATTGTAAGTGAATAGTTTTATTTGTTTGTAATATTTTAGTTTAAAATAAAAATCACATACTAAAAACTAATTTATCACACTCTAATTATTATGATACTCTAATAATATGAATTTTTATTTATTTGTGACATGTAAGAATTAACTTCATATAAATATTAAATGATGTGTGACTGGTATAACTAAAATTACATGTTTTTAATTTAAAATTGGCATTTTAGTTTAAAAAACATTTCACATAGTTAAAAATTATAAAATATGTTTATATTTTCAAGAAAAATTTTCAAAAGGATTGACTATACATTTAAGACATATATTAATTAAATAAATGTTAATATGACATACGGTGTGACTGGTATGACTGAAAGTTCATATTTTTCAGTTTAAAACTGTCATTTTAGTTCAAAATGAACATCACATACCCAAAAATGAGAAAAAACACTCATATTTTCTTGATACATTCGAAAAAATATCAACAAATAATTTGTTATGTGTTGTAATTAAACATACATCAACCTGACACACTGTGCGTTTGGTTTGAATAAATGTGCATGTTTCATTTAAAAGTACCATTTTAGTTCAAAATTCATGTCACATTCCCAAAACCAAGAGAACAAGTGTAGATTGTCTTGAAAATTTTAGAAAAAAATAATCCATTTGTGACATGAATGAATTATCCACAAATTAATTTGACATAAGGTGTTGCTGGTATGATTTAAAGTGTGTGTGTTTTTATTTAAAAGTGACATTTTAGTTCAAAAAACACAACACATACTAAAAATGAAGAAAAAATGCACAAATTATCGTGATAATTTTGGAACATTATCTGTTATTCATTTTCGAGATGTAAGAATTAACTACACATCAATCTGGCAAGCAGTGTGATTAGTGTAACTTAAAGTGATTATTTTGAATTTAAAATTGTAATTTTAGTTCAAAATTAACTTCATATAGTTAAAGTAGATATAATATGCCTATATTTTCATGATAATTTAGTAAAATTATTGTTAATAAATTTTTTACTTGTAGAAATTAACTATACATAAATATGACATGCGGGGTGGTTGATATGACTAAAAGTGCATGTTTTCAATTTAAAAGTGCCATTTTAGTTCAAAACGTGCATCATATACTCAAAAATAAGAAAACACCCTTTTTTTCTTAATAATTTAGAATATATATATATATATAATTATTTTTTTTACATGTAGGAATTAACCACACATAAATTGAATATATGGTGTAGCTGGTATGACTGAAAGAGTGTATTTTATTTTAAAAGTTATATTTTTGTTTAAAACACACATCATGCAAAAAAAATTGATAAAAAATGATCAGACTGTGTTCTTAATTTATCAAAAGAATATATACTTTTGTTATGATGTATAGGAATACACCTCTCATCAATTGGACACATTGTGTGACTGGTATGGCTGATATATTTCCATTTCATTTAAAAGTGACAATTTATTTCAAAACATGCATCACATACTCAAAAATAAGGAAAAATATTTAATTGTTGTGATACATTGGAAAAATTATTATTAATTCATTTTTGACATGTAAAAATTAATTGCATATAAATATGACATGCAATGTGATCAACATAACTAAAATTTCATGTTTTCTATTTAAAATTGGTATTTTAGTTCAAAATTCATTTCACATAGTCAAACAAAGAAACCACATTTTAATTTCTATGATACTATAGTAAATTAGTAGTTATCCATTTAATATGTGTATTAATTAACCGTATTCCAATCCAACACACAGTGTGACCAGTATGGTTAAAAGTGCATGTTTTCAGTTTAAAATAGAGATTTTAGTTCGAAACTTGTGTCATATACTCAAAAATGAGAAAACCCACTTGGTTTGGCTTAATTATTTTTAAACAAGACTAATCATTTATTTTTGATTTATTTGAATTAACTATATTTAAATCTGATACATGGTGTGGCTAGTAAGACTAAAAGTGCATGTTTTCAATTAAAAGTGACATTTTAGTTCAGAACAAGCATAATATGCTCAAAACCGTGAAAAAAAACCAAAATATTTTAATAATTTAGAAAATATCAATAATTCAATTATGAAATATAGGAATTAACCTCATGAAAATCTAATATAGGGTGTGTCTAATATGAATAAAAGTTCATGTTTTCAATTAAAAGTGACATTTTAGTTCAAAAAACACATCCCATACAAAAAAATGAGTAAAACCACTCAATTTTTCTTGATTCCACAGTAACATGATTTATGATTCATTTACGATATATAAAAATTATTTACAAGTCAGTCTGATATAAAGTGTGATTAGTATAAGTGAAAGTGCATGTTTTCAATTTAAAACTTTCATTTTGGTTCAAAACACACTTCACAGGCCCAAAATAAAGAATACTTCTTCAAATTATCATGATAATTTAATAAAATCGTCTTTTATCCATTTTGTAAATGTAGTAATTAACTAAACATAAATCTAAAACATGGTGTGACTAGTATGACTAAAAGTGAATCATATATCCAAAAGAGAGAAAACAGACTTGGAGTGTTGTATTACTTTGTAATAGTATTTATTTATGTATTATTTTATCCTTTTTGTTTATGTTTTATGATTTATCATTCATGTCATCCTTTTTATTGATGAATTATTATATATTATTTTTGTTTTATTTATTTCTTTATAGTAATATTAAAATAATAATTGTTTTTATTACATGTACGCAATTATTTTCTTTGAGATGAGGGTGTTGTGTTCGATAACAGGTAGCATAATTAGTCTCTATTGAAAGGGGTCCCAAGGGTAGAAGAATACAAGGCCACTTAGGCTCTTAACAGAGTTGGATTGTTTTTTACTTGGTTAGAAATCTTAAATTTTTATAATAAATATATCAACATAATTATAATGTATTTAAATGTTTGTAATGAGAATTTATTTTTAATTTCAATTTATTGTAATGTAAAATTATTTTTAATTTATTTATTTGGCTATTGTTAGGCCCATAAGGTCAAATAACCTGAGGTGGGGGGTGGGGGGGGGGGTGAATTAGGGTATGATAAATTAAAATGACCACCCCTTTAGATTTTGTTTCATTATTAAACAAAACACACTTTTCTCTTTCTCCCGTAGTACTGTATGAACAACAATTAAATCATGCACAAGACACAACAATTTTACATGGTTCACCCTCACTGGGCTACATCGAAAGACCATACAACGATAATGTGTCAATGTACCAAATACAATAAAGCTCCCTGCCAATTACAAGGTTTAGTCAAGATCACTTATATTACCAGGATCACTGCCTTTATAAGGTTTAGGGTCAGCTCACTACTTTCCCAAGGGTCACTCCCAAAGCTTCCTTCTTTGGCTCACTACCAATGGAAAGGATCACCATCTTCTCTTCCTTTTCTCACTGCTCCTAGAAGGTATCCACTCATAGTTTATATACCTATAGGAATATTAATTATCACTAATGAATGAAGGCCAAGTTTTATATGGATGCTCTATTGAAGTTAAACTTTCATCCAATTCATGAATATTACTTTACCACATGTGTACTGGGAAAATTTAAACCTCCACGCAACTCTTGGGTGACTTGAAATCTACTTTAATTCCTTTCAAACAACATATTCATTTATCATAGAAAAATATCTTGTGCCCTAATTTCTATTGGTGTGAAACACACTACTTGTGTGAAACTCAATTCTGACACAAAACTCTTCTTTTTTACATGCAACTCCCCTTTGGCGCACAACTCTTATGAGCAACTCACTACTTGTGCACAACTCACTTATTGTAAAAAACTCGCTGCTTGTGCGTCAACCACTAATTATGCAATCTAGATCCTAGATTTTAACTACATGTTTAGAATACTAAAATTAAGATGGTAGTTTTCTATTGATAGGAATTTTTCCGACCCTCCGCACAACTCGCACAACTTTTCCCGGAGCACAAAATTCTCTTTTTCTCATGCCTCCTTTACACATGGTCACACAAACTCACCTTCCACACAAATCCATAACTTACATGAACTTCTTTATTTTTCCATATTTTGTTGTAATGATATTGAAATATGACTTGTGCGAAACTTTACAAACCTCATAAACACTTGGGTAAAACTTCCATTTCCAAAACACTTTTATCCATTCTCAAATTTTGTGACAAAATATTTTGGCAAACAATGGGAAGAGGTGCCACCTTGTATATAATTTTTTTGTACTACCTCCAGAGTATCTATTCCATTGTCATGGTTCTTTTTAAACATATTTTGTCAAAATTTCTCTAGAAATCCAAAAATAAACCATGGAAACCTATTTTGTCAACAAAAAAAATCAACTCACAAATGAATCAATGTTACCTTGAGGGATTTTTTCCCAACAACTATTATAGTGTGTTGTTTATATACCAAAACACTTTTTCAGGTGGGGATTATTATCGAAGCTAAACATAACATTGATAAAAAATAACTTTTACTAGTTCTAGAAATATCAACACTTTTCTAACAGTGATAATGCCCAAATCACATGCTTCCATAACCCTGATTGGTAGTAGTGAATCCAAATATCGGATTGACATTTCATTCTTTCTTAAATTTAATGAGTTAAATAATGATTATTTTCTAACATTTCATGACAATGCTATTTCGTTTTCTTGGTCTTGACCATTGGACACGTGTTTTTAAACATTTTTAATGCAATAAAAATGTTCCTTCAGTCATTTTGACCAAATTTTACATTATATTGATATTTTTTCTATTACTATATGTAAAATATTTACCAAATAATTTTGTCTTATGTTTTTATGAAAAACCATGGTCATCTGCTCAATCTTCACTGTATAAATTGTTTTTAATCACTTTTTATTTGGAAATTATTTTTAACCATTCAAACTGCATTCCATTTCATATTTTAATGTCGTCTATTTCTACATATCATAAATTAATCAAAGATATTTCCCTAAAATTTCATGAAAATTCAATGTTATTTTTTTGGTTTGTTCATATTATAGTTTTTAATCATTTTTTTCTCAAAAACTGTGTTTTTAGTTATTCTAACCCCACCACATGAAAAATTGACTTGTTGTTTATTCCTACATGTAAAACATTAATTAATGATAATTATACTTATATTTCTTAATAATATGTACTATTTTCCCAGATTGGTTGTTTGACACATGTTTTTAAAGACATTTAATTCTATAAAAATGAATTTTCAGTTATTCTAACCACAAAACATGTCTAATTAATATATAATAAATTATTGAATGTTAAAAATTAATTAAATACCATTGTATTACAATTTCTTGATAATTTGAGGTTGTTTTCTAGGTTTTGATCGCATATCTTTTTTTTAATAACTTTTTACTATGAAATTATTATTTTGGTCATTATATAAATAATATAGATCAGATTGATGTATTGTATATTCCTACATGTCAAAAATTAATATAAAATCATTTTCCTATGATTTCATGACATTTTGAGATCATTTTCTTAATTTTGAATATATTACTATTTTTAATCATTTTTACTCAAAAACTATTTTTTGGTTATTCTGACTATATCACTTGTCTTATTAACATGTATTTCATCCCTAAATGTCATAAATTCATCAATGATTATTTAAATAATATTTTAAAACTATCTAATATCTTTTTCACAATTTTAATCATTTGAATAATTTTTTTTAAAGAATTATAAATATATAAAAATTAAATTTTGGTAATTATAGATAAAATGCACATTGGATTTATGTTTCACCAATTATTACATGTCAAAAATTAATCAATTATCATTTTATTTTATTTCTTTAATAATATGTGGTTATTTTAGAGGTTTTGATAATATCATTTATTTTTAATCAGTTTTTACTCTAGAAATACATTCATGGATATTTTGAATGCACAACACATTAGATTAACGTTTTATCTATTAAAAAATGTCTCAAATTAATCAATAACAATGTTTTCAGTAATTTTAAGACTATCCAAGATGATTTTATTGGTTTTATATGTATCAGTTATTTTTAATCATTTTTACTCTAAAAATACATTTTTAATCATTACAGCCACACTGTATCTAATATTGACATTTCATTCATTTATACATATTAAAGTTTATTCCTTGAAGTTTAGGCTCACCACTTAGATACTTGATTTATATATTTTATTATCTAGTAGTTCACTATAAACTATAAAAAACATATTTTTTTTATAAATCTTCTTTCTTAAAGGTGAATGTCACCAAATTTTGTTTATTTATTTATTTATCTAGCTATTAATTTAAAATTTATAAAATATATTAATTATAAATAGTTTTAAACAATCAATGATAAAAAATTATTATTGATAATTAAATTTTAAATTTATATTAAATCAATATAATATATAAAATTGTCTAAAAGTAAAAAAAATATTGAATAATTAATTTTAAAAATAAATAATTATTACTTTTAATACTATTTTGAATTTCATGTAAAATGATAATAATTTATTTACATGAATGAATTAAGTATTATATTAATAACATGGTTAAATAAGGTAATTCAACTAGAAAATTCATGAATAGATGCTTAGAATAATTGAGTATAATAAAAATATTAGTGGGTGAATGAACCACTTAATAATTAATTAAATTAATCATAAAGTGGTCAAAACTAGTAAAATCCACGAGTTCACCAATTTAATAAATTGGAAATATGCATTGAGTGTTTTTTTCATGAAAATAATTTATTCTATAATTCAATGAAAATTAAATCATCTATATATAACCACTATTTCAAACCTTTTTTTATTTTTTAATGGAAATCATGTAAAATGGAAAATTAAGAAACATAGAAATAGGTTTAATAAAGGGAAGGAAGGGGTAGGAAAAGGTAGTGTATATACAGGGGAAGTGAGTGACTCTCATGGGGGAAGGGGATATGACATAAGGGGGAATAGAAGAGAGGGGGAGAAAAGTAACCTATTCATAATGAAAATAGCTAGTGGAATGATGGGTAGTGACTGGGAAGATGATGAGAGATATTAGGGGTGAGCAGTAGGGGGTGGTGAGTGGTAGAAAGTGGTAGTGGAAGTAACAAGAGTGGGTAGTGGAACAATACAACAATAAGGGTTTAGGCGAGAGAGGGGGGATTTTTTATATAAACCACGTGACTTTCATTTAGATATCACTTATGTAAGTAATAAATATCAAAAAATAGTGGTTTCCCATTTATTCTTATGAAAAAATTGAAATATTTAGTTGTGGTACACTAAATTTTACAAAAAACAAAAGAAACAGTACACACCCTATAATGACCTTGACTTAGATACCTAAATGTTTACCAAGTCAAACTGCCACCAACACCAAGAGTGTTCCACAATCTCTATGGACCAACAACTAGCATCGAGGTTCTCGGTTAAACATTGGGTAATGATTTACCTACTATTAATATTAAGTTAATTCATCAATAGAATTAACAAAAATATGAACATGACTCATATTTATATCAGACACTTAAAAGGAAAATAAATAAACAACCTATTCATTGGATGGAGTAAACAATACACTAGTAACATATGGTATAATTTAATAATAACATAATTTAACTCTTTATATATTAATTCCATTAAAAAATAAAAAAATACACACAATTATAGAAAAATACCAACAAACAAAAATCAGAGACCAGGTACTTTAGGATAATAACCTAAATAAAGTGGTGATGTTCTAAAATTGATCCTTCCAAACATGGTATCCCACTCCAATGAATCATGTATATTGAATAAATAAACCATACCAGCACCTCTCTAGTCATAGATGCATCCAATGGCTACCTATATACTTGTTTACACTTGAAATACAGTAAGAAAAATTGCATGCCCACTAGAGTTTCCATGAATTGTGTGAGGATAAATACTCAGTAGGGTACCACTAATGTTTTCTCAACTCACAAAATGAATAAATAAGTTTATTCATGAATATTTATATTAATTTAGATACAAATATATAAAAAATAGTTACACAAAACCCATCAAATCATGACAACAAAGAGTATATAATATCATATGTATGAGTATTAATCATAAAAAATTAACTTCCAATACCAGGAGGGTCCATACCTATACAAAAATACCTCAATGCATGATTGGAATATGATATGAAAAATTATAATAGATTTAGGGTGAAATAATTATCCCATTTAGGAAAGGGAATAATGTATAGTAAAGTTAGGGAAATATTACATGTCATCCCTTTTGGATAGAGGAAAGTATATACTAAAGTCAGGACAATCTTATAACCCATACCATTTTTATAACATGTTCACCATTATATAACATACCCAATCAATAAGTCTATAAAAATTCTATATAATACTTTCCATATGCTCAATATATCAATTTAATATTCAATCTCATGTACAAAACACTAATTTACTACATCTACATTCTCAATATACTAAAGAAATACAAATTTTTGTATGTATGATTTTAGTCATCATCATAGAATTATAGAAATCAATTAAATAGGTAAAAATGTCATAATAAATAAGATTATCCCCGGATAACAACAAAATAGTAGGGAATTAAGCATATTAACATCAAGAAAAATGAGCAATAATCCTTACTTTTAAAATACCGTAATATTAAAATAGATAAGGGATAAGCCATGGTATAAGTACAATTTAGGGTTAACTAATATCAAGACAAACAAGATTTTAAATATGGAATAAAAAACCACTATTCCATACTAAAATTATATCATTTAAGTATTATAAATGGCATTGGCGATAATTAATTCCTACCCATAATCATCTAAACAAAGTATAAGGTAAAAAAACTACCAATTAAGGAATCCTAATAGAAATAAAAGATATCTTTATTTAAATGGGATTTTTACATTTATGAACCAAATTGTTGTTTAGTATAAAATTTTTAAAAAATAAACATACCCAAGGTTACACACTACATAAAAATCAACTTTTTTGATGGATTGTAAAGGTATGTATTTTCTTGAGCACTTCATTTTTCATTCAGGGATGTTCAATAGTTCGAGATAAATTTACTAAATTTAGAAGCTTCTTTAAACTGATTTGGTAATTTTTTAATTATTTTGAAAGTGGTTTTACAAATTATGGATGTAATTTCATTATTTTAAATATTATTTGGAATTTAATTTGGATGTATTAAAATAATGTAATAAATTTTGGTGGTGTTTTGGAAATTTTAAATTTATAATAAATCGTTTTATTATTAGTTTTTCAATTGAACAAATAAAATTTTCAATAAAATATTTACCTATATGCATGTTTTTGAAGTATCTCAAGGGTAATGGTTGTTTTAGTAGCTTATATAAGGGTAGAAGGAAGTTTATAATTCCTTCATAAGGGCAATCCATGGTTTTTATTCCATATGTAAGAACAAGAAGTGATTTTCATGAGTTATGTAAGGGTAACCTAGAGCTCTTATATACTACATAAGGGTAATTTGAACCTTGTGTAAGGGTAACCCAGATCGCTCATGTGGTATATATAGGTATCATGCAACCTTCATAAGGGTAAGTTGGTCATACTATAGGCTTTGTAAGGGCAATGAATAAAGGTGGAGTGGCATAAGTGTACTCATGTAAGGGTGACTACTCACATAAGGTTTATGTCTTGAGATTGAATTAGGGTAACTGTGAGATCCTAAAGCTCACATAAGGGTACCCCTGCTGGCGTAAAGGTAAAGTCTTACCTGAATAATGGTATAAGTGAATTTACTATACTTACACAAGGGTATTTTACCACTGTATAAGGGAATATGGGATTTCCTAAAGCCTATGTAAGGGTAGAGTTTTTTTAGACATTTTCCAGATTTTTTTAAAACCACATAGGTTTAATTTTTTTTAAAAAAAATCCTTAAAGGTGGCATCTTTGATGCTGCCTTTTCCAATAAACAATATTTTTTTCTTTAATTTTAATTTTTTTATATATTTCATATTTTAATGTTTTATTATTATTTTGTTATAGTTATATATATATAAATGTTTCGACATAATTTATCTTTTATTCAAGTATGTGACTTTTCTAACCAATAAAATATAAACTATAAGATCGATATGAATGGAATTTTTAACATTTATTAAACATATAACAAGTAGTCAAAAATAAAAATAATTTTATTAAAAAATGTCAATGAAAAAATAATTTATAATCCTTCCAATCCACCCACTTGAAACTTAAAAATGTTTCAAGTACGTGCCTTTTCTATCCTATAAAATATAAAAGATAAGAAGGATATGAATGAAATTTTAAACATTGGTAAACATATAATAATTAGTTCAAAATAAAAATAATTTCTTAAAAAATATGGATGAAAAATAATTTATATGTTTCTAATCCACATAATTGAAACTTAAAAATGTTTTAAGTACGTGCCTTTTCTAGACTATATAATATAAAATATAAGACCAATATGAATTAAATTTGAAAAATTCGTTAAACAAATAATAAGTAGTAGAAAATAAAAATAATTTCATAAAAAATGTTGATGAAAAATAATTTATAAGCATTATAATCCACCTACTTGAAACTTTAAAATGTTTCAAGTACGTGATTTTTCTAGCCTACATAATATAAATTATAAGAATAATATGAATGAAATTTTAAAAATTGATTAAAAATATAATAATTAGTTAAAAATAAAAAGGATTTTTTAAAAAATATTGATGATAAATAATTTATAATATTTTTAATCAACCTACTTGAAACTTAAAAATGTTTCAAGTATGTGCATTTACGAGCCTGTGTAATATAAAATATAAGAAATATATGAATGAAATTTTAAAAATTGATTAAAAATATAACATTTAGTATAATTATTAATTTTTATTTATATGGGACTTATAGTTTATATTTTATAGGATTTCAAAGTCAAGTAGGTAGCTTAGGATCCTCCTCAACATTCATTCTTTTCAGTTTCACTTCTGAGTTACATTTCCTACATTTCTTTCATTATCTTTTATTTATTTTTTAATGAAATTATTTATTTTCAAAAACTTTTTAGATGTTTAGGATATCTTTTAAATTTTATTTAAATTATTTTTATACCGTATCTTTTATAATCTTTTAAAGTTATTTACTTGAAATTTATTAATTATTTCTATGACTTTGAAATCTTTCAAATATAAGTTGTGCCTAAAATATATATCAAAACTAAAAAACTGGATAAAAATATAATAAGGGATAATATTAATAATAATATTTTCATTTCAGTAGACATTAAACATTTAAATGAACATATACAATCAATGCCTATATTTATGGTGAGTAGATTCTATCCCACATGGTGTTATGTGAATAGGACGTCTGCGTCGAGTGCGTAGTGGAGTCTGATGACCTAGAAAGGGATGATCCTCAGGAACTAGAATGTCGACTATCACATCCTCTATCTATGTGTTAGTGGGAGGAGCTATCAACTATATATAATACTGCTCTTCATATCCTTCTCCCATTAGGGTGGTAGAAGGACCCGCTATCATCGCGGTGGGGAACCAAGTCAGCGATGAAGCTATACCCCAAGAATTTTATAGATCTGGACCTCAAGGCTATGATGGATCTAGAACCCAACGCTGTGATGGATCTGGAAACCAAGGCTATGATGGATCTGGACCCCAATATGGAGAGAACTGTGGATATCCTTTCAAGAATACGGATCCCATGCCACCTGAGGAACATCCTGAATCGGATGATGCTGGACCACTAGAGAACCAACCTGTAATGTCCCAGTTCTGGAATCTACGTAGAGGTTCCCCATACCTGGTTGGTCACTTGGCCTCAAGAACATTTCCACGAATGCTAGAGGCTACTGACTAGCAGTGAGTTCCTTGGGTGTGATAGTGGGGAAACTATTCCCTCATTGGCAGGGTAATGTAATGGAAGTAAAACAAATAGCAATAGCGGAAGTAGTAAAACATTAATAGGTAAACAACAGAATTAATAAACAACTGGAGTGCACACACACACACACATATGATGAAAGATACAAATGTTTAAGAAAGCATCCAAACAAGTCATAATGATGGAATACCACACTAAACCAAAGTTCAACAGAAAATAGAAGAAAAACTTCATAGAATTGCAAGCCTCAGCTTGGTGCCATTCTCCCCAGATCCACAACAATCAAGTACCTGAAGTAGAAGGGAACTTTTCAATATCTATACCCATAGAAATATGATCTATGTGGGCCCAAAAGCATGACCCAAATTGGGCGTGAGACTAAATCCCAATAGGAATACACCTAATGATCTGTTCCTAAAAGTCAGTGAATATATATGGAATCTAATAATCAAAATGAAGTAGTAAACAAGGAAGTACTCAAAAGTAAACAATCCTACAGTTTCAAATGCATTCAATTATAAGATATAAAGTAAGCAGCTAATCATAAGTAGGGAAACCTCTAGGATGCACTCACAACCTAACCCCTCTGGTCCAACCAAAACAAACACAAACAACCCTCTGGGAAGTACACACAGTCTAACCTCTCTGGTTCAGTTTTTGCACAGACTCTCTAAGGAAGCACTCACCGTCAATTCCCCTTATTGTCTTGTATCGGTAACTAAATGGAGCTCTGGGGAAGCACTCAACGTCCAATTCCCCATGTGACCCACATTAAGGAACTGCAGACACTTTGAGGAAGCACTTACGTCCATTCCCCCTATGGTCTCACATCGTAATAGTAAACATACACTCTAGAGAATCCCTCAACATCCATTCCCCCTATGGTATACTACACTAGGTTCTCATGGCCTTATGTATGTCAATCGAGCACAGTGATATATAATAGCCAAAGTATACCTCAATATAACTTGTCTAAACAGTTTACAACATAACAACATGTCAGATAAATTATATTACTCCATCCTATCAGCACTAGGAATGGAAAGAAAGCAGCATAACTTGCTAATCTAGATCAAACAGTAATAAACAATACAAGCATGGGAAAGACATCCATATCATAACAATTAACCCGATTCAGATTCAATTTACCTCTACTCAAGCATATAGATCATAAAATACAATAACAGGGTTAAATCCATAAACACACAATACCCTAAACGGGGTATTGGGCACTCTTTCACACATAACCCAAAGACTATCTACAGAAAGGTTCAAACCACCTACCTCAGCATTGTATTACTGATATACTCCAGAGTCGGCCCACGGATCGAACTAGAATGTGTAAGATCTAAAAAAATTTCTAAAACGTTCAACCGAGTATAACTCATGAGAGAAAAGAAATCAGGAAATGAGTTTCAAGAAGAAGAGAGAACTCACCGATACAATTCCAATGCAACCGAAGGAGTTCGATTTTGAGAATGGATGCTCAATCTGGGGCTTGGGGAAGGATCGGTGCTGTACAGATGCTCTCCGTAAAAGAAGGAAAATAAGAAGACACTTCTTCCAATTAGAAGCAACCCTGGTCTGTTTAATGAAAAAAAGAAAGTACAAGGTGTGTACTTTAGAAGTACATGGCGCACACTTGACCTTACCAACCCCCACATAAGGTGGTCTATTGGTCACCACACGAAGATGTGTGCTCAACTATTACATGGCTAGCAAACGATTACGTGAGAAAAAAGAGTACACAGTGTGTACTTCAAAAATTTCAAGAAAATCCTCTTTTCTCAAAAACACCAGAGAAGAGAAAAAACATACCTGAAAAGAAGATCTGGGTTCATACAAACTTACCCTCTTAAAGAAATTCATCCGCGAATTTCCCTAGAAAGGCAGTGAAGAAGAAGAATCCTCGAAAATCTTTGGCCATAGTGATCATACATCGGCCTCCCTCTCCCTGGTCTCGTCTTGTACTTTCCTGTGCTGCCATAGAACTCGTACTAGAGGAACAAACTAGCCACGAAGAACTTTCATACTTCAATCAAAAATCCGGATAGGATGATCCTCAGATGAGGCATCCACCTCTAACTCAACATCCTTAGGTTTAAAAACATGAGACTATCTGATAAGTAACATTGAAGATGAGAAATGTGGAAGACATCATGAATAGCCTGGTACCTCTGAGGTAACTACAACCGATTGGAAACCGGCCCAACTCTCTCCAACACCTCAAAAAGCCTGAAATGCCTTGGTGAAAGCTTACCCTATCTGCTAATCCTCCTATGTCCCAACCTCAGTGTGACACAAAGGAAAACTTGAACCCCAACCTCGAACTCTAGAGGTCGTCTCCACCGATTAGCATAAGACTTCTGTCGAGACTGTGCAGTAAACATCCTCTTCCAAATCAACTCTATCTACTATGTGGTCTCCAGGAAAAGATGAGGTCCATCATAGATGCCTCTCATTCCTCCAGCCAGCATAAGGGTGATCCACAAGACCTACCATACAAAGCCTCATAAGGTGTCATCTGAATAGTTTCTTGAAAACTATTATTGTAGGAAAACTCCACAAGAGGTATGTGCTTATCCCATGATCCTCCAAAATCTAGGATGCATGCTCGAAGCATGTCCTCAAGTACATGAATTTTACACTCAGATTGGCCATCTATCTGGGGATGATATGTCATACACAGAAGTACCTGTGTACCCAGAGCATTATGTAATCCCAGCCAGACCTAAGAAATAAAACATGTATCTCTGTTATAAACAATGGAGTGTGGAACTCCATGTAAACGTAGAATCTCTTATATTTACAACCATCCCAGATCATCAACACTAAAGGTTTTCTTGATTGGAAATAAGTGAGAAAACTTTGTGAGTCTATCAATTACAAACCATACTACATCGTTCCCTCGAGTAGACCTTGGTAAACCTATCACGAAATCCATCACGATATCACTCCACTTCCACTTGGGAATGGGTAACTACTGAAAAATCCCTACTGGTCGTTGATGCTCCACCTTCACCCACTGACTAGTGGAACACTTCATGATGAACATATCAACATCTATCTTCATACCTGGCTACCAATACTGAAGATTTAGATCACGATACATCTTAGTGACTCTAGGATGAACTGCCCAAACTGATGAATTAAATTCTCGCATCAGCTCCTCGCATATGTCTGCTAGCACCCATACACGCCCATGAAGATGCAAGATCTCATCCTCACCTATGGTCCATCCAAAAATAGGGTCCTCTCATGACACAATTTCCTACAAGACTAGGCCTTTTGAATCTGATAGCTACCTCATTCGCACTTGATCAAGTAGAGTCGAGGTAAAAAATACAGAAGAAAGAAATGTCCACCCCTGCCTATCGTTCACCTCAAGATGCATCTTAGAGAATAGATCCATAAGCTTCCACTCACTACTGGCCTCCTAAACTTCATGTATCTGAGTCCTCCTACTCAACGAATCAGCCACAATGTTTCCCTTCCCAGGTATGTAGGAAAGCTCAAAGTCAAAGGACTGAAGGTACTCAACCCACCTTCGCTATCTCAAATTCAGATCTTTCCAAGTGAAGATATACTTGAGACTATTGTGGTCGGTGAAAACCAAAAAATGCTCTCCAAGAAGATATTTCCTCCAACAACATAAATCATGAACAACTATATCTAGCTTGAGATCGTGTGTCGGGTAGTTCCTCTCATGCGTTCTCAACTTCCAAGACTCATAAGCAACAAACCCTTCCCCTTGCATAAGAACCGATCCCATCCCGAAACCTAATGCATCACAGTAAAAGTATAGATCTTGTATGACTCTAGAAATACTAGTATTGCTTTGGAAGTCAACCTCACTTTTATCTCTTGAAAGGCTAACTCGCAAGAATCTAACAACAAGAACCTTGCGCCCTTCTTAGTCAGGCCCATCGGTGGTGATGCTATGTGTGAAAAGTCCTATATAAGAAGCCTATAGTAACTATCCAACCCTATAAAACTCCGTTCCTCAAAGACATTATTCGGTTTCTCCAAGGAAACCATTGGTTTCACTTTATCTGGGTCTACTGATACTTCTGTCTCTGAAATAACGTGGCCCAAGAAGTGAATTTGGTCTATCCAAAATTCTCATTTTGAGAGATTAGTATATAAATGATGCTTTCTAAGTCTACTCAAAATGATCTCAAGATGTTTGGTATGGTTGTGCTGAGTGTGAAAGTACACCAAGATATCATCCATGAAGACTACCACAAAAGAATCCAAGTATGGATGGAACACTCGGTTCATCAGTTCCATGAAAAATGTAGGCGTGTTCGTGAGACCGAACAACATAATCACATACTCATATAAATCATACCTTCTATGAAAGGATGTAAGAGGTACATCTGATGGTCTAACGTGTAACTGATGGTAGCCAAATCTCAAGTCAATCTCTGAGAACACCCGGGCTCCTTGAAGATGATCAAAGAGATCATCAATCCTCGATAAGGGATATCGGTTCTTAACCGTCAACTGGTTCAACTTCCAATAATCCACACAATGTCAGATGGTACCATCCACCTTCTTCACAACTTGAATAGGAAAACCCCAAGGAGAAGTACTGGGTCGAATGAACCCCTTAGCCTGCAGCTCCTCCAACTACTTCTTGAGATCCTATAACTCTGGTTTAACAATACTATAAGGAGGAATGGACACCAGTGCCGCTTCTAGATCACCACTCTAGAATCCCTCATATTGTACTATGCGACCAGTTCCTGGTTTACTATAGAAGTTATGGAAGTCAACATGAAGATGTTCACTTGAGATTGGATGTCATGCCTGAGACCATCCTCAATATTCCTTGCCAGAAACAACTCATCACCTCCTGGAATAGGCATGAAGCACTGCAGATCTGTGAAGAGAGAAGAATACTACATAACTAAAATAGTACCCTATTCTAGACTCATGACCTCTCAGGATCGATCGGCCGTCAATGTCTCCGGGTAGAAGTAGCCATGGAAAGCTTTCTAGAACTCACCCACGCCATAACCTGTTGACATACCTCTTGTGAGATCATATCCCACCATCTCTTGGCAGAGTCCCGAAACATATACATAGCGAGATTCACCCTCCTCTCTGGAGGCACCTCCAGATGATCAAAGATAGAATGCATGGATTCTAACCATAACTCTGTAGCCCGAGTTCCTCCTTTCCATGTGATGGTGGGAGGATACTACTGCTGAAAAAATCGTATCAACTCTACCATAGAAGGGGAAGGATGTGGTACTCTTTGGAAGGTCTGAATGAAGCTCATAAAGCCCTCTCATAACTATACATCAACACCTGTGTCCGGAATGACAGATGGTTCCCAGACTGGCACAATTAGAGGATCTGCTGGTAGTCCCAGATCTTCCATATCTGGTGTCTGATCACTTCCCTATAACTGGAGGAAAACGAGAGGATGTCTTGGTGGCATGAATCTACAAGGTCGAACACACACCTTAGATCATGATTAAGAGGGACTGAAACTTAGAAGCATAAGAAGGGAACAAGAGAATGAAATAATTCTTGTTTTTCAAAACATAGATACACGACGTGTATAATTCCAACACAGAATGTTCCCTTAAGACTTCACATGGGCGTGTACTTCTGCCAACCCAGGTCGTGTAACCCCCCGTACACACGGCGTGTTGTCCTAGAACATGACATGTACTTGAATCCTCTTCCCCTTCCCATGTTCTTCTACACAGCTAAGCCACACGTTTCCCTAGAACAAGACTACACGACCTGTTATTTACAGACACAGCATGTACAAAATGAAATTCATCAACCCATGTTGTTAGTTATACGGTTGGTCACACGGTTGGAGATACACGACATGTTTGTTCCAAATACAGCATGTAATAGAAATATTTCACTGACCCATGTTGTTCACTACATGGCCAGATTCAAGGTTCACTACACAACATGTTCAATATTGACACGACATGTATGATTTAAGTTTTCACCCATCCGTGTCATTAGTCACATGGGTGGACACATGGTCTACATAACACGACATGTAAGTTCGACACATGGCGTGTTCTACCAAGATTTTCCTAACCCCGTGTCTCATTACACATAGCTAGGGAAATGGTTAGAGACTACATGACATATACATACTTTACATGATGTATACTTAAGAAAAAAAGTTCCTTCCGAAACAGAATGAAACATAGAATGTATTTATCATTACACATCATGTATTCTAGGTTTTTATGGATATTAAGCCTCAGAAATAACTCTGGAACCCAGAAAAACACTGAAATGAACAATAAGGTGCCAAATTCCGATCCATGATGGCCTATACTCCCTGAAAATCAAAGCTTGGCATCTTATATATTTCATAAACAAGGAATAAAAATACAATGGTCCACCAATTTGTTATCCATGAGGGCCTATAACACCTCAAGAACCAAAGTTTGGAATCCATTCAAACAAAACCTTACAAAAACCAATACCTTATCAAAAATAGGTATTCTATCAAGGCATCTATCACAACAACATGCATATCTAGCACAAGAACTATCCCAACCACATGAAATCACTAATGCACCCTAAATGGCATGGAAAGAATGCATGAAATGTGATTTCTAACAAGTTCCTATATGATTAATGAGATGGAATACCCTCATATCATCAGGTTGTGATAAAAATAAAACCTCAATAATATCAACGATAACAGCATAATACATGTGAATCATCCAACAGTGAAATCAAATCAACTATAAAATGGAAAAACCAGAAAAATTTCAATAACAAGGTAAATTGGATTTTCCCTGTACATAGGTTAGCTACTCCCAAGTAAAAATTAATACTAAGTACCTATTTCTTTCCTATCCCTGGCTATAGGCTCTAAATAGTAAGTCAAGAAGAAAATATTCCTTCTGATACCACTTTGTAACGTCCAGGTTCTTGAAGCCACCTAGAGGTTCCCCATACCCAGTTGGTCACATGGCCTCAAGAACATTTCTCCGAATACGAGAGGATGCCAACTAGCAGCGAGGGCCTTAGGTGTGATAGTGGGGAAATTATGCCCTCATTGGAAGGGTAACATAGTAGAAGTAAAAAAGATAGAAATAACAGAAGCAATAAAGCATGAAATAGGTAAACAATGGAAGTAATAAAAAACTGGAGCACACACAAACATATATATATGATTCAAGATACATGTGTCTAAGAAAGCAACCAAAAAAGTCACAATTCTGGAATACCACACTAAACTAAAGATCAATAGAAAATAGAAAAAAAAACTCTAAAGCATCGTAAGCCTCAGCTTGGTCCCATGATTCCCACCTCCACAACAATCAAGTACCTGAAGTAGAAGGGCGCTTTCCCTTATCTATACCTGTAGTAATATGATCTGTTTGGTCCCAAAAGCATGACCCAAACAGGGTGTTAGAATAAATCCAACTAGGCAACCACCCAAAGATTTGTGTCTAATAGTCAGTGAATATATATGACAGGCTATAATCAAAATGAAGCAGTAAACAAGGAAGTACTCAAAAGTAAACAATCATACAGTTCAAATACATTCAATTATCAGATATCAAGTAAGCAGCTAATCATAAGCAGGGAACCCTCTAGGAAGCACTCACACCCTAACCCCTCTGGTCCAACCGAAACAAACACAAGCAAACCTCTGGGAAGTATAAACAGTCTAACCCCTCTGGTTCAGCTTTTGAACATACTCTTTGAGGAAGAACTCACCATCAATTCCCCCTATAGTCTCGTATCGGTAACTAAAAGTCACCCTAGGGAAGAAATAAATGTCCAATTCCCCCTATGGCCAACATTAAGGAACTACAAACTCTCTGAGGAAGCACTTACGTCCATTCCCTTTATGGTCTCACATTGTAATAGTAAACAGACACTCTGGAGAAGCCCTCAATGTCCATTATCTATATGGTCTTCTACACTAGGTTCTCAGGGCCCTGTGTAAGTCAATAGAGCACAAAGATATATAAAGACCAAATTATACCTCAAGAACTACTTGGATAAACAGTATACAACATAAAAACATGTCATATAAATAATATTACTCCATCCTATCAGCACTAGGAATGGAAGGCAAGTAGCCTAATGGGTTAAGCAAGACAAAATGGTCATAAACAATACAAGAATGGTAAAGACATCCACATCATTGTAATTAACCCTATTTACATTCAATTTACCTCTAATTAATCATATAAATTATATCACGCAATAACAAGGTTAAATCCATAAACACGCAATACCCCAAACTGGGTATTGGTCACTCTTGCACATATAAACCAAAAACTATCTACGGAAAGGAACAAACCCACTACCTCACCTTGGTATGATCGATATACTCTAGAGTCAGCCCTTGGATTGACCTATAATGTGGTAGATATACAAAAATTCTATAAATTTCAACCAAGGATAACTCACTGGAGAAGATAAATCAGGAAATGAGGTTCAAGAAGAAGAGAGAACTCACCGATGTGATTCCAACACAACCAACAAAGCTTGATTTAGGGAATAGATGCTTGATCAGGGGCTCGAGGAAGGATTGGAACCGTACAGATGCTCTCGGTCGAAGAAGGCGAAGAAGAATACCCTTCAGCCAATTAGACGTGACCCCGGTCCGTTTAATGAAAAAAAGAAAGTACACGACGTGTACTTTAAAAGTACACTGCGTGTACTTGACCTTACCGACCCCTACATAAGGCGGTCTCTAAGTCACCACACACAGCTATGTGCTTAGCCTTTACATGGATAGCACACGGATACGTGTAGAAAAAGAGTACATGATATATACATATATGTACATAGAGTATACTTCAAAAATTACCAAAAACCTCTCTTTTTCTCAAAAACAACAGAGAAGATAAAAACATACCAGAAAAGAAGATCCAGGTTCTTACATGAACTCTGCCTATGGAATAGGTGAGGCCTCACATTCAACATGACGCTATCTGCAACACCATGGTCTTGGCTCCTCAACACTAGCAGCAGCTATAGGATGTTCCTCTAGGGAAAGAACCTCCTCTCTCCAGGTCGGACACTTGAAGATGCTCTCAGAAATCACATGATCAAAAGATTCTCTCACCTCCATCACTGCAGCATAGATGGTTTCCTGGCTAAAGACCCCTCCTCCTCTTCATCACTCATGAAAACAAGGTGGTATATGTGACTACCTATAAAGAGATTCAAATTGAATTAGAAAATAGTTTAATAAACAAACTAATAGGAATTTATTGACTAACCATCCATTACATATCTCTACCATGTTGGGTAAGATATATTGTAGACTTTAGTATATACAATGGATCATACTCAACCAACTCTGAAAGAAATAATCCATTCATAGGTACACCATGAATACAAAACTCTACAAGTATGTGATAGAAGTTGATAAAGAGGGCATGTACATGGGGCCAGTCCTCATCCTAACTCCCTGTGATCTTCATCCTATGAAGCTTCTTTGTCTATCTCGATGAAAATGGAATTGGATAATAACAGAAACACTGGCACATGAATCTTTCAGGCTGATACCACTCAATAATATGGAAGTGAATGAGGGGAACTACAACCATAACATCCTCAATCACAACTGTACAGTATGCTGGAAACTGGTCCATAATACTCTAGTATGAAAGACATGAAATCTAAAATGACATTTGACTTTTTCAAAAAAGCACCAAACTAAAAACCAAAATTGATGGTATTATTAAATTTTTTATACAATGATATATTATATATACATACCTGATCAGTTAAGATACAGTCAAACTAGAGTTGATATATAACAAATAGTGGCTTAGAATTGTGTCCAAATCATGTCGTTGACACCACCTACAAAATACATCATCTATAGTAAAAAAATGAGAAATTAAAGTCAATAACTCCCTGTAGTATAAAAAACCAATATAAATGACTGATCATACTAGAATCCACGTGGAGCGTCATGTAGCACCTCTATATCGATCGGTGGACCAGAAAGCTCATGGTGGAATGCAAGGATTCCCTCCCATTACCACATTTGAATAAGGATGATGCATCCCCTGAGACTTGTGCGGTCCTTGTGGGATAGCCTACATAATTCTCTGTATGTGTATTCCAAACAGGCTGATCCCCAGCTGTACATCTCGACCCAATCAAAGTCCTCTAGTAGGGGTTAATACATCATGCATACATGCATCCCCGAGTGATCAGTACACATGGTCCCGCCAATGAGCCATAATATATATGAATGAGCCTAACACATGACAGTCTACTCATCAGAATCATCAGGTAAATGTGGAATCTTTGTCTATAACCAAGGCATAGATATGGATGCTCCATCTGTGGCCCTAATGTCAGAAAAAATTTCAAATCCTAAAAAGCATTGAGAAAGGTTTGGCCAAGATGCATGAGTTGGTCCAATAACGGGTCTCCCCTGGATAAGAAGACTGAGAAGCAAAACCACATCCTAGAGGGTGATGTTCATCTCCCTTAGGTAGGTGGAATGTGCATATCTTTGGTCTCCACCTATCAATGAGGTTAGTAAGCAGGTGATGGTTGGAAAATTTGAAATTTGATACGACAAGGCTATAGAAGCCCGTATGGCGCAAGTATGGTCTAATGGCATGTGAAGGCTCCCTATGACAAAAATGGTGCACTCGACGCACCCAAATCGATCGATCTGCACTACCCTCTAACACAAATAAATAAATATGGGTACACTGATGAGTGAGTAGTATAGTACCATCCATGTATATATAAACAAATGAAATGAGTTGTAAGTGTAAAATGTAAATATAATGTTATGGTCAGCATAATGTTATGAATTGTAGAATGAAAGACATGCCATGCTTATGTTATATGAAGTTATTTTTACCAAAATATATATAATTCTCGAAGTATTTTGGTATTGAATGAAATAAAGATAACAGGAGGAAAGAGTAGAAAAAATAGATAATGGTAAAAACAACATTTAAGAATTTCCCCACATATGATAATTGTGGAATTAAAAAAATTGATACATTATTTAAGGGAATATATCTTAGAAGAATACAAGACACTAATATAAAGAATATTTTGTTGATACTTTTGAAGTAAAATGATTGTTATTGTTATGTATTCTGATCTAAGAAATATGTTGTGAAAGAATTTTATTAATGAAATTATCTTTGTAAGAATAATGTACTGTATAAGGTTTTTATTGTAATACCATTTATTATTTATGTAGATCCTTTATAAACTGGTTGTTTATGTGTCTATGTTTCCAAAGTCACCATACCGGTATGATTATAGAGTAGATCATGCTACTATTTAATGAACATTATTCTACTTAGAATTTATATCTTTATATAAAAATTAATAGTCAATATAGTATTTATACGATGAAGGTTTATTTAACCATATGATACTAGGATGAGATAACACCTATGAAAACCCTGGGAATAATTCCAAGTATAAGATAATGTCATCTTGTTTTCATAAAAATTATGAATGACCTAGGATAAACACAAGGTTTCATTTATTAAGATTTCATAATTTAGACACCCAATGAATGATTTTCTATGATTATATTATCCCCCACTATGATCATTGTTTGTCACACTATTATTTATTATTTTATTCAATTAGATGAACCCAAAGAAATCCTTCTAATGTTGAATATGATATGAAATTCATTGATTCTATCCATGAGAAAGGGAATGTTATAGGATATGGAGTGAAAAATATTGTTTTTATGATACCATAAATTTTCAAGCTATGAATGTCATTTTTCATTGAATAATAAAATAAAGGACCATAATTCTATTGGGTCTAGGTTTTTGGATTTTTAAGGGTTTAGGGTTTAGGGTTTAGGGTTTAGTCCTAGGTTTAGGGTTTAGGTTTATGAATTTAGGAATAGAGTTTAAGTTTTAGGTTTATGAATTTTGGGTTAAGTATTTTTCTTCTGGGTTTTTGGGTTTAGAAAACCAAGAAAAAAAAAAGAAGAGATAACAACATATAATTTACAATATGAGAATGTCACAATGAAGACAATACATCATTGTGGCTGAGAGTGTGAACTAGTCCCAATAATATTAGGGAATCATTTCCCGCTATGAACTTATTTTTGACATATGGTGCATCTCAAACTCTTCCCTTGTTCTTGAGGATAGTCCATCTCATTTCACATTCTACTAGACTTCAGTCTCTCAGGATAATTCAACCGATTGATTTCATGTATCACTATTGGGTGGCCTTCTGGAATTAATAATTAATGATACTACCCAATAGGCGTCCATGGTGCAACATAGAAATTAGAAATGGTGTCCATACGATACACTGGTTCAACATATTCTTCCCATTATATGTTCACAGAGGCACATGTTGCGATGGCGTGTGTGCGTGGAAACCATAAGGCCTAAAATTTCCCACATTGACATTTCCTCGTTTCCTGTAATACCACCATTTTTTCACCAATGCAATTTGTTATGGGGTATGAATTCTCTTGGACTTCAAATCGAGAGTCTTATCATCAAAAAATAAGGCATGATAACCTAAATCTTCTTTAATATTATTTTCAATCTCCCATTGAAAGTGTCTTTCGTACCTTAGCCCCCACTATATTCCATGTGATGCTGTTTTTGGTCTATCAACAAAGTATTTCACACATCGATATAATGTATCTTGAACTAGGGAAGTTATAGGTAGCTTGTGAATCCCTTTAGAGACACCATTATTTCACTCCATAATGTTTGTGGTCATGTATCCATATATCTTCCCCCCCATCATATGCCAATGTCCATTTTTCTTTTGGAATCTGCATCGTATAATCATAAACTTCTTGATTTGACTGGAGGATTTGTTTAAAGAATTATTCAAACCACTGTTGACCTAACTCATATGATACATAGAATAGATTATATTTCACATAATTTGATTTTATCATTATGTCAAAATAGTATAAAATAACAAATAAAATGCGTAACAAGCCTCGTGATTTCCTTATTCATCGGTTTATTGTGAAATTTTTTACGCACATTTCTAGAAATGTGTCCAATTCAGAACTGATGATGTGAATTTGGGTATCACCATATATTAGGATCCAAATTGATTACCTCATTAATTGCCATATGATGATCATATATCAAACAAATACCCCGAATGTTGGTGAAATGGTTGTTGATACATGCCAGAAGCCAACTCCATGATTCATAGTTTTCTTTCTCTAAAATGGAAAAGGAAATCAGAAGAGGTGAACTATTTGAATCTTGGGTTGCTGCAATCAACAATACACCCTTTTATTTTCTATATAGAAATGTTCCATCAATTTGAATGAAATATTTTCTGAAACAAAATTCAGATATACTATGAAGGAAATCCCGGAATAACTGATGAAATTGAACACAAGATGGATCAAGTAAGTTATAATGAGACACGTGTTTGTTTGTATCAATATAGAATACAACTTTGTTATGATGCCTCAGTATGGATAACAATTATGGTAATACCTAATATAAGTCATCCTAATCACCATAGACCTTCACAATTACCTTCTGTTTTTCCATCCATGCCTTATTATAGGAAATTTTATAACTAAATGTCTTTTGTATCCTCCCTTGAACAAGGGATATCAGATCATCTTGGCATATCCTAATCATCTCAACAACAATAGAGGACACAAATTCTGCATCCAATATGGTATGATCTTGTGTCAGGCTTGGCTGAATGCAAGTATGAGCTGCCTGAATCCTCGAGATTCTCCAACCTCCAAATGAAATGTTCAGAATTTCCCTCAAGAGAAATATACAATCATCCCCATACTTCTCACACCGTATGGAATATTTACTATGGCATGATTTGTGAAATATATAGCTGTAGTGACTCTCAATGTGAAATCTCTTTAGCGTTCTTTTTAATGAATCTTTACTTGTAAAATTTCTTCCAACTTATAAGGTTTTTTTCAACTCACCAAAACCTATCTGGTATAACTCCTAGGAACTCAGTTTCTGGTGTGAGAACATTATTATCGAATTCAGGCACACATGTCATTACTTCTGACCAAGATGCAAGGATTGGTGGATGATTTATTGTAGTTCGAGTTTGATATACAACTAATTCATTTCTTGAAACCTCCTCCCTAACTTCAGATGGTCCCTCCTCATCATCACTATTGTAACCATCTAATCCCTTATTGAGAAACTCTTCATCTGAAGTTGGATGGACATGTATATCTAGTAGATCATCTTGGTTGTCCTCTTCTACGTCATTTGTAATAGGCTCATCAATTTCATGGGGCGGACTATCTTCAACCACTCTTGTAAGTATACATATTCATACAACTAGATGTTGTTGTTGTACAGTAGAAATATCAACATATAACTCCATCATAGTACCATCTAAATGTTGAGAAAATAAATTAATTTCTTGGACCCACTGGGCATCAGCAACCAATAGACAAGCTAGATGCCACAATGTTGCCAGGAATTGAAAATGTCTATAGCTCATAGACTTAAGCTCTTAACCAGGTCCCAATTTAAGGAACCACAAATTCTCTCTTGAAGGTCACTTGTGGTTATACAATCATCTATACTAACCACTATTATTGGTTGTGTACTGTAAGAATCTCCTTTCTCAGTTTGAATAACCTCCCCATAACAGTACACATAGGTAAACTTGAATCTATATGTCAAAAATATTTCTTTTATAAAAATAATGAGAGTGTAACAAATATTAAAAATGATGGTTGACTATATAATATTTATTGGAATGTAAGTTTAGGATTCCTTTTTATACCCTAAAATATGCTAGTAATTTTTCATTGTATAAAATTTTATTAGAACATAAGTCACATAATGTTTTGGAAATCGAGGTAAAGAATTCATGGGCTATTTAATTATTTTCTTCTTCTTAATTTCACTTTATATGGTCATAAGTATCGTTATCTAATCATTATATTGATTCATGTTTTAATCCGATGTTATTTATTAATTATTCATTAATTAATCATTTTTAATAATAACTATTATTTCTATACTATATAATTTTTAGGATACTAAAATTTTAAAATATTTTCTTCTCCATTTAATTTTATATAATCATAATAGTCAGTTTATCAACTGATTTTCTTAGTATAGTTTTCAACTAATCAATCATTTTTTAATCACTAGTTAATCATCATTAAGTTATTCTCTAATTATTTATTCTTTAATCATTAATAATATTATATTAATTAGTTAATTATAATTAACTACTCATATGTATTAATTTTTACTCATAAGTTATCATTAATTAATATATAATTAATCATTACTAATAATAAGTATAATTTCCAAACTATATATAAATAATTAAACTAATTAATACATAAAATATTTAATTACTAATAATAAATTTCATTCTTTAATTCTTTTGTCCTTATTTAATTCTATAACATCATAATTATCATTTTATCATTGATAAATATATTGATTTGAATTTTATTTTCTTAGATATTATAGGAATTTATAAATAAAATATGAATCATTTTAAGAATATCCCCCGAGAGTGTCAAACCAAGAGTGCAACAAGGCCCGTTTTCATGTACTAGGATACCCAGGGTCAAGCTCATAACTCCTTATCAGATTTTTCAATCCTAGGTACATCTGTGCCAAAGCCACATCCACTTGTTTGTATCCATATAGGGATTTGATTGCTTAGATAACCACATAATCTTTATGCTACCAAAATTTCACAATACTTAATCGTAAGTTAATATATACTTAATCTATACTTAATCTATACATAATAAATAATAATATTAAAATTTATTCCAAACAATATATAACTAATTACATAACCTAATAAAAAAATATTTAAAACTAACTGACCTACTTAAAAAATGAAATATTTAAAACTAAAAACAATTCAATTAAATAAATAAAAAACATTAAATTAAATAAAAAAATACCTCTAAAATATGCTTCATAGAAACCCACTTTATTTTAGACCACAAACTCTACTTCACAAGAAAATGATTTTTTTAGAGAGAGAAGAAGTGGATTTAGGAGAGATGAGGGAAAAATCAAGTGAAGAGAATGTGAGGGCTGCCCTTTTATAGGGAGATGTGAAAAAGGTGGCATCGCTGATGCCGCCTTTTTCCTATGCACGAGGCGAATGGTGGCATCCCCCTAGCTGCCTTTTCCATGTCATCGATCCGGGTCAAAGGCAGCGTGGGGGATTGAAGGAGGCATTTTTGATGCCACATTTGTGGCATATTTTTAATTTTTTAACCTATGCCATTTATTTTTTCTTCTTCAGAAAATGTAAAAAAACTCATAAGGGTAACTCCATCACCACGTGAAAGTAACATCAACCTATCCTCTTGTATATAATGGTAAGAGTCATCCTACATAAGGGTATCCACAATTTTCTTTTTTTTTTGTAAAAGGGTTGTAATCCATGTAGGTGAAAATTTTTGTTACCCTTACATAGTGGTAATGCCTCAAGTAATGGTATATTTTTTCCTAAAAAACACTAGTTTTATTCCTATAACCTTATGTAATGCGTTTTAGCATAAAGTAACAGGAATAAATGAGAATATATCTCATGTAATGCATTTTTAAATGTGATCTTTGGACTCTTCCTAATTTTAGTTGTTATAAATGGGTTGTATGGGAATTAGTTAGGGGATAATTAAATGAATATTTAATATTTACATGAACATATTTCTATAATATAAAATACAATATCTCTCCCTTCAAGTTTCCTATTCCTTCTTGAATTTGGGTGGTCCAAAACTCTCCTTTCAGAATCTTTAGGAATTTTGTAAAATTTTCCATGGCTTCTCCTATGATTTCAAGCCCGCTATCATCTTCCTGTCTCCTCTTTTTGTTG
Organism: Viscum album; assembly: GCA_963277665.1. NCBI lineage: Eukaryota > Viridiplantae > Streptophyta > Magnoliopsida > Santalales > Viscaceae > Viscum > Viscum album. Next base: position 833,109,426 of record OY728140.1, read on the forward strand.
TAGTATGGAATTATCATTATTTATAATCCTTTTTTAGATTAATGCTATTAAAAATAATTAGATAACAATATAGAAAAATAATTCATGATGGAAGAATATTTAATAATCTAGAAATTATAAAAAAGGATGGTGAAATGCAGGCTGAGTTATTCTGTTGATGAGATATTATTAATTTAATTTTTTTGAACAGAAGTTTAATTTATACAGTATAATGATGCTTTATGATAACACTAAAATTTCATGAAGAATAATTAATGAGTTATTAATACTTCAATAAATTAAATATAAGTTTACAAATTGAATAAAAAGGTTAACCTATTTCATTTATAGAAGTAGATTCAAGATAATGTGGCATACCAAGGATAAATAAAGTTTTCATAGGATCTGGAAATTTATTATTGAAATAAATATTTTTGATAATGATTTTAATAATTTAAATTAATGATTTATTTCATGTAGTAGATAAAAATATTTGATAATCAGTAATATTATCAAAAGAAAGAAGAAATTAATATGCCCATGTTGTAAAATAATGATGATTATTTTGTAAATTATCCAAGAGAGTGAAATAGATAATTTCATGCCTATATTTAATCAATATTTGATAGAAAAAAATGATAACATTCCATGATATGAAAATGTTAAAATAATATTGATGAGAATTATTTGATAATTTTGAATGTTGGAAAACTGAAAAGGAGATTATCACATGTGTTATCATTTTTATTATTTTTCTAAAGAATAATGTTGCATTCATAGGAATTTATTCAAAATTGGATATTATTATCACATATTATAATTTAATTAAATTCTAGGAATCATAAGTATTATCGTATGTGGTAATATTAATATTCTGTTTCAGAATATTTGGGATGTGTTATCACATATATTTTTTTAGCTATGAGATTTATAGATAGTGTGCTATCTTTTGTTATCTTTGTTAAGCATGGAAGGTATAATTGGATATTAAATATCAACTTAGAGTTGGTAATGCTTTGTTTATAAAAAATAGTCTTTTTGAAATGATTATCATAGAGATTGATGACATATATGAAATAACAACTTAGGGTATAATTATATATTAAATAAATAATATTCAATAGTTGAAATTTATAAGGCTAGAGCCGTTGGGATTTATTTTTCATAAATTAATTAAATAAAAACTGTTATGAAAATGAATTATTTCTCAAATCAATGATTTAGGGTTGAGAAAGCCCAACGTTTTTTGATAAAGGCAGGGTTTCATGGTTTGTTTTGGCTATAGTTACCTTTAAAATTATGTTTTGATTAATATATTTGATATGTATTTATGATCTATGTGTTCAAAGTCTTGATATGATTGAACGGAAACCTTATATGGTTGGAATAATGGGTAGGGTTTCTTGAGGGTATGATGGTGGAATGAGGATCTAGTTATATGATGATGTTTTAATGGGATACCAAATGTTATATTATGTGTAGTGGTTTCAAGGATGACACTAAGATAAATATAATGGGTTGAAGTTGACCTTTCCCATTTCTGTTGTGTTGAAAGCTAGGATGATTTCTTGATAATGTATTTTCTTGTTTAATGGATTATTTATGGTTGATTTATATAATTAGTTTCCAATATTAGGTTAAATTTGATATTCTACACTATGAGTGAATATTTTTTATGGTTTCTTGGGATAATTCCTAGAGTACCTGAATGATTATGAAATGATAAATGAATTAATTAATGAATGGGTTTGGTTCTTGATGTATCTTTATGATGATGACATACTTAATAATACAATCAAAGAATTAATAGTGCCATCAACAATTAACTCAATAGATTAAAATTTTAATCTTGGAAATGATAATGGTAATAATTAATTAATGATAATTTATTTAATTAATTAAAATTATGATTGATTGTTAGATGATTTTGATACCCATGGATTAGAAGTGGTAGCTAATAATTCCATGAGACATTAGTTGAATATGAATCTATGTATAGATAGTTACTTATAGTGTGGTTATGAGATTTATATATATGTTTAATTTTTTTTGATTTCATACAATACCCCACCCATATGGGTAGAGAAACTAACACCCAATTGACATTGAGAGGGTGTTTCCACCAATATCAAGGATTGAGAGGAATATATGGCTGACTGACCCCTATATCCCTGCTCTTTTCTCCCAGTAGTATTATGTGATGGTATGAATAGTGGTTATCTTTCCCCATATATGTGTGTAGATGGATGTAATGGATTTTGGCTATTTCACACACATATATCTCTATATATAGTATCAAAATGGATATTATAAGTATGTTGTGTATGGGTTGTGGTGGATTTAGTTATAATACACAACTTATGGGATGTGGTTGATCCCAAAAAAACAGAGTTACCATGTAGATATTTGGATGGAATGGTGATATGATGTGATTCATTTGGTTTATGTTTTAGCCTAAGTGTCTTTAGGTTGGATTAATTTAGCCCAGGTATCTTCAAGATAGTTTTCAGAGAGATATGGATCAAAACGTGCGATATTGGGGAAGAGTGGAAAACTAGTGGAGAAGTGGTATAAGGGTAGATTCATTTGATATTATGTTGGTTATTATATGATTAATTCTATGTGATACTTGGTGGGTAATCAATTGTGATGATGAGAATAGAATATTTAACGTATCTAGGTGATGAGTTTGTTCCATTTGTTTACTCACTAGGATTTAGTATGCTTATTTCACGTTTTGCATGAGAGGTTGTACGGATAATCCTATAGAGTATATATTTAATTATCACCGTACATATATATATTTTTTTAAATGTGAATAAGGGTTGCGTGGTTGTAACATCCCAAGGTTTTCTAAAAATACATTGAAAATGCTTGAAATTTTGTTTAAGGTATATATTTATAAGTATCCTTTAAACATAATTTTATTTCTTCTATGTTTTGAATTTCAAGAAACTGTCATCTACGATTGTGTTCAGTATGTTATTTCGAGTCTGATGGAACAAACTTGTTTTTTTGGTGAATAGTAACATGCCATTATGAATAGTAATATGAATAATAATATGAATAGTAATATGAACTCATGAATAGTAAATAATATTATTATTTTATTTTTCCATGGAAATAGGATAATGGGATCTTAATTAATTTTCCATTGTCACATGAAACTAGTTGCACTTAAATATTGTTATTTTTCGAATTAACTAGGACCTTATTTAAAAATTAAATTAATAATATTTAGAAAATTATTTTTGAAAAATGGAGTTCATTTTTGAATTCTACACATCGAAAAATGGTTGGGGTAAATTTTTGGTATTTTTCTGAAACTCTTGAATTTTCGGTGAATAGTGAAATACGGTAAAATACCGTATAATCAATTTATCAGTAAAAATGCACTATTTATGACATCATAAGTGATGAAAGGCCACTTGCCTCGAACTCACTTGATATTTTCACTAATAAAGGCCACTTGATTTGAGATTATTCATAGTCTTGATAAAAATATTATAATAATAATTAAAATAATCTAAAATACCTCCCCTCCCCCACTATAAATACCACCCTCACTCCCCTCTTCCTCTCACACCTCTCAAGCCTTGAGCATTGTCTAATTTCTGCCAAATTCCCTCCCCAATCCTCTTCCCCACGTCCTAGAGCTACTGGTCTCACCAAAAGACCAAAATCAATGCCCTTAAGAAGGATCTCAAGGAGAAGAGATCAAGAGGTAAACATCCTCTTTCATTTCCATTCTTTCCTTCCATTTTATATTATTCTCTTCCTTTCCCTTTGTCTTTTGTTGGGATATTTCATTTAATATTTCCCCTTACTGTCCAAATTTTGTATGAATGATGAGATATTCCATTCATCTCATCAATCTTATTTTTATGAAATTTTATGAGACGCCGTTAGGCTGCCGAATTTTTGTAAGAAATTTCTCATGTTTTCTTCATTTCAAGATTCCCTTCTCTTCGTTCTTCACCCCCTCTTATCCAAGAGGCATGAAACCTCCAGAATCATGTATATTCTGGATGTTTTCATGTTTATGGAAAATTAAAAATCATTATTCCTCTCCTCTCTCACTTATTTAAAGAATCAAAAAACATTGTCCATTTGTGTCGAATTACCGATATCGTGGACGATGTATTTTCAATCTCCATTAATTCTTTCAAGTATGGTAATGAAACCATTTATATGGTTGAACCAGGTTAAAATATATGTTTTATGAATCATATAAGGTTCTGGAATTCTTTTGTACTCATGATTCAAATTTATAAGACTAAATGAAGTTGTAATTATCAAAGAACCACTTAAATTATCTAAACGAACATAATTAATGTTTAACTTATAAATCATCATCATATAAAGCACCAAAGTGATAAATGGTATAATTTATGGTACTGGAATTATGTAAATACTACTCCATTCCAATTATGGAGTTTCACTTCCAATCAACAAGAACGATTCATCATGAACCGATTGTGAAAATCACAAAAGAACTCACCCAAAATAATGCAAGGAACAAATACTAACAAATAAGGGGTGAAATGAGGTTATGAAATGACCATATAAGATGTTATAAACATGAACATGTTTCTGTAAAATACTAATAACACTCTTTTAACCATTATACAGGAGGTTTAAACAATTTTGAAGTAAGAAAATCCCAAGGTAAGGGAATTCTTAACCCGATTTCCATTCTTTGGGTTAACCTTCTACTTTATAATTTATGTGCTATTTAAATTGTTTGTGTGATGGGTTATGTTTATATTATGTTTAATTATGTGTATTTACAGATTATATACATATTCCATCCACTCAATTAAGTCTCACTTCAAGTATATGATGTTTATAAGGGGCTTTTATTCTAAAATCTTTTTTTTAAATTCTGTTTTGAAATATTCAAAAGCAATGTTTTTATGCTATTGTTTATGTTGTATGATTATGCTTTGGTTATTGGGCATTGTTTATGATGAAGGGTGGGACCTATATTTACCTCCAATGCATTGGGTATGAGTAAGTTGGAGGTCGGCCGTATGGTTACTCCAAGTGTAACTGTGATGGTTACACAAAGTAAGGTAGCCGTGAGGGTTACAAATTTTAAGGTAGCCAAGATGGTTACAAGATTATGTAAGTAATTCCCCAATATACCTCTATGATTATAATTATGTTTGTGTGGATCTTGTGTAAATCTCATGTTACGCTAAGTAAGATTTTATGGGCGGAAAGCATGTCTTTTGAAAATGTTTTCATACGTCATGCGTATTCATGGACTAATGTGATTTTTCCTTCTTTTTCATACCTTACTGAGCTTTTGTGCTCATACCAAGTTTTTAAATGATTTTTCACAGGTTAATGATGAGTAATACAAGGTAGGAAGACATGTTAAATGTTGAAGAATTGTCAAGGAGTCTTGTTTTTTGTTTTAATGTTTTATATTCTGAGGATAATGGAAACTGATTTTATGGTATCCACTATGTAACAATGTGTAATGTTATGAATGTTTTGTCTTAATTCTCTAAAGATCTAAACTTGAAAAGATACTCAATGTATAATGAAGTGTTTTCTTAAATAAATTCAAGATTATGTATGAAATAAGTGTGGGTCCTTATAGTTGGTATCAGAGGATGGTTTAGATAACTTTAGGGGTTAAGGTGATGCTAATAGAATACCATAAATAATTCTCACCCTATGTTTAATTTGTAATAGCATTTAAAGATTACCATGTTGCTTCATCTAAGAAATGTTTGTTTAGAATGGTTTTCTACAGAAGGAACATGGATGCTGAAGAGGATAGGCACCGACAAAATGACATCCTTCCTGATCAACAGCCCGGAATGGTAGGGATTGGAACTGAGCAGTTTGTGACAGTAATGGCTCAGCTAACACAGGCAATAAATGGCGGTGACATCCATGCAAGAGGACAAATAGAAGTACCCCAACGGAACATGACAGTGGTGGAACATTTTATGAGACAACATCCTCCTGCATTCAATGGATCTTCTGACCCAGTGGCAGCAGAAGGATGGATTAAAGCCCTTGAAAAGATATTTGATGTTATGGGATGTTCGGACAATCAAAAGGTAAGTCTTGCCATTTATCGTTTTGAAGGGGAAGATGATCAGTGGTGGTCAATGGTACGTAATATCAGGGGTAGAGAGGATTTTGATGCCTTAGTGTGGGATGAATTTAAAAGTCTTTTTTCTTGAAAAATATTTTCCTAAGGTGGTGCGACTTAGAATGGAGAAACAATTCCTTGAACTGAAACAAAAGGAGGAAGATTCAGTGGCTATGTATGAGGCGAACTTCACCCGACTGGCGAGGTATGCTCCAAATCTTATTCTGGATCTCGATAGCAAAATCAACCGCTTTTACTCAGGATTGAAGCCAAGGTATCGAAGGGCATTGGCCTCCCGTGAATTCAAAAGTTACGAGAAACTTGTCCGATGTGCTGAGAGGGTAGAGATGGAGTTTGCTGACGATCACATGCAATTTGGAAACAAAGAGAGGAAGAGGTCCAATTGGAAAGAAATGGGTAAGAATCAACCAATGAAATCTGGTGGTAAGAAAATACAATTTCCAGTTTGTGAAAAGTGTGGCAAGAAGCACCCTGGGGAATGTCTTATCAAAACTGGGAAGTGTTTTAAATGTGGTAAGTTTGGACATATGGCCCGAGATTGCAATGAAAATGATCCAAAGACTAATCCTGATAAGCAAACTGTAAAGTGTTTTAAATGTGGTGAGATGGGTCACTATGCAAATGCCTGTCCAAAGAGGGATCCAAATGATGCAAAGAAGCCAGACTACAAGCAGAAAGGTGTAGTGAGATCCTTTGCGACTACGTCAGCAGATGTTGGGCCATCCAATGAAGTTGTATCAGGTACTTTGTTTGTTCACTCATATTTTGCTAAAGTTTTGTTTGATACGGGGTCTACACATTCCTTCATCTCTGAGAAATTTTCTAGTGAATTGGAAATATCACCTCAACAAATGATACCTGAACTTGTTGTTAAAACACCAGGGGGAAATGTTATAGCAAAGAGGAATTATAAGTATATTTCTATTGTGGTATGTGGAAAGACTTTACCTACAAACCTTGTTGTTTTACCCTTAGTCGAGTTTGAAGTTATTCTGGGGATGGACTGGCTTTCTGATTATCATGCTAAGATTGACTGTAGAGCTAAAGAAGTTGTTTTTCAGAAATAGTTTCAGTTTGTATACAAGAATGAACCCATACAATTGATAACATATCAAGAAGATGAGAAACTACTGAAAGATGGAAATGAAAGTTATCTGGCTCATATTGTTGAAAACAAGGGAACTATTCAAATCAATGATGTTCCAGTGGTAAATGAATACCTTGATGTTTTTCCTGAGGAGTTACCCAGTGTCATACCTAAACGAGAAGTCGAATTCACAATTGACTTAGTTCCTGATGCTAAGCCAATTTCAAAATCCCCATATCATATGGCTCCAATAGAACTTCTTGAATTGAAAAATCAATTGCAGGATTTTCTTGTCAAAGGCTTCATTCGTCCCAGTACTTCACCATGGGGAGCCCCTGTTTTGTTTGTTAAAAAGAAAGATGGTTCCATGAGACTTTGCATTGATTATAGAGCTTTGAATAACATCACTGTTAAAAACAAGTATACTTTGCCTCATATTGATGACTTGTTTGATCAGCTCCAGGGAGCTCAGTACTTTTCCAAGATTGACTTGAGATCCGAATACCATCAGCTGAAGGTGAAGGAGGATGACATCCCGAAAACAGCCTTTCGTACTAGATATGGGCATTATGAATTTGTTATTATGCCATTTGGGTTAACTAATGCACCTGCTGTATTCATGAATCTTATGAATAGAGTATTTCATGAGTTCTTGGATAAGTTTGTGGTTGTATTTAATGATGACATTCTAGTTTTTTCTAAAAATAAAGAGGAGCATGAAAAACATCTAAGGGTTGTTTTACAAACTTTAAAAGAAAAGAAACTATATGGAAAATTCAGCAAGTGTGATTTTTAGTTGCAACAGATTTCTTTTCTTGGGCACATTGTAAATAAGGATGGAATAATAGTTGATCCTGCAAAAACAAAAGTAGTTGATGAATGGCCAAGACCCACAAATGTTACAGAGATTCGTAGTTTTCTGGGGTTATCAAGTTATTACCGACGCTTTGTTAAGAACTTTGCACGGTTATCTAGCCCAATAACTAAGTTAACACGGAAAGGGGTTAAATTTGTTTGGACAGAGGAATGTGATGTTTGTTTTCCGGAACTAAAGAAGAGATTGGTGAATGCTCTAGTTTTGGCCTTACCTTCCCGGAATGGTGAGTTTTTCATCTACAGTGATGCTTCTTTGAAGGGACTTGGTTGTGTTTTGATGCAGAATGATCAGGTAATTGCCTATGCTTCGAGACAACTTAAACCTCATGAGCTGAATTATCCCACACCTGATTTGGAATTGGCAGCTGTGGTTTTTTCTTTGAAAATATGGAAGCATCATCTATACGGAACCAAATGCCAAATATATACTGACCATAAAAGTCTTAAGTATATATTCACTCAGAAGGAATTAAACACGAGTCAGAGAAGATGGCTAGAACTGATAAAGGATTATGACTGCACGATTAATTACCATCCTGGAAAACCAAACAAAGTAGCGGATGCCTTAAGTCGGAAAAATCATGCATCATTAACCATGCTACGTTTGGAACGTGATCCCTTGATTAATGATTTGATAAATTTTGGCTTAGAAGTTGTTGGTGCAGGGAATATATCTGTTTTGTTTCAGGTTTCAGTGCAGTCTTTGTTGTCATACAGAATTATGAAAGCACAGAGGGAAGACCGTGAGCTACAGAAAAAGGTAGAATTGGTTAAAATGGGTAAGTTTTCAGAATTTAATCTTGATAAAGATTGTGTTTTAAGGTTTGGAAAAAGGTTGTGTGTGCCTTGTGATTCCCAGCTGAAGAAAGAATTTTTGTGTGAAGCTCATAGTTCTCCATTTTTTGTTCATCTTGGAAGTACTAAGATGTACAGAGACCTTCAGGAGTATTACTGGTGGAATGGGATGAAAAGAGATATTGCTGATTTTACAATGAAATGTTTGACATGTCAGCAGGTTAAAGAAGAGCGACAGTTATCGAAGGGGATGCTTCAGCCTTTGCCGGTGCCAGAATGGAAATGGGAGAACATATCCATGGATTTTGTGGTGGGACTACCAAAGACTTCTCGAGGTAACAATGCGATATGGGTTATTGTTGATCAGCTAACAAAGTATGCTCATTTTCTTTCTATTCGAGATACAATGACATTAGATCAGCTTTCTCGATTGTACCTCAAAGAGATTGTCAGGTTACATGGAGTTCCTCTTTCCATTGTGTCTGACCGAGATCCCAGGTTCACTTCTAAATTTTGGAAGGGACTTCAAAAGTCTTTGGGCACAAAGTTGAATTTCAGTACAACTTTTCATCTTCAATCAGATGGGAAGTCAGAACGAACGATTCAAACTTTGGAGGATATGCTTCGAACTTGTTCAATGGACTATCAGGGAAGTTGGGATCATCATCTTTCACTAGTTGAGTTTTCTTATAATAACAGTTTCCATTCCAGTATTCAGATGGCACCTTTTGAGGCCTTGTATGGAAAGCGGTGTCGGACTCCTGCGTTTTGGGATGAAGTCGGTGAAAGAAAGTCGATGGGGCCAGAATTAGTAGAAGAAGTGGCTGAGAAAGTGAGGATGATCCAGCAACACATGAGGATAGCTCAGAGCAGGCAGAAAAGTTATGCAGATAACAGAAGGAAAGACTTCTCTTTCAAGGTAGGTGACCATGTTTTCCTTAAAATATCTCCTTGGAAAATTGTGATGCGTTTCGGTAAGAAAGGGAAACTAAGTCCACAGTTCATCGGTCCTTTTGAAATCTTGGATAAAGTTGGAACAGTTGCGTACCGCGTAGCTTTGCCTCCGATCTTGTTTCAGGTACACAATGCTTTTCATGTTTCGATGTTGAGAAAGTATGTTCCAGATTCATCACATGCCTTGAGGCCGGAAGAAGTTCAGCTAGCAGAGAACCTTTCTTATGAAGAAAAACCGGTTCAGATTCTTGATCGAAGAGAATAGGTATTGCGGAATAAGGTAATCCACCAGGTAAAGGTTTTGTGGAGAAACCACATGGTTGAAGAAGCAACATGGGAGTCTAAAAATGCTATGAGGGAAAAATACCCTCAGTTGTTTAATAAGTAAATAAAATTGCGAGGACGCAATTTCAAGAAGGTGGGGATAATGTAACATCCCAAGGTTTTCTAAAAATAAATTGAAAATGCTTGAAATTTTGTTTAAGGTATATATTTATAAGTATCCTTTAAACATAATTTTATTTCTTCTATGTTTTGAATTTCAAGAAACTGTCATCTACGATTGTGTTCAGTATGTTATTTCGAGTCTAATGGAACAAACTTGTTTTTTTTGGTGAATAGTTACATGCCATTATGAATAGTAATATGAATAATAATATGAATAGTAATATGACCTCATGAATAGTAAATAATAATAATATTTTTTTTCCATGGCAATAGGATAATTTGATCTTAATTAATTTTCCAATGTCACATGAAACTAGTTGCACTTAAATATTGTTATTTTTCGAATTAACTGTGACCTTATTTAAAAATTAAATTAATAATATTTAGAAAATTCTTTTTGAAAAATGGAGTTCATTTTTTAATTCTACACATCGAAAAATGGTTGGGGTAAACTTTTGGTATTTTTCTGAAACTCTTGAATTTTCAGTGAATAGTGAAATACGGTAAAATACCGTATAATCAATTTATCAGTAAAAATGCACTATTTATGACATCATAAGTGATGAAAGGCCACTTGCCTCGAACTCACTTGATATTTTCACTAATTAAGGCCACTTGATTTGAGATTATTCATATCCTTGATAAAAATATTATAATAATAATTAAAATAATCTAAAATACCTCCCCTCCCCCACTATAAATACCACCCTCACTCCCCTATTCCTCTCACACCTCTCAAGCCTTTAGCATTGTCTAATTTCTGCCAAATTCCCTCCCCAATCCTCTTCCCCACGTCCTAGAGCTGCTGGTCTCACCAAAAGACCAAAACCAAAGCCCTTAAGAAGGATCTCAAGGAGAAGAGATCAAGAGGTAAACATCCTCTTTCATTTCCATTCTTTCCTTCCATTTTATGTTATTCTCTTCCTTTCCCTTTGTCTTTTGTTGGGATATTTCATTTAATATTTCCCCTTACTGTCCAAATTTTGTATGAATGATGAGATATTCCATTCCTCTCATCAATCTTATTTTTATGAAATTTTAAGAGACGTCGTTAGGCTGCCGAATTTTTGTAAGAAATTTATCATGTTTTCTTCATTTCAAGATTCCCTTCTCTTCGTTCTTCACCCCCTCTTATCCAAGAGGCATGAAATTTCTAGAATCATGTATATTCTGGATGTTTTCATTTTTATGGAAAATTACAAATCATTATTCCCCTCCTCTCTCACTTATTTAAAGAAATCAAAAAACATTGTCCATTTGTGTCGAATTACCGATATCGTGGACGATGTATTTTCAATCTCCATTAACTCTTTCAAGTCTGGTCATGAAACCATTTATATGGTTGAACCAGGTTATAATATATGGTTTATGAATCATATAAGGTTATGGAATTCTTTTGTACTCATGATTCAAATTTATAAGACTAAATGAAGTTGTAATTATCAAAGAACCACTTAAATTATCTAAACGAACATAATTAATGTTTAACTTATAAATCATCATCATATAAAGCACAAAAGTGATAAATGGTATAATTTATGGTACTGGAATTATGTAAATACTACTCCATTCAAATTCTGGAGTTTCACTTCCAATCAACAAGAACGATTCATCATGAACCGATTGTGAAAATCACAAAAGAACTCACCCAAAATAATGCAAGGAACAAATACTAACAAATAAGGGGTGAAATGAGGTTATGAAATGACCATATAAGATGTTATAAACATGAACATGTTTCAGTAAAATAATAATAACACTCTTTTAACCATTATACAGGAGGTTTAAACAATTTTGAAGTAAGAAAAGCCCAAGGTAAGGGAATTCTTAACCCGATTTCCATTCTTTGGGTTAACCTTCTACTTTATAATTTATGTGCTATTTAAATTGTTTGTGTGATGGGTTCTGTTTATATTATGTTTAATTATGTGTATTTACAGATTATATACGTATTCCATCCACTCAATTAAGTCTCACTTAAAGTATATGATGTTTATAAGGGACTTTTATTCTAAAATCTTTTTTTTAAAATTATGTTTTGCAATATTCAAAAGCAATGTTTTTATGCTATTGTTTATGTTGTATGATTATGCTTGGGTTATTGGGCATTGTTTATGATGAAGGGTGGGACCTATATTTCCCTCCAATTCATTGGGTATGAGTAAGTTGGAGGTCGGCCGTATGGTTACTCCAAGTGTAACTGTGATGGTTACACAGAGTAAGGTAGCCGTGAGGGTTACAAATTTTAAGGTAGCCAAGATGGTTACAAGATTATGTAAGTAATGCCCCAATATACCTCTATGATTATAATTATGTTTGTGTGGATCTTGTGTAAATCTCATGTTACGCTAAGTAAGATTTTATGGGCGGAAAGCATGTCTTTTGAAAATGTTTTCATACGTCATGCGTATTCATGGACTAATGTGATTTTTCCTTCTTTTTCATACCTTACTGAGCTTTTGTGCTCATCCCAAGTTTTTAAATGATTTTTCACTGGTTAATGATGAGTAATACAAGGAAGTAAGACATGTTAAATGTTGAAGAATTGTCAAGGAGTCTTGTTTTTTTTTTAATGTTTTATATTCTGAGGATAATGGAAATTGATTTTATGGTATCCACTATGTAATAATGTGTAATGTTATGAATGTTTTGTCTTAATTCTATAAAGCTATAAACTTTAAAAGACCCTCAATGTATAATGAAGTGTTTTCTTAAATAAATTCAAGATTATGTATGAAATAAGTGCGGGTCCTTATAGTGGTGATTGATCTAGATATTTATAATTTGAGGAGTTGTTCTAAAGCCGTTAGAGATTCATGGCCAATTTTGATGATTTTTTATGAGTATGAGTTGTATTGTGGTTTCTATATTATCCCTCTTGTTTCTCATATCTTATAGGGTAATTACTCCCATATATATATATATATATTATAACCTCAGTTCTTATCACCAACCCATGACCTATTAGAGGTAGGCTTCAAGAATAATTTTTGAACTTCTCTCATTTCTGACCCCGGATGGGTACCTTTGGGAGAGGGGGTTGTGACATAGTGGTATAAAAGGTAACAGTTGAGAGATAGGATGTAGTTTAGAGTTAGGAACCATTTAGATTCATGGTTTGGTAGAGGAATCATGTTAGTTGGGATTTTTACATGATGTAAAAAAGGGATATTAGATATAACATTGTATTTTAGATGCCTCTATGATCCAACACAAGGACCTTCAAAATTACAAGATATTATAAGAGAACTGCTACTATTTTAAATATAGATACCAAGAAAAGGATCATGTATAATTATTGTATATGCGTGTGTTTAAAAGGGGTTTACAATGTGAAAAGGTTAAAAAATGAAGTAACCAACTTACCTTAAATTATCTATTTATCTTGTTAGGAGTCCTTAATTTTTATCATTTATAAGGGTGTATATAGGTTAATCTTCCCCTCAGATTCATGTTGATAACATTTATAAAGATGTGTTATAAAATCACCATAGGGTGGAGGATATACACGACATTTCTTATAGGAGGTTACTCTGAGGGTTCTAGCACCAGAGTCTATAGAAGTCTAAGAGATATATTCCATATCTTGGGAAATAAGTTTTGTTTGAGGAGTTAGTGATAGAATTTGGTTTCAATTGTTTTTAGAGGGAGCACTATGATTTATTGTCTATAATGACGCTGTGTGGATCAGCATGACAGTGATGATTATTATTTCTCAGGGTTTGCAAAGATTTTGTTTTGTTTTGTGAGGGATGTTCTAAGGAATTTGTCAGAGATTTGTTTCTTTCTTGGACCTAAAGAGGGGTATATTTTCAATATGTGGTACATTCCCACCATTATGGATTCTCTGAGCTCCGCTCTTGATTTTCAGTGATACTTTTGAATTTATTTATGGAGCTGAAAACCCTCTAATTTTAATCCCATTGAAGTGAATTACCAAGTTTATCATCATTACTTGATTTCTATCCCTCCAGATGAGTATAGGGAAACCTCATTGTTCACTCAATTGAAACCACCAAATAAATACTCATTCCATGAAAATTTGTATCACTTAAACCTTTTAGTTTTCAACCCACACCTAATTACCTTTAGAGATTGTAAACACAACTCATTCCATAGGAATAGTGTTGATATGGGGATGTTGCATGGGGAAAGGAGTTTCTATGAAATTATCCATATCATTCTATTATTCTCTCCTAAGACCCTTGTTGGGTCTAATGGTATGGGTTTTTATCATCACGTGCATCCTATACTCTTCTCTCGGATATAATGTGGTGGATATTTTATCTAGGGAAGGGGTTATTCTATGAATTAATTTATTTATAATCAATATACTCTTCACTCCTTATATGTGATATGGGAAATGGTTCAAGAAAAGAATAATATTTCATGTATGCCTTTAATTTAATTTTTTCTAGTGTTGGATGAATTACTCTATCTATTGTAAACTAATTTCTTGTATGTTATGGGTTGTTCATGAGGTGTTGTATATGATATGGAAGTGCGTTTTCATGCTTACATACTTGAAAGGGATTCCTATAATAATTTTTATATATGTTATGACCTTGAGCTTATTAAGATAGGGGTAACTCAACATATCATAGTATGTTATATTACAAAATGTTTTAAAACCATTAAGGTGAGTAAGTGCCACCAAAAGTGGATGATATCATGGTATGGTGGACAGGTTCTTTGGTTTGTATGTTTTTGGAAGATCTATTGATCTTGGTACATGTAATTATTGGCAAATATTATGTGACTTTGATATAGAACTCTTGAAATTAATGGAATTCAAATATGGTTAATGGGAAATGGAAAATGGGGCAATATATCCTTTGTAGATTTTGCATGAGTGTGCCCCTAGTAAATAAAGGTTTGATAAAAAACTTGGAAGGGATTTTAAATCCAAACAAAGTGATTAGTTTAAGCCAAATTATTTATTTTCAATTCATGTAATATTTTAATTATTATTTACCCAAGTTTTCTGGTTATGTGTGTTGATATTAAATTTCTAAAGTGCATAGTTGTGCCGTGTTAGTTGAATAAAATGATTTTGATGAAAGCATCATGAAACTCATGTTAATTATGAAATGTTTTTAGAAAATACTTTTTTTTGAGTATGAAATCCATGAATTTGTTTTACACTGTGAAAAAATATTCATTGAGACCCACTTGGAAAAAATTATTTTTTCACAATAAGTTTTATTGAATACAATTTTAAATCTTAAACGAGACTTTTATCTATTTTAAAAGCTATTTTAAAAATTTATTAGAAGTGTTTTATAAAATAATATTTTTATTAATATAATTTTATGAAAAAATATTTAAAAATGAGATTCAATTGATAACACACCCAAGTAAATTTTTTAAAAATTGTAGATAAAGGTGTTTTCTCCCAAATCGTGTTCTATTCCATTTTTTATAATCAATGTGGATTTATTTTTTAATGGTGTACCAATTTTTAATGTTTATTTGATTTTATATTCATTTCTTGATGTTTTTTTAGTTTTCTATGTGTCCATTGATGTGATTATGTGATCTTACTTTGGAATGAGAGTCGTATATTAATGATTAATATTCCAAAGTTTTTTAATTATTTATTTTATTGGGATGATGTATTTGAAATCTTGTTGATATATGATATTGTTTTTATAATTATATAATTTTTTATTAATAGAAATAATCATTTTTCAGATATATCACCCCAGGATATTTTTTATAGTGTTTTATATCTATACACTTTGTTCTTATAGTGGTTTTGTGTTCAAAATATAGTGAGAACCTTGAGAGGTATCTTGTAGGGTGGTTTATTTATCCCTAATCTATTCCCTTTCCCTATTCTATTTGTTTTAATTCTTAAGGATGAGAATTATTTTATAATTATATAATGTAACGGTTCAAATTTTATTAAGCTCTTCATTTTCATTTTAAAATGTCTAGTGTTTCAGGAAAAATTTCATAAATTTAGAAGTTTCTTTAAAATTATTTTTTTAATTTATGATGTGTTTTTAAAATGGTTTTAAAAATTAATGAAGTAATTTTGATGTTTTAAAATTGTATTTGGAATTTAATTTAGAAGTTTTAAAGTAATTTAATTAATTTTATAGTCATTTTGGAAATTTGGAAATTATAATAAATAATTTTTTATTAGTTTTCCAATTTAATAAGTAATATTTTCAATAAAATATTTATCCTTACACATGTTTTTGAATTTTCATAAGTGTATTCGGTTTTTTAATGGTTTAGGTATGAGTATAAAAAAGTTTATACTTCTTGTGTATGGGTAAGACATTGTTTTTATGCCCCATGTATGGGTAAGTGCTGATTTTATTGTGTTAGGTAATGGTAACCTAGACCCCTTATGTATTTCATTATGTAAAATTAACATTGCATAATTGTAACCTAGATCTTTTATGCACTGCGTAAAGGTAGTAACCAACCTATGTAAGGGTAAACCAGTTATACTACAAGCCACATAAGGGTAATTTGATAAGGGTGGTGTTGTGTAATGGTACTCACGTAAGGGAGCCGACTCACGTTAGTGTAATCTCGTAAACCTATGAAGGGAATCCATGAGACCCTAAAGCACACATAAGGTTACTCAACGCTCACTTAAAGGTAAAGTCTTGCATGTGTATAAGAACTAGTGAATTTCCTATACTTATATAAGGGTAGTTCAACACTGCCTAAGGGTATTTGGGATTTCTTAAAATCCATGTAAGGCTAACTCCATTGCTATGTAAAGGTAACCTCAACCTCTCCTCCCGTACATAAGGCTATGATTCAACCTGATTAAGGGTAACCTTGATTTTATTCTACTTGTGTAAGGGTAAAACTATTTTACCCTTATGCAGTGAGTATGTCTCATGTAAGGGTATAATTTTTTTCCTAAAAATCCGAGTTTTCTTCTCGAAACAATCTATAATGTGGTTTTTACAAAAAATAATTAGAATAAAAGATAAATATATGGGGTTTTCTTAGTTAAGGGTTTTAAATGTGTTATTTTTTACTCTTCCTAATTTTAGGTGTTATAAATGGGTTGTATGAGAATTAGTTTGGGGATAATTAAATAGATATTTTATATATGTGTAAACCTATATCCATATTCTAAAATAATAGATCTACCCCTTCTATTATATTCTTCCTTATCAAGTTTGGAAGGTCCAAAAATCAACTTACTTGATCTGTAAGCCTGTAGAAAATTTATCTGAGGCTCGTCCTATGATTATCAAGCTATTATCATCTTCCTATCTCCTCTATATGCTACAACTTGGAAACTTCATTCTTTCAGGTAGGGAATATGTGAATTTTAATTATTATTATACTATAAATGTATGTAATTATCATGATTTTTACTCTTTTTTTAGATTTTGTGATTAATGATAATCAAATTGAAATATGGAAAAATAATTACATATAGAATAAATATGTTACAATCTAGAAGTTATAAAATAAGTAGATAAAATGAATCATGCGTAATTTCATCGACCATATATTATTAATTATAGAATTTATAATGGAAATTTAATTTATGTATTATATGTAGAGACTCGGGTTTTTGGCCCTGTCAGACTTTGGAATATTTCTACGAATAATTCCAGAGCTAGGCGTGAAGACGGCGTGCAATTCCGAGGCCCGGTGTGCCCGGAATTAATTTTATAAAAATATTAAGTATTTTTATACTATGCATGTGGCGGGGGTGTGATATCTCCTAAAAGGTATCTCAGAACGGGAATCTGAGGGCACGGTTACGTCCGGAACGTGCCGTTTACCCTAGGCGGGGTGTAAACTTTGCGGGCGCGGGCCTGCGGTGAGAAACGCCATCGGGGGCGTTTCCGTAAATAAGTAGCAACTTAGTGGGCGAGCGTCGGCTCGAATAACTTCTGAACGGAGTCTCGGATGGAAAATCTGAGACTGCCGTTGCGTTCAGAACGACGCGTTTACCCTAGGGGTGACCTTACTTTTGTTCGCATCGGGCGTCGGGTCCGAGGCGAGTTTGGCGTCGGCGGGTCGCTGATATAAATATCAGCGCCCCCCCCCCCCCTTTTATTGTTCTTCGTCGTTCTTCGCCGTTCTTCGCCGCCACTCCTCCGAATCGAGCAAACGGAGCGCCCACGAGCTCAGAATTCGACGGCGGACGTTCCAGGAGTGCGCAACGGAAGCTCGGGAGCGCAGATCTTAGGCAGAACGTCGGAGTTTCGCCCGCGTGGTAGGCGGTTTTGAGTTTTAACCCCCGATCCCGTTTTTGCTGCGTTTTTCTGAAAATTGAAGCCGTAGCAGTGTAGATCGGGTCCCGAGGGTCGCGTAGACGCCTCCGGATTGCAAAACGGACCAACGGGGTGCCCCCGACGGTCCGCGGAAGATCCGCCGGCGTGGCGCCGGCGCCGGCGGATTCCGGCGGCCCAGCGCGGCGGCGCGCGGCGGAGCCGCGGAGGCGCCCGGTGGAGCGCCGCCGGCCAGGGCGGGCCGGCGGCGGCGGCCGGTCCAGGCCGGCCGGACGGGCCGGTCGGGGCCGGAACGACCACTCTTCGCATACGGGGGTCTTTAAACCCCCGTATCTTGCACTCCGGGAGTCGGATTCGCGCGCCGTTTGCGGCGACGTGACCCTGACGACGAGGCGAACCCTCCGGTGTGGGTTTGAGGGTTTAAAGGTTCGGGATCGTGGCCCGGGAGCTAGAAACGTCATATAAAATAATACTATTTTATTATTTTACGACTTCGGGCCGTTGTAACTTCTAACCGGAGCGTCCGTTTGACGTGCCGTCAGTGGCGTTGGGACCCTGATGGTATGATGGAATTTTTGAGATGGTTTCCAGGTGTTGGGACTGCGAACGGGGTGCGGGCCCCACGAGGCCGGGTTTTGGCGTTTGCGGGGAAACACAGCTTTTACACCAGGAGTCCGATTTTGGCGGATGAATAGTCGATCCTGTGTGTTTTTCCAAGAGGATCGCAATGGCGCGATCCGTTCGACGAGTTTCGGAATCCAGGCGTGGGCCCCACCCGAGCCGGCCTTCAGTGAATAGTACCTTTTTCACCGGGTGTCCGTTTTGGGCGAGCGAGTAGTCGATTCCGCTTGTTTTTCCGAGGGGATCGCCGTGGTGTGATCCGCCCGATGGGTTTCGGGATCGTTGTGTGGGCCCCGCACGAGCTAGCTACGGTGAATAGTGTCGTTTTCACCGGTGCTCCGTTTCGGGCGAGTAAACAGCCTATCCTGCGTGTTTTTCCGCGTGGAACGCGATGGTTGCCTCGGTTTTGGCTTCGGAGGTGCGCAGTGTGGCTTTGAGGCGAGTCACTCGGGTTAGCGACGGTTGGACCAGCAGTGGTTGAGGGTTCTCCCTTGGTTCGTTCCTACGAGGGTTCGTGTGGTATCACAACCTTCGTATGGGTTTGTGATCCTCTCGATGGGATGTTTGAACTGTTAGAGTTGTGGTATCCCTCCGGTGGGCCCGGAGTGGATCCTCTAGCATCTTTACCCTAGATCGGGTTCTTGGTATCGCTGTGACCGCTTATTCACGGGCAGCGATCCCCTATCTAGCAGGTTAACCCCGTAGGGTTTGTGGCATCATCGGGAATATGATCCCCTACGCGGTGGGTCGTGCATAGTAGGGTTGTGGCATTGTCGGGTTTACGATCCCCTACTCAGCATGATGTTTATAGTAGGGTTGCGGCATCGTTGGTTATACGATCCCCAAATCAGCGCTTGGTGTCGGTAGGGTTGCAGTATCGTTGGTTATGCGATCCCCTACTCATCGCGTGGTTTCGGTAGGGTTGCGACATCGTCAGTTCGATCCCCTACATCGCGAGTTATACCAGATAGGGTTCCGGTATCGTCGTGACCATATTTATATGGACGATGATCCTCTATCTGAGTGTGGAGCTTCTATCGAGCGCCAGATCGGGTTGTGGCATCCCCTAGCGGATCCTGGGTGTGATCCCCCATCTGTGAGAACTACGTATGCTAGATCGGGTCGTGGTATCCCCCAGCGGACCCTGGGAGTGATCCCCTATCTGTGAGCTACGTATACCGGGGTGGGTCTTGGTATCCCCTAGCGGACTCTAGCGGCGATCCCCTATCCGAGGAGTTTGGCGGTTATGTTGTTTCAGCGATGTTTCCTCAATGATGCTATCCGATGAGCGTGGTCTCTCGGGTTAGCGTCTGTGATGTTTGCGAGTATCCCGATGGAGTGTATCTCTCGGATGAGTGTTATCTGGTATGACAGTGTTCGTGGTGTACTCTCCTGGTTGTGGACAGTTGCTGGTGATGAGGTCGGTACCTCTTGTGGCTTTGTGGCGTGAGCTGTGTATATCTGGATTGTTCAAGGTGTATGTATGGGCATACACCTGAGCTGAGCTGAGCTGACTAGTTGTGTTTGGCCGAGGATGGTCACGAGATGGAGTTTCTCTCTCGTCTGGGTTCCCTCTGGCTGGGTTGAGCAGACTGTTGCCTTTCAGTTTCTCCCTTGGGTTTTGGGTTTTTGGGGTGCCTACTGAGTATGTTTATACTCACCCCTGCACGGGCTTTGCCCGCACATGTTTGTGTCTTGTGCAGACCACAGGCCTTTTGACGGAGTCCCAGGAGGACCCGGAGCAGGCAGAGCTTAGTGAGCGAGTTGACCGGGGTGTTTACCGGAGCTGTGCCGAGGGAGCTTTCCGGCGGGTGTTTGTGGCAGCGTTTCCCTTCTTCAGAGCAGGTTGGACGTGCTTTGTAGTTTTCATTTGGTGGGCCCTGTTTTTCCCTTGTACTTTTGTTGTTGCACTCTGGTTTGGGATAGATTGTATGCATGCATTTACATTTCAGTTTCTATATCTCTGCACTGTTGCATGGATGTGTTTGTGGGTGCGTGTGTACAAGTACCTTAGGCTAATGCCTCCCATGTGTGTACTCGGCGCTGGCCGCCAGCCCCTGGCCTATTGGAGGCGGGCTTGGGGAGTCGCGGCTCGAGCCCCGTTGGGTCGGGTCGTGACAGAGTGGTATCAGAGGAGGTTCCACCTTTGGGATCTCTGAGCGTAGCTGGTCTAGCTGTGAGCTTGTTTTGGGTTGCATAGCGGTAGTGTTAGGATGTTTCGAGTTCGACTTTTAGGCCAGGGACTCCAGTGTTGGTGCGGCGGCCGACGTATCCATACACCAGGACTCTGATAACCTGGCTTTTGACTCGGGACATTCGTACACTGGTCGCGGGGACATAATGGTACATGCATCATATAGGACTGGGTTTTGGGTTTTCCTTGTCCTTCTTGAGTCAGCTCTCCAGATATACTCTTTGACTGTGGTGTTTTGTGAATGTATTTCAGGATGCCTCCACGACGACAGCGAGCGAGGGTTCCACAACAGGATTGTGTTGATGACCCGCCCCGTGTAGTGGCTGTGGAGCAGGGTGAAGGTTCTGAGGTTGCACCTCCAGGTGGTCTGCCAGTTGAGCCACCACCTGTTGAGCAGCTGGTTGTGCCGGCGGTGCAGGACGAGGTTGCACGCAGGCTGAGTGCGCTACACGAGTTCCAGAGGCAGCGACCTCTGAGGTTACGGGGTGATCCAGACCCCGAGGCAGCTGATGAATGGCTTGAGGCAGTCACCCGAGTTTTCCGCCTAGTGAGAACACCTCCGGATCAGATGGTGGTCCTAGCGGCGAGCCTTCTGCATGGTTCTGCCGGGCGATGGTGGAGTTTGGTGACGCAGTCCCATGACGAGGAGACGCTCACGTGGGCAGAGTTTGAGCAGCTCTTCAGGGAGGAGTTCTATCCGGTGACGCTGAGGTCAGTGCGGATCCAAGAGCTTCTACAGCTTCGACAGGAGAGCCTGACTGTGTCGGAGTACTCAGCGAGGTTTACAGACCTGTCGCGCTACTCCCTGGATATGGTTCGAGACCCGTTCTTTAGGGCTTGGACCTTCGAGCAGGGCTTACGCCGGGATATCCGAGCAGGTGTGGTTTCCCTGTGTCTGCCCACCTATGCTGGAGTGCTGGAGCGAGCGCTGGTGGTGGAGAGCTTTCTGGCCGAGCAGATCTCGCCTGTTAGTGCTGGGCACTCGAGAGAGGAGACTTCTTCGGTCGGATCAGCATCTGGTAGCCGACGTCAGACTCAGGGGTCTGGACGTGGCCGACGTTTCAGGAGGCGACCCCAGGATGGGGGGTCTGAGACTCGGAGCTCACAAGGCTCGTAGGCCAGTTTTGGTCAGCCACAGGAGAGGCGGTGTTACGCTTGCGATGGTCGGGGACATCTTTCTAGAGATTGTCCGACCCGACGTGCTGCTGAGAGGGAGCCGGTCGATGGACCGCCTTGGCAGAGGCAGCGTCTTGAGCAAGGAGGTCCACAGGGCGTCAGACGTGGCGTCGGAGCTGGTGCAGTGGGAGGCGGTGGTAGATAGTACCAGTTGCCACCACCCCCACCCCCAGGTGGTCCACGCCTAGCACATGGAGCTGGTGGTCGAGGGCGAGGAGAGCTGCATGCCCTGGAGGCTGTTGACCCAGAGGCACCACAGATGGATAGAGGTACGCCTTGTGTCTTTTCTACTTACTGCAGTAGTTTGTCAGACACTGTTTAGCGGTACTCTTTCCTTTCGTTGCTTGCTCGAGTTTTGTTCAGGGCGTTGGTAAGACCCTGAGTGGTTGTTGCTGGTGAGCTCGCTGGTGTGTGAGACCCAGTTGAGAGTTCAGTCGCTTTCCTTGTGCTTGGGGCTTTTCGGGGATGAAAAGTTCTAAGGGGGGAGGATGTAGTGACTCTAGGTTTTTGGCCCTGTCAGACTTTGGAATATTTCTACGAATAATTCCAGAGCTAGGCGCAAAGACGGCGTGCGATTCCGAGGCCCGGTGTGCCCGGAATTAAATTTATAAAAATATTAAGTATTTTTATACTATGCACGTGGCGGGGGTGTGATATCTCCTAAACGGTAGCTCAGAACGGGAATCTGAGGGCACGGTTGCGTCCGGAACATGCCGTTTACCCTAGGCGGGGTGTAAACTTTGCGGGCGCGGGCCTGCGGTGAGAAACGCCACCGAGGGTGTTTCTGTAAATAAGTAGTAACTTAGTGGGCGAGCGTCGGCTCGAATAACTTCTGAACGGAGTCTCAGATGGAAAATCTGAGACCGCCGTTGCGTTCAGAACGACGTGTTTACCTTATGGGTGACCTTACTTTTGTTCGCATCGGGCGTCGGGTCCGAGGCGAGTTTGGCGCCGGCGGGTCGCTAATATAAATATCAGCGCCCCCCCCCCCTTTTATTGTTCTTCATCGTTCTTCGCCGTTCTTCGCCGCCACTCCTCCGAATCGAGCAAACGGAGCGCCCACGAGCTCAGAATTCGACGGTGGATGTTCCAGGAGTGCGCAGCGGAAGCTCGGGAGCGCGGATCTGAGGCAGAACGTCGGCGTTTCGCCCGCGAGGTAGGCGGTTTTGAGTTTTAACCCCCGATCCCATTTTTGCTGCGTTTTTCTGCAAATTGAAGCCGTAGCAGTGTAGATCGGGTCCCGAGGGACGCGTAGACGCCTCCAGATTGCAAAACGGACCACCGGGGTGCCCCCGGCGGTCCGCGGAAGATCTGCCGGCGCGGCACCGGCGGCCCAGCGCGGCGGCGCGCGGCGGAGCCGCGGCGGCCCGCGGCGGCCCGCGGCGGAGCGCCGCCGGCCAGGGCGGGCCGGCGGCGGCGGCCGGTCCAGGCCGGCCGGACCGGCCGTTCGGGGCCGGTCCGACCACTCTTCGCATACGGGGGTCTTTAAACCCCCGTATCTTGCACTCCGGGAGTCGGATTCGCGCGCCGTTTGCGGCGACGTGACCCTGACGACGACGCGAACCCTCCGGTGTGGGTTCAAGGGTTTAAAGGTTCGGGATCGTGGCCCGGGAGCTAGAAACGTCGTATAAAATAATACTATTTTATTATTTTATGACTTCGGGCCGTTGTAACTTCTACCCGGAGCGTCCGTTTGACGTGCCGTCAGTGGCGTTGGGACCCTGATGGTATGACGGACTTTTTGAGATGGTTTCCGGGTGTTGGGACTGCGAACGGGGTGCGGGCCCCACGAGGCCGGGTTTTGGCGTTTGCTGGGAAACACAGCTTTTACACCAGGAGTCCGATTTTGGCGGATGAATAGTCGATCCTGTGTGTTTTTCCGAGAGGATCGCAATGGCGCGATCCGTTCGACGAGTTTTGGAATCCAGGCGTGGGCCCCACCCGAGCCGGCCTTCGGTGAATAGTACCTTTTTCACCGGGTGTCCGTTTTGGGCGAGCGAGTAGTCGATTCGACTTGTTTTTCCGAGGGGATCGCCGTGGTGTGATCCGCCCGATGGGTTTCGGGATCGTTGTGTGGGCCCCGCACGAGCTAGCTACGGTGAATAGTGTCGTTTTCACCGATGCTCCGTTTCGGGCGAGTAAACAGCCTATCCTGCGTGTTTTTCCGCGTGGAACGCGATGGTGGCCTCGGTTTTGGATTCGGAGGTGCGCAATGTGGCTTTGAGGGGAGTCGCTCGGGTTAGCGACGGTTGGACCAGCAGTGGTTGAGGGTTCTCCCTTGGTTCATTCCTACGAGGGTTCGTGTGGTATCACAACCTTCGTATGGGTTTGTGATCCTCTCGATGGGATGTTTGAACTGTTAGAGTTGTGGTATCCCTCCGGTCGGCCCGGAGTGGATCCTCTAGCATCTTTACCCTAGATCGGGTTCTTGGTATCGTTGTGACCGCTTATTCACGGGCAGCGATCCCCTATCTAGCAGGTTAACCCCGTAGGGTTTGTGGCATCATCGGGAATATGATCCCCTATGCGGTGGGTCGTGCATAGTAGGGTTGTGGCATCGTCGGGTTTACGATCCCCTACTCAGCATGATGTTTATAGTAGGGTTGCGGCATCGTTGGTTATACGATCCCCTACTCAGCGCTTGGTGTCAGTAGGGTTGCAGTATCGTTGGTTATGCGATCCCCTACTCATCGCGTGGTTTCGGTAGGGTTGCGGCATCGTCAGTTCGATCCCCTACATCGCGAGTTATACCAGATAGGGTTCCAGTATCTTCGTGACCATCTTTATATGGACGATGATCCTCTATCTGAGTGTGGAGCTTCTGTCGAGCGCCAGATCGGGTTGTGGCATCCCCTAGCGGATCCTGGGTGTGATCCCCCATCTGTGAGAACTACGTATGCCAGATCGGGTCGTGGTATCCCCCAGCGGACCCTGGGAGTGATCCCCTATCTGTGAGCTACGTATACCGGAGGGGGTCTTGGTATCCCCTAGCGGACTCTAGCGGCGATCCCCTATCCGAGGAGTTTGGCGGTTATGTTGTTTCAGCGATGTTTCCTCAGTGATGCTATCCGATGAGCGTGGTCTCTCGGGTGAGCGTCTGTGATGTTTGCGAGTATCCCGATGGAGTGTATCTCTCGGATGAGTGTTATCTGGTATGACAGTGTTCGTGGTGTACTCTCCTGGTTGTGGACAGTTGCTGGTGATGAGGTCGGTACCTCTTGTGGCTTTGTGGCGTGAGCTGTGTATATCTGGATTGTTCAAGGTGTATGTATGGGCATACACCTGAGCTGAGCTGAGCTGACTAGTTGTGTTTGGCCGAGGATGGTCACGAGATGGAGTTTCTCTCTCGTCTGGGTTCCCTCTGGCTGGGTTGAGCAGACTGTTGCCTTTCAGTTTCTCCCTTGGGTTTTGGGTTTTTGGGGTGCCTACTGAGTATGTTTATACTCACCCCTGCACGGGCTTTGCCCGCACATGTTTGTGTCTTGTGCAGACCACATGCCTTTTGACGGAGTCCCAGGAGGACCCGGAGCAGGCAGAGCTTAGTGAGCGAGTTGACCGGGGTGTTTACCGGAGCTGTGCCGAGGGAGTTTTCCGGTGGGTGTTTGTGGCAGCGTTTCCCTTCTTCAAGGCATGTTGGACGCGCTTTGTAGTTTTCTTTTGGTGGGCCCTGTTTTGCCCTTGTACTTTTGTTGTTGCACTCTGGTTTGGGATAGATTGTATGAATGCATTTACATTTCAGTTTCTATATCTCTGCACTGTTGCATGAATGTGTTTGTGGGTGCGTGTGTACAGGTACCTTAGGCTAATGCCTCCCATGTGTGTGATAGCCTACTCGGCGCTGGCCGCCAGCCCCTGGCCTATTGGAGGCGGGCTTGGGGAGTCGCGGCTCGAGCCCCGTTGGGTCGGGTCGTGACAGAGTGGTATCAGAGGAGGTTCCACCTTTGGGATCTCTGAGCGTAGATGGTCTAGCTGTGAGCTTGTTTTGGGTTGCATAGCGGTAGTGTTAGGATGTTTCGAGTTGGACTTTTAGGCCAGGGACTCCAGTGTTGTTGCGGCTGCCGACGTATCGATACACCAGGACTCTAATAACCTGGATTTTGACTCGGGACATTCGTACACTGGTCGCGGGGACATAATGGTACATGCATCATATAGGACTGGGTTTTGGGTTTTCCTTGTCCTTCTTGAGTCAGCTCTCCAGATATACTCTTTGACTGTGGTGTGTCTTGAATGTATTTCAGGATGCCTCCACGACGACAGCCAGCGAGGGTTCCACAACAGGATTGTGCTGATGACCTGCCCCGTGTAGTGGCTGTGGAGCAGGGTGCAGGTTCTGAGGTTGCACCTCCAGGTGGTCTGCCAGTTGAGCCACCACCTGTTGAGCAGCTGGTTGTGCCGGCGGTGCAGGACGAGGTTGCACGCAGGCTGAGTGCGCTACACGAGTTCCAGAGGCAGCGACCTCTGAGGTTACGGGGTGATCCAGACCCCGAGGCAGCTGATGACTGGCTTGAGGCAGTCACCCGAGTTTTCCGCCTAGTGAGAACACCTCCAGATCAGATGGTGGTCCTAGCGGCGAGCCTTCTGCATGGTTCTGCCGGGCGATGGTGGAGTTTGGTGACGCAGTCCCATGACGAGGAGACGCTCACGTGGGCAGAGTTTGAGCAGCTCTTCAGGGAGGAGTTCTATCCGGTGACGCTGAGGTCAGTGCGGATCCAAGAGCTTCTACAGCTTCGACAGGAGAGCCTGACTGTGTCGGAGTACTCAACGAGGTTTACAGACCTGTCGCGCTACTCCCTGGATATGGTTCGAGACCCGTTCTTTAGGGATTGGACCTTCGATCAGGGCTTACGCCGGGATATCCGAGCAGGTGTGGTTTCCCTGTGTCTGCCCACCTATGCTGGAGTGCTGGAGCGAGCGCTGGTGGTGGAGAGCTTTCTGGTCGAGCAGATCTCGCCTGTTAGTGCTGGGAACTCGAGAGCGGAGACTTCGTCGGTCGGATCAGCATCTGGTAGCTGAAGTCAGACTCAGGGGTCTGGACATGGCCGACGTTTCAGGAGGCGACCCCAGGATGGGGGGTCTGAGACTCGGAGCTCACAAGGCTCGTAGGCCAGTTTTGGTCAGCCGCAGGAGAGGCGGTGTTACGCTTGCGATGGTCGGGGACATCTTGCTAGAGATTGTCCGACCCGACGTGCTGCTGAGAGGGAGCCGGTCGATGGACCGCCTTGGCAGAGGCAGCGTCTTGAGCAAGGAGGTTCGCAGGGCGTCAGACGTGGCATCGGAGCTGGTGCAGCGGGAGGCGGTGGTAGACAGTACCAGTTGCCACCACCCCCACCCCCAGGTGGTCCACGCCTAGCACATGGAGCTGGTGGTCGAGGGCGAGGACAGCTACATGCCCTGGAGGCTGTTGACCCAGAGGCACCACAGATGGATAGAGGTACGCCTTGTGTCTTTTCTACTTACTGCAGTAGTTTGTCAGACACTTTTTAGCGGTACTCTTTCCTTTCGTTGCTTGCTCGAGTTTTGTTCAGGGCGTTGGTAAGACCCTGAGTGGTTATTGCTGGTGAGCTCGCTGGTGTGTGAGACCCAGTTGAGAGTTCAGTCGCTTTCCTTGTGCTTGGGGCTTTTCGGGGACGAAAAGTTCTAAGGGGGGAGGATGTAGCGACTCAGGTTTTTGGCCCTGTCAGACTTTGGAATATTTCTACGAATAATTCCAGAGCTAGGCGCGAAGACGGCGTGCGATTCCGAGGCCCGGTGTGCCCGGAATTAATTTTATAAAAATATTAAGTATTTTTATACTATGCACGTGGGAGGGGTGTGATATCTCCTAAACGGTAGCTCAGAACGGGAATCTGAGGGCACGGTTGCGTCCGGAACGTGCCGTTTACCCTAGGCGGGGTGTAAACTTTGCGGGCGCGGGCCTGCGGTGAGAAACGCCACCGAGGGTGTTTCTGTAAATAAGTAGTAACTTAGTGGGCGAGCGTCGGCTCGAATAACTTCTGAACGGAGTCTCGGATGGAAAATCTGAGACCGCTGTTGCGTTCAGAACGGCGCGTTTACCTTATGGGTGACCTTACTTTTGTTCGCATCGGGCGTCGGGTCCGAGGCGAGTTTGGCGCCGGCGGGTCGCTGATATAAATATCAGCGCCCCCCCCCTTTTATTGTTCTTCGTCGTTCTTCGCCGTTCTTCGCCGCCACTCCTCCGAATCGAGCAAACGGAGCGCCCACGAGCTCAGAATTCGACGGCGGATGTTCCAGGAGTGCGCAGCGGAAGCTCGGGAGCGCGGATCTGAGGCAGAACGTCGGCGTTTCGCCTGCGAGGTAGGATTCGCGCGCCGTTTGCGGCGACGTGACCCTGACGACGAGGCGAACCCTCCGGTGTGGGTTCGAGGGTTAAAAGGTTCAGGATCGTGGCCCGGGAGCTAGAAACGTCGTATAAAATAATACTATTTTATTATTTTACGATTTCGGGCCGTTGTAACTTCTACCCGGAGCGTCTGTTTGACGTGTTGTCAGTGGCGTTGGGACCCTGATGGTATGACGGACTTTTTGAGATGGTTTCCGGGTGTTGGGACTGCGAACGGGGTGCGGGCCCCACAAGGCCGGGTTTTGGCGTTTGCGGGGAAACACAGCTTTTACACCAGAAGTCCGATTTTGGCGGATGAATAGTCGATCCTGTGTGTTTTTCCGAGAGGATCGCAATGGAGCGATCCATTCGACGAGTTTCGGAATCCAGGCGTGGGCCCCACCCGAGCCGGTCTTCGGTGAATAGTACCTTTTTCACCGGGTGTCCGTTTTGGGCGAACGAGTAGTCGATTCCGCT
Organism: Viscum album; assembly: GCA_963277665.1. Taxonomy (NCBI): domain Eukaryota; kingdom Viridiplantae; phylum Streptophyta; class Magnoliopsida; order Santalales; family Viscaceae; genus Viscum; species Viscum album. The sequence goes on from OY728140.1 coordinate 833,138,736, forward strand.
TGTTTTTCCGAGGGGATCGCCGTGGTGTGATCCGCCCGATGGGTTTCGGGATCGTTGTGTGGGCCCCGCACGAGCTAGCTACGGTGAATAGTGTCGTTTTCACCGGTGCTTCGTTTCGGGCGAGTAAACAGCCTATCCTGCGTTTTTTTCCGCGTGGAACGCGATGGTGGCCTTGGTTTTGGCTTCGGAGGTGCGCAATGTGGCTTTGAGGCGAGTCGCTCGGGTTAGCGACGGTTGGACCAGCAGTGGTTGAGGGTTCTCCCTTGGTTCGTTCCTACGAGGGTTCGTGTGGTATCACAACCTTCGTATGGGTTTGTGATCCTCTCGATGGGATGTTTAAACTGTTAGAGTTGTGGTATCCCTCCGGTGGGCCCAGAGTGGATCCTCTAGCATCTTTACCCTAGATCGGGTTATTGGTATCGCTGTGACCGCTTATTCACAGGCAGCGATCCCCTATCTAGCAGGTTAACCCCGTAGGGTTTGTGGCATCATCGGGAATATGATCCCCTACGCGGTGGGTCGTGCATAGTAGGGTTGTGGCATCGTCGGGTTTACGATCCTCTACTCAGCATGATGTTTATAGTAGGGTTGCGGCATCATTGGTTATAAGATCCCCTACACAGCGCTTGGTGTCAGTAGGGTTGCGGTATCGTTGGTTATGCGATCCCCTACTCAGCGCGTGGTTTCGGTAGGGTTTCGGCATCGTCAGTTCGTTCCCCTACATCGCGAGTTATACCAGATAGGGTTCCGGTATCGTCGTGACCATCTTTATATGGACGATGATCCTCTATCTGAGTGTGGAGCTTCTGTCGAGCACCAGATCGGGTTGTGGCATCCCCTAGCGGATCCTGGGTGTGATCCCCCATCTGTGAGAACTACGTATGCCAGATCGGGTCGTGGTATTCCCCAGCGGACCCTGGGAGTGATCCCCTATCTGTGAGCTACGTATACCGGAGTGGGTCTTGGTATCCCCTAGCGGACTCTAGCGACGATCCCCTATCCGAGGAGTTTGGCGGTTATGTTGTTTCAGCGATGTTTCATCAGTGATGCTATCCGATGAGCGTGGTCTCTCGGGTGAGCGTCTGTGATGTTTGCGAGTATCCCGATGGAGTGTATCTCTCGGATGAGTGTTATCTGGTATGACAGTGTTCATGGTGTACTCTCCTGGTTGTGGACAGTTGCTGGTGATGTGGTCGGTACCTCTTGTGGCTTTGTGGCGTGAGCTGTGTATATCTGGATTGTTCAAGGTGTATGTATGGGCATACACCTGAGCTGAGCTGAGCTGACTAGTTGTGTTTGGCTGAGGATGGTCACGAGATGGAGTTTCTCTCTCGTCTGGGTTCCCTCTGGCTGGGTTGAGCGGACTGTTGCCTTTCAGTTTCTCCCTTGGGTTTTGGGTTTTTGGGGTGCCTACTGAGTATGTTTATACTCACCCCTGCACGGGCTTTGCCCGCACATGTTTGTGTCTTGTGCAGACCACATGCCTTTTGATGGAGTCCCAGGAGGACCCGGAGCAGGCGGAGCTTAGTGAGCGAGTTGACCGGGGTGTTTACCGGAGCTGTGCCGAGGGAGCTTTCCGACGGGTGTTTGTGGCAGCGTTTCGCTTCTTCAGAGCATGTTGGATGCGCTTTGTAGTTTTCTTTTGGTGGGCCCTGTTTTGCCCTTGTACTTTTGCTGTTGCACTCTGGTTTGGGATAGATTGTATGCATGCATTTACATTTCAGTTTCTATATCTCTGCACTGTTGCATGGAGGTGTTTGTGGGTGCGTGTGTACAGGTACCTTAGGCTAATGCCTCCCATGTGTGTGATAGCCTACTCGGCGCTGGTCGCCAGCCCCTGGCCTATTGGAGGCGGGCTTGGGGAGTCGCGGCTCGAGCCCCGTTGGGTCGGGTCGTGACAGTATAACATTTCTTCATGATAACACTGAAATTTTATGAAATATAATTAATGTGTTAATAGTATTTCAAGAATTAAAATAGTAGTTTTTTTTGAAGAAAATTAATAACCAGTTTAATTTATAGAATTGAATTGAAGATAATATTTCAAGATAGAGATAAATAAAGATATCTTAGAATTTCGAAATTAATTCTCAGAATAAATACTATTGATAATAATTTCAAAAATGGAAATTATTTATTTATTTCATGTATTAGATAACAATATTTGAAAATATGTAATATTTTTAGAAGAAAGAAGAAATAAGTATTTACAAGTTGTAAAATAATTATAATTATTCTACAATTATCCAATAGAGAGATAGAGATAATTATAGGCCTTTGTATAATCAATATTTAATAGAAACAAAATGATAAGATGAAACAATGTTAATTTTTTTAAATAATATTGATGGGAATTATAAGACAATTTTATATGTTGGGAAATTGAAATAACGATTTTCACATGTGTAATTCTAGTTATTATTTTTCTAAAGAATATTACTGTATGCATTTTATTTTACTCATGCTTGGATATGACTATCACATGTTATATTTCAATTAAATTTTGGGAACCATTATTATTATAGTTAGTGGGAATATTAGTATTGTTATTTGGAATATTTGGGATGTGTGATCACATGTATTTTTTTGTTTACTATAACAAACCAGCCTCGGTATCCTAGAAACCCGATTATTGATCCAACCCTGACATAGGCCGAAGGGAATTCCCAATCCCCACATGTTGGAGACTAACACTCAACATAATACAAAATGAAAGTGGGAACTAATTTTCCCCAAAAAATTGAAGAAAAAAGATAGATAATCATTATGCATACAAAATAAAATCCTCATAGGGAAGTGTACCAGAAGTCAAATAGGTATAAAAAATTAAATTACTTAGGAAAGTACTATAAAATAGGAAGAAATTCCAAATTCCCAAATGGATGCACTCACTAAGTCCAAGGATCAACAACTACCACCACCTCCATGTGGCACCTTACCTTTGCTCAAACCTAGAATAAAATAATCTATAATCACACCAAGACACAAGTTGGGTGTGAGCTAAAATAATATTATGGTCTCACCAGGGATTCCATAACAATATTTTCATATTTAATTAACCAAATAAATCTTTTAACTTTAAATAAATAGTTTTTTAATTTCAAATTCATATTTAAACAATTCATTCTTTACATTTCAAAGGATGTAAATACTTTAAAAAATGCTTTAATTTTCAATTGTTGAAAAATATCTAAATAATTTATTAATTAGTTTTTTTATATAAAATAGTTTATATATATCAGAAGGCATTTAAAACAACTTACAATAATGGTGTATATTCATTTCAAATACAAACAAGCATTCCACATGATCATATAAGAAAAGGTACGGTAGTTTTAGGTTATGAGAATCCCTCACACTCAAGGCGACATAGAAATATTTTTAAACACATGTCCCTTTGACATTGGTCAAAAGGAATTCATTTCCATCTTCTCAGGCATGTGACACGATGAAATTATGTTTTAAAATGTTGTAAATTGTATAGTTCTATCCCAATAAATCACTAACTACCTAGGATTTTATGTTCTCTAGTACAAAAATCAATGATGAGAAATTCATTTTTAAATAAAAAATCAATTCATCCCATTATCTATAAAAAATATGCCAATTTTCCATTTAAAATCCATAACATAGGTTTTCAATCAAAACATTTATTTTCCAAGATAAAACCCAATGGTTTCTATCAAAACCATTTTAAGCCATATTTAAAAAATAAATTTTTTTAAACAATTTCTTCAAATCAGTTTCACAATTAAATTCTGTGATTTAATTTTAAAAAAATTCCATCCAATTTTACAAACCATCCATTTTCATAAACCATCCCCAATTTAAAGAAATTATGGTGTTTTTACCATATTCATACCAATTTCAACAAAATACCTAATTCAGTGGAAATATTGTTTTCAATAAAACAATTGAAATACCGTTCATCAAAATCAAGTAATTGAATTTAAATCAAAAAATTCTATTTAAATCATGAAATTCATGTTTAACTAAATTGTCCAATCAAAATAGAACCACCAACCTCAGCACCAACATATCTCAAAACTCCAAACCCTAATTGGGATTCTCCAATGAAGAATTATGACAATGGAATCCATGAATCAAAACTAGATCCATGATCCATAACATAGGTTATTAGATCCTCCAAACAGCATAAAGATCTAAAAAACCCTAGAGAGGAAAGATGAGGGAGTAGGAGATAGAGAATGGGAAGAGGAAACTTATCAGGAGAAGATTGGACCCCATTTACCAGGCTTCGATTCACTTATGGAGGGGGTGTAGAGGAGCCATAAAATTTTCTTGGGAGATTCCAAGGAAGAAGAATGCATAATGGGGTTATACAGGTCCATTAAGAACCTTAAAAAGGCTTTCAAGTGTTTTAAAATTAATTTTTTTTATTAAAAATACCATATGCATAGTTAGCTGAGAAGAGATGAACAGTTTAGAAAAACTATTCACCCTAGATGTGCACCCATTTTAATAGATTTCATGGTTTCTCATAAATGGGGTTAAGGTTTTTCAAACCATGTGCCAACTATAAAAATCCTCCCTACCTCGATTTTCACTGTTTCCTCTTATATGGTGGACAATTTGGGAAAATCGTGCACCAATTATGCACTAGCCCAGAACAATAAAAATTATTCATGTTTTCACTGAAAGAAACCCCAAATGAAACCCAAACAAACCTTGATTAAAAATAGGGTTATATGAATACATGAAAAAGTAACAAGAAGTTACAACCTCCCCACCATAGAAACTTTTTGTCCCCATACTGCCTACTCAAAAGCCTCCAAGAGAAAAAGATGAGGCCACTACTCTCTTAGTAGTGCCACCCTATCCTATAAATCATGAATATCATAACCATGATTCCATGTATCTCAATCAAAAGGTATCTTTCTACCAAAAAGTACATTGGTTTTAGAATCAACTATGCTAACTAGATGTTTATTCAAGGATAAATTATGTTCTACCTAACGATAACTTAAGATTAGAACATGAGATGGATTAGATAGATACTCCTAGAGTTGTGATACATGAAACATGTTATGTATTGATTTCAGTTGTGGAAAGAGTGCTAAAATATAATCAACTTTTCCTACCTGTTAAATGACCTCAAAAGACCCAACATAATGAGGAGAAACTATCCCTTGCTTTCTTAGTCGTCGATGACTCAACATAGGTGAAACTTTGAAGAATACTTGGCCACCAACTGAGAAATCCAATGACCTATAGAGATGATCAACTTAAGACTTATACCAGCTCTATGCAATTAACATTCTATGATGAATCAATAGAATCTTTGTTATCGTATCTTAAAACAAGATCAGTTCAACCAAGGAACTTTCACCAACATCCGACCAATACAATAGATATATACAAGGCTGACTATACAAGGCCTCAAAAGGATCCATTCTGATCACATAATTATTATTATTGTTATATGAAAAAGCAACCAGCCCTAGATAATCATCCGAAGATCCACTAAATTCAAGAGAACAAGAATAAAGAATATCCTCAAGAATATGTATAGCTCTTTCTATCTAGACATTTGACTACGGATGGTATTCCTTGCTCAAACGGACTTGAGATCCTAGTTCCTCCTAAAGTACTCTCCAAAAGTGAGAAGTGAACTGGGGATATCTATCTAAAATAGTAGAAAATGGAACTCCATGAAAACAAACAATATCATTCACATAGATATTTCCCAACTCCTTAACTTTTTGTGTGTGTCATGAATGGGTATAAAGTGAGTTTATTTAGTCGGTCAATTAATTACAACCCATATCACATTCTTCTTTCTCTAGGTATGTGAAAACCCAACCAGAAAGTACATAGATATCTCATCCCACTTCTTATTTGGAACTAGAAGTAGATAAAGAAAACCTGAATGTTTTTGGTGCTTAGCCTTAACATACTAGAATATATAACAATGAGAGACAAATTCAGAAATTCACTATCTCATACTTGGCCATCAGAACTGCCATCACATGTCATAGAACATATTTGTGGTTCTTAGGTGAACTACCCACTATGAGTTATGAATATATCCCATAATATATTTCCTTACCAAAAACGGTACCACAAAAAGATTCCAATAGTATAGAATTCACTATTTGTAGAACAACCACTCAGAAAGAGTCTCCCCACCATAAAGATATTCTATAATGCTATAGAAATCATCATTATGTTGATGATCTTGAAGAATCATCTCAAGAAGAGTGGATGTCAACTGAACACTGGATAAGGAAACCATGACTTCTGATTCCTAGACCCAAATATTCAACTATTCCAAGAGAGACATCATTTTATACACTTTTTATGATTCTTTCATGGCCTAGGTTGGAAGTTTCTTTCTCAACGAATCTGCAATGGAATTCCCTTTCCCTAGGGTATATGCGATTTTGAAATCTAATGACTGAAGTTATTCCACCTAATTCCTCTAGTGTATATTTAGATTTTTTTGAGAGATGATATAACTTAAGGTCTTGTGGTCAGAAAACAAGGAAAAACTTTATTTGTAAAGGTAATTATACCAAATCTTAAGTGCGCACATCAAAACTGCATGTTCAAGGTTATGGGTTGGGTAATTATTCTCATGTGGACTAACAAGATGAGAGCCACAGAAAATGACATGATCAAATTGCATAATAAGGCCAAAAAAACCTGAAACTGATGCATCACATAAAACCAAATATCCATGCCCAACCTATGGAAAAGTGAACATGGGTGAAATAGCCTAAATTCATTACAGATCAAAAAAAAAAGAAATATAACCTTTCTCATCCTAAGAAAACTTTACTCCCTTTTGATTTAGATTAATCATTGGATAGTAAGATGTTGAGAAGTACTTAAATGAACTTGTGATAATACCCATCTAAACCCAAGAAGCTCTAAATCTCAAAAACACTCCATTGTTGTTCCAAAGTCATCACAAGTTTCACCTTTTCAAGAACAACAAAAATAAAATTTTATGACAACAAATACCCAAGAAATTTACTTCTTAGATCTAGAAATCACATTTTGAAATCTTGGCATAAAGTCATTGATTTCTTATCAAACATAGAACTATTATCGAATGATTCCCACGATCCTCCAAAGACATAGTGTAAACAAGGATGTCATCTATAAAGACAACCATGAAGGTATCAAGATACTCTAGTAAAATCCTATTCATTAAATACATAAAGACTATAGGATCATTGGTTAAAATAAAGGGCATGGAAAGGAACTTATAATGGTTGTACTTGCTTAGAAATGGTAGTTTTATAAATGTTTTATTATTTTATCCTCAACTGATGGTAACTAGATTTAAGGTTGATCTTTTAGAACCACCTTGACCCTTTCAATTGTTCAAACATATAATCAATCCATGGAAATAGATACTTGATCTTTACCATAATTCCATTGAGTTTTTGGTAATCAAAACAAAGTAGAAGTGTACAATTATCTTTCTTATCAAAGTAAAATGGAACTGCACAAGGTGAACCACTCGGACATATATATACTTTCTCTAGAAGATCATTCAGCTGAGACCTCATCTATTTCATTTTAGTAGGTTTCGTGTGGTAAGAATGAATAAACATTGGTTGAGTACCATGCACTAAATCAATAGAAAAATTTACCTCCCTTACCGGTGGGAAACTAGAGAAGTCTAAAGGAAACATGTCGGGGAAATTGATGAAAACTAGAGGGAGATCATCGCTTAAAGATTCTCTCTCCAAGACAAAGAAAAAACAAATATTACTTTTTCCGAATCTGGATAAGAAGGTCTGGCTCTACTCGGCCTTGGTTCACATTCTCCATGAAATATTTTGAAAATTCCATCTGGTGTAGTAAAGCAGACCTATCATAGATAATAATTAATATGGATTTTATTGTAAAATATCCAATCCGTCCTAAATATAATGTCAATAGGTTTCAATTCGAGGATCAGAAAATCCCAGGAAAGTTTAACATCTGATAGAGAGAACACACAAATGGGACTATGGAGACCCTGTTTTCTCTTCTTTAAAGGGGTGTAGTAATATCCATCACATAAGACAAAATATATGTAGGAATATTTAGTATATTAACAACATGGGATTAAATAAACAAATGAGATTCACTGGTATCAAATAAAGAAGCCACTAATGAAAAATCTATAGTGATGGAACCTCTCATGGTCACATGACCCATATCTGCTTCCTATGTAGACTCTTCCGCTGCGTAAAGAAGATTTGTTCTAGAATCGTATGGATGGAACCCATATTCAAATGAATAATTTGAATAAACTATGGTTTTAGAAGGTTCTGAAAATCAAATGCCACTGCATAGAGTGGAATAGATATTGAAAAACTTCTGCAAGTGACTTGATCATCCGTAGGAGCTTCATACCTTGGGTGTTTCAGTGAAAAACCTATTAAATGACCTACCCTTCCACACTGGTAGAAAATAAAAGGGCCTCTTCTAGGCACTTCAAGAGGTGCATAATGAAACTGCTATATAGAAACACCATGAGAATCATCATGATTTCTCTTTCCCTTAGAGTAATGAACACTGCCACTAGGAGTGAAAGAAACTCCCAACAAACCTAACTTTACATCCATGTACATTTCAACCATCAAAGTTCTATCCATCACATTATTTTAAGAAGGAAACATAAGCAAGAAAACATGGGAATGAATATTAAATCATAGTACAAACTCAAACCATCGATCCTTCTTCTTCTCATTCGATGCTATCTAAGGTAAAAATTATACAGGATCAGAAAAATGATTTGCATACTCTATTAGAGTCTTATCAAATGGCTCTAGTTTGAAAAACTAAGTAGACTTTGAAAAAACATTGAATTTGGATAGAACTTGTCAGTGAAAATAACTTTTAGGTCATTCCACTATAATCCCTAATTCTTCTTCACTGTCACAATTATGCCCCACTATCTCATGCTCGGTCCTTCAAGTGCAATGGTGACACACTTTACCTTGATTTTTTGGGGTCTTTCAATGAACCCAAAAAATTGTTTAATTACGATAAAACATTCCCCAACTTCTTGAGTGTCATTTTATCCTTTTAATGGTGGTGTCTTCTAGAGATGTAACACTTGATAACTAATTTAGAGAACATCCCTCTGAGGCTCCACAACTGGAGCCTGAATGGGAACTGGTGGTGGTGCCTTTCCCAGATCTTGGATAGTATGCATAGTCACTTCAACTAGACTCAGTTGAATGAGATGATTTTATCACCGTGGTTTAGAAGGATCTTCCCCTGGATCTAATTCTCATGTATTCTTAGATACATGATGCCACACAATATCAACAGACAACATTGAAGACATCAGATAAATAATAAAACAGATAAACAAGGGAAATTAATCCCAATATACATAAAAAACAATATTTGTTTTTCAGTCTCTAAAAATTATAATAGGAAAAATACTAGATCTAATCCCCAAGAAATATTTCCCAACCACCCTTAGAGACTTAAGGTTTATCATAGTGAGAGCTGGCTATACACTCAATCGAAAATACCTCCTAAGTCCCAACAAGATTACACAACTACATACTGGCTCCATGATAAGAAGATCAACCTCCTATGATACCACCTTTTCATGAACCAGCTTGGGTACCCTAGTAACCTGATAATTGATCAGATCCCAACATGGCCTGAAGGGCATTACCAACTGTCATGGGATGGGGCTAGCACATGAAATTATAAAAAATGAAAGTGGGAAATAATTTGAAAAAAAATTATGAAAGAAAGATAAATAATCAGCATGCATAAAAAATAAAATGATTGGGGAGAAGAAGTAAAATATGTAAAAACAACCCAAAGTACTATCACAAAGTACTAAAAAATAGGAATAACTTACCAAGTCCCAACAGATGAACTCACCAAGTCCAAGGATCATCAGATACTACCACCTCCAAGTGGTGCCTTACCATTGCTCGAACATGGAAGAATATAATATATAAAAACCCAAAGGCACAAGTAGGGTGTGAGATAAAAGCCTATTAGGTTCTTACCAATGATTCCATAATAATATTTCAACATTTGATTAACCAAATAAAGCTTTCAACTTTAAATAAACAGGTTTGGAATTTCAAAATCATATTTTAACATATCATGATTTATATTTCAAATGATGGAAATACTTTAAACAAATCATTACTATTAAATTGATAGAACATTTCTAAAAAATGTCTTAAATAAAACATTTTATATAATTTTTTTTATATAAATCAAAAGGCATGTAAAAAGTTTAAAAAATATAATATATTCATTTCAAATACAAACAAGAGAGCCACATGGTCATAAGAAGAAAGGTATGATAGTTCCAGGATATGGGAATCCCCCACACTCAAGGTGACATGAAAATATGCGTATACAAACATCCCTTGGACACTAGTAAAATGGACTTCATCACCATCCTATCAGGAATGTTACTGGATTCAAGTATGTATTAGAACATTGTAAATCTCAGAGTGCTATCTCAATAACCCACTAACTACCTAGGCTTGTATGTGGTCTAGTATAAGAATCAATAATGAGAAATTCATTTAAAAAAAAATTAATTCATCCCATTATATATTTTAAATATTCCAATTTTCCATTTAAAACAAAAAACATAGGTTTTTAACCAAAACATTCCTTTTTCCAAGATAAAACCCAACAGTTTCTATGATTACCATTTTAAGACATTTTTTTTCCAAATACCAATTTTCAAACAATTATATAAAATCAATTTCACAATTAAATTAAACAATTTAATTTTAAAAAAATTCCATCGAATTTTACAAACCATCCAATTTCACAAACCATCCCAATACAAAGGAATTGGGGGTTTCCCCCAAATTCATGCCAATTTCAACCAAATCCATAATTCAATGAAAAAAGGGTAAAAAAACAATTGAAATAAATTTCATCAATATAAATAAATATAATTTAAATCAAATAAATGAATTTAAATCAAATAAATGAATTTAAATTATGAAATTTAAGGTTAATTCAATTGGCCAACAGAAACAAAACTACCTACCTCGGGATCCAAAAATCTCAAAACACAAAACCCTAATCGATATTGGGCAATGAATAATGATGAAAAATGAATCTAGGAATGACACCTGGATCCAAGATTTAAAATATATGGAATTATAACCCCCAAAAAACATGAATATCTAAGAAACCCTAGGTAGGAAAGAGGAGATAGTGGGATATATATAATGGGAATAGGAAACCTACCAGGAAAAGATTGAATGTCGATCTCCATGATTTGATTCACTTCCATAGGGGTGTAGAGGGTAAAAAAATTCTCTTAGGATCCTCCAAAGAATAATAATATTTAATGGGGCCATACAGATCATTCAAGAAATTTAAAAAAGGTTTTTAGGTGTTTTGAAATTATTATTTTTGATTAAAAATATCATACGCACGGTTAGCTGGGCAGAGTTGCACGGTTTAGAAAAATTGTGCACCCAAGTCATGCACCCATTTTAACATGTTTTAAGATTTCTCTTAAGTGGGTGAATTTTTTTAAAACCCTTAAAAAAACTTGAAAAAACTCACTACCTCTATTTGCACGGTTTTTAATAGCAGAACACACGATTTGGGAAAACTGTGCACCAACCATGCACTAGCCGAGAAATTTCAAAATTATTCAAGTCTTCACCTGAAGCAACCACAAAATAAAACCAAAAAAATCTTGACTAAAAATAAAGTTTTAGGTATACCCAGAAATAGTAACAAGATGGTAAATTCCCTTTTTGATTTATGGGATAATGTGCGATCTATTGTTTTTCTTGTTAAACATGGATGATATGATTTTATATTAAAAAAACTAAAAACTAGTTATGTTTTGTTTACAAAAAAAGAGGCACATTGAAATTATTATCATCAATATTGATGAAATATATGAAATAGAATCTTATGGAAGAATTACAGATTAAATAAATAATATTAAACCTTATAAATGTAAAAGGTTGCCGTGGATGAGATTTATTATTACGAAATAATTTAATTAAAGATAGTTATGAAAATTAATGATTTCTTAAATCATTGCATTGAGGTAGAGAAATCCTAATCTTGTTTAATAAAGGTTGGAATAACTTTTTTGTTTTGGCTATAATTTCTTTTAAAATCATGTGTGGATTAATAAATTTTATAATTATTTATGCTTTATGGATTTGTATCCTTGATATGATTGAATGATAACCTTGTATGGCTGGAATAGTGAGCGAGGATTCCTGAGGCTACGATAGTGGCTTGAGGTTACCATTATATGATGATGTTGGAATGGGATACTAGATTAAATAATATTTTTAGTAGTGTTGGGGATAGAAATGAGATTAACAGAATGGGTTGAAGCTAGTCTTTACTTTTGTTGTTCTTCTCAAAGCTATAATGCTTTATTGATAATAAATTTTCTAGTTTAATGGAAAATGGCTAGTTTATTTATATAATCAGTTTCCAGCTGTGGGAAGTAGTTGATTATATTCACCACGAGTTCATATTTTATGTGGAATATTGGGATGATTCCTAGATTACACGGATGATTATGAAATGATAAATTAATGAATGAATAAATATGGTTGGTTCTTGGTTCATGGTTATGAAATTGACATACTTTAGAATACAAGAAAACAATTAATAGTTTCATAGAAACTTGAAATAGAATATTAAATGTTAATCTTGGAAATTATAATGGTAATAATAAATTAATGGGTAATTAATTAATTACTTTAAATGAATCTTTATGCTTGTATAATTTTGTTACCTAGGCCTTATTAGTGGTAGATAAGAATCTTGTGCAACATTAATGTTAGATGAGTCTAAGGATAGGTAGGTTTCCATAGTTTTTTTATGATATTTGTAAATATAATTTATGTTTTTTTAATTTCATATGCTACCCCACCCATTTTTGTAGGGCTACTAAAACCCAGTGGTCTCTACGAGGGTTTATTCCCCAGCACCCAGGTTGGTGAGGAATAGATGGTTGGCTACCACCCATGGCCATACTCTCTTCTCGTAGTAGTATTATGTAATGTTATGAAAAGTTTTTATCTTTCCTCATATTTTTATTGAGTGTTTTATTATCTTGTGGTTATTTCACACACACATATATTTAGATATAGTATCCTAATAGTTATTATAAGTATTTTGGGTGTGGTCTGTGATGGAGTGAGGTACAATACACAATGTATGAGCTTTGGTTTCTCCTAGAAACTACCTGATTACTATAAGGAGATGTTGTTGGGATGGTGATATGATTGGAGGAATGGAGTTTATGTTTTATCTATGGTGTCTTTGGGATTAATTACATTATCCCAGGTGTCTTTGAGCTAGCTTTTTGAGATATAGGGCTCAAGACGTGCAATGTTTGGGATGAGTAGAAAACCAGTGGGGAAGTAGTAGTGAAGTACCTTCATTGATATTACGATGGTTATTATATGGATATATGTATGTGATAATTGCTGTGAAATCCATGGGTAGGATGGGAAAATAATAATAAACCAGTTTAGGTGATGAGTTGGTTTTATTTGTTTACTCACTAGGATCTAGTATGCTTCTTTCACATTTTTCATGAGAGGTTATAGGGAGGATCCTACTGAGTATACATGTTATGATCATAATATGTATATTTAAACTAATTTTTTAGGTTATGATATAATGGTCTGTTATTGAAATTGACATTTCTAGTTTATGGAGTTATTCATGAGTTTTTGGAGCTACTTGGTCATTTTCAATGATTTTTCATTAGTTTTTTCAGTAGTTTTAGTTGTATTTAATTACATGCATGTACTTTGGATATCCTTTATGTCTATTATGAGTAGGATTAGTATTGTGGTTTTTATCTTATCACACTCATTTCTCATATCTTATGGGGTAATTCTCCGATTTGTGTGTATGTTATACCCTCCGTGCTTGCCGCTAACCCGTGGCCTATTTTATTAGGGCATCAAGCATCATTATTCTCCTTCTCTCATTATTGTCCTAGGAGGGGTACTATTATGTGTAGGGGTTTGTGACATAGATTATTTATGATAGACCATGAGGCCATCGTAAATTGGTTCTTGGAACTTCTTTTAATTAAGAAATAATTGATCTAGTGCAAATAAGATTTATAGTGATGAATATTTTCCGCACACAAGGAGTTCATCATAAATAGTCTAAGAAGAAATTCACATGCTAAGGTGGGAATTTTTTTTTATGATGGACATGATTATATGTCACAAATTATCTTATAAAAAAGATTATTTGTGGTAAAATTTTTAGTTTATTGTAAATAACATTATCTGAAAAATTTACTTGGAAACTATTTTTCCAATAGGTGGAAAAACAATATTTTTGAGAACATTTTGTTATAAACATTGATTCTATCACAAATAACCCTCAAAAAATACATATTACAAAAAAAATACCTATTAAAAATAAATTAAATAAATACAATTTTTCAATGGAATAATCCATCACAAAAAAAATCCATCAAAAAGAAGCCAAATATAAATATTTTCTCACACTATCTTTCTAGAACACTCCTCTCCTCCAAATTATCTCACTGGTTATTCTTTAATTTTTTTTAATATCTCATAATTTTTTAATTTAAATTTTTTAATTATTTTTTATTTATCTATTCACATATAATATCTATTTATGAATATTATTTTTAAATAAATATTTATTTATATATTAGTGTTTTTAATTTAATATAATTTTAAATATAAAAATTAGTAAAGTGATATATGTAATTTTTTTAAGATAATTAATTATTAAATAATTATTTTATTTTATTTTTTATAATTTACTGTGATTGATTGGTATGTCGATCAAAAATAATCTTTTGTGATAGAATATTACATCCATCGCAAATAAGTTCTTCTAATTATATTTACACATACTGGTTTTAATAAAAATTAAAATCCATTTCAAATAGTATCCAACTAATTTAATTTTCGATGGTCTTTCATAAATAAGAATTATTGGGAAGTGATTTTCTACAATGGGACATTTGTGATGGATTCCCATCATAAATTCTAATTATGATGGGAATCCGTCGCTACTAAATATTTTTTATAGGGGTAGTTTCAAAAAAAAGATAAATATTATAATGTTTTTATATAAATCTAATTTCATACTCAATTATTTAAGAAAACATACAAAATTATCATGTATAAAATTTTAGTTTTAGTTTAAAAAATCACACAAGTTAATAGAACAAAATCAACCGTTCCCACTTAATCAAACCATCCATTATTTCATCACTGATGTAATTACTTAACCAGGATTCTGTGTGAATAATTTATGTATAATTTATTCAACTTATGGTGGAAAGAAAAGATATACTTCATAAAAAGTGGTATATGGTATAAAATAATACTTTAACAAATTAGGTTTACATTATCAAATATTTATTTTTGAAGAAATTCACTTTTTATTTTCTAAAAATACTTAAGGGGTAATGAAATGAATGCAACATATTAATTTACCTTCTTAAACTAAAATATAAAGTCAAAAGAAGAAGATGATTACATTATCAAAATAATTTCAAGTGGAATAACCAAAAAACAAGTCAAACAATAGACCTTTTATATATTACTAAAAATATTTCATTATATAAACATTTATAGGTATGGTATTCTTAAAATGAAATCATTTATAAAATTAAAAATCAAAAGACCACACATTATGTTCTTTGAGCATAGAATTACAAAATAATAAACCATTTTTAATTGGGATTACTGAAGAAACCAGGAATGAAAATATAATGTAAAGAAGTTATTCATGAAAAAAAACTTTATTAAGGAAAAATTTCATATAAAAATATACACGGATGTGATAAAAAACCAGTACTAAAAACTATTAAAACATGGTATAATATACTTATTGAAATTAAATATTAATAAAAATGAGAAACGATTTACCAAAAACCAATTCTATCAAGGTTATAAATCAATATTTTTTAAAATAATAAGTATAAACCAAAACCATTACATTGGTTCATGTAAATTCCATTTAAAACATTTCACTCAATAAATAAAAATACCTTAAAAAACCCATATATTCATAGTTCCATGTTTATGATTATTTTTTAATTATGAAAACAAGCATTAGACCTATTCTAATAATAGCATGAAGATCAACCAAATGGTTGAGACCACTTTCTATAAACAAGTCATTAGAGAGATCCTTATACACCAATGATCACCATACAACACACAACATTCGTTAAAATAAATTCCATAACTAAAGTGATCTAATATATAAATTTCTATAATAAAAAATACTAAACCTTGAGGAAAACCAAGGTAAATAATTCCAAAAATACACATAAGATTATAACAACTGAAAACCTAAATCAATCCCACCTAACCATCCATAAATTTCATAAAAAAATAAATACATAGAATAAATCATCATGAATATGATTTATGTCAAAAAAACATCAAAAAAATCTGGACAACTCATAAAAGCTTCATTTGACCAAGATAAAAATAAAACCTAAGTTATGAGATGATTTCACCATGAATTACTGCAATCATAACCACAATATGTATCCAAACTAAAAAAACCTAAATAATAATGAAGATAGAGGGAATAAAATAAATAGAGGAGGAATAATACCATGATTTGACTCATTGAACACCCTTAAAACTCCATGGATTGAAGAGGAATAATGTAGGGAGGATGGTTTTACCCTATTACAGTGGTCTTGGAGATAATTTCATGAAGGAAAAGTTTTTAAGGGTTAAAAATAATGAAGTAGAATGACCAATGTGCCCCCATTTTTAGGAAAATATAATATGGGTCTACCATGTACTTGATATAATACCACTAGGTACCTAATGGAACCACCTAACCACCCCCATTTTGGATTATCTCATTTCATACCCGGTGGGTCTCTAATTGATAGCTAATGTCACCTATAGTGTTTCACTACATGCAACACCTCTGCCCATTCTTATATAAACTCCAAAACTTCTAATAAAGCATAAATATATATATATACCAAATATTTCATGCGCCAACATCCCAATTAATAAATGAATCTAAAAAATGAAAAACTGAACCCTACCTCATATAAACAAAGGTAAAAAAATCCTACATTTCTATCACTAAATTTATAAATCTAATCCCAAATTTTACAATTAATAAACCCACTTGGACATGGGTCATCAAAACATCCCCAAAATAGAAATTTTCATCCCAAAAAACCTGAACTAGAACCATTCATAAATGTTTACTATCTCAAATAAACATCAATTTACAACTAACACTCAACTATATATCAAAAATAATTTACTGATATTTTGATATGTAACTCTAAAATCTAATATAAATAAAAAAATATAAAAAAATTCCAATACTTAAGAGGCATAAAATTCTCTAACACACGGGTATGTATCTTGTATCACTCATTACCCTTTTGATGTAAAATTCCTAAAACGAATACCCCCTAAATTCCATAGGGTTCAAATATCAATAGAAATGAAAACATATCTAAAATCCTAAAAAGAATAACAATCAATAAAATCTAATCCCATTTTACTTCCCAACAAAATTATCATCTAGGATTTATATATTCCTATCTTTCCATTTAATTATAGTTTATATAGAACATTCAATTTTAAAATTACTTTTATAAAAAAATAAAATTACATTTCAAACTCACCTATCAAAATAAATAAAAAATACTTCACGTTTTAAAAAATAAAATCATTCTATATAATTTAATTTTAGAAAGAAATTTCCCAATTTACTCTATAAAAGATAACCATTTCTAATAATATCCACATTTTAAAACCTTTTTCCATTAGAAAACAAAGGATAATAAAACATTTTACTTCACTTGGAAAATACAAATATGTATCACATAGATTATCATGTATAAAGACACATAACTCACCGAGTCATGGTGAGTAAATAAAAAGTAGCATGCTTAGTAGTAAACACTAAACATATAATAAGTAACATTCTTAGGAATCCAAATCAAATTTTTTTCTAACAATACATTACTAAGTAGGTAATAGATAACAAGTTGAAATATTTTATAAAGGAAAATAATAAATCACACATGATAATATACCACTACATAAGGAATTATCAGTCACTAAAAATGTATTACTATATAAGGAATGAAACATAAATAAAAACAAATTATATATGTCAATATATTTAATTAATTACACATCCCTTAACAAGGAATTTAGTAAAACACTAACCACTTATTTAGCTGTTTATAATGAATCAATTTACCTTATATATATATAGTTATAATATGAATAAGTTATAAATTTATTAATGTAAAACTATATGATATGATTCTTAAATAGATGCATAAAGTTTGTATAGGTTGATACCTATAACTCTTTATATGTTTCTTTTATTTAAGACTTAATATACTTAAATCAGTGGTGATAAAACAAACACCTAGAAAAAATTTGTAACTTAGGTTTCCACCACAACCATGTTGGCCAGACATGAACATAATGTACCCTATATGTCTTGAAACACAATCTACTATCCAAAAATATAAAATCTCTAAATCCCTGAAATATATCTCTTATACCACTTGTAATGACCATAACTTAGATAACCAAATGGAACCCAATTCAAACTACTATTAACCCCATGAGTGTTCCTAGATCCCCAAGGGTTGGAAACAAGTGTTGAGGGTCTTGGTTTAACATTAGGGAATGATTTACCTACTCTAAATATTATGTTAATTCATGACCAAAATTATAAAAAAACCTAATATGACTCATATGTATATCAAAAAATTGAAAAGAAAATATATGCACAACATGTTCCTAGATGGAGTAACCTGTGAAACAAAATATAACTAAACAATAACATAAAATAACCCCTTATATATGAATGCAATCAAAAATGGAAAAAATACACAAAAGTATAGAATAATACCCACAAACAAAATTCAGAGACTAGGTATTCTAGGACTATAGCACAAATAAAGCAATGATGTGTTGACACTGATCTTGAAAAACATGGAATAATAATCCAATAACTAATAGATAATAAATAATCAAAAACATTCCACAACCATTTTAGTAAAAAATGTTTCCAATAGCTACCCACATCACTATTAACACCTAAAATGTAGCAAGAAAAACAACATGTACATCAGAGAACACATGTAGGGTGTGAGCATAAAAACTCAGTAGGGAACCATGAAAATCATATCAACTCATATAATTAATAAATACATGTATGTATGAACATTTATACTCATTTAGAAATATATATAACAGGGCAGTTTAACAACAGTTATTGGAGCATGGAATCACAGAGCATTCAAAATTATACAGATGATCAATAATCATGAAAATTAACACAAAATACTGAGAGGTTCCATATGTGTACAAACCTACCTTGATCCTTGATTGATGTATAAGATGAATAATTAGAATATATTTAAGGTGAAATAATGATTCCATTAGGGAAAAGGTAATGGTGTATAATAGATTTAGAGAAATCTTACTGACCACAACTTTAAGATACAAGAAAGTTGTACTAAAGTTAGGGTAATCATGTATCCCATACCATTTTTAGAAGCTATTCAACATTAGTTTACAAAATTTCTCAATAAATCTATAACAATGATAGATAAAACTTTCCACATGCTCAATATATCAAAATAATATTCATGACTATATACACAACACTAATTTACTACATCTACATGATCAATATACTAAAGTAATATACATGTTCATATGTAAGATTTTAATTATCATATTAACATGAGGTAAATTAGTAATATAAGTAAACATGACATAATTGATATGTTAATACAAGGATGAATATAACATAGAAGATAATCAAGTATATAAACATCAATCTGAATAGGAAAAAATAATTACTTTTTAAATACCCTAGTGTCAAGCCACATAGGGCAGAAGTCGTGACATAAGTATAATTTATGATTCATTAATGTTAATACAAAAAGATGAAAAATATTATGTAAAAAACCCCCAGTGAATAGTATTAGTAACCCATGTAATAATTTTTCATTTCATCGATTATAAAGAAGCCTACCTAGAATCATCCAAACAAATTTTAAGGTGTGACATAAACACCAATTATGACATAACAAAATAAAAATAAAAGTTATTTATTTAAATGGGTTTATTACCTATACAACTCAATTTGGGAGGATTATTGTAACACCCCTATATTTTTGTGAATTTTGTTTTCAAATTAATTAAAACTTTTTGATATTTTTTATTTTATGCAACACTAAAGATAACTTATTTTATATTAAAGAACTATGTTTGGATTGTGTTATATGCAATGACAAGTTAATCATGAAAAACATGCAACATAAACATTATATTTCCCTAAAAATGAACACCTAGTTTATTCTGTGTTACATGAAACAATGAATTTCCTCGATGGCTTACGTAACACACAAGACCATGGTTTACTGAACAATAATATATTATTAAAATATTATTATTTAATATAATAAGATATAAAATAGGTGTTAAATTAGAGTGTATTAATTGTATAAACTAATTTATGAAAATATATGGTTTACAAAATTTTTCATGAATTCATAGGTTACCAATTAATTATAAAAAAATATGAAAACCAGTTGAATATAAAATGAAGTGTTATTCTTTTTATGGTAACAAAGCTGTTTTACCCTAATAAATAAAATTAAATACAATTAATTAGTGATATTAATGTAATATATAAGTTTTATATTCAATAAAGTATTTTTTATATTCATTCGATAGATTTTATAGACATAAGATAATAACAAACCCAATTAGCACTTAAAAACATATATTTTTATAAATGAAAATTTACAAGATATTAATGGAGAACCCATTTTAAATCCCAATTAGGAACATTTATAGAATTAATATTTCAAAATCGACTTTATATTTTAAATATAAACATAAAAATTTTGTAAGAATAATTTTTTGGTATTAATCTATAAGGTTTAATTTTTTAATGAATATTTAAAAATACTATATTTTAGTTCAAAACTTCTTTTTCATATAATTTATTTTTAAGAGTAAATTATATTTTAAATTAGTTTCATAGTTTAATAATATAATATTTTTAGCAATTAATACAATTTAGGTCACACATGAGCCTCATCTCGATTGGTGAGGACTCAGTAGGTGCTTCCAAGAGACCCGAGATCAAATCCGGGTGGAGGAGCATTTCCGGGGTACTGTAGCAGTAATGTAGAAGTCACTGTAGTAGACACTTTTTGGTACTATAGTAGCCAAAACTATTCATCCATCTGGGCCTTTGAGCCACCGATTTGGTCCTCGGGTCCTATAAGGCTTTCGGGCTACCCAGGGCTTTCGGGCCAGTTGATTCTCTGGGTCTTTAGGCTGCCTTAAGGCCTTAGGGCCACCCCAAGGCCTTCAGGCCACATGAAATACAGATGTACTAGTCAGACTACAAGGGATAAGGCTTCAGAGGAGGATTCAGGGAAGGCGCATTCACTAGAGCAGAGCTAACTGAAATTAGAAGAATGAAAGGGTATGGATTTTCCATCAGTATCGGGCCTACACAACATTTCATAGGATACCTAGTTGACTAGCCCTATGAAGGTGGAGTGCTGATATCATGACATATGCTGGGGAGGAGCAATTCCAAGTTGTCTTGTATGGGTGATTCCCTCTAATACCTACGAGTCATGTAATTGTCTCTAAGACTTTAGGCCTTGTAAGGGTTCCACCTCTCCTTTTGAAAGGTGGACTATCAAAATAATAAAAAAATTAAGGCCTTCGTGCCATTCTAACCAACAATTTAGGTCATTGAGATTAATTTTTCTTTAAACTTGGGTATAAAAACTTACCAAATTTTTTAATTTTTTTACTTAAAAAACCTGCATTGTTGTCCCGACTACGGGATTAATTTCAAATTAATTTAGGCCACTTATGTGATTGGAATTTGGAAAAAATGATACAATATTTTGAATATGCATAACTTATAATGTCTAAGTAGGTCAAATTAGTTTTTACAAAAAATATTTGTGATTGTGATTAAAATTAATTTCATCTATTAAGGTTAAATTAAGCTTAATAAAAGACTAAACCATAAACGTAAGGCCCAAAAAGACCTATAAACTTTTCCAAAATCCATTTTAATTCCATATTTATACCATATAATCCATTTTATTTACTTTGGATAATTATTGAATCAACATGAAATATGAAAAATGTGGGTGAAATTCTCTATTCAAATATTTACAAGAGTGCCACTCCTCCTTCCCTATAAAAGGCCCCCACCTCTCCCTTTTCTTCACACTTCTCAAACCAATTACGATATGAAAATATCTTCCCAATAAACTTCTAAAAATACCTCCATTAATCCTTTAAGGATCCATTTTTTATGAAACTATTCTAAGTAATCCATTTGGAAAAAACCAAAAGGAGTTACCCAATTAAGTGGTAACACCTTCTTCCAAGCTCTATTCTTTTATTCTTCTTCTCCACCCCTCCAATATATTTATTACATAATTGTATAAAAAAACTGTATCCAAAATATACTAGTATTATTTATGCTAAGGGTTTTACCTATAGTTATACAAACCTCCATCTAATGGGTAACAAACATACTATTTATGTGTACGGTGAACTATTGCCTCACTAAACAATGATTTTTCATCTATCCTTTAACAACTATAATGGTGATCATTATGATGAAAAATATATTTATATATATTATATATTATATTTATTATTTATTTATGCTTATGTGATCCTTTTACAACACATATATTTTTACTTTTCATTTTGTATAAATATGACAATTCCGTTTGAGGAAGCATGGATTACCGCCCCCTCAAAGTGATGTGATTCATTGAAACAATACATGTATTGTGTTAAGGATGTGTTTACTGAAATTATAAGATATATAAAATTATAATTCTACTATAATGATATTATATACATATATACATATAGTTCATTTTTTTCTTTCTTTCAATATGATAATAAAATCAGAAACAACCTTCATGTGTACATACGGATTACCGTATCTATGAATGGTGTATTACATGTCATGATTATATATTCTAAAGATCATTGTAAAAAAAAATATACTAAATATACATGATATTTATTTCATGTTTTACATTCTTGAATCATGATATAAGTATAAGGACTGAATATATAAAAAATTAATACAAATGCAAAGAACAAAGTGGATATTACCTGAAGTGAAACCTTAACATTGGATTGTTAACAAGAGGGTAATATAAGGTCATAATAAAACCATATATGGTATTATATATAATAATATGGTTCTGTAAAATATTTATAGTAAATTTATATTTACTGTAGAGGTTTTTTGAATAAGTATGATGGGAGTCAAGACATAAGGTAAGAGGATTTCATCTCACTTTTTTTATTTCTATAAGATACATGCTTTATATTTATGTTTATTTAAATATTCATTCTAGAACACTAATTTCATATGGTTGAAGTATCAATAGTTACCAAATCAGTAAAATAGTTTCGTCTCAATTTTCCTTTTTTGAGACTCGTGTTTTGTTATGTGCCTAAATTCATATTGAGGTGTATATACTTCCATTTTATATGATATATCATGAATCTACATATTTTCAAGATATTATAATCTTTATGTAATTTCATTTCATTACATGGAGAGTATGATCCAAATTTACCAAGTGATAAGAGTTTATTGAAATAATCTTATTGCTTTTCAAGATTGTTTATGTTTATGCTTCCTTTGATAAAATATTATAACTCATATATCAAGAAAGTTCTTGAAATTTATTATCTTATGATAATTCATGATATATTCATGTATTGGTACCATATTTACACTCTTGGGTACATAAAATAATTAAGAATGTATTTTTAAGAAATCCCGAATTTACCCTCTCTTCGGTCGGAAATCTCTGTTTTCTAAAAAGGGTTCCAAGAATGTTGTACCATTATCCTCGAATCTTTAGAACACATTTTTAACCTTTTTGTATTTTACCAATATCTTTAAAGTAATGTTTTTTCTCTTTTCAAAGAAGGCATTTTTTTCTAATGTTCTTACCATGTAAAATGGAATGTTCTTTTTACCTCATACGATATGTACAGATTTACCAGTCGTCAATTATTTGAAGATTTATTTTTATTTTTAGAAGCTTAATTTTTATGAAAAGGTTTTTAAAAGATATTTTAAAAGAATGGGTTTTAAAAAAAATTCCAAGATTATTTTATAAGTTTTAAAGGAATATGGTTTTCAAAAGTTTTTATGCTTTAAAGATCCTTTTTCAAATAAGAACGAATATTTACTTCATGAAATGTTTTAAAAATATACTTCCAAGTTATTTTATATATAATATAACGTCTATTGAAAATAATAATTCCCTTATAAGAAATGATCCAATGGTTCCATTCATATTATTTTTAAATGTTTTATGTTTTGATAGAATGAATCTTATGAAACACATTTCACTTCCATGGGTCTTATTATTTTGATACCCTCTTCTTCTCATAGGTTATGATTTAATGGAGTGATTATGAAACCTATCTATTTAATAGGTTATGATTTGATTAAATGTAAATTATACCCATTTTATTTCAGGGGTTATGATTTTTTTATAGAACCTTTCTCTTTTTATGGGTCATGATATGATGGAAGTTTTATTATCTTATGTCACCTGTATGAATAATTTTATTATGATATGGGTGGGACCTATGTAATGGATCGACCCTCTATAGTCCCTTACATTATGAAAATATGGTGTTTGAGGTGTTCTTAGAGGTCAAAGTGACTTATCCTCAACACTTTTTCCAATTTCCCCCCTTTTTGTGAACAGTGGAATCAGTGACCCTCAGTGAATAGTTCCAATGACACACAGTTGTGAACCGTGATTGGTAATGTTCTGTGAACAGTTCCATCAGTGAACAGTTCTATCAGTAACCTTTATCAGTTACCTATCCTTCCTTTTAAAAATTTCCAAATCTATGAATAGTTCCATCAGCGAACAGTTCTATTGGTAACCTCTAACGGTAACCTATCTTTCCTTTTCCAAATTTTGAGTTCTATGAACAGTTCTATCGGTGAATAGTTCTATTGGTAACCTATATTGGTAACCTCTATTTCCTTTTCAAAATTTCCAATTATATGAACAGTTCTATCAGTGAACAATTCTATCAGTAACCTCTATCGGTAACCTCTATTTCCTTTACCAAATTTTGAGTTCTATGAATAGTGTTTCCAGAACGGTAGGTGTACAATGTTTCCATAATGGTAGGTGTACAGTGTTTCCATAATAGTAGGTGTACAGTGATACCATAATGGTAGGTGTATAGTGTTTTCAGAATGGTAGGTGTATAGTGCTTCCATAATGGTAGGTGTACAATGTTTCCATAACGGTAGGTGTGTAGTGTTTCCAGAATGGTAGGTGTACAATGTTCTATTAGTGAGGTTCTTATGGTGAGGTTCATGAATAGTGTTCTATCAGTGACGTTCTAATGTTGAGGTTCATGAAAAGTGTTCTATCGGTGTGGTTCATGAATATTGTTCTATCAGTGAGGTTTTAACTATGAGGTTCATGAACAATGTTTTTCCTTTTCAAAATTTTGAATTCGTGAACAATGTTTCTAGATTTCTACAATTTCACCCCTTTGACGTTTCCTTTGATATAAAAATGCCTTCAACTCCTTATTTTAAGGACTCTATGGCCAATTCAAAGGACATAAATCCTATATTAATTAATCCTAAGGCTCTGGATGTTATCACTTGGTCAAACTATGTGGTTTAATGTGATCCACTTTTGATGGGAAATTCGGTGTATCTTAAACTTCCGCTCCGTTAAAGCTTCTAAAGGGACGAGATATCTTCCTCCCTAATTCTTCCTCTTTGTTCTCAGAAATGAGATTCTAGAACCTTTCATTCTATTCTGTAGGATTTGTGTAATCATACTTAGTCATAGGATTAGTTCCACTCTATTTTTAATGAAACCAAGAAGTATCGGTCAATATTTGATATAAGGTATGATCTATCATCATTCTTTTGGGTTCATCTACTTCTGTTTCTCCTCACCCTTTTACGGAATTTTATCCCCATGTTCCTAATGGGATTTTCTTGTGTGTTGACTGGTGTGGTGGTGTCTCTGTATCCTTGGGTGGATATAGTTGTCACGGGGGGAGGAGATCATAACCTATTGTGTGGCCTATTCTTGTATAAAGAACGTCAAGAACTCTTTGAGGTAGGGGATTCGTTTGTTCTCTTTTCTTTTATGTGAAAATGTATTGTTAGAATGTTTTATCCCACTGGATGACAATGGAATTGACATAATAAATATTTGAACCAGATAATTAAATTGATATCGATCATATGTTATTGCCTATTGTTTTTGTAGATAGTGTGATATATATTCTTGCTTCGTATAACTAGCTGTTCTTGATAGAAATTGGAAAAGAACATAAACCGGAATTAATTGATAATTGTTTGGATAAAGATAATGAGGCATGTAAATGAATCTGGTTCTTCCTGTTGTAATTTTGATGTTAATCAAAATGGTGTAGTAAGTATGTTTAATTTATTTGTGACAGCTTACTGTTTAGGTTTCCCGAATGAGGAACCTACATATAAAATAAGGTAATTCAAAATATTTTATTTGTTTGATAATTCCTTGAAGGGTTATGAGTTACCCTATTGGTTGTTTATGGGCCAAGAGTCAATTGTTAAGATGTTTTTTCCTAATGATTGTGTTGTGATGTGAGCCTGGATCTTTATTGTGATATGTGGGGGCATGGATGTCGTTTGGTTATTGTAGAAAATGATGCCTAGGGTGGCAAGATGCATCAGTTTATGCATGCAGGTTTCAGGGAGGTCACCAGGGATGATGGAATGGGATGGATGTGATTGTTGGATGCTTGTTATTTCTTATTGTTTGTTTATGTGCTTTACTTATCCCCATTTCTCAAGGAAGCTGGTCTTACTTACCCTTCTTCCGAAAGGGGTGAAGGCGTGCGGGGTATGCCACATGATTTCTATGTATAGCTTCTCAAGGGAGAATGGGTCTATGCTCTTGATATAGGTGGAAAAGACTCGACAGGAAGTTCATCTACTCACCATGTGAATCCCCTTGTGTTTAGTAGCATAGATTTTTTTTCTAGAATGCCTGGGAATATAGGAAAGTAATGCTATAAATTAATAATTTGAATAAATGATGTTAACCCATGGGGTCTGGATCTTATTGGGGTGCAATGTTGAGGTTGTGATTTGAAGGAACAATGTAATTTGGGGTATGATGCTACTGAAATTTAAGGTGGAATTGTTATTGGTTAATTAATGTTTAAAGAATTAATTAAGATAAATTGAAATTGGTAAAGGGAATAAAATAAATTATTAAATCTCTTTAAGTGGTTGTGTGCTTATAGGATACCTAGTCTTAGAAGTAGCAACCCAGAGTCTGAGAGACGTTAGATATAGTTGTGTCTAAGACTAGGTTATTCCCATAGTGTGGTTGTGAGATATAGTATATCTTTTATTTTTTGTGTTTCTATATTCTACTCTACTCTGTTAGTAAGGGAAACTGACACCCCAGGGATTCTAAGCCCTGGGGGGGTGGGGGTGGGGGGGGGGGTGTGTTTCCCCCAACATTATGGTGGGAGGATGAATGGCTGACTACCCACTTTGGTCCCACTCTCTTGTTGTTGGTAGTTACTTCTGCTGGTAGGCATAGTGGTTAGTTTTACCCATATATGTGTGTAGAGGGATGTAATGGATTGTGGTTATTCAAAAACATATATTCTGGATATAGTTTCCTATAGACTACTATAGGTGCAATGTGTATAGGCTGTGATGGGTTGAGGATCCTTACTCGGTGTATGGGATGTAATGGAATGAGGTATAATACCTGACATATGATACACATTATACGGGCTGTGGTGGATCCCAGAAACTACTTGGTTACTTTGCTTATGTGTTCGTGGTGGTTTTGTTGCACGATGTATATGTTGTGGTGCTTCACCCAGGTGTCTGCGGGCAAGCATTTTTGGGAGAGAGATGCTCAGGATGTGCGACGTTGGGGAAAAGAGGAAAACTAGTGGGAAATTATTAGATGGGTACCCTTGATATTCATTATTATATGATATATTTTTGTATGCGTTACTTGGTGAGAGTATCCATGGTGAGGCTGGGAACTTAGTATACCTATTTAGGTGACGAGTTAGTTTCAGTTATTGTTCACTGTGCTTTAGCATGCTTTCTTTACTTTTTCATGAGAGGTTGTAGGGATAATCCTACTAAGTATAATGTTATACTCACCCTATGTATATATAAACTATTATTCAGGTCACTTGGAGCAGGTTGGAGATCAACCTGGTTTCTACTAGCTTGGGGTTGCAGGAGCTGTTTGGGAGTATGGTTGCTGCTATTTTTACTTTCTTTTGGGTACTTTTAGTTTTCCCCTTCTATTTGTAGTAGTTTTTCATGACATTACATATGTACACTTGTGTTTCCTTTTATATTTCAGTTCTGAGTTGGAGTTGGTTGGTGTGTATCTTTTATCTCTCTTATGCATGCATTATCTTAGAGGGTAATGCCTTCCATTTGTGTGTTTACTATACCCTCAGTCC
This sequence comes from Viscum album, assembly GCA_963277665.1. Taxonomy (NCBI): domain Eukaryota; kingdom Viridiplantae; phylum Streptophyta; class Magnoliopsida; order Santalales; family Viscaceae; genus Viscum; species Viscum album. The sequence continues at coordinate 833,167,307 of OY728140.1, forward strand.
TAGTCGCCATCCCGGGGCCTAATGGAGGTGGGACTCAGTGGTCATTATCTCATTTCTCACCATTCCAGCCTAGGAGGGGTACACTTTGTGGGGAGGGGGTCGTGACAACCTATATCTCCCTCCAACTCATTGGTAAATGATGAGTTGTATATGAGGTTAGATGGTACATGGGTTGTAGCCCAAACTTTAAAACAAGAAGGTACATGAGTTGTATCCCAATCCTAAAACAAATAGGGTACACGGGTTGTAGTCGAAGCCTAAAAACAAGAAGGAACATGGGTTTTAGCCCAATAATAAAAGAAAGAGGCTACACGGGTTGTTTCCCAAGATTGGAAACAAGAAGGTACATGTGCTTTAGCCCATGACTAAAAGTAATAGTGTACATAGGTTGTTATCCCAAAACCCAAAGTAGGTACATGAGTTGTAGCCCAAGCCTAAAATGTTATAAATATTTTGGTAGGAAGCCTTGACATAAAATTTTCTATTCTTATATGTATTCCAAAATTCCTTTACCTTATTCTTAAATTACGATTTCATTGATCATGTTGTTTATTTTCTTATGATTCATGTCCTATGAACTTCCAATATTTAACCCACAATTCATGTTTATGATATTTGATATGCATGGTAGGATCATTTAATATTATGATCACATTATCCTACCTCTATGTTCAAGTTTATGCTTACATGTCTCCCTTTTTTACCCCTATTGAACATACGAGCTCTCCCTTTTTTATGTTTCCTTTACACATGTTATGAAGAAAGGTAATAGGTTGAAGTAATAAAGATGGAGGTCTTAATGGGAGATGCTGAAGATCTTTCACTAGGATAGAAGATTGTTTTCCATGTTTCTAAAGACACTAACGTATTATGGTCTTCAGGCATATTTTTTTTAAAGTACTGAATATCCATATAAGATGATGTAATATCCATGTATGTGAAGCCTTGGTAGATATTTTTTTTAAGATAAATAATTTATTCCAAGAGAATAACTTTTTGTGTTTATCTTATTTAAATAAAGTAAAGTTTTACATTTTTAACCTTTTAGTACATTAAAAGAACAAATGTTGTCAAAGTAGAAAAATGTGTTTTAATAAAACATCTTAAATAATGAAAATACTCAAGGTTTCAGTTTCAATAAAAACAATATATTTTAAAGTTTTTATATAAAAATAATTTCATATATAATATTTAATAAAATAAAAACAATTAGCTTGTATAAAGTTTTTGGTTTTTCTTTGAAAATAAAGAAAGTTGGAAGAACCAAATCATTCATTCCATCTTAATTAACCTAGAAATTATTTCATCACCTTTGAAATCACTTAACCAAGGTAATGTATGGATCACTAAATTAGAGTTCATTCAAGTTATAGTGGAAAGAAGGTATTTACTTAGTAAAAAATGGTAAATGGTACAAAATAATGACTTAATAAAATAGGGTTATATTATTCAAGATTTGTTTAGAAAAATAAATTCATATATACTAAAAATACATAAGAGGATATTAATCATATTAACATCTCTTATTAAACCCAAATATCAAGTTAAAATGATTTGTTGATGAATTTATAAAAATAATTCTAAGTGGTACAATCAAAATAGAATCCAAACAACATCCATTGTATTTCATAAAAACTATATTACATTCTATAAACATATATAATATATATATTCTATAGATGAAATCATGAAAAAATTTAAAAAATATAAGGTATCACTTTAAGTTTATGGAATATATGATTGTAAAATAATAATAGATTATTAATAGGATTTACATAATAAACCAAGAAGGAACATATAATTTAAAAACGTTATTCATGGAAAACAATACATTACTAAGGATAAATTACATATAATAACATAAAAGGATTCGAAAAACAACCAATACTATAAAAATATTAAAATATGGAAACATCTACTTTCTTAAATGAAATATCAATAAGAATGATAAAAGATTTACCAAATTTTTTTTCACATGGTTATAAATCATGTCTTTTAAAGATAAAAAATATAAATTGAAACCATTATATAGGTTAATGTAAATTCCATTAAAATCCTTTAAATAAATGTAAATTAATTCATGCCTCTATGGTGGTGGGTGATGGTGTTGGGTTCGAAACACTCCCTCTGTGTGTGTGGGGGATTTTCAGTTATTTTAGAGTGTTGTAAAGTTTAGTATTATTTATTAATTTGGAAAAGAAGTTGTAGAAATGTTCTAGAATAGCCTAAAAATAACATAGAGCGTTGTGACTACCTACCTCATACCATTCACTAGAGAGATCCTTGTATAAAAATGATGATCGAACACCCAACATTAATTAAAGAAATCCCATAATTAAAGGGATTTAATAAATAAGTTACCCTAGTTAGAGAATATTAAAACTCCTAGAACACATAAGAAGATAAATCATAAAATAAACATAAGATTATAACAAAAAAATCCCTAATTAATTACACCTATCCATTACTCAATTTCATTCCAATACCAAGAAATATCTATAATAAATCATTATTATACTTCTTTATATAAAAAAACCATCAATGAAAGCTAGATGACTCATAGATTAATCCTATAACAAAGAGAAGAAGAATCCAAACACTATGAATTTTTTTAACCATTCATTTGTGAAATTATAACCAAAATCATTAACCATCCAAAAATAAATTAGAGTACCAGGAAAAGGGTGTGATTAAGATAAATAAAATAATTGAAATACTTGGACTCAATCACACTTGAAACTCCATGGATTAAAGAGGAGTGATGAAGGGGAAAATAGGTATGAAGAGGAAGGTTTTTCCACTTATGGGGGACTAGAAAATAATGGCCTAAATGAACTATTTATTGGGGTAAAAAAAGAATTAAAATGACTAAAGTTCCCTAATTATTTAGAAAAACTGAGATAGGTCTACCGAGAACCTAGTATAAGGTCACTAGGTACATGGTGGCACAACATAACCACCCCTCCCACCTGATATCACTAGGTACTCGACGTCACCTATAATATTTCACTATATGTGACACCTCCACTTATTATTACCTTAAACCCAAAGCTTCTAATGAAATGTGAAAAACATGGATAATCACCTAAAATTTCAACCACCCACTTTTAAATTCATAAACAAATCCCAAAATGAAAAATGAACCCTACTCAAGATTCTAAACATCAAAAAAGCCTATATTCTATCAAAAAATTTTGAAAAAAAATCTAAATTTCACATTTAATAAATACAATATGATATAGTTCATTACTAACCCAATAAATTCCACCTCAATTTGGCTGTACCTTCAACTATTTAGTTTATCCTTTCCCATCCAATGGTTTAACTCATCAAACAAGACACTCACACATCCGCCTAACCCAAATATCAAAATCAAACCATAATCGGATAATTAAAGGGTGAGATGAGATTCAAAACTTTCCCATCTAGGATGTAATTCTTATCCCATACCAAATAACTGGAGGCATAGTGACAAAATTATTTAATAATATTTAAATTAAAATAATTACTATTAAAAATCTATTATTAAATAAATAATTATACCTGGATATTACTATAAACAAAGTAATATATACATAAGCACAAGTGGGACCTATCTTAGAGTATCCCAAGACTTCCCCATAAAGAATTAGATTAATCACAAGTGGACTTATTATTTATTATTTTCCATCACAAATGAATGATTACTTAATAATCCAGGTTTTATTGGATTTTATCATCCTTGACCTATTGTTTTGATATTTCTGTAATTTCAACTACATTTAAGTTGAAAGTGACATTCCCATAAGAAACATGCAAAAAGTGTCGATTTTTAATTAATACCAGCACAAATACATGGATTTACTCTAGTAAGATTGTACTTATGTTCTAAATAACACACATGAACTCTGTGCTTTATCCCATACGGTATCATCCAATGGTGACCACCTATTCTCTTAACCCACAACCTCTAGACAACATCCATCAATACTCACAAAATATTGTTTCCCATCCTCCTTGGTCTCCACCTATGGAACACATCGACTACACTACCACTTGTATGCAATGTCACATAGATTACAGTTCTGGAAACTTAAAAACAATCAAACCTCCATTGTTAACACTATTTTATTCCTGAAAATTATTTCTCCCCACCCCTATACATATATTATAATACATAGAAAACCAAAACCTATAATCTTGATAACTTTAACTTGTTAATTGAGTTCATTATTCTGATTAATGACATTAACTACTAATATCTATATTTTATATATATATTTACATGTGTTTTATATGAAATTTAGTTGAATAATAATTTATGTATTCATGATTTCATTAATGTCTATGTTATTTGGGTTGGAATGGAATTTGGAATAGTAAAGAGGAAATTAATACTTTTTGGGAAGATAAAGGCACTTTGTTCCATGATGCGAAGAGGCATGGTGTGGCAACTAAAGATAATAATGATTTCAAGATTGAAAAGGTGTCAAATAGATCATTAAATCCAACCAAAGATGGATTTACCAGATATAGGATTCCTATGGGACACTCCTAGGGATCATACTTGATGAATTGAGCTGAAACGAGGATTTTGGGGAAAGAAATACGTTTTTCACATCGTGTATCATGTACATGATGTGTAAACTATAAAATGAGTGAATTTAGTACACCACATGAAGCGAAAAAAATCCATTTAGAGGATGCCTTGTATTTTTCATGATGTGAAACCAAATTTCACATTGTAAAACCATCCATACCAACCTAATATATTATGTTGATGTGTATCATTCAATGGGTGATTTATAGGTTTGACTCGGGACAAAAATTTAGTGTTGGATTTGAAGTAGGGGGATCCTTAGGGTGAATAATAAAGTTATAAATAAGTATTTATGGCCAAATAAAAAGGGATATATTCATGGAGTTGGGATTCAACTACAACGAGTTTATTGTTAGGGTTCTGACCCAAATTTATTTCTTTATAGATAGGTTTTTGTTTTTATTTCATATTTTTTGAAATTATTTTTAAACATTAAATACATTATGTTTTAATTCTAATTCTTCTTCTTATTAATTCTATTTATCATTATTTTTCTTATATTCTATTATCTATGGAATTTGGTTTATTCAACATTGGTGACCACCTAACAAGGACTGGTTAAACCTGGAAGGGATAAAAAAATCAGTAAAAGGGGGTATATACCATAAAATCCTGATTTACCTTCACTTGTAATATGATATTATTCATTTTTTTTATTTTTTATGAGTTTTAATTTTATTCATCATTGATCCATTAAACATATGCCTTAAATAATGAAAAAACACCAACATGATTGAGACAAATTATTCATGACCATTGAATTAGATTATTCTTCTACTTTTGGAAATCTTATCTTAATTAACTTTGGCTATTTTATATTTTTAGACCATAATTAATTAATATGTTAGGGTATACTGATTGGAATTGATCTTTTCTTATGTCAATTAAATTGAATGGCTCCTCAACTATTTAGTATGATTATATTTAAAGTGAAGTTGGATTAATTTATTTATTAAGATCACACTTGGAAATTGATTCCCCTCTCTTCCACATTTTCAATTAAATTTTAATTATTTATTTTGAATTATTCAATCAGTTTAATAAAATAAAATCAACTAAAATTTGGATAACCCGACCTTTGATCAAGAATTTTCATCTCTGTTCTCCCCACTCAATGTACGATAGACCCTATACTTCCAGTTTTCTATGACTTTGTAGTTAGTATGGTTTGTGATCATTATAAATTTATAATTTTATCTTTCCATAGGATTTAAAAACTTCTTATAGATATATAAAATTTTAGCATCATTTCCAAAATTTCATGCATCCAAAGGAAATGTTTAATTCACATAGAAGAATCAAATTATAAATTTATAATGTTCTTAGACCACACTAAATATAAAGGCATAGTAAAGTGGAAGTATGGGGTCGATCCCACAAAGAGCAGGGAACACAATGATGAAAAATATTAATCAATGGTCTAGCCATTCCAATTTCAAATGATATTATTTTATCAAACTAATTATATGATGAAAAATAAATAATTAAAATTAGTAGGAAAAATCACAAGGGAGGGGAACGCGTTTCCAAAGATAGTTTTACTAAAAAAAATTAATTTAGATTCACTTGAAAAATAGTCACATTAAATAGATACAAAACCATTATATTTTATTCATATAAAAAACGATCAATCCCAATCAGTCTTCTGTAATATCTTAATTCAACATGGTTTGATAAAAAATAGTTAATGAAAATTATGATCAGATTTCCAAAAGTAGAAGAATAATCTAATTCAATGGATATGAATAAATTATCTCAATTATGTTGTTGTTCATTCATTATTGAATAAATATGTTAAATGTATTAATGATGAATAAAATAAACTCTCATTAAAAACATGATACAATTGAATAAAATCATATTATGAGTGAAGGTAAATCCTACTTTTATGGGATGCACCCCCTTTTATCAATTCTGATCTCCCCTAAGAGTTTATCTAGTCATCATTAGGTGGTCTTTAATGATGAATAATATGAACCCCATAGAGTAGAGAATAAAAAAAATGTGAAAGATAATGAATATAAAGAAGGATTGAAATTAAAATAGGAAGCATTCAATGTTTAGGAACAATTTTAGAAAATAGGAATGAAAAAGAAACTATATAAGAAGAATGAAATCTGAGTTGGAACACTAGGGACAACCTCATGGTGGTAAAATACTTATTCTGTGAATCAATCCTTTTTGTTGGGATAAAACACCTTATTTATAAACCTAAAAGACATCCTAGGGTTCCCCTAGGTCAAAACCGGTGCTAAATGGTCATCCCAGGTCAAGATTGAAAATCCACCATTGAATGATATGCCACAACATAATTAACTAGGAAGGTCTGGATGACTTCACGACATAAAAGTTGGTTTCACTCTCTAAAAAGTACATGGACCCCTCAAAATGGATTCTTTTCACTTCACATTGTGTACTGCATTCACACCTTGTATATTTTACACATCATGTACATGATACATGATGTGCAAATATTATTTCCCATTTCAGAATCCTTTTTTCATCTTAGTTCTTCATGTCTGATACGCAAGAGTGCCACACAGTCATCCTACATCACAAAAGACATTATTATGTGGATTATATGGTCCATTTGACTCCTTTTCTATTTTAGCATCATCATCATTTTCCAGTGTTGCATTGTGACTCCAAAAATGTCATCATTTCCTCTTTATTATTAAAAATATTAGTGCTTCCAAATTAACATAGAAAATAATGAAATTAGGAATTAAAAAATTATAAGTTTACTAAAGCACCTATAAAAACACATGGAAATATAGATATAAAATAGAGATATCAACTAAATCACATTATATCTTCCTTTAAGAACCCTGTAACCAAGAACCAATGTTTAAAAAGTATTTTTCTCTTTAATAACCATATTTACATTTCCAATAGTTGGTAATAGTTTTAATGATTTAAATATAGAAATGTATCCTCAAAGAGGTGATTCCTCAATTTTTCCTAATTATAAGCCACCAGAATCCCTACAATAATCATTTCTAATAAATGAATTTTGAGAAATTACTCTCCCTTACTCTTGATTAAACAATATAATTCAAAAAATAGCTACTCCATGTTCTTGAAGATAATAATAAGAAACAATAAGGGATTTTTGAAATATATCCTTTTCATGTAATATATCTTTATGTTTAGTACCAAAAGGGGTAGGATTTTCCTTCTAGACTCAGAGATTAATTTTCTCATCATGTTTAGAAATCACAACCTTATTGATCAATTTTTAAATTCTAGAACACTTCTACTACTACCCAATTAAAATGAAAAAAATATGGAATGTTTGGTTTCGTTATCCATTTTCATCCAAAAAATAATAGATTCACTTATATTATGAACTATCTTAGGTTGAAAAAGAATCCATTTAAAACCATAAATTCTTGTTCACATTTGTGAAAATGTGTTTTTTACACCAAAATTATTAAAACCAAAACCTAATTTCTAAATTCTAAGATAATAATACATTAATGCAGATGAACTACAACCACATGCCTTTATATTTTATTCATCCCTTGGATTTTTTTTGAAAAAACTGTACTCAATAGAGACATATTTATAATTATAAGCATAATAATTCAAAGAAAAATAATATAAAAATCGGTCAATTTTCATGGTCTTTAACCTTATAAATAATAATAAAACCAATTATTTAATACTTATATAAATTTACCCTTTTCAAATTTTCCTTTTGATTTACTATTACATGAGAAGCGGCCCTTTTTTGAAAATCCTTTCAATCAATACATCTTAGAAAGCTATGAAATATATATTACTATAAAAATTGTTAAGTTATTTCTTTCCCATCACACCCTTTTACACATATAACAACTTAATAAAATGTACAATATTTCACTTTTTTATTTTTTTCCCAGTGAATAAACAATAAAAAATAATTATCTTTCTTCCTTCCTACAAGAATATCATCAAACAAATTTTCTTAATCTCTAATATATTTCCAAAATCCATCATTAAAGGAGTTTAGTAAATTCTAAAAGGTTATCACATTAATTTTATTACTAAAGGTGTTAGTAACTACCATTTGATGATTGTTAAATAGATCAGAAGAAAGAATATGTCAGTCTTGGTATCTTTCTTTGATTAATTTGATGATCATCTAAAAACCATTATTGGTTTACCATAAATAATCTTGTAGGATCCAAGTGTAGAATCTCTCCATCAGTGATCCACACTTGCTCATTTGATCTCTAAAAAACACCATTGGATAATCAAGTACTACCATGGTGGATCGATCATATTGCAGTGGTCAGTTGGATCTCTTTGAAAATTATTTCATACTTGAAGAATCATCCTAGAACTCCCATTATTGAGAGGATGGAGGAGGGAAGATAATATCTAGAGTTTTTTATAGTCTTTTGAGAGATCTATAAATTTAATTATGTAAAACGGTTCTTAAATTCAATCTATCTCAATCAAAGTCTATATAATAAACATAGTCATCTATTTATATAGATAAATTTATGATTAAAAATATTATTTAATTACAAAATGACACTTAAATGATATATTAACCCTTATTTAACCCCATTATATGTAATAATAATAATATTTTCATAGAATGTGCAATCTTTTGTAATGATATATATTATTTTACCACTTAAAAATTAATATTTATGATCAGAGATAATCTAAGTTCACTCATCATCATTAACTTTTATAAAATACTGGAATAAATATTTAATTAAATATTTATTCCTAAAATAAAAATTTTATTCACTATCAGATGAATAAATAGTTATTAAATATTGAATAAAAAAATAAAAATTTTATTTAAAGTTTATCAAATAATTATTTTTTAGATATTTGTGTAATTTAATAAATTATTTATTAAAGAATAAATAATTATTTATTTCTGTATGAATAAATATTTTCAATCAATAAATCATGAATAAAATTATTCCTTAATCTTCAGAATAATATTTATCATAATAATGAAATTCATATAAAATTTAATTGAAATTAATTGAAATACCAAGTGTGTAACCCTATAGGCTTCTTTCTCAATAGAATTAGGCATTCTTGTCTAATGTCTAATATTAATAACTTGTAATAGGTCAAGGAACATAATAGAATGAAGTTAATATCATAATGTTGACAAGCACATTTGAGCATTGATTGTGCAATTTAATCTCTTTTTCATAATATATCATCAAGAAAGTTTCAAACTTATGTCATCAAACTATATACATGATACATATTTCTTTGACTATCTAAAATAAACTCATCATTACACTGTAGTATTTGAATTTTATGCAACAATTTAATTTCAATCAAAAGGAAACGATACCAACTTCCATAAATATGGAAGAGACAAATCCTTCCACGACTTATTAATTAATAAAATTTCATTCAAGACACACTCAATGTACCATACTCCTAAAAAACACATGGATTCACAATTTTGGTTAGAAAATATAAGTTTACGAGTCATGACATTTAATAATAATATTTTGAGAGTATAAGGACCATTACACACACTCATAGATAGGAATATCTGATGACACATAATCATGCAAAATTCATACTAGAGGATGTCTTATCAAAATATCCCATATTGGAAATTACAAATTATGAACAATAATAGAATAATTACCATCTTATTATGAGTACTCACACATGAAAATCAACATACTATGTACCCCAAAATAGAATGTTATTTTCCTGTAGAACTAGGATTAAGAATATCATGATGTCATTTCAATGTTCTCATCAATATGGGGAACTGTTATGACTATTTGAATGAAATATATACTCTTAGAAATTATCACATTAGTGTTTTTCATAATAAAAATAAATATATTATAAGTCATTTAAATTAATATTCACTTATTTGAATATACATGTAATATATGCATAGTGTTTTTGGTTCTAGGGCGCCAAATCCAATAGAATCCAACTTTTCCTTTGGATAACTGCAAATAACTAAATGGTTATCACATGTTAAACATGCTTCTAATGAGTACGTATACAAATATTGGGCCTACCATGTTTCTTTGACTAGGGTTGTTAAATCCATATGTCTATGTGGTGAATCTTCTTACTATAACATTACTAACTTCTGAAAATCCATCAAGTAGTTATATAACCAAGTATCCTCCTATTGTGCCCATGTTCGAATCCTAACATCCTGAATAAGTTCATAGTAAAATATTATCATAATAATGACAAAAACATTTCTTTTGGTATAACCCAAGATCTGATGATGACATTACTAAAACACTTCTTAAGCTACATTATAAGCTTGAAAAATCCGATATTATAGATATGGTAACCACTGGATGAAATAATTTTTTATTTCATATCACCTTTTCCTTTATATATGAAACTAGATCAAACTGAACTATGTTAAGACAAGCGTTTAATTACCTTAATCACTATTATTCTTACTTCTCTATACATTAGGAACTTACCCACTTCTACTTTTTTAGGTACTGTTGGACAGTTCTAATAGCAACTCAATGCAATTATGTTAGATTTTGTATGATATTCAACTATTATGAAATAATAATATAAAAATTTATTATATATCATGTAATATGAGATAAATTCAGAAAACTTAAGATTGTGAAATTATTTTAATTTTTTTCATCTCTTCCAATGTCTATGTATGTTCTACCAGAAAGATTATATGCCAACAAAAATTTATTATTGAATTGAATAAAAATTTATTTTTAAACAATTTATTAATATATATAATGTTGCTAGATTTAGGAAACCCATGAAGTTATTTATTTATATTTTTCTTTAGAATACAATTGCTACTTTATGTTAAACTTAGAAAAATTTCATTCCTTAGTCCTAAAAAATGGTAAGGCCCAACATTTTTTTCCATATGTTATCAACATATCTATCATTAAAACTTATAGCAAGCCTAATAACCTGTTAAAGACATATTTCATTCATTAATTTCCATATAAATATAATATGATCACAATGAAATACTTATTCATAAAAAAATTTATGTTATTTTCATATATCATTAGAATTTAATGATTTCACTGATTATTTATAGTTATTCCTTATAAAACTATACCATTAGGTCTCATTTGGGTCACTTTATATAAGAATTTTCCACAAGGACTACTCCAAATGAGGTTTCCTTGACTATAAATAGCCCAATATGATGAACAGATACGTATTCTTTGACAATTATAATTTAAAACGATTTTAGTCTCGATGATGGGTGTTTAGTTTTTTTCTAGACTAAACCTTTATATATTCAATCACACTTTATTCATACCATATTACATCATCCATGTCTAGTTTCTTTTTAATACAGACTAGTAGTATCAAGTATTAGAAGCATTCAAAATACAGAGTCATCAAATATTGATATATATAATCCATTATTTTAATTTATTCATACTTTTGAAACTTAGCATGTTTCCATTTATGAATTATTTTTAGGAATAGTTATTCTAAAAGAATAATATATGTATCACCCATCATAGTTAAAATCATAATAAATATATTTTTTCCTTGTAATATTTGGAATATTTTAAGGAATATTTTAGAATCTAGGTATTGAGTTAGTGTAGGATTATGGGGCTTAGAGAGCCTCAATGTGAATTTATTAAAATTTTTAAATATAATATATCAGGTGCAAATATTTTTTTTTCAAATAATGGAATAAATTCTAAATTTTTTCTTATATGGGAAATATGAGAACAACATTAAATATAGAATACATGTATTACCGTAGGGACAACAGAAGTTATGTTGCCACTGGGAGTCTAGAAAAATTACTATCATGGAATAATTAAATGAATTAATTAATTTAATTTTCATAAATTTTGAGACCCTAATGTATCCTATATATAATATCCTCTATTGAAAATTCTATAGGGTTAGACACATAACCCTAAAAGGAATTACAGGATGGAGAAGGAGCACTCTGGTGGTGGGTGCACTTGAAGATGTTCATCAAATGGTGGATTGGGGATCTTAGTATCATAAGGATCACCATCATCGATAGAATTCTTAGATATTTCCAAAAAATGAGTAATAAATATCATTCATCATCAATAGATCCCAAAACTAGGTAGGGTGTTTGTTTTTTGGATTAATCCCCTATGTTGATTATCCCTAATCTAACAAAAAATAATTCCTTAGTAGATTAATTCATGGTTCGTTGTTGGATTTACAATTGGTATTTATTTTCCAAGGTTTGGAATTGATAATAATTGTTTATCCTTTATTATTTTACAATTTTTTCATCACCTTAATGAAAAAAATTGTGGACTACCCAATCAATAGTCAAGGTTCATTCCTCAAATTTATGCTTTTTTTCTTTCTCCCTCCATTATTCGGTGTTTTTCAATAAAATTTCAGTTGGATGGTGATTTGATGATCCCTTAGAGGACAAATCATTTTGAGTTTTTCATTTACCAAAATAGATCATAGTCATTAGTTTTACCATGGGTTTAAATATATGATTGTTTCATATCGATGAAAATAGGAACCCGAATATGGAATAGGTAATAGTTAATTTACGAGATGTATTGTGTGGATCTCTCTAAAGGAGAAGGATTGATGTTTCTAACCAATAGGTAGCTGAAATCTAGCCACCAATAATTTTGGTGGTCTGAAATTGGAATGGGTGGTGTGGTTTCATAGGATCCGGCCTATGTGGCACCTCAGATAGTGATGCAGTGTATTTTTTAGCGAAAAATCGATAAAATCTGACTTCTGGCTAGTCGTAGATGGTGGTCAGTCCTGATCCAAATTTTGTGGCATGATTTACGGTGGTCTTGAAGGCCACTATGGTTTATGGGAGAATACACATGAACAATATGATTTTTTATATTAAATACCAATATACATGGTGTTTTTTCCACAAACACACACAATGTAGTCCCCCAACTTTGGCGACAAGGTTTTCGAGCGAGATAAATATCACATGCCTTGTGGTTGGTCCCACACATCACATGACTATACTTTTTCATCCAATCAATTTGATGAAGGAATATAACCAAGACCCCATGTGGATAGATATGTCATGTAACCTAGAGGAAACATCATGTATATGTATATGGAATCGTGAGCTACGTACCTTGGGGGAACACCCAATGCACTTAGGCATGGGATAGATTATATGGGAATGTGCTCGAGTACATGGGAATACCCCTAAGTAGAAAAGAAACATAATTTAACACATGTACATGATGTTTAGTTTAACACATATTCCCAAGTAATTTATACTTTAGGACACTCCCATTAATCTAATTTGGCTCACACACCATGTGGCCCTATTTACACACTATGTACTTTTTATTGAGACACCAACATTACGTATCTCCCTCTTTGAGACTCAAATTTGATCCTATGAGTAGGCTATCCTGATTCTTTTTCCACATAGAACACAATTTTGACCTTTATTTATACAGAAGAGATATGATGAAAGGTGATTCTAGTGGTATTATTCTTTTAGTAATACTTAGTTGGTGATAAGGACTAGGTGTGATCATCAGAGTGTTACAAGGTTGATACTCCCATATATCAATTTAAGGATAAATCCCCCATATACTTTATAAAGGTGGAGAAGGTGATTCCCTAAATTATATGGGGAAAAAGTACTCTATCTATGAAGTGTTCTCCACATCATTGAGCTCTGGCTATGGGTGGGCCCTTCATTAGATTAGTACCCCCTCATCTATTCTATATAATAGTGAGGTGTAGGTCATTCATAATCTATAGAGGTTATAAGAGATGAATGTCTAGGAGATAGACCCCCATAGTTATGAAACATAGTGGTAAAGAGTGGTCCCTAAAATTTTTATCTTATGTGGTAACATGGGTTATTCGACATCAATTATGAGACATTTCAAGTTTGTGGTCCCTTAACTGTGAAGTACAGTAGCGAAGAGTGAGTCACTCCACTCAGATTCCTATGAGGTTGCACTCGGTTCTAGAAATTGAATATGAACCGTTGAAGATTTAGTCTGAGTCATCATTCTTACCAGGATGGGGATATGGATATCCCTATTCTCTCTTCATTTGAGCTTTTTATTGTGTATATTTGGGTTATTGTTATGGATATTTCCTCATATTCTAATTGACACGCATTTATTGTTTTTAGTTAACTACTCTCTCTTAAACCTTTGTGTTTAGTGATTTTGGGGTATTAAACTAGGTATGTATATACTTTTCCCTATATGATATATACCCACACATGTTATGTTTTATGAATACGACATAAATTTTCTTGGTGTCCTAGGTGGACCTGGAGTAGGTGGAGCTTAGTTGTGCTAGAAGGACCTCAGATGTATCCAAGAGTTGGTTTTAGTTAGATTCCCCCATGTTGTCAATAAGTTTTGATATTTTATAGTTTTGGTGGGATTTTATAGAGCCCCTTTTATTTTTATTGCACAATATGTTGTACACTGATATGGAATATATGTTATGCATGAATTTTCAATATGATCTTTTTACCTTTCTACATTATAATGGTTTAGGGAGATTCATGTTTGTGTATAAGTACTCTAGGATAAGGCCTCCCACTGTGTGATATTCTTACTCAGTACTAGTCTCCAGGTCCTAGACTATTAGAGGTGGTACTGAGGTGTCATTATCATCTTACTACTATCTAGGTAGGCCCCGGTGGGTTTGGTCATGATAGAGTGGTGTCCGAGGTGGTGTTTCCCCATGGTCCGTTTGTGGAGGTTGGACTTGTTGTGAAACTTAGATTAAGAAAATAAGAAAAATGGCGTCAGAGTGTCTCAAGTGTGGCTTTATGGCCAGAGAAACCCATTTTTGGTTCAATGAGAAATGTATCCATTCACCAGAAATCTAATAAATTACATGTTTACTTGACACATGTTGGAATTGATTGTAGGGTAACCATTAGTACATACATCATATAAGAATGAATTTTAGTTTCAATGTCCTTCTTGAGTCAACTCCTCAAATATTTTATTTGAACATGGTATGTCTTGATAATTATCAAGATGCCTCTATGATGATATCCAATTAATATTTCTATATAGTGTAGCGATGAAGACCCATTAAGAGATGAGGCCTCAACTTAGGGGCCTATTAGAGAGGTTTCCCTTCATGGAGGGCAGAGAGTAGTTCTCTTGATGAGAAATTCATAGATGAACCTCTAGTGGTCCAGATAGATGACTGTTCGCATGTTAAGTAGTTGATGTATCTAACAAGGTGCACTATAGTTCAAACTGTCTTAACATGTTTTGTGATTTCCAATGGAATAGACTGCTTATGTTTTACAATGATCTAGAACCTAAGGAATTGGAGATTTGGACAAGGTGGTGGTCTAGGTTTTCCATATTCTTTATACCCTAACCGATCGAATGGTTGTGCCTGAAACAAGTCTTCTTTGTAGAGAATTAGTTGTATCCTATGGTACTAATATATGATTCTCCCATCCAGAGTGATCATCATGAGTTTTGGAGATAGTGATCATGCCAGGTTTCATGGTGGGATAAAACCCCCTTCTTGGGAGATGGTGGAATGTATTGAGCTTGTGTTGTGAATTTCCTTCTTTTTTAAGACCTCTCTTGATGGTAGTATTAGAATTGATACTTCTCCAGGGAAGTATAAGGCATCAGTAGGTACCTATGTTGGTGACATTTGATGTGGATTCGATCATGAAAAGAATAGGGACATTCCCCCACAAAGATGCATTCTTGTGACACGATTTAAAACTATAACGGTGAGTAGTTGATGCCCGATGAATATAGTGTCAAGGTATAGTGGTTTAGTTTCTTTGAAGTGTATATTTGAGGTCATTTTTATCTAATAGAATGTCGAGGAAATCTATGGTTTTTTAAAATAGGTGGGTGAGGGAAAAGGTATCTCACGGTGGTTTGAGTTTGTGATTAGGAGCCTTTGAGCATGGTTTGAGGTATGACTTGTGTCTTGTCTACCCCACAATTGAGTTTTAGCACCTAGTCACAAGCCTTTTACATGAATGTATCCAATGTTAAAGGCCAAATAATTACAATGGAGACCATTCACTTAAACCTTGTGCTTAAAGGCTCACACAGATGAGGATCGATGATCACACACTCCTACTAACAGTGGGACAAAACTCTAGGAGGAGAGAGGGCCTCACATGGAATCTTTCCATATTAGTAGTGAGATACAATGACTTTTTATTTAGTATGGACTAGTTGTATTTTATCAATGCTTAGTGTACTGTGATAAGTGAGAGTTATGGTGTTTTCGAGTTAGTGGGATGTAATTTTCCATCTTTTTTGGGAAGGAATCTCAGATATAGTGGGATGAGATCTTGTGTAGGAGGATACAGTACATTTCTTATCAGTTGGCTAATATGACCCTCAGAGAGTAGTAGATTCTTTGAGATTACAGTTCCTAAAATATTGGTGAGGTATATGGATGTATTCTTTAAGGATGTTCCAAGATTACCTCCCCATAAAAGTAATTTTTTATACATATAACTACACCTAGGGATGACCTGATATCTATATTAATATATCATATGACCCCATGTTGCTACAAGAGATGATGGAATAGTTGGAAAATCTAAAACCAGGGTATTTTTTTGACCCAATGTGTTTCATGGGTAATCAAATGTGGTTAACAAGGAATTTGGATGAGATCTTGAGTTTATGAATACAATGAAATCTCCTAAACCATGCGACTAGAAAGAAGGATTATCCACCCCTGTGAAATAATGAATTCTATGTCAAGTGGTTAGAGGTGAAGTAGTTCTTTGAGATTAACATTAGGATTGGTTATCACTAGTTCAAGATTAAATTATAGGATTTACTAAAGGTGTATTTATAAAGCCTCTAAGGTTTCATTAAGTTCATGGTTATTCCTTTAATCATGTTATATGCCCAATTTGTGTTTATGAGAATTACGGATTGGATTCTATAATCCTTTATAGATCAATTCTTGGTAATCTTCTTCAATGAAATCCTCATGTACTCGAGATTAGAGGAGAAGCATGAGACACACTTGAATATGATCCAAGACGTGATTTGAGAATACAATATTTATAGGAAGCTCTTGTAGTGAAATTCTATATTCATGAGTCTCACTTTGGATATATCTTCTCAAACATGGGAGTGACAGTTAACCTAGTAAAGGTTGGGGAAATTTTATCTCGGGAGACACCCAAGAGCATGAAGATAATATAAGATTCTCATAGTAAGGTTTTATGATCACTTTTTTAGTGAGGTTATGGTGAAGAGTATATCTAGTTGATTATTTTTAGCCCCACACATTTTTAGAGTATTAGGGAGTCACAACTTTGGGATATCGATTTCCAGATCTTATGTAACTAGATATCCACTTTACATGTTCCTGATGGTTATTATGAAGGTATGGATAACACTATCATTTTTTGAGGAAGGATGTGACATTAGTCATTCTATGAAAGGAGTTTATAAGTTTGTTTTATGATTTACCTTAGTAGTACATCACAGATAGTTGAGGATGTACTAGGATCCTTTGGAATCTATATATGAGTGAAAATAAGATGGTATCTCTGTGGTTTTCATGTTGGACCTTCCAAGATCAGTGAGTGGTCAAGATGCTATCTGAGTGATCATATAATAAATCACCAATTTGTCCAAATTTCTAACCACATGAGAGGAGATCTTAGTGGAGTGTTTTATATGAATTTGTGCATGGGGGGTAATCTAGTTTCATGGTGTTCCCATGATGATTATTTCAGACCATGATGATTACTTCATATCTTGATAATGGATAGGATACATGAGGCCTTAAGGACTTGGTTATGGTTGAGCATTGTGTTTTCTACCCCTAGACAGATGTCCAGGGAAAACTGAACACTCATTCTTTAAAAGAAATTATTTGGGTTTATATTTTTGTTATGAGCCATATCTTGGATAATCATTTACCATTGATGGAGTTTTAATATAACTATAGTTACCACTCCACCATTTATGTATCACCATTCAAGGCCATAGTTGGGAGGGTCACTATTGTATAGGTCGGAGCTAGTGGGAGATAGTGCTTATGGACCCACAATTGGATCTAGTGATTGTAGTAAACGTGTTGTTCATCCAAGGGTGGATGTGGAATACTTAGTGATATCAGGAGTCCTATACAGACTAATGATAGAGATCTTTGGATTTTAATGGTAGATCATGTGTTCTAATAGAAATCACCTTATCATGATTTACATAGATTGGGTGGGCGTGGAAGGCTATCTGCAAGGTTCATAGGCCCTTTTTCCTATTATTGTGTTGGGTTAGAGAGCTGAAATATCGCTTATCCATTCCAAAAAAGTTAGACCTAGTTCAAGATGTATTCCACACATCATATCTGTGGATATATGTGAACAACTCACTACATGATATCATCTTAGGAGAGATGGAATTTGAGGGTGGAGTTTCCTTTTAGTGGTGTCCTATGGAATTTGAGGTCATATGTGATATGACCCTTCATGGGAAAGTGTTTCCCTTAGGTTCTATTTATTTAAAGCATAAGAATCTGTAGGAGAGATCATTGTAGTGGGAGATCGAGATTCAAGACTAGTACAATTCTTTCTAGGTTACTATTTTCATTTATAAATGAAAAACTTTAATAGTGTGGATAAGGTAATGAATTTTTGTTTACATTATTAGAATTTATAAAATTTTAAGGAATATTTTTGAATCCAAGAATTGATTCAATGCTATATTCTAGGCCCTAGAGAGCCTCAGTGTAGATATATTAAAAATATTAAATATAATATATCACACATGTGATTTTTTTAGGAAAATAATGGAATAACTCCCTAATAGTATTGTATATAGGAAATCTGATACATCTTTTAAATATGGAATTCATGTTTTACCCTAGGTGTGACATAAATTATATTAGCATTGGGTTCTTGGATAAAGTGATGTTGTGGGAAAATTAAATGAATTAAATGAATTAAATGAATTAAATGAATTATTTAATTTAAATTTCATTCAATATAAAAACCCTCATGTATCATCTATATAATATCCTTTATATAAAATTAATTTGTTTTATCTACATAACCCTAATGGGAATAAGAGGATGGAGAGGGAGAACTCTAGTGGCGAGTGTGTTGGAAGATGATTGCTGAATCATGGATTGAGGATCAGAGTACTGTGAAGATCTCCATCATTTATAGAGTTCTTTGATTTGACCAATGAGATGGATGTAGAAATTTTATTCATCACCGATTGATACCAAAATATTTTAGTTCATTTATTTTTTAAATTAATCTACTTTATATATTATCCCCAATTGAATGCAAATTAATTTATTGGTATATTAATTCACAGGTCGACATTGGATTTACAATTGGTGTTTATCTTCTTAAGATTGGAATTGATATTAATTTTTGATCCTTTATTATTTTCATCTTCATTCAAAATGGTGAATTGATGCCTTCCCAAACAAAGGTCGAGGTCTGTTCCTCAAATTTATGTTTTTTGCAACTACTACTACAAATATGGCCTTTATTAGCGCTAGAAAAGTTGATTAAAAATGCTAAAAAAGAGCTGTTAATCGAGGAAAAGATAAGGGGTACCTTTTTTTAGTGCTCATAAAAGCGCTGATAAAGGCCCCTTTTATCAAAGCTAAAAAAAGCGCTGATAAAAGTTGAAAAAATATTAATTGTTTTCAACTCCGGGGGGCTTCAACAGTACTTGAAACCCCCCTTTAACAGCGCCCACCGCCCATGGTAGTCGACGCACGCACCAGGCTAGCTCCACCCAGCCCCACCCCCGTTAACAGCACTAGGTAATTCCCCCCACCTACACGCGTGACCTGCCTTTCCCAGCATTCGAACTCGAGAACTCCTGCCTGCACGCCTAAGCCTTTTCCACTCCACCATATTGCTTTGCTCTTCAATTATTAATATATATATATTTATATATATATTTAGTTATATTTATTCATATATTAATATATATGTATATTTAGTTATATTAATATATATATCTGTATATTAATATATATATTAACATATATATATATTTATATCAATATATATATATATATAGTCATATTAATATATACATATATTTAATTATATTAATATATATATATAGAAATATATTAATTTATAATTATATGTATTTATATATATATATATTTATAAATATTTATCCATATATTTATTTTTATATTAATATATATTTATAAGATTAATTTTAAATACATTTATAAAATATTTTTTCTTACGTGTGTTTTTATAAATAAATAAATAAATACATACATACATACATATATACATATATAAAACACACACACATACAGATATATATTAGACATATATCTGTAGGTATAATTATACATATTTATATATATATACAAATATTATATAGTAATATGTATATACAAAAGTGCTAGAAATGGGGTCTCGAAAAACATAACAAATTGTAGAGCCACATGAAATGGCATAACTTATTCTATGGGTGTCTGTTTAAGCTCTGTGAATAGTCAAACTGAATCTAATGCAACGAGCTATGATAAATAAGGTGGTGGAGGCTGAAAGGACACACAGATTAGAAGTTATGACAGTTTTAAGAAAAATTTAACAGGGGTCCGGACACAGAAACTGAGTTTTTGAAACCTTCTGGTGGTTTTTTGGGGTTTTCAGTTCCAAAAAATGACTTAGACAAGTCTAAGTTAATCTTAAACATAGATATTTTCACTCAATTCAATATGATATGTTGTAGAGCCCAAACAGACACCAGGAGCGAAAATTATGGCCATTTGTAGTTGGACTTTTTCTTTTGGAGTTCCATAACTGATATAACTTTTGTTCCTCTAATATTATAATGTTTTTTACTAGAATTCAATGTCACACATTTCAGGAGATTTGATTTGACTGGTCACAGTGCTCAAATAGACAACTGGAGCAGAAGTCATGCCCATTTTAGTGAGTTGCCGGTTTCTTATGTTTTTAGGAGATACAAGAGTTGCAAAATTTCAAACAATAATAACTTCTGCTCTGAGTGTCTGTTTTGGCTCTAACACAAATAAAATCTAATATTTAAAAAATTTACACACTCTTGTGATCACCGAAACCCCTTCTAATGTTCTTTGAGGTTCAAAAAGTACCAAAAACCCTTTGAAAGGTCATAAGTTTGGATCCGGGGGTCCGTTTTTCCATAACTTCTGCTCCGGGTGTCTGTTTTGCCTCAAACACATATCAAATCAAATCTTACGACTAGAAATACACTACAGTGACCATTGTAACACCTTATCATATTCTTCAAGGTACAAAAAGGTCTTTAATCCCTATAAACGACCATAATTTCTACTCTAGGGTGTCCATTGTGGGTCTACGACATATCAAATCGATATAAAACACATTTAAAAAAATATTTTTTATATTTATATCAATACAAATTTACTTATATATCAATATATTATTTTATATGATTTTTTTGAAATATACACATTTATCAGTTCTAAGAAAATGAGCGATGATAAACCCCCATTTATTAGTGCTATTAAAAAAAGCATTGATAAATGGGACCCCTTTATCAGCACTAAAAAAAGTGCTAATAAAAGGAGGGGGGTTTATCAGCGCTAAAAAAAGCACTGATAAAGGGTCACTTTTAATATAACTTTTTTAGAGCTGTTAAAATTTCTCTTTATCAGTGCTTTTTTAGTATTGATAAAGTCCCCCCTTTATCAGTTCTTTTTTTAGCATTGATAAAGGGTGGTACTACGGAAACCCACTTTTTTGGTAGTGCATTTTCACTCCACTCTTAAATTTTCATCAATGAAATTTCAATTGGATGGTGATTTTATGATACCTAAGAGGATTGATCATTGAGTGTTCATCCTTTGTCAGAATGGATCATGGTTAAAAGTTTAGCCTTGGTTTTAGAGATGTGAAAGTGGTGTAGTGATGAAAACAAGAACCTAGTGAGGGATTTGGATACTACGGATTTATGAACCAGATCAATCAAATCTCTTTAGAAGTGTATCAATTTATTTTTTTGAGAAACAGGTGGCTAGAATCTAAACAACCAAGGTAGTGGCAGCCTAACATTGGAACATGTGGTATGGTTTCACTGGATCTAGGTCGTACGATTCCTTAGAAGCGGAAGAGGAATTATTTTCTATAATAGATTGGTTAGAATCAAACATTCGACTAGCCATGGTGGGTGGTCAACCAAAATCCGGATTCTGTAGCATGATTTACGGTGGTCCCAAAGGAGGTGGTGGTGTATAGGTGAAGAAGTGTGACGAATATGGGTTTTCTATAAAATCTCAACAAACACATCATGTAGTCTATGAACACAAGGTGTGTAGTCCCACATCTATAGAGACTAGGGTTTCAGGTGAGATAAATATCACACCCCATGTGGCTGAGTCTAGACACCGTGTAACCTTATTTGTTCTGCCAAGATGTGTGCTGGTGGGACATTCCCAGGGCCCCATGTGGTTAGACACTTCATGTACCATAGAGGAAATTCCATGTATATGTACATGGACTTATGATCAATGTAACTTAAGTACACACCCAATGAATTTAGGCACGATATAGAGTACATGAGCATACCCATGACTATAAATACACACATTGTACCACATTTACATGTTTTTTAGTTTTTCATGGATTCCTAGGTCATCTACAGGAGGGGAAACACCTAAGTTTCCAAGTAAGGTCGTCTGCTATGTTACCCTATGTACAAGCTATGTAATTTTCTATGAGACTTCTACCTTACATATCTCCTTCATTGAGACTTGTATTTAGGACCTTGAACATCCTATACTAAGTAGTATTATTCATAGAATTCAATGGTGTACTTCATTTTTGAAGTAGAAATATTACATAGGGTGACTCTAGTGGGATACTTTTTTCAATGATGCTTAGCTTCTGACATCGATTTGGTGTGATCATCAGAGTGTTACCAGTGTCGGTACTCCCCTATCTCACTCTAGGGTGTGGGTTTCCCATAGAATTTATAAAGGTATATATTGGGATCCCCCATATTATATAGGGTGTGTGTTCTCTATCAATGGAGTGGAATCCCCATCATTGAGCACTAGTGGTGGGTGGGTTCTCCATTGGATTAGTGATCCCTCAAATGTACTATTTAGAGTGGAGGTGATATACATCCTTATACTTGAGAGGTTATGAGAGATGCATGGCTAGGGGATAGTGCCCCGTCAGATGTGATACATAGTGGTGAGGAGAATTCCCTCCACTTTGTATCTTATGTGGTTATGTGGGTTGTTCAACATCAATGATACGACCTTTAGAGTTAGTTCTGCCTCGATTATGGAGCACATTAGTGAGGAGAATACCCCTCCACTCAAATTCTTATAAGGTTTCAATTTGTGTTGTGAATTAATGATATTCCTTTTGAGATATAGGCTAACTCATCATTCTTAGCTAGTTGTGGAGATGGATATTCCCTTTAACTCTTAATTTGAGACTATTATTGAGAACATATGGGACATTTTCATGGTTATTGCCTCATATTTTTATTGAAATTCCTTCCTTATGATGAGATGATCAATCTCTATTGATTCTTTATGTTTTGAAATTTTAAGGTTTTCTACTAGGTATGTATATTCTCCCCCCTGAATGGGATCTTCCCACACATGTCATTTCTTATGTAGATTAAAGGAATTTCATTGGATTCATAACTAGACAAATATATGGTGGATATTATATTTTTTATATGGACCTCAAATAGATCCAGGAGTTGATTTCGGGTAGTTGGGTGTTGTTGGTGGTTGGGATATTTTCCAATTTTGGTGGGATTTTATTTGTCCCATTCCACTTTTATCTATACTACATGTTTTACTATAATGTTGGATATTTGTTATGCATGAATTTATAGTATGACATGCTATTAGTGGTGGTATTCGGGTGTCATTATTGGCTTACCACCATATAAAAATTCCCTGATGGGTGGTTTCATGAAAAACATAAACCACCTCTTTGGTTATAAATTCCAACACAATATGTGTATTTGGAACTAATCCTCCCATTAAGATTATTGGATGCCAACATTACTATTCCGAACAATTTTCATCCTGGTCCTTAACTCATAAAAGTTATGTTTGACCCCACTATCCATAAATATATTTTATTCGTTTTTTGACATGTTTCCAGTTTTGACTACAAGTTAATATCCTTTGAGGCTATAGGATTGTTAACTAGAATGGACCTTAGTGTTTGATGTTCATTTGTATTTAAATCCAAATTATGTCAAATATTTTTAAATAATAACTTCTGTTAGTATCCCTATATATTATTATAATAACTCAATTCATATGATATCTATTATACAATATAGTTTGTATATGGTTAGTAGTTAAACTTCTATTTTCAAAACATATCCTGGAAAAATTAGAGATGATTTTCAATATATATAAAACTCAATTTTGATCTTCCTTTTATTACTAGAATTATATTGATTTATAGAAGGAAATATGAGTTTTTTAATACCTTTACTCCACATATATTATCAATGAATACTTGTATAATATGTTCTCAGAAAAACTAGCTCATAGATTTCTCAATAGCTGCAAGTTCAATCATTTACATCACTGAGAATTTATAAAAATTCTTAAAGGAATCTTAGGAATCATATGAAGTTAACTTTAGATTTATAATAGTTCACATGGTTATGTTGAACTAACTCTTAAAATATTTGTGGGTGTAACTTCATTTATAAATGATTCTTTATCTAAAACATGATAATTAGTTTGTTTTTATATCCAGTATCTTAGCTCAATTAACACCAAAAGGATTTTTGGGTATAAACAAGCTCAATGTTTTTAGTTATATTTGATACATAATTATCTACACACAATAAATTAATATTATTATATATTATATTCACCATTCACCATGAAATATATTTGTGAGTCAAGAGATATTAAACAATTATTTTAGTGTTCAGGTACCATAACAACTTTTTTTACAAATGTGAAATAATACATCATTTTATCTATATAGAAAATGAGATAAATGTTTTGGTTATACTTAAAAATGAATCGATCCATTTTGGAAATGATATGCAGTGATATACCCATGTATGATGTAATAACCTCCCTTTCTCAACACCATTTTATTTCAATCAATAACCTTTCTATTATTTACTATTTATTGTATTTAAAAACATGTATGTTGTAAGAATATTTTATTTAATACACAAGTGGTGAATATAATATTAATAAATATACATGATATAGATGCATATTATTTTTTCTTAAATTCATTGGAATTTTTTTCTAGTTTCTATTCTTTCCACATAAGAAGTAAATATCCTCCTATTCATTCTTCTACAATTGAAAATTTTTTATCTTTGAAGGATGATGTAAAGAATATTTTTGATTTATACTATCCATGATATCTTTATCCTTGTCATTCAACTCTTAACCATAAGGGGTGGAGAAACATGTTTCAACCAATATTTAACTACTTAGTGAAGTATGGTCAAAATAATCCTGAGTGGCTTATCCATTTCATTCATCTGGTCTTTTATAAATAATGATAACCTTGGTGTAAAGGATAATAAAATAAGATTAATGGTTAATATTTTACCCAATTGGAAGCTGAATTTCACTAATTGATCAATATACACCAAAATTTTGAAACCATGATCAGTAGATAGATTCCATCCTTTCGGTTTACACTGATATAGTTCATTGATAATCATATTTATTTCAAGATTTTTATTCTTTTTCTCCATAAAAATAATGTGAGATATTATAGTGTATGCATCCATCAACTTATCTTATATTATCAAATATTTATACACATTTGATAATATAATAGAACATACATATGATTCCTCCTCAATATATCTCTATTAGGAATCCTTTTCACCATTTCTCACATACCGGGGTGACAAATTAAGAATAGGGGATTCTAATACATAATAAAAATTAATAATAAGGCATCACATAATTTTTTTTAACATATCTGAAAATTTTTATTTGTAGGAACATACCATGAGTTAAGGAATGATCATTGTGTTTTCATGGTTTTACTTCCCATTATTATTATAAAATAATTAAATAGATGATTACAACATTATTCAATTAAAAATTATGTGACACTATAATAATTTTAGATTTATTAAGTCTCCCACTATTTTATCAAGTCCTAATAGCCCTCACTAGTGAATTCAAAATGTTTTGTTACTAGAAAATTATATTAGAAATGATCTATATCCCGCTTATCAAACCCAAGTGAGGGATCCATCAATTACTCGATGGTATTTATCTATGAAAGTCTTTACCGACAATGGGTTTATAGCTCTATGATCCATTGAGTGGACCTCCCAATCCAGAAACCCTTACTTATATTTCCTAAACACTTTCCTACAAGTTACATGAAGTCTTGTAAGGGTTAATTATATTGATTTAAATTGGTTAAGTCAACCCAAAACATTCTTAATACCTCCATGATAAAATCACGTGCACCATAAGGGCTACTTAGACACTTAATTATATTATTTTCATTCCTATTGAAGAAATGGAAGTCTTATTATGACTTAATATTAAGTTAATGATTTTATTTAATATACGTAAATATTTATTATTTTATTCATTACATGTATTTCTTTTAATATTAAGTGGATTTTACTTAAGTTATCAACCACGTAATGATAACAAATTTATACACATTCTATTTATTTTAATTCCATCTTTCCATATTAATTCATTTTTATGTTATCATAGTATTGAATCCATAAAATAAGTCAAGAATGAGATGAAAATAAAATAAATAAATAACCAACATGATCACGAGATTATCTAATGGTTGATTTATTGAGTGGAGAATAAACAATCCTACAACACTAGGGAAAAACTCTTTATATCGGTGATGGCATGAGTTGTAGTCTTCCACCGATCCACCTATGCATCATCCGGGTTGGTTTTATCTTGGTTCCTTTGAGAAATATATTCATGTTCCCTAAAATAATCCGTTCATTACATATTTTTATAGATCATATACTGGAGAGATGAACCAAAGGATTGGTTTAGGGGAATTACATAAACAACCTTGGACACCAATGTCTAATATAACAAAATAGGGGGGAATGAAATGATGAATATCATATTTAATTTAAAAACAAGTAATTGAAAACCCATGAAATAAAAATAAATTGAATAAAACTGAATCATACATAGGACTTTTCAAAGCTAATGATCAGTCATACACATGCAAAAAATATGAAAAAGTTCACCGACTAATATTCACTTCAATTAATTCTCTATTATTATGGTAAACATGATTCAATGGATTATATTAACTAATTAATTAATCGTTTTATTCCATTTAACTTAAAAACTATCTATAGTATCTTATATATACTCATCATAAATTTATTCATGGAAAATAAATGGGTTGAACAATAAATATAGATAATTACAATGAATTAATTGAGTAATTATTAATTCTTAAAAACCATTATTATATAATCAAATTCATCTGGTGTCTATAGTGTAATTAGGTTTTAATGGAGAAATTAATTAATTAAATTAAATTTAATTCTTTAATTTATTGGGAGACTACACAATGTTTATGCATGATCTCCATGATGTGTTCCTCTCTTTTCATGTATCTAGGATAAACGCCTTGGGATTCAGTATGTATCTCATCGTAATTGCACAGTGTGTACTAACGAGAAACACATTGTGTGTGTCACTTGTAATGTGTCCATGTAATAAATTTACTGGCTCAAAAATTATCTTCAGATATGTGAATTAATGGGCACACAATGTTTATACCGACTGTATTCCATGGGGTCCATTTTTCGTGTGTTTGCATAACCCTCTGATTGAATTGATGTGTTTTTTAGACTCAGTTATTAATGATTCACATGAGGTGTACTCTCTATACACTAAGTGTGCTTCATTAATGTTTCAAGATATTATTATCACATGGTAGGATCTATGTATTTGACCCCATGGGAGTATAAATTTCATTACTAAACTGTGTAGACTACACACTTTTTACTCTAGATACACATCATGTAGTCTGATAAATCATATGATAGGATTTCCTAATCTACATGTGGTGTAAAATAAATACACTATGTGTAAAAAATATTTTGTCCATTGTGCATCCGTAAATACACCCAAGTTTAGTGAAAATTGTTATACAATGTGTACTCCAGATACACACTTTTAACCCCACATACTAGCCAAAATATTTATCACCTCCAGATGCTATATCTAATTTTTCTTCATCTTAGTCTTGATATCATTCAAAAAATATGAAATTTAAATGAAGAAAATTAATATATAAAAACCATATAAATTAAACAATATATTAGGAAATGAATAAACTAGAAGTGAAAAACTTAACACAATTTCATATAATCGATCAAAAATTGAATAATTATAAATTTAAACATGACCCATCTGATACCATTTTATTGTTCCAGACACAATGGAAGTGTTTATTAGGGATAATACCGACTCAACGAGTGTGGGATTCAATGGATTTTTCAAATATTGTACAATACATGAACAAAATGACCAGTGAAATTTTTAGAATGAAAATTGACAATGAAATATACTATAACCAAGAGGAGATATTTTGAAATTAAGTTTATAATTAATTTTAATAGATCAGATGAAAAAATAAATTAGTATTGGGATCATTCTTAGATGAAGGTATTGGTCATTCAAAACCCTTTTCAGTTTAACCTCCATGTTTTTGTAGGATCCAATTATAGAATCCATCTATTGACGATCCACATATGCACCTTTGATCTCCGGAAAATTCCTATGGATAGTCAGGTGCTAGCATGGAGGATCAATCAACTTAGGGTGTTTATGTAGATCACCACAAAAATTCCTTTGAGCTCTTACAATCATCCTTTTACTATCATTCTTCAGAGGATAGGTCATGGAAAACAACATCTAGAGTATTTTTCGATCATGTGATAGAGCACTATATTTCAATGCAGACAACGATTCTTAAATTCAATATATCTCTATCAACCTCTACATAATAGACATAATAATCTATTTATAGATACAAAGTTAGGGTTAAAATTATTATTTAATTGTAAAATTTACCTAAAATAATATATTAAACAATATATGATCCCATTCCGTGTAATAATAATAATAATAATAATAATAATAATAATAATAATATTTTCATAGTGATCACAAATTGGAGAAGTGATAAATATTATTTTACCATCTTACAAATTAATATTTATAATTAGGAACAATCTTGATCTTCTCCTCCTCCTTATAATTCAACGAATACTCAATTAAATATTTATTTATATATTAATTCATAAAATAAATATTCTAAAAATGACATGTGAATAAATATTTATAAAATATTCAGTAAAAAATATCATATTCATAGGATGACTAATATTTTATTAAATATTCATGTAATTAATTAAATTTTTTATAAATGAATAAATATTTTTTATTACTCTATGAATAAATATTTTAAATCGATTAATCATAAATAAAATTACTCTTTATTATTGGGAATAATATTTAAATCAATAATTAAATTATAATAAAATATAATTGTGATAAAAAAAACTTAGTGTGTGACCCTCAAGGATTGTTTCTCATTGGAATTAAGTGGGATTTCCAAATGTCCAAGAGTACTGTCTAGCAATAAATTAAGTAAATGAAGAGATAGAAGTTAATATTGTAATATCAATAACCACATACAAGTGCTGACTACGTAATTTAATCTGTTTTTCAAAATATCTCATCAAGAAGGTTGCATACTTGTGTCATAAACCTATATGCTTGATACATATTTCTTTTTCAATCTGAAATAAACTCATTATTTCCCATAGACATAGAATTTAATGTGACATTTCCATTTCAATAAAAGGAATGAGACATTAAATTCCTTAAATATGGAAGTGGAAAATCCTTCCTCAACTTATTAATTAATAACTTGTCTCTCATGGTTCACCTCATGCACCAAACTTACCACAAAAATATGGAAGAACAGTTTTGGTAAATAAATTTATGTACATGAGTCATGAAATAGATTAGTAAAAATATTAAATTTTAAGGACAATTACACACACTCAGATATAAGAATATATTTGACACATAAATATACATTATTCCTACTAGTGGGTCTGGTCTCATAATATCATATCATAGAAATTACAATGAGAAGACATCATAGGAAGAATTATCATCTATGTATGAGGACTAACAATTAGTAGTCAACATACCAAGTGCCCCATTACAGAATTTTATTCAACCATAGTAATAGGTTTAAGAATATCATCATTGCATTTCAGGGTTCTCATCATAGAAGATAACTTCTATGGCCTTTTAAATGTGATATATACTATTAGAAATTATCAAATTAATTCCGTGCATAAGAATAATCAATACGTGATAAGGTATTAAAATTAATATTCACTTCTTTGAATATAAATGAAATCTAAAGTACAAAGTAGTTGGTTCTTAGGCATCCGTAACATCATGTTACCTTCTTTTAGGTATTTATTGAACATCTTTTGATCTAAACTTTAGGGATTTTCTTAATTAATAGAGTTTGGATATAAATGTGTCAAATTTTTTAGAGGGTTCTCTTTGGATTTGGGTTGAGTTGGAGGTCTTTTTTGAGTTTTATGCATGAAATGGTTTTGTACTATTTGTAAGAAAAATTGACACTGTGAATGTAATTCATGACATGAATATGTCACTCTATAGAAGTCATGAAACATTTTCATTATGTGAATGATATTTAAGTCATGAATTTTTTTTGAAACATGAATTAGTCAGGATCAAAATTTTTAAACCAAGGAAATGACTTTTTTAGAATATATAACACTCATGACATTTAAATTGTGAATATTAGATTCACATTGTGAATATAATATTCACATCATGAATTCCTTATACCCAATGATTTTTTATTCATTGTTGCCTAAAACCATTTAATTCTTTGTGAAACCTCTTGTCTTGAACCCCTTGGGCTACACTAGGCGATTTTTGGAAGATTTCTTCCCTATAATTTTCTCTTTCACTCCACTACACTTATTTAGAACCATTATGATCTCATGGTTATTGATTGAATCTGAGTTTGATCATTATTATTTGTCATCTAGTATTTACTTTTTGATCTGATTTTCCTTCATTCTTCATTATAATTTTCTATTATAGGTGTTGGTTTGATCGCTTATCAAAGGTAGGTGGTTCTATATGATTTTACCTACAATTGAAAATGTAAATTTTTGGATTGATTTGAAATGTGTTTTTAAATGATTTAAAGACTCAGATTTGAGATGATAAATTTTTAATTTTGATAAATTCATGGAAAATGTGAAAACCCGTCCAATTTCAATGGAATCAAATTTTTTTGGTTGATTTTAGAAAATAGATGGCTTGATTTGGAAAATGATTTGATGTTTAACCTTGATATAAATGTCTTAAATTGAAAGATTATTTTAAAATTAATAAATTAACAAAAATATATGTTTTGGTTTTGAAATGATAAAGGTTTGTTAAAAACTAAAATTTTAGCATTTTTATTTTGAATTGATTTGAAATGATTTATTTTCCAATGATTGATTCATTGATTTACTAGAGAACATGTGATCCTATTTATTTAGTGGGTAATTAAGATAATAATGTTAGTATATAACCCCAATAAATATATTGATGATGAAAACATGGACAAAAACTTATTGAGGCATGATTTCTCAGATGAAGAGTTGAGTCATAAGGACCTCAGCTGAGGGTAGTGTTTACACATTGATCCAAAATCACTAATTGAGTAGTGTTAGGATTTTATTTCCAGAAACTAACATACAACATGGACTATTACATGGTGTTATGGGATGCTTGATTAGATGAATACATGCCATTGATTAATGAACTATTTCATTCATGCCAAATGTTTTATATAAATGTTTTATATAAAATGTTCATTTAATAATTTTTTGACACATATCCCATATTTTGATTATGAAGTCATTGTTTTGAAAATATATAAATTCCATTCTATGAATTTCTTTATATAAATTGAAATCATAATTGGTTTTAATGTTATGGAATTGATTATGAAACACATGTTGATAACCTACTGGGGTTTTTAGCTTACACTCTACCTTGGCCTTTAGGTGTTTGTATATTATCATATGTTTGGTCCAACCAAAGGGAACGTGCCACTTGAAGGTTCTGGATTTTACTGATCCTTGGGACCCGAGTTAGTAGAGGGGATCAGTGGAGATATAATCCATGAGAAACATGGGATATGTCTGGGCTTTTAATTTTGGTAGATGTTTTTTTCTTTTGATTATGTATTGTTTTGGTATTGTCTAACCTTGTTTATTTCGGTACTCTCTCCCTTTTGAGTGTTGAACATACTAACTTCTATCTTTTTTCTTACACTATATTGTGGCATGCATCATTCCCTCATGATTCTTTTTTGGTGCCAAGTGCTATTTTCCAACCCTAGGGATCCGAAATACCCTTCGGGCTATTTTTGAACGAGATTTGGTATTAGTGTACTAGGGAATATAGATCAATAATTCCATTAATATAATCTATGAAGTCAATTTTTCATTCAATAGAATCCATAAAATAGTTTTAATACATGAATTATATTCAATCTATGAATTTTTTCATGATGTTAATTGGGTTTTACCAAGAATTTTAACTTAGGGGTGTATTTTTTGGATTATACACCAATCAAGGTATTAACATCATGAATATAGGATTTATGTTATGAATTTCTCATTCCTAGTGAGGTTTTATGTACTTAATCCTAAAACAATTATATTATTTTCAAAAACAATTTTATTAAACCTCTATGGATAAACTAGGTGATTTTTTGGTGATTCCTTTCCATCTGGACATCTCAGTACGACGTTTGATCTTTGGTGAGTTCCATCACAACGGTTTTATTTTTATCTCTACTATCCTTATTTGGAAGAAGTATCATCTCACGGTTTCTGATTAAATCCAAGTTTTATCTTTTTTATTTGTGATCTAGGATTTCTTTGTTGATATCCTTCACCTTAGTTCTTCAATGGTGTTTCTTGTTAGGGGTGTTTTTTTGATCACTGATTAAAGTTAGACAGTTCTATATAGTTTTTCCATATAATTGAAACCTTACATTTTTTGATTGATTGAAAATTAGTTTCTAAATGATTTAAAAAACCTGATTTGAGATGATAAATGTTTCATTTTGAAATGCTCATGGAAATTTTTAAAAATCCCCAATTTAAAGGGAATTAAAATTTTTGGGTGGATTTGAGAAAATTAAAGGATTGATTTAGAAATAAAATTGAAGAAATTATTTGATATTTAACCTTGAGATAAATTTATTATATTGAAATATTATTTTAAAAGGCATGGATTTATGAAATCCTATGACATGGTTTGGAAATGAGAATGGTATGTTGAAAATTGAAATTTGGGAAATTGTATTTTGAAATGATTTGAAATGATCTATTTTCCAATGTTTGATTGGTTTATTGAATAAATGATATGTGTCCCTTGGTAGTTAGTGGGTAATTAAGAAACTAATTATTGGATTTGAAGCCCTATATATGGATTAATGATGACAACAAAGACATAAATGTACTGTGGAATGATTTCCCCAATGGGGAGTTGAGCCCCGATAGCCTAAGCCAAGGGACGTGTGCACAACTTAATCCAAGATCATTGATTACATAATTTGAGGATACTATTTCCACAAAATAATATACTGATAGGAATATTACATTATATAATGATATGTTTAATTCTATTATTATATTCTATTTCTTATTAAACTACTTTTTTCATGTCAAATTCTATACATAAATGTTTTACATTAAATGTTCATTTAATCTTATTTTGATACATCTTACATCTTTTGATTATGAGATCATGTTTTATTAAAAATATGTAAATTATTTGTCATGGATATATTTATTTAAATTAAAATCATAATTGGTTTAATTTTTATGTAATTGATTATGGAACACTAAGTTAGACCCTACTAATCTGTTTAGCTCACACCCTACCTTTTCCTTTCTGAATTTGTAGATTATTTTATATTAGGTCCAAGAAAAGGAAAATAACTACTTGGAGGTGGTAGATGTTCTTGATCCTTGGGACATAGATTCATGGAGGTGACCAATGGAGATATAATCCACACTTTACATGGGATATGTTTGAGTTTTTACCTTGGATTATATTATGTATATTAATGATTTACTATTTTGGTATTGTATTACCTATTTGATTCTAGAAATTTCTCCCTTTGGAATGTTGATCATAATTAATAGTATGTTTTTTCTTTTATTGTTTTTTGGAAAAAATATTTATTTCATGATTATTGTATGATTTCAAGTGCTAGTTTTCAACCTATGGGGATCGGGAATGCACTTTAGGCCATGTTAGGTTTAACTTAGGTATCAACATACTAGGGTTTTTAGGATGGTTCATGAAAAAGTGGTATCAAAGGAAGGTTGATTTGTACACCTTTCCTTGATGTCAGTATGTAGTTGAGTTGGCTTGGTAGACAATACGTAGGATTTGTTGGACTTAAGAGGTAGCTGTGAGTGATTTCCTAATATAACTTATCATAATGATCCTTAAGTAACTATGTGTGTTTGAGAAAATTGTCTTTAAGGAATAAATTTATCCAATTTCTTGAATATTCCATAATTGTGAACTAATTATATTGAAATACCAACAAAGAATTCTTCTTGAGGGAATTTATATTCTTGTATCTCTTGTTTGAGTTTTTAATTTGTGTATCCTTACTGTTGCTTTCAGTTTTGTTTGTTGATGTTGTGTAGCATCATAAATTTGGGGTGAGATTTGAATAGAATGTGTGAGGAAGCTTCTGGTGAACAACAAAAAGAGAATCCTCTAGTGGGCCAAGATATTTTTAAGATAATGTTGCACGCTATCCAAGCTCCGGGATAAGTACCTGCACTCATTCCCATTTAAGCTCTGGTATTGGAACCTTCAAGAGATGATTTTAGTGATCATCATCATAAGATTATTTTTCAGAAACCACCATATTTACAAGGTTTGAATGATCCTTAAGAGTATGAGTATTGGTTGAAAAGTATTTAATTTATTTTTTAGTTCCTGAAAATGTTATAAGTTAAAAAGGTGAAATGTGATTCCTTCAAGCTTAAGGTCCCTAGAAGGAGACAGTGGGATCTGAAGGTGATAGAGAATAAGAATGAGGGTTTAAATTAGAGAGACATTAGATCTCACTTCACTGATTAGTTTTATCCAGATTTCATGGTCTTGGTGAAATCCATGGAGTTTTTAAACCTCCAATAGCATTATAGGAATGCGACAAAGTAATTACAATTTTTCTAATCTTGTTCATATTTCACCCAAATTTGTATCCAATGAGAAGATGAGGGATCGATGGGGGTATGATAGGTCTCTGACCTGGTATCTAATCATAGTTTTTCTTACTGATGATGACTTCTTATGATGATGTACTAGATAAAGAATTAATGGTTGAGCTTGACCTAGCTAGTTAGTCGGGGTTAATGAGAGTTCTTTTTTCACTTAGTGGTAGCTCTATGAGTTATTTTAAAGTAAAGGGAAATCATGATGAGTCTTGTGGTGGTTATAGATAGAATGCATCATCCAAAACTCTTTCATTTTCTATAATAAGACATTTTAATTTCTTTCAGCATTGTAATGTTGGGCTTTTGAAATAGGTTTTTACTAAGGAACCAAAGATCTGTAGTTCTTATGGTTTCTCTGGACACCTATAGAATTTATTGCATATATTTTTTACTCCATATAGTGGAATAATATCATCAACACCTAAATTTAATATGGTGAAATTATATTTTTCAAGAACTATGGGTACCATCTATAGGCATCTGAAATAAAGATTATTCACATAGTGGAAGAGTCCCCAGTGGAAGATTATGAAGGTCTAGAAACTATGAGAGATACCGTTACAATATATTTATCTTTAGTGACTACTTTATTTGACACTATTTTCTCTCAATCATTTATTTCATCATGAGTTATGAATTTTATGAATTTTCTTAGGATGATTATATCTTATATGATGGATATTACTCTACCTTTCAGAATGAAGAGAGAGTAGGGTCTTTGTTGACCTTCTTTGTTTTATCTTTATCAGAGATTAAGCTTACCTAGAATTTTCTAGTCCCTGAAATGAATCCACTTGATTTCATTTTTGGGATGTATTGTTTGTTTTCTCATAAGACCGGAATTCAATGCCACCTTTAGTGGATCTCCTTTACTATTTCTAATGAGGTTTTCTATTTATCTTAGTTGGAATGTGAGGTATAGTAGATCTAGAACATATTTTCTAGAGTGGGTAAGGGTAATATCTTTAATTTATATTAACTTGGAGTGGGAATATTTGAGTGATGACCTCCCTCCTTTTTTCATTGAGTTTTCCAATGTTTTTATTTTTGATTTCTATATCTTTCCACTCATGAGAGAGGTGGAGTTTTCTATTGATTTGGAATATAGTACATATCCAGTGTTTATTTATTTATACTATATGATTCTAGTGTAGTTAAAAGAGTTGAAATATAACTTGGATTTTATTCTAGAGAAATTTATCATATGATTGAGTGTATCACCTTGGCTAGAACCTATTCTCTCTGTGAAGAAAGCTAATGGAACACTTCACATATCTGTTGATTACTAAAAACTCAACCGAATCACAATAAAGTACAAGCCTATATTTCCATGAATTGAATACATGTATAAATATTTTTAAGTGAGTAAGTAGTTATCAAAGATCTATATTAGATATGATTATCACTAGTAGAGAATAAAATATGTTTAAATCTAGAAGAACACCTTTAGGATTGTGTATAGACATTATGATTATCTTGTTGTGCTATTTAGTCTAACCAATGATCTTGTATGATTAATAAGATATTTCATGAGTACCTTGAATTATTCATGGTTGTATTTGTGGATGAAATCCAAGATTACTCACCAGTATGAGAATGATTATTTGTGTTATTTGAGAGAAGTTCCATAAATCTTGATAAATCACCAAATTTATGTAAAATATATGAAATGTAATTTCTGGATTGGAGAAGTGATGTTCTTGGAAAATGTGGTCTCAAAACATTGTATTTCAGTTAATCCTAATAATTTTAAAGATATTATGACATATAATAAATAACATAATGTCTTAGAGATATGAATCTTATCGGGTTTGTCCTGATATTACCGTAGATTCGCCAATTTTTTTTTGAAGTTGGATTATCTAATGACCTCTCTCCCTCAGAAAGGAGTGAATTTTTTTTGGTATGAGAAATGTTAGAGTTCCTTTGTTGATATGATTTTTTTTTGCTTCTGCACCTATGTTAACTCTTACGGAGCCTGGTCAGGGCTATATGGTATTTTGTGACACATCAATTTTGGTTTTGAGCTATCTCCTTATTTAGGGTGATCAAGTGGTAGCCTATGGTTCTAGACAGATTAGGACATAGAAGAATAATTATCCAACCCATGATCTCAAACCCACAAATATGATTCATTCTCTTAAGAGTCGGAAGAATTAACTTTTTTGAAAGGTTTACCATTTATTTTTCCCATAAAATCTTAAGTTATATTTCCCCAGAAAAATATCTAAGCCTATGAAAGAGGCATTAGCTGGAGTACCTAGAGTCTTTTGATTTATCATTTCCTATAAACTTATAAAGGGGAACATTTTCACTAATGGTTTGAGTTTAAAACATCTAACCCAAACCATTAAAGGATCATTAGAATACTGGAATAAAATGGTATATTTTCCCAATTTCATTTGGGAGTCTAGGAGAATGAGTCTGAGGTTATTTTGGAGTGTGTGTAGGTGACATCCTCTATTCTCTAGAAGATTATTCAGGAATAGAAGGTTGATGATGAATTCTATGGTATTGGGAAATCTATTTATGGTGGCGATACCATTGGTGAGTAGTATTTCTCTTCAGAGGGTATCTTATGTTTCTAGAATAGGTTTGTTGCACCTTTTTATGTGAGAATGGCAGTGATAGTGGATTTTCATAATTTGTAATGGGTGGTGCATCATGGAACCATAAATATGTTCTATGATATTTATAAATGACTCTGGTGTCTAGGTATTGTGAACTAAATCACCAAATATGTATTTTATAAATACTTATAGGTCAAATATATGCACCGAATTCCTTTAAGTTTACTTCAACCGCTTCCAGTACCGACTTGGAATAGGATGAGGTTTCTATGGACTTTGTGGTTAGGTTGCTTCATACCCCTAAAGGGAATAATTCAATATGGGTTTTTGTTGATAGGCTGATCGAATCTTCTTAATTTATTCCAATTTAGGATACAAGTAAAGTTGGGTAATTGAGACATATCTACATGTAGGAGATTGTCAGATTGCATGGAATTCCATCTCCTATATTCTATGATAGGGATCCCCATTTCACTTCTCTCTTTTAGAGAATATTCCAGGAAGCAATGAGATCCTAGGTTAGATTGATCATGGAATATCTTCCATAGGTAGATGTATAAGGAGAACAAGTTAAACATATTCTTGAGGTCATGTTTTATGTTTATGTTCTTAACATTGGGGGATCTTGGGATAATCATTTGAGGCTTATTTATTTTTCCTACAATAATAGCGAGAAGTATACAATCAGAATGGATACTTTTGAAGAATTTTATAGAAATCCTTATGGATCTATATTTGATTGTTTGGATATTCATTAAATTTCCTTGTTTAGATCAAGTTTATTCCATGATATGATAATGAAGAGTCAGTTGATTCATTAGATAATGGTGAAAATATAAAGATGACATAGATCATATGATGATTGTCATTGTAAACCATTATATTTTTCTATTGGTTAGGACATGTTTTTTGATATTTTCACCGTAGTTGGTTCACTATTGTCTTGGAAAGTAGATAAATCATACACCAAGGTTTGTGGTTCCCTTTTAGATTGTTGAGTGACTAGGGAAAGTGGCATACTATTTGGAATTTTCACCACAGTTTTTTAATCCACAACCATCTTCATCTATCACAACTTTATAATTATTTATCTGACCCTTCTCATGTTCTTAGATTGGAAGATCTTTATGTGTCACCTAATTTATTTATAACTGAGAATCCATTTGGGATTGTCAATTCTATGATAAAGGTTCTTAATGAGAAGAGATTAACTTTGTTCCATGTTCTATGAAAGCATGGTTCTAATTTTCATGAGATGTGGTAGTGTGATACACAAATGAGAGAGAAATAGACTCATCTTTTTGATATGAAATATTCTTGACATGATTTCTAGGGATATAAAGTGTTTATGATTGGGAGGTTGTAACAAATCATTACCTTTTTTAGTCATTTTTTGAGTTTCCTTTTTTCTAATGTTTTGGGATTTATGTTTTTTTAAATAATGGAGTTAGTGTATAAATGTTTTAAATGTTTTAGAGGGTTCTCTCTCTGTTTGGGTTGAGTTGGTCACCTTTTCTGAGTTTTATGAATTAACTGGTGGTGTACTATATGTAGGATAAATTCACACCATTAATGTAATTCCTAAAATTAATCCCTCACTCAGTATAAAACATGAAATAGTTTCATTTTGTTAGTGATATTCAAGACATGAATTGTTTTCACAACACGAATTGGTTAGGATCAAGATTGTTAACATGATTCAACATCTTTTTCATCATATACTCAACTCAGGGTATTCACATTGTGAATGTAGGATTCAATTCATGAATATAAGATTTATGTCATGAATTACTCATACCCAATGAGTTTTTATGCACTGCATTGAGACCATTTCTTTCTTTGTGAATCCTCTTATCTTGAACCTCTAGGGTGACACCAGACATTTTTTGGGTGATTCCTTTCCTTCTAGACATCTCACTTTGGAATTCGATCTCTGATGAGTTCCCTTATAATGGTTTTATATTTATATCTTCTACCCTTCTTTGGATGCAATATGAAATCATTAATTCTGACTAAATCTGAGTTTTATCTTGCTAATTAGTGATATAATATTTCCTTGTTCATCTTCTTTACCTTTATTATTCCCTGAAATTTCCCGTTGCTGGTGTTGGTTTGATTGCTGATTAAAGGTAAGTGGTTCCATATGATTTTCCCTAGAATTGAATCCTTAAATTTATTTATTTATTTTAAATGACTTTTAAAATTATTTTAAATCCTAGTTTAGAGATTATAGATATTTTATTTTTACAAGGGCATGGGAATTGTAAAAACACATGATTTTAGTGGAATTGAAATTTTTGGGTGGACATGAGAAAATTAATGGTTTGATTTGGAAATTTATTTGATGAAATTATTTTATGTTGAACCTTGAGATAAATGGGTTAAATTGAAATATTATTTGAAAAGGCATGAATTTATAAAAATATATTATTTGGTTTTGGAATGAGAATGACATGTTGAAAACTAAAATTTGAAAAATTGTATTTTGAATTGATTTTTAATGATTGATTCCCCATGATTGATAGATTTATAGAAGCACATGTGTACCTTGGTTGTTGTTGGATAATTTGGAAAATAACTTTTTGAACCATCCCTTAATAATGAATTGATGATGATAACATTGATATAAAATTATTGTGTCATGATTTCCCTAATAGGGAGTTGAGTCCCGATGTCCTAAGCTGAGGTTCATGTGCACACATTAATATGAGATCACTTATTGAGTAGTGTAA
Organism: Viscum album; assembly: GCA_963277665.1. Classification (NCBI taxonomy): domain Eukaryota; kingdom Viridiplantae; phylum Streptophyta; class Magnoliopsida; order Santalales; family Viscaceae; genus Viscum; species Viscum album. The sequence continues at coordinate 833,208,510 of OY728140.1, forward strand.
GGATCCCATTTCTAGATAATAATTCAACATAGGGATTATTAAATGGTGCTTGGAGATATTTGATTTAATGATTACATTCAATTAAATATTGAACATTTTTTGAAAACTACTTTATATTAATGTTTTATATAAAATGTTCATTTAAGACTATTTTGATATATCTTCCAACTTTTGATTTGGAAATCATGTTTTGTTTAAAATATTTAAATTTCATAAAATTCCTTATTTTATTTAAATTGAAATCATAGTTGGTTTAATTTTTATGGGATTGATTATGGAAAAATTGGTGAGACCTTACTGGGATGTTTAGTTTAAACATTACATTTCCCTTTAGGAACTTGTAGATTATATTATGATATGTCCAAGAAAAGGGAAAGTGTCACTTTAAGGTGGTGGATGTTCTGGATCCTTGGGACCTATAGTGATGGAGGTGATCAGTGAAGACATGATACACATGTTACATGGGATATGTCTGAGCCTTTACCTTGTTATATGTTGTGTCTTTTTATTATGTATTGTTTGGGTATTGTTTTACCTATTTGATTAAAATATTTTTTCCATTTTGAGCATTGATCATACTGACTTGTATCTTTTTCCCTTCTTTTTTGTGATAAAAAACATTCCCTAGTGATTCTTGTATTATTCTAGATGGTGTTCGCTGACTTGTAGAGACGAGGAATGCCCTTCGGGCCATGTAAGGACAAGATCACGTATCAACATACAAGGTATCCAGGATGGTTCATGATAGCACCAAATCAAACACTATAGAATTATAAAATAATAAAACATTATTAATTGGATTTATATATGAATCCAAGAATAACCATGCAATGTAAAAAGTTAATCATTAAAAAAAATTCATTACTGAGGCTTAATTCCACATAATAACTTACAATGATGTCATAAATAATAAATACTATGAAATTATTAAAATATAAAATTAAATATCAACACGACTGAAAATGATTTTCCTAAAATCAATTTTTCTCAAGGTTATAAATCTAGGGTTTTAATGATATAATATATAAATCAAAAAAATTGTGTAGGTTCATGTGAATTCCATTAAAAACATTAACTCAATTTAAATTCCATTGGGCCTCTATAGTGGTGGGGGGAAGTCTCAGGTTCGAGCCTCTCCATCTCTATTTGTCTGAGGTTTTTAATTTATTTGTGTTTGTTGTAAGAATTTAGTATTATTTATTAAATTTTAAAACAAGTGGAAAACATGTTCTAAGCATAACCGGAAAATAACTTAGAGGGTTGTGAACACATACGACAAACCATTCATCAGAGAGATCCTCGTATTCTAATAATTATTGAACATAAAAGATTCATAAAAAATTCTATAAACAAAGGGATCCAACAAATCCATTACCCAAATTAAATAATAATAAACCTCATAGAAAAAATAAGTAGATAACTCCTAATAACTCCTAATATTATATAAGCAAAAACCCCTAGGAAATTCAATCTATCCATCCATAAATTTCATTCTAAGACTAAGAGATACCAATAATATATCATTATGCACATGATTTATATAAAAAAACCATAAAATAAAGCTAGATGTGTCATAGATACTTACTTTGACCAAGATAAGAAGAAGCCCAAAACTATGAAATGATCTCACCATGCTTTAGTGAAATTATACCAAACTACTTAACCAACCCAAAAGAAATTACAGGATAAGGAAGAGAGTACGAATAAGATAAAGTGGATAAGGGAAATAATTTTATTCAAACACCCTTGGAATTATATGGATATAATAAGATTAATGAAGGGGGAGATGAGGAGGATGAAGATGGTTTTCCTTATTAGGGGGGGGGGGTCTAGTGAAAAATGGCCCAAATGAACTATTCATTTGGGTAAAAAATGATGTAAAATGACAAAATTGTCCCTATTATTAATAAAATTCAGGATGGGTCAATCGAGCACCTAGTATAAAGTCACTTGGAACCCAGTGGTACCACCTGACAATCCCATTCCTCCTCATATCATTGTGTACCAGATGTCACTTGCAGTATTTCACTATATGTGACAGCTCCTCTGGTTCTTACCTAGGCCCCCAAAATTTCAATGAAACCTGAAAAGACATGTATAAATTCCTAAAATTCATCCATATATCTAAATACCATTTTTTCACTTCTAAAAAAACCACTTTAATGTTAAGTGGGAACCTGACATCAAAATTTAAAAAAAAACACCACACCAAAACAAATCCTAAAACGAAAAAAATCCTCTACTCTTGATATTTTTTTTCAAGGAAGCCTATATTTCTATCACTAAATTTCAAGAATGAAACATGAATTTCACCTTAAATTAATACACTAGGAAATAAGTCATTACATACCCAATAAATCCAACCCAGATCTATCCAAACCCTATTCCATTCAAGTGATCCCTTACTATCCAATAGTTTGACCCATCAAACTTCCCACCCGCACATCTTCCTAACCGAGATCTAGAAATTAATCCATAATTTGGGAAGGGGTGAGATAATATTAAAACCCCACACCTCTAGGATGAAACACCTATCCTAGACCAAATAAATGAAGGCACAATGACACAATTTTTTAATAATAATTTAATAATAATTAATATTAAAGAAAACAATAATTTCTATGAAATTTAAAAAGGTACATGAAGATTATGAAAAAGTAAAACATGCATACACACAAGTGTTTAAATCCAAGTGGAAATACTATTTATTATTTTCCATCCCAAATGAATTATTATAGAACAATCCAATTGTGATTAGATTTCATCATCCATGATCCATAGTGTAATATTTTTCCATCAACCAAACTTAATTAAGGTTCAAAGATACATTTCCATAGAAAACATTCCCAAAGAGTTGTTTTTTAATTAAACTAAGACCAAATATATTAATTCACTCCTATAATTCTATTCTCATGCTCAAAATAACATGCTCGATCCATGTGATATCATCCAATGGTTCCCATAAGTTATATTAATCCAAAAAAACTATAAAACATCCATTGGTGCTAACTCAACAATATATCCCATCGAACTTGCATGAAACCTATGATACACATCACCTAAAATTACACTTTTTTGCAGTGCCGTATAGATTCTAGTCCCTGAAACTCACCAACTATTGAGACTTCTATGTTCCTATCTATTGAAATATTTAATTTATCCTCCTCAAAAAGATTCTAGTTCCCTTAAAATACTGTTTGTTGAATATTTAAAATAATTATCTCCATTCATGGAATTTCAGTGGATGGTGGGTGATCCTCAGGGATGACAAAAAACTAGAGGAGATCTGGTGTAAAGGTTGGTGCAATATGGTTATGACTCGTAGAGGGTTGTTACATCGAAAAATAATCTCTATAGGGGTTTAGGTACTACCTGGAGAAAACTCACAAAAACATTATTTATTTTATAGTCTGCAACCTTACTATGAATTTTGATGTTTCTATGTGGGAAAAATATGGGAATTTTTAATATGTGTATTTTTATTTTATAATAATACTATCTACTACTTTCCCCATAGACGTTGGTCACCCAAACCAAACCACGTTCAATTTGTGTGTTCTGTTTGTTTCTTGTTTCTACTTATTGAGTGATAAAATTTGAGTTTAATTGAGAGAGAATTTGAACAATGTTGCTGGCCTCCTCTAATTAGTTGAGTTTATAATCATTACTATTAACATTAACTACATCACATTCCATCTTACCTTGAGCACCCTATGATTAGCCACTAAAAGAGGCTAATATTCATTGGTAATATATATAATATTCATGTTCTTTATTATTCATAAACACCATTTTAGTGCATTTTACACTTTGAACATCATTTCACATTATGATTGTAATACCTTCTTAAAATGCACTATTATGTGGTACATTTTTTAACATCATTTAAAGTACCAAATGATTAATATTATTATACAAATTTTAATTTTATAATTGATCTACACTCCAATATGAACATGTTTCATTCAGGGATCAACGGAGAATTCATGGAGGATGATGGAGATATTTAGCAATGAATGGAAGCAATTCTGGAGAAGGAAGATTGGACACCAGCCCACTGATGAGACTGTGGGGCCCAACATACCGGCCCAATTAATCCAACATTTCGTGGGATGCTAGAAGACATGTATAGGAACAAATAACTCTTCAGGAGGTAATGCTAATTCGGTTTTCATGGTGGTCATTTAGGCTGCCCAAGTTAGAGATACAATTTAGGGCCAGATTCTGCGGCCCAGAAAAACAGCCCACTAATCTGATCATATCTCGGAATCCAAAACTCCAAATGAGCCCAAATTTTACAGCCGGTTAGAAGACATCCGGAGATCCATTTTCTTCTTATATGTCCGACCATGTTTCGGCCGTCTAGAAGGTCTTGCAGACGCGTCTGTTCGGTGAATGAAATCTGGCTGCCACCTCGGGTCAAACGTGGAAAAGTCCAAATTCTACAAGCTTTCCACCACCTATAGCCTAGAAAAATTAATTAAGATGATTTGTACTGTTGGTTGTTCGACCCAAGGCTCCCAAAATGCCTATTTAAGGCAGTGGTGGTGAATGAGTTGAGGATCTTGGATTCTTTGTTTAATTGCAATGTTATGCTGCATTTTTGTTGCCTCAATTTTGTCTTTCACATATAAGTTGTTCAATTCACTTTAGTTTCTTAATAAAAGTTCTTCTTCTAATCTTATTCTGTTGTTCTTAATATCAATTTGATACCGTTGGATCAAGGTGTGAATTTATTCACACCAACCCTTGTGAAATTATTCACACAACGGTGGAGTGATCATTTTATTTTTGTTATTTTCTTTACTTCTCCATTTCCTCCCTTATGAGTCTACTTTCCGCTTCCATTGAAACCATGGGATCAATGGAGGGCTAACCCACTTATGGGTTGATCCAAGGGAGTAGCAAGGGGCTGAATTGGATGTTATTTATCACCTAATTAATGTATAATCACTTCTTTAATTGGGATTTTTATTTGATGAATTTTAAACTCCATCGTCCTTGTTGAATTTAAGGCCACACACTACAAGTACTAATACGATCCTTTACCTTGAAGTGCTCAAAACTTTGATCCTTCAAGTGTATAGGTGATTAGTATTAGAAGGTGTAGGCATTAAACCAGTAAGTGATGATGTTGTTTTATCTCCTTAAATGAACCCATCTCAAATTTAAGAAATTGAAATCATTAAAAAGAAAATACGTCCAATCCACCCCGAGTGATAACCTAGGATCAACTCATTCTTTTAAATTGAATCCACTTAAATATTTTATATATCTTTAAAAACCATCCAAAATCAATCCAAGTTGGCCACTTCATAGCCAAAAATCCATCCCTTAGGTTGTGTATCTTAGGTATCTTCTTAGGTCTCTGTGGAATCGACAACCCAAGCTACACTACAAGGACCGTTCTACCCTTCTTCTCTTGGGTAAATTTGGGCGTGAACCAAATTTTGGAGCCGTTGCCGGGGACCTAAGTAAGTTATCTTAGACACTATCATTCTTTTTTTTTTTCATCCCACTTCTCTCATCTCATCCCCAATTTCATTCCTATGGAAAACCCTTTTGAACAAATCCAAACATGGGGAACCTCTCCCTACTTTGATCACTCAACCCCATGTACGATGTACAATGACCATCCTAATTCCTACTTGTGGGATCATCAACAACCTAGTGAACCACAATATTTTTATTCATATGATCCACAATACATTCCAACATATTATGAGTTCCAATCTCAACAAGGCCAATCAGAACACCCTCCTATGGAATTCCAACAACATAGTTATCCTCCTGGAATAGACCATCTGTCTCAACCCCTTGACCATAATGATCCACAACCATTACTTGAAAAACTTTGTCAACAAATGGAGATAATGAATTTTGAGGTTTCATCATTGAGGTTATAACTACAAAGCATTAAAACTTTTGAGGAACCCATCCCTACACAAACTGTCCCTTCCATAACCTTATGTGAAGTGTCTAGTTTCACACAAACCCCACATGAATTTATTGAAGAACCAAAATTTGGATTTGGGATAGATGAAGAGGATCAAGGAAATTTTGAAGGGACTTTAAATCAGGAGGAAATTAACTTTTTGGATTCAAAAGAGGAGAATTTGACATCATGGATTGAGTCTCATGAATATAACTCTGTTGATGATTTTTCAAAAACACCAATCATTGAACCATTAAGAGAAATCACAATATTTGAGTCCATACCCATTTCTAACACTGATATTTACAATTTTGTGGTTGAATCTTCTATTCCAAAGGAACCAATTATATTGATAAATTTTGAAAATAAAATTGAGATCGATCCAAATTCCCAACCTATGTCTAAAAATGTTAGTCTTCCTGAACTCAAACATGTGTCCTTTCCATCATTCATCAAGTTTTCATTCATTGAGGATATCCAAAACCATCATGTTTTCATTGTTTCTTCTCTTGATATAAATAAAATTGGAATGACCCTTGATGTATTAGGCAAGACTAGAGAAGAAACTAGATCCACCATTTTTGATATTCCTTGGATTTACCAACTCATGTTAGAACATAGGTTTGTTAATGAAACAAATTATAAAAATTTAATCAATATAAACCTAGTTGAATTTGTGAAACATGTGGCCCTTAAAAATTTTAAAGTTGGTATTGGGTAAGTTGGGGGGTTCATGTCGAGCTAACGACGTTAAACAAAGCGCTGCACGGGAGGCAACCCGTGGTTTTTATGTTTCTAATCTTTCTGAATCATCTTTATTTTTCAAATAAGATTACTTAATCATTTTTATATTTAAAAATAAAAAAATAGACTTTTGACCTGTTCTTCTATTATGAGTATGGATGGGTACGAAAGGGGAGCACCATATTCATCCGTGTCACGTGGTGTGATCCTTGAGTAATACCTTACCCAGAAATTTAAAAAGAAGACAATGTATCATCAGTTTATTTTGTTGTATTTTTATTATTTTATAGGTCAAGATAAAAATAATAAAAATAATAAAAATAATAAAAATAATATAATAATTAAAAAAAGGGGACACGCCATAGGCCGTGGGGAAAACCCCGTCACAACCGGCAAAGTCGCGGGGACTCGAACCCGGGACCGAAGGGAGACAGGGGCGCGCGCTTACCACTGACCTATGGCTTCTTGTGATACCTTATTCTATAATTTTTATATATATTCTTATATTTTACTTCCTTTATTATATAAAAATATATATATATATTGTTAGTTTTTGTTTGTTTTGTGTGTTTTGTTTTTTTTTGTTTTTTTTTCACTAGGGAACTTTGCAAGCGACATGGATATCAAAGGAATAAATTCGAGCGGCAAGAACTCCAAACTTCAACCACCAGGTGACTTCATTCCATAATCCTCATTTTCAATTTCTTTTTTAAATTTTTATTCCCTGCCTCTACTCCTTCTAATTTTTCATTTCTTCAAACACTGGGGACAGTGTTGTTTTAAGTTGGGGGGGAGATAAAATAAAAAAAATGCTTTTGTGTCAAAAACAAAAATTGAATGATTTGAAAAAAAAAGTAAATGGAAGGAAAAATTCCTTTAACTTTGAACATGGTAATACACATTGCACACTTTGAAACTGAATATCAAATAATTTAGCATGCCCTTATTCTGATTTTAATCCTTGTATAATTTCATGAGCATAGATTTTGGAAAGTGTGCCTGTCCAATGTGATATTTTATCATTTATATTTTCATCCAAATAAAAAAATGCTACAATGATCGTCCTCTAGACTGTGGGGTTCTAATTTGAATTTTTGGGGTCCTATAATAAATAGCATAGGATAGTTTTATTTTTATGAATAATATGAGTATTCAAAAAAAATTTAAAAAAAAATTATTAAAAAAATAAAAAAAAATTAAAAAACAAATTGCGTGTAGAGCAATGGATTGATAAAATGCGAGGCTTTCGACACTTGGGGATCGTGACTCCAGAGTTGTCTAGCCCTGAGTTTTTCAATCTATCTCTATTTATGTTAATATGACTTTGTTTTTGATTAAGTTAACTCGAGACGATGCCCGAGTATGTGGGCTTCACTTGGTGCCCTAAGGCCTTTGAGTCTGGGAGTCATCGGCAAAGTCTTGCTACATGGGTTAATTTGATTAATTGCAATCTCAATTACTATAGCAATATTGCAAAAAAAAAATCAAAAAAAAAGAGGGATGAAGAATACTCATATTAGGATTAAATGTGATTCCACCTAGCGCTTCCATGATTTCCCCCTTGAATGAAAATGAACCCCCATATCTATTGTGATTCACAACACATCATTACACCTAATTGAGTTGGATAAAGTATGATGATGGATTTTATCAAACGAATGGGCTTGGGATTGGGATCTTCTTATGAAAATATCTTGTATTAAAATATTTTTATGGGTTTCATGATTGTTTGGTATAAGGTTTTTTGGTGATCATTGTGTATTAAAATGTTTTTAGAAAAGGGAATTCTAATTTCATTTTTGATGAGATATATTTTGCTGGGGACTGGAAAAACTCAAGTTGGGGGGTGTGATTATCCACTAAATGAGGCTAATATTCATTGGTAATATATATAATATTCATGTTCTTTATTATTCATAAACACCATTTTAGTGCATTTTACACTTTGAACATCATTTCACATTATGATTGTAATACCTTCTTAAAATGCACTATTATGTGGTACATTTTTGAACATAATTTAAAGTACCAAATGATTCATCTTATTATACATATTTTAATTTGATAATTGATCTACACTACAATATGAACATGTTTCATTCAGGGATCAATGGAGAATTCATGGAGGATGATGGAGATATTTGGCAATGAAAGGAAGAAATTCTGGAGAAGGCAGATTGGACACCAGCCCACTGATGAGACTGTGGGGCCCAACATACCAGCCCAATTAATCCCAAATTTCGTAGGATGCTAGAAGACATGTATAGGAACAAATCCCTCTTCATGAGTTAATTCTAATTCGGCCTCCATGGTGGCCATTTAGGCGGCCCAAGTTAGAGATACAATTCAGGGCCAGATTCTGCGGACCAGAAAAACAGCCCACTAATTTGATCATATCTCGGAATCATCAACTCCAAATGGGCCCAAATTTTACAGACGGTTAGAAGAAATACGGAGCTCCATTTTCTTCTTATATTGACTACCCTGATTCGGCCGTCTAGAAGGTCTTCCAGACGCGTCTGTTCGGTGAAGGAAAGATGGCTGCCACCTCGGGTCAAACGTGGAAAAGTCCAAATTCCACAAGCTTTCCACCACCTATAGCCTAGAAAAATTAATTAAGATGCTTTGTACTGTTGGTGGTTCGACCCAAGGCTCCCAAAATTCCTATTTAAGGCAGTGGTGGTGAAGGAGTTGAGGATCTTGGATGCTTTGTTTAATTGTAATGTTATGCTGCATTTTTGTTGCCTCAATTTTGTCTTTCACATGTAAGTTGTTCAATTCACTTTAGTTTCTTAATAAAAGTTCTTTTTCTACTCTTATTCTGTTGTTATTAATATCACTTTGATACCGTTGGATCAAGGTGTGAATTTATTCACACCAACCCTTGTGAAATTATTCACACAACGGTGGAGTGATTATTTTATTTTTGTTGTTTTCTTTACTTCTCCATTTCCTCCCTTATGAGTCTACTTTCCGCTTCCATTGAAACCATGTGATCAATGGAGGGATAAACCACTTATGGGTTGATCCAAGGGAGTAGCAAGGGGCTGGATTGGATTTTATTTATCACCTAATTAATGTATAATCACTTTTTTAATTGGGATTTTTATTTGATGAATTTTAAACTCCATCGTCCTTGTTGAATTTAAGGCCACACACTACAAGTACTAATACGATCCTTTACCTTAAAGTGCTCAAAACTTTGATCCTTCAAGTGTATAGGTGATTAGTATTAGAGGGTGTAGGCATTAAACCAGTAAGTGATGATGTTGTTTTATCTCCTTAAATGAACCCACCTCAAATTTAAGAAATTGAAATCATTAAAAAGAAAATACATCCAATCCACCCCGAGTGATAACATAGGATCAACTCAATCTTTTAAATTGAATCCACTTAAATATTTTAGATATCTTTAAAACCCATCCAAAATCAATCCAAGTTGGCCACTTCATAGCCAAAAATCCATCTCTTAGGTTGTGTATATTAGGTATCTTCTTAGGTCTCTGTGGAATCGATAACCCAAGCTACACTACAAGGACCGCTCTACCCTTCTTCTCTTGGGTAAATTTGGGCGTGAACCAAATTTTGGCGCCGTTGCCGGGGACCTAAGTAAGTTATCTTAGACACTATCATTCTTTTTTTTTTCATCCCACTTCTCTCATCTCATCCCCAATTTCATTCCTATGGATAACCCTTTTGAACAAATCCAAACATGGGGAACCTCTCCCTACTTTGATCACTCAACCCCATGTACGATGTACAATGACCATCCTAATTCCTACTTGTGGGATCATCAACAACCTACTGAACCACAATGTTTTTATTAATATGATCCACAATACATTCCAACATATTATGAGTTCCAATCCCAACAAGGCCAATCAGAACACCCTCCTATGGAATTCCAACAACATAGTTATCCTCCTGGAATAGACCATCTGTCTCAACCCATTGACCATAATGATCCACAACCATTACTTGAAAAACTTTGTCAACAAATGGAGATAATTAATTTTGAGGTTTCATCATTGAGGTTAGAACTACAAAGCATTAAAACTTGTGAGGAACCCATCCCTACACAAACTGTCCCTTCCATAACCTTATGTGAAGTGTCTAGTTTCACACAAACCCCACATGAATTTATTGAAGAACCAACCTTTGGATTTGGGATAAATGAAGAGGATCAAGGAAATTTTGAAGGGAATTTAAATCAGGAGGAAATTAACTTTTTGGATTCAAAAGAGGAGAATTTGACATCATGGATTGAGTCTCATGAATATAACTCTATTGATGATTTTTCAAAAACACCAATCATTGAACCATTAAGAGAAATCACAATATTTGAGTCCATACCCATTTCTAACACTGATATTTCCAATTTTGTGGTTGAATCTTCTATTCCAAAGGAACCAATTATATTGATAAATTTTGAAAATAAAATTGAGATCGATCCAAATTCCCAACCTATGTCTAAAAATGTTAGTCTGCCTGAACTCGAACATGTGTCCTTTCCATCATTAATCAAGTTTTCATTCATTGAGGATATCCAAAACAATCATGTTTTCATTGTTTCTTCTCTTTATATAAATAAAATTGGAATGACCCTTGATGTATTAGGCAAGACTAGAGAAGCAACTAGATCCACCATTTTTGATATTCCTTGGATTTACCAACTCATGTTAGAACATAGGTTTGTTAATGAAACAAATTATAAAAATTTAATCAATCTAAACCTAGTTGAATTTGTGAAACATGTGGTCCTTAAAAATTTTAAAGTTGGTATTGGGTAAGTTGGGGGGTTCATGTCGAGCTAACGACGTTAAACAAAGCGCTGCACGGGAGGCAACCCGTGGTTTTTATGTTTCTAATATTTCTGAATCATCTTTATTTTTCAAATAAGATTACTTAATCATTTTTATATTTAAAAATAAAAAAAATAGACTTTTGACCTGTTCTTCTATTATGAGTATGGATGGGTACGAAAGGGGAGCACCATATTCATCCGTGTCACGTGGTGTGATCCTTGAGTAATACCTTACCCAGAAATTTAAAAAGAAGACAATATATCATCAGTTTATTTTGTTGTATTTTTATTATTTTATAGGTCAAGATAAAAATAATAAAAATAATAAAAATAATAAAAATAATATAATAATTAAAAAAAGGGGACACGCCATAGGCCGTGGGGAAAACCCCGTCACAACCGGCAAAGTCGCGGGGACTCGAACCCGGGACCGAAGGGAGACAGGGGCGCGCGCTTACCACTGACCTATGGCTTCTTGTGATACCTTATTCTATAATTTTTATATATATTCTTATATTTTACTTCCTTTATTATATAAATATATATATATATATTGTTAGTTTTTGTTAGTTTTGTTTGTTTTGTTTGTTTTGTTTTTTTTCCACTAGGGAACTTTGCAAGCGACATGGATATCAAAGGAATAAATTCGAGCGGCAAGAACTTCAAACTTCAACCACCAGGTGACTTCATTCCATAATCCTCATTTTCAATTTCCTTTTTAAATTTTTATTCCCTGCCTCTACTCCTTCTAATTTTTCATTTCTTCAAACACTGGGGACAGTGTTGTTTTAAGTTGGGGGGGAGATAAAATAAAAAAAAATGCTTTTGTGTCAAAAACAAAAATTGAATGATTTGAAAAAAAAAGTAAATGGAAGGAATTTTTTTTAACTTTGAACATGGTAATACACATTTCACACTTTGAAACTGAATATCAAATAATTTAGCATGCCCTTATTCTGATTTTAATCCTTGTATAATTTAATGAGCATAGATTTTGGAAAGTGTGGCTGTCCAATGTGATATTTCATCATTTATATTTTCATCCAAATAAAAAAAATGCTACAATGCTCGTCCTCTAGACTGTGGGGTTCTAATTTTAATTTTTGGGGTCCCATAATAAATAGCATAGCATAGTTTTATTTTTATGAATAATATGAGTATTCAAAAAAAAAATTAAAAAAAAAAATTATTAAAAAAAAAAAAAAAAAATAAAAAAAAAATTTGCGTGTAGAGCAATGGATTGATAAAATGCGAGGCTTTAGGCACTTGGGGATCGTGACTCCAGAGTTTTCTAGCCCTGAGTTTTTCAATCTATATCTATTTATGGTAATATGACTTTGTTTTTGATTAAGTTAACTCGAGACGATGCCCGAGTATGTGGGCTTCACTTGGTGCCCTAAGGCCTTTGAGTCTGGGAGTCATCGGCAAAGTCTTGATACATGGGTTAATTTGATTAATTGCAATCTCAATTACTATAGCAATATTGCAAAAAAAAAAAAAAAAGAGGGATGAAGAATACTCATATTAGGATTAAATGTGATTCCACCTAGTGCTTCCATGATTTCCCCCTTGAATGAAAATGAACCCCCATATCTATTGTGATTCACAACACATCATTACACCTAATTGAGTTCGATAATGTATGATGATGGATTTGATCAGAGGAATGGGCTTGGGATTGGGATCTGCTTATGAAAATATCTTGTATTAAAATATTTTGATGGGTTTCATGATTGTTTGGTATAAGGTTTTTTGGTGATCATTGTGTATTAAAATGTTTTTAGAAAAGGGAATTCGAATTTCATTTTTGATGAGATATATTTTGCTGGGGACTGGCAAAACTCAAGTTGGGGGGTGTGATTAGCCACTAAATGAGGCTAATATTCATTGGTAATATATATAATATTCATGTTATTTATTATTCATAAACACCATTTTAGTGCATTTTACACTTTGAACATCATTTCACATTATGATTGTATTACCTTCTTAAAATGCACTATTATGTGGTACATTTTTGAACATCATTTAAAGTACCAAATGATTCATCTTATTATACATATTTTAATTTGATAATTGATCTACACTCCAATATGAACATGTTTCATTCAGGGATCAATGGAGAATTCATGGAGGATGGTGGAGATATTTGGCAATGAATGGAAGCAATTCTGGAGAAGGATGATTGGACACCAGCCCACTGATGAGACTGTGGGGCCCAACATACCAGCCCAATTAATCCCAAATTTCGTAGGATGCTATAAGACATGTATAGGAACAAATCACTCTTCAGGAGTTAATTCTAATTCGGCCTCCATGGTGGTCATTTAGGCGGACCAAGTTAGCGATACAATTCAGGGCCAGATTCTGCGGACCAGAAAAACAGCCCACTAATTTGATCATATCTCGGAATCCTCAACTCCAAATGAGCCCAAATTTTACAGAAGGTTATAAGACATCCGGAGCTCCATTGTCTTCTTATATGGACCACCCTGATTCGGCCGTCTAGAAGGTCTTCCAGACGCGTCTGTTCGGTGAAGGAAAGCTGGCTGCCACCTCGGGTCAAACGTGGAAAAGTCCAAATTCCACAAGATTTCCACCACCTATAGCCTAGAAAAATTAATTAAGATGATTTTTACTGTTGGTGGTTCGACCCAAGGCTCCCAAAATTCCTATTTAAGGCAGTGGTGGTGAAGGAGTTGAGGATCTTGGATGCTTTGTTTAATTGTAATGTTATGCTGCATTTTTGTTGCCTCAATTTTGTCTTTCACATGTAAGTTGTTCAATTCACTTTAGTTTCTTAATAAAAGTTCTTATTATACTCTTATTCTGTTGTTATTAATATCACTTTGAAACCGTTGGATCAAGGTGTGAATTTATTCACACCAACCCTTGTGAAATTATTCACACAACGGTGGAGTGATCATTTTATTTTTGTTGTTTTCTTTACCTCTCCATTTCCTCCCTTATGAGTCTACTTTCCGCTTCCATTGAAACCATGGGATAAATGGAGGGCTAACCCACTTATGGGTTGATCCAAGGGAGTATCAAGGGGCTGGATTGGATGTTATTTATCACCTAATTAATGTATAATCACTTCTTTAATTGGGATTTTTATTTGATGAATTTTAAACTCCATCGTCCTTGTTGAATTTAAGGCCACACACTACAAGTACTAATACGATACTTTACCTTGAAGTGCTCAAAACTTTGATCTTTCAAGTGTATAGGTGATTAGTATTAGAGAGTGTAGGAATTAAACCAGTAAGTGATGATGTTGTTTTATCTCCTTAAATGAACCCATCTCAAATTTAAGAATTTGAAATCATTAAAAAGAAAATACATCCAATCCACCCCGAGCGATAACATAGGATCAACTCATTATTTTAAATTGAATCCACTTAAATATTTTAGATATCTTTAAAACCCATCCAAAATCAATCCAAGTTGGCCACTTCATAGCCAAAAATCCATCCCTTAGGTTGTGTATCTTAGGTATTTTCTTAGGTCTCTGTGGAATCGACAACCCAAGCTACACTACAAGGACCGTTCTACCCTTCTTCTCTTGGGTAAATTTGGGCGTGAACCACCCTATAATAGAGAACCCGTATTTACACATTCTTCTACCTCACTACTAACCACATTGAAATTTTCAAATGCTATCCCTCCTTGATTATTAATAGTTTTAATGAATGTAATACTGTAATTCAACCTTGAACGTGTCATTCCTCACTTTTATCTAACCTTAAACCACTATAATCCATATAATCATTCTTTACAATAAATTAAATTTGATAATTTTCTTTCCATTTCCCATGATTAAACTACCTCCTTCAAAAATTAGCTGCCTCATGGTCATTTACATAATAATAGAAACAAATAAACTATTTGTGACTAATTCCATTTGTTTTCACTTTAACCTTACAGTCAATTACAAAAGGGGGTATTTTAATAAAATAATCAATGATCAATTTTATTATCATGTGTAGAAAGTAGATCCCTATCAATCAATTTTTAATTCATGCCCACTTCTACAGTTAACCAAGTATAATGAATAAATCTAACTTCTTCAGTTTCCATATTCATTTTAATTGGAAAAACAATGGATACAATAATATCATAAAGTATCTTAAGGTTCTATGGAATCCATTTATGAACATTAATTCTCATCCATTTTTGTGAAAACATGTTTTCTAAACAAAAGGATAAATACCAAATTATAGTTCTTGAATTATAAGATAATAACACATTAATGAAGCTAAACCAAAACTATAGGCCTTCAACTTTTATTCACGAACTAAAAAAAAGAGAGAAAATCCATACCAAATAATGATGAATTTATAATTATAAAAACACTTTCTTAAAGATAGATAACATTCTAATTGATTAATTTCATGGTCTTTCCCCCTCATAAGGGTAACATGACCAATTATATAATGGTTATATAAATCTACCATTTAAAATATTATCTCTTGATTTACTTCGACATGAGTAGTGTTCCATTTTTGAGAATCCTTTCAATATGTAAATCTTTTCATGATGAAAAATATCTATTGATAGAAATATTATTAATTGATTTTTTCCCACAACATACTTTACCACATCTCAGTACTTAATAAAATGCTCAAGATTGTTCTTTTTTTATTGATATAACATAAAAAACTATTATATTTATTAATTATAGTAAGAATATAATTAACCAAATTTTCATGATCACATATTTATTTCTATAATCAAACATTAATGGAGTTTAGATAATTCTCAAAGGTTATAACATTTATTTTATTAAAAAAGTGATAATAACTAAATTTTAATGATCATTAAATGATCCAAAAAAATTCATAAAGTATATATAAAAAGAAAAATGCTAGTCACTTAACCTATCAATAATGAACACCAATGGTGGTGTTGAAGTGATTTTCTCAAATATTTTAAATACAACATATCCTAGGTATTTATAATCATAAAATTCAATGTTTATTTTTCAAATGAATTTATTTTATATAAGTGACATGTTATTTTGATGTTTATTATGAGTTTCTCAAAAATTATTATTATTGGAATAAGTATTATTGAACAAAATTTTAGAATTATAAAATCTTATATGAAAAATATTTAATTTTACATTATCAGTTCAAGTTAGAAGTTACTTATAGCTAAATAATTCTGCTAAGTAAAATATCTTATATAGTCAATGTTTATTCATACATAACCTATTCAAGTTAAAAATTAAAATTACATGATAGTTTTTATACAAAGTAAAAAACCTTACATAGCTAGTTATTATAAAATTTTAATATTAGTTGAATAATGGTTTATTTATACATGAGTTTAGAGATTGATTATTTAAACATAAACTCAAAAAGATGAAGTTATTATTACAAAATCCATCCATTTCAAGATTTATATAATGTAAAGTAGGAATACATGTTTAGTTATAATTGGTTAGAAGTTTAATGATACTTTCATGGATATTTTAGTGATGTATTTATAAGAAATGATTTTTAAAGATTTAAATAGTTTTCTTAAGAAATTTATGACTAATTGGATAATTTATTTAGTTAATACTGGGATACTATTAAGGATGAATAAACCATGTTTAACAGGTCAATTGTTTTCATGGTTTTAATTAGAATATCAAGGATAATGTTAAATCAAATTATTTTAATTATTATTTAATTTTTTTTTTGATAGAAAATAATATAAGAGTTTTACAATTAATTCATATGAACATATATCAAACTATACTACTGTAATTTTAATGTTCTTTTTCTCAGATTATTTTTGTTTTCATGATTATGAAATAAGAAGTAGACAATACCTTGAATATTGGTTTGATAATTCTGTATATTTTATAGAGATTATTATATAGCTTTGGGTCATACTTTGAACCATTAAGACATTAATGATTTATTTTTAGAATAAGATTATATAATACGAATTTCATTTCATTGTAATTATATATTGTTGCTGTTGATAAAAATATATATTTTATTTTACTTGTGTCCATACTTTTCATAATATTTGTGGTGTTGTGAGGTTGAGAGAGTTTTTCAGATATAAATCTTGGATAAATCTATGGTTATATCTACTTTCATGTCACTTTTACTTTCCCTTCCTTACGAGTGTCTTTACCGAAAATTCTATAGTGTTTTTTGTGGTCCACAGTTTGGGTAAATAATGTACCATCTCTAAGAAACAGAAAAACTCATTTTGGAGGCTCAGTAAAGGGCATAAAATTTTCCCCTGGCTATGACAAACAATGAAAACTTCTCCTAAAACATTACGACTTGGGAAAAAGTTATTTTTCATGTTTGTTATAGAAATTTTAAACTGTGTGGCCAAACCATTCAATGATAATAAATTATTCTGAAAAATAATTTTAAAACCCGAAATGAATCTCATTAGCCTCATTCTTTCATGCTTAGTTTGGGGCCTCAAACCATAGTTCATTCAAAGTTGATTTTGGGGATCCCAACCTTTATATAGATTTATTAGGATGAATCAAGTGGCATATGATCTAGTTTTTGAAGGTTAAGATCCCACAATTCATTATTATTACACAATTCCCTTGATCTCTCCTCTTTTTCATGAAAGTAATATGAGACTAGGGATGTTTTCATCGGATCTATGATGTCTGTTATGATCTAACAAGATTTCTCTTAGATAGGTCGTTGGTAGTGGTGGAATCATTTAGATTTGTGTTGATCATTGTGATAATATTTGAAATATTTGTGGTAAGTGATATATCTCTCTTATCGATTTAATTTAGGATCATTTAGTTTAAATTTGATATTATAGAATTATTGGTTTTGGTTATTATTTTATTTTCTATATTCCTTATCTCATTTTGTGTGTAGATATCATGGAATTGTCAGAGTTTTTAATTTTTTTGATGTAGGTATCCCAATAATCTTCCTTTAAAATTGAATCTATGATTTCTTGTTGTTTTATCTTTAGTTTCTAGTATCTCTGAATATTTACATTTATATCTAGTAGCTATATCAATTATTGATGATTTCTTGATCTTTTTATAGAAGTGGAAAAAGAGGATTCAATATGATTTTCTTAAAATATATTTTAAAGGAATATACTCTTGTTTTTGGAAATTGACATGACCATTTGGATTTTTATAATTATTCATGAGTTATTTATGATTATGTTTCCAAAATAAGGATAAAAAGTTGTTTTATAAAGCTCAAGTGCGTTCGAGATTGTTGAAATGATGATTTAAAAATTATTATTTAATATAGTGAAATGATTTATAAATTGTTTTATAAACGGTCTTGAATTTATTCAAAAGTATTTAAATTTCATGTGGAATGTATAAAGGCTCAGTTGAAACTTTAAATTATTTATTGTAAATTGGAAAAACCATAATAAATCCCCCCATATAACTAATGGGAATGATTGATGTTTGAATGGTTGTAATGAAATGTTCCTGTTTAGGGAAGTTGAATATAATTGAATTGATTTTAATGATAAAGGAGAATGATCCTATGTGGGTGTTTAGAGGTGTATGAGAGAATTATGATTTGTTTTCAGACATAATCATATGATATGATATGATGTATGGTATGATAAAATATTTTAAATGATCACCTATATTTAAATTTCAAGGGAAGACTTAGGTTTCTAGGTGGGTATTCAAGATACACAGGTGAACAAGTTTAGAATCATGCTCTGGTTAGTTACCATATGTGGGACATCGGTCAACCTAAGGTATTTCCCCTAGATTAGGCCTGAATATGGTAATATCAAGCATTTGGGATGAGTTCGATTGATGTGTTGATTAAATACCAAAACACTTAATTCTCTTCATCGATGGCCATAATGACTTTGTTCAAGACCATTTTCCTTTACCACCTTTTTATTCCATAATGAAAATTTAAATTTATTTTCCAAGGTATGATTATTCTAAAAATTATTAAATTATATCCTATTTTCCTTCAATTTACCTTTAAAATTATTTTAAACTAAAATTTTTAAATGACTGGACATGGGAAAAAGGTTTTAGTTCTATTTAGAAATTTATTGGGTTTGTGAAAGATTTAGTTTTTAAAGATAATATTTGATACTTGTTTTATTGAAATAACACATGTAAAACCAATTTTGTATCCTTATTTTAAAACCTAAATGACATGGATTCTCTTTTAAAATTTTATTCCTTGGGTTATACGGTAAAAACATACTGTGATTTTAGCTCACACCTAAATAAATTATAATTTTAGCATGATTCTCATTGTAGTAGATATTATTATATCATGGGGTTCGAGGTTGGGTGGAGGTTCATGTGGAATTTCCTCACTTTCACATGGATATTTTGTTATTTGTTATCTTTTTTCGTTGTTTTTAATTGTACCGATGATCAAAATTTTTATCTAGACTGTTATGTTACCATTATTATTTTACTATGGTATATATTAGTTTATTACATGATTGTATTTTCAATCCATTTTTTAAAATTTTATGTTAATTTTTATTATGGTAAATCACTCCTACTTAGTTCTTACAGATGTCCGGGTGCTTGTCTCTAGCCTGTGGGGATATGGAACACTATTCATGCTAGTAGACAATCGATTCAAGTGCTTTTTTAGATTGTAAATCAGGTAATTTGATTACAATTGGCATCAAATGAGGGTTTTAATTATTGTTCTATGATTTCTAGTAGTTTAGAGGTTTTACTATCATAATTCAAGTAGTCAGTCATGGGAGTGTACTTGATCACCACCTATCCAAGATGACACATGGGTTAGCGGGGATTTGGGTGTATAATTCTCAACATAAAGCTTCTTTGATGGGTTTTTTATAAATTTGGGTATTTTTTATCATTTCTTTATTATCTTGAGAATTATCAAGTTTTGGAGTGGTTTTGGTAGGAAATTCAAAGGGAATATTCTTACTGCACATGGTGTGAAAAAACATGAATAAATTGTGTAGCTAGCGCTAGTTGACTCCCAATGGACTTCACACGATTAATGTATGGTCATCAAAACTGTGAAATCAAACTATGAATAGTTGATATATGTTGGAATTTTGATTTTTTGTTCTCTCTAGTTTTGGGTTTCTGTTCCTCTCTCTTACTTTTGGATCATGCAGATTTTGGGTGTTTCTTATAGTATAATTGTGTAGTTTTTGGTTTTTTATGTGACATTTTTAAATCAAAACCATGGGTTGTTGAAAAAAAATTCAAAGTTAATTTGAAATTTAATAATTTTGATGATTGGTTTCATTTTAATGAGAATGTATTTTTGTATTTATTATGGTGTGATTTACCTTATAAATGTTTGAAACTCAAGGTAGTGTTTGTTTTTTTTTGTTTTTTTAAAATTTACATAATTTAATATGATGAAATATTTTTGGAAAATCTAGTTATTGATTTTGGTAAAGGGTTAGAGTCTTAATTATTTTCAATTTTTTCATGTGATGTAAATAAAGTTTAATTGTAATCAAATAGGTAAGTAAGAAATGTTTTAAATTGGGTTTTAAAATATCTCAATGATAAAACCTTTTTCTTTGAAAGTTTTTAAGTGATTATAGACATTGGTTAAAGAATTAGAATTATTTTTGAAATAATTTTTTTTTAAAACCATTAGAGTTAAATAGGTGAATTTATTTGGTAAATAAATCATGACATGGATTTTTTGGTTTGTTTTTTATTGATATATTTTGATTTTTTAAAATGAAGTGTTAAGGCCATTTTTTGTTTCTTGTTTGATCTTGTGAGACTTGATATCTGATTTTTTTCAATGGGTTGTTCTTATATCTTTATAGTACACCCATGTTTGGATTCAATATAATCTTTGGTTGATCCAGATTATATTAGGATGGTTGATCTATTAACTCTTGTCCTGGGGTCTTATTTTCTTCCTGTTATACCCCAAAATCTGGATTACGTTCTGGGGATTAAAATCCTAAACACTCCCCACTTATTTATAGAATGGGAATCTCATGAAGTAGTGTAATGAATGATGAATATTGAGGATATATTTATCCAATATGAGATCCCAAAATATCTCAAGGTTTTGTTTGGTACTTTAATGCTCGAGAGTATGGGTTAGAAGTGGTGGAAGTATGTTACCCAAGATAAGCTGTAGAAGTCCCATTCTTGTGTTGATTTCAAGGCATAGTTCATTTAGGAACCCTTTCCAAACTCAGTAATGGTATTAAAGGCTCTAGAATGTCTTAGTCTCAAGAAATAAAATAAAATAGTGTTGGAGTATTCTGGTTATTTTATCAAGTTGGTTCCATACATTCCTTATTTATCGATGGTTGATTATCTAATGGATTAGTGTTTTTTGATATGGGTATAAACCATAACTATCACATTTTATATTTTCTCTTGATCTTAACTTGTATGGAATATTTTTAATGTTTGTTTTCAAGGATGAAGTAGAAATTATAGAATTTTCAGAGGCATCAGGGATTTCTCCTCTTCCTAGATGTGATGGAGGAAGACTCAGAAATGGAAAGAGGAAGCATTCCAAGTCATACCTCATGAGTAGTGTTATTAAAAGGTCATCATGTTTCTTATTTCAAACTTCCTCTAGAAATAAGGACTTATTTTTGTACGATTATGATAAGTTGATTCATATGAAGAGCACTTGTGAGAATCCTCCTATGGCATATGACACATGTGGCCATTTTAGGTCATTTATAATGATTCTGTTGGAATTCCTCTACATCTCGATACGGTCAAGGATCGTCAGATCCTAAGGGAATTGTGACATATTCAAAATCATCAATTCAATAAGGCTCCAACCATATGTCTCAAAGTGAATCCTTTCACATATTAGATTAGATTATTGTGGAATCTGATGCTAGACAAGTTTATTGAACTTGATGATGAAGTGAATCTTGTTTAAGATTTCTCTTATGTAGTTATTTTTGTCTTGTTGAAGTTGTGATGTCAGGAGTTGTATTTCCTATTATCTAGGTTTCTTCATTGATTTTTTGTGTGTTTTATAGTATTTCTTTTGGATTCTATCTTGGTTATGTATGAATTTAGTTTTATGAAATTTCACATTTTCTTTAACTTGTTTGAATTTGATATTTTTGATGAGTTTAGTTGATATAGTTTTAATTTATGGGAAATTAAAATATACCAGGGAGACTAAAATTATTTAATTTTCGATATTGAACATTTATCCTTAACCTTCTCTATGAATTTTGATCATTTGTTCTTCCATTTTATAGTTTTTTCCCTATGGTTTGTGTTTTGGAGAATTTATAATTTTTGGGTTTCTCTAACATGGTTTATTATGAGTATTCTCATGAAAAATATCTACAAAGGAATGAAGTCTTATCTCTCAGAGTGGGACTTAGTGTGATATTTCATTTTCTTAATCTTATTTAAGTATTGGGGTGATTGAGAGGAATTGTGGTTGATGATCTAATTATTTATTTGGAATTACTAGGATCGAGGGTTCCAAGAATTTTATTCAAGCTTAACCTAACTTCACCTAAAGGCTAGACTATGTTTCTCTCTATGATTCACGTTTCTAGTTGATGTATTCCCAATTTTTATCAGTTTTTCACTTATGTTACCTTTTTGTTGGTATTTATCATCATGGTAATATTTTTAGTCTCTTTGTTTAGTATTATGTTTGAGGCTTTCGTGTGTGGTGATTTTGAGGTTGCTTTAGAGTTTTTTGGTTATGTTCTTTGTCATTTAGTGGTTGAGGATTTGTTGTCCGGTTTATTAAGGCTGGTATATTGGTGATTTTTATTTGGAAAATTTATCTCCCTTTCCTAAATTTGTTCTATGGATCTCATTGAAAGTCTCACTATATGGATTGAGATTTTAGATATATTGTATGCTAATCTTGATTTATTCCATAGTTTTGATAGAATAACTTTTGGTTTCTATCTATAGGAGTTGAATTCCTGGAGATGAGGAGTGTTTTAGTTTTGATGGTGTAACTTGGTCTTTCTCTTCTCTGGAGAAAACAATTTTCCTCTTTCTTCTAGATCAACTAATTCTCTTAAAGATATCATAGGGGAAGAAAGAATTATGGTGAGAATAATTGTCACATCTTAACCTTGTATAACTCTAGGGGTTTTTATACTTTTGAGTCCCTCTTTTCTGACTAATTCATGTGTCCTTCCATATATTTTTTGAGTGTTTTGGGTAGAACATGGTTATTTCATGGATTAGGGTAATCATGCATTATATCTAAAAAATCATGCAGCTCACTTTAAGGGCCTATAAGAGGAAGCATGGTTAGTAAAAATTCAAGCCAAACCATGCATCCTTATCCCATAACTATGAAATTTAGGATAAAGTAATTTCTCATGGTTGGAACATGGTTGTTCAAATAGTATTTTTGAACCATGTAACTCATCTAGTTTCCTGGGAAGGGATGCACAGTTGGTGAACATTTTTCCAAATAGTGTGGCCAAATGATGCGATAATAATTAATTATTCTATAAATTAATTTTAAAACATGAAATAGTACTTGTTGAACCCATTCATTAACCTTCACTTTGAGATCTTGGACCAGAGGTCATTCCTATGTGATTTTTTCCCTAACCCTTACATATATTGATAAAAATGAATCAAGTGGTGCTAGATATATTTTTTCTAAGGAATGATATTATTCTTCATGATTCATAATTGTTTCTCCAGATATCTCCTATTTTTCTTGAAAAAAATCATATATTTGGGATTTTGTGACCGGATCTAAGGTTCATGTTGTGATCTAATAATATTTATCTGAGATAAGTTGTTGGAAGAGTTGGAATCCTTTGAATCCCAGTTAATTTTTGTTTGAATATTTTAGATCTTTATGGTATGTGGTCTCCATCCCTTCTATATTTAATTTGGGATAATTGAATCTGAATAAAAAATTAATGGGTTTTATTTTTCTCTTGTTTTATAGATCCCTCTTCCACTTTTTTGTGAAGATCTCATGGAATTTTTAGTTTTTTTATTATTTGAGTAATGCGTCTTAGTCATTTATATTTAGAATTGAATATATGATATCTTATTATTTAATCTTTATTTTTCAGTGTCTTCAAATGTGTCATCTTATATCAAATTATTATATATACAACTGAGTATTTCTTGAGATTTTTATATAAGTGGAAAAAGGAATTTGATATGATTTGATGTTAAATATATTTTATAGTAATATAATTTTGTTTTTGGAAATTGATATGCCTGGTTGTATATTGATAATTTTTTTGAGTTTTTTTATGATTATTATTTAAAAAATAATGATAAAGGAGTTTTTTTCTAAAGATTGAGTGCATTTTAACTTTTTGAAATGAATCTTTAAAAATAAGTATTTATTAAAGTTAAATGATATATAAATTGTTTTATAAATGGATTTTAATTTCATTGAAAGTAATTATATTTAGAGTGGAATGTGGAATGGTCTGATTGGTACTTTAAATGTTTATTTGAAAAATGGAAAACCTATAGAAAATGTACCTTTATATGTAATGGATGTGATGGATGTTTGAATTATTGTAAATAAATGTCCATTTAGAGGGAAGTTGAATTGAATTGAATTTATATCCTTGATAGAGGGGAATGATCCTATGTTGGTGTTCCGAGGTGTTATAATGACTTATGATTTGTTTAATAATGTGATGATAAGTTATGATATGATTTATGGTAAGATAATATTTTTTAAATTCTCACATACTTTTGAATGTCATTGGATGAACTGGGGTTATAGGTGATAAGTTTAGATATACAAACTAGCTTATAATCATGCTATAACTAGTGTTATTATGGTTGAATTAGTTAAAACTAATGGATTACCTCCCAATTAGGCTAGGATATGGTAATACCATCCATTTGGGATGAGGTTGATTTATGAGTTGATTAAATACCAGCATGAAAGCTTTAATTCAATGATGACCATTTAAACTATGTTCTAGACTGTTTCCATTCAACACCATTGGATTCCATGATACTGATTTATGTATAAATTTTTAGTTATTATTATTTAGAAAATTTTAAAATGATATCATGTTTTCATTCAGTTTTCTTTTAAACTATTTTAAACTATAATTTATTATTAATTTTATATGGGAAACATTATAGTTCTATTTGGAAAAGGATTGGTTTTTTTGAAAATGAGTGTTTTCAAGGAAAATGTTTGTTACATGTTTTATTAAAATAAAATATAAAAAACCATTTTGGTGTGGTGTTTCATCATTTTCACATGAAGATATTGGCAGTCTTCTATATTTTCCCATATTGTTAGTTGTATCAACCATCGACCTTGTTATTCAGCGAGTTATGCCAACATTATTCTTTTATTATGGGATATATAATTTTATGACTTATTTGTATTTTATTTCTAATTTTTATAGTTTTATGAATTTTTTTTGGGAAAAATAATTCCCACTTATTTCTTAATGATTCCTGGATACTTGTCGTAAGGACGTGGGGATTGGGAGTTACCAACAGACCAATGGAAAAATGATTCGAGTGCTGATGTAGATAGTAATATGGGTTGATTTGTTATAATTATCTTATTGTAAAGATACCTATAAAAGTTATTGTTTTTGTAAATACAATAAGTATCAATAAATTGTACTTAAATGTGAATACCCCAAAAAATTGTCTCAATTAAACAAGTTAACCAATATTGGGTGTTGGAGGAAGAGAGTATGAGATTATCTTGTCGACCCCAATCAACTTTAAAAAACAAGTTATACACAATCATTTATTTATCATTGTATATTTGATGTAAAAAGTGGATAAATTAAATAAATTAATTAAATTTAAATTTCAAAATTTAAATAGGTGAAATTAAATATCATAATTCAACCCCCTTTGGAGTCATTATGTTATATAATCTGGATCAAAATTTGGTAGCAGGTCCTTCCTTTGAGTTCTCTACTTTGGTTAGTTTAATTTTAAATTGTTGTCTATTATTTATTACAATAGATTATTTTAAAGAAATAATGTATATGGTTAGAGAAACATATTTAAATAGAGAAAATAATGAATTCTAAAAAACAAGGGTTATTATCTAATATAAGAATTTGGGTTTAAAAGTCTATATAAAATTTGTAAAGCTTTATAAAATTATTATCGATAAACCTAAATTATAGAGTGCGTACAAGGAAGAATAAATTGATTTGAATTCAATATCTAAGAATGTTATAAACTATGACTTATGTTGTCATGAGCTAAATGGAGTTTCTTAATATGACTCAACTTATAAAATTTCAGAAACTATATTAGTTACTTATATAGGTACACATAATGTTAGATAATTTAAATATAACATCCTCGAGTTAAAGTTTATTTCATTTAGAATGGTTAATAGGGAAATTTTTACACAAATTAATGGGATACTCACTAAAATAGTCATTAATTTTGCTTCTTTAAGAGATAAAATATATAAACTTGATCGAGATTTTAAAGTATTGAGATTTTTATCTGCTTGATTGAATGGTATATGTATTTATATTAGAGGAAAAATATTTTTAAAGATCTAAAAATGAAAAATATGATTGGAAAGAGAATAATGTACGAAGATGAAATATAATGTAAGAAATGTGATCATAAATAAATAAAAAATAAAAGTTTTTCTATTAAGATTACTGCTTAAAAGGATGAAAATAAATGAAAAGAAATGTTTCAGATTTATTTGATAGATATTTAAATAGATATAAATTTTTCTTTGAAAATTAACAATTGAAAATAGCATCAAAGAAATTTTTCAAGAGAATAAATGGATTCAAAATATCATTAAATAAATTTAAAAATAATGATAGAACTTTCATGGAAGTTAAGTGTTATGGGTGAAGGAAACTTTAAAATATCAAGCCTGATTTTCCCCATCTCAAAGAAAACACGAAGCCTAAAAGGAAATTTCATCGAATATAATATTATAAGAAGATATAAAATAAATACACAAGGCCACTTTGAGTTATTTGGAACATTATAGTGGTATATATAATTCTTATTCAGAAAATAATTAATCAAATCAATAATATATAATGTATTTAATGGCTATGATTTAGGATGTGAATTCTATTATTTTTAAGAAAGGAATAATGACATTACAAATTTTAAAGTTAATGTCTAATTTTTTTAAATATTAATGTTATAATTATTATTATAATAGTAATATTAATGAATTATTGTATAAAATTACTATTTTGAAGCTGTATTATAGTATGTTCACTTATGGGGAGAAACACCTCAATAAAATTCGTGGTAGTTACAAATAAGATAAGAATAAAAAATGATTGGAAATAAAATTAAAAATTGAAATCTATATAATTTTTTCTTTATTTATTAGAAAAAACATTTCAAATAATAATTTCATTCATTATAGTATAGTTGGAAATTATAAAAATAATTATAGTTTAATATTTAATTAATTATATGGGGTAATACTTGTATATTTATCTAAAATTATATCTCTTATTATGGACAAAAATTCTCCTAAAAAGGATTTGGATTCTTAAATAATTAATTATTAGTACAGATAGAACCAAAAGTATATGGGTACCAAAATGCCTTCTTTGGTGATTTATTATATGGAAAGATTCATTAAAATCATAATGAAAAGTGGTATATAGAAAATGTATTTTCAAGACACATGATTGGTTGTTCTACTAATTTGTATTCATTATCAATAATTAATGGTGGACATGAATCTTTTGAAGATAATGACATAAATTTAAAATATTAGAGTCATATTAGTTGGAAATATATAAAAATATGTCCATTAATAATGTTTTATAATTTAAATGGTTGAATCACAAGATGATAAATATTTCTAAACTCTTTGATGATGGTTATACTATTTATTTTGATAATAATGATTCTTTATTGATTGAATTTATAATTATAAGATTTAAATTACATAGAACTAAAAATTTATAAACCATATATTTTGATTCTTTGTGTTTATAGAATATAAATAGTTTTAATTATTAAAAATGAATCTTGGATTTAGCATAAAATACTTGGAAATTGTAATATTTATTCTTTAAGAGATTTATTTAAGAATATTTTTTTCCTACATTAATTCTTGATGAAAAGAGGTTATGTGATACTTATCAAATTTGAAAACAATATAAATATTATTTTAAATTAATAAATGAGGTTTCCACTTCTATAATTTTAGATGTTATCCACATGGACATGTTTGGTCCTATTAGAACATATATCCTTGGTAAAAAAAATATATTTTTTTTTGTTTTAGTTAATGAATTTCTGAAACTCGCAAGGGGTTTATTTTTTAAATTTAAAAGTGAAGATTTCTCTAATTCATAAATTTATGTAAAAAAATTTAGAATAAAAATATATCAAAATATAATGGATAGAAAGCCACTCGAGTCACCTGTGATTTTTATAAAACTAATATAAGGAAGATCATCAGTCCACCAAAACTTCACTCACTAAAATATCAACATAGAAAAAATACAAACTTCAGAAGTTCTCTTCCCCATAAATGAGTCTACTATAAGTAAGTAGACTTACCACCCTAATCATCACTCAATGTCCTCCTTTGACCACACAAAACAATTCACAAAAAGTCATGGTAAATTAAAATTGATTCAAATGAAATATAGAAAATAAGATATGAACACAAGAGATTAACATTATTTGAATAATGAGTCTTATATGCATGGAAGAAACACTATTTATATTTTTAATATCATTAGAAGATTCATGTGATTACAAATAGATTAAAAAATATAATTAATCCTCACAAACTTCTTAGCTACCTAATTAATTCTCTATCTCTGTTTACCTAGGAAATAGGTCCCACACCCTTATATAATATGTGTTTAAGAAACAAGTCTGATCTACCATTTGAAATGGCACCCAAAGCAATATTCGACTCATTTAGAAGGGTTTTTCCAATTACCAAAGGTTGGAAAAATGTTTCTGGGTATCATATGAAATAAATTTGGGATTTATTTCTCCCTAAAATAAGATTTAGCAGAACAATATATCAAAATTGAGAATCTGATATACAGAATATATACATTGGATGAAAATGAAAAATAAAATAGATAGATATAAATAGAAAAAACATATGAGTCATAATGAATAAAAATCCATCCAAATATGATCAACATGACAAAAAAAATAATATAAAACATAAGAAGAATCAGAATACACTAGGCTGAGATGACTGATACGATATCTGAAACCAAAAAACAAATAATTATATATAATACTCAGTCCCCTCCATGAAACCATACATTTCTCAACATGTTTTAAGCCACTCATGTATTACCGAGAATAAAATAGTCATTTTGAAGGAAAAACTGCAAACCTATATACAAAGTAGGAGCTACACACACACAAGGTCTGTATATAGGGTGTAAGAAAACATTCCTAGTAAGATCTCAATAAAGAATTTATTTAATTAATTCATAAATAAAGGAAAAAACGATAGTTTTAAATACATTTTGAAAATAAGAATTAAAAATTTCATTATCTTTAAATAATTAAATCACTTTTTTTATATTTTTATACAAAAACCAAATAAAACATACCTTTTTATAAAACAATTGTTTTAAACCAAAATAACGTGCGATGATTCAAAAAAATGCAATAAAAATAATTTCTATTTTAATTGAAAATACTTCCCAAAATTTATTTTAAAATCATTATAAAAAACAATCCAACCACAAGGAATAAAATAAAACTCTAATAAGAACCACTAGTTAAGGGAAACAACATAAGAGAAAAATGTAAATGGTGTAATAAAAAATACAAGAATATTTGAAATAAAATTGATCATGAGATGAAAATACCCTACATGAATCACCAATTAGGGAATGTGTGTCATGATCTATACCTTAGGTAATAATTTGGAAAACACTAGACTTTAACAAATTTAAATGGGACAAAAATTCAACCTATAGCACGTCTACCCAACACAAGCCACCACACTTTCCCGCACTAGTATCATCGAGACGAAACACCCTATATATTCATATTTCACATTAGAGGGGACACTAGTGGCATGTATACCAATTATTTCACTATAAATATAGATCTCTCACTTACCCATTTGGGTTTTCATGACTAATACAAGGTGGAGGTGAGTTAAAAATCAATCCAATAAAGCCTATAAAAGGCACATAATAACTCTACCTCACCTTGAACACCCTTAAATTGAAATCACCTTTTTTTGATTATAAATCCTTCACATAGAAATAAATTTGGGGTAATAAATCTAGGTCTCACTATTTATAGATGATTCTTTTACAAAGTTCCAAACATGCCATTAGAATCACACAGACACACCATTTCCATTTCAAAACACCCATTTTTGAAAACATGTATTTCCAAATTTTAAAAATAGAACTATACCAAGATCCATTTATTTTTACCAACCCCACATTAAAGAGCTATGTATACATTTTCATAAAGGTCTTGTCATGTGGAATCATTCATTTCAATGAAACACTTGAAATCCAAAAGAACAAGAATCACCTTCTTGAAAGATGATTTCTAAAATCCCACACACCTTAGGGTGAATGAGAAATGACCAGAAAACCACAACCACATGAAAAAATCTCATATTAACCTAAATCATATCCAAGGATCATCAAAATTTTAGTACACACATTATTGGATCCATGAAAAATCACTGATGAAAATTCTCTAAGGTGGGGGGTAGATAAGGGAGAAAGGGGATACACTCACCACAAATCACCAAAGTTAAAGATCTGAAATCCAAGGATCAAAGATGATAAGAGAGGGATGTAAAGTCTCCAAAAATCAGATAGGATTTTCCAAAAAATTAAGTTGAATGAAATAAATCAGAACAACTACAAAATTTATAAATACGTTGGAACATAGAATATTTGTGACATGAAACACATATTCACGTTATGAGTTTATATGAGGACATCCAATCCTTGCAAAGAAATAAATTCAGGCAATAAATTCGTCAAATTCTAAACCTGATGAACATGTAATAAATTTCATGGTACCTCAAGATAAAATTCATTCACATCATTAATAACTATTTCATTTAAAAAGTTTATTAAGAATATGACTCCCCTCTGAAACTCAAGCTCTGAATCACTAGCCTCTAATCCATGAAAAAGTATTCATTTCGTGAAACCGGATTCATGTTGTGAATAGCTCTTTCTAGAAGAAATGTGGATTCAAACTCTACCAAAAACCTTTTTAATCCTCCTTCAAACAATTCCAATTCCCAAACTATAAATTTAAAACGTTCAGAGGGTAAAAACCATTTTAGGGTCCAACTAATTCGGCAAGATCGTGTGAATATATATATATATATATATATAAATATAACACAGAGGATACCTTCCTCTAAAAAGTTTACATTGTACCTATATGGATAAAAATCTCAATTTTAAAAAATAAAAAAAAAATGTAAAAAATAATGAAATATTTTAAAAAATTAGGGTCTAGTTTATTTTAAGACATTATCATGCATAGTTAGCAGTTCAGCTGTTTTATTTTTTCCTCCTCTATATTTGTCTTTAGAAATCATATTCAAATTATATCTTCTTTTTCTTCTTCAATATATTTCTAAATCAAAGACATTGGATTATCCTTGTCACATATAAGGTAAGATGTATGTTTATATTTAACGTCATCAAGGATAGATATTATGTACGTTATAATTTAATTTTCACTCTCTAGTTTGATGATAATTTATGTTTAAGATATTCAAAATGAAGTTTAATCAAATTTTTCAAGGGTAATTCATTAAAATAACACTAGGTAGGTGATTTCAATAATTTTATTATATTTATTGAATATTTTTATGTGTGATATGTATGTGAAGAGTGCGATTTAGCTTTTGTATATGTACAATATGGTGAATGAATGGATTTTAATTTAATTCAAAAACGAATAAATACATTTAAATTATTATAATATATTTTATTTTTATGATAAATTATTTGAAATATGAGATTTTTATGATGATTTACTTGTGTTTATTGAATTAATTTAATAAATTTTTATATCTTGTTACCATTTATGAAAATAATGTTAATTAGAGATATTTTGTGTTGAAGTCATTTATTATGATATAATTGGTGATGTTTGGTCAAAGTGGGACAAATATTGGAGATATACAATGTTCTATGATTTTTAATGATAAAAATGGAATGATACTTTATATTGAACTAAGTGAGTTAAACATTAACGTGTTAGAAGTTAAAATTTTAACATATTAAATAGTTTAATTAAAATGTTTTATAATTGATGAAGTTATTTAATGCTTTAATGTGGAATTAGATCAAAATAGGATTATATCAACTATTTTTACTTCATATAGAATTATTATATAAAATGTAATTATGTAAATGGTTAAATGATAAAAAAAATTATTAAATGATATAGGATTATAATGTTATTCAAAATGATGAAATGATTTTTTTGAAAAATGAATTATGTGTCACATTGGGTTTATATGTTGAAAATTATTTGTATTAATTGAGGCATTGTCTTGTGTTATTATACAATGCCAATGAATTTTTTGGATTAAATGAAATGATTATATATCTGTGTGTCTATGTGAGAATTGTTGATACATTGAGATTATTGATGAAATAATGAGATAATGTTAGTTGGAATAGTGATAAATGGTAAATGTAGAAACATTTCTTGGAAATCAAAATAGGAATAATTGATGTCATATGATAATGAAATGTTTCAGGTGT
The DNA here is from genome assembly GCA_963277665.1 of Viscum album. Classification (NCBI taxonomy): domain Eukaryota; kingdom Viridiplantae; phylum Streptophyta; class Magnoliopsida; order Santalales; family Viscaceae; genus Viscum; species Viscum album. The sequence goes on from OY728140.1 coordinate 833,241,647, forward strand.
ATAATGAGCATTATGTTAGGAAAAGAGTGATATATAAAGGGTAAGGGGTATTTAGAGGGACACCAATCTCCCTAAAAAGTGTAGGAGTGGTATGGGATACTCAAGGTGGCATCGATATGAGAATGATATAGGCAGGGGGAAGGGTGTCTTCGGGGACATTGATCTCCCTAACAATTAGAGGTATATAATTCTGTGAGGGTTGTTACACTAAAACGAACTCCTATGTGTAGTTTTATTCCATTAATTGTATAAAGTTTGATATATACATGTATTTTCTCTTACCATGATAGTAACATTAATTTTTCATGTACTATATAAACAGTAATTCTACATGATTACAAGTCGTATCAAAAGGTTGTAGAAGTTCCTATAAATAATGAGAACCCCAATATACTCTGATAATATTAGTATATATATGTATTATTGTCTAGATACATTATACTAAACGGAAATTGATCATGTTTAACTATTAAGTGTAGGGGTATCATAATCATTATGACTTCTTACGCTAAAATGTTCACTTAGTGATCTTGAGTACATGAGATCATGTAGACTAAACCTCCAATAGAGAAACCAAATGTTATTGGTCTCATTATATATTCATATTTTCATGCATTTTTATTAGTCTCTAGGATTTAAATTATTATCAATGTGAACAATTTGATCTCATGTGTTGATACAAGATGAAAACATGAAATTTATTTTGTGGTGAGGAAACTTGCATCGAGTAGGTCATTGATGACATGACAATGATTGAATGATGAAGACAATATGTGTATATTTTGTGTAGGGGAAGATATATCTCAGTCCTAGTTGATCGGAATGGTAATACCTTTATTAAATCCATGGATAATATATAAGGAGGTAAATATATCTAGTAGGTTCATTAAAATAATATATGAAGTAAGTAATGATGATAGAACAATTTATTTATCCTTCTTTATGAGATATTGTGAGACAAAGAGTTTATATTACAATGTGTCTCTTTATAAGATATGTTATTATTACTATGAAAAAACCTTACATCATTAGGGTCTATGATGTATTTCTAGGAACTAAACTTGGTGTATTGTTATCAATCATTGATATCTTGATAAGGGCCTAGAGAGTCACATGGTACACGTATGTGAAAGTCTGACCAATTGTAGTGAATTAGAGTTTAGGACATTGTGGGATCCACCATGGGGTTAGGGTGATTTCTTTGTTTTAATGGTCACAATAAATAAATAAATTTATTATTATTCAAGGTTTGAATAATTACAATGGAATTTATTTACTCAGTTTAATAATATGATATTAAATTAATACAAAAATAATAATTTAAAAATTATTATTATTATTTGTATTATTATTATTTGAGGATCATTAAATATTTATGGGATATGAGAGTTGAGTTAATGAATAATATTTTATCATGTAAAATTATTTTTAGTTTATACGTGTGTGTTAAAATATTTATGACATAAAAAATACATTCTTTTGGTCAAAAATATGATTTAGTGCTTATTTATGAGGTTTAATATATTCAGTGTGTCTAAGTGAAATTTTTGACACTTAAACCTAACCATTTAAGCTGAGATAATCTCAAATTATAGATACTATTTTTTTTTTAAATTTTAGAGAATCTCGATAATTTATCCCATATTTTGGATTATGAAAGAGTGGATCTGAGAACCCTATCTAAGTTCTTCATTCTAGATAGAATAAATGTTGCTCTAATGATCATAAGGATGTCATAAGAATATTCAATTCTCTATGATAGCACCCAAAGATCAAATATTGAAACACCAACAAGCTATTAACGAATGTGTGAATTATTTAGAGGGATTAAACCACAGTTACTTTAAGAGATGATTATTGGAAATGAGCGAAACAAAAGTTTTATCAATATCGAATGTGGCACAATTTTGATTTTGATTTACTAGGATTTATTATATCAGATGATATTTTTAGTTGTGAATTATGCATTTATTCATCATGACGATGTTATGACACTAATCACATTGATTTTTTTTAATTTCCATTACTTTTTTCTTCTTATCTACATCTGGTATCAACATGTAGTATCCGAATGATTATGTGTTTTCATAAGATGATATTAATATTATGTTCGCATAAATTCAACAATAGGTCATTGTAATGGTACTAATTCCTATAATGATGATTTGATATGAGGTCAGATCACCGAGATATGGCCATTTGAAGATCAAAAAATCAATTTTGAAATTAGAAGTTTATTAAAACAAAACACATATATTTAAATTGTAGCTATTAAACTACCTTTGTTTGGATGGATCAGGTTCATCCAGTAAAAAATTTGGCCATGCGTTTGATTATTCATTAACATAAAAAAATAAAAAACAAATACCCACTCTATACTTTTAGTGCTAAGAAACAAAAAAATAATTTTATAATAAAAAATGTTTATCATTGTTGGAAAGGCCACTAGCATGTTTCAAAACCTCCCAACATTGATGTAGAGGGAATATGTCCACCTAATATGGGAAGTAATAATTATATATTTTTTATTAAATTATGGCAGTTCCGAGTCAACCTAACCTAGTCCTGCTCGAACCACTTGTCCAGTCCAGGCCTAGAACCACTCCATCAGTTTAACAATATCTATAATTCCAAAACATTATAAATAACTATCCAAAAAATTATAAAATTAAATGAATAATATTACAAAATTATTTTCAGGACCGTGTGATAGGTATATTATGAATTAAAATTTGTTTAATTTATTTTAATTCATATTCAATTTACATTTGTAAAATTTATTGTAATATTAATTTTTTTATGTGAGTTTAACTCATGTCGACTGATCATGATGTTTGAATTTATAATGTATGTTTTTTTTATTTTTTTAACTATTATAATTTTTGATGATTTTTTGATAATTAATTTATAAATTATGGTCTGTATATCCTCACTTTACCACACTATTTGTATAGGAGAATGTATACCATTAGATATATTATTAAAGTGTATCCTATATTACCAAGAAACCCGCACTCTTGTGTATGTATTTTTTTATAATGAGGTTAAAAAGGGATGTAGTACACATTGATACTTAGTGAAATACTGAATGAGAATTGGATGCATTGGATGGGTGGGCACTATAAAAGAAGTTGGATGTGGCTCAAGTAGTAACCCCTAGGTTTTAAGTTATTCCATTATCCACTTAATGGATCAATCACTATAAAATATCATGATTATGTCAATTATTTATTTACTTGTGAATGATTTATATTTTTTATATATGTGCAGTTTACATGAACACATGGAATAATAAATAACTATGGAAAGGTAACACTGAATTAATACATGTTGAGTGTTTAATATTTAATAATTGTTCAATTCTTAGTAAAGTTACAAAGAATAACCATTCTTAATTTTAAATAATTCCATACACTGAGAATAATTTAAAGAACCCAGACAAAAATTAATTCAAAAGCCTTTCATCACTAAAATTTGAATAAAACCATAAGTATGATGTACTCATCATTCATCATTGGGGGTACCTCATACTATTGGGGATTTATTTGGGGAGTGTTGGTCCAACTTAACTAAAGTTTTCTACAAACAAATAGGCATATCTAGCTTATTGAAATTTTAGAGTAAAAGTGTTGAGTAAATTAAGGTTATGATTTACAAATTCTTGGACCTCTCTCAACAAATTAAGGAGTCACGATTCAATATGGTTTTCTAATCAAAATCCTATGTTAAAACTCTCCGAGTAGTGTGGTATCTATATATTGTACTATAAGGATAGGTTTTGAAGGATCATTGACACTTTAATTTCAAGTGATATAATATTAGAAATTTATTAGTTGAGGTATAATAGGGTTTTATAAAATAGCTGGATACATTTAAATATTAACAATTCAATAATCTCTATAATTTAGTAATTAAGATAAAGTACCAATATTCAATATTTACTTATTATAGATCAAATGTCCACCACCACCAATTTTATTTCACTATGATCAATATTGGATAAAGATAACATCATAACCAGAAATAACTTCCAGGAGTAGTACACATTCTTTCACATAGTACTATGCTAAGAAATAAAGCTATACATACTAGAATGCAAAATTATCAATGATCCCCTTAGGGAGAAAGAAAGGAATAAATATATAATTATAAGATTAATATGGATGATATGCGAGATGTCATATTCATATTATTTTCTTCTTTTCTCAATGAGCTATAGAAAATACATAAGGACTCAAGAAGCTTATAAAATATTATCTCATATCTATTAGTTATAATAGGGGAGAGCTAAAAAAAGGTATGAGATACACAGTGTATTGTATAGGTGTATAAAATCAATGGGAGTCAAGTAATACATCATGTTCTCAAAATTATTGGGTAAATTGAAAGACTAGAGTCCCTCAGGTTCAAATTGAACCATAAACTAAGAAATAATATAAATATTTTCTATTTACCACCCAAATTATTATTTTTCATTGTTAATTATAATATTAATAAAATTTAGAATTAACACGAAGAGATATTGTATCTTGTTCAACAATCAGATAATGCCATAAATAATTCCAACACTTCAGTCCTTCTGGTGAAAAAGATGAGGAAGGGAAGGGGTAAGGAATTAAAGGCTAAAACTAAGCCAAAGGCATTGATACATTGACCTTATAAGATTCCAAAGATAAACAGGGAGAGAAATGATAATTGAATAGTTTTTTTTACATGTGTTAAGAAAGGCCACTTAAAAAGGATTTCATAGTTAAGAAAAAATAATCAAGGGGATACTTATGCTTTAGGTATATTTTTTATTTAAATCAATAGATATATTTAAATAAGTTGGGCATTGGAAAGAACACGTGTCTCACACATTTTTATTAAAATACATGAAACATGAATATTAAAGAATATTTCAAAGGGTTATGTGTTTCTTTGAGTGGGAAATGGTTCTAAACTAAGAACATTGGCTATAACACTCCATGATTTTATGATATATATTTCTATTTGTTATTTTTAAAGCTTTTGATAGATTTATTTATGCAAAAAACTAAAATTATGTGAATAATTTATATAAATTATAGAATGATTCATATTATAAGTTATTTAATTAAAATATAGTTTTTTAAATAATTTTTAATTCACCTAGGAAATGATATTGATCCAAAATAACTGATTTGAAATATTTTTTTATAAGAATTGTTTTTATCATGCATGTTTTATTTAAAGTTTATTTTAAATTATTAAAAAATTTATTTAGAGTATTTAAATTATTAAAAAAATATTTTTACACATTTATAAAATTAATTCATTGGTTACTATTTGGTTATAAATCAAAATAAAACCATTTTAAGGTAAAAGAGATGGTTTTCTAAAAACCACTTTTACAAGCTCAATATTATTTTTTCATAATTAATTAAATTATTCGATTTTATTGAATTATTTTAATGAAATTTATATAATATATATTAAATAATTTTTTTATAATTTATATATTTGTTTTTACTTGACAAGTAATGATAATTTATCAAATTATATGCTTTTAAATGTTTTTTCTTTTTAAAACTGTTTTCATTACATTTTGTGCACTTTAAAAATAATTCATGAAACATTATATAAAATTGTTTTTTTATTTGGAATTATCATGATTTTTTTAATTAGTATAGTTTTATTTTTGGTCATACTAAATAGTATCTATGGTAAAAATCCATTACATCAGTAAAGGTCAAAAGGGGTTAAAGAGGAGTTAAACTAAAGAGATAATGTTGAAAATAACCTAAACAATTGTCTACATCCTCTCGACTGATTGACTATAAATAACATATCATCCCATATTTGAAATGGAGTCACTTTATATACAATTTCACTTGATATTGACCATATTATATTTTAATATTCTTAATAATTACATGTGTGTCACACCTATCACTTATTAACAAGAATCCCTTATCCTATCTTTTCCACAAAACCTGATACCTTTAATCAATTTCAAAATATATTATAAAACCCCCTAGAAACATAATAAGGGATATTTCATTATTAAAAGGGAAACTTAAGGGTTCATAAGAAGAGATTCAAATGAGGTTTCGCAAAGAAGATGTATATGTTATTACCAATATTATTCAAGGTTATTTCTTATTATAAATCATCAAAATATTCTATAAATATATAAAAATGATGAAACAAGTATATTTAATATTTTAAAATGTTTTTATTTTAATTTTATATCCATTATATATCTACTTTATATATAATGGAAAATAAATCACCGCTCATGGGTACATACAGACTACATTCTCCATGAGGTGATGTCTTCTATTTTTCATTACTTTCTCTATTGTATGGTTATATAAATGAATTTAATAGAAATATATAATGTTTGTAAAATTATTATGATTATGGATATATATGATATATTATCCATCTTCTTATCCTTTTATCTATTGTAAAATGATAATGATTCACATGAAAATGTCTGGACTGCCACCTCTATGAAGTGGTGTGGTTCGTTTTTTCATTTCATATTTACATGGATAGTAATACATATTGATTAAATGAATATATATGATATTTCTTAAATAATAATTATTTTTTGAAAGTTTAACTACCATATACCTTTCTTTCGTTCCATGCATCAAGAATTTAAAACATCACCTCTGCGTACATGTGGACTACCACCTCCACGAAGTGATGTGATTCATTTTTCAACACCACATTATAATAATAGTCATAAAAGTGTATATGATGGATAAATATGATAAAAATTTCTTGATTAATATTATTTATATGATAAATGTTTTTATAAGTTTCAAGGATTGGAAATATTTAATTGGAACATGCATGGAAAATTGACTAGTTTTCACCTGAATGTTTATTTTAATGAATAAATTATTAATAAAAGAAAAATTGTAAATTATAAAAAAATGATAAATATTAATTTATTTATGAAAATATTTTTTGATAATATTCACAATAAATAAATTATTATTATAAAATATTTTTTAAGGTGTGTGAAGTATGATGATACTTGATGTAAGGGTTAATGTTGCAATCTCATTTCTTTTTGGGATTATCTATGCTAAATTTCAATTGAAGGAAATTATATGGATATTATGATTTAAACCAAATAAAATTTCTTATTATACGGTTATTCCATGATTTTTTACATATTAGTACCATGATGGTGCCACAATCTCTTGGAGAGCTATGACTTTATGGTTCCGCGCTTCCAGTTACCCCATCCGGATGTTTGCTTCTTTCCAGCCTCAGATTCTTCCTTCAGATGTTTTCCTTTCATTTGATTCTTGCGCCTTGCCTCTTGTTTTCCTTCATAGTCCTAAAAATGCATTCTTACCTACTTGTCTTCCTATACCTGAATCTGTCTTCATATCTAGGTTTCCCCGACATTGATTATTTTATTTGATGGTGTTCTGGATTTCGAATGGTGGTAGCAAGGATTCTTCCGATCGATGGCTCTCGAGGTGCTAACGCATGCATGGTTATTCAGTGGTCGGTCTTCGGTAATGATATCAGTTTCTTTCAAAAGACATATGCGGGTCATTTGAGAGGCATTGTGATGGTCCTGCTGATGATGAAAGCGGTACTGGATTTGCTTGAATTTATCTTGGCCGGTGTTGTGGATTTTTAAAATTTTTCATTTCTTTCACCTCTAGCTCGATCTGATCTGAGCCAACCTGGAACTAATGGTTCTCTTTTGGGGATCATTATCATGGACCCTTCATTTGGAAACAATCGGTTGTTGGGTTGCTTCTTCCTGGTGCCGCATCCGATCTTGGTGTTCAAAGATCAATAAAGGGAGTTACAATCTAGGAATTAGAGGGCCATTTTTCAATGACATTGGCTGTACTGTTTGAATTTTTTAAGATTTTACCATTTATTTTTACTTCTTATGAACTAAGAATGGTGGTGTTTGGTTTTGGAGGTCTCAGGTGGAGGCTGAGGGAAGTGGTTTGCTTGATGTAGTGAGCTGTGACTTCGGCTGTGATCGATTCTATTTTCTGCTTGATTTTTATGTTTCTTATCATTCATTGGAAGACAATTATTATTAGTTTTTGGTTTCTCCTTGTCGCACATAGAGTGGAACAAAATTTTCATGTGTCATTGGGTGGGAGGACTTGAAAGAGGGAGTGGTGCAATGAAACCCTTCATTCTGCTATGCGTCATCTCTTGATGGGTGCATGGATGCCTTTCCAAGTAATTTGCACATTGTTTTTATGGATTTTTATTGCATTTTATCAGGTTGAAAATTTTGAAGTTCTCTTCATGTGATGTCAGGTGGGTGGCTCCTAAGAGAGAAAGGTGTGCTATCAACTTTCCTCTCGCTCTCCTCCACACTTTTTTGGATGGAGAGGTGATTTGACACGTTGCGCTACCAGCATAGTGCAACTTCTTGGCATAGGGGGCACTGCTATATCATGATGGATCTCATTGTTACGATGATTAAAATGGGGGGATATGAGGCATTTGGATGACTAATGGGAAGTTTTCTTCTTTTGGTCTTATAGTGTTTTTTCATATCTTTTTTATTAAGGCTTGTTGCCCATATTGTAATGGTTCTCATATTTCCCCTTTCTAAAAGAGGACCTTCCTTTCTTTGTTCAATAAAAGGGGGATTGACCCCCAACCTTTAATTTTTTTTAATAAAAACAGACCTTGTTTTTTTTCGACATACATTTTCTTATATTTCCATGTTATTTAAAAAAAATTAAATAATGTCCTTATGTATAATAAAATGATTTTTTAAAATAATTTTTGACCATATTTTAATTTGTTTTTAAAGGTTCCAAAATAAGTTTTTACAATGTTTTTAAAATTTTTTATTTATGAATTTTTACAAGAAGTGTGAAAGGAATATTTGTTTTAACATTTACTGTATGAACACCTTTTCCATCCATCATGACTATTTTTTTATTGAGTCATCATTTACAATTTAATATTTTTTTATTTTCAGGGAAAATATTTTTCTAAATATTTTGGGATTGTTTGGTTTTTAAAGATATGAAAAGTAAAGGGTATTTTCCTTACATTCAATGAAATGTTCAAATTATATTATAAAGTTATTTTCCGTCTATATCAGCATCATTTAAAGATGATTATTGTTCACTTTGGATATAATATTATGATACCATCCAATTTATTTCTCTAGATAGATTATGATGATGATGATTTAATGATGATTCTATAAAACCCACTTTATTTCCATGGGTTATGCTATAATGAAATGATGAAATGTTTATAAAACCCATTTTCGTTACATGATTTATGATATGATGAATTGATGATTTTTTATGATCTATTGGCTCTCATATTTATGGTTATCCTTATGTGATGGGTGGGACATAAATTATATATCCGTGTAATTTATTGGTTAATGAATTATATCTCAAGATATAACATATAATTGAATGGGATTTGAAACCATTTTATTAAGGGATTATGTCTAATAAGATAGTCTTGAAAGTGAACCATAACTAAGGAAATGATTGATAGAGTATTGAACCAAATCCCATATGATATTCTTGATAGTTATCCTTGAATATGGAAAATATTTTATATGATCATATTGATGCCAAAATCTTATGTCTTATGTTTTTTATATGTTCACATGTATTATGATTAATTTTTGATGATTCATTAAACTAATGACTTACGTATTTTGTTTTGAAAAATTTTTATGCCTTGATTTATGATTAATGATCTCTGACTTAATGGGTATGACTTTCATAATCTAGGATCATATTCTTATACCCAAATGATTAATTTATACCCACTTATAATCGTTTATGGATATCTTTTATGTTTACCATTATTGAGAAATCAATATCACCATTTATAATGTTTCCTTTTCTCTAGTTTATAAACAAAGGGTTTATTTAGGGCATGCATAAGAAGTGTACTATGTGATAAAAACTATATCAGATTTGTTAAAGATATCTCAGGAAATAATTTAATTATGTATCTTTTATTAAAAAAACTGAATCTTTAGAGTTACGGGGAATGTATTGTTATAAAATGTATTTATTATTCATATAAAATTATGTAATATTCAAATATGAAATGGTTGAGTTTACTAAGTTGGTTTCAGAGTAGGGTTTAGTAAATTTTTAAAAATTAGGGTTAGAAAAATTTGGTGAAAACCCAGGGGATAAGTTTAAGTATAGGATAACATCCTTAAGATTTTATAATGAAAATATTGTGTGGTTTACTAATAATGAAATCCGTGTCTAGATACTAGAAAGTGAATAAAACTATGACACAGATTCACCTTGGGGGTAGACACCCTAAGGGGGGGGGGGTTGAGTGTCAACTCAATCTTCACTCGATGCATGATGAGTGGGAATATGATTTCCCACATGAATATACACTCCCATGGGTTATAATTTGGTTGATTAAAATTTAATTTATGAACTATTATGATGAGTGAAGAGGATAAAATATATGATAACCTTGAATAATCCATAGTGATAAAATATTAACTTAATGTTTCATGGGTTAAAAAAGGTGTCATAGTCTAGGACATCATTAGAATGATTTTCATAATCATATGATTTCTTTATATGATTATTGATGTTTAATATTCACACTATAATTATGGTTTTAGTCAATGGATATAATGAATAGTAATTGTGTATAAAATGAATAAGATGACCAAACGAATGATTGTACTCATGAGTAACATAATAAAATAGGATCCAAAATGTGAAACCATATAATTATTTTAATAAGGTATCCTAAATTATTATTAACAACATGAACCTAGGTGAGTATTCAAACTCACCAACTAAGTGAAAAATAGAGTTTTAAGAAAGTTATGGTGATAATGAATATGGAGGGAAGAATATTAATCTGTTTAAATAACTAGAATATTGGAAGAATCACCCAGTGAAAAGTTTCAATGGAAAGGGAAGATGTTTTATGTTTGGAAAAGACGGGCATAAAATAATAAATTACTGATAAGAAAATGGTGAGTTCAATAGAGGTAATTAAAGTACATAATTTGGTACCCTTTACAGTTCAATGTCTAATATGTGGGAAACTTGGGAATTATCCAAGTAAATTCCCTAATATAAGTCCTAACACATAGACCAAGGAAGGTACAATGGTATGTATATTGTCAAAATGGGTCATGATAATTAAGGCCCATGCAAACTCCACTGTAGTGGTGGGGATTTCATTCTCGATTTTCTAAGAATATTTCCTATAAAAATATTATTATTCATACTTTAGTGGATTATGATGTGATTTTGATAATTTATTAACTCTCACTATAAAGATTCTATATAAAATTTTAGAATAAATGAAATAAAATTAGATATTCAGAATCAACCTATGATCATCTATTGGTGTCAGGATGAATATAAAATTCCAATGAAAATGAATCCCATTTTATGGTTCTCATTAACTTTTTCATAAGGGATAATTACCTCAATTTATTGGGGATAAAATCAATATTAAAGATATTATTATTTTTGAGGAATATAGTAATGTATTTCCTGAGGAATTTTTTATTCTTCTCCCAAATCTTGATGTTTGGTTTTTAATAGAACTAATACATGTTTCTATTCATATTTATAATATTAATTATAGAATATCCCCAATTGAGTTTTAGGAATTGATGAATAACTCCTGGAGAATCTAGAAAAGGGATTATATGCCTGAGTGTATTATAATGGCATGTGATATTACATATTCAATAATGATTTTACATTACTACCATCATAGTTTTTTATGGAACAATGATTAATTTGTAATGACATCAAGCCAAGTATCACATAGCTGGCGACTTACTTTAAAACAATGGAATATATAAAATAATCAAATACCAAAGTTCCAATCTGTTTTGATGTTTTGGAAACATGATTACATATTTGGAACATACATTACAATTGAAACAACAAATAAAACATAATCAATCTATTGATAACACCAATGTTCTTTAAGGATTACCCTGCAAATCAGTAATAATAAAATTATTCACATCTTAGGGAAAAAATAAAACTTATGAAATGGAAGAGATTATATAGTCAGTAAGGATAAGCATACAATGGAAGCTACTATAAATAATAATAAAAAATAATGAAAGGTGAATCACTAACAAAACATTCCATTAAAACATAATATTGAGCATAATAAGGAAGGGATAAAATATTATCAAATAATTCCATATTAATAATCACATGAGAAATATAATAAACCATGGATATTCTAATAGTCTAACAATCAAATGGATTATCAATATCTGTTATCATAAATATAAAATGCATAATACGGGACATCATAATCATATCGTGAATACTTCGACCAAGACATCATATATAATCAGGTAATACATTATCCAAAACCCAAAATAGTTTCTCTCATGAGACTTTCCAATGCATCAAGAGGCTATAGTGGATCCCAAACAACACTTACTTAGTCCAATGCATTTCTCTCAGAAGGGGTGGAAAAAATCAGCATAAACATTCGTACTAAAAATAACAAATAAAAGTGAATTATTAACCATAAATCGTGAATGGTATCAAAATAGAAAATTAACAATAATGATAAATAATAAACCATTCAATTAAATATGGTAAATGATACCACAATAGATCAACCTAAATTAAGAACATGATTCAATAGAGGATATTTACAAAGATGAAAATACTCTAACAAAATCATTGAAATGCTTTGAGAGAAAACCAATTTTTAATTTGAAATAATTTATTTAAAAAGATGTCAAATTATAAATGAAAACATTTTATTTGAAAAAAGCCATGTAAAATTGTAAAGGAAGATTAAAAGCTTCATGGAATCAGGATGATAAAAACAGTTTCTCACTCCACATAATTTAAAAAAACATTTCCTCCATTTAAAATTTCACAAAGTATATCATTTGGAAAATGAAAAAAAATTCCTTTCAAAAAATTTTATATAAATTCAAAAATGTGTAATTTTTTTAAACATTCATAGGATAATAGTAAAAATCGTTTTGAATTTTTTTTTATAAAAAATGGAAATGGAAAAAAATGACCCCCTTGTGGAGACTTATACTTAAACAATCTCGAATAATAATGAGATTGTGAAATAAACTGTACCATGAACTTTACTTTAGTTGAACTTGATTAACCTCATGTATAATAGTTTTAAGAATGTTATCAATTTATACTAGAAACATATCTATATTTATTATATCATATATGATCATATTATGTAGTTTTTTTAATAATATTTGATTATTACCCTTGTTTCAAGTGTTAACTACTTCATTTTCTTATGAATGTTTTGGCATTTTAGTCCTATTTATTTTTATAGGATATATTTATTTCATTTAAAAAATTATATTAAGTCTATATATATAATATTTATTTATTATATATAATTTTATTATCATTATTAAGTTGTTTACATGTAAACTTAATCCCAACACGTCGCAGAGATGGTGGGTCATACGTACACACAAGGGATAATATCATTCCCTTAATGGTGAAAGAATAAGTAAATGGATGGTGTATTAATTATATAGAATCAAAATAATTTAGAATGTACTATATATATCAATTATTTCCATCACTCTACCCATCCATGTAAAGAGGTAATGAAAAACATATTACATCACGACGTTGTGATGGTAAGCTGTACGCACGCACGTGCAATGTTTTCATTTTTCACAGGATAGATAAGAGGTGGAATATGGTTATAACATAATAATAAGAACATCTTAGAATATATAAGATAATGTATTTATTACTTTATAATGGAAACAACAAATGAATAATATGTAAAATAAGAAATGATCTTGAATGAGTTTGTAAAAATGATTACCTTCTTCTTTGAGGGACTTCCTTTAGATCTCTTCCTAAGGGATTTAGAGATGGTATTTTTAGAAGAAAATGACCTCCATAATTTGGATAATGATTTTTTGAGGAGAAATGGTCATGTTTTGGTCAATATATAAGGCTCAAAGTGGTTGGAGGAAGTGAAGGAGGAATCGTGCTTTTATAATTGAGGCAAGGGGAACTTTGTAAACCCTAAAAATATTCAATTAATATAAATTATTTTCTATTTTAAAATAGATCCAAAATGATTTATTTAGAATATAAGAAGAATATGGGTCACAATACCCTTATAAAATAATTTTTATACAATTTTAGGTCATATTATTACCCTTATCTTTTGGATTTAACCGTTAGTTAAACCCTTTAACTCTTACCGTGACATCTTTCATTTTTACTCTTTAATGGTTAATATAGTTACTATAAAATTATAAAAGAATCATAAATAGAGTATTTATGAAATATTTAACGTTATACCAATCAGTTGGACAAATTTCATATTTTTAATAATTTTTTATCGTTTAATAAAATATTATTTATTTTCAAATATCATTAATGTCAATTTTAATACTATTCATTACTTGAGTTTTATAAAATTTCATAACAACATGATATATTTGGAAAATAACCTTTAATAAATTAATAATACTTATAGGCAATATATAAAATTCATGGATTAAATTATTTATCTCAAATTATCTATATATTTTATATTTTTAATATCATTTGATTGATATACCCATTTATTAAAAAATTACTACATCATCATTATATAAGCCTTTAAAGAATTTATTCATTTTATAAAAATTAAAAACAAATTTCCATGGTGAATATAATAATTATATATTTCAAATTTAAATTCATAGTTGAATATATGTTTTTAATAACAACATACAAAAAACTGTAACACTTATTAAAGACATGATTATGACATATTCGATTTTATTTAGAATAAAATAAATAAAATCATAAAAGATTCTCAAAGTGGCCATGAAATCAACCCAAGGATGATTTTGGTCGAAACTAACTCACCCAATAAAATTATGAATGTTTTTGTGTAATTTTATAATACTTATTATATTATTTTTACCCTCAATTACCTTATTTACCATTAAGCGAGGTAATTAAAAATTGCAATTTTTTTATTTTATTGGTATAAAACACACTTATGCGCATTTAAATAGTTTTTATACAAACAATTAATTTATATAAAATTGGTTTATATATATTTTTTATAATTAATTGGTAACCAATGAATTCAAAAATATATTTTCATAATTTAGTTAATACTATTCATAATCCCCTATTTAATGGTTTGGAGATAATTTCATTTTAAATAATAATATTAATATTATATTGTGGTTCATTCAAGAATGGTGTTGAATGAAACATAAGATATCTAAGATATTAAATTTAAAAGTATACATACCACAAAATCTTAGGGTGTAACGTTCTAGGATTCTTAATTAAATTGGGTCCTTTAAATTTAAAATTGCACTTAAAAAAGCAATGGGTGATACTTGAAAATTCATATCTGGGAAACCCACAATGAAAATAGGGTTAATGAAACATCCAATTAATAATAGGGAAAAGGAAATGTGAAGGTCACCACAAAATTATGCTTTCGAATAGTAAATCATTAGTGGAATGTGAAAACATGGAAATTTAATAGAAATATAACTATCATGTTACGATAGAGAGTGATATAGAACATGGTCATTATAATGCTTACCATTACAAAACCATAAATCTATGATGGGTTAAAGAGGGCATTATTTTTTCGGCAAGAAAATTAATTTAAGAGAGTTTTTCTTTCTAAATTCTTTTCCTAGATTTGAGGGATTATTTTACTATACAACAAAGAATTTACTTGATTTCTTTCCATGTTATAAAAATAATCTCATCCTTTGGTTGTGATTTGATCTATTTTTACTTTATTTTGTACACCTGAAGATGGATATTCAAGATGAATTTTTGTTCCTCAATCACTTTTTATGAATCATAAGGTCTAAAAGTATTTTTTTCATCCTTTATATGTTTACTAAAACCATAAGTTTTTGCACAAACTATCCAAGAAATAATACTTTAACCTCAAACAATAATACCCAATGTTCAAATTAATCCATTCCATCCTTAAGCCTCATCTAAAATATATATATCCAACTTCAAAATCCAAATATTTATGAGGAAGGTCACTAAATTTCCAAAACTACTTAACATAAAATTTTCCCCGAACAACATAATATATATATTTTTGTCACATACCAAATATATTTATACCATTATCACTATCAAAACTAGAATGATAACATTCATTCTTCCAAATCCATAAAGAATAAGTATTGTATTACAATCCTTATATATCCCATGATTATTATAACCTGAATATTATAACTTAATTCTTGAATCAAAAATCAAATATACATTAATTATTCCACTTTGACTGTAGTAACTGCATAATATTGAACTTGACCCATTTTCTTTTTCTAAGCTATATTTCCTTGATTCTTGGGACCTACATTGGTGTTGTTCGACATTTCCTTATAGTTGAATCATTGCACATTTAAAAAATATTTATATCCCTTAAAATCATTATCCTAATGACATTTCTCTCCACACTTGTAATAAACTCTCATTACATTCAGGCATATACCAGGGTGTTTCTTCCCAAAATCATCAAATGTTGGAAAACTCTTATTTCTTTTAATTCCTTTATCAGTCTCTTGACCAAACATTATCTTCTAATCTTGATTTCCCTTAATGTAAGAAGACTTATAGAATTATTTCCCTCTCTTGATATCACTTGAGAGTATATCTTCATATGATGAGAATGTTTGGGAGACCAATTAATTTAGGAGGAATCTATTTAATCCATCAAAGAAACAATAAATATTACTCCTTGGGTTATGTATGTAGTCCATAGCATGTGTTTCCAACATTTTAATGTTTTATTCAAACACAAAAACACTATAGTACTCATTTGTTCCTCAGACTCAAAATTTTCCTCTACATATTCGCTCGCTGTTCACAAGGAAAATATTTTTCAAAAAAATTTTCTTAAAATACTTCCATTCCATATTCTCAGTTTCTTTATCCACCTTTTTGTTTTGAATCAATAACCACCATTTATCCAAATTTATCTAGAGGTGATAAAATTACACGAAACATTATCCATTTTTTACATCCTAAGGAAAGAAATATCTTCCCTATAGAACTTATCCGTTGTTCAACTATAATTAGATTTTTAGTCCCATTGAATGATGAAGGATGTTGTCTCATGAATCTATCTGACATTGTTCCTCCATGTTATGGATCAGGCTATTCTATATGGGTAAGGTTATTGTTTATAACACGATTTAGTTTTCCGAGTATAGTTATAAGTTGTTCATCCCCAGTTACAACTCTTTCTCCAAAATCATTTTCTTACATTGGTGGGAAATCCATACATGTATTACATGCATTGATAAGTTTTCAATTTCTTCCATTAGGAACCATTTCTAAAAAAATGGAATACACTAGATTGGAGAATAACATTATGGAATATAATGTATAATCTCAGAATGGGTGAATCATATAACCTAAATTAACAATTTATGTATAAATAATCTCTAAATCATAATCTAATTTTATTTGGATATATTTCCAAATTATTTGACAGGGTTTTGTTCTCAAATATATGTTTTCCGAGATCTAGTTCCCAATGTTTATACTAAAGTTTATCTGATTCCAACTATAACAACCCCAACCAAATTATCCTAGAGGCAGTGCCTTACTTTATTACATTGGTATAGATACAATATTTTTAGTCAAAAGGACTTACCAATTTAGTAGTTTTGGAAACCATATTATATACATGAAACATATAATATGATTGAAACCATAAAACAAAACATAGTCAATCCATTATGAACACCAATTTTCTCATAGATTAACCTTACATATCAGTTATAATAATATTTTTGACATAGTTTGAGAAAAATAAACATAATAAAGGGTGATATCAGATGATCAATGAGGATAAAAATAAAATAGAAGCTATCATAAATAAAAACAAACAATAAGGCAAGGTGAATAAATAACAACACATTCTATTAAAGCATAATCTCTAGAATAATATTATAGGGATAAAACATTATAAAATAATTCCTTATAAATAATCACATGATAAATATACTTAACCTTGTATATTATAATAGTTTAATAATAACATGAATTATGAATTATTAAGCTCATAAAGGGGGAATACATAATGAGGGACATCATTAACATACTGTTAAGGCTTCAGCCAAGACACCATAAATAACCAGGTAATACATTTGCCAAAAACCAAACAAGTTTGTCTCATGAGACCTAACATTGCATCAAGGGGATATTGTAGGTCCCTCCAGATACTTACTATGTCCAATTCATTCCTCTTATAAAAGGGGTGAAACCTAATAAATATAAACATTTATATTGTGACTAAAATAAGAAATTCGAATACTTTAACCATAATCCATGAATAGTATCAAATCAACACATCCAATATTAAACTAATCCATAAACCATTCAATGAAATGTGGTAAATGATTTTATTAGATGTCAACCTCAATTAAGCATAAGATTCAATAGAGGATATTGACATAGGTGAAAATACGCTAATAAAATCATTTATTTTTTTTGAGATAAATACCCTTATTACATTGAAATAATTTATTTTAAAATCCACGCAATTATAAATGAAAAAAAATTTATTTTAAAACCCCCATAATATTAAATTAATATAAAATAAATTTCAATTAAAAATGGTTCCAAATTGAGTTATTTAAAATATAATATAGAGATGGGTCTAAATACACTTATCAAATATTTTTTAGACAATTTTTGGTCATATTATTAGCTTATATATTGGCTTTAAGCCTAAGTTAAAACCATCAACTCTTACCAAGACAACTTGTCTTTTTAATCTTAAAGAGTTATTATAGTTACAATAAACTGCCCAAAAAAACTATAAATAGATTATTTATGAAATATTTTACCTTATCCCAATAAATTGTATGAATTTTTGATTTTTAAATTTTCACATTATTTAATACAATTTTATTTATTTTAAAATATCAATAATGTCAATTTTGATACTATTCATTAAGGGACTTTTTTAAAATATAATAACAACATGAAATATTATAAAAAACTTTTTAATACATAACTAATATGTTTAGGTATTATATAAATTTTTTCATGATATTAGTTATATAAAATTATGTATAATTTAATATTTTTAATATCTTTTATTTGATATATCCATTAATTTAAAATTACTACATCATCATTGTGTAAGCCTTTCAGGTAATTATTTATTTTAGAAAAATTTAAAATAAATTAACATGATGAAGATAAGAATTATATATTTCAAATTATTATTTATAGTAGAGAATATGTTTTTAATAACCACATATAAAAATTTAATACTTATTAAAAACATGAGTATGACATATTGGACTTTCCTTAGAATAAAATACTAAAAAATCATTAAGTCATAAAATTGGATTCAAGAGGCCACAAAATCGGCCCAAGGATTATTTTGGTCAAAACTAACTGATCTGATAAAATTATGATAGGTGTTAGGGTAATTTTATAACATTGAGCATATTATTTTTACCCTTAATCATCTGATTTACCATTAACTGGGGAAATTTTAAAAAATACTAAAGTTACTATTCATGTTATTTAAAAATAAAAATAAGTTACTTACATAATTTATAACCATTGATTCAAAATAAAGAATCCATTTTTCAAAATTCAAAATATACAAGTTGTAGTAATTAAATTAAAATTAATCTCTTTAATGGAATGAGAATATGAGTTTTTATAGTGAAATAATTTAAAAGTTTGAAATTTTTTTACACCCAATTTCAAGGGGAACTATATTTTTATTAAATAAATTGTATTAAATGATATATATTATATATTACGATACTTTAAAACCAATTAAAAATATTATATAATACTATAAATTATTTAGAAGAAAAAGCTGTTTCAATTAAAATTCAATATTTTATAACTATTCATCAATAAACGAAACTTATCAGAAAAATACAAAACAAATCAACTAAAGTAAATTTTTATATTACTATTTCAAATAAGAAGTTTATTTTTTCAAATATAATTTATAAAATTATCAAAAACTCAATTTAAAACAAGTGTTTCATCAAAAGGTAGAAAAACTATCTTTTATAAAAATACATCTTTTATGTGTAAAAGTAGATTTGTTCTTGTGTAATGTCTAGAAAACTCATAGGATGAATATTAAATATTTTATTGAATAATATATATATATTTCATTAATATATCCCAAAAAGTGTTATTTGTTTTATTTTATTGGTATAAAGTACACTTCTCCTCATTTAAATAGTTTTTATAAAAATATTTCCTTTATATGGAATTTGTTTTTATATTTTCTTAGAGTTAATTAGTAACCAAATAATTCAATAATATATTTTTATAAGTTATCTAATCCTATACATAACAACATATTTAACTACTAAGAAATAATTTCCTAATAAATAATAATATTAATAGTATATCCTGGTTTATTTATGCTCGGTATTGCGTGAAATATAATCTATCAAAGAGATTAAATTTACAAAGATACATACCACAAAATCTTGGGCTGTTACATAATTTTCCTTCATTTTCCATGTTTTTATCATAATATCATAACGAGAGAAATGTTTGAATACGTTCAATAAAAATGATATTTAATATTTTGATCATATATTTTAATATAATGATACAAATGATGTTATTATTATTTTTTAGTTATCTTAATTAAAATTAAAAATAATAATTCAACTTGATATTTGGATAATTCATCCATATAAAGGTCCATTTGGATGACAAAAGAAGGCCAAATGAATTTATCAAAGAAACTGGAGTAACTGTGATTTTATATTTTATGGGATTAATAAATAAGTATAAATCCATTGATACTCTACTATAATACCATGTATATTCCATTAATTTTTTTTAAAAAATATAATTCCTAAATAAACAAATAATTGGTCCAATTGATCTATGAGGGTCCAAAAAAATTCCATCCAGTATTTAAAAATAGAACACAATTCATGACTTTTATCTGAATATAGAAGTAAAATTGAGTGAAATTTTGTGGGAAAAAATTGAAGATATTATCTTCCACCTTAGTAGAATAAAAAAATTTTATTTGAGGGTATCTTTCTATCCTTAAACCAATTCACATTATGGCCTTTGAAAAATTATTAATAAAACTAGCCAACAACACATGATTTAGAAAAACAACCATAAAATTGTCTAAAAAAGTCCAATGGGATCCAATTTTGGAAGATGAACACTGCAAATCCATATATTAAACTTTTAATTATTTGAGTTCTAGATATTTTTCGTTCATCATGGTTAAGTTTTTAAGAAAATTTGGGCGGACGTATTGGATTGAAAACAGTCCACCACCTTCGTCTATAAATACACTCCCCTCTTCTCCTTGCAAGAGGTTGACACTTCTTCACGTAAGGAGGATAATTGGAATAAACATTACATTTAAAAATTATGGGGATGAATTTTCACACACTATTTTCAAAAAGATGAACCTATCCTCCACTTTTCAATTCTTGGTCATTTTCATTGGTTTTAAATTGTAATCACATTAGTTATTTTCATTCAAATTTCCTGTAATGAATGCTTTCGATGAACTAATAAAATTTATTATTCCAAATTTATTATATATTTTATTAATTTATTTAAATAAATTCAATTATGTTAGAATAACTTCCCTCTTTCACTTTCTTATTAAATTCAAATTTGTGTTTAACTCTTCATTGTTTATGTGTGTATTCAAAATACAACTACTTTATTGTTCATTTTTTTTATTATTATCATTTCAACTTATCTACATAAAAGTAATAAATTATATTACTAACCATATGGATGGTGATTAAATATCCCACTAGGGATAGTCCTAATTTGGGAATGTTAATTGATTGATATCTTCTTCTTATTTAATATTCAATAAATTGATATTGTGTGTGTAGAACTTAAAATTTCATTGATAAACAACAAGTTTTGTTTGAAATGTGTATTACATGGATTATTGGAGCCAAAATTACACATGTTTTAATGAAATATTGAACCTTAAATCAATAAAAATTGATTTATATAAGTACCCTAGTTGAGTATTGAATTAAAGAGAAAACATTAGGGAATTCCAATAAAAAACATATTGTGACCTGGGTGTTAATTTAATGTAATATATAAAAAATATCAAGGATTGCACAATCCTAAATCCCTAATTATTAACTCAAATAAATAATTATTAAATTAAGAAACCAAATTCATCAATCATTCATTTAATCTATGCTTTGAAAACAAAAAACCTATTAAAACGAAAAAAAACTATTTACACCAAAATATAGTACCATCATTGAGGATTCAACCTGAGTGCTGATGTACACCTTAGTAGAAGACTTGACCTCTGAACAATTTATATGTGACAATAATCCACATTTCATATTGATCAATTGTTGGGGATGGTTTGATATGTATTTATTCATTTCTTATTTTTTAAATAAAATAAAAAATCATTCCAAAATAAAAAAAACTGAAAAAAACACAAGGAAAAAAACCACCTTCCCCATCCTTTAAATATTTATCTAAATGACTCATAGAATAACAAAAATTCCTTTAAATGTTTTTAACCTTGAAATCAAGAAAACTCTTAACTGAATTAGTAACAACATTATGGATAATAAAATCACTCAATACCCACTCATTTCCCATTTAATCATTCAAGATATAACCAATCTTAGGGAATAAATTCTTAAACAACTTACTACCCCTAATATGAATTACCAACCACTTTATATTAAAAATACAAACATTGAGGATTATTTCAACCTCAAATTAGGTTTGATTTATATTTTCTCTCATTTATATAGTCTAGCCAGTTTGGATCTTCAACTTCAC
Source organism: Viscum album (assembly GCA_963277665.1). NCBI lineage: Eukaryota > Viridiplantae > Streptophyta > Magnoliopsida > Santalales > Viscaceae > Viscum > Viscum album. The sequence goes on from OY728140.1 coordinate 833,264,443, forward strand.
AACAAATAATTCAAACCGGTGTTCTCTACAATGAAGCATCAAGGGTTTTATAAAGAACAAATAAAACTTAGAGACTTTCCATTCCCCCTAACTGACTCTGCCAAGTCAAAATTGTTCTACCTCCCTCTTAGTTCCATAAAATTATGGATTGACATGGATATTATAGTTTTCAACAAATACTTTACAACTTCTCAAAATTCTTCTATATAAAAGGAAATTAGTGTTATCTATAAATTCCCCAATGAATGACTCTATAAATACCAAGAGAGGTTCAAAAATCATGTGGAAACCTTCCCACACCCCCAAAATTCTTGACCAACCCTTGATCCAATAATTCTATGAGGGGTTATTGGCTATGGAGTAAAATCTCATTGATGCTGCAATTGGAGGTTCTCTTATTGAAAAAACACCTATAACTTCATGAGATCGCATAACCAACATTGATAAAAACATGAAATAATTCAATAATTGAGCACATTATCAAGTTATAAAATTCAAAGAGAATCAATCTATAGAGCCTAATAAGATCATTGGGTAGATGAGTGAACTTATAGGTTTTGTGTGATAATAAACAGTGGATTCCAAAGCCCCAAACTCATCTTCACCATAATAAATGTTTCCTATACCTATGAAAAACTATATAATTTTCATCTCCCCAGATCACCCAACTAACACATGTCTAAAACAGTAAGAGGACCCATCAGATTATTCTGGTTCAATGGATCTCAACACAGTATATGGTTATTGGAACACAAACCTTAAACTATTAGTCTTGTTTATTAGAAAATACAACCAACCCCACTAGGATCCCATCTCTTATACCTATAACCTAGGAATGAATTATATTAATCTTGTCTCTTATCACCCTAAATTCCTTCATCAAAATCCAAATTAATTTCAATATGGTCATGGAAGGCGTAACTTCCAACAACCATATCCTTTTTTTCAGTCATCCTCAAAGGATAAATCCTACTCCTAATCCTCATGATTTCCACTATCCTAATGATCCTTCCCAATTCCCAAGCCAATCCAATTAATTTTATAAGTATGCAAATCAATGTAATCCAAATGTGGTAAAAGAATATTCGTCTAAGAAACCGTGGGAAAGTCATATAGAATATCTTTCCTCTTTCACTATTTCTAACCTCAAAAATATTTAAAATAAAATTGGACAACTTGAATCCCACCTTGGCGAGCAGAAAAATATAATTCTTCCAAAATCCTTGCTAAATTTTTTCCCAAACCCAATGGTAATGTATGTGAAATTGAAATTAAATCAAGAAAAAAAATTTACACACCTATTTATGGATCCAATAAATAACCTTTAAATGCTGTGATGAAAAAAGAAAATGAAAAAAATATAAAAATAACTTAAATACACTCCCTCTACCAATTAAATTCCTCTAAAAAACCCAATTATTTTTTTCTCTAGCAATATCTAAGACTAATAATCCCTTTGAGCCAAATTTTGAAATGAATGAAAAGCTTAGAAGTGTTGAAGTATACAATACCCTCTTATATTCCCTAAAACAAATATCTAAGTATCCAATGTTTTGTAAGTAAATTTTCACCCATAAGAGTCAATATAGTACCATTAAAAATGTTTCAACCTAATAGTGAAATCTGATGAAGTGAAAATATCCAGGGACATTTATGGTTCCATGATAAATAGAGAGTTACAACTTTTATTATTCACTCATAGACCTATGAGACTCAATAAATTTGATTCCCAAAACCATCTTCTCCATCCTTGGTCTAGGTCCTCTTCACCCAATGAGTGTTCTCATTCTGTTATCTAATCAAATCACTGGAAGTCCCATGGTAATAATCAAGGATTTTCTTGACAAAGTCAATTATTTTATCTTCCTAGAATATTTATATATCCTTGACATGGAATGTGAGATATATTATTCTTGATCTACGTATATTATTTGAAGGCCATTACACATGAATACTAGAACTAAAATTTGTCGTCGATATTGAAAATGTGTCTGTGGAATTTGGTGACTATCTTGTCAAGTTCAATATTTTTTAAGGCATGAGATACACATAAGAGAATAACACTACATTATCTATATATTATTATCAATACACTTATGAGAGTGGAATTAATCCTATTCCATCATGTTCTTTATATTCTAATGAGAATGGGTTTTTTGAAATTTTCGCCATGATTAAGAAATTAATAAATTGAGGAGTTTATGTTGATATTTTATATTTTGAATCCATCAATCCAAAGGATCCTAAAAACTCATTGGAATATTATATCACTAATGATCTCTGATATTCCACCTAGGACATTAATGAGGAAATGAATCATAAAAAATTAAAATCCCTTCACGTATTACTATGTTTTTTGGACCCAAAATTAAGGATGATACTGATGTCAGACCCCTTCCAATACACCTAAATTATGTATTCAATTTCCATGATCAATTTTATACTAACTGTTTTTCCACACTTACTGAAACTGTGGTTTCTAAACATGTTTCGGTATTAGAGGAAAACAAAAACTCCTTAGGTTGGACCCTATATGACATAAAAGGAATCAACCCAGACCTTTTCATGAATCACATCCATATAGAAGAATCATCCAAACCAATAAAAAGTACTCAAATAAGACTCAATCCACTTATACATGAGGTAGTTATAGAAGAGATCACCACGATTTTTCAAGCTGGTATTACATACCGAATTTTTGATAGTGAATGAGTTAGTCTGATTCAAGTGGTACCCAAAAAGGGTGGGATAACTATTATTAGAAATGAATACAGATAGGTGGTCACAACTCCAGTTAAAAAATGGTGTGTGTGTATTGATTATTATAAATTGAATGTTAAAACAAGAAAATATCACTACCCCAATCCTTTACTTGATCAAATTCTAGAATTATTAGTGGGAAAGTCACATTATTGATTTCTGGATGGATACACCGAAAAATTTTAAATCCCAATCACACCTCAGGACTAAAAAAATACTATATTCACATTCCCCTTTAGATCGTAGACATATAGAATAATTAAATTTTTACCTTTTAATTCTCCTACATAATTCCAAAGGTGTATGATGAATATAATTTTTGAATTAATTGATATTTCATAGAGGTCTTTATGAATTAATTTACCATTTATGGTGATTCATTTGAGTCTTACTTTCATTAACTTTCTTTGGTCCTACAAAAGTGTTTCAAATGTATCCTCAGGTTAAATTTTGGAAAATGTAACTTCATGGATAAACATGGGATTTTTTACGATACATAATTTCTCATGTTTTCATTCAAGTATATTCATAAAAAATTTATGAAATCCAATCACTTTATTAACCCACATCTGTTCGATACATCAATTCATTCCTTGGTTATGATGGTTGCTATCCGTGATTCATCCAGATCTTGAGTAGTAATTCCCTCCCACTTCCTCAACTACTCTAGAATGATGTTACATTCCATTTTTCTGAGTCTTGATATAGAACCTTCATTGAAATAAAATATATTCTTACCTATTCCTAAATAATATAACCCCTAGATTGATCCTTACCCTTTGAATTTATGGTTTATGATTTTAACCGGGCCCTTGGGGATATTCTTGGTCAAATAAGAGAAAAATTACTCATATCATATAATATGCCTAAATAACACTAGATGAAACTCAATATCATTACATTATCACTGGAAAGGAACATCGAGCTATGGTTTTTCATGTGTAAAAATTCTAAACCAATCTATTAGTTTCCAAAACTGTTATCTTAATGAACCATTTCACTTTAATGTTCTTACTCAAGAAAAGGTATTCCAAAATAAGGTTATAATATAGATCCTAATGCTCCAAGAGTTTGACCTTGAGATCAAAGATATACTAGGAAAATAAAACATTGTGGCTAGTCACCTAAGTATAATTTTTATTTCATCTCATTCTAAAACCATTGAACTTAAATTTCCAACTAAATACCTCTCATGTATCACTCTAAAGTTTCCATGGTATTACCCAATTGGAAATTACATGGTTGTTGGTGTTTTTCCTAAATTTTTTTCAAAATAACAAAAAATAAAGATGAAAATTGATTCAAAATACATTTTTTTGTATGATAATAAATATTTTAAAACTGGGCATGACATGGTGATTAGGATATATATTTATGAAGATGAACATTTATCCATCTTGAAATTCTACCACTCAATTCCTGGAGGTTCCACTTTAAACCACAAAGTTACTTCAAAAAGTTATTTGACTCTAGATTCTTCTAGAATTCACTATTTAAGGACTCAAATTTGTTTTTTCAATCATGTCCCACATTAAAAATGTTTGGGACAATTTTTAAAATAAATAAAATCTCCAAAATCCTTTAATATTTTTTGAGATGATTGAGGTTTGGGGAATTAATTTAATGGGACACTTCCCCCTTCCAATAGATTTTCTTACTTCCTTCTTGTGGTCAACTATGTTTCTAGGTGGGTTAAGGACAAACCCTCTTGGAAGGATGATGCACATATTATTATTAAGTTTATCAAAACCAACATTTTTCATTGATTTGGAACATTGAGTGCCTTGATGAGTGACTTATATACCCATTTATATAATATAACTATAAAATATATTTTTAAAAATAATGGGGTTGTTCATAAAACATAAAAATCGAATCAACCACAAATAAATAAAATGGATAAAAGTTTCTATAGATAAGTGAAAATAGTGATTTAGAGAATTTTTAAGCCAATAAGAAAAGACTGGCATAAATGATTTGGTGAAGCACTATGGTATTATAAAACCATTATAAAACACCCATTGATATATATCCTCTTAGGCTTGTTTTTGGTAAATCATGTAATTTACCATTTTAAATCTAGAATATGTAATTTTGGGCTATTAAAACCTCTAGTATTGATTGTGAAAAATCTAGTGAAGTGATATTTTAAGAGTTGAATGAACTGGATGAGCATAAACTTGATTGTTATGATAATTCAAATCTCTAAAAATAGATAAGGTACTCTATAAAAAAAATACTATAAAAAAACATACTATAATATGTATTTAATGAAGGTGAAAAGGTAATTCTCTTCAATTCATGATTTCATCTTTAACTAGGTAATCTTAATTATAATTTGGAATGTCCATTTATTATTACAAAAGTTTACCCATTTTTCAGAGTACAATTCCAAGACCCCTCTTCCAAAATGACATTCATAGTTAATGGAAATCGGTTAAATCATCACCATGAGAGGGAAACCACCATAGAAATTAAATATAATTCCATCAGATCCTCATATACTTGGGTAGAATCACTAATAGTTGGAGACAAGGACCCACCAAATCCAAATTATGGGAACCTGTTTCTCTTTAAATAACTCTCCCTATCTTCCTCCTGATTTTCTGTCTTCTTATTCCTCTCTCATTATCAAAATTCCTCTCATTCTTCTACTAAATTCATCATATGGTATTTTTTTCTTTTTAGTGGGAATGTTTAGAAAAAACATCTAAAAAACAAAAATAGTCACAATTACCCACCATTAATTTTTTTAAAATTTTCCAACCATTTTGGTGAGACAAAATACCTGTTTCTATCTGAAAAATCTTATATTTTCATCAAAAAATTGGATAATTTGTTTCTTGTTTCAATAATAAATGTTTTTAATAATCAATTTATTATTGGAAAATGTTTTTTCCTTATCATAAGGAACAAATTCATATTTACTTCCAAGGAAAACTATGACCATATTTTCATATTATGTGCTTTCAACCCCCAGATTATCAGTCTTGGGCTAATGGAACTTTGATCATAATTTTCTACCTTATCATGAATTAATATGATATATGAATTTTTTGAACCACACAAGAATCAAAATAGTCAAATATCCTCACATTACCCTTACATTGATCCTCATTTTGAATGATGTTTAAATCCTATGTAAACTATTTTTTATATCTATATTATAAGATAATAACCTAGTCGCACCCTATATCTATATAAATTTTCATATCATGATTTTTTAAAATTTTTGTGTGGGGGAATGGATACCATTTTGGGCATAATTTTTTCTTTTCACTGTGTCATCACATGATTAGGGGAAGCATTCATTCATGTTTGGGGGAGATGTTTTCATTCAATTAGGATTGAAAATGTATATATGTTTTTTTTCATTTTGTACAAAATATATTTAAAAGTGTTAAAAAACCAGAAAAATTAAAAAATGAAAAACAATGGGTCATATATTAGGAAGGTCAAAAAAACACTCTTCTTCAAATGTATTTTGTTATAAATATTACTATTAGTGTCATGTGAAGATAAAACATTAGCGGGGAGAAAAGTGTGAGACTCATTCCAACTTTAAATTCTGAAAAAATAAAAAATAAAAAAAAACAGTTACATCATCTTTTCTTGTGTCATTGGGAGAAGTTTTATGTTTTATGTAAATTTCATCTTTTTTATCATTCTCTAATTTTTTATCTGTTTTTTGTCTTCCTTAACTCATTCATACCCTTTTAAATATGTGGTTACACTTGCTTCCATGTCTCATTTTAAAAACTGTGAAGTTGTTTTTATATATTGGTGTTTTACCTCCCTTTTTCAATATTTTGGACTTTATATCCCAAAAATCCTATAGACACTAGAAACCAGAACAAATACATCTTGATTCTTTTACACTATTGAATAGGGAATGGAAGATGAGTTCCCCTACAAATTTATGATCTCCACTTTTGGTTGGTGAATACGTTATCTTCCATTAATAAATATACATCATCCTGAGAAGAGTTAGTTTGAGTGCCCACATTTTCCAATTCAAATTTTGAACATAAAAAATGAATTTTTGAAACATTATTTCTATAATAGTTTTTAGTTGAATTCATTATCTTTAATTGAACAAGTCTAGACACTCCTGAATTATAAAATAATTTTTTTAATATTTGTTAGGGATTGAAAATGAAATTTTTGTATATTTGTGATTTGTGTGACAGGGTTTATGAACTATCTTAAGTGTGGGAGATTTTATATTTCATATTCAGTCATTTTTTTATTACTGACACTACTAATTGTTTTTACTGAAAATGATTAATTTCGAATCAATTTTCATGTTTTGATAATAAACACATAAGGAGAGAATTGTTCAAATTATTTGAATTACTATATATATTAATGTTTTTATTCTATATTTCCATATAATGATCCAAATTATGTGATTTTTGTTTTTTATTTCTCAAGATTGAAGTTTTAGAAAATAATTTAACTATATATTTTGTTAATTCAGACTTCTAAAGGTCTATTTGGACCCCATAAGAAGGACCAATGAATCTGCCAAAGAACATGGACTAGCTGTGATGTTATATTTTATGGGCTCAATCCAGAATTATAAATTCAATTATAATACACCATAATTCCAAGGACATTTAATTGAAAATTGGATAAAAATTTGAGGTCCCAAATCAACCAATAAGTGGCCCAATTGATGCATGAATGTTCAGCCCACAATTCTATCATGGATTTGAAAATATTATAGAAATCTTGAATTTTCTCAAAATATAGAATTATAATTGAGCTATAATTTTGTGGGGATAAATTCAATACAGAGGATCACACCTTTTTGTAATAAATAGTTCTGATTTGAGGGAAAATTCTGATCCTATAAACCATTCACATAGTGGATTTTGAAAAATTCTGGATAAAATAGGACAGATGCACATGGTTTATGAGAAAACGAATTACTTTGGATAAAAAAGTCCAATGAATAAAAAAAATTGGGCATGAAAAATCAAAATACATTTATAAAACTATGAATAATATGACTTCTCTATTTTTGGATTTCTTTGTGGTCAAATGGTTGAGCCATCCTGGGGGGATGTTATGGAATGCAAATAGTCCACCACCTTGGATAAAAATACACTCTTGAATTCTCCTTGAAAGAGTCTAAAACTTCTTTACTTACAAAGGATAATTTTCATGACTATATTCTATCCAAATTCCTAGTAAGACTTTACACACTCTTCTTTTAACAAGATAAACCTCTCTTTCACTTTTTATTTCTTTCTAGTTTTTGTAGGATTTCAATTTTAATTGTGTAAGTTGTTTTCATTTCAATTATGTGAAATGAATGTATTTTGTTAGGAAAAATAATTTATTAATACATACTAATTATATTTTTTATTATTTTCTTTAAATAAATTTAATTATGTTATAATGGATTACCTCTTTTACTTTCCCTTTCAATCCAAATGTGTGTTTAACTCTATTAATCATTTGTATGTGTGCTCAATAGACCCCTCTTATATTGTTATGTTATTTTTCTTATCGTTTTAACTTATCATTATATATATAATAAACCATATTAGTAACCATATAAATAGATCAGTAAATATACCATTTATGTGTATCATAATTTGGGAATGTTATGTGATTGAGAGATTTTTATTATTTAATATGAATTAATATTATATTGTATATGTTGAACTTATACTGTCATGGATTAATGACAAGTTTTGTCTGAGATGTGTATTCTATGTATTATTGGAACCAAAAGTACACCAAGGTTCATGAAATATTGAACCTTCCATTAAAAATAATCAATTGAAATTATCACCCTAGTTGGGGCTCATATTAAATAAAAAACATTTTAGAATTCTAATAAAAAATATTCTTGTGATGTGGGGGTTAATTTAATGAAATATATTTCAAATATAAAGGATATTACATGATTAAATCTCTAATAATAAACTCACCCCAATCATTATTAAATTACTAAACCAAATTTATCAATCATTCATTTAAATTAATCTCTGTAATAAACAACCATTAAAATTAAAAAACAATTACCTAAAAAATATATTACCATCATTGAGGATTTGACCTGAGTGCCACTATAAAAATTAGTAGATAACTAAACATTGAAAGGTAAATATTAAAAAAATTACACACTTCATGGTGCACATGTTATTTTTGTTAAGAAGTAAAACGATTCGATGTGTATTTTTATTTATTATCAAGAACTTAACATGATCACTATCAAGAAAAAATACCCTTTAACTCATATTGATGAATTGTTTTCTCAACTGTATAGATCTCCATACTTTTAAAAGATTTAATTTCATTCATTATATGATCAATTGAGTGTCTAAAAGTTTAATATATCTAATAAAAACGTTTCAATGAGTTATAATCATTATGAAATTATATTGATGCCATTTGGACTTACCAACCACCCACCATCTTCATGGATATAATGAATATAGTCTTTAGATATTTACTTGATCAGTTTGTGGTAATGTTTATAGATGATATGATTATATATTAAAAGTCCATGTAAGTGAATGAATAACACTATTGGATTTTTTTGAGGACCCTGATGAAGGATAAGTTGTATGTAAAATATGATAACTGTAGATTTTGGCTACAAAATGTTACATTATTGGATCATAAAATCTTTATCAAGGGTATATAAGTGTATTTGTAAAATAAAAAAGCAATAATGAAAAGGACTAATCCAACCATGATGATGGAAATATATATATTTTATAGGTTAGAATGATACTTATGATTATTTTTGAGAGATTTCTCATGGATATATAACTCAATAATAAAGTTTTCATGGAAGGGATCCATGTTCCTTGGGATAATGGAATGTGAGTAAAATTTCAAGGATCTAAAAATAAGGTTGGCTAGTGAACCTATTCTCACACTAGCTTGTAGTGGAGAAGAGTTTGTGATCTATAATGATGTATTGAAGACGAGGTTAAGATGTGAACACTATATTGATAGCTTCTGCCTCTCTCCAATTAAAAATTCATGAGAAAAATTACCTGACTGATGATTTGGATTTAACAATGGTAATTTTTACATTGAAAATATAGAGGCATTATATATATGGTTAAAGGTATAATTTATAAATATATATATATATTGATAATAAAATCTTAAAGTATATATTCATGTTAAAAGAGTTGGATATTTCTTAAAGGATGTGGTTGTGGTTGATTAATGATTTGGACTGCTCAATAAATTACTACCCTAGAAATGAAAACAAGTTGGACAATGATATTATCTAGAAGGACCATACTATTTTATCTATGACAAGTATTGAAAGTGTTCCATTACTTATGTACTTACAGATGATGAATCTTGAAATCATAAGCAATGGGGACATATTTTATCTTTCTCCAATGAATGTTCAAGAATCGATCCATGTGAGGATTAAGGATGTGTATAAGGAAGACGTGGTACTATAGAATAATGAAAATAATGTTCTTGTGTGCAACCATGATTGTGATGGAATTATAATATTTGATAACTGAGTATAAGACCTTTCAATATTTGATTAGAAGGAGTTTTTAGATAAATCTCCTAACTCATCATTCTCTATTCATCATAGATGTATGAATTTATATAAATATTTGAAATAATAATTTTAGTATTAAAACTTAAAAGGGATATTATAGGGTATGTATCTCAATGCCTCATATGTGAGTAAGTTAAGGCTGAAAAATAAAAGTTTAAGGGAAAGTTACAACTATTACCTATACTAAAATTAAAACGTGAAATCATCACAATAGATTTTATAATTTTAATCCCTAAAAAATATAAAATTCATAATTATGTTTATTTTTAGTCACCCTCTTTGTGAATTAATAACAATTAATTAGGTTTCATGGAGTGGTAAGGTTGCATGGGGTGTCACATTCTGTTATATCATATAGAGATCCATGGTTTACCTCAATGTTTTGGAGAACTTTTTATCAAGTTTTGAATATGGAGTTAATATTTATAACTACATATCATCCTTAGAATGATGGAATGTATTAAAGGACCATTCAATCCTAAAAATATATTGAGTGAATTTTCTATGGATTTCAAATGTGGTATGTATCATAAAATTTCTCTATTAATTTTTTTTAAATATTAGATTTCACTAAAGAATTTAGATGGATACTTATTAATTGCTCTATAAAAGGATTTACAGAGTTACAATTTCGTAGGATAAAGTTATTAAACAAAATTTATTAGGACCTGAGATAACTGAGAAAATTTTAGAGATTGTCAGATCTAATCAGCAGCACGTCATGGAAGATCAGATTTTACAGAAATGTTATGCTGATATTCATCAATGGGATCTTGAGTTTTAAGTTATAAATAAGGTATTACTATTAATAAATACTTGGAATAAGGTTTTGAGATTTGTAAATAAGGGGTTGTTGAGATCTATATATATTAACCATTCTATGATTTTTTATTGTGTCAGGACAATTTCTTATCACATGGAAATATCAGTAAATCTTCCTCAAGGTCATGATGTGTTAAATATGTCACTACTGAGGAATTATATACCTGATCTTTCATATATACTAAAATCATTGGTTATAATTCTATAAAATGATCTTTTTTATAAGGATTAATTGATAGATATTCTTGATCATAAGGAGATATTACAACGAAACAAGACCACATACATGGTCTATTTTTTTGGTGAAACCATAAATTCAAGGAAGTTATATGGGGACTCTAGGATTTTTTTAGTCATATTTATCCTTGATTTTTTATCAGAACGATGGTATTTAAAAAGTTTAATTATTATAAGGGGTAAAATTTAACACCTTGAGATTTTATGATTATTTATTAAAGTGTTTGATAAATTTCATTACACAAAATACTGAAATTATTTGAATAAATTTTATAAATTATAAAATGAATACCATTATATGGTTTTTAAAGGAATTATAATTATAAAAATTAATTCATAATTCATTTCGAAAGTACTATTGATCCTAAAGAACTAATTTTAATTTTTTATAAGTCTTTTTTATCAAGTTAATTTTATTTAGAGGTTATATTATATTATTTAAAAATTAATTCAGAGTATTAAAATTATAAAAAAAATATTTTTTACACATTTATAAAATAAATTTATTGGTTATTAGTAAGTAAAAAATGAAAATAAAATCATTTCAATATTAAAGTGATGTTTTTTTTTGAAAAACCTACTTTTTTCTATGCAATGTGTTTTTATATTAATGAATTAAATTAATCACTATTTATGAATGATATTAATAAATTTTATAGATTATATATTCAATAATATGTTTTAACATTCATTTAATAGTTTTTTCTATGCATGGAATGGTAATAAATTCCATTTTATGTATGGAATGGTAATAAATTCAGTTTTATGCATGGAAATGCATATTTCTTAAAATTGTTTCTGTTGCGTTTTGCATGTTTACTTTTTAACTATTTTATACCACTTATAGGAATTAAATTTGATAAAATGGATTCAATATTTTTTATTTTATTTTTTTTTAAATGTTTCCAATTTAATTTTTAGTCATAATTAATAGTAATTATGGTACAAATTCTTTACTTTGATAATGGTTATAAGGGGTTAAACTAAAGAGATAAGGGTTAAAATAACCAAAAAACTTGTCTAAATCCTCTTTATTGAGTAAATTTTGATCTTATATCATACCATATTCTAAATAGATCCAATTTGGAGCCACATTACCATAAAATTTATTTTATTATATTCTATTATTATTATAAATACAAGTGAACCACTCCCATCCAACGTTAAGAAATTGTTTTCGATAAAGGTGGGAAAGGCACAAAAATAGGTCAAGGGGGTACAAAATAATGGATCCCTGAGGAATCATCCTAGACAAGAATAACACACTCCAGGGTAAGGGAACATATGATAGAGAAGAGGATACATGGGTTTTCTAGATTGGACCAAGATGGGAGGAAGTCAGCCACATCATTTTCCTCCCTCCACGTGTAAGTAAGATCAATGCCACTATTGATGAAACTTCTACACCTATGGAATAAATAAATAAATGTCCAAGGAATTATGATGCTCTAATGGATGGAGATTTGGATAATATTGGAGTTGGTTTCAACCCTTTCAAGTGTAAGGTCATGAAAGAGACACAACTAGATCCCCTTGAATACGGTAGAGGCTTTCACCACTAGGAAGTCCCTTGGTGTAAAGAAAACACTAAAATTAAAGATAATTAAACAACCTAGTTTTAGAAAACACCCCTAACCTCATCAGTTAGTTAATACATGATCCATCAAAATTTAAATTGAGACCACTATTGGGAGGGATCCAACACACCCATCCACCTTATGAAGGTGGCCTTTGAACATTAGGAAATATTACCCTACCATCCATGAATACCTACAATGGATCATTCTCCCATTGTATACGAAGCTAAACTAGATAAAACATGAAAGACTAAGCCTAGACCATCCCCCCAATGACAATATGGTAACCCTCTAATGTCAAACTTTGTTACGTGCATTCCAAAAAACTCTAGAAACTGGCCACCATCAGCAGTGACCTCACCTTCTGGTAATGAGAATTATCCTTCATTCCATGGAAGTAAGATAGAAGAAAATTATCACAAAAAATACCACGTACATCTAATAAATTGAATGAACTATAACCATTCCAAACCATGTATCACCATTCACCTTAAAAAAGTGAGATACTAATTTCTCAATAGGATGAAAACATCAGTTTCAATTGGAAAATATGGAGACCCCTTTTCATCTAACCCATTCATTAGTAGGAAGAGCCTGGTTATAGATGTGCCAAACTAGGAAATTAATTTTAGCAGTGTTATAATTATACTATATTTTACTTCTCCATGTATCATGTCAAATGTTTTCATGAATATCATGATGATACGCCTTCACCATGAAATTCCTGAATGATGAGTCAGAAAAAATATGTCTTTCAAGATCATCATTGATTAAATACTCCCATAAAACTCTTGTTTATACGGGTTAATTATGGAGTGGATGAAGGGTGGAAATATGTTGGCCTATGAGAATGATATATCCAGCACCAAACAACATGGGAAACCTAGAACCTTCCTGGTATATTTATCCTTCCAGAAGTTGAGTGAGCCACACCCCACGAGTAACCTCAAGTACTATTGAATAACTAGGATTTTGAGATATATCAAGTAACATAAACATGGGAATCTCTCATGAACCATCCTGAAATTCCCTATACATTGTGTAAATTAACCTTTCCCAAAATTATTTTCCTTCCATGAAATCCCAGGCTAGCTGGACTGGAAATTATCCGATGGTTTCTGTATGACTCGTCATATTAATGCCTCTAACCTCATCTTCCTAAGCTATCCAATACCATGATTCCCAATGGTGTCAAACCTCTATAAGTGAATCCCAAATTAACAAAGTCATAATTTTTTATATATATTTAGAAAATATCTTAGAAAAATTGGGGGAACATAAAAAATTAATGGGGATAGAGGTAATAAAAAAATTAACAATGGTGATGTGGCACCCGAAGGTGATGAATCAGTTTTCCTAGTTAAGGATGTGGTCTGAGATATTTTTGACTAGGACCCCAAAATGATGGATACATATTATTAGTGAGGAGATATGGGCCCCTAAATAATCCATGGGAAAGACCTCATATGTATGCCCAACCTATATTCTATTTTCCACCCCCATCCCTCTGAAAAGGATCATGATATGTAGACTTTACTATTTCCTTGGTTGATAATTTGGACACTCTATTTTATGTATGTGTTAAGAATACTATTAATATCTTGAAAAGACCTGTTGTCTACACTGAGGAAAATAAACATATAATCATAAAAAAAGAGACGAGTGACCCTATCATTGTCTAGCCTGTATTAGAAATGAAAAATGAGGCACTCACAAACAATGTGGTTTAAATACTTGTTGAAGTAGTCTTGGACCATAATAAAGGCATTAGGGTATATTTTTTATCCTTTTATAAGACCTCAAACTTACTTTAAGAACCCATAAATTTTCCCCAGGTATGTGACCAAGAACCACGCATACAATGAAAAAATCAAACACCTGAGTAGAGAATCCCATACCACTCATAACCTTGATGATGAAACTCCACTCCACCCTATTATATACTTTTTTCATATCAAATTTTTTAGAAATGTTAGAGACTGATACCTTTTTATTGATATCAATAATTATTTCATCTTCTATAGAAAGGTCTATATGTGTAGGCCGAACCTGAATAGAACCTTGTTGTTAATCAGATATCTATTCAATGAGGTTCACTAAGAGTCTTATATTGATGACTAAGATGAAGAATTTATTAGGGAAGTTTCAAATACTAATTGAACAGAACTATTTAAGAGAGAAAAAATCCATCAATTTTGGGATGGGAATAAAGATGGTGGCACATACCCCTCTGGGAAATATCCCTCCTAAAAAATAGTCCTGAATTATATCCCCTATCTCATTCTCAATGAGTTCCCAAGAAGCAATGTTGAAAGTTCTTGGAAAATAATCAGGTCTAGGTTAACATTTAGAGTTGAGTATGGTAATATCCTCCCCAATATCCTCCTCATCTAGGATACATTCAAAATAACAAATGATAGACAGAGAATCCACATGAGGAAGAGAGTCAAAACGTATAATTTTATCAAGGGTATCCAACCAATATACATGGATTAACATTTGTAAGTAATGAAAAAATGTGACACAACCATACCTCCCACCACATGCAGATAATTTTTAAAGGATACTTCATCAAGAAATATGTTTGGATCATTGGTTTCTTTCGTCTCCTTGGTTAATTTGTGAAATAATGATGTATTTTTATCACCCTATTTTACCCAAGAAACTCTAGAACTCTCCTTTAACTCACATTCTTATTTAGGAAACAATTATTCCATATATATTTTTATGCATACTAGGTTTTTGAAACTTTCATTATCCTATAATCCTTGAAGGTATAACTACGCATTTTAAATATCCATCTTTAGACTTTCCATGTCTATAAAACAGGAAGGTTTTTAGGAAACCTAGGTTTGGAGATCCTCTTTCAATCGTCATTGATTATTGTGAAATCCAACCCATGATCTTTCAGACTTGTATTTATCTCAATATGAATGAGCTAAAATATGATAAACGATGTCATTATCCCATCAAATCCATAAGAAAACATTATCACGATGTGCAATACTACCAGTTAGAGAGATGAGAAGTGGAAAGTGATATGAGTATTTTTGAACCTGGTGATCAAATTTATCATTTGGGTAGGAGGTGATGACCCAAATTTTAGCTGAGAATTATCCCAAGAGACACTACATATGGCTGATCCCCTTTATTACAACACATATATTTTTTCCTAGTATATCGCATGTCACAAAGACCATTTCGAGATGAAAAATTGATGAAATCCCTCATTTACTTTATTAGATAAACTCCCATCACTTCTTCTTCAACATTCCAATGATAAAATTGAAATCACATCTGACTATCCATTCTACGTCACCTAGGTTTATGTTTTAAAATTTTTTCCAAAGGAACTATCTGTCCTTCACATTTCATTTACAATACACGAAGGAAAAATATGAAATAAAGTTATCAATACAGATTTTTTTTAAATATGTTAGTTAATGAAGCTACTTTCTCAACTAAAATGGATCTATTCCTTGAAATCAAAATATAAAAATTCTTAGGATCATCATGAAAGTAGTTTTGTAGCCCCATATTGAGAGTGAATCCCTAAATTTTAGAAGTTTACTATTTATGATCAAGGATAGAAACTAGTGACACCTTATTTCTACACAATGTAGAAGATTTGAATTACTTATTAACTTATTTATCCATTCCCCAGGCATTCCATAGGAGAAAGTAAATCATTGAATCATGATACACTTGGATTTATCCACTAGCATCGACGATAACTCAGGTTGATAAGAAGAAAAAGATTTTTCCCATTTGGAACGAGCTCGGGTTTGAGATCTAGTGGGATTAGAATAAATACAACTAACATCCATTAATATATCCATAAAAGATAATAAACTGTACCTAATTGACAGAAATATGGGAGATTATGATGAGGGGTTAGGATCAATAGAGCAGAGAAGAGGAGGAATAAATAGTTCCTTCTAGTGTCTTGGATGTTCCTATGATTCTCATGTATATGGGTCTTCAAACAATGGGGGAGACCTAATTCAGGTCCAATAGAGAAGTTAGAAACAATTTGGGACAGGTCCTATGGGAAATAGGTGGAAACAAACAACAATATTTGTGCATGTGTTCTTTTATTGAAAGAGGATGTGATTCCAAGGAATGGAAAAAGACGCTGCTGGTGGGAAACCCGGAGATCCAAAAAAGACTAATTTCGACATAGGAAGGAGATTCATGGCTATCTCTATTTAATAATAGGGTATAAAATCCACCACAAGAGTCTCTTTCACCTTTAGAGACGAGGTACTAGTTGCAGCTGGGCTATACAATGGGAAGATGATGCCACTCTTGGCCATGTTATTTTGGTAATCAAGAAGAGAGTTACCTTAGAGATGAAATACTATATATAACTATTTATGGGATAGAAAAAACAAATATTACCACCAAGATATCATATCACCTACCTTGATAAGAAATCTAGATGGAAGGGGGTGGGAGAAATCCATCTCAGTGCATATTCAGGAAACACCTACATCCTTGGGTGAGTGCATTCACTCAAACACATATATGAAAGAAAAAATGGTGTATCCTAACACATGAAAAAAATACATGTCATGAAAATGTATATTAAGGATGATAATATTGACATATAATACCACTTATATATAGTCACGATCGAAGTGAGAATCCATCATCCATCAAAATCGATTAAACATCCATTTTTCAACAGACTGAGGGATTTGATACTATGTCTTCATGATAATTTCACGGGAGATAAGAACCACATAGAATTGTTTTGGGTTAATAATAGAAATGTGATATAGAGAATTCAGGTCCAAATAGGGGATGATATTCTAGAAGAAGGGGTGGGAATTCTTATCCGTCCCAAACATTGCCCCCATATCCAACAATGAAGGTTCATGTCCGCTTCAAAAGAGTCCAGGAAAAAATTGAGAGCCAAGGATCCTTCGACATAAGAAATATAGAAACCACCTATCAGTATCTTGGGATTAGGGGTAGTATATTTGACTAGAATAGGTTCACTTAGAGAATCATATCCTTCTTGGATGGTCCGATTGAATCATCCTTGATAGATAAAGGAGGGGGAATAACCAACACAGTTGGAGGATTCATCTTGATGGGATGGTTGAGGATAAGAGAGGAAGGGTTGGATGTGGAGAAGGATGTAATAAATTGGGATTATATTAAGTGACAAGAAATATTAGTAGTCTAGGAAATTTTAAGTTTGGGAGGTGCGTGAGGTATGCACTCTACGGGCAGATCTGTTTGGTCTACTCATAAGTTTTCTACTCCCCTTAGTTAAAAAGGTAGACCCCTATAATCTCTTATTAATACCACATGATCCATTTAAGTAGAAGAAATATTTAAATCTCTTATAACCTTTTTTATTAATGTTTTGGAGGTTTTTATATTCTTAAATTACCAATACAAGGTTCATTAATAAGAGATTCAAATGAGGTTTCTCAAAGAAGAGGTGTATGTCTTTATCTATCATTTTCATGTTTCCATATTATTTTTCTACCTCTTATAAGTATTCTATAACAATATCAAACTAATAAAATCCATATGTTTACAACACAAAAAATTTCTAGTTTTAATTATACAACCATATTCTATCTTTTTTATATATAATAGAAAATTAAAAAAAAACTGCTAAAGCGTACGTACACCCTATCATCTTCTTGAAGTGATGAATTTTATTTTTCATCAGCATATCTATTGTAATGTTAGATAAATTAATTTAATGGATATATATGATGGAAATAAGATAATCAATATTTTCTATAGATACTATATTATTAAACTCTCAACTTTTCTATTTGTTAGAAAATGATGACGTCGCTCATTCGTACGTGTGGACTATTACCTCCACTAAGTGATGTGATTCATTTTTCATTTACTATTTACATGGATAGTCATAAGGATAAATTTAAAGAATATATATTATATTTATGATTTAAATAATATTCTTTAGAGGTTAAATATTAATCACTATTCCTTCATTCCATCCATTGAAAAGTGAAAACATCACCCGTACATTTGTGTATACTACCACCTCCACAAAGTGATGTAGTTCAATTTTCACCACCAATTTGTATGAATGGTTATAAAAGTGTATATAATGAATAAGTATGATAATTATTTTATTATTATGAATCTATAGTTGATAAAAATATGTATACGGTGAAAGTACCCAAACTATCAAACCAAAACATGCATGGAAAGTGGGGCAACCTTCACTCGAATGATCATTTTAATGAAGAAATCCTTAATGAAAAGATAATTGAAAATTATAAAATAATGAAACATATTAATATATATATATATATATATTAATATGGTTATATAATATATTTATAATATATATATATTTATTATAGACAAATTTTGAATGTGTGTGAAGCAAGATGAGACTTCAAGTAAGGGTTGATGTTACAATCTCATCTCTTTTCAGGATAATCTATGCTAAATTCCCAATAAGGTAAATTATATAGATATCATCCTCAAAACCCACATATTTTATTATCCTCTTGTTATTATTTTAATTTTTAATTATTTTCAACATTTACCACAATTTGTTTTCTTAAAAATATTGAGAAAATGTTTCAATAAAAACTGACCATATTTCCACTTTGGTCGATGAACCTTTTCTTACAAGTCTACGTAATTTAAAATTTTTCTAAGAGTTTTATCATATATGATCTACTTATTGTTTAAATATATTTTCATAAATATTTTAATTTATTTTCAAAATTTGAAAAACTAATTTTCATAATGTTTTCCAAACTGGTTATATATGAATTTTTTCAAAAAGTTTGAAAATAATATTTTCTTAATGTTTACCACACAGATAAATTTTACCAACATAATGAATATTATTTTACTTTAATATTCCTTTAATAATTATAATGGATCTTTTTAAAGATAATATTTTTCTCATTAATATAGTTTTTTAATCTCTTAAAGTAACTAAAAAGTAAATGGTATTTTCTTGATTTTCAAATAAGTGTTCAAATTCTATTCTGATGGTATTTTCATATATGTCAACATCCTTTAAGGACTGTTATGACTTTTTGGGTATATGATCTTCTCATAGAATCTACTTTCTTTCTATAGATAGAATATGAGGATGATAATTTAAGGATGATTATATGAATTTTTTTTCTTTTCTATGTGTTATTCTATAATGAAATTATGGAATGACTCTAAAACCCATTTCCTTTCCATGGTTTATTATATGATAAATTGATAAATGTTTATGATCTTGTAGAACACATATATATGTTATTAATTATGTTATGTTTGGGATCAAAATTATATATCACCCAAATTTATTGGGCAAATAATTATATATCATGAGATAATACAACCTAAAATAGGGAGAAAACCAAGTTTAGTGAGGGACTCTATCCAATATGATAGTCATGGGAGTGAACCGTGAGTAAGGAAATGATGGAATGAAGAGTAAACCCTATCCATTATGATATTATTAGAAGTGAACCTTAACCAAGGAAATTATTTTCAATTATTATGTGTATAACAAAAACTTATGTATCATGCTAATGATATGTTTGGAAGGATCATAATTGATTACTAATGTTTCCGCACACTTAATACTTATGTATTTTTTTTAACATGATTTAATCCATGATTTATTATTAATGATCTTTGAATAATTGGGTATAAATTTAATGAGTTATGATTATGTTCTCATACCCTTATTCTTAACCTTTTCCTACTTATGATCATTAATTGATATTTTTTATATTTACGATCAATGAGTATTTGAGATAAAAATTTATTATATTTCATTTTACCTAAGTTATAGAGAATGTTTTTAAGTAGGGTTTGTCTGAGAAATTTACAATATGAGAAAAAAATTATGATATATTTTCAATATATTTCATGAAATAAGTTGGTTATATTTCTAGTATTTATAGACACTACACCTTTACAATTCTTGGGTGTGTATCATTATGAGATGTTTGTAATATTCATTTAAAATGATGTAATATTTATGTATGAAATGTGATGGTTACCTCATTGTTAGTTAGTGATTATAATATTAATTTTCCTAGTGGTATGGTTCATTCATTGAAAAATGTTACCATGTTTCTGTTGTTACTAGAAACATAATATTACTATCAAGTCTAGAAATTATGGGTTTTTTCATGTTGGGAATTAAATGTTTTCTATTTTATAAAGATAAAATATTTTATCAAATGGAATTTCTTAAAAATGTTTTATATATATTTTAACTAGAAAAAGCTATTTTGTAAATTAATGACAAATCCAGTGATTATGGCTTATATCCTACTGAGTTATGGAACATTAGGATATGTTACATAATTGAAAATCATTTAAAAAAATACATTAACTAGGGAATTTAGAATCTATTGATTTAAAGACCTTGGGCATATTTAATTATTATTTTCATGTAAAAATGACCAAATCACCTTTTAGTGGGTAAGGATATAGTTCTATAGAATTGATGGAATTGATTTCTTACTGATGTATGATGTTTATTTTCATTAGATACAATGGGTGGGTTTTCTTACATCATTAATTTTACTGATGACTATAGTAGATATGGATATATCTACAGAATGAGTTATTAGTTAGGTCCCTTTATAATGTTTAAGTAATATTAGAATGAATTATAGAGTCATCTTGGTACGAATATTTAGAGGATCTTCACAAACCAAGGTAGATAATATCTAAAAAAGGCATTCATTGATCACTTAAAATGGTGTGTTATAGTATCCCAAAACACACCTTTTACACCTTAGTGGAATACTGTAAGTGAAAGGAAAAATCGTACCTTTTTTAACTTGGTTAAATTGATGATGAGTCATGGATCTCTACCATTATACTTTTTGGGATACATAGTATAGATAATGATATATACACTAAAATTGGTACCAATTAAAGAAAAAACGGGATTCCATATGAGTTATGGTAGGGAAAGATACCTGTATATCATATTTATGTGTATGGGGATGTGATGTTTTTATCAATTCAATTCTTAGTTAAAAATCATATCTCAAACCATAAAGTGCATCTTTCTAGGTTATCCTAATGAAACAAAAGAATAGTACCTATATTACTCTTTGTATAGAAATGCGATTATAGAAATATATTCCATTTTTTAGAAAGGGAACACATTTCTAATGGAAATAGAGAGATCAAAATTAAATTCAATGAAGATGATGATAAATATGCACAAGAGTTGGTATGAGAACAATCTATATAAAAGATAGTGGGAGTGAAACATGTTCTAAAGATACAAGTACTGCGTAGGTATACTAGTGATGTTTAAGAACTAGAGAGATGTGGTTTTCTTATCAGCAAGTTATGTAAAACATTTTTCCTTTATGATAATGAGCCTATATCCTACATGGAAAAAGTAAAGGGGATGCATGATACTAAATAGAAAGAATTATACAATTCAATGATGCATCCTATATACCAATATTATTTTGGACTTTGGTAGACTAACCACCTAATGTATAAATTATTAGATATAAAGGGGTATTTAAGAAATGTTTGGAAATGGATGGTAATTTAAATACCTATAAAAATTGATTGGTTCCAAATTATTTTAGGAAATGTTAAGGAACTAACTATGAAGAGACCTTCTCATCAGTCATGATGTTAAATATATCAGGATATTACCTAAAATGGTATCCTTTCATGGTTATAAAATTTATATAATGAATGTAAAATATTCATTTATAAATGGGATGTTTGTTGAAGACATATATATGAAATAACCTGAAGGGTTTATAATTTCAAATAGATACAAAAAATTATGAAATCTATAAATATCAATTTATGGATTTAATCATAAATCATGATCTTGGAATTGTTTTAGGATGCCATAAAATTTATTGGTTTCATTTATAATAAAAGTGATCCAAATGTCTCTAATAATGTTAGTGTGAATGCCAACATTTTACTAGTATTATTTTTGGATGACATATTATTAATGGAAAATAAAGTGAAAGTCCTACATTCAGTGAATAAATAATTAAATAAATTCTTATACACAAAATTATTAGTTTAGGAGAAATGAATTCTAGGGATCCCAATCTGTCATGTTAGTTCTCAAATGTTTCTTAGGCTAATTCAAAGTACATATATTGATAAGGCACTAAAAAATTACTATATAGAACAATCCAAGAAAAGATTATTGAACTATCACTTGTAATTAATCTATCCAAGAAAATTTATCCCCAAATACAAGAGGATATTGAAAAAAATAGTTGAATTCCTTATGCATCAGTGATGGGATAAGAATGGTGGGAAAATATCAAGATAACCTAATAAAGACACACTGGATAGTTATTAAAACTATTCAAAATTAATTTAGGTATACAAAAGATATATTCACATCGTATATATAAGAAAATGATCTTGTAGTGAAGGGATACACTAATGATGAATTCTAGACATATCAAGATGATTAGAATCATATTCGAGCTATATATTTTGGATATATAGTCGTGTAGTGAGCCAAAGAAACTTAAAGAAATCGTGATCATCGATTCTATAGAAAAATCCGAGTATATAATAGATTATGATTCAACTAAAGATGTGGTATGGATAAATAGATTTTCCAGAATTATTAGAATTATACCCAGTAGTGTAGACCGTATTACATTATACTATGATCAAACTTAAGTAGTGATATTTTGAAAGGATCCTAAGTCACACTAATGGATAAAGCATATAGTTCATAATTTTCATCTGCTAAGATATTTTACTCAGAGTGGTGATGTATAAGTTTTATTAGTAGATACAAATGATAATTTTGAATACCTACTCACTAAATCTATATCATAGTATGATCTTGATTCACATGCGAGAGCTATTGGGTTGAGAGTTTTTAGAAGTATAATCTAATGCAAGTGGGAGTGTTTTGAGATTTGGTTCTCTAAAACGAATTCTTATGTTTAATTTTATTACCATTACATGTATATAGTTTGATATTTACATAGGGTTTTTTCCATGTTATGAACATTATTTATTCATTTACTATATAAATGGTAACTTCCTTATACAACATGTGATATCAAAAGGTTTTAGAACTCAGTGATTATAATGATAACATAAATATACTATGATAATAGCATTAAATATATATCATATGGTCTTTTTACATTATGTTGACTAGATATATATGATGCGTGACTATTTGTTTTTGGGGACCCATAATAATTGTGACTTCTTATTATTAAGTTCACACTTTGTGACCTCAAATGGATCATAGGGACTAAACCACCGTTAAGAACCCCTCCTGTTACATGTTCTCTTAATTTTTTCTATCTAGGAGCTTGTGTATTTTTTTTCTTGAATTGAGATCATTATTAGTGTGTACCATTTTATTTTATTCATTAATGAAATATTGAAACCATACCATTTATTTTTTTGGTGAGGTATCTTGTGTTCGATATGTCATTGATGGTATGCCAATAGTTGAAAGATTAAGGAAAGATTTGTCACTTTTGTATAGAGGAATAAATATCTTAAGCCCCATTTACTAGGTTGGTAGTACCTTGAATAAATCCATTGTAATGCTAAAAGGAGGTAAGTTCTTCCAATAAGGACATTAAAATAATAATAAAAGTAGGTAAGGATATGGACATAAGTTATTCATCAAACTTTATGAGTTATCTTGAGGCAAATAGATTATATTATATAGTGAATGTCTATAGGAGAGTATTCCATTTCAATAGACAATCCTTATCTCTTAGAGGCCTTGATGTGTCGCTAGATACCACAATTAGTGCATGATTAGAACTTACTGATATCACGATAATTCCCCAGAGTTTCCCACACACTGTATGTATTAAAATGTTTGGAAGAATCCAGTGAATATGAGTTTTGGACATGGTGGGACCCATTATAGGGTTTTGGTAATGTGTGTGTTTGAAAGATCATTAATTTATTATTATTATTCAATTTTAAAATAACAAGTGTTGAATTTATTTGTGGAGTTCATTCAAAATATATTATTTGAATAGAAGGAAATATATTTTATGAATAAATATTATTCGTACTCAAGGTTTGTTAAAAAATTATTGGAGTGAAGAGTCAAGTTAAAGGATCATATTTTATCACATAAAATTATTTTAATTATTTTAGCTGTGTTATAAAATACTTATTATGTTATTTTATTGTTGATTAGGTCATAAATAATATTTAGTTAAATTTTAAAAGGTTAAATATATTTAGAAGTCCTAAGTGAAATTTATAAGACCTAACCCTTCATATTTAGGTCTTGAGAAGGAATCATTTGAGGGAATATTCATCCGATCAAATCTCACAGCCTCTCTATCCTATCTCGAATGTTTTTGAGTGAGATAGTAGATATTTGAACACCCCAATCCATGATTTTTACTCTGGATTGAAGAAATGGGAATCCAATTATCATAACGATGTACAAATCATGTTTTTTTTATTTCATTAGCACTCATAGATTAAATGTTGATATATATAAAGGCTCCAAAATCATGTGTGAATGACCTAGAGAGATTCATCCTTAGTTCCTCCATGTTTCAATAACAGAAAATGAGTAGAACACATGTTCGATAAAAATAGAATTAGGTATGGTTATGATTTTTATTTATAATGCTTAATTAAATCACATGAGATCATGGTGTTGTGAATCAGGTGTTGCTACGTTGTGAAAAAATTATGATATTTATCCTCGAGAATGTTTTTAATTTCTACTTCTTTTATTCTTATGATCCACTCCTTTTATTAACATGTTACGAGATTCCCAGAGTAAAAATGATATCCTCAACAGGATCGGGTTTTATGGTTGGTGATGTGATATATAGTTTTGTAAGAACCCGAAGCTTCGGTTTCAGGTACAGATCTCTTTTATGGTCTTTTTAAGGAAAAATAAAGAATCTGGAAATTTTAAGATTACACGCTATGTACTTTTTGAGTACACACTGTGTACTCCTCGTCCACTCAAAGAAGCCTGCTGGCCGAGACCGGGACACACACACGGTGCATAGGGGTGATGTGGAGGCCGATTTTGGTGGAGTACAGAAAAACCCACTACACACCGTGTACTTTAAGAGTACATGAAATGTACTTTTTTTATTTCATTAATCGACCCGGGGTATCACCTAATGACGGAAAACGTCTTCTTCTCCACCTAATCCCATCCAGAATGTCCAAGAAGGCCTTTTCTACTCCGAGCCACCGATCTGTCACCAGTTTTCTGAATCAAACTCCGTCAGTTGCGGAAGAATCGCAGCGGTGAGTTCTTGGTTCTTCTTTAGCCTCGTTTCCTGATTCTTCCTATCATGTAAGTTATCAAAGGTTGAAAATTTTAGATGTTTTTCGTAGATCTACTTCATTCTAGGCCGATTCACGGGCTGAGTTTCAAATATATCAATCTTCGTGGATTGAGGTAGGTGGTTTGTTTCCCTACGCTGAAGTTCTTTGAGTTTTGGTTGCAAAAGTGTCGGATACTCATGTATCGGGTATCCCGGGTTT
This sequence comes from Viscum album, assembly GCA_963277665.1. Taxonomy (NCBI): domain Eukaryota; kingdom Viridiplantae; phylum Streptophyta; class Magnoliopsida; order Santalales; family Viscaceae; genus Viscum; species Viscum album. The sequence goes on from OY728140.1 coordinate 833,290,894, forward strand.
AGGATTTTGATTCTATTGTTTATCTGCCCTAGATTTCTTGTTAGCTTATGATGAATTTCTACTAATTTATGCTTGTTTTCATGTTTTAGGATCATCCCATGGGTGTTTTCCTTCCCTATTCGGATGTTTATCGCCGTTTGGCACCATTTCCTGTGAGGCAACCCTATTGCAATTTTTAGTTTACTTGTTATCCCTAATCGCATGTGTTTCCTGCTTTTTAAATGCTTTTGAAGTATGGTAGCTATTATCCAAGTAGTTGTTTAACTTACTTAGGTAAGCTAATAGTCCATTACGCACGACTGGACTTCTCAGGGCTGTGAGAACCTGGTGCGGGAGATCAAAGAGGGAATAGACGATTAAGTGCTTCCCTAGAGGGTCTGTTGGTTTTAGTTTCATACGAAGGACCTATGGGAATACAAATTTGTGCTTCCCAAGAGTGTTCTTAGTTTACCCACACATTGAGACCACAAGATGAATTAGACGTAAGTGCTTCCTTAGAGAGTCTGTAGCTAATGTTGCAAGACCATAGGGGAATTGACATAAGAGCTTCCTAGAGTGTTTGTTACTTGTTTGTTGACTAGACTATAGGGTTCTGCTAGTTTTAGCCACCCAGAGAGTCAGTGTGAATTCTTGATGGTTGGTTGTGATGAGTCCACCAAGCCAAAGAACAAGCTTGGGTTTTGTACTACTTGTGTTTGGTAGTCTTTTTATATACCTGTTGTGTTACGTGCTTATCTTGGAATAGAAAACTTGATGGTTTTCCCTGGTTGTGTAATTAAATGAATGTGAATGGTAATTAGTATAATTTCTTACTGAATTTATTTACCTTTACTTTTTCTATATCACTCACCAACAATAGGGAACAAATCTTGTGGTGGTTGCCTACTAGGGTTAGTCTCACACCCTGTTTGGGTCCTGCTTTTCATCCCAAAGAGATTATATGGTTGCAGGTATAGGTAGGGATTGTGGCCCTTCTACCTCAGGTACTTGATTGCTGGTCGGAGTTGGAGAGCATGGGACCAGGCCTTGGCTCGCAATGCTGCTGGAGTTGCTATTTACATTTAGTACTTGGTTTCAGTTGTATTTCAGCATGTTGTTTTACTTACTGCTTTGCATAGATACATATACCATTTTTCATCATTATTATATCATGCATTACTTTTACTTTCAGTTCAGTTGTTGCATGCTATTTACTGCTCCCGCTATTGTTTATTCTTATTCTTTCGCTACATACTTTACCAAATGAGGGCATAGTTTCCCCACTAACTCACCGAGGCCCTCGCTGCTTGTTGGCAGCCTCTGGCTTTTGGGGAAACATGCTTGAGTTCATGTGGCGAACCGGGTACGGGGCACCAGTTGTGGGGCTCCAGATTTGGGTCGTTACAAAGTGGTATCGGAGGAGTTTTCTTTCTTTACTGTTTCCTTACTGTTTTGCGACAATAGCTAGGGATAGGAAGAAATGGGTAGTTAGTACTTAACTGTGCCCGGGAGTAATTAACCCATGTACAAGGAAAATCTATATTACCTCATAATTGCAATTTTCAGTTTTTGCAAGTGTTACAGTTTATTATATTTCACCATTGGGTGATGCACATATTTTGTGTCTTTACAGTTTATATGATCATTGTTCTATTTGGTTGCAACCCAATGAGATGAGGGTGTGCCATATCATGAATCATATAGGCACTGGGTAGGAAATCACTTGTCATGCATTTTACCATGCCATCTAGAGTGCATTAGAATTGCATGCGGTTGTGATAGATGCCGTGATAGATTATGCATGCCGTTGTGGTAGTTGTTGTGATAGAAATACTTGTTGCGCTGATAGAGTATTACTTCTTTTATAGTCTTTTTAGCATGGGTTCCAAGCTCTGGTCTTAGAGGTATTATGGGATCTTGAGGAACGGAATTTGGCGGATCATTGTTTGTTATGCTATTTACTTGTTGTATGAATTTTTATGATGAAAAACTTTAATTCGCGAGGAGTATGGGCCCCCACAGATCGGAATTTGGCACATAGCTGGTTGTTTTTCAGTGTTTTTGGCGTTCAGAGCAGTTTCTGAGGTACTGCCGGGAAAAACCCAGAATACACGGCGTGTACTTTTTTCATACACACCGTGTAGTTTTTAAACCGTGCTACTATCTGTGTAAACAAAAACACGGGGTGTCGGAAATTCTTTGGGGACACGTCGTGTACCATAAGTACATGTCGTGTAGTAGTCAACCATCTACCCGGTCGTATCACTAACAACACGGGTCGGGGAAACTTGTGTAGTACACGTTGAGTGTTATAAGAACACGACGTGTAGGCTTCTTTTGGGTACCCGGCCATGTCACGAATAACACGGGTCGGTGTTATCCATCCTTATACATGCCGTGTTTGTTCGGAACACACCGTGTAGGGGTCAACCATGTAGCTGGCCGTGTAACCTGCTACACGGGTCACCGAGCCTGTCTATTACACGCCGTGTGTTATACGAAAACGACGTGTAGTTTTCTCCTAGGTGCCTGACCATGTCACGAACAACACGGGTCAGTGTGATCTATCATTATACACTCCGTGTTTATTCGGAACACGCCGTGTAAGGGGTTAGCCATGTGGTCGACCATGTAACCCTCTACAAAGGCTGCCGAAGCCTGGCTTGTACACGCCATGTCCTTAGTGCACATGCCATGTAGTTTAGAATTAGGAGGACCGTGTAGGTTAGCTGTGTAAAGAGACTCAGGCAGGAGAGTGGAGTTCAAGTACACGCCGTGTTTTGGGACAATACGCCATGTAGTCTAGAATGTTATATGGCCAGTGGTGGAAGAATTACACTCCCATGTAAATGGATTTAACAAACACGCCGTGTAGTTTAAATACACGTCGTGTAGTTAAGTTTTTCAAATTTAAGTGTTTTTCTCTCCTATCCCCATTTTGTAATATTGTGTTTTCTATCCTTGTTAATCATAAATCTGGAGTGTGCTTTTGACCTTTCATGGTTGTGGAACCAAGACGTCCTCCCGTTGCGCGTCAGGAACCAAGTGGTGACCGTACGCCTGATATGGCAGACCAGGGACTACCATTAGTTCCGCCGATTATTCTGGATATGGAACCCATAGTGATTCCAGACACTGGTGCAGAAGCTCGGTTCAGAGAGGGTTTCATGAGGTTAATGAAGACCTTCCAGGGAGCTCAGCATCCTTCCCCGTCTATGGCTGAGCTGACGTGAGTCTTCCAAAAGCAGCATCCTCCCCCTTTCATAGGGGATGGAGGACCTTAGGTTGCATAGTCATGTCTAGAAACCATGCTTTCCATCGTCGAGTATCTGGAGTCACCCCCAAACAGACGGTTGAAGCTCGCGACTTACATTCTGCGAGATTCTGCCAAGAGATGGTGGGATGTAGTCTCACAGGAAGGGCACCAACAGACTCTGGATTGGGATGAATTCTAGCGTAAGTTCTATGACTACTTCTATCCAGCGACGCTGAGGGAAAAAAGGGCCAGGGTGTTCCTAAACCTGCAACAGGGTACTCTTTTGGTTATGGAGTATTCCTCCCGCTTCATTGAGTTGCAACGTTTCCCTCCTGTTATGGGAAATGATGAGCTATTTTTGGCGAGGAAGTTTGAGGAAGGCCTCAAACCAGAGATCAGATCACAGGTGAACGTTTTCTAGTTGAATTATATTACTCTGATAATCAACTAGGCTTTGATCACTGAAAGAAATCTGAGGGAGACTGGAGCTGTTGACCAGGGCAGTTCAGCATCCAAGGCTGAGTCATTTCATACTGACAGTAGGAAGCGCCACCGAGAGTCTACTCGAGGTGACTCAAGGAAGTGGGGTATTTCTTCTGGAAGACGAGATATTCCTTCTGGAAACCAGGTGGTGTGCTATCAGTGAGGTAAGAGCGGGCATAAGAAGCCTCAGTGCCCGAGGGATCCAGTGGAGTGCCGAGCTTGTGGAAAGATGGTTCACCTGTAGCGTTTTTGCAGGGTTCTTCTTCCGGCAGCTTGTGAAGGAGGATCTGTTTCTACGCCTCATTCAGGAGCATGATTACCAGTCCCATAGTAGACTGGGGGCTTGAGTTATTCAGGTCGTGCATGCCAAGGTATAGGCCGTTGACGCAGTATTAAGGCTCATGGGGGATCAGCCCGGGGATATAAGGCTGCTACACAAGGCCGTGGTACTGACCAGATGTTTGTAGTAGAGCAGATCCATCAGGAGCAGGATCCTAGACCTTCCACAGTTCGAGGTACGATCCTAGTAGCCTGAGATTTATCTTCTGAATTTTTCGATACCGGAGATTCTAATAGCTTTATTTCTATGCACACTGTATATATCCTTAGACTCTCTATCTTTACTTCTTAGGATACCTTGGAACTAGACACTCCTTTGGGACATAGAACATCTAATGTACGTCAGTGCAAGGAGTACCCCCTTGAGGTTGGTGGGTGTTACTTCGTGTGGGATCTTTATGTCCTTGAGATGACATGATATGATTTCATTCGTAGAATGGACTGGATAGTTCCTTTTTAGGCCTTTTTCAACTGTTATCACCGTAGGGTGAGTTTCACGTCACCAAAGGGTGGGTCCTTTCTTCACAAGGGTGAATGAGATGCCCAGGCAAGCAGAGCTGGACTAGAGAATCATGGGTTGGGTAGTGTTATGGCCCAAATTTCTATTTTATATCTGGATGATCAGGAGACCACCCAGTTAGATTTTCCTCCAGTGTTTGATCGCTTTCCAGATGTATTTCTAGAAGAATTTTCAGGTTTTCCTCCAGAGCGTGAGGTAGACTTCTCTATTGAGCTTGTACCAGGAGCCACACCGGAATCCATACCTCCTTATAGGATGGATACTCTTGAGTTTCAAGATCTCAAGAAGAAGTTGGAAGATTTGTAGGCTAAGGGTTTCATCTGACCCAGTACTTCCCCTTGGGGTTCACCTGTGTTGTTTGCGAAGACGGAGGACGGTACCTTACGACTTTGTGTGGATTATCGGAAGTTAAACTAGTTGACAGTCAAGAACCGATATACCTTGCCGAGGATTGATGTTATCTTTGATCATCTTTGAGGAGATCAGGTGTTCTCGAAGATCGATTTGAGGTCCGGTTATCATCAGCAGTGCGTTAGGCCTTCAGATATACCTCTGACAGCCTTTAGGAGAAGGTATGACCTCTACGAGTATTTGGTTATGCCGTTCGGTCTCACGAATGCGCAGACAGTTTTCATGGAACTGATGAACATAGTTTTCCATCCTTACTTGGATTATTTCATCATTGTCTTTGTGGACGATATCTTGGTGTACCCTCACACTCGACATGACCATGCTACCCATATTGAGATCGTATTGAGTACACCGAGAGAGAATCATCTATATGCTAAGATCTCAAAGTGCCACTTTTGGATGGAATAGATTCACTTACTGGGTCATGTCATCTCAGAGACAGGAGTATCAATAGACCCAGAGATGGTGAGAGCAGTAGTTACCTGGGAGCAGCCGAAGAACGTCTTCGAGGTACGAAGCTTCTTGGGGATAGCTGTTTAGTACATGCAGTTTATATAGGACTTCTCATGCCTAACAGAACCGTTGATGAGATTGACTAAAAAGGGGGTGAAGTTTGTTTTGTCAGAAGCCTATGACTCAGCCTTCCAAGAGCTGAAGGGGAGATTGACTTCAACACCGATTCTAGTTCTGCCAGAGCCAGGAAAGAGTTATACCGTTATATGTGATGCATCTGGCATCAGTCTTGGAGCAGTACTTATGTTGGAAAATCGTGTTGTCATGTACGAATCTCAGCATTTGAGGCCATATAAGAAGAACTATCCTATGAATGACCTGGATTTGGCTGCTGTTGTGCATGCTTTGCGTTGTTGGAGGCACTATCTCATGGGACTACATTTTGTGGTATATACTGACCACAAGAGCCTCAAGTAAATCTTTACGCAGCGTGACTTGAATCTCAGATAGCGGAGGTGGGTCGGGTACCTACAGTCTTTAAAATTTGATCTTGCTTATACCCCTGGGAAGGGCAATGTTGTGGTAGACACACTGAGCAGGAGGAATTAGTTGCAGGTAGTTCAGGAGGCCATCAGTGAGTGGCAACTCATGGATCTATTCTCTGAGATGCATTTGGAGGTGCACGACAAACATGGTCAGACGGTTCTATGTTCTGTAGCTGTTACCTCTACCCTTTTTGATCAAGTTCAAATGAGGTAGCTATCCAACCCTGAAGGCCTAGTCCTACGGGAGGGTGTGTCAGATGGAGACCCTACTCCGGGGTGGACAATGGGAAATGACGAGGTGATACATTTTCATGGCCGCGAATGGTTTTCAGTGGACATACATGAGGAGATGATGCGGGAGTTTCATCCTTTATCTTGGACAGTTCATCCTGGTGTCACCAAGATGTACCAAGACTTGCACCGTCAGTATTGGTGGCCCGATATGAAGAAGGATGTGGCTGGTTTTATTATGCAGTGTTCCACTCATCAGCAGGTGAAGGAAGAGCATCAGCAACCAACATGGCTTTTGATGCAATTACCCATTCCTGAGTGTAAATGGAATGATGTCGCGATGGACTTCATGACAGGTTTACAGAGATCTCCTCGAGGAAATGATGCAGTTTGGGTGGTAGTGGAAAGGCTCACGAAGGTTGCACTCTTCTTGCCAATCAAGGAGACCTTCAGTGTTGATGATCTAGGACGATTGTACATATGAGAGATTGTACGTCTGCATGGAGTTCCACAATCCATTGTTTCAGACAGGGATTCACGTTTTACTTCTCACTTCTGGTAGGGGCTACAGAGTGCGTTGGGTACACAGGTACTTTTGAGTACAACATACCATCCCCAGACTGATGGCCAGTCCGAGCGTACAATCAAAGTGCTTGAGGATATGCTCCGAGATCGCATTCTAGACTTTGGTGGTTCCTAGGAGAAGCATATTCCTCTGGTGGAGTTCTCCTACAATAACAGTTTTCAGGTGACTATTCAGATGGCACCTTACAAGGCTTTGTACGGTAGGCCATGCCCATCACCTTTATGGTGGCTAGAGGAAGGAGATGTAGCATTGCTGGGACCTCGTCTTGTTCAAGAGACCTCAGAACAGATAGAGTTGATTCAGAAGAGGATATAGACAACACAGTCTTGGCAGAAGTCTTATGCTGATAAGCGGAGACGACCTCTGGAGTTCGAGGTCGGGGATCAGGTTTTCCTGCGTGTCGCACCGAGGTTGGGACATAAGAGGATTCGGAGACAGGGTAATATTTCACCAAGATACGTCGGGCCGTTTGAGGTTCTGGAAAGAGTCGGCCTGGTTGCTTACAGGTTGCAGTTACCTCAGAGATACCAGGCCATGCATGAAATCTTTCATATTTCTCAGCTTCGACAGTATTTCTCAGACCCATCCCATGTTTTTCAACCCGAGGGGGTTGAGTTGGATCAAGATGCATGTTTCGAGGAGCATCCTATCAGGATTGATGATCGTATTGAAAAGTACTCTGTGGCTGGTCTATTCCTCTAGTACGGGTGCCATGGAAGCACGACCATATACAGGACGAGACTTGGGAGAGGGAGGATGATATGCGATCACAGTGGCCAGAGTTTTTCGAGGTTTATTCTTCTATGCCTTGATAGGGAAATTCGAGGAAGAATTTCTTTAAGGGGGGAAGTTTTTAAGAACCCAGAGCTTCGGTTTTAGGTATGGATCTCTTTTATGGGCTTTTTAAGGAAAAATAAAGAATCTGGAAATTTTTAGAGTACACGCCGTGTAATTTTTGAGTACACGCCGTGTACTCCTCAGCCACTCAAAGTCATGTGTTGGCCGAGACCAGGCCACACACACGGTGTGTAGGGGTGATGTGGAGGCCAATTTTGGTGGAGTACGGAAAAACCCACTACACGCCGTGTACTTTTAGAGTACATGCATTATACTTTTTTTATTTCATTAATCGACCCAGGGTCACACCTAATGAAGAAAAATGTATTCTTCTCTTCCTAATCCCATCCAGAATGTCCAAGAAGGACATTTCTTCTCTGAGCCACTGATCCGTCACCGGTTTTCCGAATCAAACTCCATCAGTTGCAGAATAATCGCAGCGGTGAGTTATTAGTTCTTCTTTAGCCTCGTTTTCTGATTCTTCCTCTCGTGTATGTTATCAGAGGTTGAACGTTTTAGATGTTTTTGCATAACTACTTCGTTCTAGGGTGATTCATGGGCCGAGGTTCAAGTATATTGATCTCCGAGGATTAAGGTATGTGGTTTGTTTCCCTACATTGAAGTTCTTTGAGTTTTGGTTGGAAAAGTGCCGGATACCCATGTATCGGGTATCCCGGGTTTAGGATTTTGATCCCATTGTTTATCTTCCCTAGATTTATACTTATCTTATGATGAATTCCTGTGAATTTATGCTTGGTTGCATGTTTGAGGATCACCCCATGGGTGTTTTCCTTCCCTGTTCTGCTGTTTATCACCGTTTGGCACCGTTGCCTGTGAGGAAACCCTATTGCAATTGTTAGTTTACGTGTTATCACTGATTGAATGTGTTGCCTTCTGTTTAAATGCTTTTGAAGTATGGTAGCTATTATCCAAGTAGTTTTTTAGCTTACATAGGGCTGCTAACAGTCGATTATGAACGACTGGACTGCTCAGGGCTATGAGAACCTGGTGCAAGAGATCAAAGAGGGAATAGACGATTAAGTGCTTCCTTAGAGGGTCTGTTGGTTTTAGTTTCATACATAGGACCAATGGGAATATGAATTTGTGCTTCCCAAGAGTGTTCTTATTTTACCCATGCATTGAGACCACAGGTGGAATTAGACGTAAGTGCTTCATCAGAGAGTCTTTAGCTATCATTTCAAGACCATAGGGGAATTAACGTAAGAGCTTCCCAGAGTGTCTGTGCCTTGTTTGTTGACTGAACTATAGGGGTCTGCTAGTTTTAGCCACCCAGAGAGTCAGTGTGTATTCTTGATGGTTGGTTGTGACGAGTCCACCAAGCCAAGGAACAAGATTGGGTTTTGTAATGCTTGTGTTAGGTAGTCTTTTTAGATACCTAATGTGTTACTTGATTATCTTGGAATAGAAACCTTGCTGGTTTTTCCTAGTTGTGTAATTAAATGAATGTGAATGGTAATTAGTAGAATTGCTTACTGCATTTATTTACCATTAATTTTTATATATCACTCACTGACAGTAGGTCACAAATCTTGTGGTGGTTTCCTACTGGGGTTAGTCTCAAACCCTGTTTGGGTCCTACATTTCGGCCCAAATAGATTATATGGTTGCAGGTATATGTAGGGATTGTTTCCCTTCTACCTCAGGTAATTGATTGCTGGTCGGAGCTGGAGAGCATGGGATCGGGCCATGGCCCACGATGCTGCTAGAGTTGCTAATTACATTTAGTACTTGGTTTCAGTTTTATTTCAGCACGTTGTTTTGCTTACTGCTTTCCATAGATACATGTACCATTCTGTATCATTATTATATCAGACATTGCTTTTACTTTTAGTTCAGTTGTTTCATGCTATTTACTACTCCTGCTATTTTTTATGCTTATTATTCCACTGCATACTTTACCAAATGAGGGCATAGTTTCCCTACTGACTCACCAAGGCCCTCGCTGATAGTTGGCAGCCTATGGTGTTCGAGGAAACGTTCTTGAGGTCATATGGAGAACTGGGTATGGGGCACCAGTTGTGGGGCTCCGGGTTCAGGTCGTTACAAGTTTGGCTGGATATGGTTAATTGGAATATCAGAAAATATCCATATTTTTCTAAATAAGGTAAATGTGTTTTCTAGGGTAGTTTGGAAAGCATCCAAAATTACTTAATGTTTGGTGTTTTTGTTTGAACATAGTTGATTAAAATATCAATATGAATTTAATATAATTTATAAAATCACATTAAAATATAATGAAATTTTTGGGGTCATAGTGGTTTATACTTGGATGTATTTATTTCACTATATATGGTCACATCTAATGAATGTACACATATATTATGAAATTTCATAGGAAAAGGGAAGGGAACAATTTATATGAGAGATGGTGATAGAGATAAACAATTTATACAGTAGGGATGTATTTTGATTTTTATTAAATAATTTTCTATGTTTTTGTGATATTATACTTATACTCTCATGCTTCAGGGTTCATAGGGCATTATAACACTTATAAAAGAATGTATCATCATTATAGAAACATAAATATATAAATGAACATGAAAGAAATTGAAACCATGCCACTATAAAATAAAGGAGTTATAGTATGTATATCATACACCATATCATTGTTGTTATGATGTTCATCTTTAGGTTCTTAATAAATATCACACAAGATAAATTTGAAAGGAATTCATCCTCCAAAGGTTTCTATGATCTGTGTTGAAACACTCAACACTCGAGGGGGATCCTATCATCACCCATGTCATGCTAGTGATATATACAGGAAAAGGGTTAAGAGGAATATAACATCAAGATTGATAGAGTTTCGAGTAAAAATGAATGAGTGGAATGCAACCATCATATTCCAAGTGACTCATTTTTAAAGACACTTAAGGAATCTCCTCGAGTGAGCATGCATTTAATCATGAACTATAATTCATCTGTAAATGAAACTCGATCAGGTCACAAAAAAATTTCAAGAATAAATAAAAATACCAACTGTTTAATCATATATAATTTTTATATAATGATATCCATAATTGGAATATTGTCGAATGTTACCTTTTAATGTTCAAGACACATACATTTCATAGCTTAAAATATCTTCACATTAAACTAAATATTATACCCATTATGAAAATTTTGAATTTCCATGAAATTAGGATATTTTTGCATATGATACCCCAATATCATTCACTACAATATAGGATAATATTTATCAAAAACATACTTGTCTGTTGGGTATATCTCCAATAATATCCCACTTAAATTGAATCCTTAAGAAATTAGTTCCATTTAACCTTATATTAAATCATATACAATAGATTAATAATTGTTTACAAAACTCATTGAGGACATATTACGAAACAATTTTGGAAGGATATCACTAACTTTACTATGTATCACATCATATGAAATACCTTGTGAAGACGCACCCAAAATTCCTCTTTGGATTTACTCAAAAACAATTTTAGATTATCTCTCTAATTAAAAATAAATCCTCATTAAATCAATTATATATTATGACCTCATGAGTCTTTGTGGCATTGAAAACTATTATCAATCATTAGATCTGTAAATTTAAGAAAAGATTGTCCTTTATCCCAGCAAAAATGTTACTCAAGCTACAAATGGATCTTACACGATCTCTACGAAACACATGTATCTCTATACATGTGACTACAAACTAAATGATATGAATAAATGCATTATTATATGATCCATTTGTCTCAAAAATTTAGTGACCATGAGAAATGAAATATGTAAATACCACTCAACTAATTCATATGTTCTCGATTATTTGAGTTTATACTTACCAGGTTGATGAATACATCACATGTCATTAACCTTTTTTAATGAGCACATCACATGTCCCTTACTCGAGTATATAAGAACATCATATGTACTCTCTAGTTAATGTACTACACCTCATAACTATATCTAAACCAAGAAACCATATTTCATACCCATCATATAAGAGGAAAAGTCCCATATTGGTTGAGCTCCAACTAACGACATGATCTTAAACATACCCAAACATTCTTGGTAAGATAATGATAAGGGATTATGTAGAAAAAATATAAAATTATGAAGGTGGTCATGATAGGTTTCTCACCAAACTTGGGTAAAAGGGACTCTAAATATGATCGATGGACCCATGGTATACCAAATAGATAATGTATGGAACTCTATGCAGTATACTTTGTGGGTTATCTCGTACACAAAACCTGTTTTATGCCTCATGATCATATTCTAAATCTTGATACAAGATATGTACTCATAATAAAATTAATATTAAATTATAAATTATAATACTCTATAATGACCGTTTTCCGGGATAAGTCAAAGTCTTACTTGAATGGTTGATTATCATTACACATGAAAAAATGTATATCAATATATACATATATGTAGCCAATGTGAAAGAATGATAAAGTAGAGACTGAATTTAGTATAACATGATGAATTTTATTTTCTTAAACTCCTTTAAGAATAATTTATTGAAAGATAGAAAAAAAAACCAATATAATATATCATATATGATATACTACCAGATCAACTTTATAATTTCTACACTTTTAGAGATTTTGTTAAAATAATTAAAAATATATGTAATTCCTACCACAAATCCATGTTACTACCTGATAAAACCCTCCCAATAAACTCTTTAGTTATTAACATCCATGAAGTATTAAAGTTTTAATAATGTTGACGTGTTTGAGTCATATTCCCAATTTACATTTATTTGAATACATTAAAATTCATTAAATTTACAACATAAAATGCTATGATGCTAATAATTTATGTTTTACACTTAGAACTCCTTCTAAGTAAATCATCTTCATCCTTAGAACCCATTCCATCCAAAATTTTCCTTGAAATATTTTGGTTATTAGTAGAACTATCTACACTAATATTTTATCATCATGTATCATAAACTCTTCTAAGATATAAAGTGAAATTAAAATTTGAATTTTCCCTGGCTTAATATTTTATTTGATAACATTGATGAGATTCCTTAGACCCCCACTCCTGTATCTAGTACTAAAACATATTATTTTCTTACTAGTTTGAAACCAATAGATGTGTATCAAAATTAACCATCCATAATTACAATATCAATAAAAAACATTGAATCACTTATATAATAAATACCATTAAGGTTTAGAGTTTTATTGAATTAGGATAAAACTTTATCTAATAAAAACTATATCTTTCCTATAAAATGTGAATTATTTTTTCAATAAACCAAGAACTCCTTGTTTAAACATAAGTTATTAACATATACTATAAATTTTATATACACATGAAGCCCATATAGACATATCATATATAATAATATTCTTCATAACATTGGTAAATGGAAACTTAATAAGGTTGATCTGAAGCACTTAGTAAGGGTAAACCTACATGACAACAATCAATTATCATAAGTGGGTAAAATAATAAATGTTGGTATGAGAATATAACAAGGAAACTATTGGAGTTGGTTCCCTAAAACCAATTAATATGTAATTTATGATTAAATGTATTCATAGTTTTGAAAATCAACGAAATTATTATCACATCATGATTATTCTTCTACATGACGTAGTATAAGATAATGTCTTATGAGTAGTTTTTGCACTAAAATATCAGAGTAGTTCCCTCTATGACGAGAATCTATAAGTTCCCACAAAAGTATTCTTAAATGTATACATTCTATAGCCAGATGAAATAATTTTAGGTTTATAAATTGTATAGGCTATTATGGGTAGAGACTCATAAGACATTAAGTCACATTCTCATGGTGTATTCACTTGGAAATTTATAATATAGAATATTATGAGAACAAGAACCACCAGTAGGGAATCCATCTTTATATGTTTCATTAAATGTTACTATTTATGGAAACATGTGTTTATATTTATACTTTAAAAATATTATTGAGGGATATTATGATTCACATACTTTTATGTATCGACGAAGACTATGGAATCATATATTAATGGTGAAGGTGGATACATTGGGCGCATCATGAGTAATATTTAATTAATGAACAATGTTAGAAATGATTTCCCCTTATTTTTTTAATGAAATTTTATATCTAATTCCCTTTAATGGAAATTATAAATCCTAAAAAAATCCAAGGTTATGGTGTTCTCTAGGTATGTTCATTTTCTAGAAAGTTAAAAAAAGTAAACAAAGAACATAGGTTAATGGGACCAGAATGCAACCTATTTTATTTAGAGATATCAGGATTAAGGGATTTTATTACATGGTAATAATGCGTATGAGGTTTTATCTTATTGAGACATTAAATTCTTTCTAAATGGGTACCTTGTCATATTTCTAGATGCTAACCTTGGACATCAAGTTGCTTCACCCAATTCCACTGAGAAAGAGGTCGAGAGGGTCACACACAAAGTGTATCTAGAACCTCAATTAAATAATACTATTATTGATTATTTAACACATTGAATAAATATTTATCCAAAAAATGGTTTAATAATTATTAATATTTTCTTGATTTCATATATTCTATCACTGGTTATTTGATAGAATATCTTATGAGAAGAATATTTAATAAATTTTTATTTTTAAATTTATTGAATATAATATTTATTTATTTATTATCAAATAATGTTGAGATATTTTTTATTAAATATGTGTTCATTATTCATAGTTATATAAGTATTGTAGAGAAATGGGGAACTATGTTTAATGGTCTGATGAGAAATAATATATATTTAATATTATTTAATTAATTCACGACTTTTCTACATGTGAAGAAATAATAATAATAATATTATTATACACATGGGGTTATATAGGGATTAAGAAAAATAATAAGGTAATATTTGAAATTTTTATGTTCTAAATATAGTAGTATATAAACCAAATTATAATATTTTCTTAGGTGTTTTAATTTATTATATCATGCAAAAAAACATTTAGATAATTAACTCAATGTCGTAGAGACAAATCACCTCAAAAAATGACCACAAGAACAGAGAGAGATCCTCCACGACAACCACTCTAGATTCTAGAGAGATCAAAGAGAATCCTTCATGAAGTGATTCTAATGGATATCAAATATGAAAAATGAAATCATTAATATCTACCGTACTAGTAATCCAAAATTCATATGAAAAAATTTCAGAGGTTCTTGGATCACATGTTGATTACCACTGAAGGGAATCTAAACTCGATTCCTATGATGTAATGAAAATATGAAATAAATATGTTGTTAGATTAATTAATAAAGAAATAAATAATCACAATGCAATTATTTAACTGTTTAAATTAATTATTAATAATATTCAATGATCCTTTGTTCTAGTTTTTATATACAATCATAAATTAATATTTTTATTCAATTCTATTGGACATGATGTTTATCATCTATCTACATCGTGGATTAATTCTGAATTTTGAGAAAAAAAACTGAGTTGTACATGTCCCATCCAAAACTTCTAGTATACCTATAACCTTCATTTATAAGAACACATTATAAGGAAATCATACCTGATAAAACATAGATCATAATTTAAGAATCAAAACATGTAGCTTTTTTAATAAATAAGATGATGTCAAAGGATCATGGAATTTCTAGAATGTAACAAAAACATAAAATTTGACATCATAAGTGTAATTCAAGGCTCACATCCAAGAAAATTTAACAATGTTAATAGAATCCTATAGTCGGTTTGGTTTTTTCACCAGTCGAATACATGTCATCTCATGATATATAAATATTTAACAAATGCATTGGTGATCTATATAATCATAGTACCATACATCATATCATATTACATACATGAATATTTGTTTCATATAATAAAACAATTATTATTTCATCAGAGCAAAGTTAGTCCAAGAGAAATAAATGAGTTTCATAATGATTTATAGAAAAAAGATTATATTCCAATCAAAGAAATAAGATGAATGATATTATTAAATAATATCTCCAGTGAACCATAATAATGATTACAAGATGCTGAAATAAATGATTTTTTTAAAAAAATATGGGTTACTAAACAAGTTCAGATGGTATTATAATAGAAGATATCATGAATTGGGTCATTTTATGCAATAATTTTAATTAAGGAAAAGAAAAACATCTTAAGAAATTTTAGATGGAAATACATGAAGTATAACTCCAGTGGAGATAGATATTAAATATTTTTAGAGTAAAATGGAAGTAAACTTATAAAAAATAATTGTAATAAATATTTTTTAACACCATTAAATAAACAAACTTATAAGTCACTTCAAAAATCCATTTCAAGTAGGTGAAAAAAATTCATTTAAAACCTTACTTTTAATTTTTTTTGAATATTTAAACATTGAAAATAAATTAATATAATGATAATACTGTATAGATTAAAATAAAAATATACTTTAGTGTAATGAAACCTATTTATTTAATCTTCTAAAACATTAAAATTACTTTTAAAATAAAAAATTCACAAAAAATGAGAATATAATTTTTTTGGGGAAATAATAAAATCTTAATTAAGAATCCTCATTAGGATAATATCTATGAATAATAGAATATGAATTGATATGGTAAACAATAAATATGTGTTTATTTTCACACTTTTATAATGAAAATAAAAAATGTCCCCTATACAAATCATTAAAAAGATTCCTTTTAATCATTTTTTTAAATAATTCCAAGGATATTATAAAATTAACTTAAAATATTTTTTATATATAGATAAGTAGAGTCTTAAAAAATATATAAACAATATGGATATAGAGAATAAATATTTCTAACCATAAAGAAATGATAATTTTGTTTTCACTTGTGACAATCCTTTTTGTTGAATTATGAAAAAAAGAAAAGTGAAATGATAAGAGGGTTTGTAAAACCCAGATAATAATCTGAGAAGAAGGAAAATGAATTTTTAGATAAAATAACATATAATTTGTGACATACTGAAATTTTCTATAGATTTATTATCCTCATTTTATAGCACTAGTTTTCTATGTGTTGATTACTTTTCATTTGGGTTTTACCTTGGGGTGTGTTTGGGTGAAAATTTGAGAAATTGAAGAAATAGGGTAGTGTATTATTAGGGGAAACCATGCGCCCAAACCCAGAAAACTGTACAACCCTGTAGAATGGGGATTTTCATGGTTAACACAATTTTTTTTAAACTACGTTCTCTATTAGGAGAAATCACAAACCCCTATAATAAAGGCTCATGTTTAGGTACACCGTTAGGGGAAACTGTGCGCCCCAGACTAGTAAACCATGCATGGAAATTTAAGTCACTAAAAAATTTGATTTTAAATCACCTGTACCCCTATAACTCACCCCATTCGACCCTTGATATTATTTTATGATTTCAGAGCCTCCATAAGGATTCCAACCCTTCCCAACCTCTTTTCTTCTCGATTTTCAGCCTAAATCAAAGATCTTCACCACTCTTTGTAAGTGTATCTTATCCATCTTGGTTTATGTTCCTTTTCAGTTATCCTAACAGTCAAGAAAGGGGTTGTTCTTCATATTTTTATTAGATCTAGATCTAGGATTTTAGATATAGATATAGATTTTAAGGATGTTGATTTATCTAAACTTTGTTCAGGATTCTAGGTTTGGATCTCGTTCTACGTTATTTTTCTGCACAAATTTTGGGATTCTTTTATTGGCAAGAATTGTCAACAAATTCAAGTAGGTGGTATATAATTCAAACCATACGGTGTTTATTTAAATTAAGTATATATAATTTTATAATTTTTATTAGATGTTTATCAATTGTGTTCGTGATGAATTAATTAATTTGGTGAATTAATTAATTGAGGAGATATAAAATTGAAGATTTTGGGAATTTTAGTTTGAGGTAATTAATTGTATAATTAATTATAAGATACTGAGTTTGATGATTTGAGATACTTAATTTCTTAACTAATTATTAAATATTGATATTTTGATTTTAGATAATTAATTGTGGAATTACTTATCATATTTTGAGTGTGTGTATATTAATTAATTAATTGATCAATTAATTAATCGGGTTGACGTACTAAATTAATTATATAATTAATTAAGGGTGGTTATGCTATAAACTAATTATTGAACTAGTAATGAAATTTATTTGGTTAGTTAATCTCTAACAGTGAATAATATAATTTATCTGATTAATTTATTGTAGAATTAATTAATATTATTGATGTCTTTACTTAATTGTTGAATTATATAATATTATTAATGTGATTAAATATTTTAAAATTAATTAATATTATTGATATAATTATTTAATTATTTAATTAACTAAGGGAATAGTGGCGGTTAACTAATTTTTTAATTAGTAATGTAATTGACATGGATAAATAATTTTTGAATTAATTTTGTTGATGAATGGTAATATAGTCATTCAATCATGAAGTGATGAATGGAAACATGTTCATTTAGTTTCTTAATAAAGAATGAGAACATGGTCATTCTATTGTTTGAATTATGAATGGTAACTTGGGAATTCAAGAATTAATTAAAGAATGTTAACAATGGAATTTTAAGATATTGTTTCACTCAAGAATAGCTCAGGCTCTATCTTGATCCGAGTAGGTAATAAAGTATAGGATTCTACAAGATCCTAGGGGATATGTGGTTAAATAAAGATTAATTATTCATGTGATAAATGTTTACTTATTCATTGAAATTATTTTCATTATACAAATGCATGCACTATTATTGGATGGAATATTGTTTTAGACAACATTTTTTGAGGCATACTGAGTTGTACTATTTCCCTAGCTAGGCTGCCTGATCATTACCCAAATAGATTTCATTGTTACAGGAATGGATAAAGTAAAAGAACCTGTGTTAGGTGGCTAAGTCAGAATGGAGCATAGATGAAGGAACCATACATAGTTTGAGACCTAAATACTAGTTTTTGGTTCTTTTTATATTTTAGTTTCATTTTGACACTTGACACATACATTAGCATGAAATATTTATTGTTTCAGTTTTGATATTGTATTTCCAGTTTTCGTTAGTATGTGATATTGGTATCCTTCTAATTATGATTATATATTTCGTTATTTTTTATTTATTTCGGTGGGTGTTTTATTCGGAAAAAGAGGGAATAGTATCCCCATAACTAATAGTAGACCCTTACTTCTAGTCATAAGCCTCAATCATACATGGAGGCACACTTGAGGCCACGTGACCAACTGGGTGGGGCACTGATGTGTGGAACATAGGACGAGACATCACAAAGTGGTATCAGAGACTGATTTTTAATTATATCTTACTATTTGGGAATGGTATGCCTGAGACTAATACGTTTTGAGCCTTTTTTATTAGATCGTGTATGGGAGTAGCTAACCCATGTATGGGGGAGAACCCAAGTACCCAGGGTGGGATTTTTGTTATTGTATTTTCTGATAGAGTTGAAAATTATTTCACCTTCGGTGACACACTTGTTGTGTACTATAATTATTGATGTTTATATTTTTTAATATTTGACTATTGGACCTGTATAGAACAGGATTTGTGTTTAAATGGATCATTTTATATACCCATGGTTATTATTACATGAATCGTTTGAGGAACGCATGGGAAAACATGTTATAGGTGTGTTGTTGAACTTGAACTATTTTTCCTTTCTTTTAAAATTGAAAAAAATAGTCCCTAATGTGAAATTCAGAATGATTTTAAAATGATTCAAGATGAGGATAAATGGGTTTCTAAATTAGAAAATTGAATAATAAAAATCTTTTTACCATTGTTAACCAGGACCTAGGTGATAGATGGGTAAGAGTTGTGATAACGCCTTAGTTTTGACCATGTGGAAAGGGTTGGGGAAAAGTCTTAGTGTGGTATGTTGTATTTTTCCTCTAAGGAAAATGTTTTAGTGTTGTGATATGTGTCCCCAAAAATGTTTTTGGCATTGTAGAGACTATGCCTCAATGAAGTCGCTTATTAAAAGGATGACCAGATTATATGGATATGGATGATCTTCCAATGGTGGAACTTGAGGCATCGATCCTGCCAAGTGATAAAGTAGGGGAATAGTTATGAGAGAAATTTTCTCACTTCATGCATCTTATGGAATGATACCCAAGGCGTGTTATGAAGAGCATGCCTGATCTTACAATGGAGTTACAATAACAATACACTTGAACTTTTACTAGAGAGGGTGGAACTGAAAGTGCTGAATTCTAGGTTGAGTCTATAAAGATGTCACTTGACCATTTAGAGAATATTGTTGAGAGGAGGGTAAATTTAGCTACTTATATTCTATGAGGATCAGTAAAGTTATAGTGAGAAATTTATCCATAGATTGAATAGGCTGATCGTATGTTATGGAAGTAATTCTTGGAGAGGTTCTTGGAGTACTTCTATCTAGAGACTCTAAGGTAGGAGAGAGAAGCTGAGTTCATGAAGTTGACTCAGGGAGGTATGTTTGTGATGGAATATACTATATTCTTTACAAACTATAAGTTCTTTTCTTAATCATTGGAAGGATAAAAGAAAGATACAATGAGGAATTTTTAGGAAAATATGAAATGTGAAATTATGTCCTAGATTAACCTTTTTCAGTTAAATATGTTTTCAAAGGTGTTCGATCAGGCTCACATAACTAAAGGGAACCCGAAGGAGGCTTCTAGTGCATGTCATATAGTTTTAGCTGGATGACCAGTAGGTATGAATTTTGAGAGCATGATGCTTCGGTACGACAACATCAGTTAGGGTAGTGTGAATAATGGTGCACAGACAAAGGGATCAGTTTCTCAAGACCTTACATGAGTGATCTTTCATTAGTGTGGTAGGTTGGGACACTTTCAGAGATATTTTCCCCAACCAATAGAAGAATTATAATCTTTTGGAAATATTTTACATCTATAGATATTTTGTAGGACCAAAAAACTAATGAACATTGATACAGGAGCTATACATAACTAGGGTGTGGGGTGGGGATTTTCCACACCATATCATTCTTGTAGCTAACGTTCTACTGGACAAGGAGGTAGAGGTAGTGGATGTGGAGATTTATGGAAAGTACACCCATATCTATAGATTGTTGTGGCTTAGGGGAGTTATATTACATTATAGGGAATATGGGAAGAATAGTCTCTTGTGGTGTAGCCTACAATGGTGGATAACGAGGATGGACCATCAAAAGTGATAGGTACTATTCTTGTAGTCTCTACTTTACCTAGTTTTTATTTGATATTGATTCCTATCATTCCTGTAATTTTTTACAACTTTTTAATGGTTTGAGCCTGGGAGTGGAGTTCATGAGCGGGGTGTTGAAGATAGACCCACCACTGGGGGTTTTCTCAAGAGACATTTTCTAGTGTAAGGGGTGTTCTCTAGAGGTTAGAGAGTATCATTTTTTTGTGGGATATCGATATTCCTAACAAGTTAGTCTTCGACCTAATTCTAGGTATGGACTTGTTATTGTCATACTGAGACCACATATACTATTATCATTATAGTGTGACCTTAATGTATCTTTAGGGTGACAGTTTTGTTCACTGTGGAGAGTGGGATACCCATCCGGGCCAAGAGGGGCCAATTATCAGAATCTCAGAGAGGTGACAACCTATGTTACTAGTCTATTACTGGATGATGGAGGTGTAGAGTAGGATGTTCATGCACATATAGTGGAAAATTTTCATGATGACTTTCATACAGACTTATTATGGTTACCACCTAATAAAGTTGTGGAATTTACCATTGGTCTCATGCCATGGGATAATATAGTTTCTGTTATACATAACAGAATGAAACTAATAGAGATTAAAGTGATGAATACTTGTCATGAAGAGTTAGAGTATAAGGGGTTTATCTATACGAGTATGTCTCCTTGGAGTTCACCTGTGTTTTTTTACAGAGAAGTTTGATGGCAGTTTACACTTATGTGTTGCTTAACCAAAGATTATCCAAATGATATTTGAAAAATAGTATCATAATCAATGAAATGATGATATTTTGGACCAGTTGAGAGGAGCATGTGTATTCTCAAATATTGACTTGAGATTAGGGTATCATAAGTTGAGAGTTCTGGCTTATGATCTATTGAGGAATTATTTCAGAAATAGGTATGCCCAATGTGAGTTCATCACAATGATGTTTGGGTTGATGAATGCACCAGAAGTGTTCATGTACTTGAGGAACATGATCTTACATCCATACCTAGATCAATTTTTGGTAGTTTTTTTGGATGACATTATAGTGTACTCTAGGGCTCAGGATGATCATACCCAACATCTTGACCCCATTCTGAGTACATTACAAGAAAATTATCTATATGATAATCTATCTAAGTGTCAGTTATAGATTGATCATATACAATTATTGGGTCACATAATCTAAGAGGAAGGTGTTACATTGGACACATGGAATGTTTATAAATTGATTTCTTGGGTGCATCCCAAAACTTGTTTGATATCTACATCTTTCTGGGGTTATCATGATACTATATGAGGCTTATCAAGGACTTTTCTTATTTAGCAGAACCACTTATAGGATTGATGAAAAAGGGAATAATGTTTTAATGGTATGAATCATGTGATAATTCTTTATCAGAGCTAAAGAAGCATTGGACATAAACACCAATCTTGATACAACCTGAGTTGGGTGAGGAGTATATAGTGTATTATGACACTTCTAGGATCAAGCTTGGAGTAGTGACGATGAAGAGAGATGAAGTCATGGTGTACGAGTCTCATAAGTTGAGTAATTTGGAATATAATTACTATATGAATGACCCTGAGTAGGAAGTTGTGGTTTATTCTTTGAAGTGTTGGTGGCATTATGTGTTGGGAGAAAACGTTTACTGTGTATATGGATAATAAGATCGTGAAGTATATCTTTTCACAATATTATTGGAATCTCCAGTAGCGGAGATGGGTTGAGTATATGCAGTCATCTGATTTTGTGCTAGAATATATTCCCAAAAGAGGGAATAGTTTTTATGACACTTCGAGTAGGAACACTCAGACTTAGGCGGTTCAAAAGTCTAGTTCTAAGTGAAAGATGATGACCTTACCGGATGAGATGCACGTTGTGGTTCAGGAGCCAGGAGAAGATGAATCAAGTATTGGTTTCAATGGAGTATACCCTTTTAAAATAAACCAGGGATAGATATTTTTAGGAAAAAAAATGTTTGACCTTGAGGGAAATCCTTGAAGGTGTGGAGTTACCTTCTTATTATATTATAGATTAGGATGAGATCATCTATGTTTAGAATTTGGTTTTTGTGCCTATAAGTATGCAGGAGGAGATTATATGTGAGTTTCATGCCTCAAAGTGGGTGGTATATTCAAGTGTGACCATAATTTACCATGACATACTATGAATGTTTTGGTTACCAGGCATGAAAAAGTAGATATTAGGGTTTGTGACACGTTGTTCTGCCTATCAGTAGGTGAAGACTGAGCCTCAACAACATGGATGTTCGCAGCATTCGTTACCCATTATACAGTGGAAATGAGATTATCTGACCATGGAATTTGTGGTAGGTTTCTCAAGGATGCCTCATAAGAGTGATGTGATTTGAGTGGTTATATACCATTTGAAAAAGGTATCACATCTCTTACCTATATGCGATACTTTCTCAGTAGAGCAGTTGGTAGAAATATATATTTGGGAGATAGTACATTTGCACGAAGTTTCATAGACTATAGATTTAGATCGTGAGCCACAATTTACATCACTCTTATTTAAGGGATTATAGAAGTTTCTTGGTACGCAGGTTTTTTTGAGTACAAAATTCCACCCATAGATTGATGGGCAGTCAAAGAGTACTATACTAGTTCTTGAATATATGATTCGAGCATTTGGTCTAAACTTCAAAGGGTATTGGGAGAAACATATAACAATAGTGGAGTTCACTTATAACTTTAGTTATCTAGAGAAATTTCCAATGACACCATATGAGGTTCTTTATGGTAGGATATGCAGATCACATCTATACTAGATGGCAGTAGGAGTGTCAGAGTTGTTGGGACTAAGTCTCAGGCATGAGAAGTCTGATCAAGTTTAACTGATTCAGAAGTGTATGTGTATGAATTATAGTATACAGAAGTCATATTATGATAGAAATCAATGACAACTAGATATTATTGAGGGTGATATTTTATTCTTTCTAGTGTCACCAAGATTGGGTCTCCACATGATACGGAGGTAGGGAAAGATGGATCCTAGGTTCGTCAGACCGTTTGAGGTTGTAGAGAGAATCAAGGTGGTGGAATACCAATTAGATCTTCCATAGAGATACAGTTCTCTTCATGACATCTTCCATTTTTCAAAACTACGGTGATATTCCCACAACCATTCTCATGTGGTCGATGTGGATGATGTTGAGATAAAGATTGATGCAACCTTTGAATAGTATCTAATATGTGTATTATATCATAGTGAGAAAGTGTTTTGGGGAAAGAAAAAGCTGATAGTTCATGTATTGTGGAAATAGGGGAATGTTTAAGAGGATAAAATGTAAGGGGAAGAGGTTATGCTGGCTCAATGGAATAATATTTTTGACATATAATCTTAGAGATTCTTAGGAGTGCAGCTCGAGGATGAGCTATTTTAAAGTGGGGATATTATAAGATCCTGACCTTTTTAGAGATATATCGAGCTCTTTTATAGGTAATCTTGGTCTTTGTGTTGCGTAATTTTCATTTGGGTTTTACATTGGGGTGTTTTTGGGTGAAAATTTGAGAAAAATGGAAGAAATAGGGTAGTGCATGATTGTCGCACAGTTAGAGGAAACCATGCACCCCATCCCAGCAAACCATAAAACCCAGTATAGTAGAAATTTTCAAAATTGGTGAATTTTTTATCAAAAAATACAACTTATTAATAGAAACCACACACCCCTAAAATAAAGGCCCACTATTAGGAGAAACCGTGCGCTCCAACCCATCAAACCGTACTCGAGAATTCAATTCGCCTGAAAATTAGATTTTAAAATACCAAACCCCTGAAACATACAACATTCAACCCCCATTTTACCCTAGATGGTATTTTATGATTTTATATCCTCCTATATGGATTCCAATACATCTAGAGCTTTGTTCATTGTGATTAAAAACTTGTATTGAAGATCTTCACCTCTCCTGGTAAGTGGAACCCACCCCGCTCAGTTTCCACTCATTTTCCATTCTCCCCCATTCGAGAAAGGGGTTACTATTCCTGTTTTTATTTGATCTAGATATATGATTGTATATAAAGATATATATTTGAAATATCTTGATTTACCCAATATTGATTTAGGGTTTTAGGTTCGGATATCGGTCTACGACATTGTGTAGCTCAAATTCGGGGTATTCTTCTATTGGTGAGCACTGTTGACAAATTGAAGTAGGTTTTAAATAATTCAAATCCCAAATTATTTATTAAAATTAAATTTATATAATTTTAGAATTATTATTATAGGTTTATCAATTTTATTCTTGATGAATTATTTAATTTGGTGAATTAATAAATGTGAAATTAAGGATTTTATGAATTTTAGTTTGTGATAATTAATTGTAGAATTAATTATGAGATATTGAGTTTTCCGATTTTAGATAATTAATTGATGAATTAATTATTAAATATTTATATTTTGATTAAGATAATTAATTGTGGAATTAATTATGAGATTTTGAGAGTGTGTATATTGATTAATTAATTGATAAACTAATTAACGGAATTGACGTACTTGATTAAATGTTGAAATAATTAAGGGGGATTATGTGATAACTAAATTTTTGAATTAGTAATGAAATTGGTGTGATTAGTTTAATTATTTGTATTGAGTAAAATAATTGAAGTGATTAATTAGTTATTTTATTAATTAATGCATTTGATGTAATGAATTAATTATTGAAATAAATTAAATTATTTTTAGGATTAATTAAATGTTAAATTAATTAATATTATTGATGTGATTAATTAATTTTTTAGCTAATTAATATTATTGATCTGATTAGTTAATTATAGATTTAATTAATAAAATTGTGGTGTTTAACTAATTGTTGAATTAGTAACAGAATTGATATGGATAATTAATTACTAAATTAATTATCTGTTGATTAATGGTAACTTGTTCATTCAATTGTGAAGTGATGAATGATAACATTTTCATTTAGTTGGGAAATAAATGGGAACATGGTCATACTAATTTTTGAAGTATGAATGTTAACATGTGAATTAAAGTATGAATTAAATAATGTTAACAAAGGAATTTTGAGATATGATTTCACTCAGAAATAGATCAGCATTTGGCATGAGCCGAGTAGGTAATGAGGAGTGGGTGTATATGGTAACCTTGGGATTATTTTGTTAAATAAAGATTAATTGATAATGTGATAAATTTTTACTTATGCATTGTAATTATTTTCTTTATATAGTTGAATAAACTATTATTTTATTGGGTATTGTTTTAGAGGCCGTTGGTGGTGCCCTACTGAGTTGTACTCACACCAAACTCAGGCTTCAAGTTCGTTACTTGAATAAATTTCATGGTTTTAGGATAGGATAATGGAAAATGACTTGTATTGGGTCGATGAGTCTAGATGAAACATTGATGAGGGAGAAATACATGGTTCGGGACCCACTTGGAAGTTGCTAGTGTCTTTATTTTTTAGTTTCATTTTGACAGATGACACATACATTTTCATGACATATCTATTGCTTTAATTTTGATTTTTTTATATCTAGTTTTGGTCATAATGTGATATTGGTATCATTCTACTTAGGATTATATATTTGGTTATTGTTTATTTATTTCTTCTGGTGTTTTACTATTACAAAGATGGTATAATCTCCCCATGATCGATATTAGACATTTGTTGTTAGTCGGAAGAATTTGATGTATGGGGAGGTGCACATGAGGTCATGTGATCGACTGGTTTGAGGAACCCTGGCCGAGATGTTAAATAATTACCATAAATATATTTGATATAAACAATATTGAAAACAATGTGAGGTTGGAAAATAAACCCTTACATATTTTATAAAATTTGGATAAAAGGCCCATGAAATAGAGAACATGAAATTGAAATTTAATTACCATTAATAAAAGGATAATAATGATATAATACCTCAATTATTCTATTTATATATCATATAAATAAAGTTGGTTCATATTACAAAATACGTCTCAAAGAAGGAAATTTGAGATGGAAAAATCCTTATTAGAATTGTAATTTTTGTATTAAAAATCCTTTGGAATGTTATTTATGATAAGGAAATGTAAATACATAGAAAAAATTGGGAATGAAATAAAAAATAGTTATGTGGTAGAAGAAAACAAACATCGAAGGACAATGTTCTAGAATAATGGTTATAACTCAATGAATGTAAATTAAGTTAACAACAACCCTTATGACTGAAGTAATGTATGAATGAAGAAAAAAGGAAAAGAAAGAGAGATTAAATGAATTTAAAAATATAAAAAATAAAACATTATTTAAATTATAATAATTTAATAGGTTATTATGTACACCATATAAATACCAATTTCATCATAATAATAAACATGTATCAAGGAGTTGAAATTGAGACAAAGAACGCTTACATTCAATTATTGCTTAATAAAATGAACTATAATATATTGTTTAATAAACTAAAACCCAGTAATCATATTTTTTTAAAAATTATTTATATTTAGTAACTTTTACATTAACCTTTTATATTCATTTATTACATAGTTATTACTTATTTATAGTTAATATTGACCATCGATATTAATAGTTTTAATTATTTATTTTCTATTTTACTGTAAAATTTTCAGTTATCATTAAATATTAATGAGTTTATAATCTATATAATTATATAGTTAGAGATTATTTATCATCAAATTCACCTAAATGTTACATATATTAATAAATTTTCAAAAATCATTTTATTTATAAAAGATGTATCAGTATGCTTGTTTTGGGAAATTAAAATCACTATGATATTTTATTGTTAATTTCACTAATATAATGCTCAATTTATCTTTCCAGAATTTTAATAATGTAAAAAATAGAATATTTATACATTTTATCCAATTTAGGACAATTCATTCTAGCCGATTATGAAAAATAAAAAAATTCCATGGTGGCGGTGAACCGATAATAATACATGTGTCGTTTCATTTTTTGAATGGATATATGGAAGGAAATAAATTATTATTACATTAACATAATAATATTTTAGTATACTAATGATACCAATACCATTATATTAGGATTATTATAAGATATTTAGAGGATAAAAAATATAAATAAAAGGAATAAAAATGAAAAGGAGTGATTAGGAATTCTTACCTTACTCATTGGTACAACTCATTGGATAATTGGATTAATCCTTTGAAAGGTTGTCTTTTGATGATACCATAACCTATATAACATGTCTATCATTTTTTTAACATGTTTTTTGTATCTTTTTCATCTGAGTGGCTTAAGGTGTGAAGATAAGTGGTGCATTGAATGGGCCCTTTTATGAGTGAGATGTGTGTCATTTTTGTAAATATTAATTTCTTAATCTAAAACGAAATATCATATTCAAGTAAATTATATTAAATATTTATAATTGTAGAGGATTATATAATTTAACATTATTAAATTCATCACCCACCCATTAATAGATTAATTTTTTTGACATTTTGAGACTTTACATATTGATTTTACAATTTTACCTCTTTTTAACCATTATACCATAATGATTTTTTTACATTGATAACTTATTTTTCGGTCTAAATATCAAATTAAACAAATTAAACAATATTGATTATAATAATTCCAAATATTAAACCCATATTTTTCAATTTAATTTATAAATGTGATAAAAACTAGCTTCAATATAATTATGCAAAAACAATAATTTGTTTTATAGAAAAATAAATTTTTAGGTATAAAGATAATTAGTAAGTCAAAATCTTACAAATAATATTAATATTCCTGATATTTTTAAGTTTTTGTTTAAATAAATTAGGATTATTTTATTTTACAACCAATCCAAAACAGAATGGAATTTTGTGAATACTGAATTAAATAAAAAAGGTAAGCAATATTTTTTTATTGGAATAAAATGTTACACAAGTTACAGAACATAAATCATAGGTTTATAAATTGAAAATATTATTTTAAATGATTTATTTTATTCCTAAAATACATATTTGGTTGATATAAATGTTTTATAAATTTTAAATTCATTTTTATGTCATGATCATTTCATACAAATATAATATTTATAAAAATAGTATTTTTTACTATTCACCCAAAAATCAACATATTTAGAAAAAATAATTAATTAACCCCAATATATTTTTTAAATTATTAATTAAAAAGTCAAATTAAAATTTTCAAATTAAAATTAGAAATTTTATGAATTTTAATTTTAAATAACAATATAAAATATAATCAAAATTTGTTTTATAGAGAAACGACTCCTTGAACTTTGGGAGTTCTTAGTCATATTTGATATAAATTTACAAATAAATGAGTGTTAATTTTCTTAAATTGAATCATTTTTTTATAATAATAATTTAAAAATTTTCAATTTAATTTATGATAAAAAATACTTAACACTTTATATTCAGTTCATCAAAACATATTCATTTTAACAGTAATTAATTTTAATCACATCCCACTAAATTTAAATTTTTATCCTATATATATTATATTTATTAAATTTATATGAATTAGAACCCATAAAATTATTATTTAAAATGCCAATAATAATATTTTAGGAATAAATTATTTTAACTATCTTTTTTTTACTTAAGTGTTTACTATTTTTGTAATTTAATTATTGATATTTAATATTTTATTTAAATAGATAACATTTCATTTGAGTTCGGTGTTGTGGATGATATAATATACTAAACATGGTATTTATTAAAAATAAAACATATACTAAAATTCAAGGTTTCAAATTCTACTCTGCTTAAATAAATATCATCCTCACAATTTTAAGATATCCCACTGATGAAAATATATAAGTGTGTTATTAATATAGGAATAACTCTTGAAAAAATTTAAATGAAAAATTAACCACACTATCTTAGGTAAATCTAAAAAACTCATTTTCCCTCACAATATTAATACATTTATATTTTTATTTTTCAAATCCATTTATACCAAATATACTTGGTCATAATACATTGGAGTTTTTAGTGACATATCATTTAGAACATCATTTTTATAATCCAATACTAATCCAAATACTAAAATGAAAATCTTTACGATAATAATAGATAAACATATTAATATAAAAAAATCAATCATAAGAGTATTATCCTTTGACACCTTTATTTTAACCCAAGATATATTTAGTTCAATGATGACATTATTAGATCAATCTGTTACCATTTCAGCTAAACTTAGGTTTCCGTAAGTTACACCCTCTGAATATCAATAACATAATCTATATAAATAAATAAACCTAGATTTATCAAGATCATTATTAGTACATTTTAAATCCAAAATTCGTGAAAAACTATAATTATAGAACTCAATATAAACCATTCTAAAAAAACACAAACTAATTAATATATACTTTAATATTATATACTCCATGAAATATATTAATATTCCCCCAATTTAATTTGAATTTCCTTGACATCAAATTAGATTTCAATCCTCATGGTTATCTCATAATATATTCCAAAAATCAAATAACCCTTTGTCCAAATTAAGCATAATTACCTCAATATTAGTTCACATACTAACCCTAAGGTCTATCTAGACCTCAATAATATATTATTCCGAAATCCATAATAAAAATATACCAAAATATCATCAATAAACTTCAAATTCAATCACATAAGATGTCAAAATGTCCATCCATGCCTTTAAACTTATGATCAACCTTAAAATTATTAACTCAGGATGATATCCATAACTCTTAAAATATATTCATATGATAAAATCCTAACATATTAATTTATATAAACCAATTTTTGATACATAATGTGATTACCTTAATCCAAGCCTCGATCCAAGCTTTGATGGTCCTCATTTCAAGAAGCAATTCGATGTAGATGGATTTGGTTTGCCTGTCTGAAGGTTTTTTCATCGGTGATTGTTGTAATGAATTTATATTGGTTTTGGTTTTTCAGATATTATTTATCAGTGATGGTTTGTTTTCTTCTCAGTGGTCAATCTGGTTGATGATTGTGTTTAGATTTACGCTTCTTGTTCAGTTCATTTCTGTTTGGTGATAGTTGGAAACATGTTCCTGGATTGATTTTTTTTGAAAGAACATGTCCTGGTTGTTTTTTTGGTGATGTTGTTGATTTTAATTTAGTTTTGGGTGATACTCCTTGATGATGGTGGCTTTTTGATTAGGTTTTATCTTCTATGATAGTAGTTTTGATGATGTGGTGAGTTCATTTCTGGTTATGGTGGCACCAATAATATTGCTAATGATGCTTGTGGTAGATGTGGAGTATTATCTATCATTCTGGTGTGGTGTTGGTAGATAATAATGGTGGTGGTTATTGGATGGTGAAGACGATAGGTATGACTCTTAATATTGTTGGTAGGAATATACCAGATGATGTGAGTTCTATTTGATTTCTCATTGGGTTTTTTGACTATGATTTTTTTTGAATTTTGAATCCCATTTTTGGACTATTTTGGTATGTATCCCACGAATGTCTTGGTTACCACTCTACGGTAAAGAAAAATTTTGAAAATCCAAAAATCAAAATTTCAGTCAGGAAAAACTTTAACTAACAAATCCATATCTTTCCCATAAAATGTGAATTTTTCCCACTAAACCAAGACTTACTTATTTGAAAATAAGTTTTCAACATCTCCGATATAGATTTTACATGCATGAAACGCTTATTGACATGTCATAAGTAATATTATTATCAATTACCTAGGTAAATGGAAATATAAGAACGGTGAGATCAAATTCCCAGTAAGGGTAAACATAAGAAATACAATTTAAGATTATAGGTGATCATAATATAAATATGTGTGTATGAGAACATGTTAAGGTACAAGAACACATAATAAATAAGTCATACCCAATAAAACATGTAACACAAGTCATGAATAAAAACATAATGATTTTATGCTAAATAAGTAGATATAATTATACCATAACATTATAAAAATGTGGAAAGAACATAAAACATGGCATCATAAGAAAAATTCAATGATTACTACTAAGACAACATAACATTGGGGACATAGTCCCATGTTGGATTGGTTTTACTCCTCATTACCATAAATGTAATCTCATGAGATATAAAAAATTTACCAATGCATTATAGGGCTATATAATTTTAGGCCCATATTTCATATCGTAATATTTGCACACATATGTGTTTTAAAAAATAAATAAAAAATCATAATTTCATTATAAAAGGATTAAATTATGGAAAATAAACATGTTTAATAATTTTTTACACAAAAAATGATCACACACCATACATAGAAAAATATTTATAGCATTATTAGTGTATATCACTAGTGTGGAATTATTTTTATTATAGGATGTTTCAATTGATGAGAAACACTTTTATAAGAAGATGAGTAACTTAACAGTCTCAAATGATATCACATGAGAAGAGATAAAGAATTGAATTTTTTGATACTGTAAATTAAATCTCCCATATGAATAAATCATATGATAATTTAGAGGGTAATATATGAAACAAAACTCTAAATGATATATATCTTTTAGAGTTTAATATAAAAATGGAAGAAACATTATAAAAAAAATAATTTTCATTAATATTTTATAATTTGGTTGAAAAATAAAATTATTAGTCACTTAGAAAATCTATTTCATGTGATTGAAATTTTTAAATTGAAAATATTTATTTTAAAATTAAAAAAAATATTAATTCCTTTAAAAGAAATTAATTTGATGATAATAAACACATATTGGAATATAAAAATATGAAAAAGTGGAATGAGATTGCCTTATTTAATCCTCTAAAAATTTATATATGATTCTTAAAATGAAATATTTGAAAAAACATGGGAATAATAATTACTTTGGAAACCTTAATATCTTTAATATAAAGCATCATTAGGATGAATTGGTATAGAATTTGGAAATGGAGTTTATGCGGTAAATTTTTAAAATGACATTTCTTTCACACTTTTATAAAGAAAGTAATAAATAAACAATAAAAAAACATTAAATATATATATTTTAGAACCTTTTAATGAACATGAATGACATTAGAAAATGAAATTAAACAATTATTTATGTATAAAGAAGATAATTATTGAATAAATATAATGAATGTATACATAGAAGATAAAGATTTGCAACTATGGAAAAAAGATAATTTAGATTTCACTTACGGGAAAACTTTTGGTTGAATTTTGTACCCGAATGAAAATGTATCGATAAAATGGATTTTAATATATAAATTAATAAAAATAGAATAATTTAATTTTTTTTAAAAGAAAAATAACATACAATTCTTGAAAATATTAACTTTGACATAAACAATCTCATAAAAAAGTGAGAATGGAAAAAAAACTTTACAAATTTTATAACATTTGGATCAAAGGAACATGAAAGAGAGAACATGAAATATAAATTAAAATACCCTTAATAAATAGAAAATAATGGCAAAATATTTCAATGATGATATATATATATATACCATATAAATAAAGTAGGTGGATATTAGAAAAAATGTCTCAAAGAAGAAAGTTTGAGACAAGAAACCCCTTATATACATCATAATATTTTAAGTAAAAATACTTTATAAAACATTTTTTGAGAAATAAATTTATATAAATTCAAAATAAAAATAAAATAAAATATAGTAAATTTATATTGTGTATGAAACTAAACTTATAAGGATGAAGTTTAATAATATATGTTATAACACAATGAAAGTAATCTATGGTAACAAAAACCATTTCAACTTTGGTAATGTTTGAATTGATGGAAATGAAAAAGGGAGATTGTAGATGATAGTGAAATTATAAATAATAAGAAATTATATAAGATATAGGATATAAATATGGTACTATTTACACCATATAAAAATAAATTGGTTCAATATAAGGAACATGTTTCTATGAATTGAAAATGAGACAAAGAACCCTTTCCTTGGATTCCCACTTAGTTAAATATAATAAAACCTCCTATTTAACAATACATGACTCCGTAATCATATATTATATAACCTTAATAATATTTAGTAAATTTTATATTAATCTTATATATTCATTTATTATATTGTTATTATATATTTTTTGTTAATATTTATTATCAGTATTAATATGTTTAAACCTTCCTATTCTGTTGAATTGTAAATTTTTTTGTTATAATTCCATGTTAATGATTTTATAATATCTATAATTATATATTTATAGTGTATTTATCATTCTAGAAGCACAAAATTTACACATGCTAATATATTTTCCAAAATAGATTGAATTTATGAAATATGTTTCAGTATGCTCGTTTCGAGTTGTTAAATATGAATTTTTTTTTGTTAATACAATTAAAATAATGGAACATTTATCATTAAATAATTTCAATCATGTTATAAATATAATATATATTCATTAAATCCATTTTTACTACCATTCATGTAATGTAGTGATGAAAATTTTAAATATATCATCCATGTTGGTGGTGAACCAACCATAATATGAATGAAGTTTTACTTTTTTGAATAGATGGAAGAAAGGTAGATAATGGTTATTAAATTAATATAATAAATTAAATATACTAATTTCTTTTACGTCACTAAATTTGGATGATTAAAAATTATTTATAGGATCATACAACCACTGGGAGTCGTTAGTTCCTCTCAGGGTGATGCCAAATTAGAAATAAAAAAAACACAACACACTAAATCTATAATTAAGAAGTATAAAATATTGTATGTTTCATGGTTAATCCCATGAGGGAAGGTTGGAGAAAACACAAATTTTATTATTAGTACCTAAACTAGGAGTGATTTCATAAAAAATTTAAACTACTTCATATATGGATTTTGGAGAGAGAGGGAGAGAGGGATAAAAGAAATAATGTAACATAGTAATTGAAAATAGAGGTTCATGAAATAATAAATAATAAAATAATGAACCCAAAATCACATGGTTTTCAAAATCATGTTTAATGGAGTCCTTAAGTATATGAACACACTCCTTATCTTAGGCCTCTCTTTTTCTTATGGTGAAATACATTTAAAAATAAAAATATTGGTAACCAAAACCGTTTTTAAAGATAATAGAAAATAAATTCAATGGTTATGAAAAAAAACTCCAAAAAATTTAGTTTATAAAAACACCCTCCCAATCACCTATAAAACAGTGCTCTTATTTTAGTAAATGAGGGAGAAATAGATATGAGAAAAGGGATAGATGAAAAAACCCCCCAAGATGAATTGTTTATTAAAAATCAATTACATATTATATCAATTCTATAAGGTCCCGTATCCACATGGGTTGACCCTTTGCATGTTTTCGAAGACCGAGGTGCTCAAAGAAGGATCAGGTAAAATCTGGAGGATTTCGGTTGTGAGGAGAAGGGAATAGTGGAGATACACAATGTGACTAAGGGGTATATGACATGTACCATTCGAGTTTCAGAAAAAAAAAACAAAGTGCTGAGACAACACATTTTTTGGCGTACGTCACCTCGAGGTAGTACACTACGTGACATGGAGTTACACGTCATGTACTGATCCACCACTGGGTGTTTTAAGGACACCATACCACTAATGTTTTTCAAACCCTATAGATTGAGAGAACCCCCTGTCAACCCCATATGACTCGAATGCCTCACTCTTCAAAATTTGGGGATTCCTTTATCCTGGATCAGTTCCCTACATTCTTTCTTCGATTCTACTACAATCTGAGTTAAGATCTACCTCTATTCTTTGGTTTTCTTTGATCATTTTTGACCAGTTTCTCTATTACATGCTATGCAATTTGATCTCCATGTTTCTAAGGGAGTTTCTTTTTGTTGTTGTTGATGTGGTAGTGTCATAATATCCTTGTGTGGATGCAGTTTTTTCAGGGAAGAGGATCTTGATCCATTTCTTTGAGTTGTTCTCGAGCGAAGAATGTCATAAACCTTTTGGGGCAGCGTATTCATTGATTCTCTATTCTTTTATGTGAAAATTTATTGTTATCATGTTTTATCCTTTGGATCGCAATGGAATTTACCTAATTAAATACTTTATTGGAATTAAAATAATTGGTTTGATCACATGTCGTTGCTTTTCACTATGATAATGGTTTTCCTCTTGATTTTATAGATATTGTGATATCTATTCTTTTCTTATTATCATGTTTTTATTAATGAAATTGGTAGATAATGTAACAGTGGAATTAATTGATAATTAAATGGCTAAAGACAAAGATGCATGTAAATCAATCCATTTACTGTAATTTGAGGTTAATCAAATCGGGGATGATGTGCATGTTTAATTCAGTTGGTTGTTAAACCTAAATCATTTTAGTTCTTTTTGTTTTAAGGAATGGAAAATTAATTGTTTAATTAATTTTTGGTAGCTATGATATCTTGTAGTTTAGGTTTCCCATAGCCGGAACTTACTAATAAGGAATAAGTTAATTAAAGATGGATTGATGAACTTGTTGTTTCATAAAATATAATTCCTAGTTGGGTTCTGAATTACCCTCTTTCTTGTAAAGGCCAAGAGCCTTATGCAAGGATCCGTGAGAGATCAATTCTTGTGAAGGAAGAATGCATTGTTTAAGGGCTAAGAGCCTAGTTTATATGATGTTTGTTTTCCAGCTGCTTGTGTTGTGATATGAGCTTGGATGGTTGTTCAAGTATATGGGGGAAGGAAGTCACATTGGTTGTGGTAGAAGTTAACGCCTAGAGTGGCGAGATGCATCGGTTTATACATGTGGGTGTCTAGGGGGACACCAGAGATGATGAAAAGGGTTGGATGTGAATGATTGGATGGTTGCTGAATTTTGTTGGTTTTTTATCTTCATTACATTCCCCACTTCTCAAGGTATCTGGGCTTTCTACCCTCCTTCCAAAAAAGGAGGAGACCCATGGGGTATTCCACATGCATTTTGTGTTTATCGTCTCGAGGTAGGATGGGTCTACTCTCTTACAATAGGTTGGAAAGACTTAACCGGTAGTTCTCTACTCACTGTGTTTATCCCTTTATGTGTAGTTGTTGAGAATGTTTTTCTAGAATTCCTGGGAATATGGGAATGTAATAATGATGTCAATAAATGATTGAATAAATGATGTTAACCCATGGGGTTTGGGATTTCTGGGATGCAATGCTAAGGTAATATATCTGAGATGTTGTGGACTTTGTTTGATTATGCCTATAGGGAATGAATCTTTAGTGTGAGGATAATAAAATATAATGCGGAATTTTTAATCATTAATTAATATTTAAATAATTAATTAACATAAAGTGAAACTGATAAAAATGGAATGAAGTAATGTAATAAAGCTCTTAAAATGGTAGTGTGCTTATAGGATTCATAGTCTTAGTAGTGGTAGCCGAGAGACTGAGATACGTTAGCTGAATTTGAGTCTAATAATAGGTTGTTCCCATAGTGTGGTTGTGAGATATAGTATATTATGTACATTTTGTGTTTCTATATGCTACCCCACCCCATCAGTTAGGGAAATTGGTACCCCAGGTATTCTATGTCTTGGGGGTGTTTTACCCAACATCCTAGTGAGAGGATGGATTATGACTTCCTCCTTTGGCCCCACACTCTTCTATTGATAGTTACTAGTGCTGGTATGTAGATAGGTTAGTTTTCCCCAAATATGTGTGTAGAGGGATATAATGTATTGTGGTTATTTCACACACATATATTCTAGATATAGTTTTTTGTGCTACTATAGGTATAATGTGTATAGGCTATAGGGGCTGGAGGATTAATGGATTGCGGCATAATGCCCGATATATGATACATTTTATGCGAGATGTGGTAGATCCCAAAAACTATCTAGTTACTTTAGGTTGTGTGTATGGTGTGGTGCGTCGCCTAGGTGTTTTTAAGAAATCTTTGTGTTGCACAAGGTGCATGTGGTGGTGCTCGCTCAGGTGTCGTCAAGATAGAATTTTTAGAGAGAGATGTCTTAGGACGTGCGACATTGTTGAAAAGTGGAAAAACAGTGAGGAAGTTATAGCAGGGTACCCTTGAAATTATTAAATATATTATTTACCCTTGACGTGATAATTGGTGAGAGTATCCTTGGTGAGGTAGGGAATATAGTATATCTATTTAGGTGACAAGTTAGTTTCACTTGTTATTCACTATTCTTTAGCATACTTTCTTTACTATTGCATGAGAGGCTCCAGAGAGGATCCTACTGAGTATATTTTTATACTCACCCTATGTATAAATAAATTGTTTTTCATGACACTTGGACCAGGTTGGAAATCAGGTTGGTTACTACAGGTTGGGGTTGCAGGAGCTGTTCGGGATTCATGTTTGCTGTCATTTTTACTTTCTTTTGGTACTTGTAGTTTTCCATTCCAGTTGTTTTTTTTTCATGACATTATATATGTGTACTTGGGATTTATTTTATATGACAGTCTAAGTTGGAGTTGATTGGTGTCTATCTTATGTCTATCTTCTGCACGTGTTCTCTTATAGGGTAAAGCCTCTCATTTGTGCGTTTACTATACCCTTAGTTCTAGTTTCCAACCTGGGGCCTGTTAGAGGTAGGACTCGTGGGGCTCACTATCTTCCTTATCACATTGCTGACCCAGGAGGGGTTTTCCTTGTGGGGAGGGGGTCCTGAAAAAGTGGTATCAAAGGACATGTTTAGGGATAGGGTGGAGTTTGGTGTTAGCATAGGTTTGGTTTCTTGGCTTGGTAGGGAAAAAATGTCAGTTAAGTTTAGAAATTGATTTAAAAACTAGAGACCATATGAGATATAGTCATTTAAATCCCCCTGTGATATGATGCACAAACCATTATGTTTACAGTGTCTCCTAAACGAGGTGATAATGGTTGTAGGGTAGATACCTAGGAAAGGATCATGTATCATTCTTCTTTGTAACCGTGTTTGAATGGATAGACCTAGGGATAGGTTAACCAAAAAATAATAAAAGAAAACAATTATTTAATTAATGTTGAGTTTTCTATATTCTAGGACTAGGTGCTCTATCTATTATTTATTTTGCATGTATGGCTCTAGGTCGAAGTCCTCATCAGGTTTTTGTATAAGATGTCCAGAAGGTTGTTCCAGTAGATCGCCACATGGTAGAGGTTTACGATTATGACACATGGAGGATGAAACTCCAAGAGTTTCCAAGATAGAATCTATAGAAGTATGAGGGCTCCATTTCAGATGTAGTCACCGAAGGCTGGTTCAAGGAGGTTGAGAAATCCTTCAGTTCAATCCATGATTGAAATAACCACCACAAATCTTTGGTTGTGACGATGCTGCATGGGGCAGTGAGGCAGTGGTGGTTCTTATTCCTTAGGAATTGTGAGGAGTTGGTGATCTCATGGAAGGAGTTCTGATACAAGTTCAGATTTGAGTTTCTTTCTTCAACCATGAAGTTATCCATTCACTAGGAGATACATACCCTTCGATAGTGTATATCCATTGTGGGAGAGTTTGGAATCCATTTTAAGAACCTTTTATAGTATACTTTGAACCTATTTCTAGATGAGGAGGCTAGAGTAAGGAATTTAGAGGAGGCATTGCGTCTAGAGATCCATCATGAGGTCACCCTATTTATGCTGAATACATATCTTGAGGTGCTATAATGGGAAGATGTCAATAAGAGGATGTCATCCAGAACTAGATCGTCATTAGAGGTGAGTTATCATGATTCCACACAAAGTAGAGATGTGGTCTAGGGTTCCCAGTTTTCAGGGTAGAAGAGTTTTGGTTTTGTCATGGTAGGTCCCATCCCTTAGCATCTCATTTCTTTGGGGGAAACATCTCTCAAGATTATACTAAGGGATCATGTGATTGTTTTTCTTATATAGGTTGAGGTCATCATCAAGGAGAGTGGCCGACCTTTCAGAGCGGTCATCATGCACGAGGTGTTTCGGTCTAGGTTTCTCTGTTGAGGCAGTTCCAACCGAGACAGTAGTAGCAGGTTACACCAACTTTGGATCAGAATATAGTAGATGGGGTAGGTATAGAACAGCCCCAGGACACTCTCCATCATTATATAGCAGAGCACAGCCATGGTGGTGGTCGTCATTACGATCAAATATGTGATGTTCAACTTCATGCTTTAGCATTTCCAGCACCAGGAGATCCAGAAGTCATTCGAGGTACCCTTTTCATGTTTTCTACTTGGGTGCATGCATTGATTAATTTAAAAGTGACACACTCCATCATATCACCTTCCATTGTACATTCTTTGGGACTTGAGGTATAGAGGCTTCCAGTGCCCTTGTCTTTTACTATGCTAGTCAGAGGTCGAGTTGACTTGTTTGAAGTATGTAGAGACTGTTATCTAATGTTGTGGAATCACAGCTATTGGTGATATTTCCTCTGTTTATTGATAAAACCATAAAATTTCATACTTAG
The DNA here is from genome assembly GCA_963277665.1 of Viscum album. Classification (NCBI taxonomy): domain Eukaryota; kingdom Viridiplantae; phylum Streptophyta; class Magnoliopsida; order Santalales; family Viscaceae; genus Viscum; species Viscum album. The sequence continues at coordinate 833,330,965 of OY728140.1, forward strand.
CATGGATTGGTTGCATTCGGTTCATGATATCATAGTTTTATTCCAGAGGTAGTTGGTGTTCTTCGATGCTGATGGAGAGAGAGTGGTGTTTTTTGGAAAGCGAGACCCTCATATGGTTCAGAGGCATTTCTCATCCTTATCATCATTGATGGCTGAGATGATGATAAGTTATTTAAAGGTTCCTTAGTTGGAATTTCATAGGGTTGTAGAATATTACCCTGATGCCTTTCTAGAAGAGGGTGTAGCATTTCCCACTCAATTTGAGATTGATTTTGGTACCAAGCTACAACCAAGAGTGTATCCTATCTATATTTCTCCACATAGGATGGCCCCTTCGAGTTACGAGAGATAAACATTCAGATCTATAGTCTATTACAGTGTAGTTTTGTTCGTCTGAGTGTTTCACCATGGGGAACACTAACTTTGTTCTTGAAAAAGTTTGATGGAAATTTTGAGTTGTGTATCGATTATCGTCACTCAAACAAAGTGACGGTGAATAATAGCTATCCTCTTCCCCAAATTGATTATTTATTCAATCAAATGAAGGGTGAAAGTTGGTTCTAAAAGATTGAATAGAGGCCATGATGTCATCAGATGCATGTGAAGGATGAAGATATCCCGAAGACTAGTTTTTGTTGTCATCATGGGGATTACGAGTTCATTGTAATGCTTTTCAGTGTGAAAAATTCCCCAAATATGTTCATGGGATTATTTATTTTCATGTTTTGTGAGTTCCAAGATAAGTTTTTGGTGGTTTTAACTGATGACATCCTTGTGTACTCCACATTTGAGGGGGAGAATGCAGAGAAACAGCACGCTGTATTGTGAGTTCTTCGTGAACATTAATTAATTGGGAAGTTGTTGAAGTATGGTTTTCTAGGCTTGAGAAGTCTATTTCTTAGAAAATGTTGTATCCGAGTAGGGAGTAGATGTGGATCCGTCGAAGATAGAATCAGTAGTGTCTTGGGCATCCCCCAAGATTGTAACAGAGGTTCGAAGTTTCCTTGGACTCTCAAGATACTACTAGATGTTCATCACTGATTTCTCTCGGGTTGTGACTCCACTGACAGCATTGACATAGAAGGATTAAGCTTTCATGTGGACTGATTTGTGTTATGAATCTTTTATGTATCTAAATGAGAATTTTTCAAGTTCTCCAGTTCATTGTCTTCCAGTAGAGGTAGTTTAGTTTTATGTTTTCTGTGATGATTTACATCTGGGGTTAGTCTGTCTTCTAATGCAGCAGAGATCAATTGTTTCTTATGGGTATCAGTATTTTCATCCCCATGAACATAACTATTCCACCCATAATATTGATTTAGTGGTAGTGGTGGTTTCTCTAATGTTTTGGAAACATTACCTCTTTGGAAAGCGCTTTGTGGTTTTCACTGAACATAAGATCCTGAAGTATGTGTTCTCCCAGCGTGACTTGAACTTGCAGAAACATCATTGGATGTAGTCCTTATGGGAATACAAATTTTAAATAACATATACACCTTGAAAAGTGAATTTTGTAGCTGATTCACTAAGCATGAAGTCACATAGTGATGCAGTGTGTCTATTTGGTGACTTTAGGAGTGTGATAGAACATATTCCAGCATTACACCTCAATATGGGTGAACTTGGGGGAAGAGCTAATCTTTTTCAGATGATGGTGCAGTCATCTCTGGTGTAGCAAGTGGAAGAGTCCTAGTTGGGGGATCTAGAGGTGGAGGTATGGAGAGACTGAGTTGTTTGTGGTGAGGCCCCTAATGGTTGGTCTTAGGATGAACACCACTGAGTGTTGCATTGAGGAATTTTTTCTGTTCTTCTAGTGATGCATGAAATTGTTCTAATAGAGTTATATAGTTCACCTTTAGCAGTGAATCCTAGTGTGACAAAGATGTACTGATCCTTGAGGAGTCAATTTTGGTGGCCTGGGGTGATATGTGCAGTTGCATAGTTTTTTTCTCGATTTTTGGTCTTCCAGAAGGTTTTGGTTGAGAACCATGTTCCCGGTGGTTTTCTCCAGTCGATAGATGTTTCTCAAAAGAAGTGGGAGGAAATATCAGTGCAGTTTGTTTCTGGTTTACCTTGAGCTGAGGGACTCCATGACACTATATGGGTGGTAGTGGATCATTTGAATAAATCACCCTACTTCATAGAAATCAATGGATCGATCTCAATAATGGTTTTATCGTGGAAGTATTTGGAGGATTTGGTGAGACTCTATAGAGTCATGAGGACGATCATTTCTTATCGAGATCCTAATTTTACCTCTAAGGTGTGGAGAGGTCTATAGAATGCTTTTTGTTCCCAATTATGCCTTAGCACTGCTTTTTATTCATAGATGGATAATCAAATAGAGTGGACTATCTAGACTCTTGAAGGCATGTTACACTCTGGTGTCCTGGATTTTGGAGGTTTGTAAATGAGGCACTTACCCTTGGTGGAGTTCTCTTACAAAAATAGTTTTCACTCCACCATCAGTATGGTTCCGTTTGAATCCTTGTATGGAAGACGTTTTTGTTCTCTGTTGTATTAGACTGGGGTTGGAGAGTCCGCAATTCTCATACTGGAACTAGTGCATGATATGATAGAGATGGTTTAGGTGATTCGTAAGAGGATGAAGGTAGCATAAGATCATCAGAAGTTCTATGTCAATCAAAGGAGGATACCTCTAATGTTTGATATTGGGGATCATGTGTTTCTGAAGGTGACTCCCTATCGTGGTAAGTGAAGGTATGGTCATGGGAGTATGCTTTCTCCCCAGTTTTATGGGCCTTTCGAGGTGTTGGATCATGTTTGAGATGGGGCGTATCAGGTAGCACTTCCCTCACAGATGAGTAGGGTACATGTTGTTTTTCACATGTCGCAGATCTGTTATTTACTTTATGATGATTCTCACATCATCGATTGAGGCATGATCGATGTGGAAAATGATGCAACCATTGAGGAGCGGCCTGTAGAGATCTAGGACCATAAGGAGAAGGTGTTTCATGATCATTTTATCTACTTGATTGATGTCTTGTGGTTGAACGGTGTTGTGGAGTATAATACCTAGGAACGTGAGTCATAAATATGTGATCAGTATCTCGAGTTGTTTGATGTTTGCGTATTTCATTGTAATGATGTTCATTTTGTTTTTTAGACCTTTCCTATCTATGAAATGGCCTCCTTTTTGGGTTGTTGTGTCTTACTCTCTTTTGAGAGGTATCTTACCTGAGAGAGTTTTGGGATCTGGTTGTTGTGGTCATGTGGTTTCATGTTGTCCTTTTCTAAAATGGTTGAGCATTTGTATCAGTGAGAGCCTTGAGATGTATCTCGTGGGGTGGCTATTTGGATGATACATTTATTTCCTTTTTGGTTTTCTCTCTAGATTGGTTTTGGAATCTAAAGGATGAGAATGTTTTGAGAGGTATCTAATATAAGGGCCCAGATTCACATGGATGACCCTTTATGTTTTTTTGAAGACCGTGGTGCTCGGAGAAGGATCGAGGGAAATCTGAATAAGTTTAGTCATGTGAAGCTAGGAATAGGGGGACTACATAAGGTGACCAATGGGCACACAATGTATATCATTAGGGTTGCAAAAAAATAAAACAAAGCACCGAGGCGACGTTTTTTTCAGCATAATTTTCCTTGAGATGGTACATGAAATGACAAGGAGTAACATTTTGTGTACTACCCTACCACTAGGTGTTTTAAAGACACCCATCCACTTAGGGATTTCAAAACTTATTGCTTGAGCGATACCGTTCTCGAACCCAGATGACCCAGACACCTCCCTATTCAACGTTTGTGGATTCCTTCATCCTGGATCGGTTCCCCACTTACATTATTCAATTCATATTCAATATGAGGTAATATATACCTCTATTATTTGGTTTTCATCAATACATTTTCTCCTATTTCTCTTTTCCATGTTATGGTGTTTGATCTCCATGGTTCTAAGGGAGTTTCTTTTGGTTTTTGTTTATACGGTTGTGACCCGACATCCTCAAGTGAATGCAGTTGTTGTAGGGAAGATGATTGTGATCCATTTCTATGATCTGTTATAGCATCCCGCCTTTTTATGACATAACATTTCATTACATTTAACAAACAGAGGATCTTCAAAGTTGAGTGTCTTGTAAATCAGGAACATAAAACATGAGAACAACATAAAACATTATTATAAAGCACTTTTAAGTCTTATTCCATGTTAATCCCAAGTTCATTACAACATCTCATAACCTGGGAGAATATATCAAAGGAAAGGGTTAGTAGAAGGCCCAATAATGGAAACAAGAGAAACATTTTACATGTCAACTTGAGATACATCAATAACGTCATGATAAATAACTCTAAGGCATGAGAAAAAGATCATGAGGAATATCATAATAAAAATAACATGTTTCATAACTAGAATATGTGGTTAAAACATTTAACTTAGACAATCATTTCCATTTCACCAAGGTCCATACCTAAGGTGTCATCAAAAAATTACCAAGGCTATTCACCAAGGTATCATTAAAATTGTAATCCCTAGAGATTACATCATTACCCAATGCATTTGAGCTCTATCAGGGTGCACCCTTAAAATTTTCATTATAATAATGTGAGAAACATATATCATCATCAAATATTTCGTAAATAACCCATATATAATAAAAGAAATGGGTTTCATTTCATAATCATAATGTTTTAAAAACTGCTTTTAAGACATATCTTTATGTCATTTTAAACCCACGGAAAAATAATGTGGGTTTCATGTGTGTAAATCCCAGAATTTAAAATAGAACATTTTAATATATATGTGAATACTACTTTAGAAGAAAGATATTTGATTATTCATTTAATAAAATTAAATAATTTTAGAAAAAGGGAGATACATTTTGAGATGAAAATTCTGCAGCATAACAACTATGTTTTAGGGTTTTAGAAAACATTGAAAAGAGAGGGGAAATGGGTTACCCAATCATAAATTACCCAAAAAGTAGAGGGAAATAATATAAAGGATAGAAGAACATGGTAATGAAATTTCAAAGACATACCATATGAAATGAAAAACTTTAAAGGAAGACAAAAATAAGATTTCTCTTATGAGAATTCGGCAGCCTAACGATATCACTTAAAATTTTAAAAATGAATTGATGAGATAAAATTGGGTACCTCATAATATGAACATAAAAGGAATGTATTATGTAAATATAGATCATATCCCAACATAATAAAAAGGAACTTGAAAGACATTACATGAAAATAGAACTTGAAAATGAGAAGGGTGAAAGAATCCCTTACAAAAATTCGGAATCCTAACAGCGCCACTTAAACATTACTAAATGAATTGATGAGAGAAAGAGGGGGTATCTCATCATATAAAAATTAAAATTAGAGTAGGTTTAATATAAGATAACATCGCCAACATAATAACATGGAGCTTAAAGTAAATGATATGAAGTAGAATACATGGAAGGAAAGAGAGAGGTAGGATCCCTTACAAAAATTCGGCAGTCTAACGCCGGTACTTAAACAAAAATGAATTGATGAGAGAAATAGGGGGTCTCTTATAAAATTAACATGAAAAGGATAGTAGGATGAATATAAAAGAATTTACACAACATAATAACATGGATCTTAATATAAATGACATAAAGGAGAATACATGAAAAGAACGAGAGAGGTAGGATCCCTTACCATAAAGAGTAACATAAAAAACATGATGGTCAGGACCATGGGAGGCTTGAGGGAACCTTGGGAGGACTCCTTGGGAGGTAAAGAGACCAGAACGTCGTTGAGTATTATTTTTAAATAGAAAGGATGATAGAATGTCTTGGTATTTATTGGGAAAGTCAAGGGACAAGGCATTAATGGCCAAGGGACACCTCATTGGTTGTATTGGAAAAACCAGGGGCTTTCCCATTGTATTTTCCCATGTTATTGTCCACTTGGGACACCTCATACCTTATATTACTATTCATAAGTCTACCATAATTATTGAATAATTAATACATCCTTAATGATGTCATTAAACACCCAAAACTCCAACACTATATTTTCACTATTCACCGAAAATTCAACTTTCTCAGAAAAATCCAAAAATTTCAACTTAACCAAATATCGATGCTCTGATTTTGAAAAATAAACTCTATTTTATGAAAATAATTTTCTAAATATTTTTAATTTAATTTGTAAATAAAAACACTATTCACTTAAAATTCAACTCTTTCATGAAATCCCAAAAAATTCTCCCGAAATAACTAATACTTAAAAAATAATTTCTGAAACAATTATTTACCTATTTTATTGAATCAAATTACTTAATCGAGGTGCCTAAATTATATTAATTCTTTCTTTAAGTGAAAATACTAATCCTTTTGGTCAAAAAACTAATCCTAAGCATAAAATCACTATTCATAATTTACAATTCATCAAAAATTAAGTTGATCTTATTATACTCTAAATGTTATACTGAACACAACTATAGAAGACCATTTTTTAAAAATCATTACACATTTTTAATTATTTAAGGTTTAAATAATTAATTTTAAAATATCCTTTTTCTAAAATTCATCAATAATATGCATACTATATTTATCTGGACATTTGAAAATTCACAAACAACATTATAATAAGAAATCAAATATAATATTTAAATCAAAGGATTATACAATGTAGTTATGGTCTCATTACATAACCCCTTATAACACTAGCATATGACCTAAGAGTAAGGTGTGATAGGGTGATAGAATCTGGGGGCATCTTCTTATTGACCAATAGTTATATAACAGTCGAAACCCAATGGTCTTATTTTAATTATACTCATTTTATTAAATGAAACAGTTTTGTTGAGTATAAAATAAAATAACACATAAAGTTAGGAAACAAAATTTATTCAAAATTTCGGGTCGTTACAGTCTTCCCCCCTTAAAAAATTGCGTCCTCGCAATTTTAAAATTGGGCATGGAAATTTCATGGAAATTCCCACATCAAAAAAGAGTCAGTAAACTATTACTTTAACAGAAAGAAAGGTAAGTACAAAGGTCACCCGAGTTAACCCATACTAGGATTACTTGTAGGAAAACATGGATTTAGAAGAGAAAACAAAGGGTCAAAGTATGTTGGAGAGTGATTGAAAACATTATTTGGAGAAAAGTAACCACAATAAGATATCAAACTTATGATGTGTTAAACGATCTTTTATTACCCTTTAGGAAACGTAAACCAAAAACATTTTTGTTTTACGTTCATTTTCATAGTTTTGATGGATTTATTTAATACATAGAAGAAACACATAAAGAAATATATTTACCTTCAAGTAGAGTTTCATCCCTTAATAATTTTCCCCCAAGTCTAATATTTTCTCCAAAAAATAAGAATTCAAAAAGACTTGGTCTCATCAAAAGAACAAGAATCATCTTCTAGATAATCACATAATCCACAAAAGAGTAACTATATTTTTTCATTTTCATTAGTCATAAATTAAAGTAAAAAGGATAGTATGAGATAATATAATCTCCAAAAAGGATAATCATTTATAAAAATAAATATGACTATTAATCTCCAAAATTCAACAAAAGTACCCAACATTCCAGAAAGACCATTCAATACACAACCATCCTTAAAATTCTTCAGAATAATCCATACTAATATTGGAACCCAAAACTCAGAAGGATTTAATCACATAGTTTCCCCCCAAAAATATCATAACATTTATCTTCAAATAACATCGACTACTATTAAAGTCACATAATAAAGTGTAATTAACCTATTCATATATTCTCTATGCTAGGTTCATCATTTTCCATAAATAACCCAAATCACCATATATCCATAATAAATACATAAATTCCTAAAAAAATTCAACAATTCCTCATCAATTTAAATTTTGTAGTATCTTAGGCATATAGTACTCCAAAGGAGAAACCATTGTCCAAAATAACCTTTATCAATTAATCACCAAATTATTTTCCTATAAAAAGGATATCCATTTGATATAAGTTTCCAAAATAAAATTATTCTTGATCCATAAAAATAGAAGGAGCATTAGTCCAAAGGTAATAACAACAAACTCATAATGCCCATATCTTGATCGAATGGAAATTTTTTGTATATCATCATTCCTCAACCTCAATTGATGATAAAAAGAAAAAAGATCAATCTTAGAGAAGAATTGAGTCCCACGAAGAAGGTCAAATAAGTTAGAAATTCTTGGAAGAGGGTATTTGTTCATTACTGTGATCCCATTCGGTTCTCTATAATAAATGCATAGCCACATCGATCCATCTTTCTTCTTCACAAAGAGAACAGGTTCTCCCCAAGGAGCCCACTTGGTTGGATAAACTCTTTCTCCAAAAGATCCTGGAGTTGTTTCTTTAATTTCTCCATCTCTACATTTTGTATCCTATATGGGGTCATTGATATCAGATGAGATCTAGTTATGAGTTCGATGGAGAACTCTACCTCTCTTTCTAGGGGAGGTCCAGGAAACTCCTCCGGAAATATATCAACATATTCTTAGATGATGGGGACATTTTATAAAAGAATAAATACTTCATGAGAAACTTATTTCATTTATGAATCCTTTAACTAAAAAGGATTTTATTTATTAATTCTTAATTCTTAGAAAATTACATTTTTCTTTAATTTCCTTCACAATGATTCATAAAAAGCATGCGATTAACCAAACATATCCCCCGAGAGTGTCGTAACCAAGAGTGCAGTAAGTCCCATTGTCGTGTACCAGTTCCCATTCGAGTTTAGCTCAAAGTGGTGTTTTTGGGTTTTACCCCAATGTACATCTATGCCAGATCCACCTCTACCTGCTCGTATATAGTCTGGGATGTATTTTCTTGATAAACCACTTACTCAATACTCACCAAAATTCCATGAATATTTCCAATATTTAAACTTTTCTATAGGGTTATTCCTAAATTTTTCATATCCTGATTTCCATAAATAACTAAACTATACTTTGATACCAACTATAGCATCCCGCCTTTTTATTACATAACATTTCATTACATTTTACAAACAGAATATCTTTAAAGTCTAGTGTCTTGGAAATCAGGAACATAAAACATGAGAAAAACATAAAACATTCTTCTAAACCACTTGTAAGGATTATTACTTGTTAATCCTATGTTCATTACAAAATCTCATAACCTGGGAGCATACATCAATGGAATCAGTGAGCAGAAGGCCCAGCAAGGGAAACAAGAGAAACATTTTACATGTGAACTTGAGATACATCGATAAAGTCAAGATAAATAACTATAAGGCATGAGAAAAAGATCTTGAGGAATATCATAATAAAAATAACATGTTTCATTACTTGAAGATGTGGATAAAACTTGTTACTTATACAATCATTTCTATTCCACCAAGGTCCATCCCCAAGGTGTCATAAAAACATTACCAAGGTTATTAACCAAGGTATCGTTAAAATTGTAATCCCTAGAGATTACATCATTACCCAAAGAATTGGAGTGCTATCAAGGAGAAACCTTAAATTTTTATTTATCATCACGTGAGAAACATATATAATCATAAAAAGTTTCATAAATAACCCATATAGAATAAAATAAATGGGTTTTATTTCATAATCATAATGTTTTAAAAACTGCTTTTAAGACATGATCTTTATGTCATTTTAAACCCACAAAAAAGGAAAGTGGGTTTCATGTGTATAAATCACAATATTAAATATAGAAAATTTTTATATATATGTGAATACCACTGTAGAATAAATATCTTTTAGTATTCACTTAATAAAATAAAATAATTTGAGAAAAAGAGAGAGACATTTTGAGACGAAAATTCTGCAGCATAACGACTATGTTTTAGGGTTTTAGAAAACATTTAAAAGAGAGGTGAAATGGGTTACCCACACATAAATTAACCAAAAAACAGTATATGGACAGAATATAAAGGATATAAGAACATGGTAACGAAATTTTAAATACATACCATATGAAATGAAAAACTTGAAAGGAAGATAAAAAATAAGATTTCTCTTATGAAAATTTGGCAGCCTAATGATGTCACTTAAAACTTATAAAAAATGAATTGATGAGATAAAGTAGGGTATCTCATGATATGAACATAAAAGGAAAGTATTATGGATATAGATATCATAACAAAACATAATAAAAAGTAACTAGAAAGACATGACATGAAAATTGACATTGAAAATGAGTAGGGCGAAAGAATCCATTTTAAAAATTTGGCAGCCTAACAGTGGCACTTAAACATTCTTAAAATGAATTTATGAGAGAAAGATGTGGTCTCTCATCATATGAAAATGAAAAGGACATTATTATTAATATAAAATAAAATCCCCAACATAATAATATGGAGCTTAAAGTATATTACATGAAGGATAATACATGAAAGGAAAGAGAGAGGTAGGATCCCTGACAAAAATTCGGCAGCCTAACGGCGCCACTTAAACAAAAATGAATTGATGAGAACAAGAGGGGGTCTCTCATCAAATTAACATGAAAAGTAAAGTAGGATTAATATAAAATAACATCCCCAACATAATAACATATATATTAATATAAATGACATAAAGGAGAACACATGAAAAGAAAGAGAGAGGTATGATCCCTTACCATAAAGAGTAACTTCCAAAGTTCGAAGGTAGGGACCTTGGGAGGCTTGAGGGAAACATGGGAGGACGCCTTGGGAGGTATATAGACCATAAATTCGTTTAGTATTATTTTCTAATGGAAAGGATGTGAGAATGGCTTGGTATTTAAAGGGAAAGTGAGGGGACAAGGCATTAATGGCCAAGGAACACCTCATTAGTGGTATTGGCAAAACCATGGGCTTGCCCATGGTATTTACCCATGGTATTGGACACTTGGGACACATCATACCATATATTAATATTCATAAGTCTACCAGAAAAATTTAATAATTAATACATCCTTAATGATGTCATTAAACACCCGAAACTCAAAAATTATATTTTAACTATTTACCGAAAATTCAACTTTCTCAGAAAAATCCCAAAATTTCTCCTTAAACAAATATTGATGCCCTGATTTCAAAAATGAACTCAGTTTTATGAAAATAATTTTCCAAATATTTTTAATTTAATTTTTAAATAAAAACACAATTCAAAGAAAATTCAACTATTTCAGAAAAATCTCAAAAATTCACCAGAAAAAACTAATACATAACCAATAATTTCCGAAACGGTTATGTACCTATTTTATTGAATCAAATTACTTAATCAAGGTGCCTCGATTATATTAATACTTTCTTTAAGTTATATTACTAATCCATTTGGTAAAATTACTAATCCTAAGCGTAAAATCACTATTCATAATTTACTATTCATCAAAAAATAAGTTGATCTTATTAGACCCTAAATTTTATACTGAACATAACTGTAGAAGACCATTTTTTGAAAATCATTACAAATTGTTAATTATTTAAGGTTTACATAAATATTTTTAAAATATCCTTTTTCTAAAATTCATCAATAATATGCGTACTATATTTTTCTGGACATTTGAAAATTCGAAAACATCATTATAATAAGAAGTCACAACTTTTATTTAAATCAGAGGATTATACAAGGTTGTTATGGTATCATTACATAAACCCATATAACACTATCATAGGACCTAAGAGTAAGGTGTGATAGGGTGGTAGAATCTTGGGGCGGCTCGACCAACATTTCCCGAGTAGTGATTTCTATCAGCTTGAACTTATCGCAAAGGCGATTCCGTTCCAGCTTCACGTGATGAAGTTCGGCTTGGTTTTGTTCCAGAGTAATGCCCAAAGGTGCTACCTCCTTCTCGAGTTCTTTCAGATGGGATTCGATCAGCCCGAGAATACTTGATGGGACCATTGAATCTTCTTTCTATAATAATTAGTCAAGATCACTTGTATTTATAGACAATAATCGTAACATTTAGTTTCCCACAATTTTATTGACCAACAGTTATATAACAGTCGAAACCCAATGGTCTTATTTCAATTATACTCATTTTATTAAATTAAATATATTTGTTGAGTATAAAATAAAATAACACACAAATTTAGGAAACAAAATTTATTCAAAATTTCCCGTCGTTACATCTATTATGAAGAAAAGAATGTTGGAAACCATTTGAGGTAGGGGATTCATTACTTATCTATTATTTTACATGATACTATAGAGTTATTTCATTTTAACCTTTGATCCCAATTGAATTGACCTAATTAAATACTTGAACTGGATTAAAATAATCATTTTGATCTCATGAAGTCCTTTTCACTATGATAACCATTTGCCTCTTGATTTTCTAGATATTGTGATATCTATTCCTTTAATTTTAGCCTGTTGTTCTTGATGAAATTAGTAAAGAAATTAAATCTGTAATTAATTGATAATTAAATGGATAAAGATAAATATTCATGTAAATTAATCTGGTTGTTGTTGTTGTTGTAATTTGATATTAATAAAATTGATGCCGATGTGCATGTATAATTTAAATGGTTGTGAAACCTGAAGCATGTTGGTGATTTTGTTAAAGGAAAGTCGAATTAATTATTTAATTAATTTTTGGAATTTATGATAGATTGCAGTTTAGGTTTTCCAAAGTTAGAAGCTATTAATAATAAATTGGTTAATTCATGATGGATTAAAGACTATTTTTTTGATAAAAGATAGTGCCTGGTAGGGTTCTGATATACCCTATTTCTAGTAAAGGAAAATATCCTCATTCTTGAAGCTATAATAGCTCATTTCTTGTGATGGAATAATTTTTTGTTTATGGGCCTAGAGCCCAGTTGATATGATTTTTGTTTTCCTACTTCTTGTGTTCTAATGTGTGTGTGGATGGATGTTGCGATATGTGGGGGAAGAGACACCTATTGGTTGATACAGCAGTTGTCACCTAGAGTGGAGACATGAAATGGTTTAGGAATGTGGGTGTCTGGGAGGACACCAAAGATGATGAAATAGGTTAGATGTGAATGAAAGGATTCATATTGAATCTTATTGGCTATTTATCTTCTTTACTTTCCCCACTACTCAAAGAATCTTGTCTTGTGACCCTCCATCCAAAAATAGAAAAATATGCATTGGGTAATCCACATGCTTTCTAGGTTTAGTTTATCAAGGGAGGATGGGTCTATGCTCTTACTATAGGGGGAAAAGACTTGATGGGTAGTTCATCTACTCACCATGTTTATCCCCTTGTGTTTGGTATCTTAGAATGTCTTTATAGATTGCCTATGAATATGGGAAAGTAATAATTATGTTAATAAATGATTGAATAAATGATTTTAACCCATGGGGTTTCAGCTTACTGGGATGCAATGATGAGGTAATATTTCTAAGAAGCTGTTGACTTGGTTTGTTTATTCTTAGAGGGAATGAAACTTTGGTGGGTGGATAATGAAATAGAATGTTGAATTGTAAATTGTTAATTAATTTTTAAATAAATAATTTACATAAAGTTAAAATGATAGAAAGCATAGGGCTGATCCCTTATTTATAAGTTAAAATGATAAAATGGGATTGATGTAATGTAATAAATCTTTTAAAATGGTTGTATGCTTATAGGATACCCAGTCTTAGCAGTGGAAACCATGAATATGAGAGACATTATTTGTATTCGAGTCTAAGACTAGGTTATTCCTATAGTGTGGTTGTGACCTATAGTATATTTTGTACTTTTTTGTTTCTATATGCTACCCCACCCTATCAGTTAGGGAAGCTGACATCCTGGGGATTCTGAGCCCTCATGGGTGTTTCCCCAACATTCTGTTGGGATGATGGATGGATGACATCCCCTTCGGCCCCACTCTCTTCTCTTGGTTGTAACTAGTGATAGTATGCACAACAGTTAGTTCTCCCCATATATGTGTGTACATGGATGTAATGGATTGTGGTTATTTCATACACATATATTCTAGACATTTTTTCATTTGTGCTACTATAGTTATAACTTGTATAGGTTGTGGTGTCTTGAGGATCCTTACTCGGTGTATGGGTTTTAATGGATTGAGGAATAATACCCAATGTATGATACACGTTATGCGGGCTGTGGTGGCTCCTAGAAACTATCTGGTTACTTTTGGTTGCTTGGATGGTGTGGTGCTTCGCCCCGGTGTTCGCGGGAAAGCTTTGTGTTGCACGAGGTTCATGTGGTGGTGCTCGCCTAGGTGTCTTCGGGCCAAAATTTTGTAGAGAGATGGATTAGGATATGCGATGTTGGGGGAAAGTGGAAAACCATTGGGGAAGTAGTAGTAGGGTACCCTTGATATTCATTATTATATTATATACTCTTATATGCGATACATGGGGAGAGTATCCATGGTGAGTTTGGGAACTTAGTATACCTGTTTAGGTGATGAGTTAGTTTCACTTGTTGTTCACTATGCTTTAGCATGTTTTCTTTACTTTTTCACAAGAGGATCCGGGGATGATCCAATGTAGAATACTATTATATTCACCCTAGCTATATATAAACTATTTTTGTGGTCACTTGAATCAGGCTAGAGATCAAGCTAGTAACTACTATTTGGGGTAGTAGGAGCTATTCGAGCTTCATGGTTGGTGTAGTTTTTACTTTCATTTGGCACTTACAATTTTCCCTTCCAGTTATAATAGTTTTTCATGATATTAAAAATGTGTACTTGGGATTTCTTTTATATTGTAGTCTGATTTGGAGTTGATTGATGTCTATCTTATCCCTCTCTTCCACAGGTGTCCTCTTAGAGGGTAATGCCTCCCATTTGTGTATTTATTTTACTCTTGGTGCTAGTTTCTATCTAGGGGCTTACTAGAGGCAGGACTCGGTGGGGGGGGGGGGGGGGTCACATTCTCCATTCTCACATTACAGGCCCAAGAAGGGTACACCTTATGGGGGGGGGGGGGTCATGATAAATTCCCCTTCAATGAAATCACCCAATAATGATATCCATGAGAAGGAGGAAAAATAATAATATTAAAATCATATAAAATTGATGGAGATGTCCTGGTGAAGGACTCTATAGCAGTACCATGTTTCCCCAAGATTTGTTATCCGTTCCATTTTATAGCAATGATCTCCACTTATATTTATAGGTAATGATATTTCAAATGTCAACTTCCAACTCTGTATAATTAGCCTTTAAATCACTGAGGTAGCATGTAAAATTCATCAGTCATTAAACTTGATATCCAACTATGATTCTGGGTAATCATAATTACAATATCTTATTGACTCAGATTCTTAGTGTTATAGGATGTGTGATGCCATGATTTTTTATACTTCCCTCCCAAACATAATTTTATTCTTAAATTTTCATAATGTTAGATAATAAAACCATTCATTCTATGAAAATGAGTTTCGTGATGTGACATTTCCTTAAATAAGTTTATTTATTTCTATTCAACTTCATTCTACTAATGTCACATTGTGCTATTATTCTTCAATTTTCTTCAAATGAAATTTGGAATGCATCCCTATCATTAACATATAAATCTAATAATATTAGTAATTTTATAAAATTATTTAAATTATTTATAAATTTATTTTATTTAAGATGTATTTGTGAAATATTTTTATCATTGGATATAGAAGAAGAATCAAATTAATGTAAATGAAAACCAGTGATTGGGAGTTCTTACCATACTCCTTGGGAAAACTCCTTTTCTAATTGGATTAATCCTTCGAAAGGTGTTATTATGATGATAAAAAAAACTATAGGAAGTGTATAATAGATATGTTAAATTATTTTGGTATATATTGGTTGAGATAATAGGATTAAGGTGTGAGCTTATATGGGTTCATGAATGGGGTAAATTTATAGGTGAGAGTGGTGTAATTTTTTTAAATATTGATGTTATAATATTAAAATTTACTCATATTAAAGGAAAGTGGTTATAAAATTGAAAATTAGTTATGATTATAAAATTTAAGGTTCTTAAAATCCCTAATACTCCCATTTAGATATGAGTTTTTGTAATATGTTGAAACATTACCTCTTGATTTAACACTTAACGCTTTTTGACTTTTGCTATGGTGACTAATTTTTAACTTGGTAAATTATTTTTATACCCTAAAATTAGATTGAGATTTTTACCTAATATTGATTTGTTTAATTCCAAATACATAATACATTTTATTTAATTCTATTTATAAAACTGATTAAAATCAACATCAATATAAGTACACATAACACAATTGTTTTTACAAAAACACATTTTAAGCATAAAAATACATATTTAGTACAAATATTATGAATAAAATTAATAAACAAGATATTTACTCATATATAATTAAAAAAATGATTTTTATTTTATTTTTGAACCAATAAAAAACTGAATTGAATCTTGTTAATACTTAATTAAAGGAAAATGGAAAAAAATAATGTTTTATTAGAATAAAATATAACATAGGATCTAAAATGTAAATCATAGGTTTCTAATTTAAAAATAATATTTTTAAATGATTTATTTTACCCATTAAATTTTAATTTTTTCAAGAAAAATGATTTATAAATTTTAATTTCATGATTTTATCATGATTGTGTTATAAAAGTTATAGTATTTATAAAAACAGATTTTTTATTATTCACCAAAAAATTAACATTTTTAGAAAAATACCAATAAATCAAACTATAATAATTTTTAATTTTTGAATTCAAAAATTAATTTCATTTTATTAAATTAAAATAATAAATTCTAGGAATTTAAATTTAAAATATAAATATAAAATATTATGAAAAACTATTTTTATAGAAAAATAACTTTTTAAAACACAAGTGTTCTTAGTACTATATTATATCAATTACGAATTAAAAGTGTGCTAATTTTTTATATATTGAAACAATTAATTATAATAATTATTTAAATTTAATCAATTTAATTTATGAAAAATAAACTTATCACTTTACAAATAGTTCTTTTAAAAATATCCCTTTTAACGTTAATTAATTTTAATCTCATCCCATTAAATTTAATTATTCATCTTATTTCCTTTAAATGTATTATATTAATGGTATTATAACACATCAAATTATTCTTCAAAACACTAATAATAATATGTAAGGAATAAAGAATTTAAATATCAATTTAATTTACTTGATGTTTTACTCTTATTTTAATTTTCTTTATGATATTTAATATTTGGTATTCTTTGTGTTTGGGGAATTTTATTGAAACTGCGATTTTTCATTAAAATATTCCACTAATGTTGTGGAATCTCAATTCATCATATTTTAAAAACATTTGGATAATTATTTTTTATTTTGGATAAAATTTATATACTTATCTTTTTCTAAAAACAAGTTATAAAATTCATTGAATCATAACCCATATATATTGAATCTATTCATATTATTCATAAAAAACATTTTTAACATACAAGTTCTCTTATCATACAAGTGAAATGATATGAATATAAATAATCAGTACTTATATCCAAATGAGTTTTATATATTCATTTATATTCAAATATATGATGTAGGAACTCCTTTCTCCCTCACATGAATGAAAACTAGCAAATTGATCAATTATTCCCTAGATTTTGACCTCTTCCCTATATTTTGAACTCTTTATACAAAAAACATTTTTAAAATGTACATTTCGTATCCCATTGATTTATAAATGTAATAATTAATTTCTATAATATTAATAATTGACATGGAAAATACATGGAGTTTCATGAACCATTTTAGGTATCTTAGAGGAATCTATCCTATGGAATCATTAATACTTCTTCCTAATAAATATTGGTTTCAATGATTTTAAATAGACAATTGAAGAAACAATGTTGGACTCTACAATTAACTTTTCTTCTTCTTGTTTTAATTTTTTCCCACTTATACTATCTACAAACCACTAGAACTATTACATCATATTCCCTAGCTTAGTCTATCTCAAACCCTTTTACAATAAGAAGGTAACTATTTTTAAAAGTCATTCAAATTATCTATAAGAATATGGTTTTTTCTATCATGTATGGATAAATAAAATTTAATTCTAAATATTTATTTTGGATGCATTATGGATTCCTAATGAATTTATGGGAGATTTGGAGGGTGTTAGTATCTTTTTTGAAGCCTAGAGGCTCAATTTTTGGAAAAAGAAACAAGGCTTCATGATTAGTACAAACCACGCAAGCTAGTACACACAGTTTGATGAAATATATGAGGTCTAGAAAATGGGCTTCAGGAGGCCACATGGTTTGAGGAAGCCATGTAGAAAAGGGTTCATGCCTGTGCGTGTGGGTCTATAGTTTTTAGAAGTGGTGATTTTTGAGTTTTTTCACAGTTAGTCAAACTGTATGCATGAAACCATGTAGGGACCCACATAATCAGTGGTAGGCATAAGGTTGGCACACAGGTTTTCCAAATGTGCTGCTAAACCATGTGAACTAGTGTTTTTTTGAGTAAAATGACTAAAATTACCTTCAAAATATATTTAACTTATCCCTTTATCTTATTTCTCCTCAAAACAACAGTTTGATCTCTCTTTTTCACATTAGAGGTCCCAACATTTCATAACCTAGGTTCTTTGATCTCTCCTTCGTTCGAGCTCAGATTTGAGAACTGATGATATCTTTGGATTCATCTCGGAATGTTCTCTAATCCTTAGGCTTGTTTTAACACTATTATTTTTATCGGTTGTGCTAAATTGGTGCAACTTCATATGACATATTTTACGGAATTGATCAATTATTCCATTTTATTCAGATCCAATCCAAAGTAAGGGCTGATACTGGATGGGGAGAGTGATATGGATATATAACAGGTGGTCTATGAATTTTCACTAAATATTTATATTTTTTATAAATGGTTTTCATTGTTTGAATGTAGATTTCATTCGGTATATAGTAGGTGGTGTATGAATTTTACCTCACAAATAGTAGAAAGCCTTTGGAATACGGGGAGGAGTGCTTGAGACCATGTGGCCAACCTGGCTCAGATAACCATTGAGTGGCACCTGGGTCTAGGACATCACAAAATCTTATCAGAAATTTTCTATTTTCCATTATATTATTATGTTGGTAACATTCACAGGTGGTTAGGAATATGGTTGGAACTTATTTATAAGATATTTCTGGGAGTATCTAACCTGTGTTTGGGATAAATACCAAGTTGATTAGGAATGAGAAATTTTTCCCTTCTTTTTCTGTATTATAGTTTGTATAATTTCACTATTGGTTAATACACATGATTGTGCTATACTGATATTATTTATGGATATTATACCTTGGATTGGTATGACAAGGATCATTATTACATGAATCATTAAAGGCGCATAGAATTCACATGCCATGCTCATGTCATTAAATATAGGCGTATATAACCTCTTGCATTAATTTTTTCGCCTATGATTTTTGAGTGATCCTTGTTTCTTATATATGGTAGTGCCACTAAAATTTCACTATTGGGTATGGAATTGGTTATTTAATGTGTCAATGTCAATATAAATAGAATTTTCTTATATAGTTTGACGGTGTCATCCTAAATAGATATTTTCAACTCATGTCAGTAGTGTACCTCTAGTTACATGATATTCTATTAGGATATGATTGAGTGACTACATGTTTTAATTCATGAGGTGTATGAACCCTTGTTAATTATAAAGAGTAATTTACCGAGTCACGCCATTGAATATTTCCTGTTACATTCCCAGAATGGATATATATGTGGTAGAATGAAATTAAATGGGTGTCACTTTCAGTTATAAGGAGTATGAGCCCTTAATATCGAAGAATGATGACCCATTTAATCAAAATTTGATATATGTAAATAATATAATATGATCTTTAAATGTAAATCATGACTTATAAAATCAAATGGTTTCCATTAAATGAAGAGGCAAGGCTCTACTAACACTTCACATACTCGAACCCCTATAAATTAGAACAATTAACAATACATGGCCTTCTAGGTGGGTAGTTGGGTTAATACCTTGGGTATTGAGCCCTTAAAATTATAATATTCTTCTACTAATGCTTATATATATTTCAAAATATTGATCTGAGGAATTCAATTAGAATTTTAGAGCTATGGAACCACAACATCCTCATATTGTGTGCTAGGAGGGTGGTGACGATAATGATCCATAGATAGTGGGGCCTAAGCCGAGAGTCTTACTTATATAAGTGACACTTGAGGCACAACCTTCTATACCTAATACTAGAAATTATTCTTAGCTTTGTGAAAGTTTTTCATATCTGATGTAGTATATATAGTGTGCTCCATGACCTTTTCCTACTATGTCTAATTTGACTCATGAGTTACAGAAACAACATCCTTCTATATTTTTTGGGGATGGTAGTCCAAAGACCAATGAGTGTTTGTTAGAGGCCCCTCTTTTTATCTTTGAGCATATAGAGATGATTCTAGAGATGAGGGTCAATATTTTCACCTATATGCTGCGTGATTATACCAAGCGTTGCTGGAATGTGATTAATCAGGTTGGTCATCATCAGGGCATGGTATGGGTGGACTTCAAGAATATATTCTATACTTACTTCTTTCAGTATATGTTGAGAGTTTACTGAGACAGAGTTTATATAGGTAGAGTAGGTAACTATGTTTATTATGTATTATTCAATGTGTTTTATTGAGTTTTAATGCTTTTTAATACTTTATATGGTGATGAGAAATCCCAAGTGAGACTTTTCTAGAAGGGGTTTAAGTACTCCACCCGCTTTTGGGTGAATGTCTTTCACCAACCTACCTTTTTTGAGAATGTAAATCAGGATCTTATCACAAAGAAAATACTAAGAGAAGCCGATAGTACTGTGAATATAGGTTCTGTTCCAAGGAATGGAAGTAGTTGTTATAGTAGTAGTAAGCGCAACCCTTTGGTTTCTCATCATAGTAGTGGAGTACAGAGTATCCACACTAGAAGATTTTTTATAAACCATCAGTTTTGGAGATAGGGGTATCTAAAGACTCAGTATGATAGAGACCCTCTTGAGTTCCATGCTTGTGGCTGTATTGGTCATCTTAAAAAATTATATCAAACCTTTTTATATCTTTCAAGTGGAAGACGATCCTCACCAGTTCCTACTTCAGGGGTATGATTAGTCATGAGACGTTAGGTGGGGAGTTGGAGTAGAACCTAAAGGAATGTCTGAGGAAGAGTTTAGGTTTCTGGTAGCCAGACATCTAATTATCATAGTTAGTAGAGAAGATCTACTTAAGGTCATCTAGCTTTAGCAAATGACTCTAGATTAGATCATTTTCATGTCTTATAACAGATACATAAGGACAAGTGTGAAAGACCATCTACAGTATGAGGTACTATTCTAGTAGTCTCAACTATCATATCAGATTTATTAAATACATGTGATAATCATTCCTTTATATCTTTATCTACCATGGAAATACTTGGTCTTGAGATTCAATACATATATTGTGTGACGACCCAGGACACAATATTGGGAGTGAAGTCAGAAGGAGTACACCAATGCAAGGAATGTCCCATTGAGTTAGGTAGTTATCCCTTCTTATGGGACCTATTCATACTCAAGATGATATGTTTTGATGTCATTATTGTAATGTATTAGTTGGCTCCATATCATGCCTATGTGGACTTATATCACTGAAAGGTTTCATTTAAATCATTAGAGGGGAAAAAAATTCTTCACAGGGGTGAGTAAAATGTTCAGTCATGTAGAGATGGACTAGAGAATCGTTAGATAAGTGGGGTGACCACCCAAATTCATAGTCATTTCAGGGAGGAGAAGGGCTTAACTCGGAAATATTTTCCTCCCATGGTAGATCATTTTAAGGAAATCTTTCTTGGGGATTTTTCTGTATTTTACCCTAAAAGATAGGTAGATTTTATTATTGATATTTTTCTAGGAGCATCTTCTGTGTCCACTCCTCCATATGGGATAAAACCTACCATGCTCATGGAGCTCAAGAGGTAGTTGGAGGATTTATAATCCAAGGGTTTCGTCCAACCTAGCACCTTTTATTAGGGTTAACCCATGATTTTTTCTATGAAGGCATACATGACACTTCTCTTATGCATGGATTACTGATTTTTGAGAAATATTATGGTTAAAAACTAGTATCCAATGCCTCCAATAGGTGATATATTTGAATAGATATGAGGAGAATTAATATTATTGGTGATCCACCTAAGAATGAGCTATCATCTGGTGTGATTTGGGACTTCATGCATACCCTCTACAACATTTTGGAGTAGTTTTAGTTATTGTGTGTATCTTATTATGTCATTAGGTCTTATGAATGATCTTTTCATTTTCATTTCTTTAATGAATAGGGATTCTCACCCCTATCTAGTCTCTAACATTATGGTTTTCATGGATAAAATTTTGGTATATTATCATACTTTTTGTGACCATGACAAAACATTGAGATCATTTCGAATGAAAATTTTTACATATTGGGCCATGCTATCTCACAATCAGGAGTATCTTTTGACCCAAATAAAGTGATTACTATGGTTTACTGGGAGAATATCAAGAATGTTTTTGATATATAGAGTATCTGGGGTATGGATGGATATTATAGTAATTTAATACTAGATTTTCATGCCATGAGACACCTCCTACCAATCTTACAAAGAAGGGTGTGAAGTTCTTATGTTCATAAATGTGTAGTGAATCCTTTAATGAGTTAAAAGGAAGGATTTTTTCACCATCGATTGTGATTATAATAGAGACTGGAAGAGGATATAAAATATTCTGTGATCTATTAGGAATCTTCTTGGGGGGGAATTAATGATGTAAGAAGATATATTTTCTGTATATGGTTCTCGATAGTTGAGACATAATGAGAAAAATTACCCAACACATGACCTGGATCTAGTAGCTATTATCCATGACTTACAATTCTAGAGAAACTATATTATGTGTGAGTGATTTGTGTTATATAAAAACCACAATAGCCTCAAATATAAATTTACACAGTGTTCATTTAATCTCATAAAGGTAATTTGAGTCGAATATCTTCAGTCCTTCGATTTACATCATGCCTATACACCTAGAAAGGGAAATGCGGTGACTGATGTGTTGAGTTAGAAAACCTAGGCATATTCCATCTAGGAATCCAATGATGAATGGAAATTTATTGACCTATTCTTTGAGTTACAATTGGAGTTTCATGAAAGTAATGAAAAGTATTATCTTACAGCCCTAGTAGTTACAACTTCACTCCTTGATAGGGTGAATAACAAGAAATTTTAAGATTCTATTGGCCTGGTGGTATAGGATATTATAAGGTGAGGAACCACATATGGATTGCTCTATTGATAGAGTTTATATCCTATGTATATATGGTCATGTATGGTTTCTTATAGATATGAGTTAGGAACTTATTCATGAGTCCCACACCACTTAGTTGGGAAGTTCATCTATGAATCTATAAGATGTATTAGGATATGCATACCTAGTATTGGTGGCCTGAGGTGAAATGTTATCTAATAGGGTTTAACACTAGGTTTTTCACCTATCAATAGATGGAGGAGGATAATTAATGGAATATAGTCTTTTTATACCAATTAATCTTCCTAGAATGGAAATGGGAATATGTTTCTATGGATTTTTTAGTTGGTTTACCGTTGTCATATCGAGGTAGCGACAATGTTTGGGTAGTTTTGGATTGATTGATGAAATTATCCCACTTCCTTCCCATTTAAGTGACATTATTAGTTGATGAATAGTGAATATTTTATATCAATGATATTATATGATTACATGGGGCACCGCACACTATTATTTTAGATAGGTATTCTCATTTCACATTGATATTCTAGAAGGGGTTACATAGAGCTATGAGTACTTAGTTTCTCCTGAGAACATCCTTTCATGCTTAGACAAATGACCACTTGGAATGGATGTTACTCATGTTAGAGGACATGTTATGAGCATGAATCCATGATTTTTGTGGTTCTTGGGAGAAAAATGTTCCTCTCATCATGTTTTACTATAATAATAGATTATAGGATATGATTTAGATAGATCCCTATGAGGCCTTGTATGATAAGCTATGCTATTAACCCATATACTGGTTAGAGGTATGATAGGGACCACTACTGGGTTTTTTTTCTCATTTATGAGAATTTAGATCAATTTAAAATGACTGGGAAGTGAATATCTACTCATTAGTCTAGATAGAAATCATTTGTCGATTTCCATCGATGAACTCTAGAGTTTGAAGTCAGGGATCATGTTTTCCTATGGGTATTTCTCGAGCTTGGGCATAGATAGATATTAGGAAAAGGGATGTTATAAACATTATATTTTGGGCTATTTGAGATTCTTGATAGAGTTGGACCGGTATCCTATCTATTGCTACTACCTCATAGGTACCATTCCATGCATGACATCTTCCATGTTTCATAGCTTCATCGTTATCATGCTAACCCATCTCATACTTTGGTCCCGAGGTGGTTGAGTTAGATGTTGATGCTTAATTTGAGGAGTATCATATACACGTCATTGATTGGAACATAAAGGCTATGTGAGGCCATTCTGTCAATTTATTATAGGTATAATGGAAGGACAACGATGTACATGATGAGACTTGTGAGGAAGAGGTTGACTAATGTGCTCAATGGATGGAATTTTTCCCAGACATCATTCTGCTTCCCTTGGATGGTGAACTTAGGGAGGAGTTCCTTAATAGGGAAATATTGTACGAACCAGGTTGTTCTATCAAGTATGGATCCTTTAAATTTAGGTACATCTCTTTGTTTTGGACCTATTAAGGATTCATAATAATGTCGTGGGAGTTATGAGGGTGTCTAGGGCCAGTTCAGAGCCTGAAGGATAAATATTTGGAAATGGAAATTGGGTCGTACAATTAGTAGAAACCGTGAAATAGAGTCCACAAAATTTTAGTTTCCATGTGAGATCTAGAAAATGGGATTTAGGATGATGCTTGGTTTGAGGAATCAATGTATCCAGGGGAACAATACCATTTAGGTGGATCTATTGTTTTTTGTATATGGGTTTTTCATGATTTTTCCATGGTTAGTCAAACCGTGCAAATGAAACCATGTTAGGCCCCTCCTTAGTTAGTGGGAGGTGCATGATTGGTGCGTGGTCTGGATAACCATGTGGCCAAACCATACGACCCATTGATTTTTGGGTAAAATGACTAAAATTCCATTAAAAATATATCAATATTCCCTTTCTATTATTTCTCCTCTAGTGGATAGGTTGATCTTCCTCCTTCATGTTGGAGCTCCCACCTTGGTAATGCATAGGTTCTTTGATATCTCCTTCATCCGAGCTCAGATTCAAGAACCGTTGGTCTCATTAAATTCCTATTTGAACAATCTCTAATCATTAAGAACAATTCACCATACTTATTTCTATAATATTTCTTAATAAGTTGAGAGATCATATTCAATGTTCGTATGGTATAAATATGTTCTCCCATTTCATTTTGATCTAGTACAAACTAAGGGATGATAGTGGACAAGGATAGTGCTACAAGTATACAGGTGGTCTATAACTTTTCCCAAAAAGCCTAACTATTTTATAAAATGTTTTCACTGTGCACACATTGATTTCATCGGGTGTTGATTATTTAATTCACATTCCATGCTTATAATCATTGTTCTCATATTCTAGAGCCCTTTCCATATGTGATCAACATGATGTAAGAGGTTATAAACTCAACAACTTCCACCCCAAGTTGGTTGATTCATTAATTAATCCTTTTTAACCCACGTGGGTTTATCTGATACACCGTTTGGGTGTGTGACATGAACATTCTATTTTCAAGAAAACTAAAATTAAGTAAACAATGGACAAATAATGGATAGAACATTAATCGTTACCACTTTAACCTTCTAAGTCAAGTGTTCCAATTAATTAACGAACTTTTAAATATTAAATGGAAATTATATTTATAAATATAAAAATTCCTAGTTAATTATAAATTAATTGAATATGGTTTCATGTCCATAACTCACCATGTTAAGATTATGGATTTTTAAGTAATAGACCAAATAATTTAATATGTAATAAATGTAATAATTGGTATCATGTCCTAATTAGCCTTATTACCTAGTATGAATGGAAATTGAATGATCCTACTGAATTATTATTAGGAAATATTATTAAATGGACAGAATTATATAATTAATTATGTATAATGAAATTATTTTATATGTACCATTTTATTTTTATAGGAATGTTCATACATGATCTAGAATATGATTCCGAAGGGAATGACTTAAGAACCTAGGGGATGTGATTTTGATTCAAGATGTCTGTTTTTCCAAGGGAGATACCCACCTTGAAACAAGGTCCTTATCTACTAGATAATTCCCACCATGATGTCGTAGGATCCCTTCACTATCTTCTGGGTATTAGGATACCTTAGATACACGTGATTGATCTAGCTTAATGTCTTTCGACTCATGCCGCCACAGATAAACCCCATTGGTCTTAGTCATGCTTAGACCATTTTACCTTAGATGATACCCCTATAATCTTTTAGAACTACTTAATATGGAATGCCTTAGGTGATTCCCCTTGGATTACACTCAATCCCCTTATATCTAGAATGCATGTTATTACTATGAGTTAGATTGACCCTAGAGGTTAATGATTCCTTGGTTATTACCTTGGATACATTTTTATTATTATCATCATTATAAGATTTCTTGATTTTATCTTAGTTCCCTTATAATATATTATTTCAATTTTGTTACATCTCATGTGACTTATCCATATAAACTAAACATTAATGAGATAATTAATTGGTCTTATGTTCAGATACATTTCTAGTTGAGGTAGAAGAAATTACAATTATCATAATGGATTTTTTTTACATTTATATATATACCTGCACACTATCAATTTATATTCATATACTAGATGTTACAGACTCAGTTGGTGGTGGACTACAAATATTTATCTCACACCTTATGTAGGATGCCATTGGTACCCAGGAGGATTCCATGTATGAAGGTGTTGAAAAGGGGTTGCATCTGTCATTGGACACCTAATCTTGATTGTTTTCTTAGGATGTAGATTAGTTATTGATGATTGAGATGGATATTGGGATGATGGATTAGTTTTTGGATTCTGTTTTATTCTTTTTCATAACATGTATTTCTCATTTCCATATATACATGTTTTCTATTTTTATGGAATCATGACTTGACATTATCATCTGTTGGATATGATTTAGTTTCAAGTTTTTTTTTATTATTTTGTTCTTGAATGTTTTTCCTTACTTCTGTTGCAAGTTAATCTATTTATATCACTTCTACTATTTATCAGTTATTGTATATTCTCTATGATCCACTTTGACACGAGGGAATAGTCTCACCATTGATACACCCTAGGAACTCACTGTTAGTCGGAAGCCTCTAGTGTATAGGGAGGTCCTGTTGAGGCCATGTTGGAAACCAGTCTTGGGGAGCCTCTAAGTGGTACCCAAGTCTTGGATGTACAATTTTCAAAACATTTCCACTAATGATAATAGGATGCATTCCATAAACATAATATGCTGGTATCTCCAAGTCATTAGCATACTCAATCATATTAAGAATACTAGTAAAGACTAAAGTTCTTTAGGTCATTTTTCATTGAATACCTATGAAACTTCAAAATATTCATTCAATTATTCTTATAATAATTTATATTCAACTATTAAGAAACTTCAATAATTTATTTTTTTGGAAGGTGTTTCTATAACACTTAGAATCATTCCTAACTTAAGATCTTTTCATTAGTTACTAGTCTTATGATTTTATTATATTCGATCAAAAATTACATTTTTATTCAAATAAGGGTGTGAAACCCAGGAAACAAAGGGTGGTCACGGTGGCCTAAAGTGGTGGAGCCCAAGGGCGTCCCCTTGTACAAAAATACTACATTCCTTGGGTAGAGATCCCAGTATATAAAACACCAACAAAGGATCCTCAAAACTACTCCCCTGTGACTGGGAGTCCTTGGACAAGTTAGCCTCTCTAAAGATGTGGCGAACCAATAGTCATGTCTTAATTCCAACCAGAAACATTGAACAAGGTAAGTCAGGTGCCAGGGAGCCTCCACCTTCCCATTTAACACCCGAACAACCCTCTCAAAATCTGACTCCACTTCTGAAAAACTCAACGAAAGACTCTTGAAAAGGGTGACACCAGTGTGAATTGATTTCATTTCCGCACCTAAAGAGCTTCCCAGACCATAAAAGCTGCTGAAAGAGAATAAAACTGAACCAAACTTATCCCTTAGCAAACCTCCCGTACACATCTGCCCATGCATAAATGAGACATCAACATTAAGTTTGAACACTGACATGGGCGGACTCCATTTGATCCAACAACCCACATGACAGTTTTGTACCAAAGGTCTGTTGAGCAGTCTCTAACAAATATAGGACTACAGTCCACCTCTGATCAAGGAACCCAACATGGGAATCAACAACATCATCCTCACATGTAGATAAGATTGTGAAGGTCAGGGATCATTCCTCGCTTTGTTCCTTTCCTCCCACAATGTCCAGAAGAGAGCACTAATAATGATGCTACTAATCTTGACATCAAATTCAACTCTTTATGAATCTAGGAACCAGCTCACGATAAAATCATGCTTGGAGGTGCATGAATCGTTGAGATGTCCCCAAATTCTCACAGCAGACCAAAGAATATTGGCCCAATCACTTTTAATAAAAAGATGAAAGATCAACTCTGTCTGGGGATTGGAGCAGCAAACACAATGGGATGCCATGTAAATCCCCTTACTCTGGATATTATCCTCTATTGGAAGCACCTGGTTGCGCACCCTCCATATACAGAAATTCATCTTAGTCGGCACCTCCCTGCACTAGATTCGGGTTCCCCATATGTCGTCCACTCTCCCTGTATGAAACAACGCCCAGTAGTCGTGCCCGTTGAAATGACCTATCAGTGATCCTGTAAAACAACACCGATCAAGCTCCTCAGAAAAAACCATCTCTTTAAAGGTGGAAAACTAATCCATGTTTAAAATTGCTTCAAGAAAGTTGGGGAAGCGTTTTTCCTCCTTAACTGTCATCCTTGGAAGAAGACAACATGGGAAAAACAGATTCTCACCGATCCAGAGGTCCCTCCACAAGCTGATATCTCCTCTCCCTAACCCCTAACTTGATGTGTCTTGAAGGATCTCCAAATAGCCCAGAATGTATTTTTCCAAATTGGAATGTTTCCATCTGTCCCACTCCTCCCAGTGCTGGACATATTTTGTTCTGAGGATTTTGGCCCAGAGTGACTTCCCTTCCAAGACCACCCATGCCAAACGACCTTGAATTGCCTGCATTGATAAGGATACATCCCTAAAGCTGACTCCTCCCTCCCCAACAGCTTCGCCAGATGGCTCCATGCAGCCCAATGAGCGCTGCCCGTAGCATTGTAATCTCAAAGGAATGAGTTCATGAGCTTTTCCATCAATGAAATAACTCCGTTGTGGGGAGTGATGATGGATAAGACATGCATCAGAATTGAGAAAAGGACATTTTTGATGAGCGAAACAAATCCCCCAAATGAAAGGAACCTGTTTTTTCAGCTGATAATCCTCCCAAGTAATTTGTTGATAGGCTCATCGAAAAATATCTTTTTGACCCGACCATTATAAATAGGTGCTCTGAGGTAGATCATTGGAAAATGCCTCCACTGAATTCCCAGAATATCCTGAATGTTCTAGGCCCTCCTTCTTGAACATCTATTGGAGATGAAGACCTTCCTCTTACCAAAATTGATATACTGACCGCTAAGGCTGCCATATATATCCATAGTCTTCGCAAAATTAATAATAGAAGATATCCCTCCATTAAAGAAGACAAGAATATCATCAGAAAATATGAGATGTGAAAATGTGTCATCAGAGGCTTTGGAGTGATACGGCCAAATCCTCCCTTCCTCAATACCACGGAGTAAATTCTGTGAGAGAGCTTCCTGGGTAATGATAAACAAGATGGGTGAAAGAGGATCTCCTTGTATCACCCCCTCACACTTTTGAAGTATCCAAAGCCTTTACCCAACAAAGAGATGGAGAGCCATGGTGAAGAATAACACCGAAAGAAACAATCGCATACCCATTTGTGAAGGTCGAGTTTCCTCATGACCCGAATGATAAAGCTTCAGTTGAGCTTATCATACACCTTATTCATATCCACTTGGACAATAATATTGGATCCGATTACATTTTTATTAATATCTTATGAAAATTCGTTTACAATACCAATCACACCTTGAATACCCCTCCCCTTTATAAAGAAATGTTGCTCCTCGAAGATCACCTTTGGAATCACCATGCTTATCCTCCTAGCAATCAGTGAAGCCAGAATCTTGTAAGACACATTACATAGACCGATGGGCCTAACATGATCTATAAATGAAGGATATTTGACTTTAGGAAGAATAATAACTCTGTAGGAGCAGGTACTCCTTCCAATGGATCCACCCCTGAAATAGTCTTGAATAGATTCAATCACATGAACTCCCACAAACTCCCAAGCCGCCACGTAGAAACTCCCCTGAAAATCGTCCAGTCCCGGAGCGCTTCCTAGAGGTATGCTATGGATAGTGTCCCAAACCGTAGCGCCTTCCGGAATAACCATGACGCTATTGGTGTCCTCAGTAGTAATCCTGTTGGGAATACAACCCATGAAGACATCCTACTCATTCTCCGAAACTCTATTCGACTTGTTCTCTGGGTTAACGCCTACTAACAAGAATTTGAAATGATCCAAATCCAACCTTACAGAAACCTTGATATCAGAAGTGTACGATCCATCCTTCAGCTTGATGTTGATTTTCATATTCTGCTACTCCTTCAAACAAGCATCAAAAAAGGCGGTATTCCAATCCCCCTCTTTAAGCCATTTGATCCTAGAATGCTGTCTATATCGTCTTTCAATATCCAGTAGCCTACTAGCCAAGTAAGATTGTTTATCACATAACACTAGGAAAACACTCTCATCCCACCTTTGCTAGATCTACTCCTCCAAACTATCAATTTCACCATGGAAACTCTCCACAGAATTCTCCATGATGGGATTACTAGAAACCAACGTGATATGTCCACCTTGAGGTGCATCAACCGCCCCTCGAGCCCAAGCCATGCCCTCCCCTCAGCTTCATATTCCCAGGAGAGCATCATAATTTTAATGAATCCATCCAGGCAATGCCAATTGGAGGAATACAGGAACACCTCAGATTTCTGCCCCCCTTTCTTGAGCTCAACCAGGAGGGGATTGTGATCCAATAGTGCTCTAGAAAGGTGAGAGACTGACGCCTGAGTGAAAGATTATAACCCCTGGATATTGGCTAAGCATATGTACAGCCGACTCCAAATCCACCGAGCCCCCTTGCGGTTATTACACCAGGTAAAATTGCACACATTAAAACCCAGATCTAGAAGGCCCTTATTAGCCATGAAGCTTCTAAAGTCAAGCATACCATGGGAAGTGTTAACCACTCCACCCCATTTTTTAGAAACATCAAAAATCGTGTTGAAGTCACCGCCGATAAACCAAGGAAGACCTTATGGATTAAAGGACTCAAGGTATTCCCAAATCTCTCTTCTTTCCTGCATATCAGTACTGGCATAAACTAAGGAGAAAGAAACAATGATACCTTTGACCTCGAGCCTCACCAAAACACATTGGCTCGTAACCTGGATCAGAGACACCTTAATACTGCACTTCCAGAGAATCCAAATATTCTTGTTAACCAGTTGGCCATAAAAAAAGTACCTGAATCCAAACTTGTTCGTGAAAAAACCGATTCTACTGACATCCTGTTTAGGCTCTAGAATGAAAGACAGTGCATCACCATATCTCTAGACTTCAGATACCATCAAATCACACTTTTCATGTCCTCCCAAACTGCGTGCATTCCAAATAATCAACGAGATCATTAACAACTGGGGTTCTTGGCCTTATGTCCATTGTTTCCTATTCTCGAGAGAAAGAGATTCTTGCTACACTCATATTTGTACATTGATCAAGTGACCGGTATGGACAAGCCTTCAGAGTGAGAGCCCTTCTTCAGAATAAGAATCTTCTTCTTCAATGGGATGTCCACTTCTTCCAATAGAGTGATTCTATTTTCTGTGGATGAATACAGTGACACAAGAGCCGCCTTCTCTTGAAACTGGGATAAAAACACCAGACAAGAAGGCTTTCTATGAGAAGAAGTGATCTCCTTCTCCACCCCTAATGACATTGGAGACCTTGAAGAAAAATCAGGGTCAGCCACAAGACGAACCACAGAGGCCAAGACTAAAGATTTGAGTTTTTCTGGATATAGAAGAGTGGAAATATGGATGCCTAGTGGTGAAGAAACTACCCCCTGGGGATACTTGGATCGATCCACGACGCAAAGAATCTCTTCCTAAAGGAATCGACCGAAGCCTGAGTCTGATCCATCAAACACACTAACGACGACACCGACGCAGATGCATCAGGTTGCAATGGTAATGATTTGGACAGAATGATATTTTACAACAAAAAGCTACCCTCCTAATCTGTTTCCATAATGTTATTTAACTTTCCCACCAAGTGGTCGACATCATTCAAAAATTCAAAAAGAACCGTTGAATCATTGGATTTTTCCAACGCCACTGAGGAAGATGATGACCTATCCCGATCTGCTGACGCCTCGCCAATGACACCCTCTAAATCTGACCTGAACTTTGATCCAACCACGACCTTGGCTGAAGAAGAACCCAGAAAATTTTTAGGGGCACGCTGGGAACCTTCAGATTGAGGTATCGCCTTCCCCTTCCTGCAAAACTCCACCAAATTGTCTTGGAAGCCGCAGATTGAGCAAAACCTGGGAGGTGAAAGGAACACCAACCATTACCACCATTTGAATCCCTTAGGAGACGATATGAGAAGGTGCGAGGGAAACTTAACTGAAAGATTCATTTCTACACAAATGTGGGGCTGTCCGTATCCAATAACCTCTCCGTATTCGGGTCTAAGGAAAGGTATCTCCCCAACTCATTTCCCATTTCCACTAGAATAGAAGGGTTGTGAAATGGAAGGGGAAGACCTAGGAGCTTAATCCAGACTGCAACCATGTACGACTCTCTACCATAATGACACTCCCAAGACTAACGAGATAAGGTGAAATGACGATCACCACAGTTTCTTTCCTCCATTTCACAAGCATGCACAAAGTCTTCTTTGCTGAAGAGATGAATAAAGAATACAAACTGGGAAAGTTCCGAGACCTCCACAGGATGTTGAAGACCCCAAGAATCCACAAAGGATCTAAAGACCTCCAGAGAGGGTTTGACGAGTCCGAACTGAGCCACCAAGGATAGGTTATGGAAATCAGCACCATCCTGCATCTCTTGACCAGAAACCACAACCACTGGAGCTCCGTCCATGCATTCCGCATCTCTGTGCTCCAACCGAATTGGTGGAATACTGCGCAATCCATTCACGCCTGCAGATGAACCCCCATAAACCACCTACTTGAAAGACCTCTCCATCAATTTTATTATATTAATATTCTCCCTCTCAAGGTTTTATTCCATTGTTAATCTTTACACTGATGTTTCTATTAATTTAAAACATAATATTTTATCATATGAGAATCATGTTTTATATTCATTTAATAAGTAATCTTATTAAATATACTCTCACTAACATGGTGACCCATCTTAAAAAATTCATCATAACCATTAGTGTACCAAGATCCATATTTCATCATGAAATACCACAGTTCAGCTATGTAAACAAGGCATGACAATATTTTGAAGATAAATATTGTCAATCAGATCATATATGAATATTAGATAATTGAATGGATAACTATTTATCTCAATCCAACATGTTAATTAACTCAAATTTACCCCCCATTGTATCCTTACAATTACATTTTTATTTCAAAATTACTTTATTTAATTAAATAATATAATCCTGGATCACCCAACCATGACATAAAACAACACAATTAGATGATTGAGGTCTTGTAGCTTTCTATTTTATAATTAATCTAAAGATTTTTATTTTGAAGAGGTCATAATCTCACCATCTTATCTCATGTTATTCCATTTATATATAAACGTTTCTAATTATTTAATTTGGGATCCTATTCTTTATTCCAAACCAAGATGTTCAAACAATATTGATGTGTAAACATTTACACAACTCATATCTTGTGTCACATACCCATTCCAAAATCCAAATATATTTATGCATATTCAAATTCATCCCATGCGAAAAAGCACTTGAATATAATTTATATAATTTTTTATAATTATATGAAATAAAAAATCATTATATTCTTAATCCTGGAGCCATATATAGCCAACCCTCACTTTTCAAGACCTGGAATAATCCTCTTAGTCAGTGAATTGTCCGACTCAAAGTCCCTCTACCCAAGGAAACATTAATCATGACAGAATTCAATACAATAATAATTATAAAAACTAATATTTATTTGTAATAATCTACTACTTAATTCAATCTCCCAACTCAATGTAATATATATTCAAGGTACAAGAAAACAAATTTTTTTTATCATACTTAGAATGTAAATCCTTAGATGCATATATGATAATCTATAGAAGAAGTTCAAAAATTTACACTAAATAATAAAACCATTCATAATATAAAAATTATATTCCTAACTATCAAAAAAGAAAACAACATTAAATAAATCAAAAAAATGACATACTTAAACATGAGATAAACATTTATGAATAATTCATAAATAAAGCTAATAATAAACACTTTATAATTTTATCCAACCTTATAGACAATTCATAATTTTGAATATAAACGTGTTATATTCATTTATTAATATCAAATCATTTATATTATTCTTTATATTAAATTTTACATGAATATATGATATTAGGTTAAATATTAACATTTTATAATTTCACTATATCATTTAAAAATTTACATAATTTAAATATCACATGTTTATATCATTTAAACCTTGATCAGATCAGTCTTCAAAACAAATTTTGAGGTGGTTTAAATAATATCTCAAAATAAGGATTTAATTTTAACAATTAGAATTATGTATTATAGAAAATAAAAAACATAAATATAAACTCTTTTATATTTACCCTTATTTTTTAATTTATAACAAATTTATAAATAACCCATATAATTTATAAATAATTTTTTTTTCAAAATTTTAATACATTCCATATAATTGGTAAAGTGTATTTTACCATTTTGATTGAATATTATGGAATATTTATTAATAAATGTTTCATAAAAAATTAATTAATTAATTATAAACATTTCATAATTAAGTAATTTTAAAACTATTTTATAAATTAATAAATATCCCAAATAGAATTTTTATTATAATTTGAAAATTAAAAATTTAAATTCATAATTTAACTTTAAGAAAATTATTTTTTCTTTCAAATCATATATAATTCTATAGGATCAATTATAAAATATTATTTATAACACTACAACACTTAATAGATTTAAGTTATCTCTGTTGTATTTTTTGAATGATGACCCAAGAATAACATTTTTAACTTTTTTTGGAAATGGTAACACCCTTACATATTCGAGGATCTAGTGGTGTAACCCTTATGCATCTGGATATTTTCATATCAAGGGTTTCCCTTTTATGTATAAGGTGCAGATTATTGTGTATAAAGGGAAGTAGTGGTGTAATTCTCCCGCATGGGAAAAGGAATATGTAATTGTTACCAAATTATCTCTTATGCATGGGTAGATATATACACAATTGTTACCATGTGACACCTACATGTTATGTTTCTATTAAATTTGATTTAATTGATGGTTATTTTTGAACATTTGAGATTTTTTATGGACTTGGATGTTTGAGAGTTTGAAAATATGGAGAAATGGGTTGGTGGTATAGTTAGTGCATGGTTAGTGCCAAAAATGAATCCAGAATGTGCAGGGTAGGGGATGAGATTATAGTGAAGTGTATGTAGTTGGAGCATGGTTGCTCATACCATATATCTAAACCAAGATGAAAACCTTACATATGTGATAAAACTGATTGGTTGGGGAATGGTTTGGGAATTCTTATTGCCAAACTATGTGAGGTCTGGGGATCACATTCATTGTGATTAGAACTGTTGGAACATGGTTTGGTTGACCATGCAACTAAACCGTGCAGTCTTCTCAATCATATAAAAACAATGAATTAACCCATTTTATCCTATTGATTTTTAATCCCTTTTCCATATTTCTCCCATTCAATTGAACATAAAAACCGTTGAATTGTGATCTTCAACTTCTTAAAGATCTATTGGTTATTTCTTTGGGGTTTCCTTAATGATTTATAGATAATTGTTGAAGGTAAATTCTCTTTTCTTATTTTTTAATATACTCTCATATTCTTCTTGGTTTCTTTTCTATGAATAACTCTAATGACCATGGTGATTGAATATAGGGTTTGAGATAATATAATTTTGTATTTTCGATTGATTATATTTTTGGATGACCTCTCCCTAAAAGTACATTATTCTTATATCAATGAAGACATTCCCCAATTAATGAGGTAGGTATTTCAACACATATATTTTATTTCACAATCTATAAAAAATGGTAATTATAAATTCATTTATTATCAAAATATATCCACATACAATACCCATGATGGGTTTATGATTTTTTTATGAAATCGAGGATTTACATAAAGTGGTTTTCTATGTATTTTATGTGTCGATTTTGAATTAAATGTTTATGTATGTCAAGTGATTTTGAAAACTCCTATGATTATCTTTTAAAATGGGTTTAGTTATAAATGAGAGGCATGATCCCTAATTTTTTTCTCTAAAATGTAACCCATTTTTGAATGTTTTTTAAAATTCTTATTTTTTATTTTCATATGAAACCTAAGGGAGGGGAACCATGTCTTTTTAGAATTATTGATTCTTGATTGGTTTACAAAATAATTTTTAAAACATAGAGTTTCTTCTGGAAATGGGGATGACCTTGTTTGTCTAAGGCTCAAACTTTCCAATCGGTTTCTAACGGGTTTATTCGTTGAACCAGATGTTAGAGTTGGTGGCCTAAAACTAACTAATTTGTACTTTATTCATTAAATAAACATCTTATAACATCTTGATTGTTATTCTTCATGAAAATGCATGTGATAATGTCCCAAGGATAGTTGTTGCATTAAATGGTCATAGCAGGTCACTGCTATCATGAGAACCTGGAAGTTCCATAACACTATTCTTGAATATATGTTCTATGACCGGATGATGTTATTTGGTGGACCAAAATAATATAGGTCATTAGGGGTGAGGACTCATAAAAATTTGAGGCACCTCTCATGGTGTGAGCCCTTCGTAATATCTAGGAGGATATTATGAGAACGAGACTCGCCAGTAGGAAATCCACATTTTATAGTGTCATTGGATGTTCCTATCTGCAGACGTGTGTATTTGTCCTTAGACTTTATTATTATTATTAATGGGTATTACAACTCATGAACTTAGATTTATTGACGAAAACTGTGACAACACACTGTTTGCATCAAGGTTGGATACCTTGGGTGTGTCACGAGTAATACTACATTAATAGATAATGCGAGAAAGGATTTGTCCCTTCTGTTCCATAATGGAAGTAGATATCTCAGGCCCTTAGATGGAATTGATGTAGA
Organism: Viscum album; assembly: GCA_963277665.1. Classification (NCBI taxonomy): domain Eukaryota; kingdom Viridiplantae; phylum Streptophyta; class Magnoliopsida; order Santalales; family Viscaceae; genus Viscum; species Viscum album. The sequence continues at coordinate 833,368,487 of OY728140.1, forward strand.
CTAAATAAATCCATGGCCATGGTAAGGTATGGGTGAGTTCAATTCCGGAATGTCAAAGAAATAACAATCGAGCACATGGGTTGATGGCACTAGCATGCAACCCGTTTGATTAAAGATATCGAGGCAAAGTGATTATATTACACGGTAAGCGTTCATATGAGGTGACACACCAATGCGGCATCAACTTATTTATCTTTAGTGCCTTGACCCGGTTCTAGACAGTAATCTTGGACTTTAGGCAAGCCCTCATAATGCCAACGAGAAAGGGGCCTAGAGGTTCACACACTAAGTGTGTCCATGTATCTCAGTTAAATATTAATTTAACAAGGTAAATAAATATTATTCCTGACTGTGGTTTAATAATTATTTAAGGATGCCTAATCAAATTTATTTCAACACCAGTTATTCGGGAGAATATATTGTGGGAAAAATAATATATTTATTAGTGAGTAATGCAGTTACATTTATTTAAGAAATAAATAGCCATTACTCAAGGTCTAATAAATGTGGTGGATGAAATAAAGGAAAGTAGAAAATAAAAGGACATGCCATGTATATTAAATATACACGCTGTGTAGTTTTATGGAAGAGAAGTACATGCCATGTATTAATGATTACATGCCGTGTAGTTTTTCCAGTCGAGATTTTGAGGATATAATATTGTTTTATTAAATGATATTTATTATAATTAGCATGGGCGCATGTCAAGGAATTAGTAATTCGACATGGGGGGTTTTCAATAAGACTTAATGAAATAAATAAAATGTGTAACGTGTTAATTTATTGTCATAACTCTATAACCTCAAAGATGATTATAAATATCCTCACAACCCCAACACTTAAAAAAAAGAATCGTTGTGCACAACAATTCTGAATAATTCTTTCAAGCCTGAAAGAACTCCTTCCTCCAAGAACACTCTCATGACCGATAGACCAAGGCGATCAAAGGCGGACATCGCAAGTGAAGGTTCTTCCACGCTAGCACCCGAAGATCCCTTTAGCGATGTCTGGAGATACGTGTCACACATGTGGATCACTGCTAGAGGAATTATACACTTGGATTCTACGATGAAATGACGGATCACTGAATCGTGACCGGACACATCAACGAAGAAATAATTCCACCAAGGAAATTCTTATGAATTAATTAAATTAATTATAACCAACATATGATGATCCTATCTATATAGTCAAGGGATTCCCTCTTATGATTTTCATTCTTCGTTCTATTCCTAAGATTCAGCATTTTAAATTGTGACAGATCTTGGATTGAACGTTGTTTAACGTTAAAATTAATGTGGGGGAAAACTCCCACCAACGCGCTTCTAATGCGCCCAGAACCTACAAGTGGTATCAGAGAGCGGTTATATCATCCATTATAATTATTTAGTTTTTCGTTGGTGATTTACGCATTAAAAAATTTAGTTGTTTCAATTTAAGTTAACCGTTCTTTAAATATGAATATCGAGATATGTTCATCCTTTATATTTTCTCGTTCACCATACAAAAACAACCTTTTCTTTTAATTTTTGATTAAAATAAAATAGAGGATCTCATCAGGAGGAGCCAAACGTTTCTGGATGTACAACACTAGAATACACAACATGTATTCGGAATTACACGTCGTGTAGTGTAGGTTTATGCATTGGACTGCTCTGCTAAATCAGGCCGTATATTGATCCTATCTAATTCATTTATGACACCGTGTGTTGACTAGGAACAGCTGGCACATAGTTTTCGGATTACATGCCATGTGGTCCAACAGAACATGGCGTGTAGTCCCTTCGGGTTAGGGTTGGACCGTGTACCCCATACACGGTCTACCCGGCTGGAAACCGTGTAACACGAAAACTACACGGCGTGTGTCCCACTAAACACACCATGTACTATGAAAATTTCCGAAGTATATTAACATGCCATGTCCCCGGGCGTGTACTTCAGATTGACGGTGAAGAAAAAGTACATGCCATTTAGTCGGAACTACACACCGTGTACTCACCCAAATTACACAGATTTATTAAAATTTATTATTATATTATACAAACCCTTGAGACATGTACCATAGTGCAGGAGTAAAGCTGAGACACAACACGTGATAGGTGTTTTATATATATGTGTTTAATTTAACATATGTGTAATAAATGATAATTCACCGGGTTTCCTCCAAGGTTCAAGTTATGTACAAGGATAATTTCAAATGAATTTATTTGTTTATAATTATGATGGATGAGAATCTCAAGGAAATTCAGAATAGTATTTAGGATAAAAGGATTGCTTAATTAAAGATAATTAATTGATTCTAGCGTGATTTATCGTAAGAAAGAATGATTGATGAATTGAATGCTAGTTTTATTTATGCATAAATATCGTTGCATGTATGGATGATCATGAGATAGACCAAGACCTTTGTATGTGAATTATTTCTTTTAATTTATTTATTTAAATTAATTTTTTGGCCTGCAAGATTTCTCCTCATTAATATGTAGGGCATGTGCACCCAAGGATTATTTTATGTAAACACCCCTTTTTACCCCTCAACTGCATGTGAGATAAATGCATATGTAATGGATGGAGCTCCCAAAGCTAGTGGAGGTGGCTCAAATCAGGAGCCAAGGTGAAACCAATCCAAAGGAGATACAAAGGTGGCTAGGTGAAAAGCTGTAAACACAAAACTGAAAGGTTCAAGGTGTTTCCCCCTAGGTCTTGGGTTATTTTATCAACCTCTAGATAAACTAACCAGTAGAAAAGCTCATGATCATACCATTTATTTTATTTATGTTAGTTGCATGGTTTATTTATTGTGGATCTGTTTTCACGATCACACAATTAATGAATTAAACAATCATGCAAGATGGAACTAAAATAAATACTGGATTATGTGAAAATATTATCTTAGACATGGTTAATCACTTAAGTATATCCCACTTAATATTAACAATCATGTAATCAAAGATTATAAAATGGAAATTTACGTATAAGGATAAAAACCCTCAAAAGAAATATTATGTCGGTATAGCCTTCCATAATCTTGGTTAGAATCGAACCATAGTTCAAAGTTCTTGACCAACCCTAGTTGGGGTGCTTTCAATTATTGGGGAATTCTAATTCAAGGTTTTGGGTTGACTTGAATTGGTTCGCATCAAGGGTTGACTTCCATAGTAGGACTTGGTGTGACCAAGAAGCAAAGGTTGAGGAAATCCAAAATAAAAGGATTCCAGGATTGGGGAGTCCACTCAACGGATCAAGGAGTTGTGAGCTAATGCAGTTTGTATTTTGGATGCCTACCTAAAAAACCTCAAGTTACTTGACCAACCGTAGTTGGGGTAATGCAAAGGGAAATATGGATCCTTGCCACTAGAATATTCAGACAACAGAATATTCCGAAGTCAATGGTGAGGGCTATTGGATTTCGATAAAATAGTGGGAGACTAATAAGTTTTAATTAATTTATTTGTCTCAATTTTGTAATAAAGTAATAAACCTTTACTCATCTTATTTTTTAGAAACGACAATAAAATGACTTCAAACATTTCATTTCGAACCATACTCGAGAAGGAAAACCTTCTCACCAACACAAATTTTTGAGAGTGGTAGAGGCGTTTACGCATCATCCTTCGCCACGAAAGGAAATAGTATGTGCTGGAAGAGCCTATTCCAGTTGCGCCTAGGGAAGAGTCCAGTGATGAGGAATTATATATCTATACGAAACACATGGATGATGCCACAGATGTCTAGAGTTTCATGCTATCGGCCATGTCCAATGATCTCTTGATGCGACATGAAAACATGGACGTGTATAGCATGACGTCTCACCTTAAGGATCTCTACCAAGAGAAGGGAAGACATGAGAGGTATGAGATCTCCAATGCTTTGTTTACAACTAATCATGGAGAGTCTGTGCCAGCTGGGCCTCATGTAGTCAAGATTATTGGCTATATTGAATGCCTTGACATCTTAGGGATTAAATTCCCATATGAGTTGTGTAAAGATCTCATCCTATCATCACTTCCCAAGACATTCTCTAGCTTCATTGTCAATTATAACATGAGCGGCAATACAAAGAGTCTATCAAATCTTATGACCTTGATTATCTAGGTAGAGAAGGACATGGGGCGTGACAAACCCATAGTCCTTATGGTGAATAAGAAAAGGAAGGACAAGGAAAAGGGGCCAAAGACTTATAAACAGTCTGAAGCCCCCGAGCACCATCCTTTCAAGAAGGGGAAGATCCAGAGGAAGGACAAGGAACGGGAGGCGGTGTGTTTTCCATGTGGCAAGAAAGGCAACTAGAAGAAGACCTACACCCATAAACGTGGGGACGCTATAGGTGAGTTCGTTATCGAGTATAATCTTTCTATTTATACACATTGGGAATTAGATACTACTTGTGGGGATCAAATCTGTATTCAAATGTAGGAACCAAGTAGATTTAGAAAGATTGCTAGAGGAGAGGTTGATCTTCGAGCTGCCAATGGTGCAAGGATGGCTGCATTTTCTATTGGAGATTACCACCTCTCACTACCGACTGGGATGATTTTGGGTTTACATAACTGTTATTATGTGACTAATGTTACCAAGAACATAATTTCTGTATCCTGTTTGGGTATGGATGGATTTGTTTTCAAATTTGGAAATAAGGGTTTTCTATTTTATGAGAACAATGTATGTTATTGTATGGAACATTTAAATAATGGTTTGTATGTATTAAATTATTAAAACCAAGTGTTGGAAATCGATAATGAAACAAACTCACATGACTCATACATCACCCAGTTGTGGCATCTCTCTCTCGGTCAAGTAAATGAGAAGCCCTTGACAAAGATCTTCCAAGATGGCTATTTAGACTCTACTGAGCTAAAACCACTTGATAGATGTCATGCTTGTTTACAAGGAAACATGAACAAGCCTAATTTTCATGGAAAGGGTGAAAGGGCCACAGATCTTCTAGTATTGGTACACACAGAAGCGTGTGGACCATTTCCAGTACAAGCTAGAGGTGGATATTCTTACTTCATTACTTTTACTGATGATTTGAGTAGATATGGCTATGTCTATTTAATGAGGTATAAGTCTAAGGCCTTAGATAAATTTAAGGAATTCCAGAATGAAGTAGAGAATCAGATTGGTATGAAGATAAAGAAACTTCGATCGGATCATGGTAGAGAATATCTGAACCAAGAGTTCTTCGATCTTCTACGGGAGTCTAGGATTGTATCTCAGATCACTCCTCCTTATACAACATAGTGGAACGGTGTTAGTGGGAGGAGGAAACACACCTTATTGGACATGGTGTGGTCGATGATGAGTCGTGCAGATCTTCCATTATACTTTTGGGGATATGCATTACAAACTGTAGCATACATATTAAACCGAGTACCAACTAAGGTGGGAAATGGAATTCCATCCGAGTTATGGAATGGAAGGAAACCCACTTTGTCAGACACAAGTGTATGTGGATGAAAGGCATTTGTTAAGGCCTTATCAGGTAACAAACTAGCACCCTAGGGCATGAGGTGTATCTTTATAGGATATCCCAAGGAAATGAAAGGATATTACCTATATAACCCTTCAGACAAGAAAGTGAATATCTCCAGACAAGCCGTCTTTCTTGAGAGGGAGAAAATCCTCAAGAAGGATAGTGGGAGAAAGATTGACTTCGATGAAGTTGATGCTCAAGATATACAAGAGTTGGTATAGGAACCAGTTCCATAGGTCCCCGCAGGAGAGGTTCCAGAAACACAAGTACTGCGTAGGAGCTCAAGAGAGGTAAGGGAACCATAGATATTTGGTTTCCTAGTCACCAAGGATGGTGAATCATTATTGTTGGACAATGATGAACCTCTCTCCTACAAGGAAGTAGTAGAAAGCTCAGAAGCTACAAGATGTCTAGAAGCTATGAATTCTGAGATGGATTCCATGTATCAGAACAAAGTCTGGGTTATGGTTGATGAGCCAGTTGATGTAAAGCCTGTTGGATGCAAATGGGTATTTAATAGAAAACTGGACATGGAAGGTCATGTTAGCACCTATAAAGCAAGGCTAGTGGCTAAATGATTTGGACAGCGTCAAGGAATTGACTATGATGGAACCTTCTCACCAGTTTCCATGTTTAAATCCATAAAAACCATACTTGCCATAGCAGCTTACCATGACTACGAGATTTGGTAGATGGATGTCAAAACAACATTCCTTAATGGGAACCTTCAGGAAGATGTCTATATGACACAACCAGAAGGGTTTGTGACACCAGGTGAAGCCAAACGAGATTGAAAGTTTCAGAAATTCATTTATGGATTAATGAAAGCATCTAGGTTATGGAAAATTCGATTTGATTAAGCCATAAAGGAATTTGGGTTCATTAAGAACGAATGTGAGCCATGTGTTTATAAGAGGTTTAATGGGAATGTGATCATTATCCTAGTAGTATATGTTGATAACATATTTCTTATTGGAAATGACATACCAGTATTACAGTCAATTAAGGACTGGTTGAACAAGTGTTTCTCCATGAAGGACTTGGGTGAAACAGTCCACATTCTAGGGATCAAGATCATTCGTGATAGATCCAAGAGGCTTCTTAGACTAAGTTAGAGTACATACATTTACCAGATATTAAAGAGATTTATTATGGAACAATCTAAGAGGGGATTGGTTCCAGTTTCACATGGCCTACATCTTTCTAAGAAAATGTGTCCTCAAACACAACAAGCGAAAGATATAATGAGTAAGATCCCATACGCTTCAGCTATAGGATCCATCATGTATGCCATGTTATGTACCATGCTTGATGTTTCCTATGCACCAAGAATGGTGGGAAGATATCAAGAAGATCTAGGAGAACAACATTAGACTACTGTTAATACAATCCTTAAGTATCTGAGAAGATCTAAGGATATGTTCCCGGTGTATGGAAGAGATGAGGAGCTTGTTATCAGAGGGTATGCTGATGCTGGTTTTCAGATAGATCATAATGATCTGAAGTCGCAATCTGGATATGTTTTCTGTCTCAATGGAGGAGCTGTGAGCTGGAGGAGTTCAAAGTAACCAGTTGTCACCGATTCTACAGCAGAGTCCGGATATATAGAATCTTCTAAATGAGCCAAGGAATCCATCTGCATTCAGAAGTTTGTCTAGGATCTTGACGTGGTGCCTAACAGTAAAGATCCCATTACATTTTATTGTGATAATACTGCAGTGGTGGATCTTGCAAAAGAACCAAGGTCACATCAACGAACAAAGCACATACTCCAGAAGTATCACCTCTTGAGGGATTTCTATCAAAGGGGTGAAGTTTCAGTGATCAGAGTGTCCACGGAAGAGAACATGGCGGACCCCATGACTAAAGGCCTATCTCAGTAGAAGCATGAATATCATGTGAGACCTAGCAGGTTAAAGGTTGTTAGCAGTTGGCTCAAGTCCCAGTAGGAGTCTGTTGGAGTTGGTAGCATAGAAACAAATACTTTGTACTTTATTCATTAAATAAATATCTTATAACATCTTGATTGTTCTTATGCATAACAATGCATATGATAATGTCCTAAGGATAATTGTTGCATTAAAGGGTCATAGTGGATCCCTACTATGATGAGAACCCGGAAGTGCCATAACACTATTCTTGAATATATGTTCTATGGCCGGATGATGTTATTTGAGGGACATAAATAATACAGGTCATTAGGGGTGAGGACTCATAAAACGTTGAGGCACCTTCTCATGGTGTGCGCCCTTGGTAATATCCAGGAGGATATTATGAGAACAGGACCCACCAGTAGGAAATTCACATTTCATAGTGTCATTGGATGTTCCTATCTGCGGACGTGTGTATTGGCCCTTATACATTAAGATTATTATTAATGGGTATTACAACTTGTGCACTTATATTTATTGACAAAAACTATGACGACACAATGTTCATAGCGAGGTAGGATACCTTGGGTGTGTCACGAGTAATTCTACATTAATAGATAATGCGAGAAAGGATTTGTCCCTTCTGTTCCATAACGGAAGTAGATATCTCAGACCCTTTGATGAAATTGATATAGACTAATTAAATTCATTGGCATGGTAAGGTATGGGCGAGTTCAATTCTGGAAAGTCAAAGAAAGAATAATCAAGCACATGGGTTGATGGCACTAGCATGCAACCTGCTTGATTAAAGATATCTAGGAAAATGGATTATATTACACGGTAAGCATTCTGATGATGTGACACGTCAATGCAGCGTCAACTTTTTTCTCTTGGGTGCATTGACCCATTGCTAGACAGTAATTTTTGATGTTAGGCAAGCCCACCTAATGCCTAGGAGAAAGGGGCCTAGAGGGTCACACACTAAGTGTGTCCATGTATCTCAGTTAAATATTAATTTAATAAGTTAAATAAATATATTTCTCGACTGTGGTTTAATAATTATTTAAGAATGCCTGATCGCATTTATTTCACCACTAGTTATTCAAGGGAATATATTATGGGCGAAATAATATTTTTATTAGTGAGTAATGTAGTTACATTTATTTAAGAAATAAATAGCCATTACTCAAGGTCTAATAAATGTGGTGGAGGAAATAAAGGAATGTGGAAAATAAAAGTACACGCGGTGTAGTTTTATGGAAGACAAGTACATGTTGTGTGTTAATGATTACACGAAGTGTAGTTTTTCCAATAGGGATTCTGAGGATATAATATTGTTTTATTAAATGATATTTATTATAATCAGCGTGGGAGCATGTCAAGGATTTAATAATTCGACATGGGGGTTTTCAATAAGAGTTAATGAAATAAATAAAATGGGTAACACATTTATTTATTTTCATAACTCTATAACCTCAAACATTATTATAAATATCCTCACAACCCCAACACGTTTAAAAAAAGAATCTTTGTGAACTTCAATTCTGAAGAATTCTTTCAAGGCCGAAAAAACTCCTTCCTCCAAGAACGCTCTCAAGACCGAGATACCAAGGAGATCGAAGGTAGACATCACAAGTGAAGGTTCTTCTGCTATATCACCTGGAGATCCCTCCAGAAACTTCCGAAGATACATGGCACAAGTGTGGATCACCACTAGAGGAATCCTAAATGTGGATTCTACAACATAACGACGGATCACCGAATCGTGACCGAAGACATCAACGAAGAAAGAATTCCACCAAGGTAATTCTTGTGAATTAATTAAATTAATTATAACCAACATGTGATGTTCCTATCTCTATGGTTCCAGGGTTTTCACTTATTTTTTTCATTCTTCATCCTATTCCGCATATTCAGCATTTTAAATCGTGATGGATCTCGTATTGAATGTTGTTTAACGTTAAAATTAAATTTGGAAAAACTCCCACCAACGCGCTTTCGCTGCGCCCGAAACCAACAACAGAAACATCCAATGATTCTATATCCATTTGGAGTTACTTTCCAAAGGCAGTTTCACATTAGTTGTGAACCGATGGGGCTTAATAATTTCCATTGGTCGAGATGATGGGTGGTCAAGCTCATCACACCTTTTTGGGGGGAATTATTACCTACTCCGGGACTCTCTTATAGATTTACATTATGTTCATGAATCCTTATTAATTCACCAAGTATAAAAATGATTTTTCCTTTATATAGTAATCAATGATTGATATATATGGAATTTAGAGAAAATTTTATATGTATTTGAGGTTCTTCATCGATAGAGAATCATCCATGCGTATTAGATATTCTTAGTCAATGGGATCCTTCAATACATTATATAGAAATCTCTTGGTCGTTATGATGAACATACTGGTTTTAAATCCACTAAGTGGGGCACTTGAAGTTTATTGTCCTTCATAATTATAGAGATTATTTCAGAGTTGGGATCGTACCCGGAGATGGGCTACCTACGTATCCTTGTTAAAAAGGAATCAAAACCCACGTAGTTCGATAAGAAGGATATAGTTTAACATTATATGGGATGGACAATAATTAATGAAATATGGGATTGAACCTTATAAAGGCTTCCTACGTACACTACTATTAAGGCAGAGATCAATTTCTACGTAGTTTGAATAAACAAATATGGGGTTTATGCATGGTTAATGGCCCAGAAAAGAGATGTCGTGATTACCTTCACACTCTAAGATCGCGTGAGTCATGCTCGGTTTGAGAAACAACAGGTATCAGTAAACTTGACAATGGTGTCATGAGAGATGCATCCATGAGAAATGATGTGGGTCTTACATATGTAAGACAATCCAAGTAGATAAAGACCAAGACTTAGGAAACAAGCCCAGGAGAAGGGTCTATAAAGGTATTTGTACTTTATGAATATTTTGAGTTTTAACCCAGGGCTTACACCTGAAAAATAATCCCAAATTAAGACGGGATTATTATTGAGGCTTATTCCTAAGATGGACACCCAATCAAAAGAAATTAAGACTGTGGATTACTCCCCAGAAGGAGGCACATGTTAAAAGGAACATATGACTGGGGATTACTCCTGAAAAGGAGGAAGAGGTTAACGAAACTTATGACTGGGTCTTAATCCTAAGAAGGAGGCCCATTTTAAAAGGAACTTATGACCGTGGCTTACTCCTGAGAAGGAGGCCCAGGTTAAGGGAACTTATGACTAGGGCATAGTCTTGAGAAGGAGGCCCATGTTAAGAGGACTTGTAACTTATGACTAGGGATTACTCCTGAGAAGGAGGCCAAAAATAGAAATGTATTCTCATCGTAAAGGCTGAGGTTATATAGGAAAACCCATAATTGTGGTGACATAAAGCTTGTAAGTCATGAAGTTTTGGGAGAGGTTCTCACAGAATTCCTTTCAGATAAGGAATCCAATAAAGTAACCATGCCATAAATGTCTTTGAAGAGGGTTTTGAAGGCTATTTATTGGAAAGGAGAGGTGGATTTTATGGAAGGAGGTGACTAGTAAGGAGGCGCGCAAGTATCGTTCTGGCATGAAAGTCCTGGTCGCACAAGTAGACTTGCATGACATGAGTCACCTTGGGAGAAGAATAATCTATAGGGTATTACTTGGGAGACTTTGAACTCAATCCCTTAGTATCATCTCTAGAGAATTCTTGAAGGGTGGCGCACAATTTCCTTTGAGGGGGAAAGGAGGCACGCAAGTGTCTTCATTTACCTTAAGGGGTGGACACTTAGGCGTGCAAGTGTTGATGATTTCTAACACTTAGGCCTTGTTCTTCCTCTTAAGATCTTCCATTCTAGGTAAATAATTACCTTAGAAGTGTTCGGAAGATGTCAGACAAAGACTTGGGTGACCAGAGCTTGAATATGAGTTTTGTAAAACTAGTCCTCTCATGGGGGGGGGGCTATAGGGGGTATTTATAGGCCACTAGGCACCTTGGCCGAAAAAAATAAAAGGGCACACAAGTGACTAGTGCGACCCATATGTGGTGCCCAGGTGACTTGCGTGACACACATGAAAATTGCACAGCTGCATCATTTTCCATTCATTGGACTCTATGAAGGAAAGGAGCGTAAAAAAAATCCCCCCCTTAGAGTTTGATCTGATAAAGGAAAAAGGATTTGACTCTGATGAAAATGAGAAACCACTGTTCATCGGCGCACAGGTTTTAGGCGCGGAGGTTTCGGCGCGCAAGTTCCGGTGCATAGGGTTATGGGATCGCCTATATATATGGGGGTCACTTTGTGAAAACCATCCTTCCTAAAAATATTTTGAGATCTTGTCATGCAAGTGTCTGCTTTTCTCGGTCGATCTATAGTCTTTGTGTCCCACTTCTCCAGTAAGGATTTTTATTAGCGTGTCAAAACTTGCGCGACATGATTCCACAGAAAAACTTGCACGCCTTAATGCCTTAGCCATTTTTTTTTCTTCACAAATATTTCATAAAAACAGACTTAATTAAAAGTTAATTGTTTGATATTTGTGTGGATTCAATGGCTCCAAGGAAGATTGGATCGATTGATGAGCTGGCCAGCAAGAGAATAGATGACATGATGAATGTTGTCTACCATGATTATTATGTTTTCTATGATAGCACTCTCCTGGATTCGGCTAAGTACTTGAAGAAATATCTTCACAATCTCCCACATAGCATTTACTTTCCTTTATGTGGCCGAGGTCATCTGCAAGGAGTCAACATTTCATAGGCAAATAATTATATTCCTCATTCCTGGTTTCAGACTTACACCAATTTATCTTTGGAAAATGTCTCAGTTGCAGGATCATTTGTCAATACTAGAATAGTGGAGAAGGCATTCATAATGCATCATATCCCATGTGCTCCAGATCTAAAGCCTCACAAGCCTGAGCTGCAGCCGCATTGCTATCCCTCTATTTTCTGAAATTTTCAGGTGGACCAATCCATGGGATTGAAAAAGAGTTGGAATTTCTGTCCTGTAGGAGGTGTGAAGCTGACTTGGATGTGGGCATATTGGGTGCGACAAACATATGAAGATTTGGTTGAGGAACTGAAGGGAGCTATAATATATGAAGCTGTTTGGGCTAGGTAGACATATGTCTACAGGAATGATGATTTTGTGCTGGAGCTAATCAGCAGCTGGAGCCCAGAAACCAATTATTTATATCTGAGTCATTGAGAAGTAGGAATCAGCTTGTGGGATGTCTACAAGATTTTAGTGGATCCAATTCTGGGAGACATGTATGAAGAGTTCATACCTCCTAAGGTGACCTGGAATGATTAAGAGAAGACTCTGGCTTTTGGCTTGAGAGTTATTGAAGATTTTCCACAAGCTTAAGAATACCAAAACCACAAAAACCCACTCCAGAAAAGATATCCATACATAGGAGTGGATGAACATGTTTCTCATCAAGAATAAGTAGAAGGGACCCACATGTACTCGTCCTACCAACTACCCTAGAGAAGAGAAGAGGGTTGATCTTGGCACATTCTGGCCAACTCTAGAAGTGGGAGAGTTTGAAAAGTGGGGGTATGAAGTGAATCAAAGAATCCCAGAGATGATCCATCTAGAAGGCTTCTCAGACTTGTGGCTCAACATTTATCTTCTTATAGTTAAGGATTTGAAGGGAGGAGTCAGGCTAGGGAACTTTGTTGTTGCAACCAATTTGGATGAGAGAAAAATGGTTGGGTTGGCCACCCCATTTTTGGTGAAGATTCACAGGAGATTACTCGATGTCTATATGGGTAAGTCTCCTTTGTGAATAGTGGGACCATTCCAAGTTTTTTGGGGATGGATCGCCACTCACTTCTGGAAATACACTGTACTGAGTGGAGTACAGGTTCCTAGAAGTTCTTTTAGGCCATCAGTGTAGGGATTTTCTGGAATTTATCCATTGTCCTTCAGTTCCTATGATTTAAAGGTGAGGCTGAGCATGTTCAAGGAATTTAATTTCTTTCCTTATGGAAACCCGCTAACCTGGTGGTTTTTTGACAATGGAACATCTAGCCTAGAATTGAGGTCATATATGCTGGCTTGCAGAGATGGTGTATTGGCCACCCGAATTGACAGAGAGATTATATGATAGGCCTATGATCTATATATATTTCCACGCGAATTCAAGTGGATACAACAGATTGTTGTATCCCCTCCTGTGCATGTCTGGTCAGAGAAGTATCCAATGGTTTCCTGACAACTATGGTTGTTGACAGCTATGGAGAAGATCAGGGCTGTGTTTGTTCTACCAGTTGCTGGAGCCACGAGTGAATTGACTTCATGGTATGCCGAGAACTCTGTAGTATCATACCCGATAGGGGTATTGAATCTTCCTATCTTCTGGGTGGGGAGTAAAAAGAGAAGTTTCAGAAAATAAACCTTTCATCTTGAAGGTGAATCTTTCTCACCCGGAGCTGATTCACCGGGTTCTTCATCCGGGGCTGATTCACTGGATTCTCAGGATGGGGATGATGAGGCGCAACATGAGTCAAAATGTCCTCGTGCCAGATATAATCCTCCTTCTAGAGTCAAGAGACCTACTCCATCGACTCATGGTGAGTTATATCATTGATGAAATTTAGTCTCCATTATTTTATTGAGCATCAAGTTTCATTTTCTTATCCTTTATCTGTGATTGCAGGAGCTTGGAAGAAGTTGATGTCCTAGATTGTAGGACCCTCCTCACAGCCTTCTGGTGCACATTCTGAATATTTACAACTAGAGGCTTTCCAAACATGGAAGATTTTATATTGTGTCACTAAAACTGCATGGATGGACTTATACGAAGGGCTACATATCCCCAGAGTGGGGGATCTCCAGGCTTCTGCTAATATCCGCTTCAAGGATAATCCCAATGAAGTGCGGGCTTGCATCAGAGAGCTGGAAATGATCATATATGACACTGATGATTCCATTCCTATCACCAAGCGGGTGAAGTAAATGATGGATCGTGACACCAATGAGGGGATTGGTGCTACAGTAGACGAGGAGTGCCACAATTACGTGGCTCCTGAAGATGTAAATTTCATTCTTTATTTGCTTTTCAACTTGATTTCAGTCAATGCTTTGTTACACAAAGAAATTAATTTCTTCATCTTGCAGCTTGTTAAGGAAGGAACTACTGAGGTCCCTTCACTGTATTACAACACTGACGGCACTGATCTTAGAGTCCATGTATCTCCTTGTGAGCCAGGTGAAGTATCTCCTGGCCAGAAAGTCAGGAAAGAGGAATTAGACAAGGCTTTAAACTCTCCGATACCTGTATTTTGAGGTGATGATATCAACACACCGAAAAAGTCAAAGAAGCAAAGTTATCGAAGGAAGAAGACCATAGATAAACGCTTTATCAGTAGCTGTAAGTCCTTCAGATAATCATGAATCCTAACTAATGAAAAGGTTTCTCATACTTATTTGGATTTTAGGGGCTTATTCGTTTTACCCTTTGAGGGAGAGGACTGACCCTCCTCTGAGGATGATGGAGGGTGCTGGTGAATAGTTGCAAATTCATGCTGACCCTACTGCTCCTAAAGAAATGATGAGAGAAGGAGACCCAATTCCTGTTCGTAGAACTGATCATGTTGGTGCTGCAAGGAGAGAAGATCTTGCTTCAGGTAAATTAACAATACTTCATAGAACGTTGAATGAAAAAATCAACTGACTTCCATTCTATAATGCTTTAGGTTGAAAACCTACACAAGAACATTTGGTGACCACTGCCACTAACTCCTCAATTTTCTCTGAGGAAGCTATCCGGGGTCATAGGTCGCAGGTGGAGGGTCACCTAGAATACATGTCAAATGTTCCCACTTGTGAGACTAACTAGGAATCTGAGATATCACTGGATTAAATGATGAAACACGGTGCATCTTTTGAATAAATTTTAGATCATGGTAAATTACTATGTGATTTAGAATATTTTGGACGTGAGTGTTATCCACCATCCTGGTAATTTTTTTCTATTACATTTATGACCTTGATTGGTTGAAATGTTCAGTTCAATCTGAGAAAGATTCTAGTATTCTGATGCCTGAACGGGGTAGAGAAAACCCTATTATTGTAGAGATGATAGCTCAAGTGAAGCTTAACCCAACAGAGCTATTTGAATCCCATCCTGAAAATCCTGTTGAAGTGAGGAAAGATGTAGAGTAGCCTTCTAATGTGATGATCTATCGTTGGAAAAAAGATGATAATATTTGTGGTTGTACGTAATTTTCAAGACATCTAGTCAACTATTATTATCTTTTGAATCTAACCAAAGATTTAAATTGACTATGAAGGGTAGTCAACTTCAGTGTCTAGATCTGGAGGTGAAGCCTTAGCCTCAGCCCCAACGAGAGTAGAAATTGAAGTACCAAGGGTGAGGGGGGAAGGAGTAGAACATGGAACTTCCTTAAGTGCATTAATCCCGGACTATATTCCCCCTATCATAGTGATGCTGAATCAGACCCAGAAGTGCAAAAGGCACTCCAATTATCAAATCACAAGGCATGAATGAATATATGGTAGATCATATCTGAAGTGCCTCTTGAAGAGATATCTTCGAAGATCCCGCGACTGTCATCCTTGTTCGTCATGATGGGACATTGAAGTTTTGGATATCAAGAGATCCATACCGCGGTGAAACAAGTCATCTTAAAGAGGGAGAAGGAGAAAAAGTGTCATCAAGATCTGATCAGAGTGAGTCTGCTGACCAATATCGGTGAATTCGAGGCTGTGGTGTCTCGAGCTGTGGCTGATCATGCTGCAAAGCTGAAGGAGCTGAAGCCGAACATCATGAAGAATGTTGTCCAGTAGATGCACCTTCAGCAACAGCTAGATGCCGTTACTGGGGAACTTGACCAGCTTAACAATTCATTGGAAGGAGTCTAAAGGGATGGTATGAAAGCCATCAAAGATGCCAAGAAAGCACTCCATCATGCTGAAAAGAGTGAAACTGGTCAAGTGAATGAACTTCAAGTGGCTTCTGCTGAAGCTCAGGATTCCCTAAATCAAATGAATAGTTATGTTGAAAGCCTCTTTTAATTCTTGGAAAAGAGAAGATACTTCAATCTTTGGATGTTCTTATAATCTTGTGTATCAAGGAAAAAGACATTTCATCTTCAATCATTTGTACCTGCCTTCTCTTGCTAACTACTTAAATTAATTTTTTTACCTAATCCAATGGGCCTAGTAAGCATAGTTTAATTTTTTCTAGGATTATACCAAAAACCCCACAAACATTGCATTTTTTTGTTTCTCAATATTACCTAAATCATAAAAAATGTACATTTAGTGAGCTGGGACTCGGCTTCTGTTCAGAGTTCCTTTTATAGGTTCCCAATTTAATGAGTACCCTTTCTCTTGTTGGTAGTTTGAAGTCATGCATGTCAGACATAAAAAGGCTAATGTTTAAGGTCGAATAGCTTTGACCGAATGGATTAAAATTGACTCAATTACTTGATAATTTGTTTGAAAAAACATATTACCACATTCAAGAATGGGGGAAAACATGTAAACTATGACTTAAGAAATTTTGAATCTTAGGGATGATATGAAAAAAGGGCTAAAAGGCATTAGAGGAAGTATTTCCTAAGAGTGAAGTTACCACTATTAGATAAACCTGTTAGGGGGTTGAATTATGCAGGGCAACTTAAGGGCATTGTCTTCATAGTCAAATAATATCATCTTTTGGCTAACATGTCAGTTATGTAGATGACTTATGCAAGGCCACTTAAGGGCACGTGCTGCATAGTCAGGAAAAAGAACCCTCAGAAATTTTACTTTTCTATTGCTAAAATCCAATGAATGTTTATGGAGATTTAAATTTACCAATGCATTGAGTCTGCTCTATGGAGAGATGTACTTGAATATGAAGAGGATATTCACAATCAATATTTTCAAATAATTAGATTAATGTCACTCCTGCGAAGTTTTGACCCAAACCTAGGGAATGGAAATATAAACCACAGACTTGAATACTTTCATATCATGAAAAAGAGTATGGGACAAATATGTTAAGGATGGATGTTTTTGTGGATCCCTACATATCATCGATAAGACCAATAAGGAAAAAATAGGTTTTACCCTCAAGAATGAAGTTACCACTATTTGAAAAACCTATTAGGGGGGTTGAATTATGAAGGGCCACCTAAGGGCATTGGATGTATAGTCAAATAATAACATCTTTTGGCTAGAAAGTCCGTTATGTAGACTATTTATGTAAGGATACCTAAGGGCACGTACTGCATAGTCAGGAAAAACAATTCCCATGTATCAGAAATTTTGTGACATGAAGTCAAAAAAAGGGTTATGGAGATCTGGAAGTATTTAAGGTTAGGAGTATGACATATGAAAATTGGTATTGTTCAATGCATGAATGAGATACATAGGCCAATTCTGACAATAATCATGTTATGGCTGGGTCCTGAATTGAGATGCTGGACTTCACTACATATATCATTAGGATGAGAATCAGGCCATACGTAGTTCTTGAGATAAAATTTAACGTCATGTGGGACGAGAGCATATGAGATCTTATTTTTGGGTCATAGAGCTCAGACCATAATGAGGGAGACACACTGTGTGTTTGTTTCAAACAAGATGTGAATAAAGACCAGGTTTTTCATACCACATTCATGTGCTTGCAAGGGGTCTTCTCTGCCAGGGGACTGAAAGTGGAGTTTGGGGTTAGGCCCAAAGACTTGGGGCTGTACTCGAGGAATGCTCGAGCATTCCTATGTATCCCATGAGTATGGGAATCAAGCTGCACGTAGTTCTTGAAATACGCTTTGAACAGATTTGGTTCATACATATGAGGGGAAAAGAGGACTTTATTGCAATTATTGCTGGACCCAAGATTAAATACTTGGGTGTCACTATGTATCTCATAAGGATGTGAATCAATCCAGACGTAGTTCTTGAAACATAACAAGGTTGGAGACCATGTCAATAATGACTCATCTCGAGTGAGGATATCAGGGATTATTTTATTTTATTGTCATACAGGACAAAAGTTGGAAAATAGTTTAAGGTCATATGCATGGACCAGTGCTATGAATATTAATGTCCTTTAGTAAGGAAAATGGGGGACTATATAGTTTAATTTCATATAGCAAGGACGATGGTGAACCAATGTGAAGATATTGGTTTGGGGGGGGGGGTCTTCACGAATCAACATCGTATGAGATAAAGGTGAACCGATGTGAAGATATTGGTTTTTGGCATGAACCTAGGGAGGTTGCCTATGTACCCAGCCTAGAAGGCCAGGATCAAAGTCCATGTAGTTTGATTGAGAATGAATTGGCGATCGAGTTTTACTTGCAGACAATGACCTGAAGATGGTATTGGGACTTACACATGGTTAGCGACCTAGAGAGGGTGTTATGGATGAAGCTTACTCTAAGCTCACATGATTCATGATCGGTGTGAGAAACAAGAGGTAGCTATAACCATAACGATGAAAATATTAACATCATGTGGGTCAAAGGGTGGTGTACAATTTAGCATCATGTAGCAAGGATGTATTGTTGTGTAGTTTAACATCTTGTAGGACATGTGCACAGTTTAATGTCATGTAGAACGTATTAAGGGACTTTTTCATAGTTTAAACGTCATGTTGGACTAACATGTATAGTTTAAAGTCATGTAGGATCTATAAGGGACTGTTTTCAGTTTAGCATCATGTAGGATGATGCATAGTTTAATGTCATGTTGGAAAACAAAGAGGACACATTTTAATGTCATGTTGGACAAACTAGGGGCTATGTAGTTTAATGTCTTACAGCAAGGACAAAAAATAGTTTAAGGTCATATTCATGGACCGGTGCTATGCATTTTAATGTCTTGCAGCAAGGAAAATGGATGTATTTTGGTTACAAAAAATACTTATTCAAAAATGTTCCATTGGTTGGAGTTGTAATGAGTTCTCCATCGATTGAGATTAAAGAATAAGCTCCAATGGAGTAGACCTTATGTATTGAGTAAGGTCCTTCCCACATTGGCTCAAGCTTAGGAGGTTTCTTTCCTAGTATCATTGGAGTTCTGAGGTCCAATACCAATTCTCCTTGAATGAATGAATGAAGAAGGACTTTTTTATTGAAATCTTGTGTTATTCGATTCTGATAGACTTCCAAGTGGTGCAGGGTGCACAATTGTTTTTCATCTAATCATTCCAATTCATCAAATCGTTTCTGAGATTGTTTATATGTGGATGACTGATCACAAATGGCTTCTCTGAGCAAAGGTAATTGAACCTCAATGGGCACGACTACTTCCCTTCCATATACAAATGAATATGGAGTTGACTGTGTAGCAGTGTGAGTGGTAGTATGATAAGCCAATAAATCATGAAAAAGTTTATCAGGCCATAATTTCTTATCGTTATCCACCATCTTTTGCAGAATGGTTGAAAGAGTCTTATTGGAGGCCTCAATTTGGTTATTTGCTGCAGCATGATACTGCGATGAATGGTTGGATTTGATGATGTATTCTTGATACAAATTTCTCACCTTGGATGAACAGAAGTTGGTTCCATTGTCCGTCAATATTGTATGAGGGACACCAAATTGGGTAATGATGTTAGACTTGAAGAAGCTAACAATGCCTTTAGAACTAACTTCATTGAAAGGTATTTCCTCTGCCCATTTGGAAAATAATTCAGTAGCAGTAAGAATATAATTAAACTATTTGGATTTAGTCGGAGGATAAGTTCCTACTACATCCATTCCCCATGTGGAAAACGGCCATGAGTATTTATCTCTATGAGGAAACTCTGGGGGTTGATGAATGAAGTTGGCACATACTTGGAAATAATGACACTTATTAGTGAAATCAACACAATCATGCATCATTGAAGGCCATAAGTATCCAACCCTTCGAATTTGACCAGAGGGTCTACGTCCAGACTAGTGGGAACCACAAATGCCTGCATGAACTTCACTCATGAAAACCATTGTCTCTTCACCATCAATACATTTGAAGCGAATTCCATCAAAACCTCTCTTTTAGAGATTTTTTTGGTGATATGGGATATCATAAAGAGTAAAATTGACCACACGTCACCAGAATTGTTCTTTCCCAACTCTATCATGTGGGAGTGTTCCATTTTGAAGGCATTCCCTGATAGGTGTAATCCATCCTGTAGTATGACCATATGGTTCAAAAATCAGATTGATTTCATTGATTTCCTATGTTCTGATTTGAACAAAAGGTGAAACTACACGATGATGGGAAATACTGATGATTGTTTCGTCCCAGTTAGGATCTTCCAGGGCTGTGGCTACATTAGCCAGTGCATCAGCTTAGGCATTTTTTGATCATAGGACATAAGAAAAGTCAGTTTTGAAGGGAATTCATCCATTAACTATCTAACGTAATCACACAAAGAGATTAACTCTTCCTTTCTGAGGGAATAATCCCCATTGATTTGTTTGATTACCAAATCTAAATCACCTTTTACCTTCAAGTGATTCACCTGTTCCTGAAGTGCCAATTCTAAGCCTACGATGAGAGCTTGATATTCTAGTTCATTGTTTGTACCGACTTCCAACAATAATAAGGAATAGGGTATCACTACCTATTTTGGGGAAGTAAGCACGATTCCTAACCCAACATAGTTGAATTTAGGACCATCCATTTTCTTCGCTGTTGGACTTCTAGAGGCACCATCAAAGTACATTTCCAATGTTTGAGGGTTAGAGTCAATAGAGAAGACTTCATCATCAAGAAGATCAATATTTAAAGATGTATCTTCTACAGATGGGTTTTCAACAAGGAAATCAGCCAGATCGTGGCCCTTTATTGACTTTTGAGACACATACTGGATATCAAACTACTGCAAAATAACTGCCCACCTTTCTAGACATCCTGTAAGCATTGGATGAATAAGGATAAATTTGAGAGGGTTATTGCGAGATACAAATTGGACATCATGATGTTTTAAGTAGTGTCTCAATTTCTGAATTGCAAAGATTAATGCTAGGCAACACTTTTAAATTCTTGAATATCGTGTTTCTGCCTCAAGCATAGTCTGACTGAGATAGTAAAGGCTATTTTCATTCCCAAAATCATTCTTTTGGGCACGAAAAAAACCCAATGATTGCTATAAAGCTTTCACATAGAGAATAAGTGGTCCTTCTTCAACAGGTGGCATTAATACTGATGGAATCAATAGATATTTCTGGAGGATATTGAATGCTTCTTATCATTCTTCAGTCCATTAGTATGTGACTCCGTTCTTCATTAATTTGGTGAAGGGTAAACACTTTCCTACCAAATTGGTTATGAAATTATGAATATAGGATAAGTGTCCTTGAAGTCCTCTTATTTTTTTTTTTCAAATTTCAAGGAGGTGACATGCCAAGGATTGATTTTGTCTTCTCAAGATCAACTTCGATACCACAATGGCGTACAACAAAGATTAGAAATTTTCCTGAGGTTTCCCCGAAAGCACATTTAAAGGGGTTCATATTCAAGTTATATTGTCAAAGTTTGTTGAATATGATTTCCAGATTGGCCATGAGATCAGGACGTTGTCTAGATTTAAGCACCAAATCATCCACATAACATTCAACAAATTTTTCTAAAAAGGGTTTGAAGATATGGGGCATGGCATGTTGATACGTTGCACCTGCATTCTTCAGGATAAAGGGAATTACCTGATAGAAAAAAAACCTTGAGGATCTTTGAAGGCTTTAGATTCCTCATCTTCTGGGGCCATTCGTATTTGATTGTACCCCGAGTAACCATCCATGAAGGATAGAGCTTCGTAGCCAACTGTCGCATCAATTAAGAGTTCTATGATTGGAACTGGAAAATCATCCGTAGGACAATGCCTATTAAAATATCTGTAGTTAATGAAAAATCTAATTTTTCCATTCTTCTATTTTCACAGGGACAATATTGGAAAACCATTTGAAATATTGAACTTATCTGATGATGTTAGCTTTGATAAGCTTGTCAACTTCAGCTTCAATATTGGAGGCATAAGTTCGGTGTCTTCTTCTTACTGCTTGCTTGAATCATCAATATTCTTTTGGAAAACCCAAATGATGTGTGGAAACATCAGGATCAATACCTGGAATTTCTGTATAATTCCATGAAAATAAATATTGATTTTTCTTTAGAAATGAAGTATACACTTATTTCTCTTCAAGAGTTATGGTCACACTAATTAAAGTGGGATGTGGATCTTCTTTTGTACCCAGATTTATTTCTCTGAGTTCATCCACAGTGGTAAAGATACCTTCTTCCAATGATGGAGGATCATCCCTGAGATCTTCCTATTCTTCTTCAATATGTGTTTCTTCTTCTATTTATACTTGCATAGTAGATGATGAAGCAGAATTTCCATGGTCAGTGGGTAAGTTAAAATTTGAAAATCTTGGATAAGAGGCTTCCATTTCTGACCCTATTGATGATGAAGGGTCTTTCTAGGGTGATAGAGAGGAGATGATGGATTGAGAATCACCATCATTGTTTTCCTCTAGTATTGCTATAACTTCTTTAGACCTGGTTGGTGAAATACAGAATTGCTGGATTTCAATGGATGAAATAAATACATATCTATTTAAGCTTCCATCACTGCTTGGTGAATCAATATTTTCTCCAATGCTATCCAGATTGGTTGCTGTAAACATTATGGAGGTTTCCATAAGATTGTTTGGATTTATGTGTATCTTGTCAATTTGACTGATAGGAAACACATAATATGTACTCACATGTATGAAGGGGTTTATTGGAATCTTTTCCAAACCATTTGGAGCATTAATTTTGGTAACTTTCTTTGTGGTGTATTTTTCCTTTCCCTCTATGTGATAAAATTCTAGCTCAATGTATTGAGATTCACATGTTTTGAATGGGGCCTTGTCACCATACAATGTCCCATTATGACCATTGAATCAATATTTGAGACATTGACGGTACAATGAAGTTACATCCACATGTTGATGTACCCAAGGTCTTCCAAGAAAAATGTTGAAGGCTGTGTCCTAATGAACAACCATGAAATCCAAATTAGACACAAGATCTCCAAACTAAATTTTGAGTGTAATCCTACCTAGAGGTTCTGGTTCATTCTTATCATATCCTTTAAACATCAAAGTAGAAGGAGATAAATCATAATTGATGAGGCCTAATCGACGAACTGTTTGAATAGGAATGAGATTGACTCCTGAGCCATTATCAATGAAATCTCATCATATGTCTATATCATTGACTTTTCCAGATAGATACAAAGGTTTGATATATCCATGTACAACATCATCATCATCCTTATCTGTAAAAGATATCACTGAATGGAATTCTGTAGGATCATTCTCTAAATGGTAGACCTCAGCCGCAATAATTTTAGTTTTGAATTCTTGAGGACTTGACAAAGCCTCAATAAGCACCTCCTGAAGATCTTTTGACATATTCAAGGAATCCAGAATTGATAACTTGGCTGGTACTTGGGCCAAATGGTTGAAGACATCATATTATTGGTCTAAAGGTTTGAATTTCCCATAATGAAAATGTGGTTTTTCAGGTTCCTGGGATGTTGGTGCTTTGGCAGTAGATACATCACTAATCGGGGTAGGATTTAGAAATACTCTTGGCTTCGGTAGATTAGACCGACCAGGACTATCAATTTGCTGAGAGGAAGAATGGGTGACCTCTAACTAGTCTTCCCAAATAACAATGTCCGGATTGAATCTTCTATGTGTGGAAGAACTTTCTTGTTCTTATTAAGCTCGATGAAGGGATTTTACAGGAGTTTCTATAGCATATACAGTTCTAGTAGGGTTAGGATTGAAATAGTGTATTTTTGAATATCAACATCTTCCCCTGTATCCTAGACCTCTGTCTCTTCCTCTAATTCCTCTGTTAGATACAAGGAACTTAGGCTCATCATAATTGCAACTGTCATTAGCATAAAGATATGTTAAATTAATCATGTTAACATAACCAAAGATCAATTCTTTATCTGATAAAGATTCAGCCTAATTAACTAGTTCGGGATGTTCCGTTTGGTTGGTCGGTGCCTGTTCTTTTGAATGAAATGGCATAAAATCTGTTAGAGTCAAAGATAACTTAGGTTTTGACACGAGCTCGTCTTCTTCTAACTTCTCTTCTCTCTTCAAATTATGCTGCTTCTTTGGGGATTTTTCTTCTGATGAAGGGGTTTTTGATGTGGTAGACATAGAAGAAGACACAATTGCTTGATTCAATTGTGTTCATAAAATTATATGAGTTCGGTTGATAATTTTCTTGACCATCCAATCATCATATTTCTATGCATTTTTACTTTTGACTTCAATCCATTCGCCTTCCTCATCTGGATCAGTAGCAGTAACACATGCTACCTGGGCTGAAGAACCTTTCAATTTTACTTGTCCAAAGTCCACCATCTTTTTCTTGAGTTCTTTTAAGACAAAACATTCTGAAATGGGATTCCCCAACATCTGATGAAGTGATAAATAGTTGGGAAAGTCTTTAACTCCTTTCTTGTTTGGCCTTTTGGGCCCTGTAAACTGAACCAGATTTTATTCCAGAGCCGAGATGAAGTAGCCTGGAACTTGTTCATTCTGGAAAGAATAAACTTTGTTCTTCAAATCATCAAACTGTTTCTGCCTTTGATTTCTTTGAACATCTTGATGAGGAGGCCATTTTTGTTGATTCTTAGGAGGTGGAGCACTTCGATATGATGATGTTTTTGAAGTGGAAGCAGGTAAAAATGCTTGTTTAAGTGTAGCTGTAGTAGTCTCTACATTCCCTATTCTCCTTCTTGGAACTGATGGAATTACATGAGTTGTAGCCTTAGTCTTTGTAAAAAAATCTTCTTTCTGCTGAGCAATTGAAGTAAGGTCTTGAAACCCTCCTGTGTATTTCACAGGGATCAACGGTGTGCGTAATTCATCACGTAGATTCTCCACACTGATTGGATGAAATTCTTTTTGATGGAGTGCTAAATTTAAGGAATTTGTTAATCCCTTACAACGAGAAATGAAATCCGAAACACTTTCATTATCCCTTTGATTACAATTGGTAATATCCAAAAATGTCATCTTTGGCAATTTTGAGATAAATTGATGAAGGATTTTTTATGGAGATCTTCCCACCCAGTAATTGACCGAGATTGCAAACTTGTATACCAGAAAAATGCAAGTCCATATAATGATTGTACAAAAAACCTGATCTTAACCACTTCTTGTTGTTGAGGAGTTCCCATCATAGGATCACATCGAGAAACAAAACGTGTTATGTGTTGTTCTGGATCTCCTGAACCATTGAAAATTGGGAATGCGATACGTGAAAAATTTGATGGGGGAGGAATTGCATCCACCCATTCAGGGTAAGCACTCTTCTCCGATTGAACTGGTGCATGCTTTCCTTCCATAGCTTCCAACCGAGCTGTTAATGACTCAATGGTAGTAATTAATTTTTGAGAACCAT
This sequence comes from Viscum album, assembly GCA_963277665.1. Taxonomy (NCBI): domain Eukaryota; kingdom Viridiplantae; phylum Streptophyta; class Magnoliopsida; order Santalales; family Viscaceae; genus Viscum; species Viscum album. Next base: position 833,394,257 of record OY728140.1, read on the forward strand.
CTGGTTGGGCTTGGACATGAGCGGGTGCAAGAACTAGAGTTTGGATGGGTGTGGCGACCGGTACTGCCACTGATGGTAGTATTGTCAGTTGCTGTCGTGTATGAACCCTAGGATTGCACTTGTGAGGGTGTACTTGTAAAGGGGGATATTCTTGATCAATCCCAGTATCTCAAACAAATTTCCTTGATTGATTAACTCTAGCATGATTAGGAGGAAGACTACCTTGAAGTAGTTCGACATTTAACCTCCTTTACTCCATCTCTTCTTCTTGCTGTGCGAACCTTTCCTCTAATGAGAGTGATTGGACTTCTCTAGAGGTTGGGTGGAATATAACCTGACTTTTTTTCCTTTCCCCTTGATAAACGCCTTTTAGAGAGGAGGAAGATGGTTATTTGAAGGAATACCTAGATTCTTGGTTACCCTTTTATTTTGGGTACACACACCTTATTAATTTTCCTCTGTCTATACAACCTCTTGAACAAGACATTATTCATCTGATTCCTCTGAGTGAGCCTCCTATTCTGGGGGATCAGTGAAAACAACATTGATGAAATTTATTGATGCATAACGCATTGCAGCCATTCTATCAGCATTTATGTGATACTGTCTTCTTCCATGTCCTCTATGAGACATTGCCTTTTGTTTGTTTGATCCCTCAAAAACCTTTTGATGAAACACAATTTGAAAATAATATCCTGACAATTCATCTCTACGTTCCTCTTATGGATTCTTTCCTAATCGAGAGAAGACTGAATTTTACTAAGGAAGAGATTGAGAATTTGAAAAAGTCCCCAGTACGGTAGACTGGGGCTGTTTATGTTTTTCCTGCTCAACTCCTCGAATCTAGTCTATTGATCCCAAGGGTTGGATTAAAATATTCCCCAGCCTGGAAAGATGAGGTGGCTCTGGAGCTGCTACATCTGAAACTTTCTGAAAATCCCTCCGGATTTTGTGGATTTTAGTCCGGAAATTGGTCGGATGCATCATCTGACATCCACTCAAATCACCTAGCTCAAATAACTGTTGGATTATTTCTAACACTTCTGTCACTTGATGATGATCATGATCTAAACGAGAATCCTGTTCGATATTCTCATTTGCTTGATGCAAGAGTAATTTGAAAACTTGTTCTTTATATTCCTAACTTTGGGAAGAACTAGTTGAGGCCTGTTCTTGAGGAATCCTTGGATTACCCACAAAATCTGTTAGATGTGGCTAACCATGGGCAATAAAATTGCTTGAGATCACTTTTTGTGGGCTTTGTTGACTAGGGAGCACAGTTAAATGAAATTCTCCATGAACAACCCATCTCCTGATATGAATTACAGATGGGAAATTCGTAATTAGCTGGCGCAACCTTTTTAATGATCCAAGACATGCATGCCGAAAGGGTTATCTGTTGCTTTTCATCCTTTGGATATTGGGAAACTGAGAGAGATTCCAAGTCAACATGGAATTGCAACCCTTCTATTATCTTGACATGATTTTGATATTCATCATAAGATAATATTTTCTCTTTTAAGTGACAAAGAGTTCTCCATATGTTGAGACGAATATCATGAATATAATCTTCTATCAATTTTTCTTGAATATCATACTGAGAGTTAGCCAAAGAACAAAAAATGACTGATATTTCACCTTTTTCCAGTTGTTTTCACATATTCAGCACTTCCTCTTTGTCATTTGATGAAGATTCTTCTACCTGATTGGACCAAAGATGGTGATTTTTTGTTGCTTCATCCGATTCAAAAAAATTGGTAGAGAATTCATTTTTCAAATTAGAAGATGAATAACCTAGGGGTGGTTTGGAGAATGAACTACACCCCGAGATATATTCTGATTGAGAAATTATTTCACCTGATAGCGCTAAGGCATCAGACATGACTGGATTCACATTTTCATGTTCTTCAAGATAAGTGGGAATTCTCATTACTGCATTTTCCATTGAAGAATTTTCCAGGCAATGCAAATTAATAATGTGGAGAGGACTTTCGCACCTAATTTAATCATCATGGGGAGGACCACCATGGTGGGTTACAACAAAAGATGAAACATGTTTCTCCTTGGTCTTTTGACCACACAGAGGGTTATCGTGGATCTTATCTGATGATGATACTTCGAGATTGACCGAATTGTCATGAAGCAAGCCTTCATGTGGAAGTGTTTTATGAAGAACTTCATAATTATTATTGTTACTTCTGGAATTTCTAAATGAGAGAGTAGAATCTTGAGATGTAATAGATAATTGTCTAAGGTCTTCAAGAAATCCAACATTGAGCAAGGCCTTATTACAGATTGGCTCTTGATTTTTAACTGTGCTGGATGGGTATTTTTCTTGGTCGCCTTCGTAATCACTTTGGAAACCAGGTTTTGATGAAAGTGGTTGTTATGGGTAGGTGTATGTGCTCACTCAGGAGAAATGGTCAGGTTAGGGTGACTATCTTCATTTAAATCGAGTGTATGTGCCAGACTTGATTGTCCGTATGACATGGGGGAGTATGACCCATGACCCTCCTGGACTAAAACAGAGGTGTCAATCTGCTTCACAGTGACATGTTGATGAGTCACTCCACTGATAGGGATAGTATTTTGTTTTTTTCCCTGTGATGTTGCTTATGTTTTCATAATATTCTGATAGGTATCCAGAATATGGGCCGGGATTTTCTTCTGCTCTTTCACCATTGTCAGAATGTGCTTTGTGAATTCAGCTGTTGGAAAATGAATATAGGTCCATTCTGTCTCTGGAGTATGTGTATCTGCCTGCTTTTATCCTCCTTTTCCTATCAATGGATATTGGAAGTACTTATGCAAAGGGGTAGAGAGTTGAGTCTGCTCCAAATTTTTTGTCAGAGATTTCTGACTTACATCTCTAGGTGCTACCAAATGAGACTGCTGGCAGACTTGAGGAACATTGGAAAGTGTATGTGCGTGATGGATATCCCCCATCAAGTATGGTTGATGGATTTTTTTCAATACTGGTAGACAAGTATGCTGACAGAATTGGTGTTTGTAAACAAGTGTACGTTCCTACTTACAGGTGGTCACCACATTTGGTTGGCGAGCTTCTTTTGATGTAGTCAGACGATCCTACTGACTGGATGATGAATTATAAATAGGTGTATGTTCCTTCCTATAGTAATCTATCAGAATTTCCTGGCAGGTTTGGCCGGCTTCTTCCAGAAGAGTCTGCTGGACAACAGGATTAGAACAGATGGGTGTGTGTGCCCACTCGTTTCTTTCCATCAAGTTAGGTTGATGGATCTCTTCGGAGGGGGTAGAGGTATGAACCTGCTCCCTGTTGGCCAAATTTTTCCTTTGACGGTTTGTCTTGTGTGATCGGGTCTGAAGAACCTAAGCCAAATTCCTAGAAGTGATACCCTCATCATGTTGAGGGTTCACTACCATACGAGTATGGAACTGATTGTTGATAGGAGTCCTCAGGAAGGACTCCTATCTTCTTGAACTGAGGCCTTGAGTGACCTATTCATTCACCTCCCTGTAATATGGAAGGGACTAGTTTTTGCATTCTGGGGATAATGACCTAAAACAGTTGGAGATGGTGGTTGGTACCACCTGCTTCTTGAACACTGGTCATCGCTGTCCAGACAACTAGTGTGATTTGTTAACTTGGAGGGCTTGTCGAGCGGCCTCCAGAGTCGGGATGGTACCGTGTTGATGGTATTCCCCCACCAACGCATTCAAGACCCAGCATTGAAGATTCTGAGTAGGTTATGTTATCTTCAGAGCGGGCGAGGATCTAGAAAGAGTAGTGGCTGAGGCACTCACAGGTGTTAACATTAAAGAATCCATTCTGTGTTGTAGAGAGATCTTGGAAAATATTTCTTATTTGATAGAGAAAACATAATCAAGATAAGTCTGGCCAGAATACATCTTTTGGATGAGCGCATATGTTATTGATTGCTATGTTGGCCCTTATATTGAGTTTAATAGGGGCCTAACAAATAAGTGAAACATAATTTTAACTTATTTAATGATTCACGTTGGGTTCACCATTTTTTGTTTCTTCTGGAAATGGGGATGAAATTGTTTGTTTAAGGTTCAAACATTCCAATTAGTTTCTAACGAGTTCATTTGTACAACCGAAAACATCCAATGATTCAATATCCATTGGGACCAATTTTCCAAAGGTATGTGATCATTAGTTGTGAACCAATGAGGCTTAAGAATTTTCATTGGTCGAGAGGATGGGAGGTCAAGCTCATCATGAATTTTTGGGGAGAATTATTACATACTCCAGGAATCTCTTATAGATTTAAGTTACGTTCATGAATCATTATTAATTCACCAAGTATGAAAATGAGTTTTCCTTTAGATAACAATCAATGATTGATATGTATGGAATTTAGAGAATTATTTATATGTATTTGAGGTTCTTCATCGATAGATAATCATCCATGTGTATTAGATATTCCTAGTCAATTTTATCCTTCAATACATTATATAGAAATCTCTTGGTCATTATGATGACCATACTGGGTTTAAAGCGAATCAGTGGGGCACTTGAAGTTTTTTTTACTTCAGAAAGACATGGATTATTTCAGAGTTGGGATCATACTCATAGATGGGATACCTACGTATCCTTATTAAAAGGAATCAGAACCCACGTAGTTCGATAAGAAGGATATAGTTTAACGTCATATGGGATGGAAAAGAATTAATGAAAGATGGGCTTGAACCTTATAAAGTCTTCCTACGTACTCTACTATTAAGGAAGAGATCAAAAGTCCATGTAGTCTGGATAAAGAAAAACGGGGTTTATGCATGTTTAATGGCCCAAAAAAAAGAGATGTTTTGTTTACTTTCACACTCTAAGCTCACATGAGTCATGCTCAGTGTGAGAACCAAGAGGTATCAGTAAACATGAATATGTTTCCATGAAAGATACAGCCATGAGAAATTATGTGGGGATTACATATGTATGATTGGCCAAGTAGATGAAGACCGGGACATAGAAAAGAAACCCATGATCAAGGTCCATAAAGGTATTTGTACTTTATGGAGATTTGGAGTTTTAACCTGGGGCTTACACCTGAAAAGGAATCCCAAATTAAGAGGGGATTATTATTGGGGTTTATTATTAAAAATGAAACCCAAATCAAAATAAATTAATACTGGGGATTACTACTGAGAAGGAGTCCTAGGATATAAGGAAATTATGACTTGGGCTTACTCTTGAGAAGGAGGCCAGGGTTAAAGAAACTTATGACTGGGACTTACTCCTAAGAAGGATGCCCAGGTCAAAAGGAACTTATGACTGGGGATTACTCTTGAGAAGGAGGCCCAGGTTAAGGGAAGTTATGTCTGGGGCTTGCTCTTGAGATGGAGGCCTAGGTTAAGAGGACCTGTAACTTATGACTGGGGCTTACTCCTGAGAAGGAGGCCCAAAATCAAAATATCATCTCATCTTAAAGGATGAGGTTATATAGGAAAACCACTAACCGCAGTGACATAAATGTTGTAAGTCATGAGGTTTTGGGAGAGGTTCTCACAGAATTCCTTTCAGATAAAAAATACAACAAAGGAACCATGCCATAAATGTATTTGAAGAGGGTTTGGAAGGCTATATATTGAAGAGGAGAGGTGGATTTGAGGAAAGGAGGTGACTAGGAAGGAGGTGCACAAGTATCGTTATGGTGCACAAGTCCTGGTCATGCAAGTAGACTTGCATGACATGAGTCACCTTGGGAGATGAATAATCTATAGGGTAATACTTGGGCGACTTTGAACTCAAGACCTTAGTATCATACCTAGGGACTTTCAGAAGGGTGGCACACAACTTCCTTTGAGAGGGCAAGGCAGAACACAAGTGTCTTCATTTCTATTAAGGGGTGGACACTTAGGTTCACAAGTGTTCATGATTTCTAACACTTAGGCCTTATTCTTCCGCTTCTGATCTTCCATTCTAGGTAAAGAATAAACTTAGAAGTGTTCGGAAGACATCAGACAAAGACTTAGGCGACCAGAGCTTGAATCTGAGATTTTGAAAATTCTTCCTCTCAATGGGGGGGGGGCACAGGGGGTATTTATAGGCCACTGGGCACATTGGGTGAAAAAAATAAAAGGGAGTGAAAGTGACTTGCACGACCCATATGTGGCACTCAAGGGACTTGTGCGGCGCGCATGAAACTTGAGCGACTCCCTCCTTTTCCATTTTTTGGACTTTGTGATGGAAAGGAGCATCAACACATGGTTTTCAATATCAGATTAAAATTATTATATAACACATGATGGAATTATTAATTGGTGTGTGGCATGGATAATTTTATAGAATATCATTCTAAGTCAATTTAAAGGTCCTTTTGGTACTTCTTTAAATATTTTTTGATGTGTTGTGAGTCCCTCATTTATTCCCCTTATATATGTATTTTATATATGTTTCTACTTCATGAGATGTGGATTGATAATAATTATTTGATGCTTGTATAATATGGTAAGAGGATATTTATGAAATGGTTTCTGAGGTATGATGATGTTTATTTTTTATGTTTTACTTATTAATGTAATGATTATTGGTTGATTTTTCCCAACTCCACTTTGGTTACACAATGAGAACCCTGTTACCTAAGTGAGATATCATGATTTATGCAACACTAGTTATATTATGCACTGGATAATGTCCTGAAGTTTTATTATATTATTTGGCCTATATAGTACCTCCACTATGAAAAATGATATAGAATTTGGTGTATTTTATTTAGGTTCAAACATAGGATGAAAATTTGTTCCATGTGAGTAATTTTTGGATTATCCCACCTTATAACCCCATGATAATCCAATGATGATGATTATTTCACAGGGATTAACACTTTACTTTATATTTTGTTCCATTGTTCTATTTTGAGTATGTGGAACCATATATGTTATCATTATTAATTCTTGTTATGATTATTTGACATTATGGATCCTCCTTATGTTTATATATTTTTTATTTATGGTTGGGTTACATTCATTTTTTTCTATACCATTTTCCTATATCTTCCATATATCCCCTTTTAATGGAAGATGAGATCCTGCAGGAGGCACCATTTTTGACTTGGGTGTAGAGGGAAACCAAATGCACCATATATTATACATGAATGGGAGATAACCACAAATTTAAATGGAGGATACTTTTAACCCAAAATAAATGGGATTGGCCTTGGACTAAACTATTTAACTAAACATCCCCCCCCCACCTCAAGCCCCACACAAAACCATTGGATGTACAACTTGTACCCCATGGCTTACACCTGTCATTGTCATTGTCCCATTGGCACACCCCAAAACATCGAAAACCCCTAAAGAAGATTCCACCACTATTCTAGGTGATAAATATGAATATTGAATGATATTTTTGAAGAAAATTTGGAGGAGGGAAACTGAAATTGAATTGATCAGGAGAGGTTATGAGGTGAACCCCAATGAATGGAAGCACCGAGGAACAATCTATAGGGATGGGGAAGTTGGGGGAAAAGTGATATTTAAGACCAAATTCATATGGAAATTCCATGGATATTGTTGAATTTTTTTTATAAAAAATTTCCTCCTTAGATCACACCCACAAAAACAATACCAAGAAATCATGGAAGGAAAAAACCAGAATAATATGGGTTCTTAAATGGTAGAATAAGTTTAAATGGTAATGGAGGAACAGCTGCTGATGGAAATAAGATAAGGAGATAAAAAACAAAAAATGACACGAGGGGGGGGGGGAATCCATCACCAAAATGAGTTTGAAACTGAGCATATTCATATAGGATGTTGAAACTAGAACATAATGATCCATAAATGAGGCTTCAACTAAGGTGGTTGACTGATGACCAGATCTTCATTGATAGAGATTCAAAGAGAAAATATTCAAAGAGATGATGATGAAAACCTGAAATCACCCCTATAAAAATAAAAATATTGAAGTCTTAATCATACATGTGTTTGTACTAAAAATACCAAAGTAAAAAAATATCTATCTCCCCCATAACTATGATTAATACAGAATATTGATTACATATAGAAACTAATTTCTTCCTCCATTAGACATCCTCCAAGCATTATAAAACACTTAGTACATTATCTCAATCATTGATTTTAATTATTTCTTCACTATTATCCCTCTATAAAAAAATAATTATATTTAAGACTTGAAACACAAGACATGACATGCTTTAGATTCCAAACCTTTCATATCCAAGTTAATGGTATTTGACTCATGCATGATAACTTATTCCACAAATCTGAAAAAGTAATCTTTTCAACTTTATTCATCACACTACTATACGCATTAAAATCTTTCCTATAAATCATGTCATTCATTTTTCCTCATGAATATACAATCTATCATATTCACAATGTCCATCTTCCATTTCTAAACAAACTGATGAATCCATTATTATCAAGATCACAAGAGGATAATATATTATGGAATATACTGTCACATATCTCATAACCCTTGAACTTAGCATACAAACTTCATTTTTAGTGATAAAAATATCACAAAAACCAATTTCATCAACAAAATATCATTTTACCTTCTTCAAACTACCAAAGATACCTTCTTCCTGTGAAGAAATTAATCCTCTCTTTGGTGTAATATGGTGTGGAATTGTGGAATCAACCACCTACTTGATGTACACATCTAACATGAACCAATCAAATCCCAATGAATGCAAATCACCCTCACCCTATATAATACTTACATAAGTATCATCTGAATTGGTGTTGATTTCCTTTTTTTCCTACTTAATATTTTTCAAAGAATAGAAGAATCACTTCACATGATCCTCCTTGTCCAAAAAGTAGAACATTTACTTTATTCTTATATTTTAATAGCCTTTTTAATTACAAATTCCATATTTCACATCCATAAGAACACTATTAATTGAATATTCACCATCATTGGCCCTTCACTAAGTCTCATCTACCCATAACGATGAATTCACTTCATCTAAATTTGGTGTTTCTTTACCGAAAAACAATGTGGTGATGGGATTATCATATGAATTAGGTTAAGAACCTAAGATATATAAATATTTTTATTATTATATCATTTAAATAGGTTCCATTTTACCTTTATCATTGATTTTGAACTCCCATGAAGATAGAACAATCAAAAGTTTGGGGAACTCATCCAGATGGTTACCTAAATCTTTATTATCAATAATTCCCAAACAATAAAAACATTTTTCAGGTATAAATTATTTTTTGAGGGATTTTTATTTATATATTATTTTAAGATCCACCTCATTCCCCTTCAGATATTTTAGAATCATCATATCCCATAGAGTATTATTTTCCAAATACATTTGATTTTTTCTTATCTCAAACTCTATCAAATCACCCCAATCACGATATCCCACCATCTCAAGCTTCCCTAATTTTTTCATTAACACATTCACTATCTTCTCATTGTCTAGAATATTTTAACTCACTACTGAGATAGAGTAAAATAATTTTTCCCATTAAAATGTTTAATTTGGGAAGGAATTACATGATATTAATCCCCCATATCTAATCACAAGGAAACACAGATAAATCCTTCTTCGATACTAGTTATTGGGGAGGAAATGGATCAATCTTTAAATAAAAACCAAATTGTGAAAAATAAATTGTGATAATAACCAATGAAAATACAACAAAGAAAGAAAATAAGATAACATAAATGGGGATAAATAGTTTTAAGATGAAAAAACCATTCAATGTAGAGTATTATAAACCCTTGGGGTAACTCCATAAAATCTACTACAAATCATAGTGTACAAAAATATATGTAGAAGCATTAAACATGAATTGGAAATACAACATATAAAATATTTATGAATATCCACACCCTGATATGCCTCTACCGCCTCTCTAATAATCATCTCACAATAATAAATAATCCATGGAAGCTCAAAACAATACATGAAACATCATATCCAAACATCAAATAAACCATCATATAACCTGATTTACCTGCTACTTGGGGCTTCCCACACCCAATGTCACCGATGAATTTTCTTCACAATAAATACTATGAAACCTTTTATAATCATATCTATCAAATGGGGCACAACCTCCTTCATTTTATAGGATCTTTAACACATATCATTAAATAGTTTATATATATAAAAACATCTCAATCAAAAAATATTTCATGTGATTTGAGGATGATAGTTTGGAAAAAAATTCAAGCTCCTAATTATCTTTTTTAGCTCCTTCAAATGCGGGGATAATCCCATCAAAATGTTTAATTCTTCACAACTAACCTCCCATGAAATAACACTTAAGTCTCGAGATAATATTCTAAGTTGATAAATAAACTCTATGGTAGGATGATGTTCACCACATAAAAAAGCCTTACAACCACCAACTCACTCAACTATGTCCACTAGGATTGGAAGAAAATCCTTAACTATGATTCACAACCTTGGAATAGAGGAACCAATTATTCTTAGTAGTTGGAGGCTATATTTGTAGAAACATTGAGGAGTAATCCAAAACTCATCAGTAATAAGGTAGGGGAGAATAAGAGATAAAAAACATGTGATAATATAGGAGGAAGATCATTATTATGGTTGTAAAAACATTAGCTTCTTGAGAGGTAATAAGGGAAAAAATATTGGTTTTATAAAATCATAAGACTTAATATTGGGGTTTAAAAGTTTTTTCATTCAAAAAATAGATAATAATATTGTTTTAAATAAAAATAGTTAATGATTATTTTATAGTTAAAATATTGATATTCAGTTTTCTATATATCTTATAATTTTAAAAGCCTAGTTTCAATTTATATTTCAAACTAACATGTATGATTTTGTTAAAATGAATTGGATATATTCTTTAGTGAAATTATACTAGGACTATTAACTCACACCCTATAGAAAAACTTTTGTGTGTGTATTAAACTCATGTTATTATATAGGTTACTAAGTGACGATTTCAAATTATATATCATTCCAATGATATGTTGGTGGAAGAGTTGGAAAGTGGTGAGTGACCATGGGATGTATAAAGGTGATTTTGTGGTTTGGTTTGGGATTTGGTTTATTTTTATAGTGATCTTGTATTTTCTAACTCAGTTGTTCTTGTATATTAGGGATTCCCTTTAGTTGAGTCATGTGATATATTTTTGTTTTAGTATGTAATTTTTAAAAGTGATATTGATCAATATTATTGTTTGCATCTCATTTGGATGGTCTGTTCTTGTTATGAATCATTTGTTTTAGTGGTTTATTTATTGCTATGTGTTTTATTTTCATGGTCATCCAATGTATAGATGCACTATTAAAGACTCGTACAAGATTCCACTTCTAATTTTTTTTCTTTTCTAGGGTGAACTCATTTCCATCATTTGAATCCTTTGATACCCTATTTTTAAAGACCTGAGATTTTAATATATGTTTTCCCATAATTAGGTAAAATATGTTTGATAACATTATCCACACATGAAATCAAACTAAAATGAATTTATGACAATTTTAGTATGTTTAAATTAAGGAATTTAATTTGTATGTGAGAATAATATTAACTGATTTTTGAAATTTATTAATATATATAAGTTATTTTTTTATTTTTTTTAATAATATATATTTTTAAGTGAAATTTTTATTAATTAAAACTAAGTATATTATCATTAAACGATGAATTTAATAAAATATAATATTGTTTTATTAATTTAATATTTAATTTTGTTTTATAGAAAATAAAAATAAGAACAACTGTTACTTTAAAAACTTATTTTCCTATAAAAATTGTTTCTCATTGTATTTTATAATTTTAATTCAATGAGAAAATAAAAAATTCTAGAAATTTAATTTGAGAAAATATAATTAATTTTTATATTTATAATTTCAATATTATATTTTGATAATATTTTGGTATTTTTATAAAAAAATTATTCATAGGCGACTAATGAAAAATACCTCTTTTAAAAATAACGTAAATTTTATGATAATATCAGTATGTATGTATGAATCAAAAATTAATGAAACATATTTATAATACCAAATAAGTATTTTATAAGTTATTTTATAATGTTAAAATTATTTTTTTTATTTTTAAAACCCATATTTTTCATTTTTGGAACTTAAGTTATATTTTTTGAAAAATTGTTTTTATTAAATTTCAAGAACTTATATTTAAAACAACATTTTGCACTTCTATAAGTATAATTAAATAAAATTAATTCCACTTTTTTATTTATCATATAAAATTGATCCTAGATTTATCTTTTAGGGATTTTTATAAAATAAATTATTTTTAAGTGAATAGTGGAAAATACTAATTTTACTAATGCTATCACTTTTACTAAATAATTACACAATAATTCCATGGGATTTTATGAAAAAAAATTATAATAAAAAATACATATTTTAATGTTATTGTTTTTAAATATTGTTTTTAAATATAAAATAAAGGGTAACATCTAAGATAACTTATGCGTTATTTCAATGAAAATGTTTTTCTTCTATTTTTTAACAATATTTTTGACATGGTTGAATTATTTTTCCAAAATATTTTGATATTAATTATATATTTATTTCATAATATTGAATATTTTAATTTCAATAGAATCAATAACATTAAAAATTTTATCCTAAACATAAATATTATTCTTAAAATAAAAAATTTCTTTCTATAAATGGATTTTTACACTTTATGTACATGAATAATAAAATTAGTTTCTATAAAGAATGAAAAAATTATTTAATAAAATTATTTATATATTTAAAATAATAATTTTAAATTTATTTTATATTTTCTATTCCAATATGTCCATTAAAATTAGTTTTTGAAATGTGAATGTGGAGTTACTATGGTAAGGGTAAATTAAGGCAATAAGGCTTTAAACCACATGAATGTTGTTATAAAATGTGAAAAACATGTATAATATAGAATTTTTTAGGGAAATAAGAATTTTATCCATACTCAAAGAAAATGGTCAATTTTCAATCATTTTTCCATTGATAATAGAGTGATATATTGAGAAATAATAAATTTTTATAAAAGTACACTTTCACTCAATTATGAAAGGAGACCATATCCTCCCATTTTAACCACCCATTACAATGATTTGTATCAACCAAAAATATACTACATTATTTCATTAACACCTACCCATGCCTTTAAATTTTTTTTTCACCAAATGACCAAGCTACAGAATCTGAAGGCGTTACCTAAGGGAGAACTTCAAATAGAAAGGTAATACTTCCAACCCAACTATTATAGCTTCTGTTATTCTTATACACCCCTAAATTCCCCTATATCCACGATGGTATGATAAAAAATGTTAATATTCGAAAATATTATTATAATATTGGAATATTTATTCTATACATTCTTCTAGAATTTTTAAGAAAAATGGAAAACATTGTCATGTGTGTGTAAAAACTATTACCTCCTTGAATGACATGATCAATTTTGTATCACCACCTTAAATGGTAGGATAAAAAGGATATATTATTAAATAATATGATATTTTTTACAATATTAAAATTCTTTTAGAATAATTTCAGGCATTATATATGTGACTAACAATAAACAGTTGTAGTAACATTAACCACCTTAAATAGACTAATAAAGGTACCTTTATTAATTTGAATCTATTTTGAGAAAAAAGTTAAAACATTATAAGATTTATCCTAAGGTAATAATAAATCCCCCAAACCTCTAAAATTAATGAGAACATGAAGTTATTTTACAACACCTGTGACCATTGTCAAAAATAGAAGGTGTGACGAAGAAATCAACTGAACAACACTGAGTAACCGATGTAAGAAAAAACTATTTTAAAAATATATACCAAAAGATAATATATATAAAATATAAAATTAAAAATAGATGAATAGTTTCAATAGGTATATATCTAATTAAATTAATTTAATTATTTAGGAGGTATAATGCAAGGTCCAAATTCATTCAGATATAAGGTAAGGGTTTTCATCTCGATTTCTCTTTATTGAGACATGCTTTAATTTTATGCATCAATTTACTTTTTTATGGTGTATATAATTCCCAATAATTTATTATTGAATAATCTAGGATTAAATTACTGGTATATATAGGTTTAAATTATTTTTAGGCTTCCAAATACTTAAGATACAAAAATTACTAAATCCTTAAGGGTTTCATCTCAAAACATCCATCTTTGAGACACATGTTCTTTTATAGACTAAATATCCTTTTAAATCATATAGATACTGCAAATTAGATAAATAATAGCATGAATTAACTTTATTAAATGAATTTTAACTTCAATTATAATATTTCTCTCTTTCAATGGGACTTTATTGGAATGGTTCTAAAGCAGAATGGGTTACATCTCAATCACACATCATTGAGGCATGATTTGATATTAGGAACCAATATTCATTTTTATAGTGTATCTACAAGACGATGAACTATAATATAATAAATTATTATTTATTTTCTAAAACATCACATATATTCATGATTTTCCTTAATGTGGGATAGAATTGAAATCTTCTATAAAATATAATGGTCTTTCATAAATCAATCTTATTTCTTAAGTTATACTATTTTACCTTGAATTTAGTATTTTATTTCATATGGGATACTCGAATATTATTATTGGAGATCAATTTTGATTTAAAAATTCCTTACTAATGATTTATAATGACTTGAAAATGAAATTCTGTTTAGAATAATTCCTATCAATTTAAACAACAATTTCCCCATCCTTGTCTATAAATTCCTTTTTGCCAATATCATTTTTAATTAGAAACATAACTAAGTTTAAAAACATGTGAAAATAATATTTACCTTCCAATATATTAAAAATAAATTATTTTCATATTATTTTATAATTTATTATTTAAATTAAGGTTTTTTGAACCATAAAAATGGATCTTTCATTCCTCCTTTATCACTTTCCAGTCACACATTCTCTTTATTTTTCTCCATTTATAAAATAGTCTTATCATGTACTTCATATTTTTTCTTGTATATATGTCTTTTTAATATATACCTATATAAATGTCCTTTTAATTTATGGGGTCATTAATGTTTTTATTTCCCCTCTAAATTCCCTTTTTTAATGTAAACCCAATTTAAGGGCACTTTTTATTTCTTGTCCCATGTTAAGAACCACCCTTTTTTAGTGTTTTTAAACCATTAATAATATATATAAATTCTATTTATTTTATGGATAATTCTATTTTATAAATTTTCATTTTATGGAAAATTATATTCTCTTCCCATCTATAAAATGAAACATTACTTATTTCATAAACTTTCACCCATGCAGTTCACTTTCCTTTTTTATTTATGAGAACTATCACATGAATTTTATACAACAGAACTCCATGTTCAAGTGATAAGTTCAATTTTTAATTAATAATGTTAAAAATTAATTAATTTCTTATTTTATTGGGAATCTATTTGATATAGAGTGTTGTTATTTCTTGAGATAATATCTTGAAACTCGCTTCCTTATTCTGGGCCATATCGTGCTTATGATTTATGTATAATTTCATTCTCATTTTATGGAACACTTATAGTTATACATTTTTTTGGAGTTTAGCCTATGTTGTGATTTTTGGGTCTAATATATCCATATAATTCATTGGGTAATGTTAATGAATATTGAGATACCATGTATAGTGCATGAACGGTTAGCCTAAGCACACTATGTATGGTGCATGATCGGTTAGCCTAAGAGAAACATGTCATGATGATAGTTAACTAGATAATACCATGATTATGATAAATGTTATCCTATATTATGCTTCATTTATTATTATATTTGAAATATTCTTATAATGGAATGCATTATGATGTTTCCATATGCTTATGATTCCAAGATCTTATACTCGCATGCCATGTTTTCATGCTTATGAAAAGTCTCTTTAAGATACAATGTTATGAATCTTTATTCTCATGTTTGATTTATTTCCATTTTTATTACCTTACATGGTTTTCAATCAAACAATTTTCCTTATGAATATTACCCTAAGTTATCCTCTGCAGTTTTAGAAATATTACAGGATTTAGGAGCACTTTTTTGTATTTTTAAATAAAGGTATTGTCTTTAGGTTTAAGATGTTGTATTTACATATATAATATTTCAAATAAACTAGACCTATATATCCTTTTATTGTATTTTTTGTAATGTTTTTTATAAATCATTAATTAATGTGTGTTTGAGGCTTGGGTTTTTTATATTTGGTACCCGAGAAAGGTCTAGTTTTTTTGGTGATTAGGATAATATAACATTTGTGAAATACCTAGGGATGAGTATAAGGGATAAGAATAATTTTTGGAAAACATCCTAAAATTTTGGTAATTTTATGTTTGGGTGGTTTTCCTAGAAAATACATCCCTATCGGGATACATCAAAGTGGATAAAGACACAGACACAATCTTACCTAGGGGTTACAACCCCAAAGAGGGCATGTAGTGTATTAAATTTACCAAGATCAAATACTCTACAAAGAGGCCCAACTACCCACCTAGATTGAAAATCATAAGGGATATTACATGGTTGGGCACTTTATCTTCAAAATCAATTATGAATTTTTTATTTCCTAATTAATTTATTGTATATGGTTAATAAGTATGAGAGAAAAGCATAAAGTAACATAGGTAGAACTAATTGATTTATATGATTAACTATGTAATAATTTTTTGAAATCACAAAATCATATGATGAAATGAAGGTTCCATCGGAGAAGACATATTGACATTAAGATTTTAAAGTCATATAATTTTATTTTTTTTGAATATTATCATAACCATTTTTGTTTTAGTATTTAATTGAGGCAGGATCATTATGATATAGCTGAGAAATGCCTATATCCCAAAAATCACTATGTATTATAACTCGATGATAGAGCATACTAAAATGATTGTGAATTTTAGTATATTCCTCTTATGATACAAAAGGTGATTTTCCTAGTCTTATATAAGATAGTAAGATTGATACCATAAAATGAATTAATTTGTTAAAATCATAGATATATTCATTTATGAATGATACTTATCAGGAATATTTTGGTATGTAGAAACATTTATATTGGTTATGTGAAAAATATAATGACTTTTCTTCAATAGTTCCACTTTAATAGTTTTGATGAATTTATTAAATTGAATAAATAACCTTGAAAAGTGATTTTATAACAAGGTCATTTTTTGGGGGATAACTATTGGAGAAAAAAAGAATCAGGTATGGATAAATATGAATATTAATACAATATTTATGCTAAGTTAATAAAGGGTTGATTAGTTATTGGAAAAGTCAGTTAAATAGTATTGATATCCTTGTAATCGATTATTGTAAAAATAAATCCATGATTTTTTTTGAGGTTTAGCTCATTTTTTCGGATTATGATATATATTTACTAGCTAGTGACCTTATGAATTATTGGTTAAAACTATTTGAGGGTTAAGGAAAAAATTAATTCTTTTATAAGAATATAAAATTTCATAGTTTTTTTACGATTTGGAGACTTATGTAGTTTTGGGAATGGTATAAACCAGAGAATATATGATTAGGGTATAAGCAATCAATGTTTTTTGAGATAATATAAGTATGATGATCTAGATAAGATAGTATTATATATATCACATTTGAAGTTATATCTAAAATAATTAATATGTTAACAATATCCTCTATTACTCCCATTGGTGGTTAATAATTAAAATTGTGAGTATGTAACTTATTTAAGAGTCTATAACATAATGAACCAAGATTTTACTATATGTTTTAATCTAATTGAGTAAAATATTTATGATAGATTTATCCACATGAAACAATAAACTAAAATATAACTGTGATATATTTAGACCATTGAAACATAGTCGTTTAGTTAGTAGATTTGAATAGGACAAACTAAATTAATATATATATATATATATTACTTTATTCATTTTTGGGGTTAAGAATCTATATTTTTTTGAAATAAATTTTTTATTTCAGAAAACTATGTATCTTATTTTTAAATTATGATTTTATTAAATAATAATATTTATTGATTAATGATAACTTTATTAGTGTTTTATAGAAATTAGTCAAAAGAACAACTAGTGTTTTAAAATTTTATTTTCTTATAAAAGAAATTTTTCATTGTATTGGATAATTTTAATTAAAATTTAAAATATTAAATTTTAGAAAATTAATTTGAAGAAATAAAATTTCTTTTTTTGATTTATTATTTCAATATTAGTTTAAGAAGAATATTTAACTTTTTTTGAAAAAATATTTATTTTTAAGAAGCTAATGAGAAATATAATTTTTATAAATTACAAGAATTTTGAAATTATCAGTATATAAGTATGGATTTTAAATTTATAAAACAGATTTATAAGGCCAAATATGTGTTTTATAAGTACCAATATTATTTTAAAAATGACAGTTATAATTTTCAAACCCATATTTAATATTTTAAATATATGTTATGTTCAAAAATTTATTTTTATTGAGTTTTAAGCACATATATGTAAAAGTAATTTATATAAAATTTATAAGTATAATATAAAATAATCAATTCAACTTTTTTTTGATTTTTCATGTAAAAATTATTCCAGGATTAAATTTTGGGTTTTCTAAAATAGTATATTTTTATGTAAATAGTAAAAAAATACCGATTTTACTAATTCTATCACTTCTATGTAATTATTATACAGGAATGAAATGATTTTTTATACCATTTTTATAATAATAAAAAATTTATATAATGTTTAATTAATTATTTTAAAATACTATTTTGATATATAAACTCACGCTTAACATCTTAGAAAATTTGGGTTACATTTTAATGATTTTTTAGAATATTTATTAAAAAAAATTCACAAGGTTAAATTAGTTTTGGAAATTTTATTAAGGTTAACTAATTATTTATTTACTAATTGTTTATTTAATTTTAATATAATCAATAGCATTCAAAATTTTATCCCAAACACAAATAGTATGCTAAAAATGCACTTTTTCCTAAAATAGGGTTTTACATGTTATGTGTGCTAATACTAAAATTAATTTATCTGAATCTAGGAAACCATATTTTATAAAGGAATTTAAATATTTAAAATAACCATTTTTATATTATTAAATAAGATCAATTTAAAAAATTTCCATTATGATTAGTTTTCTAAGGGTGAAAGTGGAGTTTCGAAAGTATGGGTATATTAGGGAAAAAAGCTTAAACCTTGTGAAAGAGGCTAAAAAATTTAAAAATGTATAATATTGAATTTTTGATGGAGGAAAGATCATATATATATATATCCTCAAACCATAATTGGCCATTTTCGGATCCTTTGGCCATGAATAATGGTCGGATATTATTTATCAATAATGAATGTTTACAAAAGTTTCATTTTCTTCCATTATAAAATGAGACCATATCCTATACTTTTCTCCACACATTTCAAAGCCTTGGATCAACACAAAACTCAAGTATAATGTCTTATAAACACCCTCACCATTACTTTAAATCTTTTGTCTCACCAAAAGACCATTCTAATGAGTCTTAAGGAGTTACCCAAGAGAGACCTTCCCAGGGAAAGGTAATAGTCTCAACCTAAGTTCTCTATGTTCCTTTCTTCTCCAACACATATCAAGTATCATTTATCCCTGATGGTATGAAAAAATCAATAAATTTTACTATGATTAAATGTTATTATACTTATGTAATATCCATTTTATACTTTCCTTTAAAATCATTAAGGAAAAAGAAAATATCGTCATGTGTGTGTACTGACTACGACCTCCATGAATGAGGTGTTAAATTTAACATCACTAACATAAATGGTATGTTAAAAAAGGATATTTAATTTAATAATATTATATTTTTCACACCATTAATATTTTGTGATAATAATATTGGGTTCTATATAAGTTTCATTAGCAAGAAACAATCATAGTAACGTTAACCACCTTAAATTAACTTATCAAGGTACCTTTTTAAATTTCAATCTATTTCAGAATAAAATTTTAAACTATTAATGTACCATACAAATGAAATAATAAATAAATTAAATGAATTTTTTTTGGAGATCAGGATATTATTTCACAACACCTTTTACCATGGTTATCAAATTTAATGTTTAACGAAGAAATTAACCCAACGCTCTTGAGTAACTTAAGTAATTAAAAAATATATTAAAAATAATTAACAAAATGAAATATATGGAACTAATAAAAATAAATACACTTGAATACGTTTCTTGGGTATATTTCTAATGAAATTAATTAAATTATCCTATATGTTAAGTGAATGTGAAGAATGTTTTCACACCCAAGGTAAGAGTTTTCATCTCAATTTCTCTTCACTGATACATGTTTGAATGTTATTAACCAAGGTATTATTTAAATGGGGTATATTCTATCCAAAAATGTATTTTTACATAATATATGATTTAATTTATGGGATTCATTGATCCATATTATTTTCTGTCCTCTAATGACTTTTATTAGATTTTATTTGAATTTTTGAGGGTTTCATCTCAAAACTTCTTTATTTGAGGCACATGTTCTTTTATACATCAAATTTATTTTGAAGGGTGTGTATACTGCCAATTGGATACATAATATCATTAAATAACTTTATTCTTGGTATTTTGTCCTCAAATATAAGAATTATACTTTTAAAGGTGTTTTTATTAGATTTTTATTTTTGCAATTTGGGTTTCATCTTAATCTCCCTTCATTGAGGCATGATTTGATATTATGCATCGATATTTAATTTTATGGTTCATCTACATCCCCACGACTTATAATATCATAAATTATTATTTAAATTCAAAAATATCACTTCCTTTCTTGCTCTTCATTATTTTGGGCTATAATTTATTTTTCCCTAAAATATAAGGGTATTTCATAACTCAATCTGATTTCTGGAATTATATAGATTTTCCTAGAATTTTTTCTTTCATTTCATATTGTTTAACATACCTATATCTGTGGAGATCTATTTTTATTCAAATAATTTTTTTCGAGTGGGTTATAATCATTTTTTGGAAATAAATCCATGTTATAAATAATTCCCATCCATTTAAATAATGGTTTCTCATCATTGTCTATAATTTTCCTTTCAGCCAATGTTATCCTTTTAATTATAAGTCGCAATAAGTGTTAACTCATTTTAACATCATATCTACTATATAATTTATTCAAAAAAAATATTTTTAATTTATTTTATGCTGTGGTATTTTAACTATGTTGTTTAAAAACATTAAAATGAATCTTTCATATCTCCTTGATGAATTTCCAATCACACACTATTTTTAATTTTATCCATTTTATAGAATAATATTCTCATATATCTATTATAAATTTTATAAATTTTCTTTAAATATATACCTAATTATATATCATTTTCATTTATGTGGGTATACATGTTTTTAGTTCTCCTCGAAATTCCCAATATTAATGTAAACCCAATTTAAGGGAACTCTAATATTTATTTTCTCATTTCATTAAAAACCTCCATATAATTTTTTAAACATTTAATATCTTATAAAACCCAAATAATCATATGTATAAACCTCTTGGATGAATATTTGTTTGTATAAAATTATATTCTATTTCTTTATTTAAAAATATCCATCAATTATTTCATAAAATTTCTCCCAAGTGGAACACATTCATTATTTCTTTACAAAACCCTCTTATAAATTTTATACATTAGAACTACATATTTGTAAGAAACTAGATTTTATAAATGATATTTTTTTCTTGAAGAATTTTTTTACTTATAATATTAAAAAAGTAAAAAATAAATAAAAAATAATAAAATTTTGTCTCATTAAAAATGATCATTATATTAGTTATCTATGAAAACAATTAAAATGTGAAACATTACAACTATAGAAAAAATATTAAATATAACATCTAAAATAGAAAATTATAGATCTCCCAAACATACTGGAATAATCTACCCCACTAAAAATGATATATAAATAAAAATATATATTAGTAAACCAAATGAAATATTAAAAAAATGAAAATAGAACCTTAAGAGAAACAATAATATTGATTACATTAATAAATTATTATTTATACGGTATAAAAGTAAATATAACCATTGGTATATGAATTTTATATGAACATTTTTCAATATGACCATTGGACAATATGACCATTCGAAACTACAACCTTGGTTGATAATTTTACCATTATAATTAATTTTTATAATTAGTAATGACAAAGGATAATTTATATAGAAAGAAGAATTGATGGCCTCAACCAACATAGTCTTGCCATTTGAAGACCATTTGTCAGAACATTGGAAGGAGGTTTTTTCATTGGGGTTCTCCATAAATGAATCCCACGTCGAGCTTCAATATACGAAGCTTGAAAAAAATCTCTTATGAGAGGAGTACAAATTAATGTAGATTACAACTCCGTTAATGGAAGCCGAGGAACCCCACAAAACAACAACCATCACACATGTTACACTTAATGCACTTGTAGGTGTAATAAAGGGTAACATTTCTAGGACACAATTACTGAAAGTGTATTTTTTATTTTATAAATAAAATTATTATTCCATGAATTTATTTTAATAATTGTTTTTTTTCTAAATAAAATATTTTTTTTTAATTTAGACGAATTTGATAATTTTATTTTTGGATGAAAATAAAGTGTAATTGTATTTTTATTTAAAATATATACAATTTTTATATAAAATAATTGTATTTGAATAGTTTTTTTATGAAATATTATTTTTAAAACACTTTTATTTAAATAATTAATTATTAAATAATTTTATAATGTCATTGAAATTTTTTATAAGTGTTATAAATTTATTTACCCCTTAGAAATGTTATTTCTAAATAAATAATGTTTTTTGTATTTAAAAGTTAAAATTATCATATTTAAAGAATTATTATGATGAACAAAACTAAATTTTTGGAATCAGCATGTTGAAATTATGTTGGGGTGAATTTATGATAATTTTAAAAAATACATTGTTTTTCATTAAAAGTGAAAAATATAGTTTTAGAGTTTCAGTACATTTTATGACATCATATTTATCTCATAATGATGTAATAGTTAATTAAAAACTATCCACTAAAAAGTAATTTATTTTATTAATGATAAGCATTTTATAATATTATATTCAATTTTTTAAACTATAAGTTACTTTCAAAAGTCTAAAAAAAGAAATTGATTTTTTTAAAACATTACATTGAAGAAACTTTACCATACCATGGTAAAAGAACTATTTAAAAATAATGTTCTATTTTTGTAGATGAAAATAACATAAAATGTTACCTAAATGTCTAAAACCCAGAGAAAAAATAATGGGTAGGCTAATGGTTGTTCATTTTCCACAACCTAGTTTTCCAAGACCTATATTTAGAAAATATTAAAAAAATCATCCACTTATCATATAAATACCCACCTATTGAACGATTTAAATCCACTAATAATCCATAATCCAAGAATTTATGGTTATTTTACCTCCCAATGAGTCCCCCAAGGTTTCCTCAAGATCCCAAGGTTCCATTATCATGTTATAGGAATAACTCTTCAAGTTAATGGAAAATCTTCACTTCTCTTTTCCATTCAAGAGTCTTTTTTGTGGCATGTCTTCCAATTGAAAAGAAAATTCCTTTTTCCCACTTTTCATAATTCCAATACTATATTAATATCCTATTCTTAATAGGTTAACCTTTTACCCTTCCATTTTACCTATTTAAAAAACCATGTTGTATACCCTTCATGATGCCAAATTATATTCTCAAATTTTCGACTTTTACCTGAGATGTTTGGTTTTTCATTTTAAATTGAATACCCAGACCACTTCTATTTATAACTAGAATTAAAATTTATTTAAAAATAGAATTATATTTTCTAATATATATATATGAGACTCACATATGTTTTCATTGGTTTAAAACGACATAATGATCATGTATTTAAGAACTTTTGTATGACAAGATTTTTTATAAGAGACCCGTTCTTTATTATCCATGGGTTATTTTTGAAATAATTTATTTTTATCTATATGTTTCAAAAGAAATAAATAAATATGAATGTGCACCCTAATATTTCTCTAATACATTTTTAAACAATTTAATTTATAGAGATGACATGTTATAAAATACCTTAGTGAATAACCTTGGTAATTTTTATTGATGACACCTTGGTGATAAACATTGGTGATAAGATTATGAATGTATTATTTAAATATTTTAGAAAAATTTCTATGTTATTATTCATGTCATATTTTTTATGATATGCCTCTTTCTCACTCCTTATCAATATTATTTATGTTCTTATTGGTATGTCTCAAGATCACATGCTATTTGTCTCTCTTATTTATTCCCTTACTGGGCTTCATACTCACCCCTTTACTTTTATATATATCCCCATGTTATGAGATGCAGTAAATATAAATTAGGGTGGACACATGACTATGTATTTCATGTGGATTTAGAATAGTTTGTTATGTTTTCACGTATTATGTTCCTAATTTCAATGAAACAATTATTTAATAGATCCTATATTCGTACCATGTAAATGAAAAGTTTATGTAAAAAAGGTGGGATTCCATATTTTGTATGAAATGAAGTTTTAATTATTTTTTGAAATTATGACTTGAAAACTTTAGAGAAAACATTAGGGGAAAGTATAAATATAGTAAACCATCCTATTATTTTGATGAAAATTAAGTAATAGGTCTCCATGAAATGAAATCTCTATCTGGATACAAACAAGTGGATGTGGCTCTAGTATATATGTATATAGGGGTAACACCCAAAGATAACACTTTGAGAAAGACTCAAATGGGAAATGGTTCATGATAATGGGCCTTGATGCACTCCTGGTTTTACACACTCGATGAATATGTTTGCTTAATAAAAATCTATTTAGGAACCATTATGAAGGATATGTAGAAAATTTGATAAAATAGATTAATAAAATATTTAATCATGATGTTTTAAGACATAAAATATCTTTAATGTTATAAGATCTGTAAAAGTAACAATTTTCTTACTATGTTTTTCTTATTTTCGAAAAATGGTAGGGAATATGAGTAAATGTGTAAATAATGAGTGAAAAAGATGATGGACTAACACTGTTCTAATAGAAGTTGGAATAGAAAAATACACGAGGATGATGAATCAACTAACTTGAGTTATGAACAATAACTTGAATCATGTTGATAGACTAGATTCAACTTTAAGAGAACAACATTACGTTTAGTCCTTTATTCATCAACAACCACCTTATTTTAATGGATCTATTAATCAATGGATTGATGAACAATGGATAATATCTATACAAATGATTATGTATGCCATTTTATGGAATAAGATAATGTCACCCTGGATGTGTACTTCTTAGAAGGAGAATCTAATCAGTGCTGGATAAAGATTAAAAATATGAATCCATATAGATAGATTGATTCTATGAAGTGGGAAGAGTTTCAGGGAATATTTTTCAATAAATATTTCCCCTGTTCGATGTGAATGAAAATAAAGAAGGAATTCCTTGAACTAAAGGACAAGGAAAATGAATCTATAGGAAGCTATGAGATGAACATTATAAGAATTTCTCAATACACCTTCATATTATTCATGGATACTAAGTGAAATATTGATAGATAATTTAGTGTACTAGGACCCCATATAATGAGAAATATAAAAAATAATGACTATGAAAACTATGTGGAGATAGTGCAGAGTGTAGTAAAGATTGAACCGGAGTTCGTAGAGATACAATGGTCACATAGATTGAATGAAAATAAGAGATCTATGGATTGAAACTCAGGGTGTAACTTTGATCATGGAAAGGAGGAAAGAAAGTACAAACTCCCACATGCAATAAATTTGTGAATAATGATTTGGATAATTTCCAAATTGTGAGTGGAATTTGATATAAGTGCAAAAGATATAACCATATATATTTAATTTATTATGGTGAGGTGAAGACTCAACTTCTAAAAACTAATGACAAAGTGAAGATGGTGCAGGCCCAACCATAATTTCAATCCTTCATGTGTTTAAAAATTAGAAACATTTCTAATAAAAGTACACATTAGAAGATAATTGAGTAGAACTACCATCAACCTCATATTAGGTCAAGAGAGAAAGGCCAGACATTCTCTTCCATGATGGTTGAAGTGGATGATCCAAATTATGTGGTAGAAGTTACACTCATTGTACTCCCAAAGATAGAAAATACTTTGTTTTATTCAAGTTCTAAGCATTGATTTTGTTCATCTAAGTTTGCAATGAGTATATAATAAATCCATGAACTAATAGAAATATAATTATCATTCAAGACTCTTGGAGGAATTATCCTACCATCAAATGTATATAGAAAATATATACAAACTTTGGAGAGTAAAATCTCAACAAAAAATATAGTAGTCATTCCCATGTTGGAATTCGACACTATATTAGTGATAGAATGGTTATTAATGTATAATACTACGATCAAATGGAAAAGTATGAAAATTCTAGCAGTCTTGAATGGACAACGCAAATTCATTTCTAAAAGAGAGATATCCTAGCCTGAGCTTTTAGTATTAATACCCCCCATAGACTTCTTTATAGAGATGATCAGTGGAGAGGGAAAATGAAATGAGAGTATGAAAGATAGATAATGTCTCCATCATCCAAGAATACAATGTCTTATTTTTTAAATATTTACATGGACCTCTACTAAAAAGAGAGGTAAAGTTCTCCTTTGAACTTATACCTGAGTTCATGATGATATCAAAGACCCCTTATAGAATGGAAAATATGGAGTTCAAAGAATTTATTAAAAAACATCAAGATATTCCAGAAATTTGATTTATCCAAACAAGTGAATCTACTTAGGAATAACCTATTTTATTTGTGAAGAAGAAAGATGGATCAATGCTGCTATGAATTTATTATAAAGATCTTAATGTGATCATAGTAAATTACATGTACCCTCTCCCATTGATTGATGATTTATTTGACCCACTTCATGGGGTTCAATTATTCTCCATGATTGACCTACGATATTTATAATTATCATGACATAACATACATGTATATTACATCATTTTAGATAAATATTCAGTATATTACAAAAAATACATGCCCAGGGACAATAATAGTTTAGTGTCTTTCGAAATCTGGATTCAAAATCCCTTATCCTGGTGAAGGATCTTCAAAATCTCCCATAATGATATCCTCCTTTAGTACTTATCCCTAAAACCATTTTTCATAACTTTGTAAAGGAAACATAAGAATGTGGTGAGTTCATATGATTAGTAAGGGTAAATAAATGAAATGTGTTAGCATATCACGAACAAAATGGTGTGGAACTTGAGCATAACATTTTATGATCATACCCTGCATATTAGAGATCATAATAAAGATTGGAATTTCATAAGACATATATCATAAGATAATACGTCATGAAATAATAAAAATGGAATATGACATGGAATTTAAGGCATGGACATAATAATATAAAATCTTATATTAAGGCTACCTACCAATACCTTTATAACATGTTTGGATGGGGGTACGACCAGTGTTCCAGGTTCGAGCTTATTCTAACAACCTGTGTCAACTTTTAATTTTAGGATTGGGCTTTAACCCATGTACCTTCATGTTTTTAGGCTTTTTATACAACCTATGTACCCACTTACCTTTAGGATTGGGATATAACCCATTCCCCTTATTATTTTTGGGCTTGGGCTATAACTAGTGTACCCTATTACTTTTAGGCTTGGGATTCAACCCATGAACCTTATTATTTTCAATATTGGGATACAATATGTATACATTTTTACTTTTATGCTTGGGATACTACCCATGTACCTTTTTGTTTTCAGGATTGGGATACTACCGATATACCCTCTTACTTTTAGACTAGTGCACAACCCCTGTACTTTCTTGTTTTCAGGCTTGTGCAACAACCCATGTACCCTCTTACTTTTAGGCATGTGATACATCCCATGTAACTTATTGTTTTAGGGATTTGGATACAACCCATGTAACCGTTGATATCATATAAAAATTATCATTACCCAGAACATTTGAGAGAGATATTTGTCTTATCCTTCACATAAGGAAATCATACATTCTTGTGCCCAGAAACATTCATCATATAATGAACCTTAAAAAGTGATAGGTTTTATAAACATAAAATCAGAACCCATGAAATGAAATGGGTATCATTATAATTTCATAACATCATAAAATAATTAAATTCGAGAGCTTTCAGAATAATTTCATCAAATTATAACCTGTGAAAATAAGTGGGTTTCTAAAGCATAAAACTCATGGAGGTAAAATATGTGGCTTAAGAACCATTCCATAAAAAGATAAACCATTCATGAAATGATATGAATGGAACCATTGTATTATTTCCTATAAGGGAATTAGTAACATCAATTTATGTTATCTAAGATTGAAAATAACTCAAAAGGATATTTGGAAAATATTTCTTGAGGTAAATATCTTTTCTAATTTGAAAAATGATTTTTAAAACATAAAAAATATTGAAAACCAATATACTTAAATACTTATAAATTAATCTTGAAATACTTTTATGAAATATTTCCTTAAAAATCAATTTTAATAAAATATTCTTAAAAATCATCCTTTTAAAATGAATAATAAATCTTCAAATAATTTATGACGGGTAAATCCGTACATGTTGTATGAGGTAAAAAGAATATTCCTTTTGCACAGTAAAAACATTATTAAAAATATCTCATTTATAAAGTGACAAGAAAATTACATTTAAAAAATTGTTAAAAGATAATAAGGGGAAAGGATTTATTTTAAATATTTTAGGATAATGGTAGAATATTATAAGAACCCTTTTTAGAAAAATAGATTTCCGATCGAAGAGAGGGTAAAAACAAGCCTTTTCAAAATAAATTCTTAACTATATTATGTACCAAGGAGTATAAATATGGAAATAATAAATTAACTTATCATGAATTACTAGAGGATAACAAATTTCAAGAGTGTTCTTGAGAGATGGGTTGTAAGGTTTCATAAAATGAAGTGTAAACATAAAGAATCCTAAAAAGTGATGAGATTGTTTCAATAAACTCTTATCACTTGGTTAATTGGGATCATACTCTCCATGTAAGAAAAATAAATTACAGTAAGCATATAATATCATGAAAATATGTATATTCATGATATATAATATAAAATGGATGTAATTAAATCCCAAAATTAATTTAAGTGCATAAAAAAACCCGAGTCTCAAAGAATGAAAATTGAGACAAATCTAATTTACCGATATGGTATATTTTATAACATAACCCACATGAAATAAATATTATATAATGGATATGTAAAAACCCATTAATTTAAATATAATACTAATTGAATACATCCATAATTAGTATACACACTACCCAAAATGAATGGGTGGTGAATAAATCATGTGTCTCATGAAAATAAACAGTGAGATGAAATCCCATTACATTATATCTTGACTCTCATCGTAATCATTAAAAAACATGTATAATAAAAATAAATTTTTTATAAATCTTTTACATAACCATATTAATATATCTAATACTGTATATGGATTGATTATGATTTTATACTACCCTCTTGTTTACAATCCTATGTAAAGGTTTCACTTCGGGTAATATCCACTTTATTCTTTGCATGTGTCTTAATTTGTTATATCTTCAGTATGTATATTTATATAGTGTTTCTAGAATGAAAAACATGATATAAATATCATTTATATTCATGAAATTTGTATTATAATAATCTATATAATATATAAGTATGAAATGTAATACACAATTCATGGAGACGGTAAGTTTTACATAAGCATGAACGTTGTTCCCATTTTTATTGTCTTATTTAACGAAAGAATGAAAATAAACTATATGTATATAAAATAATTAATGTATAATTATAATATTATATATTATATAATATCACTAAACACATCCTTAATATATTCCATGTAGTGTGTTAATGAATCACATCTCATTGATGGGGCAATAGTCCATACTTCCATAAACAAAATTATCATATTTATACCAAATGGAAAGTAACAATATATGGGTTTTAAAAAGAATATATAAGATTAAATACATAGTAAATGTAATATATAACTTATATAAATATATTTTCCATCATAAAGTTTTCTATGATAGGCGGTAAAGGAAAAAATGAACAATCATTGTTTAGTGTGGTGGTAGTTCACCGTACACGTAAATAGTATGTTCGTTACCCATTAGATGGAGGTGTGTGTATGTTTAGGATGAAACCTTATCATAAAAAATACTAGTATATTTATGATAATTTTGTTTTTATAAAATATTATAATAAATATAGTGGTGGGGGTGAAGATGGTAAATAAAATAAAGGAGCTAGAGAGAAGGGGTTACCTCTTAATCAGGTAATTCCTTTTGGTTTGTGCCAAAGGCTTATAATGAAATATTTATGCCCAAAGGGAGGATTCAAGGAGGAAGGGATGGATTTAGGGAAGTGGATTGGTTAGATATTTTTTGAACCTATGTGTTTTGAGAGGTGGGAAGAAGAGGGAGAGTTGGTGGCCTTTTATAGGGAATGAGGAGTGGTATTCTCATAAATATTTGAAGAGAAATGCACCTGCGTTTTTCATGTTGAAAATGGATGAAATAATGGTAAAAAGTAGTGAAAATGGAGTATAGGTTCAAAATATTTCTATAAAATGGCTCTTGGTAAATTCTATTCCATTTTGGGTCTCAAATTTATGGTTTACTCCTTAGTTAAGCTTAATTGTACCTTAATCAATGTAATTAATTTTAATTACATTCACTATCAATTTTGGTAAAAAGCTGTGTTTAACATATTAAAAATCATATATTATTATGATACCAAATATGGAATAATTTTTTTTACAAATTCTAATCATATAAGTTGTAGAAATTAATTTAAAATTAATCATGTTGACCTGAAGACAATGTAGGGTTTTGATGTGAAAATAATCCAAAGCTTGGTAAGTTTTTTAATCCAATTTTAAAGTAAAATTGGCGATAGAGAACTAAATTTTATTAATTGAAAAAATATTATCTAATTAATCCTTTAAACCAATTTAAAATATAATTTAACCTTATAAATAAATTATATGAAAAAGCAGTTTTGAACTAAAATTCAACATTTCTCACTATTGATTCAAAAGGAAACCTTAGATAAAAATAATAAAACATTATTCTAAGCTAATTTTTATGTTTTTATTTGAAATATTAATTTTACTTTTAAATATTAAATCCATTAAATTACCAAAATTTTGACTTAAAATTGGTTCTCAATTAAAAGGAGGTTAAACTACAATGAAAAAAATATAGGTTTTTAAGCATTAAATTGGGATTGTTCATATCTTATTCCTATAAAACCTATCAGATGCATATAAAAAAATATTTTATTGAATATATAACAAATATATTAAATTAATATCACTCAATAATTTTAATTAATTTAATTTATTAGGGTAAAACACACTTTTTACCCTAATAATAGTTTCCTTTATATTCAATCAGTTTTCATAATAATTTATAATTAATTGGTAACCTATGGATTAATATTATATTTGTGTAAGCCATATATTTTCATAAATTAGTTAATATTATTCATAACTACTAATTTAATAGATATGTTATATCTTATTAAATTAAATAATAATATTACTGTTTGGTAAACTCATCTTTCATGTTATGCAAGCCACTGAGGAAGGTCACAGTTGCATGTAACCCAAGCTAACCTTGGTGTTCTGTATAGAGAAAGAAAATGTTTATGTTTCGTGTAGAACACTATTAACTTTTAGTTGTGTATAATTCAAGACAGACATATTTATTTAATAAAAAAATATACTATCTTCAGTGTTTTGTGAAATGAAAAATAAAAAGGTTAAATGAATTTGAAAAAAAATAATTGACAATGTCATGGGGGGTTACATTCTACCACCCTTAAAATGAATTTCGTACTAGAAATTCATCTAGGTTATAAAAATTATAATAATTTAATGTTTAATTCATATATATAACCACATTATAAAAATGAATATTAAGAATTCCATTAAAAATGAAATGTTAGAACCATAACAGTTAACCAAAGTTATATATAACTAGGATTCCACAAAGTGGAACAAATGTGGGAAGTGAAAACATAGACATGGAAGAAAAACATAACTATCAAGTTCTAATATATAGTGATAGAGAACAAGGTTTGGAGAAAGTTAAAAATAAAAAAGCTATAAATTTGTGATGAACTAAGGGACAATATGATTCATCAGAAATGGAGGTACTAGGATAATTTTTTTTTATTTCAAGATACTTTTTCTTAACGTTGATGAATTTTCATAAAAAATATACTTTCATGAATTTATGAAAACTTCATCCATTATTGTTCATTGATCCACTTTACCTCTTTCTCAAAATAGGAAGGTGAATTTTTCATTCATAAAGTACTAATAGATCAAAAGATCCATGATATTCCATCCCATTTTTCATCAATTGTCATCAACATAATATAGTTTGAACAGGCTATCCAATATGCATAAATATTTATATAGAGAGATAACAGTTTAATATTACTAACATCATCTAATATTTAACAAAAACTTTACAAAAATGGTTAAACTTATAACCCATCCTAAAGATGAAAATTCAAAGATTTGGAAGAGAATGTCATGAAATAAGATTAACATTGATCCCTCATATATCACAATGTACCACTTGGTTGTTACATTCGAAACATGTGAATACCCTCATTATATATTCCCTTGAAACATGGTAACAACCTTAACTACCTTTAATCCTTTTGGAAAACCTGAATTCTTCTTTATTAAAATGATTACTTAATATATCTTTTAAATCCATGATGTTTTAAACATCATCTATCATGAAATAGAACTCTTTTTCAATAATCACTTCCAGGGTAATCTGTACCATCCAATATACTTATTAATATCCATCATATATTTATCTAGTCATCATTATCTCAACATACAGAATTAATTGAGGGTTACCATTCCTTAATAAAAATACCATAATTATATAAAATATAATTTCTATGTCTTCATCACCATTAAACATGTCCTTTTCATTCATTAATGAAAACATATACTGACAATACTTATATATTTCAAGATTTATATAACAAAATCCTTGAATTAAAAAACAAAAATACATCATTCTTTGAAAATTATTCTTAAACCATTACTTAGGCTTCGTCAACATATTCCTTAATATGTCATTACTAGAATATGAAATATGAATCATGTTTTATGGTTCCTAAACCTCAATATAATTATGATTATTATGTTAAAAGGAAACAATACCAGAATAAAATCACATAAATTTATAATGTCATTTGTTGTTCTTTATCTTTGTATATATAACCAATACTTGTACCACCTTCCTGATTCTCTTTATGATATTTCCACTTGGGAAATAGATTAATATAATGACCATAATTTACACATCTAAAACATTAAATGTTAACAATTTTCATTCTAGTTATCTCCATTGACTAAATTTATAAATCATAATGTGAGAAACATTTATCATATTGGGATACCATATAATCATGAAAAATTACTTATAAAGTGCCAAAATCATGGATATTAATTATATAATCTATGATATATTAGGTTTACCCTAGTTTATTCATAGTCATCCTCTATTATATTCCTTCTTTATGTTTTGTTAATATTTTGTTAATTCCCAAAGCATATCCCCCGGGAGTGTTGAACCATTTGTGTAGAAAGGCCTATTGTTGTGTACCAGATTACCCTGAGTCAGAACTGTGACATCCTTTTGGAGTTGTTACCTCTAGGTACATCTGTGCCAAATCCTCATCCAATTTTAGTATCATCACATGAATGTATTTCTAGGAAAACACTCACTCTACCACTTACAAAAATTCTAGTGAGTTTTCTTAAACATTGACCCATCTTTATACTTATCCTTATAGACACCCCTAGACATATACTTAAAAATAAACCTAGGGATATTACTAATGATTCCTCATCTTATTTTACAAATGTTTACTAATAATTTTCTTTGATACCAACAATATAACCTCAAGATTAACATGCATGGATATTTCATAATTTTACATTAATATTTGGTACATTAAAAAAATACATGCCCGAGGACAATAATAATTTAGTGCCTTTGGAAACATGGAAAAAATCTCTTATACTAGTGAACGATCATCAGCATATCCCATAAAGATATAAACCTTTTGTAATTTTACCTAAAACCTTTATTCATAACCTGTGTAAATGATACATAAGAAAGTGGTGAGGTTAGATTCTGAGTAAGGGTAAATAAATAAAATTTATAAGCATGACACAGACAAAAGGTCATAGAACTTGAGAATAACATTTTAATATCATACACTACATATTAGATATCATAATAAAGATTGGAATTTTATAATACCTATAAAATAAGATAACTAATATCATAATACATGAAATAATAATGAAAGATGTTAGATCCAAAAGGATCCTAGATACCCCGAGAGGGCAGTGAATCGGGTTATGTCTAGTCTTTTTAAACTTATACATGCCCCACTGGATATTGACCTATTCATTATAGGTGTCACATAATATGCTCTATAATATAAATTTTGATCTTGTACTTTCCAATTTTAACTGATGATAATGATTTTATTGTAAATAAATAAAGAGAACACAATAACATAGAGGTTTTTACATTGTTCACCCTAACTGTGCTACATCCAAGGAGCATACAACAAAAATGTTGTGACTATACCAAATAAAATAAGTCTCACTATCAAATTAAAATATTCAGGATGGATCTTCAATTCCAAATATCACTAACATTACAAGTATTAGGTTTTACTCACTCCATTCCCAAGGGTCACTCCCTATGTCTCTTCCTCAGGCCCACTATCGGTGGGAAGAATCACCGTCTTCCTCTTAATTCACTCACTACGCTTATAAGGGATTCAAAAATAGTTTTTGGAATTTTATGTCCCCTAATAATCATGAATTTAAATCCATAAATTGTTGATATATACTCATTTGAAGTTATAGTTTCATCCAATGAAGAACATTCCTTTACCACAGATATACTGGGCAACTTTCACGCAACTTCAGGGTGACTTGCACACTACTTTAAGAATGATTAGAAATTTTTACCTTTTTCATGGAAAAAACAACTTGAAAACTACTAAAAAATGTTCTTCCACTCCAAATTTTTTTGGCACAACCTCATTATACTCACAACTTGCGCAACACACACCCTTTTGTACCCAACTCACTATTGGCATGAAACTACCATCTGGAACATAACTTTTGAATAAATCACTACATGTGTTCCCTAACATCTTGTGTGGCTAGAGCATTGAATTTCTCTATGTTTTAACCATATTATGAATTAGGGGGGGTATCCACCTATTTATAGGAATTTTTGAGACCCTACATTTGAGGCATGAAACTTTCCCCCAGACATTGAAGTCCTTTCACCCAAGCCTTTTTTTGTGCAACTCATCTTTCACACCGCTCCAAAACATGCGCACACTTGTTTAATTTTAGATATTTTGATTTTATGATCTTAAAAAATTACTATCGCAAAACTTTACAAATATAATTTAAATTGGAATGCAACTCCCTTTAACAAAATCACATTTCTCCATTCTCTAATTTTTGGACCCAAATTTTTTGCACACATTAGGAAATGGTGCCACCTTGTATATGACCTGTTTGTACAACTTCCAGATCATCGGTTTCATTATATTAAATCATTTTTATCATATATTGTCAATAATATATGTGTATTTGGACAACTAACCATGGAAACCCTCTTTTTCAATAAACAAAATCAACTAAAAATTGATTCAATGTTACCTTGTGGTATTTTTTTGCAACAACCTACACCTTTGGGTTTGTTGACAGCATATTCATAAATTGATACCTCTTTATAGATTCATTTATAGCTTCATACATTTTCTAAAACTATTCACATAATGCAATTCAGATAGAGATCAATGATTTATACAACACATACTCTAAGACCATATGATCCATGCTTGGCATGAGAAAGAAGTTTATAATTCAAAGTTCACCAATATTCCACTCTATTCACAAAACCATTCAACTTATTTAATAAAAAACTCCATATTTCATGATATATATCATGTGATTGATCACTTATAGAATCACCATATTTAATACTACCCGTGTCTCATTACTCCCCTATCTCACTATTCCACCTGCCATCTTCTCCCTGTTTCATGAAAATGAAATTTCACCATTTTAATAGCCACAATTTCTCCCCTTTTGTCAATGAACCCAAAGGTCAATTTTTTGTGGTCCAAAACATGGTGAAGAGAACATATTAGAACATTTGGGAAAAACACACCATACCTTGGGGGTCCCATATCCAAAAAATTTCAAGTGTGGGGAGACAACTGAACTCACAGATCCAGTCAATTCCTCTCAAATGCTTCTTTGGGTAAGGACTTGGTCAGAATGTCTGCAACCTGTAGCTCCATGAGCACATAATCTAACTCCATAAGACCTTTCTCCACCTCATCTTTGATAAATAATATTTGATTTCAATTTTGTTTCCTTGAGTTATGGACTTGATTTTTTATAATATTTATAGCACATGAATTATCATAATTAATTCCGATTGGTGACTTTACTTCATCTCCATATCCTCAAGTGGATGATTCATCCATAATAACTATGTTCAAGCTTGAGTGGCCGAAATATATTCATATTCAAAAGTGATTAATGAAATTAATTATTGTATCTTTATTGGAAAATAAATACACAATCCACTAAGATAGAAATACCCTCCTGGCTTTGATTTAATATCGTCTGCTGATCTAGCCCAATCTGCATCTGTATATTCCAATAACTCTAGCTGGGATTTTTCATTATACATAAAACCAAAATACACAGTTCCCTTGATATAATGAAGCATTATTTTTTACTCCAAGCATGTATATTTCTTTTGGATTACTTTGATACCTACTTCTTGACATGTTTAAAAAAATAATATGTTGTCCTTTTACTATTAAGTATAAAAAAATTCAAATGATCTTCCTATATTATGTGACATTTACTTATTTTCCTTCATCACCCTGAGACAGTTTCATCTGAGTAGCCACTGAAGTTGTCATCTCCTTAGAATTTTCCATTCCAAATATTATCAAAACATCCTTGGAATATTTATATTGAATAATGGATGTCTTATTTTTTCCTTGTTTTACATGTCAACCATAGAAAAACATGATTTCACCAATCATTGACATTTCAAAATCGATTTTCATAAATTATAAAAACTATCTACATTACACTTCATTTGATGCTGAAAATTATTTTATCAACATATACTAAAATTATAATCCTTTTATTACTATCGTGGTTAACATAATGAATTATAAATAAACTCCACCATACTGAAAACCAGGCTTTTTCATAAACTTATTAATCTATGAATAACATTTTCTTGGTTCTTGATTAAAACAATATGAATCCTTCTTCAGCTGAAAAACTCTATTATCATCTTCATGAATGAAAATAACATCTATCTAATAAATATAAACTACTTATTGCAGATCCCCATTAAGAAATATTGACTTGACATCCATCTGGAAAACCATGAACATTATTTTCACAACTATGGACAAGAATAATCAGATTTTCTCCAGCTATGCAACAGGTGAAAAAGTTTCATCAACATCAATACAATCAATCTGGGAGTACCATTTACAAAATATTCGTGTTTTGTTTCAAATAACAACACCATCTTAATTCATCTTGTTACATAAGACTCATTTAATATCAATGTCATTCTTATTTGCTGGCCTCGAAACAATTTCCCATCTATGATTCTTCCAAATTTGTTATAGCTCTTTATTCATATCCTAAACCTAGTTTTAATCTCCAACAAAAAAATTAGGCCCTTCCTAATATAGAAAATATGTTTGTTATAGTGACTCTATTCTTCATGTCTGAACTCACACTGTTTGATCACCGATTATATTTTACCGATCAATTTCAACACCACTCTATGGCTTCTTTGCAGATATAGACGTGACTTCTTATTTACCATCAAAAACATATTCTTCTGAATCATCATCTACAACTTCTTCTTCCCCCACATTTCTTACATCCACATCAAATTCATTAAGAACCAATTCATTGGGTTGTTGAATATTCCGTTCATATTCCACCACAGTGACATGATTTCTTTCAAAAACAAATTCCCAACCACATATTAAATCATTATTGATATTTTCTCAATGCTTCTTGGTATCATAGTAATAGTCAATTGATTCCATTTTTTTTGAAAAAAAAGAGAGAATCCTGAAAAACATGAATGTTCTTGCTTTCCCACAAATGGTATTCTTGATGTAAGACAACATAAAATCTATTCTTTTATATCCTATTGAGATATTTAATATGGTTAAGAGATATAATGCTACCCCTATGACATGAAACTCCTCTTAATAAAGGGACCACTATTTTTCCCACAAAAATTCTTCTTCTCCTGTATCATTTATTTTCATGTGGCACTTTACATTGTGTCATAAAAAAACCACTAAGCCTACTAAATTAGAAATAAGTGTAAGAAACAAGATATAATGTTAATAACACAATCATTTCCCATTGTGCTAAATTACTTCCACATATTTCAATCATCTATAATCCATTAAATCCATTTAAGGAATTCATCAAGACTACTTACTTATCTCTGGTAACTGATTTGAATCAGTTGACATTATGGAGCACGTCACATCACCACTTTACATCTTTTGATTCCACTTCCCCTTGGATTGTATCTCCCCAAAATCCGAAACACTTTAATCACCTCATAATAAAATTTACACACATAGAGAGAGGGGAATATCTATAATACTCAAGAATAGGAATGATTTTGATCATGATGGATCAACCCTTTGATACTTTCTTACAAAGAACTGTACTCTTTAGGTGCTTGTTTAAACTGCCCAACCAACCTCAAAAGTTCAGGCCAATTGACTAAGCATTCATTAACCACATCTCGGGCCTTCTTATGGTATTTGGGGTCAATAGTTTTGGACTTTTTCCTAAATTTGGGTTTATTCCCATTAGTATAAATTTATTCCTTTAGAACTCTACCCAAATGAAATTTTTCATGATTCTTTCTCTGAGTAGGAATCTCTCCGCTGGTCTTCTAATATTACTTCATCTCACAATAGAGGGATCTTTCTCTTACCTTAACTTTTCACCTCGAATCAGGACAAGTTACTTTTTTATTACATTCTTCATTCATCATTATTTTATCAGTTAAACAAGTTAAATTACTCAGATGTACTGGACACGAGTCCTTCACTGAGAATACATTCTTCTATCTCACAACTGGATTAGCTCATCCATTTTTCTTCCAAGTTTTTTCACATTCATTACAAGGGATTTGTAGAGAGTGTAATAGAGGAGGTGATATATAGTCCTTTTTTTGATCTTCTTGTTATTCCCCATAGGATGTAAACCTATTTTCCACTTACCATGTTGTTTTCCAGTATAATCCTTTTCAATATACACTGCCTATGTTTGGGATATCCTTCTGGGTTCATTTTCCATACCCTCTTTCTTCTGGATACAATTTATTTCTAAATTCCTATAATCATGTCTTATAAAAAATCTTCCATTAAAGGAATACCTCATTTAACTATTTCTAAAATGAGATGTTGATGTAACTGGAGTCCTTCTAATGTTCATCACTCAAGCTTCTTTACACATACTCAAGGTGTTTCCCTACCCTCCACAGTAACAACACTTGACAAGTTATTAATTATAGGAGACTTTTCTTTAAAAAGTTTCACGAATCTTATTATTATTCATAAATTTAGAATGATTTTTTCCTCACAACATGAAATGAATTCCAGATCCTAAAAAAAACATGATATATGACCATGAGTTCTAAATAAATAGAACATGACGTCACTACTTCTTGTAAATTTATTTTTTAGGTTTGTCTCCAGCTCCTATATGATTTTTATTCTCTATGGAAAATTTTAGATCTTTTTTCATATCATACATGGGAGGGGGATCATCATATATAATACCATATTTTCCCAAACTATATGGAATTTGAGATGATAAAATAAGTTTTTTTTTCAGAAATAGAATATGTTTTTCTCATTTCATAGTCACCTACCAAAGGATAATCAAATTGTAAGTGAATGGAATCCTGTATTTTAAGCATTCCATTAACATTGGATTTATCCACATCTTTCTTCACTGATTCTAGTTCATCTCCCAATTGTTGAAACTTCATATCTCTTTACTCAAGTTGAGAATTAAGTTATTTTTTGAGATTACTTTTACGAATAATATCATCTTACAATTCACATGTGATCTTATCCACCATTTCACTTTTCGATTTTAATTTAATTTATTCTTGAGAAACAAAATCAGAACAACATGCATTCATTTATTGTAGCTTTTGGTTATTCTGAACTAGTTCAAAACACTTTATAGAAAGATAATCATTTCTATATTTTAGATTCTGAATTTTATCTGATTTTTTATTCTAGTCATTTTCATCAGCTTTTGGTTTTTTATCTTTCTATAAATCATTTTTAGTTCTTCATGTTGAGAATCATTCTTCTCACTCAGATCAGTAGCCAAATCAATAAGCCATTGAATTAAACCTCTTCGCTTGTGGACCTAAATATTCATTT
Organism: Viscum album; assembly: GCA_963277665.1. NCBI lineage: Eukaryota > Viridiplantae > Streptophyta > Magnoliopsida > Santalales > Viscaceae > Viscum > Viscum album. The sequence continues at coordinate 833,434,862 of OY728140.1, forward strand.
CTTAGATTTAGATATCTTTATATTTAGTTTCTTCTTCTAATTTTTGATCCAATTCCATTGTTTCATGAAAATCTTTAACTTCTAGCCTTTTTGGAGATTCTTTATTATCAGTAGTTTCAACACCAATTGTAATGTAAAGTTCTTCAAAAATTCCTACATCATCATTGAGTGAGTCTATATTTTCCCTGTCTGATTCATCCAAACCATTGTTTAGTAAACTATTGTATTCCTTAAACTAAAGAAGACTTTTTTCATAAACACTTCCATACTAAGGAATACCACATGGCTTCTACTTCTTCTTTGATGATATTTCCTTTTATATAGAACACCAAGATAAGAGAAAACTAAATATTTAACATCAATAAAAGATTAAACCTAGTTAGAGAAAAAAATATGATTAAAGAAACCTTCCTAATGATACCAGTTGTTAGGTCGAAAAGGGCCTAGATACCTTGAGGGGGGGGGGGGGTGATTCAGGGTATGGATATTATTTTTAAACTTCTTCTTACCCCACTAGGTCTTGACATCTTTATTATAGGGGTCACTAATTATGCTCTTTAATTTCATTATTGATCAATTAAATTATAATTTTATCAAATGATAATGCACTAAAAGTATTGAAATAAATAAAACACAAGGACTAAATGATTTTTACTTGGTTCACCCTATTTGGGATACATTTAGGGAGCATATAGTGATGATGTGTTGATTGTACCAAATGCACTAAGGCTCATTACCAAATTACAATATTTGATCAAGATATTCTATTCACAGATTCACTACCTTTATTCGGTTTAGGGACTTCTCACTAAATTCCCAAGCTTCACTCCCTATGGATCTTCCCAAGGATCACTTTTGGGGTTAAGGATCATTGTATTCTTTTTCCATCGCTCAATACTCTTGGAAGGAATTCATACACAATTTATGGACTTATAAGTCCATTCATTTACATGAATACCGCATATTGAACTATAAATAGATATTTTTTTGAAGTTCTAATTTCATCCGATTATGAAAACCACTTTACCATATATATACTAGGAAACAACCAACTATTGAACAACCTTAGGGTGACTACGCGCTACTTTAAGCATGACACAGAAGTGTTACCTTTGTTATGGGAAAACCATATTTAGTGCTACTTAAAACGTGAACGCTATTATGAACTTCTGTGACACAACCTTATAATACTAAAAAACTGGAAAACATAATCCCTATTACACACAACTCACTCTCAACAAGAAATTACCATCTGAAACACAACTTCTAAAAAACTCACTACTGGTGCGCCCTCACCACTTTCATGACTAGAGTGCTGATTTTCTCTATGTGTTGAGATTTTGTTGAATGAGGGGGGTAGTTTCCAATTTTTAGGAATTTTTGCAACCCTTCATGTGGGGTTCACACATTTACCCAAGACACGCTAGTACATTCACCCAAGCCTCTATCGTGCTACTCACCTTGCACAACACTCAAGAACATGCACACCCTTCTCTCCATTTCCATATTTTGATGTTCCAATATTTAAAAATTCTTAGTGTGATGCTTTAAAAATATCCTTGACAATAGAGTGCAACTCCATTATCTAAAATAACTTTTTTCCATTTTCTAATTTTTGGGCCAAAAAAATAGGAAAACACTGGAAAATGAGTCCACCTAGTATATGATCTTTTTGTACCACCTTCAGATCATCCATTCCTTTGTAATTAATTTTTTTCAATATATCTTGACAACAATATCTCTGGATATTGAAAATTGACCATGGAAACACAATTTTTCAAGAAACATAATCAACCTAACAATGTTTCAATGTTACCTTGAGGTATTTTTGTCCAACAATTTGAATAAGACATGGAATTTGTGGCATGCACATAAGAATATAAAATATTATATCAAGGCTACCTACCAAGATATTTATAGCATGTTAGGTTTGGGATACACCCAATGTACCTTCTTCAGGATGGTCTAATAACATGTGTACCCTCTTACTTTTCAAAATGGGCTATAATCCATGTACCTTCTTATTTTCCGGCTTTTTCTATAACCCATCTACCCTCTTACCTTTAGGAATGGGCTAAAAACCATGTATATTATCGTTTTCAAGATTATTCTACAACCCTCATACCTTATTACATTATGTCTTTGGCCACAACCCATATACCTTCTTGTTTTAGAGCTTAGGAAAAAACCTGTGTACCATGATACATTTACATTTGGGCTACAACCCATGTACATTCTTGTTTTTCGTCTTGGGCTATAACCCATGTACCCTCTTACTTTCAGTCTTGGGCTATAACCCATGTAACTTATTGTTTTTAGGTTTGGGCTACAACCTTTGTACCATATTTCTTTTATTCTTATGCTACAACCCATATATCTTCATTGTTTCAGGCTTGGTCTACGACCCGTGAACCCCTTGAGCTCATATATAACTTATCATTACCCAATTCATTAGAGAGAGATATAGGTCCCATCTATCACATAATGAATTCATAGAGGATTGTTCCTAAAAAAATCATTATATCATGACCGATGAAAAGAGATGGGTATTATAAACATTAAATCATAAAACATGAAATGAAATGGGTATTATTAAAATTTCATATCCTCATAACCTATTTAAAAGATATCGGTTTCATAATCATTTCAACAAATCATAACCTGTGATAATAAGCAGGTTTCAAAATCATAAAACCCATATAGGTGAAATAGGTCTCATAAGAATCATTCCATTAAAACATAAAACATTCAAGATATATTATGATTGGAATTTTTGAATCATTTTCTATAAGAGAATGAGTATCATCAACTCTTGTTTTATTTTATGGAAAATAACTTGGAATGATATTTTGAAAAAATTTCTTGAGGTAAATATCCTTTATTCTTTAAAACTTCTCTTTAAAATATAAGTACATTTTTAAAAACTTATCCTTAAAATATATAAAATAAGATTGAAAACATTTTGAAAACCATTTCCTTTAAAATTTCTTAAAAAAAATCTAAAAATTTAACCTTTTAAAAATGAAAATAAACCTTCAAAGAATTGACAGGGGTAAATATGTACATGTCGTACAGGGTAAAAAAGATCATTCCCTTTACTGTGTAAAACGTTACAAAATTCCGCATTCAGAAACTGACAAGAATATTACTTTGAAAACATTTTTAAAAGACAAAAAGGGGTAAAAATTTCTTTTAATGGTTTTAAGAGAATATTATAATATTATTAGTACCCTATTTAGGAAACATAGATTTCCGATTGAAGAGAGGGTAATGTCTCACTTTCTAAAAAATAAGTTATTAAATATATTATGTACCAAAAAGTAAAACTATGCTACCAATAAATTAATATATCCTCAATATACAAATTAAGATATATTTCATGAATTTTCTTGAGATATTGGTTATTATATTTCATCAAAGTAAGCATAAACACAAATAATCTTGAAAAGTGATGAGATTGTTTCAATAAACTCTTATCAATGGGAAACATGGGATCATACTATCCATGTACGAAAAGGAAAGTACATGAAGATTATAATATCAGGAAAATATATATATTCATGATATATCTTATAAAATTATATTAAATACACCTCAAAATGAATTTAATAACATAACAGACAAGTGTTTCAAATAAGGAAAATTGAGACAAAACTAACTTACTGATTTGATAACGTTTGAAACTCAAACACCATGAAATAAAGGTCATATAATGGATATGTAAATACCAATAAATTTAAATATAATACTAATTGAAGACATCCTTTTTCAGTATACACACCACAAAAAAATCAATGGGTGGTGAATAAAGCTTGTGTGCCATGAAAATAAAAAATGAGATGAAATCCCCTAACCTTGTCTCTTGACAATGATTTTACTCATTTAAAAGTACTATATAAAGATTATAAATTTACTATAAATTTTTAATGAACTATATTATTATATATAATTCAATATTTTTTTATTATGAACTTATACTACCCTCTTGTTAACAATCTTATGTTGATGTTTCACTTCAGGTAATATCCACTTTGTTCTTCTCATGTGCCTTAATTTATGATATCTTCAGTCCTTATACTTTTATAATTATTACATAATTTAATCCATGATATAAATTTTATGTATATTAATTATATGTGTATTATAATAATCTATATAATATATAATTTTGAAAAGTAATACACTGTTCATGGAGATGGTAAGTTGTATGTACGCAAGAACGTTTTTTCTGTTTTTATTGTCATATTGAATGAAACAAAGAAAATGTCATATACGTATATATTTATATAATATAATTATATAATTATTAAAATTTTATATATATCATATAATTTCACTAAACCCATCATTAAAACATTCCATGTAGTGTGTAAATGAATCACATCGCTTTGATGGTCACCTTGATGGGGGCGGTTGTCGACACTTCCTCAATCAAAATTATCGTATTTACACAAAATGGAAATTAAAATGATATGTGCTATAAAAGTAATATATAAGATTAAATAAATGATAAATTTAATATATAACATATATAAATATATTTTCTATCATAATCTCCACCATTAAATAATGTAAAGGAAAATTAACAATTATCGTTTAGTGAGGAGGTAGTTCTCCATACATGTAAATAGTTTGTTCGTTACCCATTAGATGAAAGTGTGTGTATGTGTAGGTTGTAACCTTATCATTATAACATCGAAGTTTATTGAGGACAATTTTTTTTATAAAATCATGGAATGAATATATTTTAGTCGGTGGAGAAGGAAAATAAAAGAAATGAGCTTGAGAGAAGGTGTAACCTTTTAACCGGGTAACTCCTTTTGGTTTGTGCCAAAAGGATTAATTGGAAGGATTTATGATTATAGGAAAGATTAAAGGTGAAAGGAAGGAAATTTGGGAAGTGTATTTGTAATATATTTTCCTAAACTAATTGGTTTCATAGGTGTGATGGAGAGGTAGAGGTGGTGGCCCTCCATATAGAAGGAGGACATAAACTCTTGTAATTATTTGAAGAGATAATTTCAACCACGTTTTTCATGTTTAATGTGGATACAACAATGATGAATATTATATAAAAGGGATTTTATACCATAAATATTTCCATAAAACAGCTCTTGGAAAATTTTCTAAGTCATTATGGGTCTTAAATTTATGGTTTACTCCTTAGTTAAGACTAATTTTACCTTAACCGATATAATTAAATATAATTAAATTCCCTAATAGTTTTGGTTAAAAAATTAGATGAAATTATTATAAATTAGAAATTATAATTATTAAAAAAATTGAATCAATTTTTCCAAATTCCAATCACAAAAGTGGTAAAAATTAATTCTAAATTAATCTCACTGACATGACGACACTGCATGTTTTCAAAGTAAAAATGATCAAAAGTTTCCTAAGTTTTTACCACAAATTTCAATATGAAATTACTTCCAATGACCTAAATTGTATTAATTTGTAAATATATTATCTAATTATACTTTTAAATAAATTTAAAATATAAATTATCCTTATAGAACAAATTAGATTAAAAAGCAGTTTTGAATTAAAATTCAGTATTTTCACTATTCATTAAAAACATAAAACCTTACAAAAAATACCAAAAAATTATTATAACCTAATTTTTTCATTTAAATTTAAAATATGAAGTTTATTTCTAAATATTAAATCTATAAATGTTCTAAAATTTTGATATACAATGGGTTCAACATTAAAAGGTTGTAAAAGTACTATTATAAAAATGTAGGTTTTGAGCATAAAAGTCAGTTTGTTCTTATATTGTGTATATTAAAAATATTGGATGAATATAAAAAATATATAATTGAATATATAACATATATATTACATTAATATCACTCAATGATTATTAATAATATTATTTATTTTTGTAAAACATAATTGTGATCATAATAATATTTTCATTTATTTTCAACCACTTTTCAGAATAATTTATAATTAATTGGTTATCGATGAATTCATATTATATTTTTTAATCCATATATTTTATTAAATTAGTTAATAATATTCATAATTGACAATTTAGAAACTAGTTTTTAACTTATTATATTAAATAATAACACTATTGTTCAGTAAACTTAGCCTTGTGTGTTATGCAAGACATTGAGAAAGGTCATCATTGCATATAACAAAAGATAACCTCAGAGTTCTGTGTAGAGAAAGATAAAGTTAATGTTTCATATAATTCAATATTAACATTGTTTTTCATATAATTTATTCCAAATATATTGATTTAATATAAAATAATCCATCTTCTGTGTTGCATGAAATGAAAAAAGGTTAAATTAATTCGAAAAATAACAATTCACAAAATATTAGGGTGTTACAATATCAGTATCATCAATTGATGGTGAATAAATAAGAGATATCAAAGAATACCTTCTAAAAAATATATGATCATTCTGATTTTGTTTTTATTCCCTTCATCTAGAATAATGTTGTTTCTATATTTATGGATTTGATTAATAGAGTCTTTAAAGAGTACCTTGATAAATTTGGGGAAATATTTCTTGATGAAATTATAATATACTCCAAAAGTCATGATGAGCATGAGTATCATATAAGGGATATCCTAAGATCTCTCATAATGGATAATATTTTTGGAAAGCTCAGAAAATGTGAATTCTTGTTACAACAATTTTCATTCTTAGGGAATATTGTAACTATTGAAGAAATCTCGATTGAACCTATGAAGAAAAAGACTCTAGAGGAGTGGCCTCATACTAAAATAGTAACTGAGATTCATTGTTTCCTTGGTATAATAGTATATTTGAGTATGTTATTTATAAAGTGTTCACAACTTTATAATCAACCAACTATGTTAAATTGAGAAGGGTATAAGTCAATCTAGATAAAAGGGGTGTGAATAAAGTTTCCAAGAACTATAGAAGATATTGGTTACTACACATGTGTTAACTCTATCCTCTATTAGATAAATATTCATTTTTTGTAGTTATGCATATTTTAAAAGGATTTTGTGATTCCTCATGCATAATTAAACACTTATTGCTTATAAATCTCAATAGTTAAATCATCATGAGAAAAATCATCATACGCATGACTTGGAGCTCGCTGTAGTTATTTTTCTCTTAAAATATGGAGGCACTATCTTTATGGGGATAAATGTGATATATAAATAAACCAACAATGTTTGAAGTATATTTTCAGGAAAAATGAATTGAACATGAGACAAAGGATATGTTTGGAACTTCTTAAAGAATACGACTATTCAATTCATTATCACCCAAGAAGGGAAAAAATTCACTGATGCATTATGTAGGAAAGACCCTATTGTAATTGAAATGACACGGATTCAAGGATATCCTTTGATCAAGGGCATATTAAAATTGGACATGGGAATCATAAGGGAAGGAAAATTATTAACCCTATCCCAAATGATTTCTCAACCATCATTACTGGAGAAGATCAAAAAATCTCAAAGAGAAGATCCTATATTACAAAATAATATAGAAGATGTGAAGAATGAGATGTTTCCTGAGTTTAATAATGATCAATAAGCTGTATTTATATTTCATACAAGGCTATGTGTTCCTTATATCTCAGTGATAAATAATGAGTTGCTGGATAAATCTCATATCTCTATATTATCTATACATCCTAGAAGAAAAAAAATTTATAGGGACCTTCATGATCATTATTGGTGGGATAACTTGAGAATGGATATTGGAAACTATAGTGCAAGGTTCTTGGTATGTTAGTAGATGAAGGAAGGGCGACGACTTCCTAAAGCTGTATTGCAACCACCACCCACAAAAACATGGATGTGGTATAATATCAATATAGACTTCATCATAGGTCTCCCAAGAACATCCAATGGAAATAATTCAATATGGGTTATAGTGTATCATCTCACCGAGACTATCTATTTTACCTCTATTGGGGAAGATTTCAATCTTGAACAACATTCTAAGATATAAATAATGTGGTGAGGTTTCATGGGTTAAAAAATTATATCATTTATGATAGTGATACAAGTTTCAAATCTATGTTTTTGATAATTCTTTAACTTTCTCTGAATAATGAATTGAATTTTAGTATAGAATATCACCCCAAAACAGATGGCCAATTTGGAAGGAATATTCAGATAAACAAAGACATTCTAAGAACATTATCTTTGGAGTTTAATGGTGGATGGGATCAAAACCACTCATTATTTGAGTTCTCATACAATAACAACATCCACTCTAGTATTAAAATGGCACCATATAAACCTCTTTATGGAAAGAGATGGAGAAATATTACTTGTTAAGATGATGTAGGGGAGAGGAAATTTCTTGGACCCGATATTGGGAAAGAGGTGATAGAAAAGGATCATGCCACCCAAAAACACATAAATAATTATTAGATTTAGAAGAAGAGATACCCTGAAATCCTTTTAAGGGACATGGATTTTAATGTTGGTGATATATTTTTCCTTCAAATCTCATCATGGAAGTGATTCATGCAGTTTGAGAAGAAGGGAAGCATTTCCCTATTTATAGTAGACCCTATAAAATCCTTGATCACATAAGAGTAGTGGCCTATAGGCTAGCACTTGCACCTATCCTATCAAAATTTCATGAAGTATTCCATGTATCTATCTTGAGAAACTAAATTTTTCATCCCACACATGTACTAAATCTGGAGGTGGTACAACTGGAAGATGTCCTCTCATATGAGGAGCACTCAGTGGAGATCTTAGACCATTGAGATAAGGCACTACACAAAAATACTACCCACCTCATAAAAGTGGTGTAGAGGAACCATAAATATGATCATGTTATGTGGGAACCAGAGGAGATTATGAGACAAAAGTACCCTACACTTTTCTCAACTATGAAAAGGAGTTAACAATTTTGGGATGAAATTCCTTTAGGGGGAACAATGTAATGAACATGACTTTATAAATGATATTTGTTTCTTGAATTAATGTTTCTTACTTATAATGTTATACAAATAAAAAATAAAAATAAACCAATGAAAATATAACTCATTAAATATGATCATTACATTATTCAGCTATAAAACCAATTAAAATGCCAAACATTACTAATGGACAAAAAATATAAAATAGAACAGCTAAAATGGGAAATCATGGATCTCCCCAATCTACAAGAATCATCAATACCATTGAAAATTCTATATAAATAAAACAAATTATAAGTAAACCAACCAACATCTTATGAAAATGAAAACATGATCTAGAGAGAAATTGTATTTTTGAGTGTAAGAATAAAGTTATATTTATAGGGTATAAAGGGAAATAAGACCATTGGTATTGTAATGTTATATAATAATTGGTCAATATGATCATTGTACAATATGAACATTGGAAACTATAACCTTGTTTGATAATTTTACCATTATAGTTAGTGTTTTAAGTGGTCATGAAAATGGATAATCGATACAGAAAGAAGAATTGATGACCTCAACCAGTAGAATCGTGTCGTTTGAATCCAATCTGTCCAAACATATGGTGGGGGGGAGGGGAGGGGATCATCACATGGGTTCTACCATGAACAATCCTAAGATGAGATTCAAAAAATTTAATCTTGAATGAAATTTTCTATGGGATAAGTTCATGTTAGTGGAGATTACAACTCGGTTGATATTATCCAAGGCACCCCAAAAAACTTCCACCATTGCACACCTTACGGTTTGAGCTTATGTGGGTAAAATATGGGGTTATGTTTCTAAGACATATTTAATTATTGTAATTTAATTTTTATAAATAAAATTATTATTCCAGAAATTACTTTTAAGAACAATTTTTTCTTAATAAAATAAAAGATTAATTGAGGCAAATTTTGTAATTTTTTTTGGATGCAAATAAAACCTAATTTTATATTTCTATAAATAATGTAAGATTTTTATATATAACCATGGTATTCAAAATAGTATTTAATTTTAATAAGTATTCCTTTTAAAAATCTTTTATTTAAATAATAAATTATAAAATAATTTATTAATTGAATATAAATTTTTATATGTTTTAAAAATTTAACAATACCTCAAAATGCTATTTTTATATAAATAATGATTTATATATTTAAAATTTAAAATTATAATTTTTATAATTTTTTTATAATAAAATAAATTTTTTATTTTTTTAAATAAGAACTTCTAAATTAGGTTAGGGTGAATTTATGATAATTTTCTAAATTACTTTATTTTTCAATGAATAGTAAAAAATAGTTTTATGGTGTCAGTATATTTTATTAAATCATATTTATGTAATAATTATTTAATAATTAATTAAACATAGTCCATGAGATTTTTATTTTATTTTATTAATATTAATGATTTTAGGATTATATTCTATTTTTAAATTGATAAGTTACTTTCTAAAGTCATAAACAAAAAATTTCATTTTAAAAACATTACTTTGAGGAAACATTACCTTACAATACCAAAATAAGTATCTAAAAATAAATTTCAATTCTTGTGGATTAAAATAACATAAAATGAGTCCCAAGTATAAAAAACCATTAGAAACAACAATGGGTAATCCAATGAGTTTTAATTTTCCACAATCTAGTTTTCGAAGACCTATATTTCGAAAATATTAATCAAATCCCCCACTTCTTCTATAAATAACCACCAAGGTTTACCTTTGTATTCACTCCCAATCCATCATCCATGAATTTCTTGTGATTTTACCACTTATAGTGTCCACCAAGGTGTTTTTAATCCCAAAGGTTCAATCCTCAAGTATTTGTAACAAATCATCATGGTAAGGAAAAATCATTACTTCTCTATTCCATTCAAGAGTCCTTTTTGTGGTATGTATGCCAATTTCCAAGAAAATTTCTTTTTTACACATTATATTATTACACTAAATTATGAAAAGTCTTTTATTAATGGTTGAACCATGTCACCTCCCATTTTTTCATTGTTTAAAACAATGTTTTATACCTATTATACTACCGAAGTAGCTTCTCAAATTTTCTGTTTTACCTGATAAATTCTAATTTTCTTTTTATTTGAATATCCATATATTTTTTCCTTTTAAAGGGTATTAAAAAATATTCAAAAATAAATATTTATTCGTGGATTTAAATATATGAAACTCACATATCATTTAATGGGTTTAAAGTGACATAATGACAATGTCTTTAATATTTTTGTATGCCATGATTTTTGATAAGAAAACAATTATTTATTCTCCATGGGTAATTTATAAAATGATTTATTATGAAATATTAGGCTCACATGAAATTAAGAAATATTAAATGTTTTTCTTGATAGTAATCCACTTCATTGGATATATAATTTAATCTCTAGAGAGGATATGTAATACGATACCTTGGTGAATAAACTTGGAAATATTAATTTATGACACCTCGATGATAAACATTGGTGATATGATTATGAATGTATCATTTAAATGTTATATAGACATTTCTATGTTAGATTCATGTTATTTTTATTATGATATTTCAATTCTCATGCCTTATCTTTATTCCTTATGCTCTTATTGATATGTCTCACGATCACATGTTATATGTCTCTCTTGTTTATTTTCTTACTCAGCTTCATGATCACCCCTTTAATTTTATGTATGTACCTAGGTTATGAAATGAAGAAAAATTAACTTGGGGGTGAACACATGATGTTCTATTTTAAGAGTATTAAGAAGTGTTCTTTGATGTTTTCATGTATTATGTTTTCGATTTTCAGGAAACTAATCTTTAAAATGCCCTCTATTTGTACCATGTAAATGATGAGTTTATGTAATAAAAAGGTAAGATTCCATGATATTCAATACCTATGTTACCTTTTTGAATTATAGGTTTTTAAAATGATTTAATTATTTATTTTCAAGGGAATCTATATGATATTATCTTTGATTATGTCATGTCATTAGATTGTGAATCCCATATCTTTATTCTCTGTTATATATTGTTTATGATTTATGCATAGTTTATTTTTTTTTATTTTTATAAAACACATTTGATTTTATATACAATGGTGTAGTTTTTCCTAATTTTTGATGTTTGGGTGTATTACATTTTGATAATACATTGGGTAATGTTAATGTCTCATGAAATACCTTGTATGGGGCGTGGGTGGTTAGCCTAAGCCAACTATGTATGGTGAACAAGCATTTATCATAAGAACCCTATTTTATAAATGAGTTTATATGGTTTATAAAATGATTTTGATTGAAGTTAACCTACATTATGTTGTCTTGGGGGTTATCTTTGACCTATTCTTATAATATCATGCTTTATGATTTTTAATATTCTTATGATTCCATTATCTTTTGATTTATTTTAGTTATTCCATGTTTTCATTCATATAATTATTATATTTTAGATATTAATTCATGCATATTGAATCACATGTTATGATTTATTTTCATGTTTATTCACTTACTGGGATTTCTAGATGACCCTTTTCCTTGTGTATTTTCCCTAGAGTATCCTATGCATTTTTAGAAGATTTATGGGAGTTAGTATCACTTTGGGGAGTTATAAATTAATATGTAATTTAAAATTTAATATACTATATTTATGTATCTAATCTTACAAATACACTAGAACTTTATAAACTTGTCATGTATATTTTGGAACGTATGTTATAAATCATGAATTATTTTGTATTTAAGGCCTGGGTCAGTATACCGAAACCAGTTTCTATCCCATGTCTATTGGGAATGCATTTTGGGACATATGGAAAACTAGAATATTGGGTCAGGATGACAATGCATAGTTCTTGAAAAAATGGTATTCAAGAACCTCATTATTAATTATGTGAGTTTAGTAGATTAGATATTGGAATGTCAGAACATGAGAGGTACGTTTGGAGATAGTCTAGTTAACCCTTTCTTGTTTAAATCCTAGATCATCCTTGTTTAGTTGAGATTTGATCTCTGAATATGAATTTTGGTTATTATTATTGGTATTAACTTTCATATGAAACGATGTTTTTTTATCCGCAATATGTTTTGTGAGATATTTTTTGGTTTGATGTGTTTCGGGGTTGAAAATAGAAGACAAAGAAGGGAAATAAAGTTTTCTCACATGTTCTAAAAAAATGTGGAGATTGTGTGAATAATTACATGAAATTATTATAGGTTGTTTCATGGTTGGTACTTGGTCATCCAAACTGTGTGGCCAATGCTTTATCCCTTCTAGTTTTTTTCGACACTTTTAATTTCAGAATTAATTTTAATAATGTTTATTATTGATTTAAGGATCTTAAATGGAGATTCTATATTGAATAAATTACACTAGGTAGAGATTTAAATTATGTTTCATATATTGATTATTTATTTGGTTTTTTAAAAGTTTTAAATTGATAGTTTTATTGGATGTTTTGGTTTCAAAACTAGTTTTGCGGTGGTTCTAAAAATATTTTTTAGTTCACAGGACATTTTCAATGGTGGATAGTTATAAAGTAAAGATATGAGAGTGACATTAAATGTTTTTAAAAGGGTAGGTATTTTAAATTATTTTTTTATTATACAATTAATTTTTATACTCTTATTTAAATGATGGTATTTTAAATAAAAGGAACCTTTTTAGAATGATTTGTTTTGGGTGATTTTGGTTTTTGGATCCACAACTAAGATTATATCTGTATATTTTGATTTTATTAGGGTGGAATGGATTAATTGAGTTTGTGTTTAATATTAATTATGTTATACCTCCCATAAAGGTTTCAAAGATAATTGAATATTCTATCTTTAGGGATTATCCTCAAGGAGATTCCTCTCACTATTCGGGTGTGACCATTCAAGTTGATAACTTTTTCCAAACATAGAATAGAGTGGGGAATCCATTATTTTCTTTGATATTGGAGTTTATTTAGTATTTAGTGAATCATTTTACACCTTCATTTACAGATTACCAAGTATCAATCTGAGAAATGGAGTGGTTAGAGAGTATTGAGGGAGTCTTCAATTATCCGGAAACTCCCATAGCTTCAAGAGAGAAAGCTAATGAATGATTGTTTAATAGACTAAGTTGAGTGTGGTGGAATATTTTTTCCCTTCATAGATTTGTGAGGAACATTCATGTAAATTATTCATGATTATATTTATTTCGTGCAATTATCCTATGAATGTGAAGGTGGAAAAATTTATCGAGTTCAGATCCTTCATTGAGTTGAAAAAATTGTATGGGAATATATTGATCATTTCTCTATGTCGATGTTATTCCCTACCAAGATTGTTTCTAATGAATCTATTAAATATTGTTTCATTGAAATAGGTCTTCAACTATACCTTATATCAATTTTATTTTATCCTATTTTGATATCTTATAAGGAAATGGTTGAAATCTATTTGATGGTGAGAGATAATTAGAAAATGGTAGATGGGCTTGGGTTTGGAATTCATGTTGTTGAGGGATATTTTTATAGATTGTTTTTTTTCATCTGATAAGGAAACTAGATCTCTTAGGTGTTTATATTGTGCGAAACCAAGTTATTATAATCCCTCTTATCTAAGAATATAAATACATACCTCCATTGTGGCTTTTTGGGAAGCCTTCAAAAGTTTTGTAAGATAAATTATAAAAATAACAAGAAATATATGGTGTAAAAATAATTTATGACTATTTATATTTGGGATTCATATTTAATTATTTTTTAATAGTAAATTTTTTGAGGTAAAATATTTTCTGGTGAATTATTTAGGTTTATTCTCTTTTTGTAGAGTATTATATTCTTATTTATTTAATTTATAATTTTTCTTCATATATTTTATGCTTATTGAGGTGTATATATCTTGTTAGTCTTATGATAGAATTGTATTTTGATGAGTTACACATATGAATCCTCAGGAAATACTTTGGTGAATTTTAAACTGAGGGGATACCTATATTAGGTATCTTTATTTAATTTGATCTATATCTCTTGGTAATGTGTATAGTTTTTTTTGGAGTTTTTCTATGGTATTTGAGGATTTAGTCTCATTGATTTTGATGCGTTATGGGTTATTTTGTGTCCTTTTCTCATAGAAAACTATTGTGTTTTATTGAACCTTAAACCTCTTATGCCTGGTATTGAGTTCTTAACTCTCTGTTACTTTTACATCTAATAATAAATTTAAAAGGGTAGAAAGTGGAATTGTGGATGAATTATGACACCCTCATGTCATTTTTTTATTAAATATGAATTAATTATGGGTTATTTTTTAACTTTGGAAATTTTTTAGGAGTTTTAGGTTTTTTATTTTAAAATGGGTAGAACTGGTTATGTGGTATGGTTAGAACAAAATTAGTGGAAAAAATGAAGTTAGACCATATAGGTGATGGGATCAGCATCCAGTGATGAGTGAATGGTTGTCGAATCGTTTCTCAATTCATGCTATTAAAACATGAGAAATTGTTTTTCTATATGATGACCAAATATGGTTGGTTCATGGTATGAAACAATATGTGGAAATGGGGTGAAAGGTTCTTGTAGTGAGAGATATGTAGTGCGTATATGGTTTTAAAAAATGTGCAACCAAACCATGCAGTCTACCCAGTCATAGAAAACTAGCGAATTTAACAATTTCCCATGTCTATTTTTAATCCAATTCCACTCTATTTGTCTAATTAATTTTTTCAAAAAATGATTCCCTGTTTCATGCTTCACCTAATTTATGATCCCATGATGGTTTCCTTATAGATTTAGTGATATGTATTTAAGGTAACACCTATTTCATTCATCCTTTTTTATCAAACATTCCCTTCTTCTTGGATTCTTTTCTCTTGAGAAACCTAATGACCACGATGGTTGAACATAGGGGTTAGGTTAGTTATTTTTTGTATTTTTGGTTGTTTAGGGTTTGTAGAGACCCTTTCATTATAGTATTGGGATTCCACCATTGAAGGTGATTTTCTTTGGTGATTGATGTTGGTGTTTTGATGAAATTATTTTATTTCCGAAGTCATGAAATTATTGGTTTACATAAATTCATTTCCTATAAAATAATATCCATGTATTATGGCCATGATGGAGTTATTAAATTTTTATAATGAATTCTAGTCCTGGCATAAAATGTTTTTTATGTTTTTTAAGTAACTATTTTAAATTAAATGATTTTGGATGTCATGTGTTTTTGGAAAATACATATAAGGATATTTTCAAAAGGGTTTTCTAATAAATAATAGGATTTATCTCAGTTTAATTTCTAAAATAAGAAGTCTATTTTTAAAATGTTATTTTCAATTAAAGTAGTGTTTTAGCATTCTAGTGGATCTTAAGGGAGGGTAAAATTATTTTTCAATTTTATTTTTCCTGGTTTGTTTTATATTTTTTATTACATGGTTTTCCATTTTAGACTAATGGGGTCATTAGGTACTTGATGAAATGATTACTTGGTCTATGATAAGGACGGTTTTAGGGATTGACATTCCATGTTGGACTAATGATTATTATTTTATGTCCATATCATGTGGAAAAGGAATTTTTCGTCTGGGGTTGTTAGAGGTGATTTAATTTTTATTATTTATTCTATATTTATGAGGGTGATGATTTTTATTGAATGTTTTCTCACCTCCACTTTGGTTACGTCATGGAAAATCAAGTATCGAAGTGATAGATATTAATTTGTGATATAATTTTAAGATTACACACTATTTATTGTCCCCTAGTTGTATGTTATACCCTTTATTAATGAGTTCCACTGATTAAACTATTGAGACTGTCTCAGATGGTTTTTATTTAAGAAGTCAATATAGTCCATCAGTTAGTTTTTCATGATTATTGTCATGATTTTCCCACTTTTGGACCTAGGGAGTTTCCTATGAAACATATTCACCTGATGATGATTTTATCTTGGGGATTCCCACTAGAAAATTTATTTCATACCCTTGTTATCTATTGAGCATGTGTCACTAATGATGTGATCATCATACATTATTGTTATTCTTCTATGATATTATAGTTCCTACTTGAATTTACATTTTTATTAATTTATGGTTGGGTGTAATTTTTATATATTTTTCTTACATAGTTTTCAATGTATTATTCCAAATAAAAAGGGTGATATGTTTGTTTTATGTATGGGACTTTTACAATGACCTTGAAATTATGAGAACCATTTTTTTTTATTTTCATAAAATTAATATTCTTTATTTTTCCAATTCAATGTGTTTTATTCTATAAATGGTTAACGAACATTTTTTATATAAAAATATGTGAAGCTTCATTTATGATTAAATATTTGTGTTTTGTTTTCATAGAATCTTCTCATTCAGAAAACCCAATTTCAAATTATTTTTAAAATTAACATATATGAAGTTATTTATAAAAATAATTGCATAGACTCTTTTGTGAAATCCTACTAGGACTATTAGCTCATAATGTATATACACATTTATGTGTGTGTATTTAGCTCTCAAGTTTTTATATTGGTTACCGTGTACTAATTTAATATTGGATATCATTCTCTCAGTATATTGGTGGATCTGTTTTGATGTGGTGAGCGACCATGGGTTGTATGGAGGTTATATTGTGGTATTGTTCAAGATTTTGTTTATTTTTTGTGACGATCATGTATCAATTAACTAGGTTAGTAATTATAGTTTTATCTTTGGTATTACCTTTGGTTGAATCATTTGATACATTTATATTTTAAAATTTTATTTGTAAAAGATATATTGATCAAGATTACTAGTTATATCTCATTAGGATGGTTTGTTCTTATTTTGAGTCATTTGGGTTGATTATTTATTTATAAATTTTTATTTTCATGGTCATCCAGTATATATACACACTATTATGGATTATTGGTATTTTTTCATATTTATTATTAAAGGGTAAAATAATTCCCACCGGCTGATTTATTTGGTACCCTGACACTAGTTTACACCCTATGGAGATCGAGGAGGTGCTTCAATACTTATTACAGGTCTACTCAACAATCAAATCTGGTTATCCCAGGATGATTTGTGACAAACAAGTAGTGTAATCCTTAGAAACAATCTCCTGACCCATATGTATTCACCTATCATATTTTATTATATAAAATATATATTCATTATACCATAATGATATATTTTCACACAACTTAGATTTCATTCGTAGACTATAATATCACATATACCATAACTTATTACATAGAACAAAACAATGAGTTTTGATGTACCATACTCTATGATACATACCATTCGTACTCTATGAATGATAAAAAATAGAATAACACATTACAATGTCATATATTGTAAAGATAAGAAGATAATTCCAATGACTCTCATTTACCTAGGTCATATCATACATTATGATATTGCATGTTGGAAATTATGATATGCAAGTTATTTGTCTTAAATACATGATTTCGAGAATAAGTTCAATGTTAATGATTTGATACCACTGTTGGGTACAAATATACCACATAAAACATATATAAGGTAGAAGAAGCATAAAATAAACCTAAATATAAAAAAATCATATTAATAACTGAAACTATTGTACTATAAAATGATGAAGATACAATATTTTTAACTTACATTGTAGCACTACTATCGTAATATTTTTTTATGTGATTGATGGAGATCACATGTGATGCATCCAAATTAAATCACTCCTTTGAATTTCTTCACAGGTTTTGATGAATCAACCAACAATTGAGTGGGGTCTTCACATCACTCATGATATATTAGTACCTTTTGAAGGAAACAGGTAAAGAAGAAGAGATCTACAATTAGGGGAGTTTAAAAAAAGAAGGTATAAGTGAGTATACCACCACCAAATGGAATTAGAAACTTTTTAGGTCCCATATATATGTTCATTGAGTGAACATGCATTTACTCATGTATTATAACACATTTTTAAATGTCACTCGACCAATTAATTGAATCATTTCGTGAATACATCAAACACCTGACACTTTATTCATATAAAACATTTATATAATGATATATATAAGTGGGTGATTCATAAAAATTAACTTTAAATGTCCGGGTTCCTTACATATCATAGGTTATAATATCTTCTTACCATAATAAATGATATGAATATTATGTCATTTTGAACATCCATGAAAGAAGGATATAATATCATAGCACACCCCTATATCATACACTATGACATAGGCTAATATGTATTATATAAATACTAATATTTAAATAATATTTCCATTAATATAATTATTTTTTTGTATGTAATATCGGTTATACATTGGAATTATTTCAAAGATTTAATATTGGTATATTAGATTAGTTTACACAATAGTGTTTTAATTAAAGAAATCTCACATTATTTTTTCAATATGATCAAATAAAGGAAATATTACACCCCAATTTATTGTTTATATACTTGGTTCTATTAAAAATTATTAGGGGATCGAGGAGTGAACTAGAATCATTATGATGCTTCACTTTAGAAGCATGAATTTCGTATAGATAAACATTACAAAATGGTATTAGAGTAGGTTTTTGTTTTATAAGGATTTTATATTGAAGAAAAAGGTAAAAAAAATGATTGGTGATTCTGGGCTTGAGTATGAAAACAATGCACATGTTACTATCCAACATAACTATATAAAAGTGAAAGTTCCCAGTAATGAAAGATTGATTTTATAGTTTGTAATTAGTTATAGTTTGGAGATTTTTTTAAAAACGTTTCTCTATATAATATATTGTATAAAATATTTGGATTTCATACATCACTTTAGGAATATAATAACATGAAATTTGTGTTCATGAATCTAATTTAAATTTGATTATCTGAAATATATGATTTTACAGTTAGGTGATTTAATCAATATAATTTTAACAATTTTGTCTCAAGTAAATTACTAGTGATGAATTTTTTAACTAAAACTATTGAAATTAATCCATGTTGATTAATTTGGTTAACTAATATGTACTTAGTTGTGTTGAGAATAATGATTTAGATTGATAATAAGTAATATTATTTAGTAATAAAGAATATTTAATGATCATAATTAAATTATAAGGTAAATAGATTGGGTATAAATGATTGGTTTGATTGTATGATGGTATTGAAAGTGAGATTATGTTATTATTTCACTAGATTTGAAATTTTTTTATGATAGAAAAATGACGAAAGGTAAATTTATATTTATTAATAAATTATTAATAGGGGATGAGAATATAGTTATTATGAAAAAATATTATTATTGGAATTCTAAATGATATTATTTAATTTATAAGTATACCTAGTCTGAAAAAATAATAATTTATTCCTGATAAACTAATTTGTGAAGATATTTTTTTGTGAAATAATATATAAGTGATGTTAAAAAAATACTACTCTAGAAGTGATAATTAATTTATTGAAATTACTTATTAAATTTTTATAGAATTATTGAAATGTGAAGAATGACACTATGTGGCATGAAACATGAAGATTCATGGATTAAAATGGACAATTCTGTGTTTTGTGGTGTCATTTTATGGTTTATGAATAGAGATTACTAATTATAAATTCTAAATGGATATATATTTATTAATCTAAGTATTAAAAAGTTTTTTTGGGAATGTAAGGGAATATTTGGATTGATTTTATTGATTTCATAGATTTTTATAATCAATAAAAAAATCATAGTTTTGAAACATCTTCGGTTGTGATTAATTCTTGAAATACCCTAATTTAATTTCAGAACATTTTGTTGATTATTAATAATGATTTGATGAAATATTTCTACAAATAAAAAT
Source organism: Viscum album (assembly GCA_963277665.1). Classification (NCBI taxonomy): domain Eukaryota; kingdom Viridiplantae; phylum Streptophyta; class Magnoliopsida; order Santalales; family Viscaceae; genus Viscum; species Viscum album. The sequence continues at coordinate 833,455,498 of OY728140.1, forward strand.
TAATTTAGTGAAAAATGAACTGTTAAGGCTTTGGTTGAGTGAATCACTGTGTTTATAACCAAGATAACTAAAAAATTATGTTTTCATATGATTATTTATGATGATATATAGTAAGATTTAATATAAATTTTTATGATGAATTAGTTTATTTAAAATTATGATATATGTGTCATTATGTTTTAAATTACCTTCTAAAATCATATTTTGAGTTAACATGGGGACTTCTTAACAAAATGTGTTAGGAATGTGAAACAAGTTATTTTGAAATTGTACTTAAATTAAAAATGATTAGAATTTTTTGAAATAAAAATGGAATGGTTTTGAATATTATTTAGTATGATTTAAGAATGCAGTGAATTATTTAAATCATGATGGGTAAAATATTATGGTTTTAAATATGTGAAATGATCATTTACTTGAAATAAATTTTTATATTTCATAAGGCACATGATGTTAAAATGAAAATGTTTTGGTTATGATTTTATTTTATGATGATAATATTTTATTATTTACATTTTTGATTTGATGGATTCAAAGGATCATGTCATACTATATGCATACAAAATGGTATTTTATTCAATTAATATTTTTTATAGAATATATGTATATGAATTAAATGATTTGAAATTTTAGCATGTTTCTAAATTTTATTTTTTTAAAAAAGAAATTATGTACATGGTTGAAATTATAGTTGTGGAAAATATTTTTATTTAGTGGAAAAGATTATTTTATATGGTATTTAATCATTAATGTAACATGATATGCTATGGGGTTAAATGATATATTTGGACTGTTTATTTATACACATGATTATTGAGGGATATATATATGGAATTTTCTTAAATTCATTGACTTGTACAAATTTGAAATAATGTTGGTAGTTTTGGTTAACATACATTATTTTTTGATTATTTAAAACTTTTAGAATACTTTCCTTATCATTAAATTATTTTTTTTGTAAAAGTGTTTGAATTTATTTTAGAGGAATAAGTCATTTTTTAGAATGTGAGTTTTTAATTCATGTTATAACAATTTGTAGGATTTCAAAAGAAATAATTTTTTTGATATGTAAATATATAATTTTTATGAATTTAGTTTGTTTTGTGTTGATATATTAGTATAATATGGTACATGTCACATGTTAAATAATTTTGTTTGTATGTTTATGCATTATTTGGTATGGGGGAGAAGATTGAAAGGAATATTAAATATTAATTTTGATTCAAAAAATAGAAAAAAATTTAATCTAATATATGATGTAGTATTTTATTGATGTGTATAAATAAATGGGTGAACAAAAAAATGTATCTCTAATGTGAAAACATTCAAAATACTGATATTTTTTATATCCAAATTAAAATTAAAAGATATTTTATTGGCTTAATTTGGATTAAATTATAAATTTATAAATTTATATTATATAACCAAGAAGAAACACAGATTTAATGTTATATCATAACAAATAGAATCTCACTCATTTTTTCTCTAATTCCATTGTTATTACTCCATAGTGACTCTAACTCAGTACTCTTCTCCATTAATGTCCCAGGAACATATCCAAAGTTATTTGGACATAATTACTAAAATTTAATTATAATATAATACATATAACTATTTTTTCCTATTAATATTTGAATGTGAATGTGTTATGTTTTTATACAACAAATTTCAAGAAAAGTAAATTATCTTATGTTTGTTATATTTTTTATATGTTCAAATTATGTTTTATATGATGAGTCAGTTTGTAAAAATTAATTTATATTGTATTTTAATTTTATAAATTCTACACTTTCAAACTCTTCTACATGAAACATAATAATGTTTCAAGTAGGTCACATTGAACTTCTAAAAATAATAAAGTTGACCCACAAGCTAAATGAAATTAATAACACTTGATAGTTTCATCTAGATATTTCTTCAATACATTAGGTAATTTTTAGTCTCAAGAGACCTCATGTTAAGATAAGGAGTGACTTTAACGTTTATTATAAAAATAACACATCTTTTTTTAGGAAGGTGTTTGCCTCTATTAATATGCTTAAGGCCATAAAATTTTCACCATCACAGAATAAATCCCTAGTCCCAATATCGTGAAAGAAGAGTTCTTATGGAAAACATTTTTTTTCATAAATACCAGTGAAAAACATGTATATCCAAGAAATATAAAGATAATGATGAACAAATGATTTTTAAGGAGTAACTATACCAAAAAGGAGTGAAAGAGGGAGAACCTGAAGGATGAAATTTGGGTTCGAGAATTTCCCCTTACCTTGTATCCAAATGCTTCCTTATCTTTATTTTCCTATATAATGACATTATATTCATTAATTATAAATACAGAACCTTGTGTACATTAATATGATTCATTATGGTTTTATTAAGAAATAATTTAAAATTACCCAATTTCTTTGATAGTTTAAAATGTTCAAAAATTTTCCATTTATAGAAAATTAACCTTATATAAGTAAAATTTATAGATTCGTAATTTTGAAAATGTGGTTACCTCTATTAAAATTAAAATAGATTAATAATGGGTAAACAGTAAAGATAATGTCTAAAATAAAAACATTACATGTATAAAAATTGTTGGATGAGATTATATAGAACAATACTCATTATATCAATGAAATAACTAAATATGGATTCAGATTTATATATAAATTAAATTATATTAATTTAATACTTTAATATTTTCCAAGGGTACCCCTACCCTCTACTAAAAAATGATACACACCCATCTATATTACTCACACATCAATAACCTTTCGGTTTTGAAAATATATAGCCACAACCCTTCCAAGAATACCTATACACATTCTTTAATATTTTTTTGGGTAGACAGTCCTCTTTAGAGGTGTTAAGGCATTATTTAAAAATAATCAACCAAGATGTGGTTTGTTTTTATTTATGTATTTCAATATAATTTAATTTAGGATTATAGTGATTAAGAGTAACCCGAATGAAAATGGATGTTCGGGTAGAAAACCCTTACCATATGTATGATGGTGTTCTTCACATGATCATAGTGTCTAGGATAACCAAATTAAATTCTATAACTAAAATTTACCAAACCTTTCCTTTTTTCCTCTATGAGCATTATTTTATATTTGGTTTTTTTAACAAGTCATAATGTTTTTAAAAAGAAAATAAATACCATATAGTCTTTTTACGTATTTTGGTATTGAAAATGGTTTTGAGAATGGATTGATTATTTCAATGTATTGAAATGTTATTACAATGTGTAAATATTATATTTCCTTTATTGTGGTTCATTTGTTATGATTATGTTATGGTTCTTGGGAATTGTTTACGTATATGGGTGGTTCCATGATAAACCTAGGGCGAGTGAGACCGAGATAGATCTCCAATGCATTGGGTAACATGACAGAGGTAAAGGTAAATGTTTCTCCTAATAGATTTATGGAATATATTCTGATGGGTATTCCAAATGTAACTCCCTATGAAGCTATCTCATTTTTGACACTATTGAATATTTGGAAATGATTCGTCATTTATTTAAGATATAAGTATTAAGGTATATTAAGTAAAATCATTTTTAAAGGATTACTAAGAACTATGAATGATTAAAAAGTATACATAAAATGGATTAAATAGTTATGGTAGATAATAAGATGATGAAATTTTTAAATGTATTGATTCTATTTGGATGTTGGGTCCAATATGTAATGACAATCACCACCTAAAGAGAATTCATTTCATGCGTGAGGATCCATCGTGGACATGGGGCCTGTCTTCTCAACAGTGATCGATGATATGCGGGACGGATGCCATGACGTGTTGGTGGCCTTCATGCACATAAGGGGTCTTGTCGATGGATTTTACTATGGTTTCATAGCTCTTTTAGGGCACGTCACGACAGGTAGATACACTCATTACGGTAGACTCCCTCTTTAGTGGGAAGATCATGGTAGATAGAAGCACTCATTATAGAAAACACACTCCTGAGTGGGAAAGATCATGATACATAGATAAGGATCTCTTCTAGGTCCATGGGAGATACTACAAGTCATCTGGATTCAATAGATAGGTGATTCACCAGCTTGGTATAGGATCAATGCCCGGTAGATTTGGATGGCTTGACACATCACTGGTCCCACCTTACCACTCATCCGTTGGAGGAATAGAATAAAAATAAAACATTAATGTTATTTAAATTATTCTATTAAAAATGTCCAAAAACTAACTTTTTCACCAGACCTACTAAGGTCAAAGTGAAGGTCTCCTTAAGCGAATATCAGTGATGCGAATGATGGTGATTGGGTAAAAAATTGTGATAAAATAATTATTAATTGACATTTATTTGTTTTCAAAGTTTTTCTTATGGAAATAGATTTTAGCATAATAATTAATAATATGGGGATCACCATGGGAGGTTTATAGTATGAGTATTCATAAAATTTTCAATTATGTATTTCAATATTTCATTTATGTGGAAATAAATATTGTATTCCATGACCCAAAAATCTTATTGAGGAAGAGAAACATTATGGTAGGGATTTTATAATACCCAATTTTTTGAATTTTAAATTTTGATATATGATTATTATTTAAATGTGATAATTTTATCAATTCAAAATTTAATTTATATTTTTAATTGTTTTAATTTTATGAGTGAAATATTATTGTGCATTTAAAAATGGTGTTTTGGGAGATTTTGTTATCATTTTATTATTATTCAGAGAAAATTATAAAATCATATTATTAAAAAATGGAAGTTATTGATATGCTTGTGATTTCATTCATGTTGTTTAGATATTGTTTTAAGTGTGATTATATATTTTGATTTTTTTAGTGAAATTATTTAATGGTTATTATTATTTTTATTTGAGGAAAATAATAAAATTATATTTAATGAGTATGTAATTAGTTTAATGTGTGTGTGATTGTGAATTAATTTTGTTTTTAATTTTAGTTGGAATTTTAAAAATAATAGTTTTATTACAGTTATTTGTGTCAAAAAATGAATTAAATAATAATAATTTTATTATTATTATTATTTGAGTAATAATATGAATAATATTATTAATTTTTTGGATAAAATATATTTTTATTAATTTAATGAAATGCTAATGTTGTTTTTTTAAATACATAAATTTTGTGATTTGCTTTAGGCGTGTGTGTGTGTTTTTAATGTGTGTGGGAGTGGATAAGGGATAAATATAATAATTTATTTACAAAATAATATTAATAATATGGTCATGGGTGTGGAGGGATTAATGAAATATGGGGTCTATATTTTAATGTGTGTTATTATTTGAGTTAAAACAAAGTTACATATAAAAAATAAATGAATATTAGTAAGGTGGGTGGTATTATTGGGTGTTTAAAAGGGAGAAAGTGCCCAAAAAAATTGATTGGATCTTTTTAAAAAAATATATTAAAAAAATATTACCGGTAGGTCAGTTTCCCCACCTTAAGTGTTCCACAGTGTTCATACAGGGCTCGTACCCTTTATTAAAAACACATAAAATGACATTAATAAAATAATACATATGAACTGGTTTAAAAAATTATTTTCCCATCTATTTTAAGGTAGTTTTATAGAAAATGACTGGTTTAGTTTCTTCAACATTTACACATTCATATTTATACCAAAAAATGTTCTTCAACTTCTCATTTCAATATCTTCTTCAAGACATGTTTGAGTAATCCACAATCATCGTATTGGATTTTAATAGATGCATAAAAGGTTAGAACTATGTCTATTTTTGAAGGTGATACCGTTATAAATACTGTTATATCAATTTTCATTATTTTCCCTATTAGATAACAATTTGAAATTCCACTATGTAAAATGGAGTTTAGTTATCATTTATTGTGTGATTTATTAGAATAATTATACATTCATGAATTTAATAATTTTCTTATGTTTACTTAGTGTATTTATTTGTAAAAGGGATGTATAGGCTCTGATTTATCTTTGATCAGTGTATGATAGAAAATAAATGGAGTTAAATTTAATTTATAGATGATTAGATACATTAAAATGATTATATGTAATTTTATATTGATGATAAATTATTTTAAATGTAAAACTATGATAATAACATTTATGTGGAAAATAAATTAAGTTGAATAAATTGTGATTTATGTTTATCATTAATAAAAATAATGGTAGTTTAATATATTGTGTAGTGAAATATTTTTTTTATGATTTTATTGCTCATGTTTTGTAACAAATTTATTTTTTCATTTTTAGACATTAATATTTCTTGAAGAATATTTTTGGAGCCTGACATTGACTCAGCATGTGATTCTGGGCCCCAGGAAGTCTTGATATTGATATAATAAAAATATTAAATATAATACATCATGTGTATATTATTTTTTATAATAATGAAATTATACTTGAATGAAGTCTTGGATTGAAATATGATACCTCTATTAATTTTAGAATATGAGATTTACTAATGGTTAAACCTTATCTTTTTCAGCGTTGGGCATTTCATTTAAAAGTGGTCATGGGAGTATTAGTATTTTAATTAATTAATTAATTAATTAATTAATTTTTTAATAACCTTGCCTCCTCTTATTGAGTCTAACTTATGTCAGGGCCTTAGGGTATCCACATAACCCTTGGGATTTGAAAGGAGAATGTTGAGGCGATCTTGGAAAATAAAAATGGATTTACGAAATATGGTCCAATGGATCGGTACCGCTAGGACCATCTATGGCAATAGAGATCATGCACCTTTCCCATGACAATGATGGAGAAAAATTCTTCATCATCAATCTATCCAATATCGTGGTAGGATGTTTTTTTCAATCATATCCCAATATGTTTATTCCATGTTAAATTCAAGTAAATCCTTATAACAAGATTGATTTTCATATCTATGGTTGATTTGTAGAAATTGATTTATTTTAATGGAATTAAGAATTTTTTATTATTAATGATACCTAATTCAGATACCTATTCATTTAGAGATTATATATCAATATATTGAGGCTGATCCAAACAATATGGGGTTGGTTCCACACATTTATGTTTTGTGGTTTCCTATCCCCTCTCTTTGCGTGTTCATCACCGGTAGTCTCTCTAGCCATTAGTCTGAAAAATACATGATTATAAATCACTTCTAAACTATTTCTTAATGAAATGGCTCAATAAAATGGGTTCGGGATTTATATAAATGTCATGTTTTTGGTTCATGGTGATGATGAATGATTTCAATTAGATTGGGAGATCCCAATTCATGGGTTGGAATATGCCATTACAATGATGTGATAGAGGGTGATTTATAAGGTGATTTTTTTTGAAATCCATCCATTAGTGACAGATCTTGAGTGATAAAATCCATATCCAAGCTTTTTAGAAATAATTTTTCATGATTTAATGGTGGTAGAGACGTGAGTGTAATATACATGAAGAACCCCTGGGTTGTAAAAAAAATCCTAACTATATAGACTTTATTTCTTTGAATACTTTTGGTGTAGTACCTTAGATATGATGGATGGGGGTTTGGTGAATTTAAAGTATCACATGTTGTGTAGTAACCTCCACACATCGTGTGGCCCATGTTTGGAGACTCGACATATACCCTCAGGGTACACTAGAAAAAACACAACCTTGTAAATTGGAATGACCAAAGTATGGTGACATGGACCTCTACTTGGACATGACCAAGTACCTAGACATGACCTAGTATATAGAAATTCCCAAAGTTCACAAGAACTCCCTGAAGTATAAAATCATTGGCTAGAGTACTTGGGTAGATGCATGAGATACTAGAAAATCCATATCCTAATAGTACATATTGAGTAATTTTCTTAGGATAGGTTGATACCATACTCCTCTTCAGTATATACATATTTATTTATGTTGTGTTCCCTCAGTTATTCCCAAGGGGGAATAATGAGGGATCTTGTTCTGTAGATAGGATATGATCCCCTCTATAAGGTTAGTTTCTGATATAGTTTCAGAAATCCCTCTATGTGGCTCAGGGTGGGATCCTATATTGTATCTTGTCCCCTAAGTGGGGTTTTAGTAATCGACATTAATAGCATACCCATGTATTTATCCCCTATTTATAGGGCTATTTCATTAGTGGTTTTAGTGTCCCCTAGGATCCCTAGGTGTGATCCCACATCTATGTATTGATATTTTTATAGTGTTAGTGTGTAATTATCTGTGGTGAGGCCTGATAAGAACAAGCACTTGGATGAGTTCCCTCAGCATTATCAGGCACATGGAGTGAGTTCCCCTAGATGAGAATTATTTAAGAATCTTAATAAGAATCCTATTATGGAACTATAATTGTGACCTTCCCATGAGGATTAGTTCCTACCTTGAATATATATAGATTTTTATTATTATGTGTCATAATCTAATTTAAATATATTTGTGATGATGATATGACAACTCTCTTGAATTTTTATGGTTGTTAATTTCAGGGTATGCTACTGGGTATAGTTATAATCACACTATATGAGATCTTCCCATACATGTCAAGTCTTATACATGGATTGATAGTTTTGTGGGGTCATATATGGACTTGAATTAGACATATCATTGTTTAAATAGATAGAAAATGGTTCATACCTGGGGTCAAATTTGATTATAGTCCCCTCTTTATATCAAGTTGGACTTCATTTACAGTTTTAGTGGGATTGTATTTTTCCTTTTATGATTTCATGTACATTTTTCATACTCTGATTATAGGATATAAAATTATGCATGGGTTTGGTATCAATTATAATTTACCTTTCAGCATTAAATAGATATTTGTATACATGTTCATGTGTCTAGGTACATAAGATAAAAACTATGATGTATGTGATATGACTAATAATTGCTTGTTTCCAATCCCTTGACCATTGGAGGTGGGCTTGGGGAATCACACTCGGATATCAATGGCTAGTAATGCCACAATGGGTTGGGTTGTAAATGAGTGGTATAAAAGTAGTTTCATATTAAGAATATAGTTTGAGATTATCTAACTATGAGGTTGGTTTGGGAAATAGGGAAAGATTGTTAAATTGTTTTGAGTATGGATCTTTGGTCAATGAATCCAATTTTATGTGTTTTCCAATTCATCCATTCACCAAGACTCTAATAACCAACTTGTTAACTTGGTACATGTATGAAATGGTTGAAGGGAAAAAATTGGTATATACAAATTATTAGTATGCGTTGTGATTTTTATGTACTTACTAATACATCTACACAATTATATTGTTAATGATAGTACAACTTTTATATTTTAGGATTACTCTATGATGATTTCCAACTAGGATTCCATAGTAGGATCATGATTATGATCCATTTATTGATTAGTCTTTGATAGAGGGACCTATTCAGGATGTGGTACTTCAGGGTGGTTTTACAGTCATAACTCAACCCATAGAGTAGAAGGTTGTACTAGATTTACAATAGGATGAGGAACTTAGGAATATCAGAATTTATGAGTTTTATATATAGTGAACCTTTAGGTTTCGGGGTGATCCAGACCCCCATGAAGCAAATGAATGGATTGAGGTAGTTACATGAATATTTTCCTCATTAAGACACTTGAGGATTAGATGGGAGTTTTGTTGGTGATCCTTCACCATATGTCTATTTGGATGTGATTAAGTATGGTGATTTCTTCATAAAATGAGACGAATCTTTCATTGATATAGTTTTAGTATCTTTTCAGAGAGGAGTTCTCTCCATCTATGTTTTGGGAAGTGCGCACCTTGGAGATGAGACTTCTACACCTAGTAGCAGATGGTGGGAATAAAATTTTTGGCGTGTAAGATAATTTATAATACATTATCAAGAAATATGTTACGATGTTAAAGGCTATTAATAATGTTCTATTTAGGAAATGGTGAGTTTGTGATACTCTTGTGATGGTCTTGACCATCTCACACTGGATTTTAACCAATTTTTATAGTTGAGAAAGAGACAATTGATGGAAACCCATACTAAGGTAGTGGATAAAATAGGGAGGTATATAATGTGGGGAAGTTTCAGATGATTATGGAGAGAATAATGAGGTGGTAGATGGTATGAACTATTTCCTCCACTACCCCGGGTGGCCCCTAGTAGAGTTAGGGAGCCGGTGGTCATGGATGAGGACAGCTACATGTAGTGGATCCCCATAATCCAAAGGCTCCATAGATGATTAGAGGTACAATAAAGGTTTTATCTACCTTATCTATAATACAAATATACATAGTAATGATAAAAAGTTTTATTTCTACATGCCTAGTTTGAGACCTATAGACTCTAGTTGAGCCTTTGGATCAACCATTACATTTGGAGATTTCTGTTGGAGGGGGTTCAGTGATATCACACATATTTTGATAGTATTACCCAACACTCAAGGTAGATATATTCATTTGGGGTCTATTTATAACATTGATGAGGCCTTATAGTGTCATACTACATATTCACTACCTATATATAGTTCATTCACTGATTGGCGGTATGATGTGGAGGATGCAGTGTATCTGTATAATAGGGATGATTTAGCACCCCTAAATTCATGTTAGTGACCATTAAAATTTTCTTTTTAAGTATATAAAGTGTTTGGATGAAGTTTGGGAAGGTTTGGAAGAATTTGGGAATGTTTTTGGGGGAATTTCTATAGGTTCACGGTTTGAGAATGGTTTGTGGAAACCATAAAACTCATATAGGAAACTATGCGCAATGAGATATAGGCTACGGGAAAAGAGCACGAGTGGTTCATTGTTTGTCAAAAATGTGTTTCATCCTAGAAGGAACCTTAATTTTTATGATATTGGGATTCTAAATTGTTGGCGCATGATTTTTTAATTGTTCATTCCAACCTTGGGAGGTTCATCCTTGACGTATTGGTTAGAACACGAGTAGTGCATGATTTTTCTAACCATTCAAGTAACCATGCATTGCTTAAAATCAAGATCCTTAAATTGTTGATCTAATATATTTTCCCCTATAACTCCGTCATTTTCCCCCAAAAGTCTCTAAATCTGGATTTCCTTTTCCAAAAGGTAGTGTAGGTTTGTCCCATCGTTTTGGAAGGAATATAAAAGATTCTATTGGTGCGTTGAAGCTAAATTATCGCATGACGTCATTGTTCTTCATAGTTTTCCTTGTTTTTTAGTAGATCTATTCCCCCGCTCTCTCAATTTCTTATATCTATATCTTATGTGTATAGATATAATCTAGTTAATTCCAAATATAATTATATTTTTTATTGATGTTAGAGGAATATATCTAAGATATATTTTTGAAGATTCAACTCTTTTTTATGGATGTTTTCATGCTATTTTCTATTTTCTCGATGTTTTCTAAGGTAGGTGGCTTTAATCTCAACTCCTCTATTTAGAAATTAGAGGCCTAGTTTCAAATTTATTATTTTTGTTTACAAGGGTTATGAAATTTCTATGAATTTATTTTTAGAAACCCTATTTGGGGACAATTTATAAAATTGTGGAAAATGGTTGTTTTTGTGGAAAGTGAAATTGGTAACGTGATTTTAAAATGATTTTTTGATTTTGATGCATGAAAAATTGTTTTCAATAAATGTTTGGTTTTATTGAAATATATTTTTTGAATGGTATTTAATAAAAAGTATGGTTTTATTGAAATGGTTATTTTTTCATTGGTTTTAGTATAATCATTGTGTGTGGTCATGTGCATCCAGGACAGATAAGGGTAAGGATTCTACCCTATAGTTATTGGGAATGATAAGGGTCAGGGATCTCCCCCTTCAAAATAGTTTATTAAGTAATAAATTATTGAATGTATGACTCACCACTCATTAATATAGGGAGTTTCATGTAGCATTCATGGTTGGATGTGTGTATATATGTGGAATGGAATGCTTAGGCCAAAAATGAAACTTATGAAATGGGCTTTAAGAATTTTTTGAATTATTTCCTTGGAAAATTAGATTTTTATCTAAAAGTGTTTTGATATGGATATTTTTTTATATTCCTATATTATCTTTTTTTTTTTAATTTTTTAATATAAATATTCTAACAATTTCTATCCTAGTGGTGTTAGTCGGGAAGTTATTTGGGGAAAGCCTGATAAGTTTCATTACTCACCCATCCATGTCACTTTAGTTCTTTTGCAGACATTGTGTATCGGGACACATGGAAAGGTTAAGTATAAAACTTCTCTAATTATTCTTAGTGATTGTTAGAGTATTTTAGGGAGTCTGAGCATAGAGCAGGATTGAGATTTAGAGTTGTGGTTGTATTTTTTCTATGTTGGTCTTGTTGTCTTCTACTATGTGCTGGGTTGTTTAGTAGCCTTCCTCTGTGGTACACTTGTGTAGTTTTACTTTCTTATAAATGGAATTATTTGAGTTGTCTTCTAATGATATCATGCATCCTATAGTGGACTTTTTGGTTATGTATTGTTTGATTGGTTTTGTAATTATTAAATGAAAAATCATCCCACACATTGTAATGAATCCCTTGGAATTTATTGCTAGCCTTTAGAGTCTTGAAGATATCGCTTTAGACCAGATGTCGCTTTTTACTTGACTCATGCCAACGAGAAGGGGTGGGATGTTACAATTGTTATAATTCTTGGTCCTTCCAATTTTCTTTGTGGAATAGGTGGTCATGAGTTCTATCAGTCTTGGATTTGATATTCATTTGATTATATTCATTACATTGTGTTGGTAGAAAGGAGTGAGATTTTCAAGAATAGAAATATAGATCATAGAGAGACATGGATAAACATTTTATGTTCAACTTTATGTTAACAGGGAGTTGGGTACATAAGTTTTTTGGAGAAACTTATAGGAAACATAATCTCCTTATCTAGGGTTTCACTGATGATATGACCATGACATGCATTAGAAAATGACTTCCCAATAGAAATGAATATTTCATTTTGAGTAATGGTATATGATTTGGTTGAATTTTTTGAATTTTAGAAAATGTTGATTTTTTTTCAAATGAAATATTTTAAAAAAGAGTATGGTTGTGGTATTTTAAAACGGGTTTTATTTTCAAAATCATGTTGAATTATTTCAAAAATGCGTGAATGTGGAAAATTTTTATTTTTGGAATGAATTCTTGTGATAATTATAATGTTGTAGAACATGAAATTGAAATCCATCGATTGATAGATAGTTAGACTTATGGCATGATTTTTATAAAAATTGGAACCCGATAGGTATCATAAAAACCAAATGGTGCAAGCTGCTGAGAATGTAGTTTCGCCTATGATATAGCCGAAGCCAATTCTGGAATAAAGTATAGACGAATATTTTCAAGATATGAATATGGGGAACCAATGAGATGAACCAAAAAGGTGGATTATTCTCTCTATCTCTAGAAGTATAATTTTCCCATATTTTAGGGTGATTCTCAACCAAAAAGGGCAGAGGTGTGGGTGAATAGGATAAATAAAAAATTCGATTTCATTTTCAAACCATCAAATTTGAACATCAAGCTAGCAATGTATATGTTGGAGGATCTTTCACACTAGTGGTGAGATTTAGATGTTTAAGCAATGTTGGACCAAGGTCATGCATGGGAGAATTTTATGGAATTTTTTAATAAATATTTATATCCTCACAAGTTTAGGATTGGTAGAACAACAGACTTATTCATCTTGAGTCCATAGAATATTTATTTCATGGAGTATGATGAAAAATTCATGAATTTAGTGCACTTTTCAGTCGAATTTCCTGCAACTGAATCATTGAAAGAAAACATTTATGAATTAGGGATGATTAATAAGATTTACTTAAATATTATTATTCTCTATATAAAGGATTATAAAGATATGATTAATAGATTGAAAGTGGATGAAAGGGACATCCCAGGATCTACAGATATATGGATTATGTTGATACCTATGGGAAATGGTGAGATATCTAATGCTTGGAGAACGAAAAAAGAGGGACACCTATTTCCTTGGTGGGTGTGTGGATCCAAATTAAATTGTATGATTGGTAAATCTTCAACCAAAACCAATGATCCATCCTGGATGTTTTCAATGTTGTTTTTTTGACGATATGAAGTAAAAATATAAAACACCACCTTGATCATGCCCCAACTACAACTAGATAGGGCATCTTCAGTGCTATTATTACAGTTCTCTAAGGTTTTGTGTTCGGGAAACATCTCAGGAATTGCAAACGTCATATGATTTGATAGGAGAAGGGAAAAAAATTCCCCTTATAAATAGAACTGAGCTATCCATGGTTATTCTAGGAATACCGTGTCTCCTTAGATAATACAATCTCAATAGGAAAATATAGAATGAAGTGCAGTGAGGAAGAAATTATATAGTATCGATTATGTGATTATGGATGATTAGTCTATACCATATATGGTGAGAGGTAATATTATTTTTAATTCTACCCTTATACAAGATTTTTTTGATATAGGTGAATCCCATTCCTTTATTTATTCTCATGCTATTTATTTGGTGAGTTTAAAAGTTGAGCTAATGCCTTATGTGTTAAAACATCAAACTCATCTGAGTCAAAGAGAACATTGATTATTTTTGTGTAGAGCATGTTCTATAACAATTGATGGAGATGAAATATAATGGGATTACTCATATCTATAAATAGATGTCTATAACATTATCTTGGGTATGGATTGGTTGAAAATGTTCAAGAATCACATTGTATTTTATACCTGATGGATTAGTTTTATAGCTATTGATGGCATCAAGCATCTCTTTAGAGGGGACCAGAATGTAATGGAAAGTGCAACAAGATTTTTGGAAAAAGAAGTTGGAAGGATCTTGTACCCGTTGGTAGAGTTGAATTTAGCATCTATGGAAGATATCAAGGAAAACATTTTTTCAGTTGTGGTTGATCTATTTCTAGATTTCCCCCCCAAAAAATCATAGGCTTTCCACCCACAATAGTAGTGTAGTTAACAATAAATCTCTTTCTAGGGACTGGTCTTATTTCCCTTTCATATTATCTGATTTCACTAACTGAATTAGGTGAATTAAAAATTCATTTAGAAGATATAGAAAGAGAATGGTTCATTTATCCCAGCATGTATCTTTGGGAAGAATGAGTCTTGTTTGTGAAAAGGGAAGATAGAACTCTAAGGATGTGTGTGGATTATTGTAAGCTTAAAAAATTTATGATAAATAATCAGTATCAGCTTCCACACATTTATGATATATTAAGTAAATTTATGGGAGCTCATTGGTCTATAGTATTGACTTACAATCAGGATATCACCAATTGCGTCTTCAAAAGATGGATTTTTCAAAAAAAAAATTAGAAGCAGATATGGCCATTAAAAATATGTAGTGATTCCTTTAGGTATTACGAATTTACCATAAGTGTTTATGACATTAATAAATATAATATTTCCAAGAAATCTAGATTATTTTTTGGGGGTGTTTTTTTGGTGAAATATTATGGTATTCAAGAAAAATGGATCAACATGAACAAAACATGGTAACAATATTGGTAATATTTAGAGATCATAAATTGTATGCCAAATTATAAAAGTGTGATTTTCAAATACAATAAGTACACTTTATTGGCAATGTAATTTCTGAAAGCGGTGATTTTATGGATCCATAAAAGATAGAGGGTGCTATCTCTTTTAAACTTCTAAATAATGTCTTTGAGATACGAAATTTTCTTGGTATAACTATATATTACTGATGCTTTGTTAGTAACTTCTAATGACTAGCTTCATATGGGAAAAGTTTGACACAGAAGAAGATTCCATTCAAATGGATGGGTAATTAAAAAAGGTTTATAAAGATCTTAAAGGTTCCCTTACATCAGCACCAATATTGATTTTTCTAGAACCAAGAAATGGGTACGTGGTGTATTTTGATGCTTCAGGTTCTATTTCGGGATGTGTTCTCATGAAAAGAGATTATATTATTTCTTATGAATCATGAAATTTATGATTACATGAGAAGAACTAGCCAACACACATTTTGGAGTTAGTTGTTGTGGTCCATGCATTGAAAACATGGTGTCATTATCATTTTGGTGATAAATTTATAGTGTATACATATCATAAGATCTTCCAACATATTTTCTCACAAATATATTTGAACACAACACAAGGAATATGGATGGAGTATCTGAAATTTTCAAATTTAATTTGATTTATATACTGGGTAAGGGAAATTTGAGGGACGATGCTTTAATAATAAATTAATATTCTCAGTTAGAAAAATAATATTTAGATGATTTTTAGTTGATGTTGGTCCTACCTGATATGCACTTGTAATGTGAATACCAAGGTAAAGCTGTAGTTTTTAATAGCTTGTTAGGCTTCATTAATTCCTGTAGGGTTACTGAATTTAGAAATTTGAAAATGAAAAAAATAATTCTAAAATATAGGGTAGTATAATAACTTCACGTTCAATATCAAACCCATAGATATAGGGATGAAAAAAATATTAAAAAAATAAAATAAACCTAAACTACTTTATGCGATAAATATAACAAATTTATAGAAATAAGAGATAATGAACAGTTTAGTTTTAAGAAAATATAAAAACATTTTTGATAATTGTAAATATGGGGTAATGATTGATTAGGGTATATAATAGTGGTAAATAAATCATATGGTTTCATAACTAAGTTGGTTGAATCCATTGATCATGGTAGACAACACTAAAATCATTGACACCCCCTTTTCACAATGGTCATTTACTTTAGGAATTCATTAACCTAGTAACTTGGAACCATATTTAAACATAGAAAATAATCCATACAATGATCATAGTGTGAATCATTCTCTAGTCAATTTATTGAAATTATCAACCCCTCACCGATCATGAAACGATCATGAATGATAGAGTAAAGAAAAGTTTTTAGAAAATAGAGTTATAGGAAAAGACACAAATTAATTGAATTATAAAATAAAATACCTTATTAAATCAATCTGTCATCATTATCAATTATTTTCACAAGGTCTAACCCTTCATTCTATCTAGGAGGGGGGTAGGAAAATAAAGGTCCTTTTGATGCATCATAATAGTAGTTGTACATGATCCCAATGACGATGGCTCTGAATGAATCCATTGAGTGGATCCTTAGACTATATTTATAGATCTTCCCAGTTCTTTGGTAATAATTGAGGACATTATGGATTGGTCCAAAGGTGGTCCTGGGTGGGTCTTGGGTGTTAAGTTATGTAAACAATGTCTTGTCGGGAACAACTTATCTATGCTTACCACCATTCGAGATGGGATGTTCATCCCGAGATATAGAAGATGTATTAGTTTTTGAAAGTGTAGTTTTGGTGGGTCAGTATGAAAATAAAGTTGGATGAGTTTGTTTATATGTGCTTAACTTGTTAGTATATTAAGGTAGAGCATCAGTTACCAGAAGGTATGTTGCAGTCATTACCTATACCTATTGGAAATGAGAGGAGATAACTATGGATTTTGTCATAGGTCTCCTAAAAATGGTTTGGAAACACGATTCCATCTAGGTGAAAGTTGATCATCTCACTAATTAATCCCGATTCATCCAAATTTTGGAATCCCATATAGTGGAGTAAGTTTAAAAAATTTATATCTGAGAAGTGGTAAATAAGAATGTCATGCCATTTTTGATAGTGTTATAAAAATATCTTAGGTTTACATACCATTTTTGGAAATCCATACATAAATCCCAAAGGAATTGGTTGAAAATTAGTATGGAATATCATACTTAGAAAAAAGGGAAATCTGAATGGATGATACAAACATTGGAAGACATGTCGTGGGACCGTGTAATGGATTTTGGTGGCTCATGGGAAGAGCACATACCATTAGTGGAATTATCATATAACAAAAACTATCAAACCTTGATACATATAGATCATTTTGATTAATTTCATGGATGTCAATGTTTATATACACTCTTTTGGGTGGAAGTAGGTGAGACTTCACTAGTTGGGCCAAGGCTTTTGCAAGAGACAATAGAGAAGATTCAGTTGATCAGGAATCAAATAAAGATTGTATAGAGCCATCAGAAAAATTATACAGATCATATCCCAAGATCATTTTCATTTTAAGTGAGTGATAATGTGTTCTTAGATATATCTTCAAGGCTTGAGCATCATTGTTTTGGGAAGCAGGTAAAGTTATCTCCTCGATACATAAGCCCTTTTGAGATATTGGAATGGTTTGGTGAGGTAGAATATCAGTTGGCCTTTCCACCATGATTCAGTGTAGTGCATAATGTGTTTCCTGTATATCATTTAAAATAATATCAGCATAATTATGACCATGTTATTTCATGGTATCAAATTGACCTACAGTTGGATGCTTAGTTGGTTTACATGCCAGTGTAAATTTAGATAGGCAATAGAAAGTATTTCATGGAAACATCATTGGTATAGAATGGGTTTTGTGGTGACATAATAAGATTCAAGAAGAGGTTTAGGAATGTGAGAAGGGAATTAAAGAGAAATGGATGGAAATTTTTTAGGGAAATTATGGTTGTCTAATTTCTATGGATGGAAATGCCAAATATGGGGAGAATGTATCACCCGCGATTTCAATTAAATAACCCTTAAATTATGATTTTTAAGTATATAATCTATTTGATTGATGTTTTAGAGGATTTAGATGAATTTTAGAATTATTTTGAGGACTTTCTATAGGTTCATGGTTTGATGATGGTTTTTGGAAACCATGAAACTATTACAAGAAACCGTGCACATGATGACATAGACTAAGGGAAAGGTGCATGGGTGACTCATGGTTTGTCCAGGTCTTGCAGTAACTTAGGGGAAACTATTCTTCTTGATACAATCAGATTCTACATAATTGGAACACAATTTTATAGCTATAAAAACCAATTTTGTGAGTTTCATCCTTTATGTAGTGTATGTAACATGTTTAGTAAAACTTTTTCTTAACCATATGACTATCCACGCATGGGTTAAAATTTAGGTCCTTAAATTTTTGACATAATACACTTTCTCCTCCAAATCCATTATGTTTCCACAAAAAAACCCAAAATAAAGATTTTATCCTACCAATGGTAGAAGAGGATTATATAATCAATTCATAGGCAATCTAATGGCTTTTCTATGTGTGTTGAAGCCAGATTATTTTGATAAGTCATCGTTCTTCATAGTTTTCCTTTGTTTTCCTTAGATTTAATTTTCCAAATCCCTTGGTTTTTAGATATACATCCATTGTGGATATATCTAAGGGATTTTATCCAAACAATGATTGGAGTTTTCTTTATTGATGTTAGGTTATGAGATCTAAGGCAGATTTTTATAGATTCATCCTGGTTCCTTGGATGTTTTTGAGATGTTCTCCATTTATGACAATTTTTCCGAAGTAGGAGGATTCACTCTCGTCTACTCAATTTAGAACATTAAGTTATAGTTTCAAATTTATTTATATTTTTTTGAAATTGTTAATGAAATTACTATAAATTTATTCTTGGAAACCCTCATTGGTGATGGTTATTGAATTTTGGAAATGCGGTGTTTTATGGAAAGTGTAATTTTTAACATGATTTTAAAATGATTATTTTAAAATGGTTTCTTGTTTTGATTCATGGAAAAGTGTTTTCAATAAAATTTTGGTTTTATTTAAATGGTTATTTGAAAATTATTCAATAAAATAACTTTTTGTTGAAATGGTTGTTTTGGCATAATGGTTGTCTGTGTTTAGGTGTATTTGAGATAGATAAGGGTAAGGAGTATCCCTTTAATTATTGGGAAGGATAAGGGTTATGGATCCCCCTCATCAAAATGGTTCATTAAGTGATATCATAGTGAATGGATGACTCACTAATTGTGAGTATAGGGAGGTCCGGGTAACATGCATGGTTGGATGTCTGGATATTTGTAATGTAATGGTTATGCCAAAATAGAACTTGTGAAATGGGATTTAAGAATTGTTTTGTTTCCTTCCCTAAAAAAATGTCTTCATTGGAAATGATTTTGATAAGAAAATAATTTTATATTCTGATATAAATTATTTTAAATTTTTTTGATATAAATGGTTTAATAAGTTCTATCCTATTGGAATGAGTAGTAAAGTCATTTGGGGAGAGCCTAATGAGTTCCAGTATTCAAACATACCTTTGATCCTTGATGCCTTTACAGATATCATGTACCATAAGATGTGTAAATGTAATGTATCAAATTTATCTAGTGGTTCATAGTGATACATGATAATTATATTCATGTTGGATCATGTAGAAGGTTAGATCTTTGTAGTAATTGTTGTCTTTGAGCTTTTTTGACCCTGTAGTATTCCGTGATGTAATTGATTGTTTAGTAGCCTTCTATTGTGGTACTATTGCGTATTTTGATTTTGATATAAATGGAATTATTTGAGTTTTATTTTATTGCTATCAGGCATCCTGTAGTGGTTTTTTGTTATGTCTTATTTGGTTGGCTATTTAATTCATAATGGGAAAATCACCCCCCACATTCTAAGGAATTCCAGGGAATTTATTTCCAATATTTGGCATCTTGGGGATGTCGCTTAAGGCCAAGTAGCATTTCCTCCTCAAATCAAGCCAATAAGAAGTGGTGGGATGTTAAAAATTAGGTTTTACTTCACCAGTGAGACGGAAACCTTGGTAGAGTTGGATGGACTCATGCATAAAAAGATAAAACAAATTAATATCTAGTTTTTTAGTACTAATTTTAGTGCAGCATATGCTAAAAGATTTCAGATTCCTATAGTGCTGGATAAGTATGAGAATTTCTTTCTCGAAGATGTGTCAGGTTTACCTCAGGACTGAGGAATAGATTTTTTTTCATAGAATTTCACCTAGATACTACCCTTATATATTCACCATCACATTGAATTGATTCCATAGAGCTTCTTGAGCTGACAATGTGTAGTTGGTGGAGTTTCAGTTGAATATATTTGTTAGAACCATTGTGTCACCCTGTAAAACAATCCTTTTTTTCATCAAGAAGGAGAATTGGTGCTTGAGTTTGTGTGTGGATTAAAATTTCCAGAAGAAGGTGTCCATGAATAATAAGTATTCACTATTGAGGATTGAATACATATTTGACCAGCTAAAGGTGGTGCGAAGGTTCTTAAGGATTTTCCCTAGATCAGGTTATCAGGAGCCTTGAGTTTGGGATGTGGACATATAAAAGACCACTTTCTGATGTTACAAATATCATTATGAGAAAATTTTTATACATTGTGATGTTAATAATTTCCTAGCTATGTTCGTGGGACTCTAGAACCAAATATTTTAGCCTTTTTTAGATTGTTTCATGGAGTTATTCATTTATGAAATCCCATTGTACTTGGGTGTTAGATGAGAAATGCATGAGGCACTTCTAGATGGCTATTTACAGATTTCAAGAGCACCATATTAATGGGAATTTCTCGAAGTGTCATTTCTAGATCTAATTGGTTCACTTCCTTAGACATTTCATCTTTGAAGATGTAGTCATAGTGGACAAAATTAAATTTGGAGTGGAACTATCTTGAGAGCCACCCAAGAACATGACTAAGGTATAGAGATTACTTGAGTTTCAAGGATACTATCAAATATTAATACCTTATTTCTCAAGGATTGTGGTTCCATTTACTTATTTGACATAAAAGGGAAATCCTTTCATGTGTAAAGATAGGTTCCAATAAGATTTTAATGGATTTTGGTAGTGGTTGATGAGTTAAACCCATCATGATACTTCTATAAGAGGGTGTTTAGTATGTAGTATTCTATAATTCCTTAAGAAATGGTCTTTTTTGTGTTCTGATGTAGAGAAAAAAAATGATCACCTTCGGTCCCTGAATTTGAGACCACATTATTAGAACTACATGACCCATGATCTAGAGTTGGTAGTGGTAGTATTCTCCCATAAGATGTTGAAAAACTATCTTATGGGTGAGTGGTTAAGCATTTATTCTAACTACAAGAGTCTCATGTATATCATCTCAAAGAAGGATGTCCACTTTAGGTAGAGTTAGTGGATAGATTTCTTCCAGGATTATGAATTCGAGATACTTTATACTCTCGGGAAAGGGAATGTGGTGGTAGATAACATAAACAATATATATTGGTCATATATTTTGAATGATGCATTAGAGAAGTTATCCAAATTATATTTTTTCATAGTGTATGATGATGGTGTGACTTACCTCCAGCTGATAGTTGTTACCCCTTCTCCTTTATAGCACGTTATACAGGCTCATCTTAGAGATTCTGACTGTGTGACCTTGCATATTATGATGTTTACTGGACGTTCTCATGATGGATTTTTTGAGGGTGGGGAACATTTTGTCCTTTTAAAAGTATGGAGTATGTTACCCATGATGTTTCATAATGAGGGTTTGAGTATGTTTCATATATCCACATTGGTGGTTCATCCATATATGAAAAGCACATACATGGATATTCTACATCAGTTATGGGATTGAGGAACAAAGATGTCTGTAGATTCGTTTGTATTCTAATGCCTCACTTTTCAATAGGTGTAGGCATAAGAGCATATTCCAACGTGTTTGGATTAACCCCTTGAGGTGCCGATGTCTAAGTGGGATGGGTTCTTTATTGAATTCATGATTGGGATCCCACAATAATCTATATTAAATGATTCCATCTAGGTTATTCATCATCATATTTATTATTTTAAAACTTTTGGAAAGGGAACAGTAATGTAGACCCACTTCTTAGATATCTGAGAGAATAGTTAAGTCGAGAGATTGGGGAGCCATTATATACAAGATATAGTCTATCGTCATAGAGTTTCATTGATAATAACTTCATTTCAGGGTGATTTACTTATTTGACAATGATAGAGGGGATTACAAAGGGCCTTAGAGACTCTTTTTTTAACATAAACCCTAGACAGATGTCCAGACTCAGCAGAAAAATTAGGTTTTAGAGGATATGATTCAGGTTTTCATGATGAACATTGGATGAGTTGGGAGGATCACTTACCCACAATGGAGTTTGTTTTTTACAACAGCTACAATTTTACTATTTTTATAACACTATTTTTGGCATTTTATGGGAGACCCTATAGTCATCACTATACACGGCTGATCCATGGGAGTATGTTATTATGGGCCTAGTGTTGGTGTGAGAAAAGAAATAGAAGGTTCATGTTATCTAGGAGTATATGAGTACTTCTCAAGTCCATCATAAGTCTTATGGGGACCGATGATAGGGGACTTTGGATTTTGAGCAGGGATACCATGTGTTACTAAAGGTACCACCTCAACGTAGATTATGGATGTTTGGTCACTTTGTCGTGTTATATATGAGATTAATTGACCCTTTGCAGATACTATGCAGGGTTGGAGAGGTGGCGTACCAGTTATCCATTCAACCATAGTTAGACTGGGTATATAACATCATCCATATGTCATAGTAGATTATGTTTTTGCATGATCCATCACGTGTTATCAGTAGGGGTGATCTAGACAGTTTGGATGAAACTACCACTGTGGGGTACCTAGTAGAGATCAAGGATCAGAAGGACAAGATCCTTCATGGATGACAGATCCACTTATTTCATATTTCAGAGCTCAGGGAAGATCATCATTGATATAATAAGAATATTAATTATATTATATCATGCATGCATTTTTTATGAAATATTCAAGTAACTCGTTATCAAAGTCTCATATTAGAAATATGTGATAACCGTTAAATCTAAAACATGGGTTTTATCCTTGGAATGACATAACCTTTACTAGTGTTAGGTTTTTGATTAAAAAGTGCTCATCAATTTTTTTTAAATTTAATAGATAATTTATTTATTTATTTTCCATGACCTAATATCCTCTTATTTAATACCACATATAGAAAATCCCTCATGTGAGATGCATAACCCTATGTATTTGAGAGGAGAGTGTCAAGGAAAGCATAGTGAACTACAATTGATAGAAGGATCATAGTCCAATGGATCGATACCACTAGGATAATCTACAAAAATAGTGTTTTTGGATGTCACCAAAAATAATTAAGGAGAATCATTTTTCATTAGTGATTGATCTAAAACATGAAGTAAGATTTTTTTTCAATGGATCATATTTTGGGTTGTCCTTGTATACCATGAGTGAACAAGATGAGTCTCCAGGAACATGTCACACAATTTGTGGTGGGTACCACATAGCATAAAATAATTAATTTTGACCAAACCCAAGCCACTATAGATACGGTATTACACAGGACCATGAAAGATAATGAGGGAAGACCTAAAAAATTATATACATTACATGTATTTTTCACAGGGTAGGTTGAGACCCTCGTTCTTTTTAGTATAGGCATATTTTTTATTATGTGTTCACTAGGTCAACCCTAATGGGGTATAATGAGCCATAATTTTTTGATACTGGGATTTGATCCCATTCGTGAGATTAATTTCAAATAGAATTTCAAGAATCCCTTCGTGTGTCATGGGGTGGGATCTTATGTCGTATATTCTTCCCTATGCATGGATTTAGGAATTAGAATGATCAAAATATTAGGGGGTTGATCCCTTACCTAAAAGGTTATTCCAGAAGTTTTTTCTATGTCCCCCATGAGACATGGGTGTGACCCCTTATATGTGTATCAATATATTCTATGCTTCAATGTGTACTTCTCTATAGAAAGGCCTGCTGAGAATGACTTCTCGGATGGGAACCATCAATGCTATCAGGATCATGGAATGAGTTGTACAAAATGTGTATTACATTGAAATATAGAATAGAATCATAGGTTGGAAGTGTATTTTTGAACATTAATTTTGACATAGTGTCAATCTAGTGTATATTTGGATTATTATTATTGTGTCGCTTCTTTTCATTGACATACCATTATGATAATGAGACGAATAATCTTTTGATTCTTTACATTTGTTTATTTCAAGGTGTATTATTGGGTATTATTATACTCATCCATACAAAGGCTCTGAAAAAACATGTCAAGTATTATGTAGGTAACAATCCATTCAATGGGGTCCCAGGTGGACCTAGAGTAGATGAATTATGGTTGATATAGAAAGAATGTGGTTTGTACTAGGTGATTTATTTGACTATTATCACATACATTTAATAAGTTTCACTTTATTCACAATTTTTTTGTATTATAGTTTTTCATTTATTTTTTCGCGTACTTTTTTGTAACCTTATTATGGGATATAGATGTATGCATGCATTGGGTATCATTTATATATTGTCTTTAAGAAATTTATAGCGATTTTGAGATGTGTGTTTTAATTGTACTTAGTTTGAGGATTTACATGTATGAGATATGTCTACAGAGTACATATCACCATCCCCAGGGTTATTAGAGGAGGGATTGGGGTGTAACACTCAACTACTGCTTTCCAGGAGGTTCTTTTTGGGTAAGGTCATGTCATGTTTGGTTAAGGTGGAACCATTATTTGTGATATATGATGATTTATTATTTAAATTGTTAAAAATGGAATAATTTTATGTCCCCCCAATATAATGAGGTTCACTAAGAAAGAGGATGGTGAATTAGTGATATATATAGTCCATTTTACCTATTATGATTTCTTGTGAAATCAACCTCCGTAACATGTTAACATGACCAATTTCACTACTTTACTTACAAGAATTGTGGAATCAAACAAAAAAGGATACCCAATGTACAAGGTTACTCAAAAAAATTAGTAAATAATTAGAATTATTTGGAACCACCTAAGAAAAATGATCTACAAAAATAACCATGGTGGATATAGAGGACCAGAGTGTATCCTTAAAATCATGTAATATGATAATCAAAAATGTTGTCTCCTGATGAGTTTCACTGCTATATTGTATTTTTATAAAGTAGGGATTATCCTTCTTCACTGATTTTGATTTTCTCCCAATAACTATATAGTGATCCTATACTTCTTCACTATATAGAACATGTGTGACTTCCTTATTCTTCTTTACCACATGACATAGTTCTGATTATCACACAAAAAAATAGTGTGTGAACTCTTCTTATTTTTTATTTTATTATTATTCTCTCTTTATATGTACACTATAATAAAATATCTCCCTCCCTCCCTCTAGAATAATCCTCTAGATAATTCCCTTTTATACTTCTCTACATTTCAAGAAAGTCCCCTATTTTTATTTTATCTTTCACATAAGTAGCATATTATTCACATTGAAATTTGAATTTAAGATTCACATTTAAACTACCAAATTCCTTTAACTGCACTTAAATTCTTATAAAACTTCTTCAACTAATTTTACTGTATTTAAAACAATCTATTTTATCTTCGTTTGAATTCTACCACATGGTGTGATGCACAATTTCCTCTAACATATTCTTCCCTAAAGGTATGCTATATTTCAACATACTACAAGTCTTCTTTCCACCTTAACGCAATGTGGAACATAAATTTCATTTATTTTCATTGTTCAGTGATTCTAATTTTAAACCACACTCCATTGGATACAACTACATATCCTTCATAACATGATGTGACTATCTCCCAAATCATAGATTCAACTATAAGCCTCTCCTCATCCATGTCTTACAAAGTTAAATGATTATCATCTTTATAACCAAACTATTTATCTTCAACTCCTTGCATCACAATTTACCACTATGATATTTAGTCTATATAAGAATAGATTCAACATTACCATGTTAAAAATAACTAGAAATATTGTACTTTTAATTTTTTCCATATCATTTAGTATGACAAAGAGATATCATACATTATGACTATATTATCTTTTAGAAATAATTTTCCCAAAATCAATGGTAACATTCAGTAATTAAACATTTTTTCTATGAGAAATATATTATGTATCAAAGAAAATACTTAAATATTGGATAATTTTATTATGTATGAAAATACTATTCATATTAAAAATATTACATTCAACCCTATTTTAAAGAATTTTCAATTTTTTAGGTATTAGAAAAAATCATACAGATTGAATATAAAATCATCCACATCATAGTTAGATTTTATCCTTTTTCTGTATTTCAAATATTATGAATATTAAACATAAATTTCACAGTAAGAATAATTCATGTGAAAATTTTGAAACTCCAAACTTCTCATATATTACAAATCACATGTATTGAATAAGTTTCATTCCATTATTGAATTTCGTATCGTCGATATAAAAAAACCTTATAAATTTCATTTTTTACTCCATTTCTCAATTTTTTCAAATCCAAATATTTTCAGTGAAAAAATCATTCGCGTTCAAGGACATTTATAAATTTCAAATCCAATTACATTGTACTGAAAAACTCTCATAAACAGCTCCTAACACCTATAAAATTTTTATAAACACATTTAAACACTCTTGAACCTTGGAATGAACAATACCTAAAATGAAACACTATATGACACTTGATTATGAACATGATTTATGTGTTGAATACAATACATAAATACAAAATCACATCCAATTATTTTATTATCCATTTATTCTTCCATAGAAAAATACTGCAATGCTAGGTGTTCTTATTTTTCAATTCCAGATGCCAACATACTCTTTATTCAGAAGCATAAAAATCTCTTCATTTGGTTTTTTTGGAAACCATTGATGATAAATCACTCTTCATAATTATAACATTTTTATATGTTTGTGTGTTTAATTATTCTTTGTTTTATGAGTTATTTCCATAGAGGAAATAAGAAAATTGAACAAAAAATCATGTTGTTAAATAAAGTTACTTGTATATACTTTTTATAGGTATTTATACAACTTCATATCAACTAATAATAACTCTTCTTACACTTTTGAAAAAATTATTCCACTTCACAAAACCATTTCTTAAATGTTCAAAAAACCAATTCATGAAACTATATATATGAATTTATTTCATACATATTCACAAAAAATGTTGGAATAGTTCAAAAATCACACAAACATGTTGAATTCAAAACTTACCCCTTTAAATTAAACCTTATTAATATACACCACCAAATAAGTTACCTCTTCCTCATTTAGAGAAAAACATATCTGTGGATTATTCAACTATATTGAAGTTATCCACCATTGTAAGTACATAAATAAATAAACCTAAAAGAATATATGATTTATTTCTCCCCCTTTGAGAAAAATAATCTAAACGTTAAGTGAGGGATGGGATTAAATCATCATACCTTATCCTTTAATTAGTGAATTCTAGTATTAATTCATCAAACTCCATAGATGGTATTCACCTCTTTACTTGATTGAAATTCACATTGATTAGCCAACATATTCTTAAACTCTCATTTTATATTGGGAGAAATCATATTATTTTCCATTTTATTAATTTGACATTGTTTCTTCTGGAGATGGGGAAGACCTCGTTTGTTTAAGGTTCAAACATTCCAATCAGTTTTAATGGGTTTTTTCGTAGAACCGGAAACATCCAATGATTCTATATCCATTTGGACCTACATTCCAAAGGTAGGTTCTCATTAGTTGTGGACTGATGAGGCTAAATAATTTGCATTGGTTGAGAGGCTAGGAGGTCAGGCTCATCATACCATTTTGGGGGGAATTATTGCCTACTCCAGGACTCTTTCATAGATTTAAGTTATGTTCATGAATCCTTATTAATTTGACAAGCTTAAAAATGAGTTTTTATTTTAGACTTTGCAATCAATGATTGATATGTATGGGATTTTGAGAATCTATTATATGTATTTGAGGTTCTTAATTGATGGAAAATCATCCGCATGTATTGGAGATCCTGATTCAATGGTATCCTTCAATACATTATATAAAAATCTCTTGATCATTATGATGACCATACTAGTTTTAAAGCCACTCAGTGAGGCACTTGAAGTTTATTGTCATTCAGAAGGAAATGGATTATTTCAGTGTTGGGATCGTACTCACAGATGGGCTACCTACGTATCCTTGTTAGAAAAGAAATCAGAACCCACATAGTTTGGGAATTAAGATATAGTTTAACGTCATATAGTACCGATGAGAATTAATGGGTGATGGGCTTGAACCTTATAAAGGATTATTATGTACTCTACTATTAAGGCAGAGATCAAAGTACATGTATTTCGAGTAACAAGTGTGGGGCTTATATATGATTAACATCCCAATAGGAATGTTTCATTGTTACTTTTACACTCTAAGCTCACGAGAGTCATTCTCGGTGTGAGAAACAATAGGAATCAGTAAACCTGACAATTTGTTCCACGAAATATGTGGTCACAATGATTGATATGGGGCTTATGTATGTGTGACTACCCAAGTAGATGAAGACTATGATTTAATTCTGGAAAGAAGCCTAGTAACAAGGTCCATAATGATATTCGTGCTTTATGGAGATTTGGATACTCTAAAATGGGGCTTACTCATGAAGAGGATGCCCAAATTGGGAGGGGAGTTATGATTGTGGCTTACTCATGAAAAGGAGGCCCAGGTTAAGGGAAATTATGACTGCGGATTACTCTTGAAAAGGAGGCCCAATTTAAGTACACTTGTAACATGGGGATTATTTCTGAGAAGGAGGCCCAATGTTAAAGGGGACTTGGGGGTTACTCCTAAAGACGATGCCCATTAATAGGGCCCATAAAGATATTTGTGCTTTATGGGGATTTAGATTCTTAATTTGGGGATTACTCTTAAAAAGGATGCCCAGATTAAGGGATACTTGAATTATGATTGGGGATTATTATTGATAAAGATGCCCATATCAATGATTCTCTCATCGTAAGGGTTGAGGTTTAATTAAGGGAACCTATAACATTAGTGATCTAAAGTTATATAAATAACAAGGATTTGAGAGATGTTCCACATAATTCCTTTCAGATAAGGAAGCCAAGAAAGGAACCATGCCATAAGTGGCTTTGAAGAGGGTTTGGAAGGAATGATCTTTGAAGCGGAAAGGTGGATTTGAATAAAGGAAGTGAATTGGAAGGAGGGGCACCCAAAAACAAAGCAGGCATGCAAGTCCTATTTTGGCGCGCAAGTCCTGGTCGTGCAAGTATACTTGCGCGACATGAGTTCACTTGGGCGATGAAGAACCTTTAGGGTAATACTTGGGCAAGACTTGGCTCATGCCCATAGTATTATCCCTAGATTCTTTCAGATGGGTGGCACACAAGTTTCTGGGAGAGGGAAGAGGAGGCGCGCAAGTGTATCCATTTCCCTTAAGGGCTGGACAATTAGGCACACAAGTATTGATGAGTTCTAACATTTAGACCCTATTTTTCCTGTTTAGATCTTCCATTATAGGTAAAAAATTACCTTAGAAATGTTTGGAAGACTTCAAGCAGAAACTAGGGCGATCATATCTTAATTATAAGTTTTGGATTTTTCGTCCTTGAAATGGGGGCCCACAATGGGTATTTATAGGCCACCTGAGGTCTGGGTGAAATTTCACTTACAACGCTCAAGTGACTTGTGTGCCACATGTCTGGCGTGCAAGTGACTTGTTCTCCAAAGGCTGGAGTGCAGGTATACTTGCGCGCCATAAAGACTTTTCAATTTTTGATGAATTTTCCTTCTTATTTGCTTTATGTACTCTCCTTAGTCAATCGTTGGACTCTTTGATGGAAGGGAGAATCAACAGACATGACACTGGTTCTTTATCTTACTTCTCTTCACATTAACCACTCTTTCTAAATAATGACATCATTGTCTTGAAATCAAAGAAACTTGTTTTTCAATATTTACTTTATCTCTTATCCATAAGATCAATATGTCAGAATTATTATTTAGAAGAATTATTTTTTACCCTTTTTTATTTGAAAATATCTAATGAATATTCAACATATTCTTTATTCTTCTTGTGTATCTTCTTTTTCATTTCTATTTTCATTATAGTATCAATAAATTGAAATACTTTAGTCTCTTATTGTTGAAATTGTTGAAGTATTAGGATCATGATAAATTATACAATGATAAAAAACTATTATTTTGTTATCTAGTAAAATTTGATGTTCCCACTCAAACATAAATGTGGTTTATTCATAAAATAATAAAAAGGAATTGGAAGGTTCTCCAAATTCACACTATGTTATTGAATTAAATCCTGGTTGATATTTTTTTTAAAGGGATGTCTCCTATATATAAGTTCCTTCAATCACGCTTCATATACTGAAATAGACTCCTATGAACAAAAAATATATCATCAGATACACCTATCAATTTTAGAACCCACAGTGACTACAAGTGGTCAATCTTCTTTTTGAACCATCAATTTATCAAACATGTATATTTTTTTTAAATTTGTCACTTTGAAGTCCATATTTACCACTATTTGAGAAATCATAACTCTTATTTTCTCAAAAAAATGATCATCTCCATTTTATATTTTCACCCATCCCATTTTTTCACACATAATTACATATTTTCATTAAATGATAGAATTTTTAGAGAAAACCAAATTTTAAATAGTCTACTATTTTGTGATTATTTTAATTTTTATCATATTTAATTATCATATAAAATCTACACTAGTGATTAGATGGTCTTTATGAATCATTGGTTTAGATATTTGTTGACTAGAACAATCTCTATGTCCCACATCATCAAAAACACACTTCTCTTAATTTGAGAAATCCCCCACTTCATGATTGGAATTAGAAAAACCACATTTAAATTTTTTTGATAAAATTTACTTTTAATATAAATAAAACCTCTTTTGATTCATGTTATCTTTCACATGAATTCGTCATTTATTTCAAAAAATCAAATTTATTCTTATGCTTGGTGAGTAATTCTGTTTTTTCCTTAACTTTTAGAATCAACTCAACCTCCATATTTCTACATTTTGACTTTTCCAACTCAATCATATTCAATGTGTCAATTATAAATAAAATAGAAATAGGTGGTGGAGTGTAAATTAAATTTTAAAACCATTTTAACATGATGATTCAAAATAAAAGTTAATATCATGAATGCATTATGATACATTAATAAAAAAATCTATATAAAGAAAGAATAGTGGAAATTAAAACTTTACTCATAGTGGAAAATAAATTTTATGAAATTAAAAAGGAGCTCTTCGACAATGTAGTTCAGAAATTTCTCAAGAAGTATCCTCTATATCTCACCCCCTAAAAATGATTGAGAGTGTTATATTTCTCTCTGTATTGATATAATACTGATAATGCAAGAATAAAAAAGTATCCCTTGGTTTTAATGGAAAACATGATCTAATAAAACTAACATTAATGGTGGAGAGAAGCTAAAGAAAAAGATGAATATGATAGTGGTTTGTTTTCACAGAACATTTAAAAAGAAATAAATTATACATGAAGAAGATTTAAAAGAAATTGAAAGAGATAAAGATAAATATAGAAGTTTGAAGAGGAATAGACATTAAGAAGTTACAAAAATAGTGTAAATGGATCAAAGAGAATGAGGTAAAGGGAAAAATGATTGAATAAGATAATGGATATTTTAAATTTAAAGAAAGTGAATTGGAAAAAGTTGGGAGATCACCTTCGAAATCACTTCAAATGTGAATTCAAAAAAAGTTAGGCTCAATAAATTTTCATTATATAGATCCAATCCTCCCTTAATGACTATTTATAGTCTTCATAGGTTATAAGGGATCCTATGTTTAATAAAATTATATACTTAACCATAAAAAATAATTTAGGCCAAGTATTGGATAGTTTTTTAAAGTTAGGTATCAAAGACCCTTTTGGCATGGTATAATCTTTACACCATGAGGTGATATTTGGGGAATAGGTATTTGATCTATGGATTGGATTTATATAGAATACTTTTGGAGGTTATTTTGGTTTTGAGACCGTTACGGTGTGGCCCCTTAGTTATGTCAAAGATGAATCAAGAATATAAGTTCTAATACATCACCATTACCAATTCTGTAGGATATATGGTTTGAATACAGAGTAGATTTTGAGATTTTTATCATGATTCTTGAAGAGTATGTTAGAAAAAGTTGTACTGTGCCACAATCCTTACCATGACTCCATCATCTCTCTTATATAGCCTTTTTATTGTGATGAAAAGTATTTCAAAATGTTCATCTTATTTATAAACTATGTATAAATACAAGAACCCCTTCAAATCCTATTATTCTTCCATATTCTCGCATAAAAAATTTAGAAATACCTTTATTAACTATGATCATAAAAAAATAGTGCTTCATTAATCGTCCCCTTTTTGATGATCAAAAATAAACATTTAATATTAAAATAAAATATAAGAGATAATAATAAGGAAAATAAGAATAAAAATGGGATAAAATATTTAGAAATCCCATTTCCATGCATTTATCCATATCTCCCTTAGAACAATATCCCTCTCTTAGAGATATTCCTCCTTTTTAAACAAATTAAAATTTTCTCCAATAAATTAAAACCTCCCAATATTAGAATTATCTCCACTAGAAACACTAAAATATTATTCCCATTCATGACTTAAAAATAAAAAAACAATGTTTATAACATAAGAAATAAGTACAAGATAATCAATGTGCTTACGAAAATAGGATTTTTAGAAAATGTGAAAAAGATATTTAAAAACAAAAAAATACAGATTGTAAAAGAGAAAATATAACCAAGAATATATAAAGACATATAATTATGAGAATTGTTTTCCCAAATCCCCCTTAAAAAAATTAAAATTTTCCAAACCTCAGTATTTTATAATGATATAATCTAATTTAAGATCTATAATAATATTTTATTACATGATATCTACAAAGTCATTAATAAGAAAGTGATGCTAAATATCAATGTTTCTAGTGTGTTTATGGTGAAATTAATTTCAAGGTATGCTTATAGAAATAGTAAAATCACATTTAAATTGACCATAAAAAATGAAATCTCAAAATATAAGAGATTTAATTTTATCCATAAAATTTGAATATAATTACTCCCTATTTCTATATATTCCACTTACGCAGAAGAAAGTGAAACTAAAATTTTCTTTTTACCACTATAAGAGATTAAGTAATGTCTAGGAAGGTGAAAATACCCACTTATACTTTTTCTATCTATTTCACATACCCAAAAATATACATTACAAAAACTAAAAAGATTAAAGTGGATTATTTAGTATAAAACAAAAAATTAATTTTAGAACATTTTAAAAAATAAAAACACATTTTTATATATTTTAAATGAAATTATTTTTTATTAAACTGAAAATGAAAAAAATAAAAATATTGAAAAAAACGTGTTCTTAGTTTCTATAAGGTAAAATTGACTCCCAATCATACTTCGGTATATCTTATTTTTAACCTGCTTAATTTCTTAATCAAACATTATTTTACAAAACATAATTATATTCATTATAATTTCCTTAGCATCATTCATGCCAAAATATTTTAGTAGTTCATTATTGTATTTTCATTGGATAAAAAAACTTCCATCCATATTTTGTGAGATTTAAAAACCATGAATGAATATTAAATGTCCCATAAAAATAATTTAAAATTACTTTCTCACAGTATTTAAAAATAAAATTTTAAATATATTCAGTTTTTAATCAAAAAATTACTTCATTAATATAGATTTGAATGAATAAAATATCATTTGAATCATTTTTTAGAAATAAATTCGAATTTAATTTTTCTATTTTGAAATCATTAGATAAAATAAATATATTTTACATATCATACCAAGATCAAGGGAATTTTTTTAAACTGTAAAAATCTTTGGTTAATATGAAATTAATTTAAAAAATATTTCATTTTCAAAACATGATAGTCATTCAACAAAAAAAATTCAATGATAAACCCATTTAGAAAATAATTATTAACATTAATTTGATTTTTTTAAATTAAGGTCGGCGACAAATTCTGACAAGATTATTATAGATTATAGTTTAGAAACAATGGTAAATATTTCACTATAATCAATTAATTCTTCTTGATTCTATGATTTTTCTTCGTGTCTAGATTTGTTACGTGTGATGTTATATTGATTATATAATTTTTTTTAAAACCCCATTTTGAATGAACAATAGAGCCATCATTAAGTCTCTTAAGAAGAGTCCAAATGTAATTACATTAGAGTTGATTTGTCTCTTCTAGAATAATAAAAAACCAATATTCATCATTAATATAATGATCATGGTTTTTTAGTTCACCAAAATAATGAGAAAAAACTCTAACCATTTTTTAAGATGAATCATTTTGTTCAAGTATTATCTTTGAAAATATTTTTTAATATTTTACAAGGGATTGTCTTTGAATTTTTCATGGATTTAGGTAAAGGACTTGAATATTTTTCAATGATAATATATTCATGAGAATGTGTATTATTAAAAGTAAAGGATCAAGGTTATCTATATCCTAAAATTGGAATAAAAATTTAGAAATTTTTTCATCGAATATGAAATTAATGATTTCTTCACTGATTTTGGATCTTTTATTTAAGACTCAAAACTATTAACATGAGTTGGAATACCTATGTAATATTCCATCACCGGATTTTGGATCAAATTTCCGGAGGATATATATATAGTTAATAATATAACATTTAAATACAAACACTTTGACAATAGAAATTCTCATTATTTTATTTTTCCAAATTTCTTAAGGGCCTTTTGAGTAAGGGTATTTTGAGAAAATGGTTTGTCATAAAGAAAGAGTTATTTATTATCTTGTCCCAAAAGTATTTTGGGATTTTGAAATATTTCATGTGGTATATTGATATTTCTTAAATAATTGGATTCTGTATTTAGACTACCCCATTTTATTGAGGGGATCTAGGAATGGAAAATAATGATTGCAACCTTATGAAGAACAAATTTCATCAAAAACATTCATATAAAAATCCACCCATGATCACAACTAATTGAAATATTTTTTTTACCTTTTCTAATTTTTAACTTCTTGGTAAATCTTATGAAGACTTTACAAGATTAAATTTTTTTCTCCGAAAAATGCTGGTGAATTGTGTGTAATCACAAACAATAAAAAAAAGTGTATCATATGCCTATGATACTTCTAGTTTGACTTGGTTTAAAAATATACAGCTGAAATAACATAAGGTACTTAGAGTTATATACTTATTTTTTTGGTTTAAAAGAGTTTTTCTTTTTTATTATTAAGTTGGTATGGGTAATAAGAAATACAATATTTGAAATTGAATTTTAGTAAATCTCATACTAGCTGATGTCAGTTGAGATTAACATGTTTGAATGTGTTTTACAATGAAAGGGAATCTATTACAAATCCAAGACTCACTATCTATAATGATTGAATATTTAATTTTTTTAAAATAAAGTGATTTTAAGTAAATAATAATTTTTTTTAAAACTATCAGCAATAAATAAAAAATTTCCTTTGAGAGTAAAAACATTGAAAAAATTCATTTTTGAAAGTTTTTTAAAAACCAATATCACAGAATTGTCTATTTTTTAGTATTTTATTAAAATTTTAATGAATAAAACATCATTTATATGTATAAAATTGATAAATATAGTTATAACTATATTGGTGATTTTAATTATTGAATTGTGATCAAAGGTTATATATCCTCCATAAAGTATTCAAGTTGATTAAATTTGGAGGAGTCACCAAACATGTGTTAAAAATCTCAACTTTCAAAGTACCATTTTGTTTTTGGGGATTTACTCTTGAGAAAAATCACCATTTTTTTTTGATATTATGCCTTTTGGTAATTAGATTTTGGGTCCAAATAGTTTAGCTAATAGAGATTTATGAATCCAAATATGTTTTGGAAATTGTTTTTGATATGATATACAAGATAAAAACTTGATACTTTTTGGTGTACCATATCGAGTGTCTTTTACTGGATTCATGAATATAATTACAAAACTTTTATTTTGAAAATTCTATTAACAAAATTTTCTTTTTAAAATAACTATCATTATTTTAAAAACAAAATGAAAAACTCTTTTTTAATGATTATTTAGTACCACAATTTCAATTATGTTTTTAACTCCTTTGGTTAATTTCAAGATATTTTTTGAGATCATTTATAGTTGATTATAATTTATGAAAATTTAATTGATCATATAATTTTAAAAATAATACAACTTTCTCCAAAGTTAGTGAATCCTTTTCCATAATAAATTGATTATTCATATTTTTACGTTCTTGCTACATTGAAGTTACTTCACAAAAACTTTCTTCAAGTTTATTATCATAATATTTTAGATCTTCATAACATTAGTGACTAGAAGAATAATAATTTTAGGAAGATGGAGAAGAATATAAGGAGGGAAATGAGTTTTATTTTACCCCATTAGAAACATCGACTTGATCTATGAGACACCTAGAACTTTTATCGCTCAATTTTCTTGAGGAGAGAGACTCATCACTTCCACTATAGATGCAAACTTAGGTGGATTTTTTAATTATTCTTCTCCTTGTTCTTCGTTTTGATCAAAGATAATTCTAGCCTTATGTGTCCCTTCTTTTTTATATTCTAATCACATCACTTATTGTTCAATTTGATCATCCTCATTTTTGGCGTGTTGGTAAGATTTATTTTTTTAATGAATATTTTTATCTTATTGTCTTGTTGAGCCATTTTATCATCATTTTAAGATTAATAATTAATTTCTTTGAAATAAATAATCTGTTGTCTTTCATTTATTTTGGATTAATTTTTATTTTTTTCACTTCATTGTAATCTCATAT
Source organism: Viscum album (assembly GCA_963277665.1). Classification (NCBI taxonomy): domain Eukaryota; kingdom Viridiplantae; phylum Streptophyta; class Magnoliopsida; order Santalales; family Viscaceae; genus Viscum; species Viscum album. Next base: position 833,492,919 of record OY728140.1, read on the forward strand.
GCCACGAGATATTTGATTATCTTATCAACAAAAAATTTCTTTATTTCATTATATTCTTGTATTTCCATCACTTGGGGTGCCCAATTTATTTGTAATAACTAAGGGATTTTATTTACTAGAGTTTCCTAGACTAATCATCACCAAGATATTTCCTTCCATTGCATACATCATTAATGAGTTTATAAATTTCAATAATGATACATTTTGTATGATTACTAAAACATTCAAAATTATTTATATATATATCAAGTCTGGAATCGTTAACTTTATTCATTATTTGAGATGTTAATTCTAGTGATTTATAAATTTCATTTGTGGTTTTACCTGTACAAATATGATAGAGAACATTATGATATGAACCAAAACATAAATAATTCAATTATTTATTATTATTCTCAAAAATATGTATGTTATGGGGATTCTATTTGCCCTATGATTCTTTAGAATGTGTAAATGCATGAATAACAATCTTCTAAATAGAATATCCTATACTACCACCGAAATTGGACATGGATGTTTTCTAATAGGAATAATATAGATAATTAAAGAATGATTCATGAACCATAGTGTATTCATCAATAACACTAAGGGTATTTGAAAAAATCTCATTTTAAAAACATTAAACATAGAAATCAGTTATGATTTTGAAACTTTATACTAGTTTTGAAAATAGAGAAATTTTTAGAAAAACATAAGATTATCATTTTTTAAATGCGGGTTCTCTAGACACAATTTTCAGTACTTTTTATTACCATATCATGTATACAATTATAGATACCTGATGTATGCTTACCATTATATTGTAGATATTTCTACGTCTACTATTTAACTATAATTTTCATAGATTAATTGCCATATCAAAATGTTATAGAAGACCCCCGACTATAATGAGAACCTCAGGATACAATGAAACTAATCTTAAACAAAAGTACTATTGTATAGACACATCATACTATCTGGACACAATAAATGTTTGACTGTTAGGTTGTGGGAGCTCATAAGCATTGATACTTCTTATCATGACGTTTACACCTGGTGATCTCCAGTAGTGAGACCATGAGGATAGACCCACCTATAGGAACAACACATGTTTTTGGTGTCGTTAATTGTTCCTATCTATGGACATGTGTATTAGTCTCCTGACTTAATATCTTTTCCAGTGTATTCCATTTCATCACATAATTTGACGCATGAAAAAACCATGATATTGAAATTGTGGTGAGGTATATTGTGTTGGGTGTGTCATTGGTGGTACGACTTTGGTTGAATGGTCAAGAAATGAATTTTCACTTCTATGTTAATGATGCAATGTATCTCAGGTCTTGTTGATCCGAATGGTAATACCTTCATATGTATTTGGCCAATGCAGTTGAAAGGTAAATTCGTCTAGTTATATCAACAAATAATAAAGAAAGAAAGGGTGATGACACAAGTGTGTGTCATGATTTATGAGATATTTAAGGACAATGAGATTATATTACACAATATGTTTTCATAGGTTGGTTTTCATATATTTGATAGTCTGTATTTCATTATTGGCTATGATGGGTTTATTGAATCAGCTCTTGGTTTGTGCATTTTATTCACTGTGTTCAAGAAAGGGGTCTATATGGTCACACACAATAGTATATTCAAGAATCCACCACATTCAGTTGAATAGGTAAATCAAACATGGTGGGACCCACCATAGGTTCTGAGTGTTTTCCAAGAAATCATTCACTGATAATTAATTAAATTCGTATTATTCATGTTGTGAATAATTTTGTTGAATTTATTTAGTGAATTTACATGCATTCAGATCGAGTACTTATCCATGAATCTAAGGTACATCGATGCATTGATCATCATGGTGTCGAAGGCATCATCGGATCTCTGAGCTAGCACTTGAAATTCAACAATCAATGCTCTGACAGATTTTGAAGCGTGTGTGGATGATATAGATGGATTATGCAATGGATTATTCAGGCAATGATCGGTGGTGACAGGGAGATGTCAATCACGACTTCATAATTGAAAATGTACGTTTTCTATCTATGTTTATGTGGCCATTTAATTTATGTTAGATCCTCAGGACCATACAGGGGAATGTATCTTCGACGATGACAATTCTCTTCACTACGATAATGAAAAATTATAAAATATCCATCCCATCATCTTTCATTGTGACCCCAATACATGGAATTGCTATCTAAGGGAGAATTTAAATTTTCTGAGCCTAGAAAAAAATTTGTATATTAAATTAAGAAGAGGGTTTATTTTCGATCCCAACAGATCCATCTGTGATTCAATTCGAAGTTGGATGACCAAGTTACGACCATATAAATAATTGTTTATTGACCCAATATGGTTATTTCATGGTTAATAAAATGATAAACAATATATATTCAATTTTTATGAATTTATGACAAACCAAAAAGATTTGACCACGATCCGACATGTTTTTATTCATGAAAAATAATAATGGTTTCTTAAAAAATTGAATAATTATTATCATTTTCATTATTTTTATAACAATATAATAATAATAATAATTATCATTTTATTATAATTATTTTATTCTTATAATAATAAGGATAATTCAATTGCCTTGAAAAAAATGGGGGTATTGGTCTTCTAACAGGATAAATACCATTTTTTGCAAAGTAAAAATGCAAGGTAGGGGCCAATATATTAGCACCCACCCCACCTGATAAGGTCTAGAAGTGACCCTCTGCCTCTTTCCATCTTCATTTGACCTCGGCGGTCACCCTCAGAGGTTTTTTAATATGATTTTTAATAAAATAATTTTGTAAAACATGTTGTGATAACTGTTTTTTAAAAATACACCACAAAGGCGGCATCCACAATGCCACCTTTCCCTATAATGAAACAAAAATTAAAAAAATGTAGTTTTATTTTTTTGATTTGTTTATATATATATAAACAAAAAAATATAAAAATAAAACTAAAATTTTCAGCAGAATTTATCCGCTATTTAAAATCCAACAGTACTGCCATTACAACTGTCCGGATTCTGACAGAAGCATTCACCCCAGGCTCCCTTTTATAGGAGAGCTTATCCTGGAAATCATTTTTCATTTCCAATGTGAGATTCTGGTTCTCCCTTTCCTGTGCAGAACATTCTACATTTTCGATGTGGGATTCTGTTTCAAGTATGTGACTTTAAAAGACTATAAAATATAAACTATAAGACCAATATAAATGAAACTTGAAACCGGGATTAAACATATAAAAAATTGTTAAAAAAAGTTTTTCATAAAAAATGATGATAGAAAATGATCTATAATCTTTCAAAACCACATACATGAAACATAAAAATGTTTCAAGTATGTGACATTGAATGCCTATAAAATATAAACTACAATACCAACATAAATGAAACTTAATACATGGATTAAACATATAAATAATAGTTGAAAATAAAAATAATTTCATAAAAAGTATTGATGGAAAATAATTTATATGTTTTCAAAGACACCTACATGAAACTTAAAAATGATTCAAGCAGGTGACTTTGAAAGCCTATAAAATATAAAATATTAGTCGGATATAAATGCAACCTAAAATATGGATTAGAAATATAACAAATAGTCGAAAATAAAAAGAATTTTGTAAAAAATGTTCATGAAAACTAATTTATAGGCTTTCAAAACCACATACATAAAACATAAAAATGTTTCAAGTTTGTGCCATTGAAAGCCTATAGGATACAAACTATAAGACCGATATAATTTAACGTTCAAACATAAATTAAACATATAATGAAATTTTTAATAATTAAATTAATATTATAAATTAGTAATTTTTAATTATTAATTATAATGAATAATGAATAATGAATAGTTTTAATGAATACTTATAATAAATAATTATAATGAATAATTATAATGAATAATTATATTACTAATTAACTAATTAATTATTATATAACAATTTTTTAAAATTACTAATTAACAATTATAATGAATAATAATATTACCAATTAACTAATTAACTATTATATAATAATTTTTAATAAATACTAATTAAAAATTATAATATATAATTATAATTTATAATTATATTACTAATTAACTAATTAAAAAAGGCCATCAGCTCTATATTTCTCAAAAAATTATCTAATTAACTATTATATATTAAATAACAGTATTATTAATTAACTAATTAGTTATTATATAATTAATGAATAATAATTACTAATTGACTAATTAAAATTTATATAATTAATAATTATATTACTAATTAACTAATTAATTATTAAATAATTAATAATTATATTACTAACTAATTAATTATTAAATAAATAATAATTATATTAATAATTAAATAATTATATTATTAATTAACTAACAATATTACCAATTAACTAATTAAGTATTATATAATTAATCATTAATAATTACTAATAAACTATCTAATTATAACACAACTAATAGTTATATAGTAAATAATTATATTAGTAATTAATAATTAATAATTATTAAATTTAATGAATATTTTTAATGAATAATTATAATGAATTATTTATTACCAATTTACTAATTAATTATTATATAATAATTTATAATAATTACTAATTAATAATTCTAATGAATAATTACTTTACTAATTAACTAATTAACAATTATATAACTAATAATTGCATTACCAATTAACTAATAAACTATTATATAATAATTTTTAATAAATACTAATTAATAATTATAACGAATAATTATAATTTATAAATATATTAGTAATTAACTAATTATAAAAAGTGTATTGGCTCTATTTTTCTGAGTAAATTAACTAATTTACTATTATATAATTAATAATTGTATTACAAATTAACTCATTAGTTACTATATAATTAATGATTAATAATTAATAATTAACTAATTACAAATTATATAATTAATAATTATATTACTAATTGATTAATTAATAATTATATAATTAATAATTATATTACTAAGTAACTAATTAACTACTAAATAATTATTAATTATATTACTAATTAACTAATTATGTTACTAATTAACTAATTAATTATTATATATTTAATTATTAATAATTACTAATTAACTAACAAATTATTATACAAATAATATTTATATAATTAATAATTATAATTAGTAATTATAATGAATAAATATAATTAGTAATTAAAATAAAAAAATATAATAAATAATAAATAATTATAATGAATAATTATAATTTATACTTATATTACTAATTAACTAATAAACTATTATATAATTAATAATTATATTACCAATTAACTAATGAATTATTTTATAATAATTTTGAATAGTTACTAATTTTAAATTATATTGAATAAATATAATTTATAATTATATTACGAATTTACTAATTAACTATTATATACTGAATAATTATATTACTAATTATTTGGTTATTTATTATATAAATAATTATTAATAATTTCTAATTAAATAATTAATTATTAAATAATTAATTATTAAATAATTAATTTAATAATAAAATAATTCATTATATGTTTAATCCATGTTTGATCTTTATATTATACTATCCTTAAAGTTTATATTTAATAGGCTTTCAAAGGCACATACTTGAAACATTTTTATATTTCAAGTATGCGGTTTTGAAAACCTTTAAATTATTTTTCATAAACATTTTTTTGAAATTAATTTTATATTCAACTATTTGTTATATATTTAATCCATGTTTTATGATTCATTTATATCGGTCTTATAGTTTATATTCTATAGGCTTTCAACATCACGTGCTTGAAACATTTTTAAGTTTCATGTAGGTGTCTTTGAAAACTTATAAATTATTTTCCATCAACATTTTTTACGAAATTCTTTTTATTTTTAACTATTTGTTATATGTTCAATCCATGTATTAAGTTTCATTTATATTGGTCATTTAGTTTATAATTTATAGCCTTTCAAAGTCACGTACATGAAACATTTTTAAGTTTCAAGTATGTGGATTTGAAACCTAATAAATCATTTTTATCATCATTTTTTACGAAATTCTTTTTTCTTTCAACTATTTTTTTTATGTTTAATCCATGTTTTAATTCTCATTTATATTGGTCTTATAGTTTATATTTTATAGTCTTTCAAAGTCATTTACTTGAAATAGAATCCCACTTCATAAATACAGAATGTTCTGTGCAGGAAAGGGAGAACCCGAATCCCACATCGGAAATGCAGAATGATTTCCAGGGTAAGCTCTTTTATAAAAGGGAGCCTTGGGTGAGAGCATATGTTAGAATCATGACTACTGTAATGGCAGTTATGATGGATTTTAGAGTGGATAAATTTTGATTGAAATTATATTTTTATTTTTAAATTTGGTTTCTTTATATATATATATATAAACAAAACAAAAAAGAATATAAATAAAAATAAATATTTTCAATTTTTTTGGTTATAGGGAAAAGGCTGCATTGTGGATTCCACGTTTGTGGCATATTATTTAAAAATCATTTATCCTAGTATGTTTTGAAAGATATTTTTCTTAAAAAACGTATTTAAAAAAAATCTCACCCTCACTAGCTTTCTCTCCTTAGAGCCTTGTGTAGATGTGCCTCCTCAATCCCATGTGGCCCGTTTTCCACCACCTATGGAGAGTCCACCGTCTAGGATATCCCGAGTAGACCCGTCTCCCTCATCCTTCTACTTAGAGGGACACCATCAGATCCATAGACACAGTGGTTCTCCCAGGCGTTCCTCCCAACTCGTATAAGCGAGATCCTCCTACCCTCACCCATATCCAGCTATATTTGACCGGATCCCATCCACCACGAGAGAAACTCACCACACTCGATCCATAATAGTTCCATGTTGCAAATCAACCACTATCTAGTGTGCTTCGTGACTGAGGTTCCTTTCCATCACTGTGTGGTTATATATCCAGCCAAGTTTCCATGCTGTGTCGCTGCGGGTGTCTCCTCCAGTACCTGGTTGGCCACTACGAGGAAACCATAGGGCCGCTGCCCCACCTGCGCTGCAATTAACCCAAATCCAATGGGTTCCAATATTTTTCAACTTGCAGGGTACCCCTCATGTGGTCTTTTTCTCAAAAAGAGACTTCGGTGGGTCTGCCTGACCGAGTATGGGTCTTAGTGGATATGCCTGCATGAAAAATGCCAAGAAGAGGCTTTGCACAGTCTTGAATGCATTAGCATGGGTTCGGCCAGAACCATACAGATCATATGTCGAGTCTTGGGGCCCGAGAATATAATTAATTAATAATGATTTAGGAAAAATAAATAAATTAAAATATTAATTTGAGGTTTAATAATAATATTGCTTTTAATACATAAGAAAACTAATTTAATTTTGAAAATAAATTAAATAATTAATAAATTTAATTTTTTTATAAAATTAAATTAAATAAGGGACCAACAAATAATTTAATTATTTTCAAATTAATTAATTCTTTTAATTTAATTAAAATACCCTCATTCTTAATTTATTATAATTATTTTTATCATAATTTTAATTATACCGACCCATTTTGAGCATGACCTAACCAACGTATTTATAATTTTATTATAATTAATTATTTTAGCTATGTAAAATGATTATAAATAATTAATATAGTATTTATATCTTTGTTTCATTTATTTAATATGTATAAGGGTCTTTATGTCCATCATATTTTGAATGTAAATTTTCCCCCAAGTTCCCCTCACCTGCAAAAAAGTATTTTTTTACATTAGATGAAGACAATGTATGATGTGGACCCCACAAATATGGGATGATACATATTGATGAAGATGAAGAATGATGTGGTCCCTTCCAAGATGAGATGGTACTCTAAATGAGAAGGGGACGTATAGGACAATGGAAAGATTTATCATGAGAAAAGCGATCAATTAGGTATGATTTCCCTAGGTCAAGGTTGGTCTATCAAATTTAAATAGATCAAACAACATTAGATTCTCAATACCAGTTATGTAGTATATTTCTATTATGAATTTATTTATTATTTTATGCATTTTATAACCTCAGGAAAATACATAAAATAATAAATAATAATGTGCATAAAAAACCGTCAATTTTTTTTTTCTATTAATATTCAGTTGTGAGCGTGACATCATCGAAAAACAAGATTAATATAAATGGTTTACATTCTTTAAGAGAAAAAAACATCAAAGAAATATTAATTCATCAATAACTTCCATCATTCAAATTTAGACAAAACCGGGTGTTCGGGGTGCTTTTCAACCAAATTTGTTGGCGCCTCTTACTACCAGAGAGTTCTTATGAGAGTGGTGGGTTGGATTAATTAATGTGATAGTAAGGATTAATCAAATATAACTTACTATAATTTTAGAGGAAAACATTGAGTAAATCATGTTTTCATTTTAGAACTTGGTACTTTACAAAACATAACAAGGAACCATTAGTTAATGCAGTTGGTTAGTCAAACACCTACCTTGATCCCTCTGAGTAGGGGTGTAGCCAAAGATTTTAGACTATGAGGTATAGTTCAAGGATTCTTCCTAATAGGATACTCAAGTGAATAATTATTCCAATTCTAGTATATATGGTTCCTATAGTTTGATAAAATAGTTGGATTCATTTAGTAATTTAATTCAAAAAAAAATTCTAAACCGGTAATCAATATATAAGTATTAATATGGTATAATTTTTTTTAGAAAATGTAAAGTAATACCACAAGATAAACTGCAATAAATTTTGGACAAATAAATGTCCAAAATATCAAGAATTTCTTTTTTTAGTACAGGTTCTCTCACACAGTACTTTGATTTAGGAATTTCATTGTGCTGGTGTCCCAATACATGTTAAGCCACATCAAGAAGAGAGGGTGTAAAAATGCTTACAAGAGACTCATGTATAGAGAAAATTATGGTTATTTCATCATGATATCATCAACGTCTAATTTTTGTTGCAATTATAAAATCTATACATGAATGAGATAACATATAGCCCAATCTCTGATATGTTTATGAAGTTAAACGGAAGAAAGATATGAATGTGAGATAACTACATAGGTAAATTGTAAAATTAATTATGGATCACAATCTTTCATGGCATCCCACTCTATCACCTAATTAATATAGTTTCATTTAAGGTTAAAAAATTAATATTATGGAGTAAATGCTTTATTACCTTTTTAGTTAAATATTCTACAAGTAAATAAGAATACAAAAGAATGATTAAAATTATTTCTCATGGTGAAAAAATATAAAGACCAAGAGAAAAGGCCATTGGTAAATGTAATAGAAAAGAAGCATTCACAATGACCATCAATGAAATGAGGTTGGTTATTAAATATGATGTTATTTTCTTTATATAATAGGAAATTAATTAATATAAATTTAAATGCAAAGAACGTAATTACGGAATCAAATACATGCTAGTTCTTCAGTGTATATTCATAAATTAATGTTTCTATCTTTATTATTGGGTATAAAATAAAATATTACAATCACATATGTGTATTTAAATATAGTAACCAAGTAATATAAACATTAAAATATGTAAGTTTAATACCCAAAGTGACTGAGAAAGGGTGATTTTCTATGTCAGCAGTGAGAAACACATAAGTTTTAATTACTATGTAATTTATTCTCGTATAAATTTTGTTCAGTATAACCAGAAAAATCATGTCAGGATTCCTTCGGACAGTAGGAGTCATTATTCCAGGTTCAGTAATAAAATATGTTTTTGGTGTCTCAAAAATCAAGCAATAGTTTAGTGATACCTGAATCATGGACGACAAGTGATGAATATAAAAAGGTAAGTGTTATATACCCAGTTATGGAAGGATTATTCTTTGTCAAAATATACTAAAATAAGAAATCAAGGATATATCTAGTTTGGTATTTATACTTGGTACAACTAAATACCTATGGTATTATTGAAATTTTTTGTTTAGTCAAATAAACCTTTACAAATATTGGTATGCCATAAATATTTTAGAATTACTACATCTTGTTAGCATGAAAAATTTCAAGTGTAGTAGTAGATTTTATTCATAAGATTTATTTAATTATTTATGGAATGGTGAGGTGAATTATAAAATATGCATGGTTAGAAGATATGAGTATCTTTGGGGAGGAATGCTAAAGAATAACTTGATCATGCATTCATCGACAATGATAATGTTGCATGAAGTAATTATTTAATACATATTACCTAATTTGCATCATGACATTGATTTTTATAATAACGATCTTTGATAAGTCTTACATTTTATAATTTATCATCAAAATGCAGCATGTAGAAATTCTTAAACATACATTTTATACATTGAAGTCATGATCTATGGTGTATCAATATTTCAACTTACAAAAAATTCCTTCAGTTTTCAAGATGTGCTTTGAAAATAGATTATAAATACCATAACAATACGCCTTGTAACATGAAAAATGCATATCATATAAATAATAATATAATAGAAATCCACAATATCATAGTAGTATGTGTTTAGATGTGAAAATTTTGTTATTATGTAAAGAAACTTGCATCAATATAAGCACATTGTACATCTATGTAATTATCATAACAATTTCTTAGGATAGTACGTAAATTCCTTTGATAGAAAATAGATATTCAAGATATATATTATATTTATATATAAAGTTTACATATCTATTTGAGTTAGTGGTAGCTATATTTACATTGGTTTAGTCAATGATCTAGATGCACAAGTAGAAGCTATAAGAACATGTTTCACAAGTTATTGTGGAACATGAAAGTTCCATAAAAACATACTACATAGTAAGGTTAAATCCATAGTTATGGTTTTATATTCACTATGGCTAGTGATCAATTATTCCTTGAGAATAATTATTCATAGATATAGTTTATCGAAATTAGCTAAGATTCACAGGATTGATTAAAATTCAATAATGGATTCCATTTATTAAAGTATAAAGGGGCTTCTTAGTTATATACAGTGATGTGTATTCAAGTGAGTTGATACATGGTTGGTACAAGCATGGTACCAGTAAGGATCAATTATTTATATCAACTTTCTATGCACTAATCCATTAGAGTTTTACTTTTCATATCTTAATTTCTACGATAATTTAATTAGGAATTGGATGTCTAGACTAACATTTTTGGAAGGTGTCTATATGACAGAACCATAAGGGGATGATTAAATCATTGAATTCCAATAGGGCTGAAAGTTATTAAAATATTGTTTAGGATTAAAGTAAGTCAAAGGATCTTAGAAAATTCATTTGAAATGAATCTTTCCCATGTGTCTACCAAAGGTTAGTGGGAGAACAATAGTTTTCCAAGTGAAATATGTTCAACAACATACGAAAAGTATATATTTGTCTTATAGTTAGTTAAGAACACGTTGAATGTAATTCTCCCTTGATTTACATAATGTAGAAACCGAAGTTCTATTAAAAATGATCTACTGAGGTAGATATAATGGTTTCATAGACCTAGTCATTTGTACATATACTGACATTGTTTTGAAAAAAAAGATGAAAAAATTTAAGATAAGAATTGTTTCCAGTTTCACATGACATAAATCTATCCAAGTAGACATGAAATGTCATAGAAAGAGACTAAGTGGTGATTTGAGTTCCATACGCTTTAGTGATGGATCAATCACCTATTCCATGATATGTACATGATTTGATATTTCCAACATAGACGTTATGGTCTTAAAATATAAGTTATATCCAGGATAACAACAAAAAAAGTCAGTAATCTTTAATTGTTCTCAAAAGTGTACAAATGATATATACCTAGTATATGGAGAGGAAGGTAAAATAGTTATGCTGGGAAAAAACTAGACATCATTAGATGAATTTGATCTAGTATTATAGTTACTCTGGGGTTTTTAATGAGATAAGATCATATGATCCACTTGTAACCATACCTACAGATATCGAGTACATTGTATAAAATAAGTAGTAATTAAATTATATGATTTTTCTAGTTCTTGGAATCACACCAAAGAAGTAAATTTTATCTTAATGATATTTCTATTATTGATACAAGACAAGATTTCAGATTTTGATAGTTGAGAAAAGGTGATATTCTTATAGATACCATCTCTTAAGAAGTTTTACTCAAGGAGGTGAGGTAGCATATAAAAGAATAACTAGGTGAAAAAACATGGTATAACCAGTTACTAAAGCTGAGACTCACTAGAAACCTGATCTTTATCATGTGAGAGATAATAAGTATAGTTAGAAATTTGTCTCTAGTGAAAGTAAGAGTTTTGTTAAAGTGGGCGACCTAGACCCAACTTTTCAGTACTTTCAATTACCATATCCTGTGTAGTGTTAGATATACATGATGTATACTTACAATTATAATTTATATATTTTTATGTATACAATTTAATGGAAGTGTACATAGACGAATTATAATATCAAAATGAAATAGAGGATCACATGGTATAATTTTAACCTAGAGACACTGTGAATTTAATCCTAATCAAATGTCTTATAGTCTAGACACATCATACTAAAAAGAAAAAGTAGAAATTAGAATATCAGGTGCTGGTGGCTCATAGGCAGTGACACTTCTTCTCATGAAGATAAAACATGGGGATCTCAAGTAGTTAGATCATGAGGACAGACCCTCCAATAGGAACACCACATGTTTTGGGTTTTCTTGGTTGTTCCTATCTACAAACATGTGTATTGGTCTCCTGATTTGATTCCATTACTAGTGTGATCTATTTGATCACATACATTGATGTAAGGAAAAAAGCATGATAAATAAATCGTGCGGAGGTAGCTTGTGTTGGGTGTGTCATTGGTGGTATGACATTGGTCGAATGGTCAAGAAAGGATTTTTCTCTTCCAAGTTAAGTAACTAAAATATCTTAGACTGGGTTGATTGGGATGGAATTACATTCATTAGTCTTTGGAAATTTTTTTCTAAAGGTAAATTCATCTGGTTAGATGGAAAAAATAATAATGCAAGAAAAGGTTGATGAAAAAAGTGTGTGCCATGCATATTAGATATTTAAATACTAAGAGATTATTTTATACAGTACATGTTAATAGGTTGGATGTAATTTCTATTTCAATAATTTTCTCTTTAGGGTCCTTGATAGGTATCAATAACCCACTATTTTTCTATGGATTTTATTCATTCCTATCAAGATATGGGCCTATATTGTCACACATAATGACGTATTCAAGAATCCATCCTATTCAGTTTAATAGGTAAATTTATCATGGTGGGACACACCACTGGTTATGTGTGTTTTCCAAGTTATTGATCTCTGATTATTAAAAAAATTAATAATATTAATTTTATGAAAAATTGGGTTGAATTTATTTAATTTATTTAAAAGTTAAGAAAATACGAGAAAATATTATTCGAATGAATATTATTTTAACATTTAGGGGTTGTTTAATATTAAAAAATAATTTAGAGATGAGTTAATGACTCATGTTTATCATATAATATATTTTAAATATATTACAGGGAGGTGAAAAAATAATAAATAATATTGATATAGTTTAGTTTGTCACAATTATTCATTTAGTGTATGTTAAATATATGTGGGTTAGAGAACCCAATCGACTATTTTGAACACCAACTATTTATAGAAGAAGAAAGGATCTAACCATGTACTATTCAGTATGATAATTCTAGACCATCTCTCTGTTATCTTGATTTATAGAGAGAGAATCTCATGATCTAGGAATTTGGATCCAGTACATCTCCATGCATCAAAGGTAAGTTGATGTGGTTATTGTATAGCCATTTAAGGCATTGTTTGATCCCCACAATAGCACCCAAAATTTTATGGTCGAAGTTCCAACAGATTTTTGATGTTAGTGGGGATAATCTAAATTGATCTTGCTATGTATTCTTTAATACATTATCTCTAGCTACTTGAATATGTCATGCATGACTTCATATCTGAAAGAGGTACATTTTCTATTTTCATTTATGTACATATTTAATTTTCGTGAGATCCTCGGGACCATAGTGGGGCTTGGGTCATCAAAGATGTCAAGTTCCATCACTCTGATGATGAAATTTTTTAAAATGTCCATCCCACTGGCTTTCTTTATGACCTCGATACCTCATTACATTTGACACAAAATTTATATCAAAGATAAAATGGAAGGAGAGGGTAAACTTAAATTTCAAAAAAATTAAAAATGATTCCATAAAAGAAAATAAAAATATCAGGAAATCATTAAAAATTTGGAATAAAAAATTGGAGCCATGTGAGCATAATTGAAATTAAAACATCGAGAACAGTGGAAAATAATTTTTGGAAATTTAAAAAGGAATCCTTGAAAAAGGAGTTTGAAAATAGATCAATAATGTTCCCCTATGTCACCTCCCCTCATGAAATATTGAGAGGCTTATATTTATCCCTTGGTTTTTATGGAATAAAAAGTACCAAATAAGAAGAAACAATCCATTGGGTTTAATAGAAACCAACAACAAAAACAATACCCCTAGTTTTAATGGAAACTAAGAACCAAGAACAATCACTTTTTAATGGTGAGAACCTAAAGAAAATGAAAAGGATGATAGAGATTTTTTTTACAAATCCTTTACAAAAACCTCAATTATATATCTGAAATATTTAAAAGAACTTAAAAGAGAAAAAGATAAAGAGAGAACATAGAATATGAAGAGCCTTTAAAAAATTTCAATAAGGGAAATTGTCTCTAACAAAATGAGGAAAATAGATAAATGATTGAAGATGTGGAAGACTATTTTTCCATTGAAGATTGAGAATTGGGAGATTTTTAGAGATATATCTCCAAATAGATTTGAGGATTGATTCAAAAGTAAACAATTATCGTACATGTTTTTATAGATCTAATCCTCCCTTGATTCTTATTTATAGTCTTCATAGGTTATTGAGGATACTTGGTTCATGAAATTGATCTAATGACCCGAAACAAAGATTTTAATCTATGAATTAAATTCTATTTGAATGTTTTCTATTGATTTCCCTTAAAGTGTAGTAGGTTCACTATTCCATGGAGGTTGTCGTTGTGGAATAGATATTTAGGATATAACATGGAGTTCTATAGGATCATTTGGGAAGTTCTTTTTTCTGAGATCAAGGTAGTTGTGAAATTGACCCTAAGATCCATTATGAATGATTATTGTATACAAGTTATCCATCATAGCCTTACCTGGTTTTATAGGATCTGATGTTTTACTATTATTTAATTTCTATACCATTCACCGTGATTATTGGAGAAGATTTTGAGTTTAGCTACACTATGGCACAAACCTTTTAATTATTCCATGGTCCTTGTTCTTCATCATTTTATGACATGGTGGTGAATATTATTTTATGGTAATTTTTTATTTTTCAAACATGTATAAAACTTTAAGCCCTTCAAACCTTATCATTCTTCTATCATTTCTCTTTAAAAATTTTATAAATACTATTAGTGGTTGTGATCATCAAAAAAATAATAGGTCTAAAATGTTGCATTATTTATTCTATTATTTTCTTTCTCTAACTCAAAATCCTTAGATATTATCTTCTTTAATTCCTTATTCAAAATGAAATCCATTTGAGATTCATGTAACTCTTTATCATCACTTTGCGGACCCAGTTCTTATTTATTTAAATCATCATCATTGTTGTAATCCATGGAATACATTATTGTCATTAATGTTTTCTAACCTTTACTACATGAGGAACAATCACTTTCACTATTGTCATTTTTCTTTAATATTGTTGAATAAGTAACTTCTCATTTTAGAAAAATAAGTGTTCTTTCTTGAACTCCATGATGAAACATTTCCTCAAATTGAATTCATGGAAGTATTTCATAAAACATCACGAGGACACCTTTTTATCTCCAATTGTATCTTCTTCTATATTTTTACTATTTTTTGTAAAATTTATATTACACCATAAATATGGTTAGGTTCACTAGGAGTGGGATTGGGATTAGTGAACTATATAGTCCATTTCCCCCTTTATGTTTTCCTTTGAAATAAATCTCTGTCACTTGATAAAGTGACTTATCTCACTTCTTACCTCAGAATGACTAAGGAAAAAAAACAAATACCACTCTATATTCAAGGTTTATTACTGAAAATGAGTAGAAAATCCTGTTAAGGATCTAGAATCACTTGAGATAGCATGAACTACTAGAATCAAAATAGTGGGTCAAAACAAGAAACGTATATTATTTAACTCTTGTTAAAAGAGAATCAATAATTCTATATCATGAAAGGTTACGTTGTTGTATTATATCTTGATGAGGTATATATTATCCTTCTTCCTCTTACTTGATTATACCTAAAGCACTATATAATTCTCTCATATTTGTTCACTATATACAAGGTGAAACTTCCTTCTTCTTCCTCAACACACGACACAACTATAATGATTACACACAAAAACATGTGTGAAATATTCTTCCTCATTATCTTCTTATCTCTTTCTTTGTTCACCACACTATAAACTCAGTCTCTCTTAAATAATCTTATCAAATAATTCCAATCTAATATTTCCTTATATGTCATGTGAGACCCCAAATCATATTTTATCGTCGATACAAAAACTATTATCCATGTTTAAATTTGGATTTAAAATTAAAAATTTAATAACCTAATTCCTTCAACTACTCATAAAATATTCCAAAACTTATTTTTCTATAAATTTTTTCTTTTCGTTATAGTTCACCACTATTTTAATATATACCATGCATTATGACTCACCAGTTCCTTCAAATTCTCCTTCATTTAAACCATGAAAAAACCTTTCATAGAAAAAGTCTTCATTCCATATTAACAAATTGTGGAAATTTAATTACAAATATTTACATCATGACATCAATCTATATTACAAAAAACACTTTTTTTCATGCCACAAAGTGTAATTCTTAACATGGCATAAATATATTTTAAATTATAGAAGAAAATATAAGCCACTCTTGTAAGATCCAAAAATTTTATAGAGTTATATTAGGTGTGATTTTAGGTACATTTTGTTTTAAATTAAGATCATATTATTGGAGTTGTGGCATGAGGTAATTTTGGGTGATTTCTAAGAGAATCATGGAGAAAAAAGGATGTGAAATATAGGCACACAGTTTGTACAAACTGTGCAACTACCTAGGATAAACCATGTGATATATGGGATTTGATGAAATAAAATCAGAATGATTAAACCACATTTTGATAGGCTGTATGGGGTGGTCGTGTGATGTTCCCCTATAAATAAGTGGATAATGCACTGTTAGCACACCATTTTTCTAACTGTGCAACTAGACCAGGATAGGGCCAATAATGAGATCCAAAATTTTTGGAACTCACTTGTTTTAAACATTTAAGGACTCATTTCACCTCCTACATATCCATAACTCTAGATTTTAATTTCATTGGAGTAAATTAAGGTTCTCCCATCGACCCAAGGGGATTCCATGGTGTTATGAACAACAATCTTTCATATCGAAATCCAGAATTGAAGATCTGCTCTTCTCCCAGTTAGTGGATTTCATCTTGATGCTTATCCAATTATTTATTCGATACTTACATGATCTTTTAATGGAATACATCAATTGATTCCTTGGATATAAACCTATTTTGTAAGATCTGGATCTTGGATTTTGAATCTAGACTTATATTTATGAGATATTTATGTCTTTGATGTTGTTTTTGATTTAGGGATTTAGATCTAGAATCATGTTAACATTGTTGTATTGCTTTGATATTGGATATTTCCATTGAGAAAACATCCATCAATGAATTGAGGTGGTTTTTCTAAATCTAATTCCCATAGTCGTGATATTTTCATGTACATGAAAGATTTTATAATTTCTAGCATCCTTTATCAATTTTTTCCTTAAAATGGTTTTATTATATTAACCCATTCAGTTTTTGAAGGCTTGTTAAAATATGTGATTTATTGTGGAATTAATCATGAGACGAACCTGACGCCCTATTAGATAATTTTATTAGGAAAATTGATTATAAGATGTAGGAGTTGTAATCTAGATAATTAATAATGGGATTAATTATGAGATATTGAAATGACTAAGTTGAGATAATTAATTATGGATTAATTATGTTTCTTTGATGATATGAATTAGATAAATAATTATGTGATTAATTATGGAAAGTTGAGATTATAATGATATAATTAATTCTGGAAAATTAATTATGTAATATAAGTTATGATATTTATTAATTGATTGATGAATTAATTAATGGTTTGAAGCACTTGGTTAATTATTGAGTTTACTTATGGAATGAATCTGTGTAACTAATTGTTGAATTATTAATGGGTTTTGGGTGGATAATTAATTTTTAAATTTATAATGTGATAAATAATGAGAAAAGTTTCATCCTAAATTGATAATTACAAATGGTAACATGGTCATCATACTTGTGAGTAAAAAGAATGGGAACCTGGTCATTGTAAATTGAGAAGTATACAGGGTAACATGGTCATTATACTTATGAGTAAAGATAATGTGAACATGGTCATTCTATTGAGGGGTAAGCAAGGTAACAAGGTCATATTACTTACATTTGTGATATTGGTATATTTGGAAATGTGGATTTTAAATGTTATATTAAAGAATGGAAATAATTACACTCCGAATTGTGGCCTCGAATGATAATATTCGAATTCCGGCATAAGTCAAATCAGGTATTGAGATATCATAGCACATTGAATACTTCAAACTCTAGTTAGAATTAGGTATTAAGATATGGTATTACCAAGGAAAAAATTTGGACTTTGGTACAAGATGAAGATAGTATTAAGGTACAAGTATCCTTGGGAACCCTAGAGTTAATGTTGTTAGACTAGAATAAATTCGAATGTAATAAGAATTTATTTATGAATTGTAATTATTTCCAATATAACTGCATACACTATATTTTGAATGGAATAGTTTTAGAAACCATTAATGGTGGCCTACATATTTTTAATCACACCACCCAATTCAGGCTTCCAGATCGATACCCAAATAGATTATATTATTGTAGGACTAGATAAGGAAAAATTCAGTAGGATAGGTTCCTGATTGGGTATAGAGCTTAGAGGAGAAAGCTAGACATGGTTTGGGACCTACATGGGGAGTTTTAGGGTCTTTATTTTAGATTCATTATCAATACATGTCACTTATGTTGACATAGAATGTTTACCATTTTAGTTGAGTATCATTATTTCTCATTTGGTTACGTGTGACATGAGTATTGTTCTAGTTATATATGCTTCTATTATTGTTCATTTACTTTGGTTGGTATTTTTACTCTGATAAAAAAGGGTATAGTCTCCCCTTGAATTACTTATCACACCCTCGCTACTACTCGGTAGACTCTAGTGTATGGGGTGGTGCACTTGAGGTCTTGTGGTAAAGTAGCTCTGGGCACCGTTGCTTGGAACCTGGGTTGAGACGTTAAAAAGTCATATTAGAAGGGGTTTTTTATATTCTTCTTTTGTATTAATTATTTGGTGATGGTATAAAGGATACTAGGAAATGTCGATCCTTGGTAATGATCTTGTTCATGGGAGTTGGAAACCCATTTTTAGGGTAAAAGCCAAGTACTCGAGGTGGGATTATGGTTATTGTTGTTTGTTGTTATAGATTAATGTTATTTCACATTGGGTGACACACTTGTGGTGTGATTTGATTATATTTTCTAAAAAATTTTGAAACTTGATTTTTTTCCTAGAATGGCACAAGATTTGAGTCTTTCTGCATCATTCTAGGCACTCAGTGTTATTGAAACATGCATCATTTTAGGCACGCACAGGGAAACTGGTCTTGGGAAAGTTGTTGAACGTAAATTGTTTTCTTTTTTTGTGATAATAAAATCAAAATGGTTCCTAGAATTAATTGAAAAAGGTTTTAAAAATGATGAAAAATGATAATAATTGTGCTACTAAATGAGATACATGATTATGATAGTTTGTTTACCTTGTTAACCAAAACCTAGGAGATGGATGGTTAAGTCTAGTGATAACTCCTCAGTTCTGACCGTGTGGGGATGTTGTGAAAAAGGGATTATTTCAATTATTATTTACATTTACATAAATGTTTTAAGGATGTGATATTAGACCTAAGATGTGTGTTTGGATTTGTAGAGAGTATTCCTTGACGATACTTATTGAGGGGACGATTGAGGGGAATGCCTAGGAATTGTTTTCTAGTTGGGGAACATGAGGCACCGATCATGCCAGCTAAAGATGAAGGGTATTAGTTTTGATAGAATATTTCTCAAATCATGAAATCCATGGAAATATACCTAGGGTGGGTTGTGATAAGTATGTCTGAGTTGAAAATGGAGATTTAGTTGTAGCTCCCTAAGAATTTTACTGGAGAAGGTAGACCCGATGGAGAAAGATTCTGGATTGAGTCCATAGAGACAATACTTGAACTTTTGGAGAATCTAGCTAAGAGAAGGGTAAATGTGTGCACTTATATGATACAATGATTAGCTAAGCACTGGTGGGAAATTCAGGCGTGAACTCGACAAACTAGCGGTATGTTATATAATGACTTCTTGGAGAGGTTTTTGGGGAACTTTTATACAGAGACACAGAGACAAGAAAAAGATGTTGATACATACATCTGACATAGGGGAGCACGTTAGTGATGGACTATGATGGACACTACACAGATATATGTTTTTTTCCTCTAATATTAGCAAGAGATAAGGAAGATACGAAGAAACATTTTCTGGATGGAATCAAGGGTGAGATTAAGTCCTAGGTGAATATATTCAGGATGAAGAAGTTTATATAAGTGGTGGATTGGGCTCTCATAGTTGAAGGCAACATGAGGGAGGCCTTTAGAGATGGAAATGCAGTTGTTACTGGATGATCATAAAATGATACTTATGATTACATGATGTGTTGTTATGAAAACATTATCCATGGAAGTTGAAATTAGAGTATGTAGATTAGAGGGTCGATTGGATAGGACCTTACTGGGGTGATCTTTCATCAATGTGGTAGGCCAGGACACTATCGTTGACATTGTTCTCGACCATTTGTAGAGTGTTGATCATGCAGCAAGATTGGACATCTACATAAATTCTATAGGTTATAGTGATATAATAGTACTGAAGGAGAAGCTTCATAGAGTTAGAGTGAGGGAGAATGATCCTCTACACCAAATCAGGTTGACATTTGGAGTTCTACTAGCTGAGGTTTTAGAGGTAGTGGACGTGGTACTTCTGGGTAGAAGCACCAGTATCAGTACAATACTACTACTCATGGGAGTCAGGAAACATCACAGGGAAGAAAGGCATCATAGTTACTTGCATTACAACATACACTTGAGGATAACAAGGCTCGATCATTGATGATGAGATGAAATATTCTAGTAGATTCTACTTTAGATAGTTTATTTGTTTCATACTGGTGCCTCTCATTCCATTAGGTCTATAAAATTTATTAATGGTTTGAGCATCAAGGTGGAGTTTGTGATTGGAAAAATGTCTATATTAACATTTTTGGGAGTACAGTCTTGAGATATCTATCTTTACAAGGGATGTTTTTTAGAGATCAGGGAATATTGTTTTCTATCGGATCTCTCTGTTCATGATATGATGGAATTTGACCTAATTATGGGTTTGGAATGGTTAGTCACATATCTATTCCACATAAACTATTACCGTAGGAGGGTTATGTTTACAAATAATAACGGTGACTAGTATATTCATCATAGAGAGTGGGATATCCAGGCAGACCGAGCGGGGAAAATTACTAAGTAAATGGGGGAGCTCATAGCCCAAGTTATTAGTATTTTGTTGGATGAAGAGGGTTTTAGGAATAATGTCCTTCCACCAGTGGTGGCTATTTTAGTATGTCTTTCCTAAATACATATATAGGTTACCAACTGAGGGAGATGTGGAATTCAATATTGAGCTCATGTTGGGGGTTGATCCAATATCTATTCCACTATACATAATGGCATCGACTGAGTTTTAAGAGAATAAATCTTAGTTGGAGGAGTTAGAGGAGAAGGGATTTATACGCCCAAGTAATTCACCTTGGAGATCACCTATTTTTTTTTTGAAAATAATTATAATGAGAGATTATGCTTATGTTTCAATTACTGGATGTTGAAAAAAATGACTGTGAAGAAACAACATCATATTTTATGCATCGACGATATATTTTACCAATTTAAGGGAGTTGGTGTGTTCTAAATGATTGATTTGAGATCAGGGTACCATCAGTTGAGAGTGAAGACTTCTAATATACTAATGACTGCTATTAGAAGCAGGTATGTCCATTATGGGTTTTTCATAAGTCCATTTGATTTCACAAATGCACTAGCAGTGTTTCTGGATTTGATTAACAAGATCTTTCATCCATATCTGGATCATTTTGTGGTGGTGTTTGTGAAATACATCTTGGTGTACTCCAAGACACATGACGATCATTCCCAACATCCTGACATTTTCCTAAGTATACTAAGGGAGTATCATATATACACCAAGATATATAAGTTTTAGTTTTGGATTGACCATGTATACTTCTTGGGGAACATCATCTCTGAGGAAGGTGTGTTAGTGGACCCAAATTAGGTTTAGGATTTGGTTTTTTGGGAGCATCCCAAGACTGTTATTTGATACCTGAATCATTGTGAGATTATATAGATCTTACAAGAGATTCATTGAAGACTTTTCATGTTTTTAGTGCTAATTTCAGGACTGACCAAAAAGGGATTAAATTTTGAATGGTCAGAGTCTTGTGAGAGATATTTTTAGGAGTTAAAGAAGTGTTTAACTTCAGAACCAATTTTGATCCTACATGAGTTAGGTGAGGAGTACACTGTTTACATTCATTCTTCTCGGATCTGAGATAGAGTTGTGCTGATGCAGGTAGATTTATTTGCGGTGTATGGGTCTCGACAGTTTATGACTCATGTACGGAATTACCCTACTCACAACCTTATGTTGGAAATAGTTGTTTATTCTCTTAATTGATGGCAACACTATATTTTGGTAGAAAAGTTTATAGTTTATATTGATCATAAGATATTGCAGTATATATTTTTACATCGTGATTTGAATGTCTATCAATTTTGAACTGGCATATATGATCATGAAATAAAATGGGATGGATGATTCCATGAGAAGGAAAACACAGAATCAGATAGTTCAATAGTCGAGTGTAGAGTGGAAGATTAGGACCTTACTAGCTGAGATTCACATGGTGGTTCATGAGAACCAGGAGAAAATGACTCTGGTTTTAGTTATAGTAGAGTTTCAAATTTTGGGATGGATTAGGGATAGATAATATGAGTAATTATAGTGCTTATCCTTGAGGTAATGTTTTGACGGTGGGGAGACATCATCAGACTATTTTATATATGAGGATACGATCATCTATTTGAGGAATCGAGTCATTGTGCCTACAAGAATTTGAGAGGAGGTCATGTGGGAATTTCATTCCTTGAAATGGGAATTGCATCCAGGTGTAACCATAATATACTGTGACCAATGAAAATATTTTGGTTTCTAGGCATGAAAATGGTGATAACATGGTTTTTGATAAGATGCTTAACCTTTCAGAAGGGGAATACATGGCATCAATAACCTGGAGGTTTACTACATTTGTTTCCTAATACAGAAAGCAATTGGGATGATGTGACCATGGATTGTGTTGTGTCTTCCAACAATTATTAGGAAGAATGATTCTATTTGGGAAATTGTGGATTGAATAAAAAAGGTAGAACATTTATTGCATATAAGGGAAACCATTTTAGTAGAAAATTTGGGAGAACTATACATTAGTGAGATAGTCTGTCTTCATGGATTGCCACATACTATTGTTTTAGATAATGATTAACAATTCACTTCATCCTTCTGAAAGGGATTACAGAATTTTTTTGGCACACAAGTATTATTGAGCATGAACTTCCACCCATAGATAGATAGGTAGTTAGAATGTAGTATACAAGTTCTTGAGGATATGTTAGGGGCATGTGTGCTTGGTTTTGGTGGATCTGGGGAAAATAACGTTCCTTTAGTGGAGTTTTACTATAAAAATAGTTATCAAGAAACCATATATACAGAAACATATGAAGCTCTTTATGGAAGACCATGTAGATCAATGCTATGTTGGATGGAGGCTGGTGAGTAAGATATGTTGGGACCGAGTCTCATGCAGGAGGCATCTGAGCAGGTGTAGTTGATCAAGAAACATATTGCTATGTATTATAGTAGATAAAACTAATTTTCTAATAGAAATAGAAAATTATTAGAGTTTTCATAGGGTGATCATTGGTTTATTTAGGTGTTTCCTAGGTTGGTTCACCGCATGATATAGAGGAAGGAAAAGTTGGCACCTAGGTTTGTTAGACCCTTTGATATAGTGGTGAGGATCTGGCTGGTGGCATACCGATTGGCTCTTACACAGAGATACAAAGCTATGCATGAGGTTTCCATGTATCAAAACTTCTCCAATTTCACCCTGACCCTTCTCATATGAATGATGTGGATGAGGTCAACCTTGAGATAGATGCGTCATTTCAGAAGAATCCAATATGTGTGTTGGATCACTATAGGAAAGTGTTTCGGGGAAAGACTATGCCAATAATATTTATCTTATGGAAACATGGATGTGTACAAGAGAAAACATGGTAAAGGGAAAATGATATGAGGGATCAATGGCCCAATATTTTTTTCTTGGAATCTTACAAAGGATTGGTGGAACAACTAAAGGGTGAAAAGTTATAAGGTGGGGATATTATAAGATCTAATCCTTTTTGGAGATATCTAAGATGAGATTTCATGTAAATTTTTTTTAACTTATGTACCATTGAGGAAGTTGTGGTTTTCATCGAGTTTCTATGATGTCTGATAGAATCATGAATAAAATAGGCTTTGTATGTTTTGTATAAACAGTGTGACTACCTAAGAAAAACCATGTGATCTATTGTCTTTAAGGTAGTTGCTTCGACACAGTTAAAACATGGTTTGATAGACCACATAAGGTTTCTGGGAAAAGTTCACCCTTAAATTAGCAGATAATGTATGGTTATCACACGTTGTGTCTAACTGTGTGACTAAACCATGTGATGGATGATAGTGAGAACATAAAATTGTGGATTTCAATCTTTTACAACATTTAATGACTTGTTTCACCACCTATGCATCCTTAAATTGATATTTTCCATTCCTAAGGGTAATGGAAGGTTCTCCCATCAACCTGGAGGTATTTCAAGGCCTTATGAACACTATTATTTGAGATCAAAAGCATAAATTAATTATCTACTCTTCTCCCAGTATGTGGATTCCATCCGAATGATTATCCCATTATTTCTTCTATCCTTAATTGATCTTTCCATGGAATATATCCTATGTTTCCATGTATCTAAACCAATGTGGTAAGATCTAGATCTAGGATTGTGGATCTAGATATATATTTATAAGATCATGATGTCACTGATCTTGTTTTCGATTTGTGGATTTAGCTTCGGAAGTCATATCATTGTTATTGTGCTGGTTAGAATTTGGGGATTTCCATTGGGAAAACATCCATCAATGAATCAAGGTGGGTTGTCTAAATATAATTCCAATAGTCATGAAATTGTTATATATATACAAGATTTTATAATTTATAGAATTCTTCAGCATTTTTTCCCTTGAATTGGGTTTATTGTATTGACCCATTTAGTTATCGAAGCCTTGTTGAAATAGGTAATTAATTAGGGAATTATTGATGAGACTAAGGGGCTTCCCTATTAGATAATTAATTTGGGAAAATTGATTATAATAGGTAGGTGTTGTAATCTATATAATTAATTAGATGCTTAATTATGAGATATTGAAATGGTTATGTTGAGATAATTAATTATGGATTAATTATGTGTCTTTGATGATATGATTTAGATAAGTAATTATGGGATTAATTATGGAATTTTTAGATTATAATGAGAAAATTAATTATGGAATTTAATTTGTGAGATTGATTAATTGGTTGATGAATTAATTAATAGATTGAAGCACTTAGTTAATTGTTGAGTTAACTAGTGGGATGAATCTGTGAAACTAATTGTTGAATTAGTAATGGGTTTGAGGGGATAATTAATTGGTAAATTAATTATATGATAAAGAATGGGAACATTGTTATTATAAATTTAGAAGAACAAATTGTAATATTGTCATCATACTTGTGAGTAATGAAAATGGGATCACGGTCATTATAAATTCGGAAGTATACCTGGTAAAATGGTCATTATACTTATGAGTGAAGATAATGGGAACATGGTCATTATATTCCAGGGTAATCATAGTAACATGGTCATCATAATTATGTTTTTCATATTGGCAATTTTAGAAATTTGTATTTTAAATGTGAAATTAATGAATAGAAATAATGGAACTATGAGTTATGGCCATACATGATAATATCTGAACTCATCATGAGTTGAATCAGGTACTGAGATATCGTCATACTATGAATACTTCCACTGTCTTCAAGAAGTGGGTGTTAATTTATGGTATTACCAAGGGAACACTTTGTGATCCCATATGATATGAAGTTAGTATTGAGGTACGGGTATCCTTGGGAATCGTGGAGTTAATGTAGTTTGATAAGAATAAATGAGAATGTAATAATAGGTTATTTAAGCATGGTACTTATTTAATATAAAAATACATACTCTATATTTTGATTGGAATTGTTTTAGAAACCATTGCTGGTGGTCTACTGAGTTGTACTCACAGCCCATTTGGGTTTCCAAATCTATACTAAAGTATATTATATTGTCAAAAGAATAGATAAGGGAAAACGCCAAGGAATAAGTGGATGATTGGGCATGGATATTGGAGGAGATAACCAGACATGGTTTAGGACCCACTTGGGGAGTTTTAGTGTCTTTATATTAGTTTCATTATTGACACATGAAACTTATTTTGACATAGCATATTTTCTATTTCAGTTGAGTATAGTATTATCCGGTTTGGTTATCTTGTGACATGAGTACTGTTCTAGTTATATATGCATCTATTATTGTTCATTTAATTCCACTTGTGTTTTTACTCTTATAAAAGAGGGTATATTCTCCCCATGAATGACTTACTAGACCCTCACAATTAGTTGTCAGCCTCTAGGGTATTGGGAGGTGCGATTGAGGACATAAGGAAAACCGGTTTGGGGAACCATTATGTGGAACATAGGTTGGGACATTACAACTCTCCATCTATGTAGTTCATCAAAAAATGACCATCATATTCACGTCATGACCATTATTATTCAACAATTTATATCAAAATTTACCTCTGTTTTTATTAATATATGAAATAAATATTTTAGTATCATCATGTTTAAAATCATCAGAAATATTCACACAATGATATTTATATATCGTTTAGTGTGAAAAAGATATATCATACCTTACAACTAGATTATCTGGTAGAAATAAGTTTTCCACAACTCCTTATAAATTTATGAAAATATCACATTTTATCTAAGTCAAATATATTTCATATTATATAAAATTCTAAAGTATTAGATATATTTATTAAGTATAAAAATTTCTTATGTGTGGAAATATTATGCATCGAAAAAGTCATACATATCAACCTAGTTCTGATTATTTTTTTTGACATAACTGATAAAATATTACAAACTGGTTATAAAATCTTATGAATTAGATTAATATTTCTACCTTCATTTCTTTTTCACCTCTTTGGAATATAAAACTCACTTATCATGATAAAAAAATCATTTTATAATTTTCCAACTACATACTACTCATATATATAATCTATTATGTATATATTAAGGTTTTTGGGTTTTTCAATCTTTGGCCATTCATCATAAAAAATATCACAGATTAAAGTAGGTTTTTCCCTTTTTCAAACTTTCTGGTTCAAATATACTCAAAGTAGAAACCGTAAAAATTAATAAACTTTGTGAAACTCTGTAATCAATTCATATTATCTAAAAAATATATTCGAAACCTCCAAAATTCTTCCAAACACCTTCAAACACTCCAGATCCTTTGAATAAAATTCAATAAAAGGAAACAACAGGTAAAACATGATCTGATAAAGATTTATGTGTTGAAAAAAATACAATATAATAATCATATCAACTTATATTAATCAAAAAAAATATCATTTATAAAAAATAATACAATACTAGGAGATTCTTCTTCTTCAAATCTATAACTCTATATCTTCATTATTCATGTGATCAAAAAATAATATATGACAGTTCACATAGTGAGTCAAATGTTATTGTATCAAAAATAAAAATTTTTAAATCTAAAATTGATTAATAATATTTTTTAATGATTGATATTGATATTTAATTAATATAATGTGAAATTAAGGTTAAATATGAACTATATAAATGTTTTTGACTTGATATTAAATATTTATATAGGATAACATTTTGATAATTGTTAAACGAGAAAAAATGATTGAATAATTTTGGATTATACTATTTTCTAAAATGGTGAAATGGAATGGGAGTCTCACATGAGTTAATGTATTAAAAATTATTTTTATGAATTAATTCATTAGCATGTGTTGTTGTATGATTCCAATTATTTTTTGGGTGAAATGAAATGATTATATATATATATATTTATTATAACTTGTGTTATAATAGATTTTTTGTTGAGATAATAAGTAACATGAATCATAAATGGGATAAATTGTAAATGATGACATAATTATGATTGATTTAAATATAATCTTGGGAAAAGTAAAAGAAACAGATATAAGATAAATAGGGTTGAACAAAAAAATTCAAGGAGACATTCAGAAGTAAACAAGCACAGTTACCATAAATAATAAAGATTTCCGGTTAAAAAATGTTTAGGGGAATGAAACTAAGATAATGGATACACTACATTGGTGTCTAAAAAGAATAAAGAGTTTTCATTATTTTGAGAAATGCTTGAGAGTGAAAAAATGTTGTATAATTATTAAATTTTGACATGTAAGAGCTTATATTTGGTTGAGGTCTATAGAGATCCTTATGTTTGGTTGAGATAATAGAAGTAGGGGATGGGGTTTTTCGAGGTATATCAATCCCTATACAATGTAGAGGTTTCTTAAAAGATTTCTTAGGATCAATCGATATGAGATTAATATAGGTAGAGGAATATGTGTCTAGTTTGGTTTCACCGTGGTAGAATCGATATCCTTACCATGATTTAGTTACATGATTTGTTATGTGATCTATATTTTTGTTGGATATGGTTATAGATATATAATATAACATTCACTTTTGGATGATGTAGGTAAATGTTGTTATTGAGGTAGTTTGATAAGAATCTAAAATTACTCTATGATTTATATTTTTATTTGAATATAATTTAATAGATCATTACTTAAATTTCATATCATTCTTATAATAAATTTAAACTTCATGAATATATTTATGTTTATATTAGTTTATAAAATGATTTATTTCTCACAAACTTTATATTCATTTCTTCTAAACATATAGATTTATTATGGAATTCTATATTAAAGGGAAATGGTAAAATATAGCTATGAAATGGTGTCCTGGAGTAAAATTTTTATATAGAATTTTTATATTACTATGTTAATTTAATGCATTTCTATAGTATTTTTCTAATGTAAATGTAGTTATAGGATGGTTTTTACCAGTTTTTGTTGTATGAAAAATTAGGTATACCTAGGAATCATTTAAAATATCTAATATTAATATTTTGGATCCGTTTATGTGGTGGGGGTTCTACTAATATGATTTAATATAACACCCCAATATTTTTAGGAGATATATTTGTAAAAATATTAATTTTTTGACATATTTCATTTCACACAACCCCAAATATTCATCAGTTACATGCAATACTGAGTTTATATGAAACATCATTTTATTATTTTTTAAATAAGATAAGAACCAAGCCATTAAATTAACATTTATAATTTTTATTAACTAAATTATAAATATATATGGTTCATAATATGAATTCAATTGTAATCAATTAATTATAAATGAAAATATAAACCAATTGAATGTAAAGGATATATTTTTTATGCTCCTAATGTCATTTGGTATTTATAAATTTTATTAATTATAATTACTGAATGATATTAATGAAATAAATATGTTATATATTCAATAAAATATTTTTTATATTCAACCAATATATTTTATAAGCATAATATAAGAATAAAAATAATTATTTATATAGAAAGATATATTTTTCAAAAGGGGAATTTTACCTCATTTTAATTGAAAAACCATTTTAACTATAATTTATGACAGTCTTACAATTTTTATATGAAAAATTAATATTCTTCATTTAATTAGGGATATCAAAATTTTATTTGGATAACGTTTCTATATTTTTCATGAAAGTTTCATGTTTTGATGAATAGTGAAATACATATTTTTATTAAAGAAACTCTATTTTCTTTTGAAGTATTTAAAAGGAAAAATTACAATTTTAATTATTTTTAAATTTTAATTAGTTCATTTGAATTTAAAATAGTCAAATTATTGTTCCTGAAAAATATTTTATACATACTTTTATTATAATAATATTTTATGTTTTAAAAGGAATTTTTTTTGAAAAACTATTTTTTGGGCATTTTATCTGTTTTATTTTATATTAAATTCTGCAACATCAATATTTTAAATTTAAAAAAATGGATTCGAAATTGGATCCATAAGGTCCAAATTTAGTATGTATTTACCTTTCATTTTTTGTCCAATATGAATAGTAACCATGGTAAATTTGGTTACAATGGTAAAAGGTAAATTAGGTAAGTTATGTAAAAATAAAATTATAAACTCTAAAAAATGACCCTATAAATTGCCAAAATATTATTGGATGAATGAAATTATAATATTAACACTTAAGTATGTAAATTAAGTCATTTAATGGACACTTTTCCATGAAAAATGACATATATGATATTTAAATCAAAGAAAGACACAAAATGTCATTTTATTTGTCTTTAATATCTATTTTGTGTCCACACGGGAAAAATGAGTGTTATGAGCGAATATAAATATCAATTTTTAACTTAATAAACATGTTCATATGATGTAAATTTATTTTTGATGTTTTGAGCCACTTGAATAAAATTACTAAATTTATAATATTTTATTTAATAAAAAAATCAATATGTCACATTCATGTTTTAAAGAATATATCTTTTTTTAATATAGGGATATAAAATAGATACATTTGACTATAAATATTATTATGTAATATAAAAGACATACCATCATCATAGTAATTAAGTTTTAGTTTTTATTGAACAAAAAGTATATTTAATTACTTCACAACACTAAGGGAGTAATAGTTTTTTTAATGGAAATATCAAATAAATATTATTAAAAATATTAAAATAAATATAATATCAAAGAATTATTGTAGAAAATGATTTTTTATATGTCCTTTTAAGTTTAATGAACATTAAAAAATATATTTTTTTTCATTTAACTTGTTATCTTGATATTTGAAAACCCATGAAATAAATATGGTCAAAATTTACACTTTTGATATTTTATCATAATACTGTTTTATTAAATTATAAAATAATAATAAAAAATAATTTAAAAATAATAATAATAATAATGTTTAAAATTTATAAACTATCTATTTATGGTCTAATTGACATCATATTTGTAAAAAATACCCTATTTTAATATTGAATTGTTTGTCACCTTTGTTAAAATTTAGAAGTTTTCTCTAAGGGATAACTAAAATGACAAGGTTTAAATTAATACCAAAACTTATATAAAATATATGGGGTTTTGATATTACAACATTTTATAATCTTTTATTTGAACACTTGACATTTTTGTGGCATTTGGAACGAGATTGAGTTTATTATAAAATAACTTTTTGGAAATTCTGAAAGTGTCCCTCACCTCAAAAGGGAACCTCCTCCACCATTTCTTCACACCAAATTGAGAATTAATGCTCAGAAATACATGGAAAATTTACCTTATCAAAACTCATAACCACATTATTTAGCTAGGTTTTTCCTAACAGTCCAACTATGGAGTCTTTTAGAGGAGATCTTGAGGGATCTCACCGAAAAAGATGTAATATCCTTTACTAAATTTCTCAAGAGTATTTCTTCTTCTACATACTCTTCTTTAATTGTTTAAATTATAATTTAATAACTCTAGTATCACTTATATTATGAGTTGTTATTACAATTGTGGAACAAACATATTTCAACTTCTATACATTATACGAAAAATTAAATCACCACGCGTGCGTATGTATGACCTACCATCACCGCACTATGATGTAATCTATTTTTCATCACGACATTACATGGATGTGTATAATGGTGGGAATAATAATTATATATGAAGATTATAACATGATATTGATTCTAGTAATATACAAATACCATCCACTTCCATACCATTTTACCATTAATGGAATGATATCGTTGCTCATGCATACGTACGACCAACCATCACCGCGATGAGATGTGATTAATTATCCATGATCACCATTAAATAATGATTATATAAATGTAAATAATGAATTAATATGATATATAATATTTTAATATCATTCTCTAAATGATGTAACTCCATCCTATTCACAAAAATGGGGTCTTATATCACAAAAAATTTATAAGAAAATAAAGGAGTTAACCCCCAAGAAAAGTATAATAATGTAATATTATTAAAAACTGAGTGATAATATGATCATATGTTATATAATAAATATTAATATGGTTATAGAATAATCTAATAAAATTTCATAATCCCTTATACACGAGTTTATAATTGTTATAAAGGAAATCACAACTTAGGTAAGGGTTAATTTTACAATCTCATTAATTTATAAGATTATTTATACATAATTATTCAACAGGGAATATTTATCTTCCATGACTATGTTTCATAAAATTATTTTTATAAATATTCTTAATATTATTATTTATTCTTAAATTCATTTTTACTAAAAGGTATGAAAGGAATATTTTAATCAATTTTCATATGGGGTACTTTTTTTCTTATCTAGAAAAAGTATGAGAAGAATGTTTTTTTAAAATTATATGACATGAATATATTTTTATTCTTCCAAGATTACCTAATGACTTGAATCATACATTACACTCTTACAAGGTTATTTTCAACAAAAAAAATATTTTAATATTTTCTGTCATTTTACGTAATGATTTTTTTTCAAATTACAAAGGATATTTTACTGGACAATTATATTCATGTGATATCTCAAATGATACTTATGTTTTAACGGGGATATTATTAATGTATTTTATCACTATTATTTCTATAAATGGTTTATATTTATGAATGAATGATATTTAAGAAACCCATTTCATTCCAAGGTTTATGTTATGATTGATTTATATTTTTGAAACCCATTTCTTTTCGTGGGTTCTAATTTGTTGAATAATTTATGTTCATGTGGAACACATTTTCATGGTTTTAATTATGTGAGGGTGGGAACTCTATCTCCATCTAATGCATGGTGTAATGATTTATATATCATGAGATAGAAAGGAATGGAATGGGAAATGATCTATATTTAGTAATAAATTGATGGAAAGGGAAATAAAATTGGTTATGTTACACATGGTTGGAATGAGGAGTGACAATTGTTTAGTAAAGGACTTTGGAAACTATGATAGTCTTGGAAATGAGAAATGAATAAAATTAAAATGATTTTCTATGATTTTTTATTTTCCAAAATTACGTGGTTTATTTCAAATATATTCTTTTATCATGTTTGTCTTATGAATTTTCCTGACTCGAGATTATGATATTTGATATGCTGGGTATAATTTACAACTTTAATATTCATATTATTTTACGCTTATGTTTATGTTATGGTTAATATCTTATTTATTTACCCTTATTTAGCATCTGATCTCACTATTTCTTATGTTTATTTCCCCAGGTTATGAATAAGGGTATTAATTAAGATGTTTCAAAAAGGGGTTCAAGTTATGAAGTAATAAACAAGTGATGATATAGATGTTGTATGAAATAGTTTTTTTATGTTTCGTATATTCCAAATACACTAAACATATATTTTCTAGGCATGGTTTTGTAATATTAATAAATTAATGTTAATTAATTTTGGTGTAATACTAATGGGTTTAAATTAATTTCCATTATATTTAAGCTTATTTTATTTAAATAATGCATTAAGGGGAAAATAATAACTTAATAAATTATTTATAGCCTTTATTCTAGTCACAACCCCAAGGTGAGATGGGTTCACACTTGAGGATAACTGAAAACGTTTCCTTCATGACATGGTTATGAAAGGGAATAACCTTTCTTTTTAAATTAATGAAAATATAAAAACGAATTCTTAAAGAATATTGGACATTAAAATTGTAAAGAATATGATAGGACTTTAAAATCTATTATTAAAAATAGCATGGATGAATTTATGAAACCAGTAACAAGTTATTTAGATAAATAATTGGGATATTTCAATATAGAATATCTAGTAGACTTGGAATAAGGTTTATCATGTGTCCTTAAGATAGGTTTATACCAAATCCTATTAAATCTCATCTAATGTTTTTAAAGGATTATAATATATCCTAACAGTTATATTAATCTTAGTTTTTTATTTCCTAAATTCTCTAGAATTAATTTCAATAAATATTCTAATGGTGAAACTAGAGGTTATAGGTTATATAGAATATAATTACTTTGGTAAATGTCATTTCTTAGTTTCTTAGACATGTAGAAAAATACTCTATTTTAGTATCAACAGGTGAAGCTGAATATGTCGCATCTGGTAATTTGTACATTGAAGTATTGTTGATGAAACACTCTTTAATAGACATTTGATATAATTTTAAACATGTTCTTATCAAATGTGTTAACACATACACCATAAACATTAATAAAAATACATTAATTCATTCTATAAAAAAGAACATTGATAAAATGAATCATTTATTGATAGATCATAGTCATAAAGGTGATATTTATATTGATTTTACAGATACTAAAAATTATTTAGTAAACATAGTCATAATGTTTCTTACTTATGAAAGATTTCACTCTATCAAAAGTGAGTCTGGTTTGTTTAAGTTTAAATGAATTTATTCTCTTTATGTTTTAATTTTTATGTTTAATATATTTTTCTGATTTTATATTTTAGTATTTTATCTTGTTTAATACTTGATGTTTTTATCAAATGATTGTAGTTATATTTTTGTTCTTATCTTACACAATGTTTATTTTAATCTTAAATATACCTTTATTTTCATTTTTTAATATTATGAAGGTGGAAAAATTTGTATATTTCTACATTTATGTAATAATAATTTATTATTTATATCATTTATGTAATATTTAAAAATTTATCATATATGATTCGGTATTTTTATTTTTTACATATGATTAAAAATTAATAATATTTATCACATGTTTCATATCATTTATTGATGGTTTATTTTTTATAATATTATGTTTGGTTTCTTTGAATTTATTATATTGAGGATAAAGTCATTTAAAACATTGATCCAATATCCAAATTATTTAAACTGAACACTAATATCCTTTCCTTGAGTGATTTAATGAATCGAAGAAGTTAAAAAGAACATAGAATAGTGTATCCTCTACTTCTTCTAGAAAATATAATAAGGTTGAATTTAAAAATAATATTCTAAATTTTAATGCTATTTATTTTTATTTTACGGATAGAATGAATTGGAATTCGAATATGTCCTTCAATTTTTAGTGCTGGAAGAATGTATTCGATATAGATAAAATTAACTTTTTACATGGATGAAGTTATATTTTTTTGATAATGTGGATCTTTTATAAGTATGAAGGATAAAATAAATTTTAAAATGATTTGAAAGGATATTTATTTTAATATTTTTGAATTTTAAGAACTCTTTCATTTTCATCATGAAATGGGATTTATTTATAGAAATTTTTTGATAAATGGTGACGAAATCAAACATAATGATATGAAAATTTATTTACTTATAATTTCTGGTATAATGAAAGTAATGTTTATTGAATTGGAAACTATTTAAAAGTTTCTATGTAAATCCATTCATCATTTATTTCAGAAATTCCTAGAGAATTTGAAAAGGTATTATTCTAGGAAATGTACCTTTTATATACATTATTGAAGGAGAAGAAAGTAAATATTTTTAGATATATTATGAGAGTTATATATTCATGCAGAAATGTGGAAAAAATATTTTGTATTATCCCTATGAAAGAATTTTGACTTTACTATTTGAAAAATAGTGTCAGGACCCATCCCCCTGGGTACATACTGTGACTCCCCCAAGCACGCCTCCCAAAGGCATGGGGTACACGACTAGCACCAAAGGTGTAAACATACAAGTGGAAGGAATTTTCTTGACTACCTGTACACGCAAACACACAAACATGTCACAAGGAAAATAGAAAATAGAATACAGATTCTACAAAACATCCACTTATTTAAAGGTACAACTAAAAGTAAATGGGCTAGAATACAAACCCAACAAAATAAAACTTCATTAAAAGTAAGTACAAGATCGATGGAAAGTCGTCTGCTAAAAACCCCATCTGATGGTTAATTATAGAGTAGGTTCCTAAAGCTGTAAAAGCATATCTTGCCTACCTGATCTCACTGGGCACCACTTGGTCCTAGTCCACCAAGAACTCCACCATGTCATTGGTCATCTACACTAGAAACAATACGTGTGGGCTAAGCCCGTATATGTGTGAGTAACAAAATAATTAGTAGGGAAAACAAACCAACAAGGAAACACCACAAAGTAATCCTCAAGAAAATCATGAAGTATGATCATGAATAATGATTATGAAGCAAGTTATCTAACACCAGGTATAATATAGACTAAGTAAAGTAAGACAAACATTCATATCCTTAAACACCAGGGGATTCTTTCAAACTCTTCTTTAATGAGTATTGTGGTTATATCAGGTCACATAGAGACTCTCTCAACTCAAGGCATGTTGTGTCACACAAATCCACATACCCTTATCCTTGGACTATTGTGGTACTCATCCCTGATGGGTTTTTTGGGGATGATGGGTCACACGGAGCTGCTCCGTACTGGGGGCCTATTGGGTCACATAGAACCACCTCCCAACTTTCCCATCATACTAAGGTACTCCTCCTATTGAGTATCGTGGGTCTGATGAGTCACAAAAATATTCTCCCCACCATGGAACTCCCAGTTTTAATAGATTCTATTCCCACTAGGATATCATAGCTGATCCACATCGGGGCACCTGTTAGGAGTGTTCAGGTTTCAGTTAGCCGTAGCATCTCCGCAGGCAGTGAGATTGGTTCCTAGATAACCGTTGCTCAAGACAGTAATCATATTTCAAATTCCATTAAATCCTCCTTAGATTATTCCAAAATATCCACCTAGTTTTTTGGGTTCCAATTCCGCAAATCGCTCGTCAATCAGATGATTGGTTTGTAAGTTATTGGCGTTTTAGTAAACATGGCCCAGTTGCATCTGGGCCCGGTTCGACTTTGTCGGACCGACTTGTCCAACTCGAACATGGGGCCCCACATGACCAGATTTAGTTCAAATTACCAAACCCATCATGCTAGGGGTGGTTCCGGCCTATTGGGCATGGGTTTGGGCCGCTGGGGTGAGTCTGGGTCGCTGGGCACGGGTCTGGCCCACTAGGCATAGGTCCGACCCGCTTCCCTGCCCGGTCCACCATAGGTGAACCGGCTCCTCCTCCTGAATGAATACATAGTTCATCTAGGGTGTAGAACCACAAGACTGACCAATCCAACTAGTAGGGTCTTTATCATGCGGTTAGGGGACTGTGATCCACGAGAAGTCATGACCCGCGTCTCGAACGATGGCTCGTGCTGCCTCAACGTGCCCTGAGGTGGCCGCGGCGCTCCCTCTGGCAAGCCATGCCCTATCTGTGGACCACCAGGTCCACTCTGGTGGTATTCTCTTTGCATTGGCTGTGCCTCCAGCCTCTTCAGTGTTTTGCATTCTCTGTTAAAGCATCATAATCCTCTTGGCACCATTTTGGATGTTTGGACATGAAGAACGCACAAGGAAGAGGGGATGAAGCATTTTTGTGGTCGGCCCGTGCCCTCAACTTTAGAGGTTTGGAAAACAAGATGGAGGTATGGGGTTTTAGATTCAATATTCCAATAATAATAATAATTTTCGATGAAAAAAACCCATAAAAGAGCACACTCCTACATTAATGACCGATCCGCATATCAACCTGTTCATGGCTTGATCCATGTTCTTCATTTTAGAATGTAGAATTTGAAAAGACAATCCACAACAACTGTAACACCTACCTTAATTGATTTCATTGTTGATGAGCTCCACACATGAGGATTAAAGTTCTATAGGCGTTCACCACTTTCCGGTCCCATTCTTCAAGATGCTTTAATGAAATTAGTGATCTGCTGACATTCATCATTTGGAATTGGAGAGAAATATTGTCGTAGGTTCGTTAGAGGAAATCCATGATTTGATCACATTTCTTCAATGTGTCATTCCATAAATAGGAAAGTACATCACATCATTTTTGTTATGTTGTGTCATCGTGTCATTACAATGTTTAATTTATGAAACAACATATCTGTTATGATTCATGTTTATAAGGCATTAATGAGTTTAATTTAGTGCGAATCATTATTGCTTTGTCTTCACACTGCTGTACTGTTGGGCCACCTACCAATGGTTAAGAAAATAAAATAAAATAACTTTTTAAGTATTTTTTTAAAAAAAGTCCATAAATTAACTTTTCTGGTCGACTATTTTTGAGAATAGTTAGGTCCATTTTTGGAGAATCCCACTATTCTAATTTCAATGGTTCCCTAATATTTTTGATCTGAGGACCGGTTTAAGTGTTAGAAAAATACACTCACACATTTACTTAAATGAACTATAAATGTTCAAAATTCTATTTTAGGATCACATGGCCTTGAAATCAGGCACTGTCAGAGCTTCTGGTCTCGAAATAAATCCATATAATTTAAAAAACATCACATTGAATTTAAGGGACATTACATTACCCCCACATTTAGGTATTTATTTTCCCATAATGAAAAAAAATATAAACAAACAAATGGGGGTACTAAGCATGAATCTCAGCCTCCCACTCCCTTGTGCTCTCCTAGAGATTCCCATGCTTCTAGAAAACATGCACCAGAGGATTCCACCACACATGAAGGACCCTCTCCTATCCATTCTCTATATCCACTAGGAACTCCACAAACATCACCCCATCGTCAATTTCCATCTTTCCACATTCAATGACGTGTGGTGGATCATGCACGTCCCACCTCAACTATGACAAGTGGAAAACATCGTGCACCTGGTTCATCTTTGGTGGGATATCTAGGTGGGATTCCACCTTTCAAACCGTGATAAAAATTTAGAATGGTCCAAAGAACCTTGGGCCACCTTTCAAACTTTATGGACGTCTGTTTGGATATCTGTTTGTGGGTGAAAGGCTGTGGTCAATAGAAGCTGAGTCCCGGAGGCCCTCTAAAATCCCTTCCATAGCTGGGATGTAAGGAGAGCATCATGGTATAAAATTATTGTCGAAGGAACCATGTGATGCCACACTATCTTCTGGATGTAGAGGCGACCCAATCCATCTTCAAATCCCTACTCCCGGATGGATTGGGAGTGATCCAACTTGGTGAGTTGCCCAATAATCACCCAGATATAATTGTCGCCCCAAGACGTGTGTGGTAACCCCATCATGAAGTCCATCATGATACCATCCCACTTTAACTATGGTACATCAATTGGTTGTGCCAAGCCTACAAGAACATGATGCTCAGCCTTCACTTACTAATAAGTGAGGCATCATGAAACAAACTTGGCCACTACTTTCTTCATTCCTAGAAACCAGTACTGGAATCAGAGATCCTGGTACGTCTTCACCACTCTAGGATGTACTTCTAAGGGGGAGGTATGGAAATCCTTCCAAATATCCTCTCATAACACCACTAGTACTACTATGTGCTCTTTAAAAAGGATTATGTTCTCTCTACCTATTGAAAATATATTAGGTGCATGTATTGAGGATAAATAAGTACTTATGGCCTCGCAGTCAATATCCACATATTACGCCTTCCTAAATCACTAGAAGAGTGAGGTAGTGACTATAATTGACATAAGGGAAGCATATCCCTCATCACCCACATAGTATATCTTCATCGTGGAAAACTACTCCATCGCCTCACTCAGCAGCTGTAAACTAGACCACCTGCTGTGCGCATATGCCTCCACTCTCACCTTCCCAAGAGTATAGACTATATCGAAGTCATAGTCCTGGAGAAACACCAGCACTCAACACTATCTCATGTTCAGGTCCTTCTGGGAGAAGATGTACTTGAGACTATTAGGGTCGTATTAGATGGTAAACTATTCACCCATCATGTAGTTCCACCACATCTTCAATGAAAAGACTACTGTTTCTAACTCTAGGTCATGGGTTGCTTAGTTCTATTTGTTTTTCTTCAACTACCATGAGCTGTAGGTGATCCCCCATCACTCCTTCATTTGGAAACAATCAAGTATAGTCCCTGATATATCATAGAAAACTACATACCCAACACCCGCCTTTGGTAATCTCAAGATAAGGGAACTTGCTAGTCCCCACCTCAGCTCTTTGAAATGGCACTGAAACTTTTCCATCGCCACGAAGGGATTTACCTTTAATGAAAAAGTGAATAAAAGTTTTGTTACTCTGTAAAAGTTAGGAAAAAACATCTATTAGTATCCATAAAACCTTATAAAGCTCCACACCTCAGTCACGCTCTGGGGTGGCTCCCAAGCCAACACTACCTCTATCTATTCCGGATCCACTGCAAACTCCAGCCTCCAAGATGACGTGTCCCATAAAGTTGAACTCCCGAATCTAGAACTAGAACTTCACGAGCTTCCCATTAATTCGGTTCTCTCGGAGTGTATTTTGTAATATCCAAATTTGTGTAGTGTTCTCCTCTATTAACACTTAGTACACCAAGATGTCATCAATGAAGACTATGGTGAACCAATCAAAGTAATACTGAAAGATCCTGTTCACGAGTCCCATGAACACTTCAAGGGAATTTGTCATGCCAAAAGGAATAACTAAAAACTCATAGTGTTCATATATTTATCTAAATGCTTTCGTTGGTACATCCTCATCCCTTACCTGAAGCTGATGATATCCTAATCTGAGGTCTATATTTGAGAACCACCACGATCCCTTCAGCTGATTGAAGGGGACATCAATCCTTGGTAGTGGATACTTATTTTTCATAGTCACCTGGTTCAGGAGACGGAAGTCTACGCATAGCCTCATGTTTCCATCTTCCTTCTTGGAAAACAGCACTGGGGATACCCATGGTGAAATACTGGGCCTCACAAAGCCCTTCTCAAACAAGTCCTTCCACTGTACCTTCAACTCACGAAGCTCCACAGGTTACATCAAATATTCAGGTGTGGATATCTATGTCGTACTATAGTACAGGTCGATGAAGAAGTCTACCTATCATACGAGGAGGTAATCCCATAACATTTAAAGGATAGAATTCCTCAAACATGTCCACCACTGTAGGAAAGTGGCCACTCTTCTCATCCACCGCAATGAGAGAGAGGCTAGCGAAATGGGGAGTGATTGGATTCAACATCCTCTAAGAATGTCTGTCCATTGCTTCAAGGGTTCCCATCAATCTAATGAAGAAAAAACTGGTCCCATCCTCATGGAAACATCATACCCTACTCATAAAACAATCGATTGGAGCATGAATAATAGATAACCATCCCATACTCAAGATGACATTGTAAGTCTTCAATTCCACTTCTAGGATATCCCACATAAAGCTATCACCTCTAATTGTAATCTCCCACTACCAGCACCAATGCATAATCCTTGAATCCCCTCTCATAGGAGTCTCTAAATATACAGATTGAGCCAATGTCTCCACTCGAATATCAGAGCCTCGATCGAGGTCCATGGAAAGAAAAAAGTGACTGGAACCTATGTCTGCTAGAACTCTATCTAGGGAGGAGTGGACATAGATGGTACCTCTAATCATATATGTAGCATCATGGTCATAATAATATGTTTCCCGAAGCTTCTCTTGCCTAGTCCACCTCCTCCCTGAGGTCGGGGTGGTGGAAGTAGCACCTCGAACTATTATCCACCGCCTACCACTTGGCCTGCTCCCTTGCCATTTCTGTCACCCTGCAGACCTCCTCTCTTGAACCTCTACCTCTACCTCAGCAGTCTCTCAACCGTCTGTTGATCGCATGTGCAACGGGTCAGGCAGTCATGAGACATGTGTCCCTACTATCCGCATGAGTAGCATTTCCCTAGTTCCATGCTGACTCCCTCTTCTTTGGAAGCCCCTCACTACTAGCCTTGAGTCTTAGGGTTGTCCCCCAAAAATCTGACTTGCTTGGGTCCTCGTGTCTGCCGCTTGCTGCTCACTACTGAAGACTATACCACCTTGTGTATACTGGTGACTCCACCTATTAGTGTATTCTTTTCCCAAAATATCTCCTCCAGAAGGGATCTCTATATCACTCTAGCCTAAGTAGTGATGCTAAGGGAGATCATTGATTATTTTATCTCCCATTGGAGCCCCTGCTAAATGGTCTAAGCCCTGAAGAAAGGATCTCATACCATATCTGTAGGGTAGCAGGAGAGGTTTGAAAACCTTGAAAAGTACTCAACCACAAATAGTTTTCCCTGTTGTAGATAAAGAAACTTCTGTATGCGCACCAAGTGCAAGGTCACGAGAAAGAACTCCTCCCAGAAAATCAGCTCAATGTCATCCCAAGAAAGGGTCACCTCATCATGAGTATGAATCATCAGGCTATACCACCTCCATGCAAATCCCAGGTAAAATCTCATAGCCAAGATCGCCATATGTTTGAGTGGTGTCCTTTATAATCATAAGAGTCATGTCACCACCTCCAGCCAGTCCTCACTGGCCCGAGGATCTATCTCTCCCCTGAACCTGGGAGGTGTCTATCTTTGGAACTCATTCAAGGTACCGAGCCTATATTCATTCTCTACTGGTAACTCTAGATGAAACTACTTATCAAAGGGTGGTGGTAACACTGTCACACAACCCTGTGGGGCCATCTCTTGAAATGTCCTCTAAACTGACGCCTCATCACTCGGTGGGCTGTCCTGAAGACCAAGTATCAGAATCCTATCTAGCTGTGTGGGCAGAGGAATCCTGATACATATCAAGATGTACCTCGATCAATAGATCATACACAGTGAGATGACTCTAATTTAAGAAAAACACGATGAAAAAATCAATTTCTCTATGATGTATGCAACAATGTTTTAATGTATTGTGCCAAAAATTCGAATTCAAGGTCCTGGTGTACGGATATGTCGACCTCCGCACCAACATCAGACTCTCCATATCTGAATGTTGAACACAAAACATTTAACACTATTTCCTAAAAACAAAACAACAGTCCCCCAGCATTTGAGAAAGAACCGAACACCTCTGATACAACTTTTTTAGGACCCATGGCGTGACTCTCCCAATACCGCCTCTCT
Source organism: Viscum album (assembly GCA_963277665.1). NCBI lineage: Eukaryota > Viridiplantae > Streptophyta > Magnoliopsida > Santalales > Viscaceae > Viscum > Viscum album. The sequence goes on from OY728140.1 coordinate 833,536,338, forward strand.
ATGGCCAGGGGTTGTCAACTAGCGTCGAAGGTGTCAACCTGCAAGTGGGATCCAATTTCCTGAGTACCTACACAGACACACACACATAACCACATCCCAAGGAAACTGAAAAAGAGAATATGCATGCTATTAAACAACCAATGAGTGTAAATATACAACTAAAAGTAAATGGGCCAAAACAAAACCCAACAAGAGACAATTGCATGAAATGAAAGTACAAGATCAATGGAATGATGTCTGCTAAAAACCCCACCTGATGACTAAGTATAGAGTATCTTCCAAAATACATAGAATCACATTCTGCCTACATAATCTCACTGGGCACCACCTAATCCTGGGAAAAAAAGTATTCGGTCATCTATACTAGACACAAAACATGTGGGCGAAGCCTGTGTAGGTGTGAGTAACAAAATACTCAGTAGGAACCCTAAACTAACAATGAAAGACCACAAATAAATCCACAAGAAAATAATGAAGTATGATCATGAAGCATGATTATGATGTAAGGAATCTCACTCCACGTATAATCTAGAGTAAGGAAAGTAATATTAACAGTCGTATCATTGAACACCCTGGGCTACTAGTGCACTCCTTCCTAATGAGTACCGTGGGTATGTCGGGTCAAAAAAAATTTCTCCCCACTATGTTCTTGTTGGGTTGCACATAGTCACTTCCCCTTAACCATGGACTATTGTAGTATTCATCACTGATGAGTATTGTGGGTATGTCAGTTCACACAGATCAAATCTCCACCATGGGCTTGTAGGATCACACAAAGCCGCTTCCCACCTTGGACATCATACTGAGGTACTCCTCCTGTATAGTACCATGGGTATTCCGGGTCAGACAGAGTCACTCCCCACTGTATCCACTTTGGGTCACATAGATATGCTTACCACCATTACATCATAGCTAATCCACAAAGGGTCACATGCCAGCATTATTTAGGCCTCAATCACCTATAGGATCTCCACACGTAGTGCTCTTAATTCCGAGGGAACAACTGATCATGCAATTAATCATATCTCCACATCCATGAACGCCTCCTTAGAGTATTCCAAAATATCATCATCATCACTAGGGTTCCAATTCCACAAACGGATCATCAATAAGATGCCATGTTTGTAAGTTATTGGTGTTTTAGTAAACATGTGCCAATTGTGTCTGGGCCTGGTCAGAGTTGACCAACCCAGTCGGGGGGGGGGGGACATGCCATGTTTTCGTTCAACTGAACCAACCTAACCTGGTTTGGGTCTGGGTCAGTCCTGTCCAGCCTGTCCAGTGGGACATGCCCATTAGGCCTCATTGGACCTGGCCCGGTTCGGCCGAGGGTTTAGCCCGCCGGGTCGCCTGGTGATCGGGTCTCATCTAGCCCATAGGACATGGGTCTGGCCTTCTAGGGGTGGGTCTAGACCATTAGTCACAGGTCTGGCCCACTTGGGGATGTTCCCGCCCAGTTCCCTTTTTGATCAGACACAGGCAGACCGACTCCTCCTCCAGCATGGGCGCGTAGCACGTCTAGGACGCACAGCTATGCGGTCGGCCAATACGGATGACCAGGTCTTCCACACGTGGTCAGGGGAACATGTCCCTCTATAAGATGACACCATTATTACCTCTCAATTCCCTAAGATGGCTGAGGAGCTCCCTCCAGCATGCCGTCATGGCGCCCCGACACATGCCCATGGTTGCCGCTGGCACATGGGGCTCTTTCAGGGACCACCGGGTTCGCTCCGGTGGTCCATTATTCATGTTGTCTACACCTTTGGCCTATGTGGGGTTTTTTACTTATCTTATATGTCCTTATAATAATATTTCCACCATTTGAATGTTTTTCCATGAAGAATGCACACGGCTGAGGGGCTCGAGCCTTGTTTGTGTCGGCTCACACCCTTTGCGTTAGAGTTTTAGAAACAAGGGGGATGTTTGGGGTTTGAGGTTCAAGATTCCAATAATAATAAACATTCCCAATGAAACCCCATAGAAAGGGGAATCGTGCTACATTAATGATAAATATGTGGATAAACTGGTTTGTGGGTTGATCCATGATTATATTTTTAGAGTGAATTACAAGAAAATATAACCCACAACAAAAATAACCCCCACCTCAAATGAGTTTGTCTTTGAAGTGATATTCCTGCAGGGATTCATGTTCCATTGGAATTCACTGATTTTCAGTACCGTTCTTCAAGATACATCGACATCGTTAGCGATCCTCTGGCATTTTTCATTTTTCTTTGGAGAGAAATCATGTTGTAGTTTGGTTAGAGGAATTCCACGATTTGATCTCATTTCTTCAATGTTTCATTCCATAAAATGGAAAACACGTTGCAACGTTTCTGTTACGTAGCGTCATTGCATCGTTACATTTTTTCATTTATGAAACAACATGTCTCTGATGTTGGATGTTTACAAGCCATTAATGAACTTAATTTAATGCGACTCATCATCGCTTTGTAGTCGAACCACAACACCACTATTCCACTTCCCAAATGTTGAAAAAATAACTTTTTAAGTAATTTTATTTTTTTCCAAAAAGTCCAAAAATTAAATTTTCTGGTCTAACCTTATCAGTCAAAGATAGGTCCATTCTGGGTGAATGCTGCCATTCTAAGTTCAATAGTTCCATCTGATTTTTGATTTGATAAACAATATAATAGTTATAAAAACCCACATACACGTTTACTTAATTGAACAAAAAAATGTTCAAAATTGTATTCTTGGCTCACCAGGCCTCGGAATCAGGCACCCTCAAAGTTTCTGGTCTTGAAATAATTGCATATAATTAAAAAAAATAAACTGAATTTCAGGGACAATATATGTTAAAATTCCATTAATGGAAGATAAGAAAATAAATTAACACCATGATAATAATCGTTTTCCGAGTTCATTAAAAAGGATTAGTTTAATTGAAATAGTTTTTTAAATAAATGTTTAGTATGAAAGGGAATGATTTTAATGGTAATGATGATGAATCCCTATTAGGATTGTGGGGGTTTCTTCTTTTAAACATGATAAAGATATTACTATTATAGGTGAGTTAAATGGATCACAAAATATTGAAACTGAAGTGAATAAAATTGAAGTGGACGATACTTCAGATGTTACACCTGAGTGTTTAATTTTTGATATAGATACTAATATTTATATTGTGAAGGAACCAACCAAGGTTGAATAGAATTTAAGTAGATAAAACATTACATTGAAAATTTAAAATGAAACTGCTACTAATAATACCATCTTAGAGAATTTTTAGGATTAGATATCTGATTTTTAGAGAGTAGGTGTGGATGTGGATACAAATATTGGTATAGTTAAATCTTTAGATGATTTTTTAATATATATCATTAAAAATTAAATGTTTAATTATTATTCTATTATGTATAGTTATGAAATTATTGTTTTAGGATAAAAAACAACAAAATAAGATGTTTCGTTATAAAATTTAGGTATAAATGATAAAATTTCATTTTACTATGACAAGACCAATCATGATGAGGATTTGAAGGATGATGTTGATTGAGATATTATTGATAAACCTATTAGGAGTCCGAGGGTTATACAGAAGGAATAAATTCCATTTTTTGTTCATTCTATTTTTTATGAACATTTAAATAAATTTATCAATAGAATATTTTTGGAAATCCAATTATTGATCGATGAGCTAAAAAACCTAAAGTCTATTTAAAATTAATATAAGGATTATTCTAGAATAGAAGGAATGTTATAACTTAAAAATGTTTTTTATGAATTTAAATCTACTATGGACTGTGAATTGGACTTTGATGAATTTAATGATTTATTTAAATCTCAAAATAAGTTATTTAGAGGGATTAAATCCTGGATACATGTGTTTCAAAACTAGTGGTGGAAGAATTGAAACAAATGAATACTTGAATGGATACATAAGGATTTGAAGATTCTACTTATAATCTTGATGAAAAAATAAAAAAATATTCCATAAGATATTGAAAAATTGGATAATAAATCATAATATAAAAATTTCTCATTATTGAAGTTAAATAATCAAATATTCTAGAGATTATTGTTATTTATCTTTCTAGTTTTTTGTAGGAATTGATGATTTTTTTTTAAATTTAATGATTACTAAAAAATGGTATAACATCTTAATAGGAATAGATAATAAACTAAAAGGTATTCATGATCATGTTTTATCTAATTGTTCTTCATAATATAATGAATATAAATAAAAATCTTTTAAAAGTGCATAAGATTTGGCCGGTGAAAATACAAATATTATAGATAAATATATATACATTTTCATATAATTGGTTAAAAATGTGGAGAATTCATTCAAGATGATAGAATTATTTCATGATAATCTAAAATCACAATAGAATTATTTTAAATACTTTTTGATGCTCAATTATACGCATTGTGGTAGAGGTTAAGGAAGTATTGGTCAATTCAAGTTTAATTTGGACCAAAACAGCTAAAAAATCAACTTAAGGGACTAGATTCATGAATTTCCATAACATTGCGAATGGAAGTGGCTCAAAAAAGTTCCTGGACATACATAGTCTTAATGGTGACCTCTACGTTGTGTAAGACCAGTTCACAGAGTTCTATTTCATGGAAGTCACTGAATGTGTGGATCTTTGATGATAACCTTCACACAATGTAACTCTAGTTCATAGAACCCCATATGTTCAAGAAGAACATTAAAATTCATGAAACCATCCATATTTCATGAAACTAGTTCATTTTCCTATACTGGGCCAACAAATACCCCTATGTATGACTTTTAAGTGGAAAATACCTTTATGTTTTTGACAAAATATTTGAATTCAAGACACATAGAATATCCTTGAGAAAAAGAAGAGATGAACAACAAAAGGTATCCATTTCTCATGAATCCATAGTACATGTATTTTTGAGTACCAAAAACCATTGTGGAGATGCCATTCTCCTAGTTCCATAGCCTTTACATTGGATGAAATCCCATTGTGGGTCTTGTAGTTTTCTGAGATAACTCTATTCATGAAACCAACCCCATGGGATCGAAGAATTCACTACAGGGAAGGGAAACCATATTTCACAAAACATAATATTGACGAAACCACTAACCTCCGAAAAACCACTTTTGTAGCCTGAAACCTTTATGAAGACCCAACCTTCAAAAAACCCATCCTCTAAGCCTCCGTTCATCCAATACCATTTCATGAAATTTGAGTGTCTAAGGCCCCTATAATAGTCCAAGACTGATCTAACCACATTCTAAATCCCCTTCAAACCAGTACCACCTTCCGTTCATTCTATATTCTGAATATGCACCCTAATGAATTATACTCCTACTAATTGGTACCCTTGTGTTGGACCTCTTGATTTCCACTCATACATGTGAATTTCTATGCCATAATCCTCCCAAATTCACTTGAGAAGTGGATGCAGAACCCCTAAAGGTGTCACCATCTAGAGAAAAAAACATACATGTCTTGGTAGAAAATCTTTTTTATGGATCTCCATCATTACTTGATATAGATCCCCTCTATTTATGATCCCCATGAACATGTTAAATACAATATATAAAACTAATGAGCTCCATGTTGTTTTCATAAGATGTTAAACTACATGACAATATCCTCAACACATGATGTTAAACTATATCATTATCCCATGTTATAAACACATGAATCCCCATTAATAATTATAATTGGATTCCACTCCTCAAAATTTGTAAGATGTCACCCTATATAAAATAGATCTGGGTCCCCATCCATAGGATATCACCATTCTTCCAACACCCCACAACATCTTTGATTCATAAACCCCACATCATCCCTCATTGACTCACCTTCAGTGACACAAGTGTCCTTACTACATAGAGAGGTCCTGTCACATGACCTTAATCTATGGAAATCGAGGCATGTGAGTTTTGATTCTTGTTTACATACAAGGTAAATAGGGCTCATCAATTAGGTTCAATCCCAACAACATCCAAGTATGAATTCACACCCCTTGGTGGGACAACCTTCGACCAATATTAGTATGAAATCTTTCCTCCAGGGGGAATAATCCACCACCATCCATCTTTTAAATCCCCCCCCCCCTTGGGGAAACACTTCATCAAATGTAGGTGTAAAATATTCCCTCATTGGTACACACTCTATCACTATCCATGTATGAAATCTTCCCCCATGTGGACATAATACATCAAATCTATGTGTGAAATCTCCCCTGGAGGACACACCCCATAATTTCAATGTGTAAAATCTTCCTCTGTGGGGGGACATAGTCCACCATCCATGTGTGAAATATTCCCCCTTGGGGACACTCATCCACTCACATATCCCCACATTATGTTAAACTTGTTTCCAACCTTTCCCCACAAGATGTTACGCCTGCACCCAAACTGTCCCTATACCACATTAAACTTGTGATTCAATGAACTACATAAGCCATTAAAATTTTCTCCTGATCTAGAATCCTTATCCCATACAATAAAGAAGATATTTTTGAGTAAAATACTTAGATTAATTATTCCCCAAAAATCAATTACCTCATCATCAACATAGGATGACTTAGGTTCAATAGCTAAGAAACCTCACACATGAAATTACCTCTAAAGAGGAATACTTTATATCTTCCAAACCTATGAAAAATCTAGACATTCACAATGTGCCTAATGTTACTACATACTATTACCAAAGGATGATTTCCTATCTATAATAAGGCAGTATAATTTACCTGTTTCCACCTCAGGATGTCACCGAAAACAAGTTTCATGAACATTACATAAATCAATGAGGGAGAGGTGAAATACCTGACGAGATTCAAGGAGGGATCCATAAAATGAGGAAGCAAAATCCCATCATAACAATTTGAAAAATGATATTACATCGATGATTAAAGAAAAGGAAGATACTTATGTTTGGAAATTGGGAATCTGGGTAAACTAGTAGCGCACAAAATGTGCTGGCCCTTCTGAATGGTTCGAAAAAAATGGTGAACCCAATGTAAAACTATTCTACTTCAACTATTGGGACTAGTAGTGTTGGGGATCCATCATATTTTTATGTCACTGGATCCATATTTTTAGAACTCGATCCCACTACACAAGCAGTGGTCCCAACATGAAACTTTCCTATGACAAGGGTTAGATAGTTTTGGATATCCTTAGTTTGTGGAACCATCATCATGGATCCTTACTTTGTTTTGGTAATAATGAAAGCCATTATGTCATTGGGAATCATTTTCAAAAAATTTGAACTAACGGATGAATACATATTCCTTAGAAGACTCAAGGTATATGAACTCAAAAACATAATTCCAATAGTTTTCAGGGAAGGGGAAGAATTTATGTGTAAATACTTCCCAAATATATCCCCACCGCAACATCCACTACGCATTCATCAAATGGGCGAACATCCCCATATCACCCTCTGAGATCTTTCAGAAGAGGGTCATTGATTCATTTGTGGGTAGATACGATTTGGAAGGGGTTATTCCCACTAGGGATATAGCCAGACAATATCTTTAGGAATCAGTGGTTAAGTGAAACTACCTCCCCCATGGGTTGCATATGGGGAAACCTCCCCCCATTCCAATGACAAACCACTTTAGGAATCTCTCCCCAGAGCACTCTAACATCTCACTCCCCTCTTCCAAGGAGTAGTGGATTTTTGATACATGAATATAGAGTATACTACTAGGGATCTTTCCAGGATGGATTCAAAATAGAATCATCAATACCAACAATAACTCATCCCATAGGTAGATGAGCATGTTGTCTTCATACCCAATTTAGAATAGACTGTGCTGACACCAGGTGTAGACCTAGAACATTTGTTGACAAGGGGATTACTATCCAAATCCTATGGCCCCAACCACCATTATAATATCTCACCAGACCCATGAAACCAGTTAATAAGGATCTATATTTACCAACATAGTATTTACACCCCTGCTGACTCATAGGTAGTCTTGGTTGAATCTCTTAATTTTTGGTCCCCAAAAACCATTAAAATCCATATTGTGATGAAGAATACTAGTGTGGAGGTCCTCCCTACACCATAAAAAACTAATGCGGAGGTCCTCCTTGCACCACCAACAACCATAATTGAGGTCCTCCTGGTACTGAAGTCATTCCATTCTCTGAAAAAATGTCCTTGGAAAGGAGGTCAAACACCCATTATGGAGTTATCCCTGTAGTGTAGGCCATAACCAAAATTGAGAGAACTCAAGTGACTCTAAAAAGATCCTCGCTCAGGGAAGTCTTCTTCCATCAGAATCAGAACCCTAGGAAGCATATTATCATCATCAAGCTATCATACTCCAAATTAATGAATGATAATGGGGGTACATTAACCCCCACTGTCAGAATTAAGGGAAAATACATACAATTTAGGATAATGATCTTGGAATACGAGTTCCCCATGATCCCTATATATTTATATAGATACTTACAGGTGCAGGAAATTATGACATCATTCTAGGGAATCAAAGTGCAACCATCTCCATCACCTCATTTTACCTCCTCTTTAACTCTATGTAAGAAGTTTGAGAGATGTTATGGAATAGGCTAGATCTTTCAGATGATGGTGAGCACTCCAATGAAATTAAAGGGGAATCTAGTAACCTTTCAAATGAAGAAGTTTTAAATAAACCATCCTACATGGATATGATCTTGAAGTTAGATCCACCTCTAAGAGACATCCCAATGTGTAGTCGATATTTGACCTGTGCAGTTTCCCCTATCCTATTAGAGCAGTATAAAAGAAGGTTTGTGTCAGTGCTTGCACCCTTATCTCAACTCATACAAATTGATATTTTGGTTGAATAAGAGTATAAACCTTACCCTTAAATTGAATAACAGGTCCTATTGAAGCTTCTGGGATATGAATAACTATCGGTAGTGTTTTATTCACCTGTATCTCTAGATATTTTCATCCTAGAGGCCCGCACCATGAAATATGTAGTTGTTTTCTAGATTTTGTAGAACAAATTCCACCATTTTAGGACTATAATCCTTCTATCCATAAATCCATGAGCACCTTGATGCCATTCCCCAATAGTACAAGAGGATTGAGGTCACAAAAATTCTAAAATCCAAATATCCAAAGTTATATGGCTACTACTAGATTCAATAGTAATCATATGCTAAGAGCCTTTCCATGTTCTTCTATGTCATAGAAGATGAGTCTCCACATGTGCAGATCAAAGGATGGGGTCAGTATGCCACCTCCACTTCATCTCTATCCAATGGTAGTGATGAGAATATTAATCCATCACATCCACTTGGAGTGACTTTTCCTCCCTAACTACCACTATGGTAAATGTTTTCACCACTGACCTAACAAAGTATCTGAGAAATAGGGCCCCTGACATAGGGAATGGTTGGAAAAAACTATCTCAAGTGGTGATACAACACCAGGAACAACCTTGGAAGGAATATTCACTCAATAGATGAGATGGGAAATATGCCTCATAAGTCCCCCAATGATTCACAAATGCATTCCCACAGGTATGTTAACAAAGTAAAGGGACATTCTGATCCTACTGACCCATATGATTTTTCACTGAATGTAGAATGAGAAGCTTGAATAGACACATTTCACTAAGAGATAGAGGAATACAAAAGTATAACCACTGATCTTATTATCAAGCAGTGCATAAATCCTAGAAAAATCACAAGGGACCCTTCTCTTGTCCAATGGTGCAATCAGTCATCCTCAATCATATAACCTAATTTGAACCTCGTGTCCCCATGCACCAAACCATGGAAGAAGATGAGGGACACACAAAAAAACTAGGATATGATTCTCCCACCCAATATGAGTAGTGATATTATCATCCTCAAGATTAAGGCCATGTTTTTCCTTGATTTGATGATTCCGCTAATGCATTGGTGGTAATAAAACACTCCCTAATATGACATGATAGCTGATTTTTTTCCCATATAGTGGCTCTGGAAACAAGATATGTGGAAGTAATTCCTATAGGAAAGGTGTATCCAGAATGGGTGGATCATGTTTGAGAACCCCCAAAGTTTGGTAATCATAGATTCAAAAAGTTTAATGGGATGGGTGACCCGCAACAACATGTGGAACAATTTTCTTCAAGGTATATTCCAATGTTAGGGATTCAAGAATAGCAGGAAGATCCCAAGTTCTAATTATTCATCCAAACCATGGAAGGACCTGCATTTTTCATGTATTGTTAACTACTCATATGATCCATTTCTGGTTGAGAGTATCTATGTACATAGTTCCTCTATCAATTTAGATCCACATCATGCAAGAAAATAATCACCAAACACAATAAATGAATTTATAGTCTTGATGATGAACTCATTGAATTTTTCTCATGGAGGAAGGGATTAATGTACTCACTTGAGATGTCGATATCCTAGGAACACATAATTAAAATTTACATGTAGAATTTCATGAATGAGATACTCCCCCCCTCATATCACCGAACTATCTAGGCAAAAATCACGAGTTATCCTAAATGAATTAGTGTTTGGATGATTCCTTATATTAGAATAAATAATAATCTCACCCATTTCCCATTCAATATCCTGTGAGAAGGCCTTTAAAAGTAGAGAAATCCTAGATGATCCATGAAGAGAGCCCCATGCCAGTACACATAATTTTCCCTTTTCAAGGAGAGCATGGATGAGTGAAATCCTATTTGGTGTAGCCTTTTCAAGTAAAACCCATCATGGTGCAGCCTCATGGAAAAAAATATATTCAAAGGGAAAATGTGGCTTCTTCCCCTATTAGGGACAGGGTCCCAAGGAAACTTTTTTAGAAAGAAGAAACAAGACTTATTACTTCAATTAATAATATGTCCCGAGATTCTTCATATGTTACCTATAAAAGGTAATCCTGAGGTTCTAGAGTCTGAGAGACCTGAGGAGGTCAGACTCACTAATTGAAATGACCATTTCCCCTATCACAAAATCCCTGGACACAACATAAATGAATTATTTTATTCAATTAATGGATCCAATACACAGTAGATCCTGGCTTGATCATATTTGGGGACATTCTATAGCAGGTGAAACATGTCTGTAATAATTTTTGTAGTGACAATAAAGACTCTGACGAGTGGAAATAGGTTCCCAAATAGGAGACATAAATGTATGATAAATAATTGGATCATAAGATAGTTGTTCATACCCACGATAATATCTATTCCTTCTTGAGAAAGATATAAGCTCCTATGGTTTCCTTCCCTCTTATGACCACTACCTCCATATCTACATCATGTACTTCAAGGTATTGGAAGAACAGGCATCGATGACACAAGGGAAATCAATGTCCACTTCCATGCCAAATCATTCTCTCACTCTTGGCAACTTCATGCCTCCTAAATTGGGACATGTTCCATGGGTTTGACTACCCTTTAACTATTCCACATACATGGAGTAAGGGTATACCTTCATGAATTTCATTGTACTGTTAGACCACTTCACAACACCCAACATTGATGGATTACTTGCTGACCCATCAGTTTACTTCAAATGAAGCTATCAATGGAAACATATAAGAAATTCCAGAATACTGAATTCCTTGGATAGTTTTTCAAAACAAGATATTAAAGCTAATGAGGCTAGGAAGAAATACTTTCATAGGGATCAGAAAGCATAAGACTCTCGGTTCACACAGTTAAGTATGTCTAAATAGACAACTATATTAGTTAACCGTGCAACTTAGTCACAACCACATCATGGCTAACGAAAACCATCTCAGGCTTGAACTCACCTGATTGAAAGTCAATAATAGGTTTTTTAGAGTATACCATATTGTCAAAAAAATAATATTTCAAGCACTAGACAAGACTCAGTGGTTCAACCAATGACATCCTTTGTGCTCCATGCTAAGGAACACCCCTCCAAGGAAAGAATATTCCTCTAAAATGGAAGTGTGATGAGATAAATAATCTCTCAGGAATACCCAAAAGGAATTTAATTATTTAGAACCATTCATAATTAAAGATACTCCATGAATCCTGGTTTAATACCTGAAAATACCAGATTAGTTCAAGGATAAGGCAGCTTCTAATGAGTCCAACTGTGAACAGGAGGAAGAGTAATAGGAATGTCGAGCCTTTATCTCATTTTCAGGAGAAGATAAGGGAATCACCATTTAGCGGAAAAAATTGACCACAATATTTCACATATCAATATAATGGCGAGGTAACATAACAATACCTAGTGGACAATGGATTTAGGATTAACATCCGTCTGACCTAGATGATCTATAAGATGGGACTTATAGCAGAATACCTAACTCTATCCAAATTAAAAAATCACGAGGTTGATAAGATAGAGGAGAAACACTCAGAAATGAATTGGATAATGTCTCTATTTGGATTGGGGGGGGGGGGTGGGGTCTGAAATCAAGCACTAAATTTTTGGAGGCCTTGCTATATACTACCCACAATAAACTACTAGGAAGACCCTGGATTATTTTTCATTCAGAGGTCCACTCCTTCTACCACCAGTGACTCAAATAAAACATGACGGTAAATTAGGTGTACACTAAGGTGATACATCCCCCTTTGACTCATATAAGTCCCACTATATGGATGATAACTATAAAAAAAGGGAAGGTAATCGGGTCCATATTAATAGGGTTGGGTGCATCAATTCTACTAATGACCTAATTTTCACTACATCCTATTCCTATGTAGACTGAAAAGACCATTTTTTCCTCTTAATTCATCACTTACATCCCACAATTCCATACTTGGGGAGATATTTTTTCTCCAAGAAAAAAGTACTTTTATCTTTCCTCATACTCCAACAACAGATAGGTCTGACTAATACTAAAATACCATACTCTTGTGATGTATCAAGAAGTTCACCAAATGACCAATGATTGGTTGCACTACTGTATGTTATATAAAGATGTCTTGACGGGATGAAGGCCAACTCATCACCATTTAATCGATCAAGAGTGGACCCCACATCAAGAAACTTAATATAATTATATTAGAATATTATTTTCCCCCATATTCAATAGAATGATAACCCCTCATTTAGGATATATCTATCATATAAGGGACTAGTTCTCCCCCTATGTCAACTACCTTGAACAAACTGCATCCTCCGCCTGGTCCCTCTATCTCATATGATGAAGAGGAATTAGAAGATTCTCCTCCTGCATTGGATGAGGGAGTCTCCACCACTTTTTATGATTAAACCTAAGTGAACCTTGGTATTGAGTAAGATTAAAGGATGACAATTATCTGTGCATCCATGTACCCATAGGAGCAGTGTTAGTATGCATCCTTCCTAAGAAAACACCCTGATGTATTAAACATTAGGTATAATGAGATTCTAAGTCTTGACCCTGAGGTTTTAGTTCCTCACCTAGGTCACCAAGCGAGTCATAAAACGTTCAAACAACCTCTATGATAGAAGTACCCCACTCATGGTTCTATGGTTGAAGTCAAAGATGAAAACATTATTAAAGAATAAAATATCAAGGAGATCCAGTACCTCAGGTGGATATCCAATATTGTCCCATTATGGAAGAATAATTTGATGATCATGTTATGCATCAACTTATACAACATCAAACACAATTTTATAAATGATAACTTTCCACTTATAGTGACAAAGAAATTGATTGATGATATGGTTTGGTCATTCATAGATGGTTACTTTTGGTATAATATGATTTGAATGGCCCATGAGGATAAGGATTCGACCACCATTATAAAATTTGAAGGGACTTGCTGCTATCAGGTGATTCCTTTCAACTTGAAATTTTTTAGGTCCACTAACAAGTGGTTATACCCCCCATCTTTAAGATGATTCTAAAAACATTGGTGGAATGTTATGTGGATGATATGGTGGTAAAATAATGCTACTCTTAGGAGCATCTCCTGGATCTTGAGAAAGTGATCAACTTCCACAACCAAAGAAACATGATGATATACCCCATTAAGTGTGAATTTAGGGTTACCACTAGAAATTTTTAGGATTTTTCTTAAGACATATATGCATCAATATTAACCTCTATAAGATCATTTAAATAAATCATAAACCTGCCCCAATAAATATATGGAAGTAGTGAGATCTTTATGGTCAATTACACTACAATATATGATTTATTGAAAATATGGCTGGTAAGTGTAAGGCCTTATCAAGGATTATGATTAAAAAACATTTACCAGGGGTATTAGGAGTGCTAGACTACCTTTTACATCATCAACAAGTACTTACAAAATCCTCTGGTTCAGAAGCCTCCAATATCAATAATTCCTTTGGACCTCTACATAACAACTCTAAAATGGTCACTATGTAGAATTATATCCCATAAAATAAAGAGGGTTAGTAAATAGACTATACTATCTTATACACATGTTTATCAATAAAGATACTAGATATACCTCCATTGAGAAGAGTTTCCCCACGTTGTTTCTGGAACTAATGATTTTTTTGAATTATTAGTAGAATTAAAAAAACTGGTTTCATTATTATACCTGCTAAAGTATATCCTCAATCAAACAATGATGATAGGATGATAAACATGATGGGTGGAGATCCTCTAGATGTTTGATATAAAGTTGTTACCGAATAGGGATGTTATAGGTTAGGTGTTTACAGAGATCCTACCATGACATCCATCCTCTGAAGAACTACCCCTAGATGTTGAATTATCAGATGAATATATTCTTTTAGTGGATAATGTTTTACCATGTGGGTAGATGAATTCTGATAGTCCCTCCTATTGTCTAATTTTTAGAAGTCTCAAGGACCCTGATCATCATAGGGTAGGCCTGATAATCATCTTCATCACTCCAAAGAATGCCTTATTTCTATAATCTTTATTATTTTAGGAAGGATTCAAAAACAATGAGTAAGAGTATAATTCCCTTATTATTGGCCTCCAGCTGGACCTTGAGATTGATGTACCCTATTTACATATGAAAGGGAAACTCTGAGCTAGTCATCAAATAGATCCATGGTGACAATGTCGTTAAAAATATGAAGTTATTTCCCCTACTGGAATACACCCATTAGCTGATGGTGCAAATCCCTACCCAGCCAAAGGTGAAAAATTTCCCTCAGTTACATAATGGTCAAGAAGATGCATTAGAAGATTTAGTAGCATATCTTGCAGAACCTAACTGGGATTAACTGTTCATTTGGAACACCAACGGGTCATCACCTCTAGGACTTCAAATGATGGAAACCAATAGGTGAATTTTATAGCTACTAGTACTTATGTGATAGGATCCTCAAATTATACTATAGCTAATGAAAATCTTAATTTTTGGTATCCCCTTTTCAATTAACTCTTTTGTGGAATTATACCACCAGACCGAGCTGAGCATGAAATAATTTATCAATTTGTATTGTATTTTACCCTTTAGAGTGGGCCTAGCCTTGATAAAAACATATATAGATGTTTTTAGATGATATTATCTTCTTTTTCAACCTAGGTAATTAGATAAATAGGGGATATGAGGACCATGTTGAGTCTTGTTGTTTCCCATTATGCAAGATTGATTCTCTCCCACCAAATTCATAGACTGAGATACTTTTGGCCCAATATGATTTATGAATACATCGAGTTCACTAAGACATGTCATATGTGTTAGATCCATTATAACATCAGGAATCATAATTATGGGGCCATACCATCCAACCACAACTAGATAGTGAAGATTCATTTCGACAACATTAGACTTCTTCTCCAAATGGGTAGAATCTAGTCCCCACAAGGATGTCAATACCCGTTACATGATTGAGATAATGATCTCTTATATAATCCATCAATTTGGAGTGCCTCATGCTATTATCACAAACAAAGACACCAAATTTTTTGTTTTTGATATGAAGAAATTATTTGAAAGGTATGACATCCATTACAACCATACTTCTCACTACCATCCACATGTGAATGGGAATATTGTGTCATTCAACAAGACAATCTCTAACATCTTATAGAAAATGGTGGGCTAGAACAAAAATATTTTTCATGAAAAGCACCATAATACCATTTGGTCTTATCGAATGAAAAATCATAATTCCACACAGGTGACCCTATACTATAGAGTGTTTGGAACAATGGATGTCTTACCCATTGAGGTTCAATTTTTTTCACTCTGAATAGCTATTTATGGCCAACAGATTCCAAAAATAATGGAATAATTTCATATATATGAGTTGGTTATCTCAAGGAAAATATGATTTAGGACCTTCCTAACATAGAGAGGCTCCATAATATAATAAAAAGGGCATTCAAAAATAAGATTTACCTCCTCTCATTCCTGTTAGGTGACATGGAACTTTCTCTCAGAACAGGGATGTCACTCAGTAAAAAGCAACCAAAGATGGAGGCTAATTTGGAAGGACATTAAATTATCTATATGTTCTATTCTAATGGAGAATAATCTTTGTTCACCATGGAAGGATAGCATATCACACCTCCCACCAACAATAGGTTTTCCATGTAGTACATCACTTGAATCCCAATGGTCTATAATTTATGTCATTAGACTATTTGAAATAGGTCCAAACCCTACGACCTTAAACTAGGAGTCATGGTCAATGATATGAAGGCATTAAAAAAAGAAACCATGGTTTTATATCAATGAACATAAACTAACTTCATCCACTATAGTCTAAGAATTATGACCTTAATCTATTATCCTCCCTTATGGTTTATGATCTATGACCTTAAACAAGTAACAATCATAGTATAAGTTGTATGAGTTTAAACTAAAAAGACCAATTTCCTCAGTGAATTATATTAAATTAAAGACTCCAAATATGAATTAAATACATGATAACTTACATAAAAAAGTTTGGATGACTAGAAAATGACCATAGTGAATGATGTGAAATTGAAACCTTATCATATACAATAAACATAGGATTCATCAGAACCAAGTGTGCAGTGTCTAAAAAAATGTCCCTAGTGAACCAAATTAAACTGTGGTCTTACCCTATAAAATAAAAAAATATTCCTCACATACCATGTGTGAGATGAAAATAATGTTAACTTCCATAGAACATGATTATAATGTATACCCATACAACATGTCAAAAAAATGGGATTCCCCATAGAAACCATGGGATTCTTTAATTCCCATCATCAAAGAGGATATCCCCCACTTCCGACATCAGTCTCGAACCATGACACACCTCCAAAACATGTATAGATTGATTCCCATTCCTATGGGATATATAGAGACAACTATACCCCCTGTCTTTAGGTCCAACCACCAATTCATTATAAACCTCTCCCTATGTGGGGGTGGTGGGTGGGGGGTTAAGTTCACCAATATTTTTCCATTTGGACCCATATGTGGTCCAGAAATTATAAACATAATTTATTTGATTTTTGTGTCTAGGTATTTAAATGGAATGTGGGCCTATATCACTATTCTATCATGGTTGGTTTTACCACTTTAATACCACAAAAATACCCTTAAATAAGACACATTACCATTCCATGAATCATGTCTTTAAACAATTTTCCAAATCCCATCGGTACTAACTGAATGTCCTTAAGCTGCTAATTGAGAATCCTTATGTATGATTTTTAAACTATAGAACTTGTTTTCCATCCCCATAAGTGATTATTTCCACTTCTATTTTTGGTTCCGGTCCTCTTTCATGTTGAATTTCAGAACTACATGTGGCTAGATTCTCATTCTAATGGGATACATGGCAAGGCCTAGACCTTTAATGTTCGAGACTGGCCTCAATGAAAAAATATTTTGGTGTCTCCACATGGTCCAAACCATAATACCTTAAATAATGTGAAATTGGGTTCATGATTTCTCTTTATGGAGTGTAGCCTCTTTAGCTCCACTCATGATGGGTTTTATCTCTTTGGAACCCCATGAACATTCTCGATATACCCCCATGGTCCAAGATTCATGAAATAAAACTAGGATTATTTATGAATGAACAAATACCATAAACTATTTTTATAATCCTTTTGTCCCCATATTTTAATGGTCGTATTCACCACTAGTGTTTTAGCAAGACAATGCCCATTCTCTTTTTCATCGCATCCTCAATGGAGGGGATTGCACCTTTGGTATTAGTCTTATACCATGCCACATTCAAGAACAACTTGTGGCTCAATTAGAATTACCATGGGATACTTAGTCATTCCTAGATCTCATATAATGGGTACATCCCCCTTCATAGACCTATTACAAGGTACTTCATCCCTCAATAACATGACATCTAATTGTTTATAGTTTCTTGAGTTTTGTATGGGGGAGGGTTTCTATGTACCTACTTTAAGATCATGTTATCACTATTTCATGACAAAAAATACTCCTTAGGACACCCATAACAAATTGATTCAAGTGATTACACCTTAATCTAACATCTACACCTTTGGTCTGAGCTCTAATAAATTAAACTATTAGCATCAATATATTGAGTTATACGACTTTAAACTAAAAAAATCATCTTGAAAACATGATGTTAAATTGTAACCTTACCTAATATAAAATTGGGATTGCCCAGATGATAAATATGGGATGAAGAAAAACCAACATCCTTATCACATGACATTAAATAGCATTCTTAACTCATATAAAATAGGTATGCCTTGTATGATAAATTTTAGATTAACCAAAACCAATGTCTTCAACACATGATGTTAAACTATAACCTTTCCTGATATAAAACCAAGATACCTCAAATATTGAATATGTGATAACCGAAAAACCTATTTCCTCCACATATATATTTAAAATTTATTCTTACACAATATAAGACTAGTATGAATCATAATATGACATGATGAAATGTCCTCGACCGATAGGATATCACCCCACTAGTGGTGGAATCATACCACAATGCATTACATAACTATATGTGACTTGATTCTCATTTCCATGGGTTGCGTAGTGATACTCAGTTCTCTTATCTTGGTTACTTCCCTACCACCCACTCATTATGAGGTTATCCCCCTCTAGTCCAGGCTTGATCCTCTCCTACCGGCATGCTTATGCAGTGAATTTGATCATGTAGCGAGATAACTCCTAGGGCACTCATTATCCCATATAGGAAATTATCAACTTACTAATTTTTCACTTCACACATTCTTCGATCTAGATAATCATCATACTCATGATCTAAACAAGTTACCTAACCACCAAGGTTCCAGGACACAAGAGATCATCTGCCATCCCGATCTCAAACCATGAATGATCTTCAGTAATAAATAGAGGCTCCAATGTTTCAAACTTAGTCAATGGTCAATCACTCATTTTTTCACCACATCCATGAATGATACAGGTATATAATGTGTCTTTAAAATATGATCAAATATTATTTTCTAGTCATCGATCATTCCCCTTGTACTAACTAGGTATCAAAAGTGATGATCACCCTCACATGATTTGTCACTCACTTTTCCCCTTTGTTGTGTTATCCCTTATAAATATCGGTAAAAGCCTATCAAACCTTGTTTCTCACATTGAGAATGGATCATGTGGGATTAATAGTTAGGAGGGGAGTTCTTCTCGAGAAAGGTTAACATGCATATGTATCTGTTGGTCTGAACTCTATGACCTTAAAATAGGCATCCAATTACAAGCATCATGACTTTATACAATATGTAAGTTTTATTGGGGGTGTGTCATGTGTTTCCAAGACTCCTTATCCATCAATTCACATTGGTCCACCTTCCTTCCATTATATACAAACTCCTTGTATACACTCTCCCCTAGTACATACATTATGAACTCATACTATTTTCAATTGGTCTAGAATCCATGACCTTAAACTCGGAGCCTAGGTCTAAGAATCATGAACTTAAACTATGTGAAATATGTGTTTGGTATATTCTATGTGGAGGGGATTCCTAGGATCCTCAATCACATCCAGTTTACTCTCTTTTATTACACACACGGCCCACTGATACACACAACCATATGGTCTAAGAATCAATACAATAAATTGTGTGTGACTAGCACCGGATTATTTTTCTTCATGCGGGGCCTCCTAGGAACACTGTTACCATTAGTTGTGAACCCTAAAATGTCACAAAAACCATTATATAGAAAACATACTAGGTATAACCATTAATACCTTTAAATATATATAGAACCATGGTCAAAGATCTATGACCTCAATCTAAGAGTCATGGTCTGAGCATTATGGGCTTAAACTATTTTCAACCATATTTTCCTACCATTTTTAAAAATATATATTTAAAGATTATTTGTTGCATGGGTATAGCCTTAATCTAACAAAGGAAAGGGGTATAGATGTATTTCAGGTTGAAAACCAATATAAGAAACTTGAGAAAGTGTCAGACTCCCCAGTTCATGTTCCTCCCGTGACTTGGGGAAAAATAAAGGGACCAAAATAAAGAGGTAAAAATCCAGAAGAAACTCACTATGGACCAGAGAAAAATATCATGTGTTCTCTTTTAACCCAATAGTTTTGGAAAACGTTAAATCCAAATATTAATCAACCATTTCTCATGACCCCCTCTAGGGTAACCCCATTTTGTTTCCCTCTTATTCCCCCACCTCCATGGTAGCTTGGGTATTATTAATGTCAGTTCACACATCTAGACTATAAGATAGAAAATTGTTCCACAAGCATCCATATCAAACGACATCAAACTATAAAACACATTTTCTACACCATATTATGAGAAAAATTGTTTACATAGTCCTCAATATATGACATTAAACGAAATACACATTTTCCTCATTGCATGAAGTAAAACTATGGGGCATATTAGGACTTCTCAAAACGGAAATTTTACCCATTTAGTGTTGGTAACCAACCACATCATTAATGTTGTTAGATCATCACTCAGAATCCACGATGATGATCCATTTTGAAGATGTGTATGACCATTGTTCAGACTTATAGGCCTGCACAATATTCTTAAATATACAGTGGCATAATTCATATAGCGTTAAACACAATTATATTATTCAATATGTTCATCCCTATATTTTATGTCACCCTTGACTTGGATCCCTATACTCTTTCACATCTGAATGGGGCCTCTAGAAGTATGGTTTCTAGCTATAATTGACAACCTAACATCTTTGGTACATTCCCTAAAACACTTCTTATGAAATCTTTATACAGGTCCCATTTTTTGTACATCGTCAATGGTCGACCCTCATTTGTCTTTACCCATGACTAGCAAAACAATAATGGACTCCTTGTTTCAACCATGGTTAGTAGCTATCATCCATCGTCACACCACCACCATTGTATTCTATAACTTGTTTGTCATGATTCCCTCTATTCACCAACACTTTTTTTGGGTAGAATTAATTTCCCCTTGTATTACCCCATTTGTTCACTATGTCACATTAAAAAATAAATTTTTTCATATAGAGTGTCTCATGATTTATCCAGAACATTTTTATTCAAGACACTCATGTTGGTTGATAAAAAAATTTCAGACCTTGAGTGTTTGAACCTTTCTATGTACACTAATATAAATAAGAAAACTCTTATTTATTCATTATTTCCCACACCGATAATGAATCATGCGGTCTTACATATTCATTGTTACCTACCTTGTTAATATGATTAGAGATACAACAAAAACTAAGAATATTCAAAGTCATATGTAATTTGAACCAATCCTTCTAATATTTAGGATAGTCTTCCATATATTCGAGAATATCCTTTATTATAGAATAAGTTAGAATTTCTTTAAGGATTTCCCCTATACATCAACCTTTTGAGATCAACAAAATTATATAGAGTAGCATCTAGAGTCCACAACTGATCCACTAGATATTCTATCTCTTCTTTTGTGACAGGAGAAACCTCTTCATCCCTGATTCACAACCAATCATGTTCTTCCTATAACTCGAACACTAAAGAAACTACCTCTGCTACCTTAGCCTCATCCACCACTAACTGATCCCTTAGCTAGCTGATGATATCTTATTTACCAATTATGATGGACATATGTTCTTTCACCTACCATAATTGGAGGGAAACATACCCTTAATTTATCTAAAGATATTGAGTTCCCACAACCTTCTTCTTATTCTATACAAGACCAAATTTCCACCACTCATAACATGGATGCTTGATGAGAAAGTGTCCATATAGTTATTGGAGGCCTCTAGAGTCTACTCCAGTAGTCCCCATGCTGACTAACCAGTGGAAGAGAGACACCAACTAGTTTTGCAGGTCATCAATTGGAGTATGAGTGATGAAATTCCAAATTCTCCCCCACACCTTGCATTGGATGACTCAGTTATCCTAAAAAATTTCTAGGATAGAATCCTTAATGTCCTCAGTAATATTAGGATCGTATAGAGGGAAGAATTCCAAAATAACAGTGGTTAGGTCATTCATGGGTAGCTCCATGGGTATACTGAGCCCCAGGTCCATATGAAATGAATTATTCCTTAATTCCTCATCAGTAGATGGAGGCTCAGATGCCTCCTATATAACATTTGAAGTAGGATCAAGTATCATAGGAACCTTGATGACCTTTGCTAATGGCTCAATCTCAACCAAATTTACTAATGCCTTAGCTTCAGAAGATATCACCAATGGAAATATTTAGGTAGACGAAGCCTCTGTATCCTCCCAAACTACCTCAGTTGTTGGCATGATTTCTGCCTCATCCATAGACGATTCAGATCTCGAAACCACCTTATGTGAAAATTTTATTGTAATCTCATCCAACATATCCCCTTCAACCACTTACTTCAAATGAATTTCCACATCTGCCACTACTACCATGGGTTCAGACATCACAGTAGTTGGATAAGATCCAAATAGAATTTAAACTTCCATTTGAAACATAGGGTTATCATAGAATAACATAAGATGAAAAAAAGGAAATTTGAAAAGGAGAAAAAAATTACATATATAGTAAATCTCAGTGAGTATCTTAAAGATAATCATGCAAAATCTCCCTAGCGACGGTTCTTCCCTAGTGGTTTTCGTCATATTGGATGATGAAACCTCAGGCGTCGATTGGAAGTCTATGATGAAACAAAAAGGAAAGACTCCACACATTCCCCTTAAAGGTTTAAGGATCCATCTCCATTTATATAAGATTCATCATGAACCTCACCCTCCTCAATGCACATTTATTCTTTCACAAGTGAATAGGGAGTTAAACAACAATTCTAAAGGACACGTTATATTTAAGGAACACAAGATCAGATGATTTACCTGATCAAATATAGTATATATTTTCATAGAAGAATATTTATAGGAATAAATTACCTATAAATCCTCCACTAAACCCTCTTGAATAGGTTTACAGAAAATTATCTTACCTACTGATAGATCTTTAGATGTGTTCATGCCTAGAAACCCCTTCATGAAACTGGTCAATAGATGCATAGTACCCCAAGTTTAGATCAGGTACTCTATCTTCATAGTGTATTTAATTTATTTGGTGAGGTAAATATAGAAGGCTTCACTCTCATGAAAATTCCCAGTGAGGAATATCCCCTCATCTTGAAGACACTTCCATATTCTGTGGAGAGAGGTGATCTGATTATAGAATCCCTAACTCTCATAAGCATCGAGAAAGAAAACAACACTAGGAACATTTGTGAATTTAATTATATTCCTTTGACATTATAGGTTTACCCTATATAAGATCCCTAAGTGTCTGCCTTCCTCCTATATCCACATTACTAGAAGTTTTGATCATATTGATGCTCCCCTTCCTAATCCTTCTGCCTGTGGCCTGTCAGTAATTGATAGCTCAACAACTACTATTGTACCAACTAGATTGAACTTGCCTACATGGAGGGACCCACACACCAATATTCATTGACTATATGGGGTTTCCCCCTTATTTATCATCAATATTATTTCAAGGCCTCTGCATTTCCCCAGGATATGGTCTCTCCTAGCTTAGTTAATAATAATGGGTGATCCCATAAGTATAAATGTGTGATCGAAACTCATTCCTCCCATTCCCTTATTCATTATAAAACATTATCCAAATACATTAGAGGACCAAGGTTTGGATTTTGTTGCATATCTATTTGTGCACCCATTGGGTCAACCATTATAGGCATAAGAACTACTTTACAAACCGATGTGGGATGTACTAATCACATATTACTTTTTAGTCCACCCTCACCACCAATACCCCACCTCAAAAGTCCAGGATGTAAAATGACTTTTTAATGGTCCGTGTTCCATCATCAGTCATTAGACCCATGAGAAGAAGAAATATGGGGATGAGGAAGTGGTATTATAGCCCCATCCTTTATAGAAAATCAACCAAGCCAATTTTAATGGACTGAATCCCCACAATGTTGAGAATCAATGGCAATAATTTTATACTGGGAGTGTAGATAAGGTTTAGATACTCATATCACTCTATATGTATGGATACCCAACGATACAAAAAGTTGAAGGTCCCACACTCATGGAAAATATTCTCACCTAGGATGATATGAAAGAACACCTTATACAAAATTACCAATACCAGTACAACCATTTTATGTGCTTCCCCATCACTAGTACCACCACTAGAATTATGGTTATTGTCCACACCCCTATATGCGCATCCAACACTAAGAGAATCCTCCCATAGATCAACACAGTGATAAATAATTCTATCCTGACCACAGGAGCCTCATGATTTACAATTTATCCCCATAGTTGCATGTGTATTTTCTCCATAATCCTACAATATGAGTTCTCCTTTTCCTGATTGAACTCTATAGGTAATTGGAATGACCACATTGGTAGCCTATTCACTGATGAATTCCAAAAATATGAAAAACATTACATGAACATGATGTTCTTAATCCCTAGTTTGGGATCATTTGTTCCCTACACCAAACATAGTAACAAACTTTATATGGCTGGAAAATGCTACTGGTCTTCCCAGAAATTCTATGTGGTGAGGAATTCATCTTACATATCCCCTTGGATCAGGATCCAAAAAATATGATAATGATCCAACAAGACGATTCTGACCTCCGCATAGTGCAGATGAAATGTGTTGGTTCCCTAGGACCACCTTTTAAACAACTCCAACATGATGTGTAGGTGATAGTATATGTGAAATCCTTAGGACTATGTTTCCTCATAAAGCTCGAAATTATTTAGATATACCTCAAAATCATGGAAATACTAACATGCCCAATACACCCCTGACCATTCCTATATAAACCTTATACCCTTTCATAGGTCCCAACCCTTTTTACACCCCTTGAGAGGGTTCCATATGCATACCATGAGAATCATCTTATGATAAGGAGGAGATATCTCTACCTCTACATCCCACTCATTCATGTTTTTCAGATGGTTCCATAGAACATGAGTAGTGAAAGACACATGATCCTTCATGTTGTGGCATGCGATGACCCAGTTCCCCTAATACTATCCATGTTTTCTCATGAATGAGTTGGAAGGGTCATCCCAATCAATAGTAGAGATGTACACATCAACCCTCATTCAAAAAATTCATAATGGTAGCCTCTTTCATATAGTTTATTCCTTCTGAGAACCTTTCAGTAAAGAAGTGAGTGTGTTATAATCTGAGAAACTTCGAATGCTCTCTCTAGTCACGAGGTTCCAATCTACTTCCCCTAAATGTGTTTCCGTAACATCTTTACCCATATTGATTGTTGTTCATAGACTTTATAAAATGTTTTTGGTACTAGTTTGAAATGGTTTTTTGTGGTCGGGACTTCATGAAGGTCGAGTTTGTATATGTTTGAAGTCCATGGAAGTATGTTCATAGAAGTCTATTTGTGGAAGAACAATTTATACAGGATTAGAGTTTCTCAATTAGTGAGGATAGAGATCCAAAAATTCTCATGACGGTATCGAGTTTTAGGAAGAGAGAGAACATGACTATCATTCACAAAAATATTGTGGTCCCCCAAGGGACCACATCCCAATTTATAGGAATATGATCACACTGAGTTTCATGAGAAGGGATTTCCAATTGAAAATTTTCCATGGTTTATCCATAGAATAAAACCCTGATTTCCCTTATCATAACCCATTTTATGGGGAAGAATTTTTTAATTCTAGGATATGCATGTTACAGGATAGTTTGAAGAAGTAATCAATGGTTTGAAACAAATTTGGCCTAAATTGGGTCAATAATTCACTGAAGGGACAGGATATGTAAGGTTTTAGACCTTCTATAATAGATGTATCTCATTGAAGTCCCCAACTATAAATATATTTAATGGTAAACTCCATGTAATAGAATTTCTATTCTTGAAGGTCCATTTTGTAGAAGTTTCTACCCACACGAAGCATTGATGATAAAATTTTTTCAAGAAAACTATGGTGCATAGAACCACATCTATTTGTGAAGCTCATAAAGTATATTGAAGGCCCCTAGATTTCACCAAACTAGTGCCTCTGCCTCCGCTGGGGATATAAATACCACCAATGTATCAATTTTATAGGGAAGTAACCATTCATATTTAGGGAAATGATCTAAATTCATGATACTCAGAAGCAACATAAGTGAAAAAAGATATAGACCTCCATAGGTAGCTTTATTTTGTGAAACCACCTCCCATTTATTTTTTTAGACCTCAACTCGTGGTGGAGATTCATTTTGAGATGTTCTAGGTCATTTGTGTAGGAAGAATACCCTTTGTTTCCTTTGGGGGTACGAGATATATGTTTCATTCATGAAACTCACCCCTTGTGAACCAAGACATTACTACAAGTTTGGGTCACCCTATTTCATAAAACACACTCTTTTGTGAGACACATGATATCAATTAGACCCTTGGCCTTTTCAGATCCCAAAGTTTTGTGATGTTCTAACCTTTCCAAAACATATCCTCCAAGCCTCCATGTGATTCCTCCTTTCATTTTACACCCTTCCATTAATGTTTAGTGACCAAGGCCCCCATACAAATCCATGACTAGTCCAAACACCCTCCAAATATCTATAAAATCGATACTAAGTATTCTTCCTTTTACTTCTTTGATTAGGTACACTAATTCATTTTTTTCCTAAGAACTAGTACCCTAAAATTTTGCATCCTATTTTTCCACTCCTCCACGACAGTGTCTACACAATTCTCTACGTAGTTTCACATGATCAATGAATGTGTAAGACCTAATGTTGGAATTATCAAGGGAAATAGATTACCTATTATGTTAGAGAGTCCTCTTTATAGATATTTTTATATTCTTGATTCAGTTCCCCTCAGGGTATGAGCATAATCCATATATAGCATTGTTGGTCGGAGTAGATGAATCAAGAGGGGGGTTAATTGAGTATCTATAAAAATTTCTATTAAAAAATGTTTTTTAAAATTACATCCCCTATTAAAATAAAATCAAAGCTAGTTTGTAGTGGATTTATAAAATTCCTTAAGGTTCAATTCGTTTCTGAAATGATTGATTACTTATTAGCTATACTAATATAAAGATTAGTAAAACTTTTGAAAATAATATACTCATTCAAAACAGTTAGAAAACCTTTCTAAACTAACTATAAATGTTAATTTTATCATAATGTGAAAAATTAATATTAGATAAAAACACAAGACAAACAGGAAAGCAAATAAATCAAGAGGTTCAGTCTCAAGCTAAGACATAGTCCTCTCCATATGGTGATCACCTACCACCAAGCACTTTATATAAATAACATTTTGATCCACACCCTCGATAAAGGTTCACAATAGCACAGTAGGCTATCCTGGTCACACTTGACCTCTATCATAGTTAATTGTGGGATAATAATCAATCAGATCACACAAGATCACTCCAATAGTTCTATGTTGGATACAAGGGTAAAAGGGGATTGAGTGTGGGGATATTTTAGTTTCCTCCAGTTATGCTATAGAGACAGTGTGAGTGACAATAACAGAAACACACACTACTCAAATAGTAAAAATAATATCAAAAAAGTGTTATAAAAGAAGAATAGAGTTTAAAAATCATTGTGTGTTGTGAATTAAAGCTCATGACTCATTGGATGTAAGGAAAATGATTTTTGATCCCTCTACTAGATGTTGGATTCAGAACAGAGTATCACAGATTCTGTAATCTAGCTTCTAGGTGTGAAATGGTTTATCTCTTCTTTGTGAGGATGTTCAGCAAGATTCAGCAGGTTGTTGCTTGTAATATTAAACTCTTTGTCTACTC
This sequence comes from Viscum album, assembly GCA_963277665.1. NCBI lineage: Eukaryota > Viridiplantae > Streptophyta > Magnoliopsida > Santalales > Viscaceae > Viscum > Viscum album. Next base: position 833,564,404 of record OY728140.1, read on the forward strand.
ATGCTTTGAGTTCTTCTATTTGAAATATATTGAACATTCGCACAACCAGCCTTTTGTTTTTCTAGCAGGTTCAACATATATCATTTAAGGATGAGCGTGTAATCCTTTTATACTTCATGGTCTTGTAGGCATGAATATCTCCCCACATGCATGTTCCTCATACTGTCTATGGATAATCCTACGTAAAACATTAAATAATTTTATAAATATTATTTGGTCTAAATATGTATTTTATAAATAAATTTGAAATAATAAATTTGAAATAGTTATTTATGACTATCGGTGAGTCATTTTCATTAGCCTATCATCTTCAGTATGTTATCATCAATGCGTCATCATCGGTCTATTATCTTCGATCTATCATCTTGGGTGTGTTGAACATCGGTGTGTCGAAAATCAGTCTGTCGAACATTGGGGTGTCGAACATCATTGTGTCGAACATTGGTGGGTAGAAAATCGGTGTTTCCAACATCACTCTATCGAACATCAGTGTGTCGAACATCGGTGTGTGGAACATCGGTGTGTAGAATATCGGTGTGTCGAACAAAGTATCGGTACCCGAGTTTCTAAAAACTCATGAATTGTCTATCTTATAAGAAACAACACATGTAAAAATAAACTTGTAAACATAAAGATATATATATATATAGGTAATTGACTTATTGATTAATATAGTTCTGTATGACATAGTTAATTTACTTAGTGATATTAAATGGAATGACATAGTAGAATATGTAGATTGACATTATTTGTGATTATGAAAACTACTATATCATATAGGTTCCAACAATCTCCCCCTTTCTGGTAATCACAAATTATAGAATACGTGAAAATATAAAGAATAAAAATAACTAGACATATCTTACTACACTGAATGAGATTAATCAATATATCTAAATCCCTCCCTTGTTTGAGTTTTTAAAAACAATTCTCCCCCTCAATAAATTTATTATGATGATTACATGCCATGTGACCTATACCATAAATTCCCCGCTAGATAAATAATGTCTGCCTTTTATTCTTTTCTCCCCCTTTAGGTATTAGCAAAAAAATAAAAGAAAAAATTAAGGGGAGAAATATCATGAAAGAAAGACACCATAAAGTATTCCATTAAGAAGCAGAAGAGTACATTCCAAACAAAAGACAAAATCCCTATCAAAGATACAATCTTTCACTAAGTGTTTTGATATTGAAGAGATTTTTCATTTATCATAATGATCCGAAGTAGGAGGAGAAAGATTGATAGAGGCATAGGGAAGAGGTGGTCTGAAGATTACACCAGGAAAAGAAACACTTGTAGGGACATTGGCGGAAAGGCTAAGACTTCTTTCTAAAAACACTTGACCGGGGGATTTACCTTTAATGATCATTCAAATATGGGAAATAGTCTGAGAGAGAGTCATGGGAGCCGAAGGCCAAGAGGTAGCACAATAGAAGCATCAGGAGGAACCACAATTTCTTCATCTTTAACATATAGATATGTATTAAAGAGGATGATGAAATCATTGATGATTTCACCACTATATTGAATGACTTTGTCTAAGTCATCCTTATTATCCATAAATTTATTCAACAACAAGGTAAACTCTTTCAATTGAGTAAACTGCTTCTTGAATGCTTTTGTGATTGGAGGTATTCTATGATTTTCGGATAGAAACATGAAGATATTGATGAGATCATACTTGGTATAAATCTTAGTAAAGTACTTATACACTTTCTCTCTAATCTATTTATGAGCAGAAGAGGCTTCATTTGTGCACTTCCTGACCATATTGTACAAAAGGTCTGTATTTCTACGCACCTTTTCAAGATATTTTTTGTCTGAAACACTCTAAAGATGTCGGAGTTCCTCTCTCATAACAACCTTGAATGAATCTAAATCTGTAATGTCACCTTTCCCACTCCTTGAACTGGATGGGCCAGGTAACATTTTTCCAAGATCCTCTTTCAATTTTTTCAGATCTACTCTTAGTAGATGAGTCACCATGTTCTTAATAACATCTAGAAAACCACTCAATGAGGTCTTGAGGTCTGAGGTTAGATAATTTAGCTCATTTAGCATCCTTCTTACTTATTCTCTCAGTAGGGTATTATGACTAATGATGGTTTCTGCTGTAGTAATGGGATTTTTTTGATTCTCTTGGATCACTATCCTTTCAATCATTTCTTCATCTTCATCTGAAATACCTATTGATGTGGGGGAATTATTTATGGATGCAACTGAGGCTTTCAATGACTCACATATTTCATTTTTGAATTGTTCTAAATAATCCTTAGTGATAATGTCACTTGAACCTATTTTTTATACTAGCTTTACTTCTAGAGGTGCAAATGGTGGAATAGGTGCAATAGGTTTTTCTTCAGCTTGGGATTGTGGAGGAGGAGGAGAAGGCACCCTATCCTCATCCGATACAAATTCCAAAAAAAACATATAATGGATCATTATTCCACTCACGAGTACAGGTCCAGTCTCTTGGCTCAATAGTATGAATCTGGATCCTTATTCCTAGAGGAACAGGGACAACACCATCTTCATCAACTTCTTCATCCTATCCTCTAGCCATATTAACATTTCTACGTACATAAACCAACTGATATTTAGGTTCTACATGTGCTCCATCCACTTCAACTTATCCATGAAAGTCCTCAATTTGAGGCACTTGATCCATAGGTTCTTCCACATGGCCACCACCCATAAGTTCATTCAATTATTGAATGATTTATGGATTCTCAACATTAGGAAGGGGAGATCTATCCTCATGATCCGCATATCTATGATCAATAGGCTCATGTCCAAAAAGCTTAGGATCATCACCAGCTCCATGTACAGATTCCTCACTAGATCTTTCAACCACTTGTTGTCCCATTTTCAAAAAATCACTCACATTATCATCATTTCCTACTCCATCATCATCATCATCATCATCAGACTCCCCATCTGTTTCACTTACATAGACTTCAACTCCAGTAACCTCAGTCTCTTCCTCATCCTCATCACCTTATAAAGGTTCTCTTGAGGGTAAGTCTAAAGGTGGACTAGCAAGTCCATAAGACATGTCTTTGGAAATGTCAGCAATATTATGATCACTCCTATCATCAAAAGGAGATCCTTATTACCTTGGTTCCTCAGTCTCAGATTCCGCATCCAAATAAAAAGGTTCTTCTCCTGGTTTGAGAATTGAATCAACTTGATCCTTTGGTCTAGTAGAATGGTCAACTGAATTCAAATTTTCATAAAAACATTCCTCATCACCTACCTAGAATTTCTTCCAAGGGTTCCAAATGATTTTGATCATTTTACAAATAACTTTTGAAGGAAGAATCCAATACATGCACTTATCACTTAATCTCCATCTTCCACACAACCTATCCTTTTTAACATGGTAGAGATCATCCTTAGATAGTAAATACATGTTTCATTAATGGATGGATTTATCAAATCAGAGACATACACCCTTAGATACCTACATAGGTTCACTTTTATACCATGTTTCAATAGTTAGATTAGGGATACATCCTGATACTTCACAGTAGAGAAATATCCCTTACTTTAGCAGACTTTATGTAGTATATATAAAAAAATTAGTCTTACCACTCCCTCAAACTCACTTGAAATAGTCCTTCTAGATTCTCTATTTTGAGTCAGATCATTCAGAGAATCATCATACGAGAACAAATCAAAGGAATGTGGAATATTACTTGGATAAACAGCATATACATCTTCATGAGTCATCTCCAATAACTCTGCCCATTAATTAGATGAAAAATCTATTTTTCTTTCCCCTTACCACTGAATTCATCTTAGCTTCCTCAACTTCATCTAGGTATATCTTAAAATGTTGATAAAAGTCATGTACAAGTTGGTAATAATAAGGCTTTTCATTATTAGAGAACCTGCTTAGGAAACTTTGAGATTTTAGTAATCTTAATAAAAAAGACTTCATTGACAGAATCCATTCAGCAGATACTTATTTCTTAGCCATAACCACTCGTCTTTCCATGCACAGTTTTGCAGCCCCACTTGACTCACCCTTATGACCTTTAACATATGTTGATTTTCTTAGATATTACATAGTGCGTGTGTTCCTTGATATTTTGAGGTTTTGTATTCCAATAGAGTTGAGAGGATGACGGTGAAGAGATAGAGTGAAAAAGAGTAGAAGGCTTTATGGAAGAGGGATGGTAAAAGGCCGGGATGGATCATACTTAGTATATAATTTTGGGACTGTAAATCGTAAATTATAAAATTTAAATGAAAAAAAAGAATAATAAAACAGTGTCATTTTATTTAAGACAAACATAATTAAAAAAGAAACCATAAATACATTGGTGTTATTGAATCAGTTTTACATGATCGGGTTTAGGGATCAGTTTCATAAGATAAGTTTCATGGATTAGTTTCACAAGATCAGTTTTAGGGATTTGTTTCACAAGATCAGTGTTAGGGATCAGTTTCACAAGATCGCTTTCACAAGATCAGGTTCACGGATCGATTTCACAAGATCGGATTTAAGGATCGATTTCACAAGACTAGTTTCAAGGATCAGTTTTACAAGATCGTTTTCTGGGATCGGTTTCACAAGATCAATTTCAAGGATCAGTTTCATGAGATCTGTTTCAAGGATCTTCTTCATGAGATGAGTTTCATGGATCAGCTTCATGAGATTGGTTTCAAGGATCAGTTTCAAGGATCTGTTTAATGAGATCTATTTCAAGGATCAGTTTCATGAGATTTGTCTCAAGGATCAGTTTCATGAGATCAGTTTTAGGGATCAGTTTCAGGAGATCAATTTCAAGGATCAGTTTCATGCGATCAGTTTCAAGGATCAGTTTCATGAGATCGGTTTCAAGGAATAGTTTCATGAGATCAGTTTAAAGGATCAATTTCATGAGATCATATATATTTATCATTCCTAGTTTATATATGATGTAGTTCATCCTCTTATAGTTTAAGGGTTTAGTGAATATATCAACAAGATGATGTTCAGTCCCAATAAACTCAAGAGTTATATAACTTTTTTGATAATGATCCCTCCAAAAGTGATGTATTACATAATTATTATTTGTTCTATAATGAAAAATGGGATTCGTAAAAATTTTAATAGAACTTGTGTTTTCACAGTTTATGGGGATATGTGTGAATTGAAATCCATAGTCTAATAAGGTGTGTTTCATCCACAAAATTTGTGCACAACAACTACCAGCAGTAATGTATTCTTCTTCAGTAGTTGATAATTTACCTAAATTTTGATTTTTACTACACCATGATATTATAGACTTTCCCAAAAAGTAACATGTTCTTGAGAAACTATTTTAATATAACTTACATCCACCAAAATCAGCATCTGAATAGCTAAATAAATAAAAATGATGTCTTTTAGGATAGAATAATCCTAAGTTAGTTGTATACTTGAGGTATTTGAAAAATATTTTAGCAACATTTAGATGTTAATGTTTTTGGTTTTACTGAAATATTTCACTCATACAAACCCTGAACATAATATCTGGACAACTAGCAGTGAAGTATAGAAAACTCCCAATCATTCCTCTGTAAGTAGTTTGATCAACTAATTTTCCATTTTTATCAATATCTAACTTACTTGTAGAGCTCGTAGGGGTTTCAATGCTATTAATTCTATCAAATCCATATCTTTTCAAAATATATTTATTGTACTTAGTTTGATTTAAAATAATACCTTATTTATTTTGAAATATTTGAAATCCAAGAAAATATTTAAGTTAACCCATTAAACTCATTTCAAACTCTCTTTTCATTATGTTTAAAAAATAATTACATAAATAATTATTTGAAGATCCAAAGATAATATCATCAAAAAATATTTGGGCTATTAAAACATCTTTTTATAAATAAAGTAGGATCTTTAAGTCCTTTTATAAAGCCTTTAGAAATAAGAAAATTACTCAAATTTTCATACCAAGCTCTTGGAGCTTGTTTCAAACCGTATAATGCATTAGATAATTTGAACACATGATTTGGAAAGTGTAGATTTGTAAAACATGGGGGTTGTTAAACAATAACATCCTCAACTATATAACCATTTAAGAATTCACTTTTGACATCCATTTGATAATGTTTAAAATCCATGTGTGCTGCATAGGCAAGTAATATCCTAATTGCTTCTTGTTTAGCTACTAGTGAAAAGGTCTCTTAATAATCAATTCCCTATTCTTGATTATATTCTTTTGAAACTAGTCTAGATTTTTTTGAACTATATTTCTAGATTTAACTACTTTATTTCTGAACACCCAATTGGTTCCAATGGTTAGAGTATCCTTCAGTCTATCTACAATTTTCTGAACATTATTTCTTTCAAACTGATTATGTTCTTCTTGCATGTCCATTACCCAAAATTCATCATTGATCACATCATTGATATTTTTATGTTCAAGCTATGGAAAAAAAGATTGATGTTCAACCTGGTTTCTCAAGGAAGCTCTTGTTTGTGTTCCTATATCTAAATCCCCAACAACATCATTTTGGGGATGATTCTTAAGCTTCCTAGTTGGTCTTGAGAAGGTAGGACATGATATTTTAGGTGGGTATAGTTGATCTGGTTCACTACTGTTAGGATCTAGAGAATTTCTTGAATTAGAAGATTTCACTGATTCCTTCACATGATGATTTGAGGTTTTATCATTAATGACCATATTTGACATATCATCTTCAATATTTTCTAGTCAGGTCTTGGGCTCATGTGGATCAACGTCATCAATCTTGATATGTATAGATTCCTCCACAAATTTTGTTTTCTTTTTAAAGAATCTATAGGAATTACTTGATGTAGAATATCCATGACATATTAGTTCATCACTTTTGGATGAAAATTTATCAAAATTATCTTTAGTGTTCAGAAAATAAACTTTACATCCTAACACAATAAAATAACCTACTTTGGGTTTCCTATTATTCCAAAACTCTTAAAGAGTTTTCTTAAGGTTGGGACTGATTATGACTCAGTTAATAATGAAACAAGTTATATTAACTACTTCAATATAGAAATAAATGGGTGGATCATATTCATTAAGCATAGTTCGAGAAATTTCCTATAAGGTTCTATTCCTTCTTTCTACCACACCATTCTGTTGACGTATCCTAGGATTAGTGAAGTTATGATTATAGGAATTTTGTGAGCAGAAAGATTCAAAATCTTGATTCAAAAACTCATGACCATCATCACTTCATAAGGATTTAATCTTTAGTCCACTAAGATTTTCTACATTCCTTTAATACATGGTAAAGTGTGAAGAAGCTTCTCTTTTGTGAACTAGAAAAAAGGTCCAGGTGTACCTGGAGAAATCATCTACGAGAAAACAAACACAGTGATTCCCATTGAGACTCGAAACTCTAGATGGTCCAAACAAGTATATGTAAACCAACTCGAGAGGATGAGAAGTAGTTACTTATTTCTTTGGTTTGAAAGAGTTTTTATATTTATTTCATTTCTAAAAAATATTATAGACTTTATTATTTGGAAACTCTAATTTGGGGAAGTCTTTAACTAAACCTTTTCGAGTTAACTTCCTAAAAGAGTGTGTGTTGAATTGTCCATGTCTTCTATGCCAGATTGAGGACTCTTTGTGAAAGGCATTTAGACATGAGACATTCTGTGAGGCTAGCATGTTTAGATTTATAGCATTTACATTTTCATTTCTAAAATAAGTTAATACTATGTTACTTTTGGCATAAAAAACATTTCATGAATCATATTTAAATTTAACATTAAAAACATCATCACACAATTGAGATATGCTGAGCATGTTATACTTTAATTCACCATCATTAAGTAAATTATAAATTGAGATAGAGTTAGAGTTATCAATCTAGCATAGGCCGATGATTTTTTCATTACCATTGTCACTAAATGTGACATGTCCTCCATCAATCATGATAAGACATTTAAATATTGAAAAATTTATTGTTATATGTCTTTAACACCCACTGTCCATGTACCAAATATTTCTATAGGATCTATTTAGATAGTTTACCTATAAAACAGTTAATCCAAGAAAGAACTTTGGTACCCATATTTTTCTAGGTCCAAATTCATTAGTAATAGAAGATTTAGTAACCCAAAACCATCTTATGGGGTTCTTATATGAAGAATATAAAGTGTCTGAAAAGTAATCTCTGTTCGGTCTTAAAGAATTAGATGCAATAAAATAATTCATGGAACTTGAACTTACGTGAAATTCTATTTTTTGAAAAAGGTATCAGATTTTCTAGAGCGAGTTACAAAATGTGATTTGGATAAATTCATTTGACCTTGTCGATATATGATCCTATAAGTATACTTAGGATCTATTTTATTACCAAGAATTTGATTGAGATTATATTCACCCTTAGTAAACATTTATTTGCATTTCATCAATTACGAAATAGTCATTTTTAACTCATTGTTCTCCTTGAGAAGTTGTTCATTTTTCTCTTTTTCATTTGTAAGTTTAGATTTAACAGTCACAATAAGATCATACTATTTCTTAAGAGATTTATACTGATCATTAAACTCATTACATGTTTCTTCTAACATGTTCCAATATTCCAATAATTTTCCACTTTTCATATTCTCAGATTCACTTTCAAAATAATAAGAATTGTGTATAGGAGAGTCTATGGTTACCTCATTTGTGTTTTTCATAAAACAAATATTATCCATATCAACATTCCCATTATGAGAAGAGACAGATTCACTTGAGCTGTCCTTGGAGGCACTCTAGTTGGCCTTCAATGCTTTCTTATACCTTCTATCCATATTTTCATACTTTTTATTTTATTTCATCTTTGGAAAATCAACCTTCACATGTCCTTTCTAATTACATTCGTAGCAAATTATCTCTTCTGATTTTTCATTTTCTTTCAATCCTTTTTCCAATTTCCCTTGTTATCATAGTTTACCTTGTAATTTGGATTTTATAAAAACATATTTTTCCTATAAAATTTTATGAATCTTCTATCCAACAGGGCCATTTCTTCATCACTATCTTAAGCTACTTCATCACTACTTGAGCTTTCAATTGCAGTTTTAATTTTCTCTTTGTCTTTACTTTTTGAAGAAATTTTCTTGAAAACTACTTACTTTCATTTTGGTTCATCCTCTTCTTGATTTACCTCTAATTCCTCTTCATACATTATTAATTTTACAATCAATTATTTCATTGTAATCTTATCAATAAAACACGATTCTCTAATAGACAGAGACGTTCTGTGCCATATTTCCAGTAAGCATCACAGAATTCACATAATCTTCTCTTTGGATATTACTTCTCTTCATAAAGAAATCATGGTGTTCACTATTTCATTTAACATGAGATAAATATTCAAAATAAACTCATCAGGCTTTATTCCTAAGATAGAATATTTAATAGTATAAGTACTCAATCTCATTTCTTTAACATTAGATGTTCCCTCATGAGAAACAGATAGAGTTTCCCAAATCCCATGTACAATTTTACAAACAAATATACTGTTAAACTCTTCATCTCCTAGTGAACAGTATATAGAATCCATTTCTTTACAATTATTGTTATAGGAGGTCTTGGTAGGTTCATATCAAGTGTTTCTAATTGTTTCAGGAATTTAATATTTACTTTCAATAGTAGTCCAAATTTGAAATCACATTCTTTCTAGATGTATTTTCATCTTAAGCTTCCACTGATCATAATTAGTTCCATTATATAAAGGCGGTCTATTGGTATCATCCCCTTATAATCTATTTTCTATGATACAGATTGTAAAATAATTTCAAAGTGATAAATATTTAGAAATAACAGAATTTTTGAGATCATTGAAAAACAACTATTATCATAGTTGACAAGATTTGAAACCTGACAATAATTTTTTAAGATCCTTTGATACCAAATGTTGGTCGGAGTAGATGACTCAAGAGGGGTTTGAATTGAGTATCTATAAATTTTTTTGTTAAAATGGTACTTTAAAATAAAATCCCCTATTAAGAAAAAATCAATGTCAGTTTGTATAGGATTTATAAAAGTCTAAATGGTTCAATTAGTTTCTCAGAACATTGATTAGTTCCCAGCTTTACCAATCTAAAGATTAGTCAATCTTTTAAAACTAATGTAATATTTCAAAATATATATAAACACTTGCTAAACTAACTATCAAATTTCAGTTTATCTTAATGTGAAAAATGCATATCAAATTAAACCATAATACAAACAACAAAACAGATAAAATAATAGGTTTATTCTCAAGCTGAGACATAGTCCCCTCTAGTTGGTGATCACCTCCAACCAACAAGTTTTTATTAATAAAATTATTATCCAAACCCTAGATCAGGTTCACAATAGCACACTCAGTTGTCCAGGTCAAACATAACCTCTACCACAGTTATTCGTGGGAAAAAAATCAAGCAGATCACATAGGATATTTTCCACAGTTCTACGTGGGATAAAATAGTAAAAAAGGGATTGAGTGTGGGGATATTTTAGTATCCTTTAGTTATTCTCAGGAGACGGTGTGTGTGACTCAAAAAAGACACGCAAATATCAAATAGGAAACACAATTTCACAATAGAGTTATATAAGAAGAATATTGTTTAGAAATCTATGTGTTGTGCAGTAAAGCTATAGACTCATTGGATGTAGAGAAGATGATATTTGAGCCCTCTTCTAGAAGTTAGATTTAGAAAATAGTATCACAGTTTCTAGAATATATCTTACAGGTGTGGAAAGTTTCAGCTCTTCTTTATGAGGATGTTCAGAAAGCTTTAGTTGGTTGTTTCTTGTAATATTAACAACCTTTAGTACTCAAACTTCGAGTAATTTTATTTTCAATATATTACAAATTTGCAGAACCAGCCTTTTGTTTTTATAGCCAGTTCAGTGTCTTTCATTTTAGTATGTCCATGTAATCCTTTTATACTTCAAGGTCTTGTAGGCATGAAGATCTCCCCATGTGCATATACCTCGTACTGTCTACAGATAATTATAAAAACCACATTAAATAATGTCAGAAACATTAATTTGTCTAAATATAAACGTTAGAAATAAATTTGAATTAATAATTTTGAAACAGTTATTCATGACTATTGGTGAGTCATTTTCATCAGTCTATCCTCTTTGTTCTGTTAGCATCTGTGTGTTAGCATCAGTCTTTTATCTTCGATCTTTCATTTTTGGTTAGTCGAACATCAGTGTGTTGAAAATCGGTGTGTCGAACATAGGGGTGTCGAACATCGGTGTGTCGAACATCAGTGTTTCAAACATTGGTGTGTCAAAATTCACTGATTCAAACAAATTATCGGTGCTAGGGACGCTAAAAAGCTCATGAATTTTCTGTCTTATATGAAAAAACACATGTAAAAACACACTTTCAAACATATATATATATATAGGCTATTGACTTATTGGAGTATGTAGTTTTGTATGGAATAATTTATTTACATAGATATATTAAATGGAATGACATAGAAGAATCTATAGATAGAAATTATTTGTGATTACTAAAACTAATGTATCGTATAGGTTCAAAAAAGCTTGAAAGGCATAAAATCATCATGGTGCAAATCCTAGTCATACAATTTTTAACTGAATGAAAATAACCCCACCACATGATGTTAAATTGGATCCTTAACCTATGTGATAAACATATGATTCCCTAAATATTTCATCATGGAATTCCACTCATTCCCTATTTGGGATGTCACCATACATCAAAAACCTCTAGGTCCCCCTTTATGGGATAGAACTATTATTTCATCACCCCTGGGAAACTTTGTTGCGTAAACCCCTCACCAGTCCTCATTTATGCTCTTTTTTGAAACCGAGAATCCTTACCACATGATGTTAACTGCATTGATTGGTACTATAATACAAACATAAACTATAATAATCATACTAAATGGGGCTTTATCCATATTTACTTGTATGGTACATAAGAAACCCCTATGAGGTTCAATCCCATGAACATCCAAGTGTGAAACCATCCCCTAGGGGGAGACACACTCCGACTAATACATGTGTGAAATCTCCCCTTACGGGGACACACTTCATCACCATACAATTGTGAAATATCCCCCTTGGGGACACACTCAATCAAATCCAATAGGGAAATATTTCACCCTTTGGGAAAGACTCCGTCACCATCCAAGTATGAAGTCTCCCCTAGATACATAGTCCATTAGATCAATATGTGAAATCCTCTCCCTTAGGGGAACACTCCATCCAATCTACATGTGAAATATTTCCCCTATGGGGGAAAATATCCACCATCCATGTGTGTAATCATCACCCCAAAAGACAAACTCAACCACCCACCCATTCTCACATGGGGTTATAAGTACAACCAACCTATCCGTGAAGGATGTTGAACTTATTCCCAACATGAACCCACATGTTGCTGAACAGGTTCCCAAATTTTACTTGCAAGATGTTAAACCTTGACCTGATAGTCTCTACAAGATTTTAAACATGTTACATGATCCAAAATCCCTACCCTTTTCAATAAACATGGGATTACTGAAGTAAAATACTTATGAATTACTCCCTTATAAATATCTACCTTGTGATCAACATGATATGCCTTTGGATTCATGCCTTATGTGCCTCACACATGAGATTCCCTAAAAAATGAAAGTATTGATAATGGAATATCAGTTGGTGTACCAGTGAAGGTGAAAATTGCCGAGATTGATCCCCAAACTTTTTAAGAGGAGATATTTACTCTTTTGTTTGGAGTACAATAGGAAGAACTTGCTTTCAATATGATTAATTCAGATATTAATGAGGAACTGAACATTGATTCTAATGATACTGTTAATAGATTTCCCTACTATAGTCCAACACTGATGAACACCCTTCCTCCTAACCCCACTCAACACATGAATGAGGCAACTTTATCAAAGGAAGAGAGTAGAAATAACTCTGGAAATCAAGGCATTCAATCTGAGGAAGTGTCTAAAAGAAAAAAATGGAGATGATGGCAAGGACTGAACTAAATGCACACCTGCAAAGAATACTTCAGTCTTCAAGAAGGAGGATATGAGACGGTCTGGGTGGCATAAGACCCCATTGACTTGGGAAAAAGGGGGTTATAACCCCAAACTCAAGTCAAAATGAAGGAACTCTTTTGGAATTTTCCAGGATTGGCCAACCCTGACATTACATGTTCCCTTAGGATTCTAATAAGCACTCATAAACCTGACATTCTTGGCATTTCTGAGCTTAAGACCAGGTAGCACAATAATAATTCTCTTCTCCAAGGAAAGGGTTATTCAATGTTTGGTTCTAATCAAGATTCTAATTATGACAGATTATGGATCTTTGTTCATAAAAATGTGGTTAACCATCTTATTATTTCTGATAATGAACAGGCCCTCTCATGTAGATTTACTTACTATGGCAGAAACAAGCTATGTTCGATGCTTTATGCCTCCATCAACTATATTAATAGAAGATATTTATGGAGTCATCATAAAAATATGTCTTCTTCCATCTTGGAACCATGGATTATCCAAGGTGATTTCAATGCAATACTACATGAAGAGGAAAAGCTCAGGTATGTTACAAGTACCACTTCCATCATGGATTTCAGAGCTTTTATTGAAGATTCTAATCTGACCGAAATTTATTTGTTGGGAGCCATGTATACCTGGTACAGAAAGCATATGAATGGAATGAGAGCAAGCATAATTGACCGTTCTTTTTTTAACATCCATATGCTCGAGGATTGGAAAACCATTTCATGTGTTACTCTTTCACGGCATAATTCAGATCATCATCCAATTCTGATTGACCTCATTGATGAGAAGGAAACATTGCCTCTTACTTTTAGGTTTAACAATTCTTGGACCACCATAATAGATTGATCCCAGATTGTTAGAGATACGTGGGTCCTGAAAGACTACAATCACAATCCACTTACTTGTGTTTTCAAGCTTTGGGTCCTTAAGAAGAGAACGAATCATTGGAGAAAAAATAAGTTCATCCTCTTTGATTACTAAATTGATTCTCTTGTAACAACTCTTCATCAGATTCAAGAATCATTTACACTCAACAATTTCCCTAGAAATGATGACCATGAAAAGAAATATTCCTCTAAGCTCCAGAAACTCATTATGCTCATGGAGAACATTTAGAGATATTTTTTCAAAGTCAAGTGGCTTAATGATAGTGATAGGAATACCAAATTTTTTAATTCCCTTCAACAAGATAAAAGAGTCAACATGCCTCTATCTCTTCTGAAGGATGGAGACTCTATAATTGATGACAGAAAGTGTCTCTCAAATCACATTGTCTCCTTTTATTTGAATCTATTTAACGGCCCCACAAGAAATAAATCTTTGATTGATGGAATTAACCCAAATCTGGTCACTGATACTGAAAAAATTTCTCTTATCTAAACACCCACAGATATTGATATCAGGGAAGATGTTTTTGGTCTTAAAAAGGAAAGCTTGCAAGGGTAGGATGGTTTCACTAATTATTTCTTCCAATTCTATTGGGAGGTCATTCAAGAAGATGTCTGTAGAATGGATAGGCATTTCTTCACAGAAGGATCTTACACTCAAGGCTTTAATGCTCAGTCCATTGTATTAATTACTAAGGTTGATAATGAAAGTGATATTGTTCAGTTCTGTACTATTTCTCTCATCAATACTATCCACAAGATCTTCACCAAAATTCTTGATATTCTCATTTCATCTATTTCTCAGAGAACTATCTTATGGAACCAGTTTGGTTATATCAAAGGAAGGAGAATTCATGATTGCCTTATAAATTCCTTTGAAGGTATTAATTTCCTTCAAAAGACCACTAGGGGTGGAAACATTTCTCTAAATCTTGATATTAAGAAGTCCTTGACACAATTGAATGGGGATTCATTGGATGAATTCTGCAAGAGATTGGATTCTACAATAGATTAATTCACTGGGTGCATGCTCTGATCAGTTCTGTCCATATTTCTATTTTGATTAATGGGGCTCTGGAAGATTATATTAAATGTTCTAGAGGAGTGAGGTAGGGGGACCCTTTGTCTGATATTTTTTTTTTCAATTTTTGAGGATTATCTCAGTCGTCTTATCCTTGATCGAGTTAACAAAGGAGAGATCAAAACAATCTGTGTTGCCTGAGGTATTTCTGCCCCATCACATATCCTTTTTGCTGAAGATATCATTATGTTTATCCGTTGGGATAGAAGGAAACTTAAAAATATCATGATAATTCTTCTTCATTATGAAAAAGCTTCAGCTCAAGAAGTCAGTTGGGGAAAGTTGTTCATTTTCTTTTAGAATAATATCTCGGCCTCATGAAAGAAAAGCATGGTTCATGAGTTTGGAATAAGGGAGGGCTCCATTCCTTTAATTTACCATGGAGTTTCAATGTTTCTTGGAAAACCCAACACCTCTTATTTTCTGACATTGTGGGAAAAGTTAAAAGAACTCTCACCACCTGGAAGGGTATGTCACTCTCAATGACAGGGAGAATCTTTCTGGTTAAGCATGTGATTGTATCTAAGATTGTTTACTCTTTCATGGTGTACTCCTGGCCGACCTCTAACCTAAAAAATATCAATACAGTCATGAGGAACTTTATGTGGAGTGTAAGTATTCTTGAATGAACAGCTCCATGGAAGACTTGCTTCTTGCCACAGAGCATGGGAGGCCTCAGAATTAAAAACAATAATCTCTTCATCCAATCTCTTCAAGCTCATTTTTTTGGAGTCTCATCCATGATAAATCTGATTCCCTAAATTTCATCAGATAAAAAATTCTAAGAAGGCTGATTGTAGGTAATATGAATTACATACAATCCTTGATTTGGCCAGGTCTCAAAAAAACATTCCATAAGGTTACAATACAGTCACACTGGTTAGTCAGTAAGAACTCCTCCATCAAATTATGGAGAGATAACTAGACTGGTACCCCACTGATTGATAGTGTTGAGATTCAAGAAATTTTTATAAATCAAAATGTCACTATTAGAGACCTTCTTGAGCAGTATCATCAACATCTATCTCAAATTGAAAACATTGTCTCCTCCTATGACTTTCTGGATGCAGATGAAATTCTTATTTGGGAACCGAGATCTAATGGAATGATGAACTCCAAATTTTTCTATAATAATATTTTTCAAGGTAACGGTAATGGAGCTGTGAATTGCAATAAAAAATGGTTGCTTTCATCTCATGCCACTATCCTCTGGCGCCTCAATCAAAATAAAATTCCAGTGGACACTAATCTACAGCGTGTTGGGATCCCCCTATCCTCCAGATGCAACCTCTGTCATCAGAACTATGATGATGTTAATCACTTGTTCTTGTCATGTAAAACAAGAGATTCTCTCGGGAATAGGGGTTCTACCTAGTTTGAGATTAATCCTCCGCATGTGAATAACATCGAAGCTCTTTTGCTGCTTCTCCAACAGATTCAATTATCCAAACAGGTGCATATTAGTTTCCATGATGCATGCGCTGAATTCATTCATGTCCTATGGGAGTGCAGAAATCAAGCCCAATACACAAATTCAAGAATTAATCATGGGGTTTTCTTTCTCAAATTATGTTGGCAGTTCAACAAGAAAATATTTCACATGATGAAAATTTTCACAACTCAGTTAGGGATTTTACTGTTATGAGAAAACAGAATGTGAAAGGTAATTATCCTTAGCCTCTCTGAACCATAGAAGTCTTTTGGTTACCTCATTTTGCAGGCTGGATTAAATGAAACTCAGATAGAGCCTGAAGAGGTAATCCAGGTCCTACTGGATATGGTTTTGTCTTTAGGAATCATGATGGTGATTTTCTAAATGGGGGTCATGGTACGTGTGGGCTGGCCATGACTCTTGAAGAAGAGATGATGGCTCTCTTTAAAGCTATTGATTTTTCTCAAAGAAAAAACTGGATGAATATCTTGTTTGAATGTGATTTTGTCATACTTTTTCAAGCAGTTTGATTATATTTTCATTGATATTTACATTATTTTTTATATAAAAAAGGGGGAGAATATGATTATAATAACAAATTTTTTTACTTTAAATGATTATATTACTTGATCTGTATTATTTAACTAGTTCAAATTGACATTTTATTTAAATTAAATGATATATAATATTTTATGTTTAAATTTTATGGGGTTTGTGATTATCAAAAAAGGGGGAGATTTTTGGAGAAAATATCATAATTTTTAATGATTAATGGAACCAATGTTTATTTTAGTATTGACTTTAATTTAACTGAGTGATAAGTTATTTATTATTTTTATTAATATTTTTTTGAATGATTATTCTTAGTTGAATAAATATTATTTAATAGAATGATGAAAAATTTAGAATAATAAAACAATATGTGAAAGAAATTTAATATTGTGTTAGCTAATTCTAATCACAATTTACTCTCACATGAAGAATATTCTATGTAAAATATATTATGTATTATGCGTTAATTCATAGATGAGTTTTTGAATTTATAGTTTATTCCTATGTGATAGTTTACATGAATATTGAATAAACTCACATTGTTAAATTTAGATTTTAATGTAACACGATGAACTTTTAATTCATATGTGAGCTCAATGATTGATTTATTCTTAAAAAAACCCACGAAATGTGAAGTTATTATTATACTAGTTATATATTTTCATATTTATATTACATGAGTGAATAAGATATGTTTATTTATGTGATTGAAAATGTTAATATAATTTCATCGATATTCAGGACAATAATTTATGAGAAAATAATTTTTGAACTTTGAAATTGATAGTTAAGAATGATATGAATTTTTGAGTGGTCGATAGAGTCAATATTGGGATAAGATTAAGAATGTATAACCCATTTATAATAATAATTATATTATTTTATATAGAATCTCAAGAATTCTATTGAATTTAATTAATTTAATTCAGAATATTAATTTAATGCATTATTATGATAACAAAAAATAAAATATTATTACATGAAATATACATGAACAACAATTGATCTGTAGAGTTTGAAATTTAAAAGTGATTATAATATAATTTTACTTTTTTTCTTGAATTAAAATTTAATAAGGATAAAATACATTGAATACTAGGATTCTCCTCATGTACATGTCTTAATATTTAATTTATATATATTTATCTTATTTATAAATTTTATAACTTTGAAGATTTATTATAAGAACAAAACCATAAACATCACATAATCTTTTTTTAAGTAAATAATTCATTTTCATTGATTTTAGGTTATTCTTAGATATATAGTTTTAGAGTATTAGTTCAGTACTCTTACATAAAAACCATATATTATAAAGTGGACACTTTAGATTAGTATCCTTTTTTCCATAATGTAAAAAATTATAATAAGACATGATTTGTTTCAAGAAAAATATCCCCAACATTCAACTTTACTCAATATTGTCCCTTACAAAACCTTATACCCTATGAAAAACATTTTAAAAATTTGGGATGTGCATAAAAAATTTATAAGTGACATAAAAATAATAAATATATTATTCTAATGAAGGTCCTAAAAAACCATGAAACCATTTAAAAAAAACATACCTTTTACCCCAAAGTGAATCATATTTCATTTAAAAATATCATTTATCTTTACATTTTAAAATAAATTATTTTCATGAAAACTCATTAGAAACATAGAAAAATCATGTATTCTCCTTGGGATGTCATCTTTATGGAGGCTTTATAGAACCCTTGGAATAATCATATGGTCAACTTTAAATGTAATTTTTTAGAAAACATAATCATTTAACAATGAATTATAGGGATATAATGGGGATCACCCATCATATCCTGAGCAATAATGGGGATCAAACCATCACATATTGAGCTACAATGGGGATCATACTATCATATCACGAGCTGTAACGAGGCTCAACCGATTGTATAAGCCGCATCAGGCTCACCCATTATCGTAAAAATGATCAATCACCGTAAAATGAATAAAAGAGTTTAATATTGAATATTTTCATTATAAAACATTTGAAAATATATTTCAAACCTGCATGATAAAGTATTTCAGATCTCTATATAACATTTTATTTTAAAAATTCATTTTCAATACCAAAATACCCTTAAAAAGGGAAAAGTTGGTTTTCATTGAATTCAACAAGAAATCTTGTTATCTAGTCCAAATATAAAATAATGGTTTTGATGGTGGGAAAATTCGTTTATGTTGTATATATAAAAATAGAACATTCTTTTATCTTTTGATAAGAATGTAAAAACATTCCATAAAAAGATTTCTTTTGATTTTTTTTGAATAAGTAAAAAGAGATATAAAATTTCCCCTATAAATATTTTATTCCCATATAAAACATTCATAAAATAATTTTTAAAATATGGAAATTGATTAAAAATAGTTAATAAGGAAATCTTTAAAATGGGAATTTAAAAGAATATCCCCTATGTAAAACCTTAAAAAGGTTCATTATTTAAAAAAATCATTACAAAAAATGTAAAATATGATAAAAAATGACATTTATCATCCATTTAAGAAAAAATAATATTTTTATTTAAAAATTTATAATATTATTGGAATATAATAGACGTATTTAGAAAATAATTCTTTAAAACATTTAAAATGAGGTTTTAAGTTAATGTGTACCATACCTTGAGCTTGACTTATCATGTGTGTTATTTATCATACTAAATAATAAACTTATGTCACTAATATAAATTATTAAGAACCTATTTATCAATTTTATTTTTACATTTAATTTATCTCTTACCAAGATATACCCAATTAGTTAATCATTTATGTTTCCTTTTAATGTTTTGACCACATTCAGCTTATGTGTCACAAATGAATTCAATAGGATGACTATGGTCAAAGAGGTCATTATTTCCTTATATAAATAACAATAATAATGAAAAAAGTATAGTTTAAATTTATAAATTAATCTTTAAAAAAAATCATGAGTGATTTTTATGAAAAATGAACCACGTTACAATCATGGAGACAATATGTCGTATATACAGATGAGTAACATTTTCATTTTTCAAAAATTATTATGTAAAGATGATAAGTAATAGTTATTATTTATATAATGATAATAATATCATAAATACCATATTATTTATCTTAAATATACTAATATATATAATCTATGGGATGTTTTGATGAGAATAGAACCACATTACTTCATGGAGGCGGCATTCCACATATACGCACAAATGACATTATCAATTTTTAGTGAGTGGAAATGTAAGAATGAAAATGATTTATTATATTTTAATAATGATAAATATTTCTTAAATATAATATTTAAAAATTAATTTCATTATTATTACTATATATTAGAGGTGATGATTATAAATGAATTATATTGGTTTCTGAGGTGTTAATCTTCCATACACATAAATAATAGTCTCACCTCCTTTTAGTGTAAGAGAAGATTGGAATAGGTTATTACATTAATATAATAACAAATAATTTTATGGTATATAATATTTTTTCTATATCATCATATTTGATTAACATTTTTAGGATGTTGAAGAATAAATAAATTGAAAACTCTTGGTTAAGAACGATACCTCTTATTAAGACCACCCTTCAGGATCATACATATAGCCTTCCTAAATCTGATTTATGAAAAAAGACCTCTATGACTAGGGGGAATTAAGTAAGGTATTTGTGTAGATACTTTCAAAATAAAAATACTTTTAATGTGTGAAAAGGGGAGATGAGGGGGTGACCTTCTATATGTGGGGGTGAGGGAACACTTAGAACTTTAGAAATTAAATAGTTATACCCAGATTTTCAACATTAAAAAAGGGTAAAATATATTACATTATCAATAAGTATATAAGTTATGGTCTAAATATTTTCATAAAATATAATTTAGAGACGTTTTTTGATCATTTTAACACTTATCTTTTTAGTTTAACCATTGGTAAACCATTTTTCACCTTATCCACTGTAGAATTTTTTTACTATTTTATCTATTAATTATGATAAAAAATAATATCAAATTACTATATAACATGAAGTATTAAGATAAAAAAACTTTGAATCCATTTTACCAAATTATAATTGTATAATTTCAATAATTTAATTATGAATAAAACCTTCTGTCCTGATGAAAAAAATAATTTTTCAGAAAATGTATTTTTCAAGAATAAAAATATCTTATATTAACTTTATAACTAATAATCGTCATTATATTAATTTAAATTAATATTTATATAAATATATATTATATACTACTCATTTATATCATTCCTCATTAGGGATTATTTTAATTAAATAAAATAGAGAAACATTATGCACATTAAAATAGTTTTCAGGCAAATACGTTTTTATGCCTAAAAAACTTATAAAAATTCTAGTATAAAGATTAATATGATGTAAATAATTGGATTAAATATAACTAAATTACACTGATGTAACAAAAAATCAAATTAAAATCATAATAGGAACCCAAAATTACATAATTTGTTGAAAAGAAATTATAGTTTAAAAAATTAATATTTTTCACTATTCATTAAGATAATTAGTAGTGTCTAAAAAGTCTCAAAATATCATCAAAAATTAATTTTTACATGATGATTTAAAAAATTTAATTTAATTTTTTAAAATAAATTTTCTAAAAAATTACTGTAATATTTTCTCCAAAAAATAAATGAAAATCAATTTTGAAGAAAAAGTATTTTTGATGAATAAAATATCATTACTAAAAATTGGGTGATTATTTACTAAGAATTTATCAATATATTTTTATTGTGTAGTGAATTTCTATATATACTTCCAAAATTAGCTAATACAATTTATCCCTACAAATTTAATGGATACGTTATAATGGTCATATATTTTATGGGTTATTTAACCTTAGTTTTGTGAGTTATATATACTATAGAAATAATGTTTTTATTTCGAAATATAATTTTTTTACATTATACCCCTTTAAAAATTTCATACTCACAATTTTAACTTGTTCTTCGTAACAAAAATTTTTAATTTTTTAAATAACTTTATTTTAATCCCCCAATATAAAATGGTTAAATAAAACTTTTTCTTGGTAATATTGAAAAGAAAATATAAAGGTCACCTGTAATAACACATAAATAGGTTTCTAAATAGGAAACAATTTGTGGGAAATGAAAATTATGGACATGTAAGAAATTCATAATGCCCAAATAATGTTCGAGAGTGACACAGATAATTGATTATATGAAATAAAATGATCATGATAAAGTTTAAAACTATAAACCCTAAACCGAGGATCTGTGAAAATAACCATTATCTGATAAAAAATATAGGTAATAGGATACCATTTTGATTTTCAAGATCATTTTCAAAGAATTGAAGAATTTATTACCATATATAACAAGTGAATAAGGAAAATATACTTAATTGATAAGTATAATTTTATCCTTTAATCAATTTTAACTACATTCTCATATTTTTATCAAAACTATGAGTATTGAAGATGAATTTTTTATGCATTAGGTTCTAAAATACACCCCTAATGAATCATATAATTTAAAAAAGGATAAAAAAACATTCATCAAATCTTTAAACATTAACCAAGACCAAATGGTTAGAATAAGGTATGCTAATTAAAAAAATAATAATAAAACCTCATTTGATGAAATACAACATAAATCTCTAATTTCTCAACAATAACACCCAATATTTAGGAGATATAAAAGGATAAATAACTATCGTTGAATTTAAAAAATATCCATAACTAAGATTGAAACCCTAAAAGCATAAGATTTTGACCACATATTTTTCTGATATTGTTTTAACATTTATCTATAAATAAAACCAATGAAATTAAAGGTGTGAAGAAAAAGGTTTATATGTCTTAATCATTTAATCTCAAAGATATACTAATAATTTAAATAAATAACTTAAATCACCTCAAAGACATTGTAAAATAATATATTCTTCCAAATAATAAACCCTTAAGGATATAAATACCATTAAACATATTCACATGAGACAAAAATAGAATTATTTCTGAAATAACATTTTCACATGTTAAACATATGGATAAATATACCCTAAAAAAATATCAAAACTCATAAATGTCTCCAAATGTACTCCAGTTAGTAAATCACTTAAGTTCACATTAGATGTTTTGATGGGACTCGACTTATATAGGAAAAATGGTTTTGGTAGGTTGAATATTACAAAATAAACCATTATTCCATAATATAGATAATAATAATGAAACAATTATTAATTTTATACATCAATAATACTTTTAAAACAAATTATTAATGATTTTTATAAAAAATGAAACATGTTACAATCATTGAGATGGTAGGTCATACGTACGAATAAGTAAGGTTTTCATTTATCGACGATAATTATGGAAAGATTCTAAGTAATGATTTATCTTTAATAAATTATAATAATGTAAAATTTTTTTTCTATTATTTTTAATATTATTTTATGTATCATCTATGTTATGTGGTGATAAGTAAAATTATCACATCGCTTTGTAGCGGTGGTTGTCCACACGTATGCTAGAAGGTCATTATCATTTTTCTGGGAGTGAAATATTTAGAAATAAAATGATATAACATCTTAATATAATTATTAATATTTTATTAATATCATATATAAACTTTTATTCCATCATTATAATCATCTGTGAGAGGTGATGATGAAAAATGAATTACATCAGTTCACAATACTGTAGTCCACCAAACAAACGAATACCAGTTCCATTTCCCATTTTATGGAATTTGAGAGGGATTTAGAATATGAAACTAATATAATGAAATTTTAATATATGGAATATAATATTTTTATTATATTATAATGGTTGGATAATATTTTAAGTACGTGGAATAAGAAACAAAAAAAATGCTCCATTAAGAACGATACAAATTCTTTATACAACCTTTAATTTTTTTTACCTAAATCCATCCTAGATTTTATTTATCATCAAAAAATGACTCCTGGATGTAGGGAGAGAATTAATTAAGGTAATTGGGTAGTTATTGGATGAAATAAAAGGCTTTTAGAGGGTAAATAGGGGATGATATGGGTTTCTTTTTATAATTGGGGGAGAGGACACACTTAGAATCATTGAAAAGAAAACATTATACTGATGATTTACACATCCAAAAAGGATATAAAATTGAAAATTATAAATAATTATATAATTTAAGGTATTAATATATCCATAAAATAGAATTTATAGAATTTTTTAGGTCATTTTAACAATTATTGATTTAGTTTTAGCCCATAATAAACACGTTTTCACATTAACTGTGGTAGCATATTTTTATAATTTTTACTATTAATTATAAAAAATAGCCTTATTATATAATATAAAATATAATTATTAAAAAATTTCAATCTATATTTTTCAAATTAAATTCTATAAATTGGTATATTTTAATTGAATATAAATCCCACATATGAGACCAAAAATAATTTTTCATGAAATGTATTTTTCAAGAATAAAATATTCATATAATAAGATAATGAATTGTAATATTAATTATATGAATTTAAATATATATATATATATATATATATAATAGAAATTTTATTTAAATAATTCCTCATTATGGGTTATTTCAACTAATTAAATTGGAAAAACATTATGCACTTAAAAACAGTTTTTAAAGAAATTTGTTTTTAAGCCTAAAAATAAACATATAAAAAATTCTAGTATGAAGATAGATAAAATTTAATTAATTGGACTAAAAAAACTATATAATTATTAATTTTTATTTATATAAACTTAATATATTAATCATATCTTCAAATTTCATAATTTATTGAAAAAAAAATATAATTTTACAAAAATCGGCATTTTCCACTATTCAACAAAAAATCTAATTTTTTTTAAAAAAAAACTCATGATGATTTATTTTTTATTCAATTATATAAATAATATAGTTTTTTCAAAAAATAAATTTTCTAAAATATATAAATATTAATTATAATATTTTCTCAAAAAATCAATTAAAATTATTTTTGAAGAAAACATATTTTTGAGGAACAAAATGTCGTTACAAAAAATAAAATCATTATTTACTAATAATATATGATATACATATATAATACATTATTTAATCATTTCTATACTCTCTAATTTAATGTGTGGGTTATAAAAAATATATTTCTCATGTCTTTTACACTCAGTATTGTGTGTCGAATATGCTATCGAACATAGTGTCATTCATTAAAAATAGATTGGTGTGACATTATCCCCCCTTTTTCTAAATTTAGACCTCTCAATGTGAACATGATATCTATGAAAAAAGTTTTAAATTTGAAAATAACTTTCTTAAAATCCCACATCGTTAATATAGTTAACAAAATGTCCTTTTGGTAAGAGACAATAAGTAAATTTCAATTAGAATAAAAGATAACAACTTTTCGAAATCATAAAATATTAGTGGGAAGTGAGAATTATTTAAATATAATAATATATAAATTAAGAAATAATGATGAAGTTTGATAGAGATTATTGATCACAAGATAGTGAATAATTATGAGAATGTTAACAACAACAATAAGAGAAACCAAAGACGTGTGGAAAAGGCCCTCATCTCATAAAAAATAATGGTAATCAGATAAAATTTTAATTTTCAAAAACCTTTTCCTATAATTGAAGAGTTTATTTGACTCTATAATATGAACACAAGAATAATATAGTAACATGATAAGTATACTATCATTATTTAATCAATTTTCTCCACAATCTCATATTTTCCTCCAAATAATGTGTATTCAAGATGGGTTTTTATGCCATGAGAACTAAAATTCACTAATAATAGATATAATAAGTCAAGGAAAGGATAAAAAACTATTCGTTATATATTTATACAATAAACAAAACCAAAATAGTTAGAATACATTATGATAACTACAAAAATTAATAAACGATCATAGGTAAAATAAAACAATAATCTCTAATTCCTCAATAATAACAACCAAATCATAACTTTGGTCATTTGATAAACAAAAATCATTAATATTAAAAATATTGTTGACTTATATTGATAACCAAAATTCATTTTTATCACATATTCTCCTGATATTTTATTAAACTAATCTCTAAAAAACCCGAATCAATTTTATGGTCTAATAATAAAAATTTATATTCCTTAATCATATAATCAACAAGACATATTTTTTATTCACATAAATAATTTAATAATAAAACATAATTTATAAAATAATATATATTTCCAAAATATTACTCAAAAATTATTCGTAAAATAATATACCATAATGTTCATCCTACCTTAATCTTATAAATTTCCAAAATTTTTGAACTTATTCTAAAATAACATTAATCACTCAATCACCAAATGACTTTAAAAAACCATGATTATCCATATTATTAAAAACAAGTGTTCAAAATAAACATGAGCATTATGTTTCAATTCATTTAAGTAACAAATTGTTTTCATACTAACTAGGACATCACATTGTCCATTCATAGGCACTGCACCATTATCAACCTTTAATTGTGTGTTTAAGCCTCATAGACTAAATTAATGTGACTTGTTATCTTTTTTAAAACTATATTAATATAGTTCTTATAAAATTCCAAAAACCTATATGAAGAATCTCTAAAAAAATATTAAAATAATAGATCATATAATCCCTAAATGTTTTCAATACCTTTAAATTTACCCCCATAGAATGAAAATATAATTATACATCTAATAATAATTTATCATGTTAAACATAATGTCACATATACCATAAACATCTATAAAAATGCAATAAATATCTAAAAAATTACTCTTATAACATAAAAAAGGGTGTTAATTAATTTAAATTTCTGGTCATCTTTAAATCTACAACTACATCATAACTCTTGAATATATATATTTAGAACCCTTCATCACTCAATTTTCATCATAACCCATCAACCATGTTTTTCTTCTTTATTTGTTTTTGAATCCTCTATGCAAAAAAATATATGAATCATTAATAGTGATTCAATAGTCTCTATTACTAAGATAAGATAGAATCCATATATTTAATATATCTTTTGATGTTTCCACTTATTTAACTATAATGGTTTTAGAAATTTCTAGAAATTTATCTGCATAATCTTGTTGATCCCATTCTTGAGATTTCCCCCCTTAGACATCAACATATATAATTTTTATACTAACAAAATAAAAAATATTCTATTGATACATTGGTATCAATTATATTCCTATTTATGGTGTTAACCAAATGATTCCTATTTTCATTAAGGATTATTTCATTATCCCCTCATTTACCACATAAAAAACATATTCAATTTAACTTAAGACATTTTCCAGGGAATGTCTCCCAACATTATGGACACATAAGTCATTTAATTTCGTTACTTTGTGGACATTATCCCCAAAAAAGTCATTTATGCTAATTTTTACCTTTTTAGTGCATTAGGAAACTCACATAGGTCTTAGTTTTCAATCATAACTCTTTATAGGTGGTTAATAATAACCACAAGAGTTTTGAATAAATATTCCATTGATTTCAGTTTCTTATTTAGAAAACCACTATATTTTCCGTCACATCCGTCATTAATTTTGTTCATTCTAGATCTATCAATTTAATAAAGACAATAAAGGTTATTCTTGGTATATAGAATAAGACATCTTAAATGGAGTATTAATACTATGATATCATTGACTATTCCATCCTCTTTTAAACTATATCTATTAATTTAGGAAAATAATAATTCTCCTAAGTATAATAATCTTTGTGGTTAGGGAGTATTTTAACCTTAGGTAAAATTATATCCTAACCTCTAAAGTTATCTAAATCAACCTCTAATACTAATTATAAGGACCCTACGTTAAATATAAAATAATATTGAGTTCTAATTAAAGAATTAATTTTAATACATTTTTGGATCTTTTTTTGGCATAGAGTTTTATAGAAGTAGGTCATAACACATTCATAACAAAAATATATATTACAAAGTGGAAACTTCTGATTATTAACCAGTTTTCTTATGATCTAAAACATTTAAAATAAGACATGATTTATTTTCATGGCAAATATCTACAACTTTTGTATAAACTTCATTATTCCCCTTACCCATCATCAAACATTGTGATTTTTTTTAAAATAAGGATGAGATCAAAATATTCTTAAGGGATTTGGAAAGAAACAATCCATTAGATTAGTGAAAAACAAGAAAACCCATGAAAAAACATTTCATAGTAGTATACATTTTTATGCACAATCTAATCATCTTTATTTTCAAAAGACCAATTAACTTACCTTTTCGAAATAGTAGATTTTCATGAATACTCATTAATAATAATATAAAATTCATGTAGGTCCGTTGGGAAAACATATTCATAAAACCTTACAAAACACTGAAAAATTAAATAAACCATATGTATGGCGTCCACTATAGTTATTCAGAGAACACAATCATTACTAAATTCATTGGAGATATATATTGGGGATCATCTATAAAATCAACTTCTACATTGGGGATCAACCCATTATATATTGAGCTATAATGTGTCTCAACATATCATATATTGAGATATATGAGGGCTCTACCAATCATATCTGGAGATATAATGGGGATCAACCCATCATATATTAAGCTTTAATAGGGATCAAAAAATAATATCTTAAGCTATAATGGGTCAAACACATCATGTATGATTTATAAATCTCACTAATAATAATAAAAAATATCCAAGAACCATATCATGAATAATTTTTTTAATCTTTCACCTTTTCATTGTACTACCCTTGGAAAACACTTTTAAACCAATATGCAAAACCCTTTCGGATATCAAAATTATCTTTTATTTAAAACCCATTTTAAATACCAAAATACCCCAAAAAAGGGAATACGGTATCTCTTGGAATAAAAAAAGAAATATTTTTAAGGAATGCAAAATTAAAATAACACTTTAAGTGGAAAGAAAATTCATTTGATGTCGTACATGAAAAAATATAACAATCATTTTATATTTTCTATGAAAATAAGAAGAGTCCATAAAAGTATTACATTTAATTTTTTTGAAATAAAATAAAATGAGACATAATATATAATTTATAAATATTTTATTTTCATATAAATAATTCCAAAAAATAATTTTTTTATATATTTACATAGATGAAAAATTATAAAAAGGGAAATTTTAAAAGTTATTTTTTTAAAAAGAATGTCCCATAAGTAAAAATATAAAAAGATTAATTCTAATTTTTTTAAAGAACATAAATTGGGGTAAAAAATTATCAATATCACCAATTTGAGAGTAAATAATTTTTTTATAGAAACATTTAAAAGAATAAGGACATGGAAGAGAATGATTTAGAAAATAAGTATGTAAAACAACTAAAATGATGTTTTATGATAAAGTGTCCCTTACCTTGAGTATGTATTTTCATATATGTTCTTTATATTCTCGAATAAAAAAACTATGTTAATAATTTAAGTTCATAATAACATTTTCATGTTTATCATTAATTTTATTTAATATCTTACCATGTCATATATAATTAGTTAATTTTTTATTTTCACTTCAAATGATTGGATGACATTCGTCTTATATGTCCAAAATGAATTTGGTAGGTTGAATACGGTCAAATAGGTCACTATTAAATCATATCTAGAATAATAATATTGAAAAAATTATATTTTTTATACACCATATATAATTTTAAAACAAATCAAGAATGATGTTTATGAAAAATGAACCATGCTACAATAAAAGAAACATTATGCTATACATACACATGAGTAACATTTTAATTTTTCAATGATCATTATAGAAAGAAGGTATGAAATATTTTATCATCATATAATTTTCATCATGTCATGAATTCCTTATTATTTATATAAATATACTTTTATATATCATTTATATGATGTGGTGATGAAAAAAAGAATCACAAAGCATTATAGAGGTGGCAGTCCACAGTTATGCACGAATGACATTATCATTTTTTAGTGAGTGGAAATGTAATACGAAAAATGGTATATTATATTTTTTAGAATGATAAATATTTAAAAATTGACCTATATAAAAGTTAATTCAATCATTATAACCTTCCCTGATAGGCGATTATTAAAAATGAGTTACATAAATTTGTGATGCAGTAGTCTTCCCTACACATTCATGATATTTTAAATTCCCATTTGATGGAAGAGGATATAAATCATCTTTATAAGATTAAAAAAATATAATATATGTATATTGGATATATTGGTTGAAGAATATTTTAAGGATATGGAAGAAGGAACAAAATAAAAAAGTTGGGATAATAATGATACCACTTCTTCAGACCACCTCGTTAGGATTATACCTAATGCCTTACTAGATTGGATTTGTGATACAAAAAAGAGTACATGAAGTGAGGAGGTAATTATAAATCTATGTATGAAGGTAATGTAAAAGCTAAAAGGTTTTATGGTGTGAATAGTGTAAGAGAGGGGTGTCATTTTATAATTGAGGGAGGGGAAACACATAGAATGTTTGAAATAAAAAGTTATACCCAAGTTTCACATGTGGAAGAAGGATAATAAATTGACCATTATAGAGAATTATATGTTAAAAGTTCTAAATATATCCATAAAATATAATTTAGAAATATTTTATGGTTATTTTAATTCTTATATGATTAGTTAACCCCTAATAAACCTGTTATACCTTAACTATGATAAAGGTTTTTTTACTATATACACTATTCATTATGATCAAAAGAAAAGTTCAACTTATTATTTCATATAAATTATTATTTTTAGAAATATATAATACATTTTATCATATTATATTCACATTAGTGTAAGAAATTAATTTAAAATGAATCCCACAAACATGATGAAAAAGCGAGTTTTCAAGAAATGTGTTTTTTAAGCACAAGATGATCTTATATTAGATTTTGAATAGTAATAATCATTATATGAATTTAAATTAATATTTAAAGATATTTAATTAATAAATTTATTCATAATAATTTTATATTAAGAGATATATTAAATGATTAAAATTGGAAAATATTATGCACTATAAAAGAGTTTTCAAACAAATTCCTTCTAATCCTAAAAATAATCATATGTAAAAATAAAGTATAAAGATAACTACAATATAATTAATTAGATTAAATATAAATTAATAATTATTATATTACTTGAAATAAAACTCAACGAATAATGGGATCTTTAAATTACCTAATTTATTGAAAACAAAGGTCATTTTTACAGAAATTGATATTTTCCATTATTCATTGAAAAACGAATATTTTTCAAAAAATAATAAAATTTAAACCTAAATTAAACATTGATATTATAATTTTAAAAAACGAAGTTCATTTTAGAAAATATATTTTCCAAATATTCTATATATTATTTATAATATTTTCTCACTAAAACCAATAAAAATTATTTTTTTATGAATTTTTTTTTCTTAAATAAAACGACATTAATAAAAATTAATTCCTTTTTTACTAATAATTTATCCATAAATTTATATTTAGTAGTAAATATATATAATTTTTCATAAATTATTAGATCCAACTCATATCCACATATTTAAAGAACATGTTATTGCTGTTATATATTTCACAAGTCATTTAAGCTTGGTGTGGAGTGTAATATGCACTATTGAACACAATATTCTTATTTTTAAATCTATGGGTTTTACATATATTTTTTAAATAAGTTCATTTATTGTAAATTTTGTTTTTTCACAACTGTGTGTGCATTTTTCCAAAAAATCATAACTCTTTCTATTTCCCTTAAGTGCACACAGGTTATACTATGTGTAGTTTTGTGAGGTCAAGGGAGGTATTTTTATAAAGAGACATATTGAGAGCTATTTTTTTCTTAATGATAATAATTTTTAGCTAATGTTTTCTTAACAATGGATATCCCCAACAAAAGGATATTGATAAAATCACCAAACATTCACTGGGTGTTGGTGTAGTTGAGTAGTGGAATGTCTTGGTGACCTTGAACCACTATAAAAATGAAGTTGTATTCCATTAGTTAATTTTAATTATTTTCTAATTTATAACTAATTTAAAATGAGAAAAATTAAATAAGTTAATTGGAAAGGGGAGTAAAATCTTACATAAGTTAAATTTATGTGCAAAAATCACTCCCATATTATGTCATTTTTTTCAATAAATAATGGGAAATTAATGACCAATATAAGAACATAGAAAAAAATCTAATAGCTCATAATGACTAGCCATGATATTGACAATAAAATAGTGGTGACTGATAATATAATATTTAATATTTTTAAAATATTACACTTATTTTTCTAGAAAAAAAAATACAACACTAGATTCTAACCTAGATGTTTATAATATCAAAATTTATATATAATATTAAAATTTAAAATATAAATATAAATATGATAAGGAAATTTCAATCCATAAACAACTTTTACCACATAACCTATGATAAAATTTTGTTTAAAAATAAAATGTAGTAAAACATAATGAATAAAAATTAAAAATTTTGTAATGTAAAATTGAAAACCTATTTATTTTTTTACTTTTTATAAATAAATTTATTAGAAAGGGAACACATGTTTTTTTGAAAAAATGTTAGTTGCAATAATTCTATACACAGAAATTATAAAATTTAAACATATTCTATTTTTTTATGTTATAAATTAATTTAAAACCATTTTCAAATAATTTAATAAAATTGGGATATGTTTTGATTTTTTTTCAATGTTGTATATTCATTTCACAATTTTTAAAATTTTTTTTACTTTTAAAAAATAATTAAAATTCCAACTGTATATTTCAATTATTCTTAACTTATTAGATATTCTATTCATGTGCTCTTATAAATATAAAAAATTCTTCAAGGTCAAATGTTTAATTTTTTTATGATATACATAGATTAATTTTTTAGTTCTACCTATTATACACTTGTTTACAAGTTAATGGGGTTTTAATAATTATTAGAATAAACTTTTATACATTCTTAGTATATTAATTTCTTGATTCACACACAGTGAATTCTGATATAGTACAAAAGATCCATTAATTCTTCT
Source organism: Viscum album (assembly GCA_963277665.1). Classification (NCBI taxonomy): domain Eukaryota; kingdom Viridiplantae; phylum Streptophyta; class Magnoliopsida; order Santalales; family Viscaceae; genus Viscum; species Viscum album. The sequence continues at coordinate 833,597,352 of OY728140.1, forward strand.
CTTAATTTTTAGTAATAAACTGAACAAAAAAATTCCCTTTTTATATAATTATAAGCATATTATACACGAAAAAATTTATTCTAAAAATATACTTTTATTCATTTTGAGGCAATCAAAAATTGAATTCACACATAGTTCATTATTATAATTCACAAATTACAAGAGTACTATTATACTAAATTTTCAAGTAAAACATAGTTTTTTAATCATTTTTAAATATTTTACATTTTTTTAAAGAAATTTGAATTCAAAAAATATGGTTTTGATAATTTTGGGTACGTTATACATCAAATTTATGTTTGTTCCCACATACAAAAAATGTATCACTTTTCATTTCCCAATATTTCTATGAAATACTATGCTTCTTTTCTTGGGTAGAACAATGTATAGAAATATGACACTTTGAAATCAATTTTAGTTATAAAAATACACTTATAATAATTTCATGAATATAAGAATTCACATTCAAACATTGTTTGTCAGTAAAAAATACCATGAATAATTGATTTTTTTTTATATTTTTATGACAAGATGAGCTAGGTTTCTTAGTTTTGAACATTATATGATTAGTTTAAAAATAAAACTAATTTGAATTTTGAAAATACACTTTTTATCATTTTGGGAATGTCAAAAATCTGTCTATTTTATAGATAATTCCTTTACGTCAATAATGATTTATAACTATTTTCTAACATTTTAATGATAATATAAATATATTTTATCATGTTTGGTCATTTTATATATTCTTGATAATTTTAAAACTATTTTAATTATAAAAATTAACTTATGATCATTCCAAGAATATTACCCATTAGATTCATGCACAGTTTCTACAATAGTTTAGAAAATAATAAATGATAAAATTCCCAAAATATTAATAAAAACAAATGCATTTTTATTTATTTGGAATGTTATACACTCATTTTAATGATGAAAATTATTTTTAATTTCCAAAATTAACATGCGATCATTTTGATCAAAATAGACTTTCTATTCATGATCAATTTTTTTAAATAGTATAAAAATTACATTGTGACCATTTTTATTAATTTTTAATGAAAATAAAACTAATTTACACATTTGAGGTATATTGGTACATATAAATAAATTATTTCTAAAAAACTACTTTTGATCATTAAATGTACACCAAAGTTAGATTGATGTAAAAATTATTTATAAATATCAAATATGGATATATGATATTATTCCTAAATGTTAACAAAAACTATTCATTTTTTTCTTATTTTTAAAATTTCCTACTAATTTTAATGTTAAAAATTATTTTTAACTATTTAAATGCATTTTCAATCCTTCGAATCACACAAAAATATCTGATTCAAATAGAGTTTTTGTTGTAATGTGTAAAGTATACTTTCATTTTATTTTCATATATTTGGAATGAGTGACTCCAAAAAAGGGTCCTAGACTAGTGGAGGCCCACTAAATTAGGGTAATAGTAGGATAAATGCATGGTTTAGTGGATATCTTCCCGAACTAGGAGTTCATGTTTTTGTGAATATATGATGGAATTATAGAATCTTGGGCGCCTGTAAGAATTACATTGATGGTTCTAAGAGTGGTGTGTATTCCAATTTTCACAAATAAAAATCAAACATCCAAGGGGAAAGTGATAATAAAAGTGATTGTTCCTTAGAAGATAACAGCTGTGTCAAATTGACTTATGGTAAATAAGATATATCGAAGTCCAATGGTTGGTACACTATAAATTTTAGAAGGTGGTTGAACCATTCGACCAATTGGGACCCACTATAAATAGGTTGGTTGAGAAAACTAATACTTGTAAATTAGTGTGATATAATGATATCTAACTTAGTCAATTATAATTATAATTTTTTCCTATTCTATGAGATTAAATGTTGTAACAGTGTATCCCATGTATTTAAGAATAATGTTTGAACCACATTAATCATTTTTAACTCTTAAAGTTCATTTGAGTTCTCCATATGGTGTTTATTTCTAGGATTTGTGTTTTTTTGATTGTTTGATGTTTTTTATTTGATTTGGTATCTTGGGGAATTTTTTTACATACCAATTATGATAAATTCACTATAAAATAATGAGTTTTTCTTAAATGGGCATATATGTTGGTAAAAGTTCATTTTCTGTTAGTAAAACGTTTTACCAGCAAAAATTATCCTACCACTAATCTATTAGTAAAAACTCTATCGCTAAAGGTTGTTGCGACATATTAAAGCGTTATGTTAAAATTATAATAATACCAACAAATAATATATTATTAGTTGAAAGTGTTTTGCAACATATTCATAGTACAAATATTTCTGTTTGTAATAATATTAACGACATATAATATTGGTTTAGAAATTATATTTATATAAAATTATAAAATTTTATTGATAGTAAAATTTCATATTATATTTATTAATTTATGATATATAATAAACCTACTCTAATTATCAAATAGAAGATGATTTTCACACATGTTAAAAGACAATGAATATTAATTATATTAATAATATAATTTAATACAAAATGAATCAATGCATAGTTGAAGTTTATTGTTACCTAAAAACCATAAAAAAACAAAAACCCAGGATCGATCTATGTAGTTGTCGATGTCGCACCCCCACCACCAATGTCATCTATTGACTGAAATCCTCCAACATTGTCATCACTTGACTGCAATCCTCAGGCACCCCTCATGGCAGAAGAAAAGTTACCTTCTTCAAAGATCTTCCATCACCCCCATGTAGGTCACTAGAATTAAAAAACCAAGTCAACTCCAGTACCATTAAGGAACCTCAAGTCACTGTTATGTCACACCCTTCATCCCCAGGATCTACACCACACACACTCAAAAAGTATACATACAAATTAGATCAAAATATCTACATGAATTGAATCCATAATAAAAATACATATTAAAATAACCAACATAGAAGGATAATTTTTCATTGATCATCCTTGTTAACATCTCAAAATATCATGTTAGCTCTAGTACTGGTGAGGAATCTCAAATTATTTATAGTCCACACCCTTGAGATCCCAGATCTACACCACACAACCAAATATGACACACATAGATAAATATAAATATAAATATGAATTGAATCCAATATTGAAATAGATGAAAATATTAAAAAATAATCTATATATAGCGGGAATTTTTCATTCATCATAAATTTTGATATCTCAAAAAATAATGTAACCTTCCGTACTAGAGAAGAACCTTATGTTGATGTTATGCCACACCCTTCATCTCCAAGATCCACACCACACACAACCAAAGATCATACCAACAAATCTATGAAAAATAACTGCATGAATTAAAACAAAATTATAAGTAAATGAAAGTATAAAAATAATAAGTTAAAGTGAATGATATAATAATCATGAAATCATTAAAGAAAATTTTCAGTTTCCTAATTAAAAATGTTTTTCATACTAGTGCATACAATATGGGAATGAAAAATTAATTTTGTAATTAATCTAGTCATTCTTTTTGATCTTCAGTTTTTTATGTTGTAATATGTTCTAATTTGATTTAGATTTCCTTTAAATCTCATGTTTCTAGATGTAAAATAAATCAAAATAGAACAGAAAACATGATTAAAATGAATAAAACATCAACACATAAATCAAAAAAATAAATGAATTAAAAAATAAAGAACATAGAAATCCAAAATCACTATTCAGATGCCCATTTAATATGGGTCATAGGATATCCATTTGCTTTTATATAAATATAATGTTTAACCCATGATACTTTCAACATAATGACCTACCAAAAAACAATAGAAAAAGAAGTGGTGATTAATAAATATCAAGGAAACCAAAAAAATATAGGCAACATATCATATGATTATGTTACCTTAATGATTTGAACCCTAAGAAGAGACCAATATATAAACAGAAGCAATACCAAATCACTACATTAAAATTTATTCAATATAGATACTTGGGGATAGAAATTGGGATGTGTTAGTACCAATGAAATAAGAGAACAAAAACGTGACATCCCACAGACCTCATCACAATAATCATACTATCATATGATTGGTGAAAAAGAATAAGTCCAGTCATCTACATAATATATCAAATTATGTAAATGGTAAAACTATTTTCTAAAATGATAAATAGATTTGGATATTTATCCATTGAAACTAAAAACTAAAAATCATATCTATCAGACAAATCACAGTATTTTGAAAGAATTCCAGATAGTCGCCACTTTGACTTTTTTGTTAAAAAACAAGAATTTTCAGAAAAGGGAATGCTTAAACATGAAGTTAAAAAATATTTTAAAAAAGGGATAAAAACAAGAATGTAATTGAAAAATATCTATAAACAACTTCATCAAAGTAGTTGTAGTAATAAAAAAATCAATTAATGTTAGCATGCCACAACACTTCAAAATTAAAACTCAATCATTTACTTCACCGAAGAAGCACATAACTGTTTTAATAGAGTAAATAAGAAACAAAAATACATAAATTTTCACATCTCTTGACATAGAATCTTTATCAATTTATGTTTAGCCAAAAATACATCCATAATAGTTTAATAAGGATAGTCCCTTAGCTAGAAAATTATAGTTTATTAAGAAACTTTTGATACTAGAAAATATAATCATGTCCTTTTTTCAAAAGTTATTTAGCTAATCTTTCTAAATAAATACCCAGTATGTTTAAGCTTTTCATGATACACATGGGAGGAGAAATAGTTGAATTCCCTGATTTTTTAATCAAAATAATATATACTAGATTACTATATTTAAAATAAAACGGAACTTTGAAAAGTTAGTGAAAGTTTAGATCTCACAAAAAAATATAGATACATTTTTCTTTGAAGAAAGATTGTTTGATTTTCAAACAACTAAGAAAGATATCCTTTTATGCACTATTTAAAAATAAAAAATAATGGTATCTTCAAATAACTTCAAATGCATGAACTAATTCAATACAGTAAAATTGTGATTAAACTAGATATGAAAAATGATTTAGCATAAATTTTTAACAAAATTAATTAAAGTAATAATTAACACCCATCAGTTATTATCGAATTAAGAAAGACAAAAATCATATAAAAATATAGCACACACATGAAATTAGTTAAATTATTTAATAAATTTAAATTATAATAGAAAAATATTATATGTCACTAATTTAAGCATGCATGCAATTTAATTTTATCATAAAAAGACCGAGTAGTGACCAGGAATAAATGTACCCCTCCCCCACGTTCTTTTCAGATTATAAATATAATTTTAACACTTAAAAAAATATAGTGGAAAGATACCACCTATAATTATCTTTTTTTGGAACTTGATATAGTTTTCACACTATGGATTGCACTATCTTCTTATTCTTAAAAAGAAAATCATTAAAAAATTGAGAAATAAAAAAACAGAAAAGAAAACATGACTTTTATTCTAGGTGATCAGTAGTAGGTTATAAATTTGAAAGGAATGTTCAGTTGATATCCCATATTTAATAATATTTGGATTTATTTTCATTATCTTCAATAACTCCAATAATCAAATTTCTATTCAAATCTAGGATTTCTAGTACTACCTAAATAGGTGTAGATTCATCATTCCCATGACCCACCCAAATCTCACAATTATCCAGTGACTCTTCAATAATAAATATTTCAAAACAAGAAAAAAATATTATAATTTAGAATGATCCATGTCTTTTAATCCTTAAATATTAGTATCAAAGTGTTGATCACGAAATTATAGATTTTTATCCATGGGATTGTCAAATTAAAAAATTATATGATTCAACTCTTCTTCATCTTATTCTATAGAGTCTGCTTCAGTAGCATATTTCAATGCTGCCCTTCTCTTTTGATCCTCTTGAACTTAGTTGGATCATTAAAAAAATTGCACCAATCAATTAGAAGTTACTAACTCTTCTTTATTGGTTGTATTTATAATTTGGAATTGCAGCCAACCAGACTAATCTAAAAGGATATTCATTTCAGAAACTATTTGAAATGAAAAACATTAATGAAACCAGACCTTAACTCATTGGAACATCAGTCTAGTTATGAAATAATAACACCTAAAATGAGGAATAAGTAAAATGATTCATCTTATCATCGAAGATATAATTAATCAAGTTAAGGTTATCTTAGAAGAAAAATGTAGAATTTCATAGGTAGAATTTAAACAGAAATTTTGTTTGATCTCAAACATTAACATAGTACACAAAACATATTTAAATGAATGAATGATATAATTCATAATTTAATAAAGAGATGAATTCTCCCCTGTATAAGTATTTAATCTCTCAAATCTCCCATAACTCGTTAAGAGTTATCTTAAGAGCTCTTTCCATGTTCTCCCATTATAAATCTTGGCTTTTTTCTCCTCTGATAAGTCTTAACGCCTCAAATTTATCTTACTATAAACTCCCGTTAATAATCCCCCTCCATACACTATTTCAACCAAAAGATTAATTATTTCTACCAATAAATTAAAAAATACAACCACATGCCATGTTATAAACTTTGAGACCCTTCCCCTAATTATTCCATATCATTAATAGCCAATTTCTCTCTAACTAAGTCAGTCCCTGGCTATTAGAACTCAAAATCTATTTGAAATAACCAGACAACACTAAACCATTACCTCATTTGGCCTTAGTCTATCTCAACACATCAAAAAAGAATCCAAAATACTGAAAAATAATAGATACAGTGGCTCCACAACATAGATGAAGAGAACCAACTTCTTTAGTCAAAAATTTTCACAAGCTTAAGCAATCAACATACCTAGACAACCAGGCTAACCTAAAATTGTTCAACATGGTTGTCCTAAAATAGTAGTGAAAATAAAAAGGGCCAAGACCATCATGGGAATAAAAAATTCCAATTTTTTAATGAAAAAATTAAATACATACACATCATTTTTTGGATACATATTCCTGCCTATAATGATATTTTGAGTAGCAGAAACAAAGAGAACATGGCCTGAAAATTCTGACAGAAAACCATATTAATACCAAGTCCAAGGACCAACATTTTTCCATTTAAATGGTGATTTATAGTATATATTAAAAAATTATAAATATGAAATTGAATGGTACATTCCATGATATGGTCATAACTTTCCATATGTTGTCAAAAGAACACTCCCCATGGATAAATCATCCAAAAGCTTAACTAAATTGCTTACATGATAGTCCATTAAATTCTATTTATTATCCATCAGATGAATGACTCATACTAACCAATATATAGTGTGTATATGTAAAAGGTGGAATAAAGTATAAAAATAGACCGTCTATTAAATTATATATCCATCTAGCTATATTTTTATCTTTGGCTGGAAAATATAAATGAAATGGGACCTCAATAATAATCTAAAAAATAAGAAAAAACTAATATAAAATTGGGATATGATTATAGGGGTGAAATTTGAGATAAATTTGGAACTATAAATACATTTCCAATAACCAAACTAGGGTTAACTAACATGAGATAAATAGGACATTTCAAAGAATAATAATATATATAAAAGAGAAATACAATTGCATTTTCCAGCGCATGATTCCTCTCAGTTCTCCACAACTTCACATTGGTTTCTATCACCAACCACTAAAATATTATTTCTAGGATCCACATCAACCCCCAAGGAAGGGGATGAAGAAACCACCAAATCCTCAATGTCCAGAGCATTCAATCATTTTCCTAAAATAGGACCTACAGCCGTAGAAGCCTTTGAGGCAGCAGACCACTCATATTTTCCCCATGAACCCCAGTCTTACTAGGGTCCTACATAGGAGCTGCCTTACCGACTTTAGAACCAGAACCAAAAGAAAATTTATACTACAAAGCCACTACCCCATCATTTTGAACCATCATGCATGCCCCATGATATACATACCTGTTATCTAGCTGGCGCATATCGGTGGCCACTCTAGAACGGTCCTTAAACACAACCTTTGCATTCCTATAATTCAACAAAACTAGTTCACATTCCACACTTAACCTCAAAACCAATTAACTCACATATTAATCCCCTTGATGATCTAAAAGGGAAACAAATAGCCTCATATTGATGTCCATAAGATGATTAAAGGGATGAGGATTTGATAAATTGTACATGATAGAACCTATGGTTCCAAAGATGCAGCCTAAGGCCTTATACTATGAGGTGACATGAACTATGATGATATTATTTGGTTCCCACCCAACACGATTCATATAAATCTTTCACCACTCAGCTATTATAATCACTATATCACACTTTTCTTTCAACATCGAGCAGAAAACATGGAAACAGTGTCCAGTGCTCAAGCCTATGTTCTTTCCCTTGACAAAAAACATTCACATTTCCAAATTAATTTGAAATATCTATCCTATGTTTCAATATTGTGTTTAGTAATATCCAATACTATGACTTGGATTTGAATTAAAAAAATTGATGTGCGCATGTATTAAGGCCTTAGTTAGATAACCGAAGTACCTTCGGATAATATGCAATTAAAATCCTAAAATCCCAAAAACCAAAAACAAATGCCAAAAAAATTATTTCATAGAAATTCCACCAAAACCCTAAATGAAATAAATTTCAATCACTAGATACAAATTATTTCAAGTGATTAAAACTTGAAGAGGAGAAATACATACTCGATAAGAGGCTCAAACATTAACTGTTTGAATGAAAAATGGGTTTCTATCTATTGTCCTCCAAAAACCTCATCTATATAGTCAAAAGAGGAAAAAATATCAATAAAAAATTAGTATATAGTGTGATATAGGTGATAGTGGAGAACATAGGGTGTGGGAATCAATGTGTATGCAGGTGACAATGATGAACTGGGCGTGTGTATATAGGTATAGATTGCCAATTTGGAGGTGATATGTGATGATGATATTAGAAGAGGGGGGAACAAGAAGATAGAGGCGAGGCGTTCAAGACAATTTTGTTTTGTTTTTTCATTTTTTGTTTTTTCATTCAATTATTATAATTTTTTATTCTTTTTTTTGAATTAATTGACAATTAAATCTAAGGAAAATGTTTGTGTTTATTTTTTTAGCATTAAATTTTTAAGATCATTTTTTAGAATTCATATTCCTCATGTTTTTTTGAAAATGTTGGCATAGTTTTTGTGGTCAAATTAATATTTTGTCTTATAACAAAATTTCACTTAATTAATAAAAATATATTTTTTTTAATAAATGGATTAATGATTATTTTAAAAAAATATTGTTAGATAATTTTTTATAGTAAATCAATTATAGTAACAAATTAATTTGTTGACAAAAAATTCTTGGTAATAATAATTATTAATAATAGATACCTTTGATGGTAACAAAAACTGTTGGTATTAAATTTTAATAATAATAGATGAATTTTTTTATAAAAAAAGTTGGTACATGAATTTAATACTCAAAACAGTCAATATTGGTTGGAATTTTTCATTTCTACCAACACATATATTATTTTTCACTAAATTCATATTGGTACATGTCATTTTTCTTGTAGTTATTTGATTCACGAGATTCTTCTATTTTGGGAAGCTATATAGATTTGATCAATAATGGATGTTCTGGAGGTCTGATTCTAGATATGATGATTCCAACTTTCCCAATAAGTGGAATCATAGATTTTAGTTCAAAAAGTATTTTAACATTTAGAATAAAAATCTTCTTTTAATGTTATAATATCTTCTCTTTTATATTTTAGTGGTATTTCTCTATATAAAAACGTGCGGTTTCAGAAGACGAAAAGTTTTAGATAGGTTAGTTTCATTGGACAATCATCAGTTTCTTGAGGATGATATTAGTGGAATATGTATTAACGAATGATCTTGAGGTAAAATTGAAATGATTCAAACTTGAATAAATAATGAAGATAAATTATAAAGTCCAAATAAGAAGGTACTTTGAGTGTTATGTATGTCATAGGTTCAAATTTTTCATAGAGGTGAATAACGTAGTAGAGCAGATGATGGACCTTGAATATATGTATGAGAAGCCTAAAATAGTAAAATAACATTTCTTGATATATATGTTTTTTATAATGTTAATGTTTGAAGGGAGAAAAGTAGATGACCATGTTAAATTCTTTAACAAGATTTGGATTTAGCTCAAATTTGTTAAATTGAAATTCATTGAATATGTGTGTCATTTTTTCTACATTATGTTCATCTTGAGTTTTTGGATCTGATGGGGACTGAAGTAAATAATTTTTATAGAAAGATTAACTTAGTTCTTAAGTATATTCATGATTTCATTTTGAATGAAATTATCATGTGGATTTATTTCCATGTCCCTTCAACAACCATGATCAATATGGAATTTAAATGAAATCTCATTGGAATGAAAAATTGAAATATATTATAATAAATATAAAGGGAAAGAAGTTAAGGTGAATTAGTAATGAAAAATGACCCCCATCATGATGGAATCATAAATATATGGAAGATGCGGGGTGGAGAAAGCCTAAAAGATTTTAAAATTTAGAGTATGAGCCTATGTCGGTTAATCATATGTAGATACAGGATAAAAAACGTGACCATGTTCTGGTATGGGCTTACCCACAAACTGATTTTTTTAAAAATAATTCCAACACCTCCATAATGTTCTTACCTTTTCAAGTTGGTGCATTCTTACCTATGTCTCCCTTTAGTTTATTATCAAATCACAATGGTTGAAACATAGTGGAAAAAGGTGATGAGATTCCTTATAAGAGATGTGATTTTATCCATAAGAGGTATGCAAGAATTGAAAGAGGATAGAGATGTTGGATTTTGATTCGATTGAAAAGAGATGAGATATTTCTAAGGGAGGAAGAGAATGGAGGCTGGTAGACGACATTTTTTTTTCCATGAATGGTTGTCGAATTACATAAAGGTTAGGGTCTGAGAGGGAGGGGTACACAGTTATTATACAAAGATGGGAACTTATCAAGGTAGAGGGTATGATCGTTACTTTGATCATTGGGAAGAAAAGTGTCAGCATCTGATGGAGGGAGGTATGTGGCACTATATGGATGTTTGTGGGTGGGAGGTGTAATAATTTAGGTGCGATTGTGTCCAATATTACTATGATGAAAATAACCAAGTCTAATTGTATAGACTGTGATAATCACCTTGGTTCCATCCATTGATTTCACTAAAAGTAGTAAAAAATGAAATTCGGGCTATCAAGGGGATTACCTCTACAAATGAAATATTGAAATACCAATAATATATATATATATATATATAATTATTTAAAATTCATTAAACATATTGGTATACCTAAGGGATTAAGGAAGGCATGGTATGATAGACATTTTTTGTTTTCATTATATGTAATATTTTATGGACAATACTATGTGATATTAAACCCATGAGGTCCAAGCTAGCTTCACCCCTCCCCACCCATTTCACATTACTAATGTAAATAAGTTATCCTGGGACCAATATATTGGATCTTTGGGAGAAAGGGGTACCTAAAAAATGATTGAAGGGTTCTTTGGATGAATTTGGTAAGGAGTGCTTCTATAAGTTCAAGTACTATAATTACCATAGTTTAAGGTGTGTCTAGTTTACTATTATGTGTTAATTTTCCATAAGAATCCCAGATCACTATATTTCGGTCTTTATTCTATTATATGTCCAAGAAGTGATTCGTGGTAAATTTTGTGTTTCTAATTTTTACCAAGGATTATATATTAAATGATTATTATTTTGTGATCATGGGGAAATAAAAAATATAAAGTATGAACATAAAATGGAATATTCAAAGAGTTATTCAATGTAAAATATATATTTGTTTTATGGAAGTATATAATTTCCTTAATTTATCTAGATAAACTAGGTTTTATAAATAACTTCCTAAATGAAGTATGAACGAAAATTTTTAGTTCTATCGTGGTTTATAAAGGTTTTGTATATGGTAAATTTTATTTAATAAAATATCATGTGGATAAAAAATTTCTAGAATGAAAATTTTAAAAATTAATAAGTTATAACATTTTAATATTGGGAACGTAATTGAGAAGTAAATGAAAATCTTATTGGCTAAGCGTGTATTTAAGCTCAGTCACATGTATTTCAAATCATGTGAGAGTTGTTTCCTAAGAAAATAGTAATGTTTTTTTATCAGAAATAGAAGGACACATGAGTCATTTGGATTGATTTCATGTATACAAATTTTTAGGGGGCCTACACCAGTCAGTTCTCATAGTGGGTATATGTACTTTACTATATTCATTAATGATTTGAAAAAGAATGTATTGGTTTACTTTCTCATGAACAAATTTTACAAGTTAAATGTGTTAGTTTGATGGAGCGACATGGTAGGGAATGATATGAGACATAAGATTAAGTGAATAATTTAAAATAATGGTAGAGATTATGGTATTGAGGATTCTGAATATTTTTCAAGAGAAAATAAAATTTTTCTGAAAAAATAATCAAAGAATACTAAAGTAGAATATGGTAATAGATAATATAAAATCAATAATAACCGGGATGGATTAGACCATGGGACTATATTTAGTAATTCCTAATGTGATTTTGTTTGAAACAATTTTTTTTTTCATCTTATCTTTTTTAAAAAGTGTCCTTATACACAATTATATTAGTGTATAAATATAATTTTGAGTTCAAAAAACCAATGTATGTTTCTAACTATTTTTTTAAATTATCACCTACATCCATGTGGATTCCAAATATAAATAATAACTATCAGTAATTTTCCAAGAATGATTCTTTGTTTGATATAATGATTAAAATTTTGGATTTTTTTTTGTGATAATGATAATTAAAAGATATTTATAACATGGAATAATCTATTTTATGAGAATATCTTGTGGAAATATTAGAACATAGTGAAAGAAGGCGTTGAGAAAAAGGAATCAACTAACCATATACAAGATGATCTGAATATATGTTCGGATAGATCAAATGTTCAAAAAATATTAGATTATATTTAATTTCTTAAAGAATCATCTTTGTTGAAATAAATTATAAAAATATCATGATCTTTAGAATCATAAGAGATTTAGATTATGGAATTACAGAATTAGTGGTTCAAGGAATAGAAGAACTACATGTTTTGTTTAAAATGAATAACAATATAAGATGATAGTTCATATGTTTGGAACTGATATACTCTACTTAATTCATATAAAAATATGAGTGAATGATAGCCTATAATGCATTGCGAGTCTCATGGAATATTGAATGTTGTAGTTCTATATGAAAGATTAAATGGATTCATCGCATCAAAACATAACATGAGAGCTAACAAAACTAGAATATGGGAGAAAAAAACTATAGAAAAAAGATTTTAATTTTTTTTAAAAATGTGACATTAAATATTTATATAATATTAGGCCTGTTGTGAAAGAGTTTTTGTACAAGTAATGAGTTTATTTCATTAAAATTATCTCAAATAGTATTAAACATATAACCATACAAATAGTGTTATGTTTGGTTATTCCTGAAATTCTACATGTAAAATAAATGGATGTGAAGAAAGTATTCATTCATTGTTATTTAGAGGAGATGATATTTATGAATTAGTTTGAAATTTTAATAGAAAAAAAGGAATGGGTTATTGGTTTACAAGATGATGTGATGATTTTATGGTTTGAACCATGATCCTAAGTATTAAAACTATAAGTTTAATGCCATTATAACTAATAAGGGGTTCATCTAGATCAAATGAATCCATTTTTTCTACCAGTATTTGTTCAGGTAATGATATTAAACAATCTTTATCTTGTATGAGGATTACATGAACATGAAAATTATGTACATGAAATAGATTGGGAGATGTAAGATTATTTATCTGGAATATTTGAGAGAATGTTTCTCAGGGAATCCAAGAACAATTTGGGTTAGCTTTTTGAATGGGACCATAAGGATAAAACTTTGGTTTTGTCACAAATTGAACATATCTAAATTGTTATAAAAAGATTCATAATAACCACATATAAACCTATGTCACCACTATTGGCCAAAAACAAAAAGTTATATAATGAAAAAGGTTACGTCACCCTCAATGGGACTAAAGTAACAGAAATGTGGAATAGAGACACTAACTGATGCTATAAAGGTAATGATATTTAGAATTGTACAATCTGTAAGGGAAATATTGAATCCCAGAAATAAGCGTTCAAGTAGGATATTATTTGATAAGATTTAAGCTTACTTCCATGTTCACTTTCTTAAATCCATAGGTATTAACTTTGGAGTAAGGGACTCAGACTGATAGAGTCTCATGAAATTAGAATATCAATAAGAGGTCGGCATGGTCCGGAGGGTATGTTCTAGAATTAATAGTTTACGTGCTTTTGTCCATATAATTGATCATGGAAGATCTATATCACATAATAAGTTCTTTTTTGCTGTTACATAATGTGTTTCTAAAGTTTTGGAAAAAATATTATATAAAACATTATATGGATATGCGAGAATGAAAATTTCTATTCACTAAAAGAGAATGGTCGATGTAGACAGACATATATGGAATAAGAGGTTTCCAATACAAATGGTATATCCCCCATGAACTTCAGAAGATGGAATAATCAGTTGAATAGACAAGGCCCATTATAAATAGGCGAGGTGCGATGAAATATACATGTGACTTGTTTTTATCTAATATTGAGAAAGTTATTTGATTTTGATTGTAATATTTTTTATTCTATAAGTTTAATGGAAGTGTAAGTATTATCCCAATGATGTAGGATTAAATTTAAATCCATGGAAACAATTATTTTCCTTCTAAAGGTGCGTGTGAGCTCTACCTGGGTAGAAGTTCTCTATTGTTTTGGTTTCATTTAGTATGCCAGGGTGTTGATCTAGTGAGATATATGAGGTATATATTTTCTTTTTAGTATTAGTACATCACGTTTAAGTGGTTCTTCTATTTCAAAAAAGTTTTATATCTTTTTTCATAGTGGAAATTATGATTGTTTTCTTCAGGGCTTGGTAGTACCGTAGATCATAAATTTTTGTTTTCTACAAGTCAAAAATTACTTGAGTATAATTTAACTAATTTATAATATGAAAATGAGATTGATTCTCATTTTTATCATTTTATATTTAGTTGAAATAGTCATAAAAATAATATATTAAGGTATATGATATGAGAAATAAAAGGGAACATATCTTATTTATTTTTGGTATGATAAAATTTCTCACAAATTGACTCATGATAATGACCACTAAATGTGTATGAGAAAAAAATGAATATTAGTTAGTATTTCAATAAAAATGGACATAATGTTAAAAATAAATTCTTCAATTTTGAAGTTATGGGATTAGGTCATATGAAACATCAATTATGGCATGTACCTGGCAAAAATAAATCTCTATGATTGATAAACATTCCTCAAACAATTTATGCGACTATACATTTGTCTTCATCTTTATCTATAAACCCATCACCTAAAAATATTTCTCTCTGTGAATAAACTATTTGATCTTACTAACATCATCCAATATATAAAACCTTGTTCCTCTAAATACACATGCTTCCTATTCTCATGAATCTATAAAACATGGAATAATCATGTCATACATCAATATATATCGATGACCATCATAACCTATAACTCTCTTAAATATTCCATATATATGATCTGTAATCACTCATTTATCCCATGGTATTTGTGATATCTCATAAACAAGATAGTCCTATAGAATATACATAATGAATCAATTACAAATTATGTGCATTCATTATGATAGAAAATTTTCATATTTTATAAAATAAAACATTTCTTAACAAAACATTTGAGACCTCAAGATCATCAACTTGGAGAGTAATCATCCATAATAACATTGGATTTTTCGGTGTTCGTTACCATCATAACAATATATAAAAAACATAAATTACATATTTATATGTATAAAACTCAATAATATAATAACCAATGAATAATAAAATGGTTTGAAACACATTCCATGGAAAATCTAGTACAAATTCAGTGTTCCAAATCTATGAGGATGTATTTACTGTAAATAATTATGTGAATAATTATCTTCAATATCCTAAATTCAAGGTATTCAACTATCATGCTTATAAATTATTATAAACTACTTAAATATTTGATTAAATGAAAGAATAAAAATTGTTTTTGTCACAATTAATCAGTACATTGATAGTTCATACAACTAATTATAATGAGTTTTGTTTGGGACATTCTCAATTATATGTGGGTGTATTACCTCAATCCATTTCACACAAAAAAGTACCCATGATGATGATGCTACATGAAATTAGGCACACTTTTTCATAATCCAGTGGTTTTTAACTATAAGTGATAGTCTAAAACAACATTAGAGAGACAATACTATCAATATTATAATCCATCATTATCAAATAACTACTAGAAATATCATACACAATAGTTGATCAAAGTATGTATATGTAATTATAGTTAAAATAAAATATTAATAAATTAAACACACACCCATGTTATAATGAAATGTTATATATAGGCAACATATCTCATACATGAGAAGGGGTCACCCACTAGGTTGATCATTTACCTAAAAATTAAATAACAAATCACACAAATAAGATCCAACACAATCCCTAAGCCTATTCTCAAACCTGGATATCTTAAAAATATACATTATATGTGGATAGAATTTCATAACATAAATAATATATAAATTTCCATCGAGATACAAATATATTGTTTGTAAAATATATCTATGTAGAGTAGCACTAATTTTGTACATAATATATTCCATGATATACTAGTGTCGTCATGAGAAAAATAAATAATACGAAACACACAAAATGAATAGAAATATTTTTCATCTTCACATTTTAACTAGGAAACAATTCCCTCCACCCTTACATTCTTATATCAATTCCTATAAGTATATCTAGGAAAAATATATATATGGAGAACCTAAATCTTATCTATTACCCATAGGGGACACACATATTTGGAAGATCCATCCCTTTGACATCCCCTAAAGTAACCATCCATATCATGAAGGATCCCAACATTGACCACCCCTTAGTATTAAAACCACTCTCAAACTATTTCAACCATATCACTAGCACACTAGACCTTAACCATTATAAAATAAAAAAAATCACACAAGGGAATATGTTATATAAAACTTGAGTCCTAGACCTCAATCGACATATCAAATGATTAGTGTATGTCATGTCCTCACACACCCACTAACATTAGTCTTATGTGATTTTCCCCTCTATGCTTAAATCATAATTCCAAAAAAAATCACACTATATAGATAATTTGTTTATATAACCACTAAATCATAAATCATTTAAGATAAATTTTTTTGCTACCTCCTCTTACTCATGGGGAATCAAACCACTTGGAAACCTAGGTCTCTCCCTAGTTCCTTCTTAAATGTTATCAATTTTTATATACCACCTCTATGGTGATTACATCTCTCATAGGCCTTTACCAAAACCAAACACAAGAGGCTAATCTATATTTGAAAAAACATTCTATCCATTCCATCATCTCTAGGGTGGATCCCATACCCAATATGATTTTATAGAACATGGATTTGAATATTCCTTAAGGACAAATGTCTATAAGACAATCCTTTAACATACCACATGGTAGAACATTTCCCATGTCTGGAAAGATGTTTGAGACTTCCTCTTCAATACCCATGCAGTTTGGCCATTACACTATTACTCAAAAGAGAATAAAAAATTTCAACCACTTAACCATAAAAAAATTTCACTCATATTTAAAAGAATATTTATTGAACACACTCAATAACCCTAATCAGAATACTAATTTGTCAATTTTTTTTCTTTACACACTTCATTCATCCCATGATCCCCTTCCATGATACTTACACTTTAACCTAATATTGTTTTTTTCATGGAATATATCCTACAATTAGAACTAATTGCCCTTGGAAACAAAAGATGTAATAATTTGTAATGTCACTATATATGATAGATTTCCCATTTTGATCTTAAGATACCCATACTATTATATATCATAACATGGTTACACACTCATCCCCCTTTTAAGTCACTAAACCCAAACATAGTTTCTAGAAAATTCCATTTTACGTATGCAATCATATGGATATATATTATTAATACCACCTATCTTATGACTAGAGTTAACCCCTTTATCCATGACTATCAATATTAACTAATCTATTCCAATCAGCATACCCACAAATGATCCCCAATCACTACCAAAGTCCAAAAAATTAATTATAAAGAAAATATATTTAATTTAAAAAATTACTCCTTAATTATTTAACAAGGATTCATTAAGGTAAACTCACATAGTAGTATAGTTATATAAAAAATATGATGAATGATGTATAAAAGATCCATAGAATATTTCTAGAACTAATATAAGTAAACATATTTGGAATGAAACCCATTTATTTTTCCTTTTAAAATAAAACTAGTGAAATTCAAAGGAAAACTCAACAAGAATCATCCCTTTATGAAAAATTGAGCAATGGTTCTGGTTCATTATCACCAGGCTTCATTTAACTATTTCACTCTAAAGCCCAATCTTTCGAGAAGGATTTCACAATTAATTTAAAACATTTGTCATGAATCCCTGAATCCACCACTAAAAAAACATAGGGAAACCATGTTATTGTGAAATGGTATAAGAGGAAACCTACCCCAATTAGGTTCCCCATTAGATTATGATTCAAACAAAATAAAATAATTGATGAAATGGACTATAAGGGGAGAAGATAGAATAAAATAACCTCTTCCTGGCGCCTTTCCCATGGGGGGGGGGTGGTCTACCTAGAAAATATGATCAACCCATCATTTTTGAAAATGATATTAGGGATTATAGAATAACTTTTGGGTCTATATTGAGTACCAGGTACACCACTAGCTACCCAATGAAATCCAATCAGTTGTTTAGTGGTTTAGATAATTGTGTGAAACCATAGTCCTTGTCAATGCATGCCTAGTAGTTTTTTTGGGAACCTAGTGGATCTATATTCCACCTCCTTCTCCCAAAACATTTTTAAATATATCTAATACAAAAATGTGTATTTCCCATTAAACACAAATTCCCTAAAACCCCCAGTTAATCCTCCTAAATATTGTCAAAACTCTATTCCTATTATAAATATTTTAAAAAATCAAATTTATTCTGATAATAATATTCAAAAAATTTAATTTATCTCTAATTTATAAATAAATAATGATACAGGTAATTAAAAAATCAAAAATCTATAGGTTAACACCCCATTAAATTATCCAAAAACACATTCTAACATAAATTCTATTGATATAGATTTGATAGATTCCATTATTATGATTTTGAACTAGATACAATATTATTTCCTATACACTCAATCAAAACACATATATTTTACATGTATATTATACTTTAATATATAATATTCATTAGTCATTTTCCAAATGATAAATCTGAGGTTAGATTTAACTTATCATGTGAGACCACCAATGAAAACATCAGTATGTCCTTCCTGGAATATGTAAACATAAAGTATATCGACATTCACATCATAGACCCATATTTCCCATTATTAAAATGATGTATTAATGATAAGAGACATAACCAATTAACTATAACATCCTCACAAGATCTCAATATCAGTTCATGATTTAATACCATTTAAAATATATAAATAAGATAACAAATTAGTGAACTCACACGTAGAGTAAAAATATAACCTCGATCCAGGTCCCTCTTATGTTATTCATCGAATTATAAATTGAATATTTTATCATAGAAACTTACTATACAAGAATTTTTAAGATGAATTCCAATCTAATATTTATAAGAAAACAGATGAAATAGGTCAACTCATACTATGGTTTATCTAGATAATCCTTTATCACCCACCTACTGGTCTCAAAAAACTCAAGACCCCTTATGAGTAAATTTCCATTCCATGACTAGTTCCATTTCTAAAATACCCCAACATTAGTATCCCATACTCAGTGGTTAAATTATTACATTGGCACCAGATACAGAAGATCACATCCCAAAGGGAAGAATAGGTTAGTATGTTTAACAAACTAGATACATGATTGAATCTCACATTATAGTTGAAAACAAAAATACAATACAATATTTTATTTTATATAATAATTATACTCTCTATCACATCCTTACATATAATTCATTGTACACTTCCCCACATCTTTGGAAAAAGAAATATATGAAAGGAGTGAACAGAAATGTTCAGTACGGGTTATGTAATGCAAAACATATCATGGGTGAGTAAAAAATAATTAATATGGATAGGTAAATAATGGATAAAAATTCCATTTAGATAATAAATTGACCATAAATAATAATATTATAGTAATAAATGATGATCAAACAATACTACATAAATAATCACATGATCTTGAAACATATCCATATATAAAAATAATATTTAAATAATCACTTATAAACCAATAATTGATCACATAATTATTCAATGAATATTGTTTTACACATTAAACTTAGCATAGATTCTAATTGACAAGACCTCATAAACACAATTTCAAGGCCTCATGCATAAACATATTATAAAAATAGAAAATGCTCATCCAAATTCCCAACTTGCTTTGTCTCCTGTGACATATCGATGCATCAATGAGATATATAATTCTCAACACCAAAAATAAATTAATAATTCCAATGTATTCATTATATTAATAAACAATCATTCTTATTAAATATTACCTAATAATAAAAAAATTTCTATACAGGGGGAATTAGTATATAGAATGTATAATTTCCCAGTAAAAATGATCATAAACCATTAGAGAGAGAATAAGAATAGGATAATTAATATAAATACCTAGTGGAGTATATGTAAAATAAAATTTTGTCTTCATTGATGAATATAAATATAATTAGAATAATATTAAAAAAATTATTTAGAAAAATACATTTTCCCTTTGAAATACATTTTTAAAAATTAAAAAATTAATAAATATTAAAAAACACAATTTATATGAAAATAATTAAAGAAAATTTTATAGTAAGAATAAAATAATTTTATTTTCATTGTGGTGGAAAATCATGTTCATTTTGATAATGTTAAAATATTTATTCCGTTCACATTTTCTATAAAATGTGTAAAAGTACCTCATTCATAAAATTAAAAGATGATTCCTATAAAAAATTTATATACAAAGTAAATAATGGTTAAAAGGAATTTAAAATATCATGGTATAATATTTAATTATTTTAAATAAATTTTAATGAATATATGGATATGGAAGAAAAAATGTCCCTAATGAAATAACATGATCAATTTTCTTCAATTTTGTTTCAATATATTGAGTCCATAAGAGAGAAAAAAATGGAAAACATTTAATTTTTTATAATATCAATAGGATAATAAAAAATACTTTTAATATGATATAAATATCATAAAATTCACCTAACAAAGACTTATACATAAAAAATCTCGAATAATGATGAGATTGTGAAATAAAACCTTAACATTTTGTTACCATTTGAAACAAAGCCTCATGAATGATAGAAACTTATATGGTAATGTAAATAGCCAAAAATTTCATGATAATAATCATAAAATAAATTAATGTGATATATATAAACTAAAAAAGAAACAAGTGGTGAATATGACATATGTCTCACTGAAATTATTGTGGGACGAAAATCTCTGACCATAGGGATGAATTACTTCATACACGATTTTAAAATTTTGTAAAATATATATTAATTTATTATAAATTTATACCACAACTATTTTCATACTTATTATATCATATATGATCCAATTATAATATATTGACACTCATTTATTACTAATTCATTATTATAATTATCATTTCTGTGTGTCAAATATTTCATTTTTCATGAATGTTTTGGTTTGCAAGTTTTAATCCTTATACGTTGATAAAAATCCCAAAATTTAAATAATTATAATCATTATATAAATATAATATATATTAAATATAAACATATTTATAATCAAACATGAATGGTAGAAATATAAAAATGAATTACATCATTCATGGTGATGGTGGGCCATACATAGACACAAATCCAATTTTCATTTTAAAATATATGGGAAAAAGAATGGTAAAAGATGATACAGCTTGAAAAAATCATAATAATTTATTATATTCACTAAATATTACATTATAACCATCCAATTAATGTGGTTATGAAAAATGATTTACATGCTATGTGGAGATGGTAAGTCGTACTTATGGACGATCATTGTTTTTTCTTTCTATAGGATATAAAGAAGGGAGAGAGTGGTTTATCCATCATAAAAACAATAATTATTATTATTTAATATACTATATTAGTTATTTTATAATGTATTCCTTTTATTTTTATGAGTTAAAATAATAAATTGAATTAAAAATGATTTTTAAGAGTTGTACTTGTTCATTGAGAAACCTCGTTTGTCTTACACCATAAGCTTTAAAGAGATGGTTTTTTAAAACAATAAAAGCTATTTAATTTGTCTATGTACTCTATGAAGGTATTATTTTAGGTATTGTATCAAATTGAAGGCTCAAAATTTTTCAGTAAGAGAGGATAATTGGTTTCTTTTATAATTGATGGGAGGGCCATTCTTGGAATTTCTTAATGTATTAGATTAATATAAATTTATTTTCATGAAAAAGTGGATCCAATTTGATGTAATTATAATATAATTATTGTATGATTTTAAATACTCCCATGAAAAATTTTGGACAATTTTGGGTTGTTTTTTCATCACTATCTCTTTATTGGAACACCTATTAACCATTTTGATAATTATCTTAATACCAATGATTATTGAAACTTTAGGGGCTGTGAATGTTATTGTTAAAGGAAAAGGGACACATAAATAGAACTTGGATTAAATTATAAATCATATATCATTCATGTGTATGAAAATATGGGTTTTATTAATTATATATCATATTAAAATATATTTTTTATTAGAAAATATCATTAATGTCATTTTTTGAAATATATTGATTATTATAATATATTATGTGTCTAACTTATGTAAGATAGTTACAAAATGGAATGGATTAAAATATAATGATTATATGGTGATAATTTAATCATAGAATCAAATAAATAAATTTTTGGATGTTATTTTTAACATTATATTTTGTTTTCACCCCATGGTTAACCAATTTTATCATTAATTAGGGTAATGAATTTTTCAATATTGAAGAGTTATAATATTACTTATATGGTAAAAATTGAATCCTAAATATATAAGGGATGTAATTTTGGATCACTTAACATCCTAATTTTTTAATTTAATGTTTTTATGAATTTTAAATAATTTAATAAAATATATTTAATATAAAATAACATTATTGTCATTTTAAGAACTATTTAAAAAATTTGACGTTGAAAAATATAATAAATATTATTTGGATTGTAATCCATTAAAACAAATATAATATTCTATATATATCTTCAAAATCAATGGGATACTTTTACTCAACCATACAATATTAATTTTAAAGATTCTAGATTAATTTACTTACCTTTTTACTCCTTGTAGAGGGGCTGTGTTGGCGTTGCATAGATATTTAAGGTAATTATTTTATTACTAAATAATAAATATAAATTACCATGATAAAAAATAATTTATCTTTAAAACAACTATTTAGAAATAAAAATCTATTTTTATCCCCATAAAAATATTATATATATTAAAATAATTACATTGACATTCAGGACTTCATATTAACATAAATTAATATAAATGTTGTAATCAACATAAAATGAAATTAATTTCCCCATTTTATAAATTTGGATGATAATTTAAGAAATATACTCTTACAATAAAATATATGAATTCTTTGGTTGATTTCTAGACCTTATTATATTAATTTTATCCTTAATTTTCCGATTCACCTTAACCATGGTAACAAAAATTAACTATGGTTACTATTTATAATGACAAAAAAGGGAATTATTTACCAAATTTGAAAATATTTAATCAAAATTTTGTATCCATTTTTGAAGATTTAATTATTATAAGCGGAATAAATTAATTAGTGACAAAAATTCAATATTCCGCGATTTTTTTTCTCGAAAAAATGATTTTTACAACAAAAAATGAACTTGTACCAAAATCATGTGTAATAATGATTATTGTGTAACTATTTAGACTATATATAATAAATTTTTTTCCTTTTAGATAAATTGAAAAGTATAATGATACTTTTTAATGGAAATAAATAGTCATTTTATAAAAGATGTTGTTTGTTTAATATTATCTGAAAAGTAAATATTTTCTTTAAAATCCATAAATTTCACCCTAAAATAATTTTGATACGCTGATTTTAAAAGTATATTACTTTTAGGAAACAACATTTATTAAAATTACATAAATATTTTATACTATTCTATAAAAAAATACAAACCGATTTTAAAGAAAACATATTTTATAGAATAATTTTCCATTACTAAAAATTATGCTGTTATTTCATCAAAATTTATCCATACATTTTTATTGGCAATGATATATATATATATATATATATATATATATTATAATTTAGTTACTACTATTCATACCCACCAATCTAAGGTCTATGCTATATATATCATAATATAATAACATTTTATGGGTTGTTTAAGCTTGGTGTCGCATGTTGTATGTACTATCAAACATTGTTTTCATTTAACACCATAAAATTGCATCCTCAAAATTTGAAATTGTTCTCAATAATAATGGGTTCTATATTTTAAGATTTATTTATTGAAAACATAAATCATAATAAAGGTTGTTAACACATACATTATGAAATTGAAAAATGAAAATACATAGGTCATCTAGAATAAAACAAAAATAGGTTTCCAAATAAGATAAAATTAGTTGAAAGTAAAAATATAACAATTTAAGAAAAAATAATAGTAAAAAATAATAGATAATGATAGAGAACATTTATCAATAGAAATTGAATGACAAGTACAAATTTGGTGACAAAAAAACCATAAATCAACAAGGTTTGAAAAGTCCATCGATTCATTAGAAATGAACATATTATGATAAAATTTGTATTTCAAGATATTTTCCCAATATTTCAGGAATTAAATTACAATATAAACTATTAACATAAAAAAATTTACTTACATGATAAGTATAATTTCATTTTTTAATAAACTTCCACTATACTCTCATCTATTTCACGAAAAAATAGTATTCAAGATGATTTTTTATACCCGATGCACCAAAATTAAATTATCAAAGATCTCATAATCTACAAAATAATTTCAAGTTATTACTACTGTCATATATAAAAACAAATGGTATGATAATACAAAAAATAAATTATCCTTCATATTAATAAATAATACATTAATCTATAAAATTCAACAACAAAACCAAATGATTCACATAGATCATTCCTTAATGAAATAACCATATATCCCAAATAAGCTAAATATCCTCAACATTTAAATTAGTTTTAAAATCAAAGGTTATCTCATACCCTTTCATCTTATACCTCCAAAAAATAATAAAATTCTTAACAATAGTTTTTTTACGTTAATACTATGGGTTATATATACGTAATGCTAATAAAACATATCCCAAAATATAAATAATCATTTCAAAATCCCAGAAAATTAAAAAATAATTTATGTTATAATATTCTTTATAAAATCAATATAATATTTTTCTATAAAAAAATTTAAGTAAAAAAATAATTTGACACTAACCAGAACATCATCTGGGCTAGTGGTTGGGCCTGCATCCTTACACCCTTCTGTTATGGGTTCAAACACCACAACTAGGCCAAATGTGAAATTTATTCACCCAGACCACAGATTATCCATATTCCTAAACTATTCTAATTAAATTACTATAAAATACCAATAAAAATGACTAACATCCAAAAAAATTACTTTAATCATAAAATCACCTTTTAGAAACTAAACATTTCTATAAAACATATGTTTTCCACAAAATCAAATAATTTTAATTGAATATTGTTACCTAAAAAACAACAATCATATTAACCCTAAATGTTTTCAATAAATGTAAAATAATGTCCAAAAAATAAAAATAAATTATTCTAAAAAAAATATTCTCACTAAAACATACAGTAAACCCAATGGTTTTATTCCAATAAATGTATCCCAAAATATCATTTATCAAGTAAAACTCCGATTTTATAAAACAACAAAATATGCATTTTTTCTGTAAAATTATAAATAAAATAATACTTATAATCCAAAAATACTTTAGGCCTATACCATATCAAAGTAGAATATTATCGGTTCATATTGGTTATATTCATTCATTTTACATAATGGTTCATAAATTAAATGCGAATGTACACTCGCATATCCCCTGTGAGTGTCAACCCATGTGTACAGTAAGGGGACACTTCAATGTGCACCAGAATGATGGTTGGGATATATTCAACCAAATAATTTTAGGGTTATTACCCCATATATAACTATTCCTAAACCATGTCTACTTGTAGTATTCAAACAAGGATGTGTTTCTAGGAAAACCACACAATCTCTAATTTATCAAAATAATATGATGTTTTCATGTACATATATATATTCTCAAATTTTGTTATAGGGTTATGTTACATATTCTATTTATTCCTAAATTTATTCCCTAATGTTTCTTTGAAACATACTCTAATATAAACTATAATGATCCCGACTCTAGTAGCCGATAATTTGTTGTTAAATTATTAGATTGGATCTAGGTACAAGTGATCACACCCAAAATGACTGAATGGTTTAGTAGTCTTGGTAAAATATATACAAGATTGTATCTAAAATTAATTTTGAAAAAATTAAATACAATATATTTTTTTTTGAGAACATCATTATTATCACTAGAATAAACTTATCATTCATAGTACTCTTCCTAGAATCATGGGGAAAAGAAATATAAGAAACGGGTCACTTGAATTTATTAGTAAGGGTTACACACATCAGAATCTATTATGATTAAATAGTACATAACCATTATTCTTGGGTAAATAAATAAAAATAAATTCTATTTAATAAATAACATAAGTATAAACAATAATATAGATGTAATAAATGATGATCAAATAGTTATATATAAATAACCAGATGTGTTGAATCATATCCATGGATATATAAACTAATAAAATAATCTCATGGAAATAAATAATTCATTTTATAATTATTGAATTCATAATTTTGGACATATTAAACTTACTGTCGATTCCTTGAGTCAACACATCATAAACATACCATTAAGAAAAGAAGCATAAAAATCTTACATAAATGGGTAAGACGTCATGCAAAAACACCACCTGTTTTGTCTCACAAATCCTATCGATACATCAAGGGAGTGTATAATTTCACGCCACAACCATCACATGATAAGTCCATGAAATTTATTTAAAGAATAAAAAATACAACTTAATCAACATGCCTTCATAATCATAAACTATTTTTATAGCATGAACTAGTATATAAAATTTCAAAACTATCCCAAACAAACTAATAAAAAACTATATATAGAATGAATAATGATGATATGATTACAACATATCCTCATGTTAGAATATGTAAAATAAGAAAGATTTTATCATTGATGATTAAAAATAACATAAAAAATGATTATAAATATACTTGAGGAAAATAATATTTTCACTATGAAATTTATTTTGAAAAACAAAATATTTATATAATTCTAGGAAAACACATTATTTGAAAATAATCATATAATATTCTACAAGAATTATTAATTCATTAAGATTTCATGATCGTATTAAATTATATTCTTGTTGAGTATGTTTAAATTCAAATTCCTTTCAAATTTTTGGTAAAAAGTAAAAAAGAACCTAGTATGGACGATGATAAGAATATTCCTTTGTATTATTTTTATATAGATTTAAAAATGTGTAATAATGAATTTAATAAATCATATAATAAGTGTAAAAAATTCATAAAACTATTTTAATAAAAATATATATATGGAAGAAAAATATTTCGGCTGAATGTAAAACAAGGTCGTTTTTCTATTAAAACATTATTTCGGTACCTTAAGTACATAAGAGAAGAAAATGAAAATAAAACATATAATTTATAGAAACATATATATAGTATAATAAAATATATTGGGCATAATATATAAGTGTCATAAAATTATCCTAATTGAGACTTCAACACAATAAGTCATGAATAATGATTAGATTGTGAAATAAACCCTTACCACATTGGAAAATTTTGAATCAGAACCTAATGAAAGATATAAACCTATATTTATATTGAAATCCAAATAATTTTCATGAGAATAACCATAAAATAAATTCATGGGAATTTTAGACATCATATTAAATAAAAAATGGTGAATATAGCTTGTGTATCAAAAAAATAAAAGTGAGATGAAAATACCTTACCTTAGGTCTAACTTCCCAATATATAATTCAAAGCTCTTGTATAAATAATATTAATTTGTTAAATTTATATAAAATAATTATTTAAATATTTATAATATAATATATTTTCCACTTATAATATTTTAATACCCATTTATAAATAATTCCTTATTAAAATTGTCTTTTCTGGGTGTCAACTATATCATTTTTCATTGATGTTTAGGTTTAATAGTTTTTTTCCCTATAATTTTATAATGGTTAAATAATTTAAATACTTATATTCATGATATATAAATCATATATATTAATTAAATTCATATTTTAAATTATACATGAAAGGTAGAGATAGAAAAATAAATTACACCGTTTATAGAGATGGTATGACGCACATACACATGAATGTGGTTTTCACTTCTTTATGGATGAAATAATAGAAAACTATGTTATAATTTAAAATTATATAATCATAATAATATAATATATTTATTAATATAACATTATAACCATTTGTGTAATGATGAGATGAAAAATGAGTTAGATTGCAACATAGAGACCATAAGTCATACATACACAGGAGCGATGTTTTCACATTATGTAAGATGGAGAGGTAGTGAATAATAGTTATTACATAAAAATATTAAAAAAATAATTATAGTGAAATAGTAAATTAAATATTTTAGAATAGATTCAATGGATTTATTTTATTTATAAGATGAAAAAATTGAAAACACTCTGTTAAGCATTATTGATCTTCCATGAGAAACCCCTATTGTCCTACACTTTAAGCATTGAAGGGATGGTGTTTTGAAAGAAAACAAAAAACTAGGTTATGGTTAAGGAATATATAATTGTACAATGATAAATATTTTATGATATATGAGTCATAAAATGTGTGAGGAATATAGGGGAAAAATTTCCATTTATATTTGAGGGGAGGGACATTCTTGAATTTCTTAAAGTATTATATTATAATAAATTAATTTTCATTGAAACATTGATCAAATTTTATATAATTACAATATAGTACCATTATAATTATAAAAAATCTCATAAAATAATTTTTTTACTGGTTTATTTGATGTTTTCACCCTTAGCTCTTTGTTTTAACCCCATGTTGTGTTTTTTGACAGTTATCATAATATTAATTGTTTTTACTCTTTAGGGTTAAGAATTTTATTATAAAAGTTAGAGTGACCCATAAATGGGAAATGGTTGATATTTTAACCCATTTATAATTCAAATAGATAGAAATAGTTTTTTTTAATTCTAAATCATTCATTAAAATACGGATTATTATGAATTATCATTAATTTAATTTTTATAAATATATTAATTATTATAATATAATATGTGTATAACTCATATAAAATGGTTCCAAAATGAAATTTATTATAATATAATTATTATACCATCTTAATTTAATCATGAAATAAAAATTGGATAGGTTTAGATATTATTTTAGGCCTTATCTTTTTGTTTAATCCATCGGATAACCAATTTTAACAATAAATGTTATAATGACTTTATCAATATTAAAGGGTTATAATTATACTTATAAAGAAACAATTGGATAATAAATGGAAAAGGTTGAAATTTTTTATCATTTATAATCATAGTATTATTATTTCAATATTTTTATGATCTATTAATAAATTAAGAAAATATATTTAATATAAAATTCTTTTAATATCATTTTAAGAACTATTCACATAATGTGAATTTGAAAAACGAAGAATGTAATGGAAATAAAATATAAACATTTCACCCATTTAAAATATATTATATTTATATTATAAGTTCTTGGGACACTTTAAACAACCAAAACAATATTACTCTTGTAGTTCTTAATATCATTTACTTGGTTTTTTAACTAATCGCACAAGCGTTGTATCTTTGATAGATAAGCTTTTAATGTAATTACTTCATCACTAGAAATTTAAAAACATTTAAATTATAAGAAATATAATTAATATTTAAAATAATACATTTCATATAAAAAATAATTTCTTTTTATCACTATCCCACAATATTATCAATACTAAAATCAAGAGAGTCCCATTTTTTACATTATATTTTAATAAAATAATATAAATGTTATATTCAAAGTAATGTAGAAATAATTTTCCAAATTATATAATTTTGAATTACTATAAATGAAATATAATCCTAAAATGAAATATAGGTGTGTGTTTGGTTGATTTTGAGACCATATCATATTATTTTTAACATTAATTACACGATTTACCTTTACCGTGGTAAAAAAATATACTATGGTAACTATACATGATGATAAAAAAAGGAAAATATATAAAAAACATTACCCTAAACGTTCAAAATATGGTATCCATTTTTCAATATACAATTATTTGATGTTTCAAACGTAGATTTCAGATAAATACAAAAAGTAAATGAATAAATGTTTATTTGTAAAATGTGTTCTTAACACAAAAACGATCTCTACCCAAATCATGTATAAAGATGGTTCTTAGAAAATTAATTAGATTATATAAAATTATATAATAATTATTTTACTTTTATATCAGATTAAAATCAAAATGATAAATTTTATTGAAAAGAAATATCATTTTAATAAATATCACTATTTTCTTTACTATTCCTTGAAAATTCAATATCTTTAGAAAAATACAAGAATTTCATCCAATTATAATTTCGATACGTTGATATAGAAAATGATAATGTTTTTATTAATTAATATTTATAAATATTTAATATATTTTTCATAATATTATTTCACAAAAAAATCATATTTGTACAAACATATTTCTAATGAATAAAAGAAAATTACTAAAAAACGAGTTCCTATTTGCCAAGAATTTACCAACAAATTGTTATTTATTCTGTGATTTATATATAATTCATAATTTCATTACTTTATTTAAACAAATAAATTCCATGGTTATTTTATAACATATATCTTGACACCTAAAGTATTTATGAATTTATTTTTAATGAATAAAAGAAATTTCATTAATAGATTTTATTACAAACAACATTGAGTTTTAACAAACCCTACAAAATTATGAATATTATTATTTATATAAAACCATTATAACCATGAAAATATACTTTGAGATATAAATACAAATAAATAATTTTTAAATATTTATTATAATGGTTTTATATGAATATAGAATTTTGATAAAAATTACTTAATTTTTAGACGAAAATTTATATGTTTCAAAAATACTAATTTCTCAAAAAAATTTATTTATTATAATTAAAAATAAAAACATTAATTAAAAAAAATTAAATTTTTTTATCCAAGATATATTTTTTTGAAATAATCTTGTAAAAAGTATCATAGTTGGAATCATTAGTTTGTTTATGAGAAGATTTAATAATCGATCAGTAATGAAAACTCTGGTTTTTATTGAAAACTACATTTTCAATTATTGAATTTATAAGATTAATTTTTTTAGAATTGTTTTGAATGTATTATTAGTTCAATTACATATCAATAAATCAAAATTAGTAATTTGAATTATTTTTATATTGAATTTATTTATAATTGTATTTTAAAAATTAAAAATATTTTCTCTTTGGAAAACTACTTTCTCATCACGTATAGGGGTTTAATTTAAAATTTAATATTTTACAATTATATGATTGAAACTTTGAATAATTTATTCTATATTTTGAATCAACATAATTTATATTTTCTAATATGGTGAAATTATTTTTTGACATAATGAATAGTTAAAACATTAAAAATCATTTATTATGGTTATGATAAAAATGGATTTATTAGGTGTATAAATAATTATTAGGGTCAAAAATGACCCTAAACTTTTAAAACACGAACTTTATGTACATATTTTTACCTTTTATCTTATAGTATCTATAGTGGTTCATTTGGATGTATTTTAATATGTTAAACTGTAGTACACCTTTTTCTTTTAAAAAACATTTAAGTGTTCCACTCACCTAACATTTAAAAGGACACCCCTTCTCCTCTTCTATTCACACTTAGAAAACCCATTTTTTGAACAAAACCTGACTAAGTTACTTCCTTAAATTATTAATACCATAAATTAACCCTTATTTAGGTCATAAATCTAACATAGGAATTCTTTTGGTGCAAACCAAAAGTAGTTGTCTGAAGAAGAGGCAACACCACTAACCAAGCATTTTATTTTATTTATTCCTCTAAATAATTAAATTTTTATTAAAACATGATGATATAATAAGAAAAACATCTTAAATATATTTTTATATTTTTATTTTAATATTATGACCTATAAAAATCACCTCTTCCAACAAATGGGATTCAAAATCATCATTCGCGTGTACGGAAAACTAATAGTTCACATACCAATGCAATTTGTTTCCATCACCACTTCCCTAAGATGGATATAATGATGTATAAATTTTTTATAGGGTATTTATGGAAATATAACAAATATTTATTTATTATATCACATATAGATTCATAATTTTTATTCTTTTCGAATAGGATAACATCAATCATGTGTGCGACATACTACCACCATGCGAAGCAATGTCATTCATTAATTATCTACATGGAAGGTAATAAGAAGAGGTTTAAAAAATATATGTGATAAATATGAAATAAAAATTATTCTATAATGTTAATATTTTATTTTCCTTTATTTCGTTCAATCCATCAAGAAAATGTAAAGAGTGTTCACTCATACATATGACCGACTACCTCTATAAAGAATGTATTTCATTTTCTATCTATAAACATTATAGATTTATATACTAATATAAAAAAATTAATATATATTATATTTATATCATGGTATATACTATAGATATTATGGAATCATGGTTAACGTAATATCTCCTAAAATAAAAAATCAAAACATACAAGAAAAACAAAATAGTTATTGCTCAAAATATGACTTTAAAATGTAATTGTTAATAAAAGGATAATAAGAGGTCATAAAAATATTATACATCGTATGATATATATAATTATGGTTATGTAATATATAAATAATATTATTATATTTCTTATTCATTTATTTTTAATGTGTATGGTGGAGGTTGGGACTTAATGTTAGGGATTTCCATCTCACATTTATTTTTTGGGATACAAATACCATATTCAGAACATGTTTCTTTTTTTTTGTTTCATATAATTCTAATGAATTTATTTTATTATTATAATCTATTTATTTATGGGGAATCAAATTTACATTTTATGATCCCTCTTTCATGGGGTTTACGGTTCAAAAGTCACTTAAGCATTAATATATATTTGTCTTAATTTTTTATTTGAGACATAAGTTATAGTAGGTACCTATATTCTTCTATGAGATGTATATACTTCCCATTTTAAAATTTATATCATTAATATAATTCTTTTAATTATATTTTTTGTTTCATTTTATATTATTATTTCATGGGTATTATGATTCGAAGTTACAAAATTAGTAAGAGTTTTATGTAACAATCTCGTCGTTTATGTGGACTGGCCGTGATTATGATTACAATGAAAAAATATCAAGATATATCTCTCAATAAATTAAATAAATTTATTATCATATAATTGTTTTTATAGAATTCATGTTCGACATTTATTTTTCTCTCTTTATGTATTCAAGATTTCAAAATAATGTTATAATGAAAAATCATATTTAATTTTCTTTTTAGTCGAAAACTAATTTTTCATGAAAGACCATGTTTTATATTTTTTTATTTTTTTATGAAAAAATAAAATCTATAAATTATTTAATAATGAAATTTTACAAATGTCTTAAATTTTTTAATATTTTTAAATTTTTAAATTATTTTAAAAAGAATATAAATGAAATTTTTCAAATAATGTCCATTTGGATTTTATAGAAAATGTTAAAGAAATATTTTTTTTAATGTGTCCTATATAAACAAAATTTCCTTCTATCATGAAAATTATTTTCTTTGATGATTTAATTATTATTTTTCAAGGTTATTTTAATATAAAATTAATTCCTTATTGTTTTAATTTAAAAAAATGTTCAAATTGTAAATGATATTTTCCTCTTGAAATATTTCAAAATATTTTAAATATTTTTTTATATGTTTTAAAATATTATTTTCGATGAAATGGATTTCCATTTTTTTTGAATTTTTATTTTTAAAAAGTTATTTTCAAGGAAAATTAATTTT
Organism: Viscum album; assembly: GCA_963277665.1. Taxonomy (NCBI): domain Eukaryota; kingdom Viridiplantae; phylum Streptophyta; class Magnoliopsida; order Santalales; family Viscaceae; genus Viscum; species Viscum album. The sequence continues at coordinate 833,631,765 of OY728140.1, forward strand.
ATTATAGAAAATTTTAAGGGTTATTTTCAAATTCATGTTCCATCAATTATGAAATCCTATGATGTTACGTATTCCTTACAGAAGATATGATCCAAGGACTACATTTTTATCTTTTATGTAAATTGTTTTATCTTTATGATTGCATGATGTTTATGAATTAAACTTATTTTCATGGTCTATGTTATAATTAAATGATTAACTGAAAATGAAACTTATCTATTTTCCAGCGGTTAATAAAAGATGAAATGTTTAAGAAACCCATGTCATTTCATGGGTTCTGATATATTGAATTTTTTATGTTGTTGTGGTATACATAAATATGATTTTCATTTTATGATTGATGAGACCTATATCTATATCTGATGAATTGGGTAATTATTTATATCTCATTAGATATATTGGACGAGAATGGGGAGTGAACCCAGTTTATTAAGAGGGTTTTTATTTTATGATGGTATTGAGAGTAAACCTTGAAAAATTTGATGGTTTGTGGAGGGAACTAATTCCTCAATGATAGCATTTAATGTGATTCTTGACTGCTATGGAAATGATTTTTAGTGTGTATTTCTATTCCACAATTCCTATACTTATAACAATTTTATCCTGTCAATTCTCATGTTATTTTATAATATTATTATTATGGTTTTATGAACTTATATTTTTTATTCCAAGTTTCAATATTTTGATCATTGATATTAGTGGAATGGTTTTCTTATTTTATGATAATGTTATAATAACTGTATGCTCATGTTATGATTAAATATCTCCCTAGTTTACCCTCCCTGAGCATCTAAGATCACTAATTATTATGTTAACAATCCCTATGATATTAAGAAATGTATTATATATTATATGATTAAGTAGTGTTATCGATATCAATAACTTAGTGTGAGATTATGTCATTCACATATGAACAGGTTTTTAATGTTTCGATGTTTTCAAAGAAACTATAAATGAATTATACTTAGGTGTTCATTTATATAATGTAATGAATTTTCATAAATAATGATATTATATCTATTTATGAAAATCCTGAGTGAAAATATTTGGTATCAAAGGAGGGGTTTAGCTAAACATTAGAAACTAGAATGATAAAACATTAGTGAGACCCCTAAGGATATTTTTAAATATTAGTCAAAGTTCAAGTCATTGTATAAGATATTATAATATAATTTATTTAAATTATACTGTAAGGACCCAAAAATTTCTAGGAATTTTTTTCTTAATTTCTTTGGAATTTTACAAGAACACAGTTTCTGACGACACCTGATTCTGAGGCCCGGTGTACCCGGAATCAATTTCCAAAGTTTAGCTCAGGTACGTTCAGTGAACGAACGAGCGGGTTTTTCTAACTTTGGAGCCGGTGCTCGGAATCAAAATCCGAGGGCACCGATGAAACAATAGTGCTAGTAATTGCTTAAAAGGCCATTTCCGGAGTTGTGTTTGCTCTGTAATAGTTGTTTAGTTTTGTGGACAAAGACTTCCGAGAAATAAAATTTGTGCAACTAATTTTATTTATTTAAAGTGGTTAAATCCTAAGGATAGAGGTTGGGTGAACCTAACTACCTAAGTGAGGTTAAATATTAGGTGGGGCCCACAAACCCCCCCCCCCCCCCCCCACATTCCTTAATCCTCCTCTAATTCCCCCATTAAGTGGGTGAACTCTCATCTTCCATAACTCACTCCAACCCCCCTAGAAACCCCTTATATTTTAATGCACCAAGTCCTTAATTCAATTTATTTAATTGAGTTTTTAAATTTTAAACTCTTGGCATGTCTTAATAAAATAAGAGGAGCTTATTTTATTATTGGGTTAGTTTTGTGGTGTTAAGGTTTGGGAGAGAATACTCAAAAGCTATAGGGAACTTTATCTTCATCATTGGAGAACGTGAAGAACGTCAAGACCCCGACGAAGAACGCCGTCACCGCAAGAAGTGATTGTCGTGCCTATCCTCTCCACTCTGCAACCAATGTGAGACACTGCTCCACCTCGAACGATCTTCTTCAAGGGAATACGAAGTTTTACCTCACGATTCCATTTCCATGACACTCTTCGATCGTAAACAGTTTTTGAGGTAGGGGTTTGAATATATGTTCGTGAATATTCAAGAGTTCTTCGTAATCTTAGCCGCTTGTTATCGATTAATGGGCGGGGGCCGGACCACACAAACATGGCCGACCCTCCTCCCTTAATTCTGATGTTGACCTTGTTGTGGTTTTGGAACGGAGATGGTACGGTGTCGTCGCACCTGGCGGAATTATGCGGAAAGGATGTATGGCACCGTCGCGCCACGCCGTTGAGTAGAACAAGGTTGCGGTGCCATCGCTCCGCGCCGGAGAATCTCGAAAACACCACGGCCGGAGCGGGGCTGCGGCGGAGGGTCGCGGCGTCGTCACGCTGTGCCAGTCGGACCAAGGAAGCGGCGGAGCAGGGAGCGGCGGCCGGCTTCCGACCGCTGGTGACGGAGCAGGGGGACTGGACCGCGCCGGTCCTGTGGCAGCTGCAGCCGGACGGCAGGTCAGGGGAGAAACCAGGGATTCGTAACCCCTAGCTGGAAGGGGGAGCACCCCCCCCCCCCACGTGGGGGCCACGTTTAATTGAACAGGGGGAAGCGTTCCCCCCCTTGTCCGCCCAGCTCGGTCATGCCGAGCTGGCCAGTGGACCGCACCAGCCGGGCCGGGCTGCGCCCAAGTGGGCCGGACCCGTACCTAGTTCGGGCCGACCCGAGGGGTCTCGGGCTGGGTCGGTCTGGGCCTGAAACCCCCATTTTTGGACCTCTTCCAGTATTTTGTCCATAACATGGGCTATGGACTTCTAATCGACGCACCGTCAGCTGTGATGTGATCCTTGGATCAAGATGGTCGTTTCGGTATATTACACTAAGGGTTTCGAAAAACATTGGGTATGACTGGGTGGGTTCAATCACGAAACCAACAGGGCCCTTGGAGCGGAAACACTTATATCTCGAGCTCCGGACATCTGATTGACATGCCGTCAACTTTGTTGGATTCCTCTTGACGAGACGAAACTTTTGGCATGCTTCGCCCGAATTTTGGATGCAGTTGGATAGTGTCCGGGTTGGATTGTACCGAAAATCCAACCTGGCCCCTGGAACGGAAAAGCTGATATCATTCAAACCGGACATCCATTTGACGAACTGTCAGTGGCGTTGGTGATCTCGTTGAGAAACAGTCCCTATGAGTATACCCTATGAGAGTTCGGGGTACAGTTGAGATACTGCCGGGTTGGTTATCACACGAAACCAACCAGGTCCCTAGGACAAAAAGGCTAATAACTCACAGACCGAGCGTCTGTTTGATGCGCCGTCTGTTGCGTTGAGACCCCTATGACGAGGAGGTCCTATAAAGTAATTCTTCATGGGAATTTGTGATACTTGTAGTGTAGACCTATAGCTTGTGGAGAGGACCCTCCCGGAGACGAGCGTACAGAGTAAGGAGACAATGTAGCTGGCTGGGACCTGATGACTGCTTGTCCGATTCGATTTAGAGTGACTAGCATAGCCCAGTGGGGTCCAATACTTTGTGAGGTGGCAGACCCATGGTGGAGGAGGACTACTTTGTGAGGTGGAAGACCCGCGGTACTCAACAGGAGGAGTACCTCTGTAGGATTTGAGGGGGAGCACTACTATGTGAGGTGGCAGACCCATGGCAGAGGAGAACTACATTGTGAGGTGGCAGACCCATAGTACTCGACAGGAGGAGTACCTTAGAAGTCTTAGGTTAGTGAGAAGTACCTCAGAGTCATGATAGGATCACTGTACTCTCCAGAGACGGAGCTCTTCAGCAGTTACAATTTCGATAATGAAAATCTTGGTTTGAGTTGATTCTTTGACCTTTGTGTTTAACTCATGATTGAGATGGTTCACATGATCACTTAGGTATATGTATGGGAATATACCTAGGTATTGGTTATCCGTTGATTTCATAACCTTTGTGTTTCCTCAAGATTGAGATGGGTTACATGATAACTTAGGTATAAGTATGGGCTTATACCTATGTACGGGTTATCTGTTGAGATCCTTTTTTATGGTTATCCTTGTTGGATTTAGTGATACCATGAGGGCCTCGGGGTCCCTACTGAGTATTGTATACTCACCCCTGCCCGGGCTATGCCCGCACTTCGTTGTGTTGGTTGCAAACATTGGGCAGCGCTAACAGAGGCCGAGTGTTCGAGGACTGGACGGTACCCAGAGGTGGACCTCATGACAAGTCAGTATCAGGAGGTGGAATTCACGATGAGATTACACTCGGAGGAGGTTGATGGGAGAGAGTGTTATGGAGGATATCTGTACCTACCCTTCCGGTAGGAACCGTGGTGGATGATCTAGGAGATGTGCTATCTGTACCTACCCTTCAGGTAGGATCCGAGGAGGACGACCCAGGAGCTTCTTCCATTCTTCTAGCTATTTGTCTATTTCTGTTGTACTTTTGTTTAGTTGTAGCTGTACTTTCGATTGGGTTCGTATTCTGGCCCATTTATTTTTTTTCACTTCCTTTTGTATTTAGTTTATTACTTACACTTGTACTCTGTGGTGTTTTGTTTACTTTTATAAAGACAATTCCTTCCCAATTATCAGGAATTATGCCTTTGGTGCTTGTCGCCAGCCCCTGGCCTATGGAAGGCGGGCTTGGGGTAGTCACGACACGGGCCTCGAGGGCAGGTCATGATAAATTAGTATCAGAGGAATCAATTCTACAACAGAACATATAACTATGATACTTTCTTTCTGTGAAGAAATAGTGTTTAGGGTACCGAGTGTGGTTTTCAGTTCAGGGAGTCCAGTGTTGGTGCGGGCGGCCGACGTATCAATACACCAGGACCTTGACAACTGATTTACAACTTTGTGCACGAAAACAATGATTGCGTGTGTATTTTCAAAGGTTTTCCCTTAAAGAAGCTCAAACCAGGTCAACTCACCAGGTATAAATTGTTTGACAGTGTCATGTTTGTTTCTTTCAGGATACCTCCCCGTGGACGACCAGCTAGAGCACCGAGAGTTGTACGTACTGACAGCCTGCTGAGCGACGTGACGTCAGTACAGGGCCCTATCCTAGTTGAGGAACCAGTGGAGGCACTAGTGGTACTACTACCCATTGGGCCACTGAGGCCACCATCCCCAGTAGCAGAGGGTGCACGTCGCTTAAGCGCACTGCACGAGTTCCAGTGCTAGAGGCCACCCAGGTTCAGGGGAGAGACGGACCCGCAGGTGGATGAGGATTGGCTGGAGGCTGTGGTGAGAGCCTTCAGGCTAGTGGGGATGCTCGCAGACTTCATGTTGATCCTTGCTGCTAGCCTTTTTTAGGCCGCATCAGGTAGATGGTGGAGCCTGATGCTCCAGATGCATGACGAGGTTACACTTCTGTGGGAAGACTTCGAGAGCCTGTTCCGGGCAGAGTTTGTACCAGCCAACCTTCGAGCAGTGTGTATACAGGAGCTGGTGCATCTACAGTAGGGTAGCATGACGGTAGCGTAGTACTTGGCGAGGTTCACAGACCTCTCGCGCTACTCCATAGATATGGTAAGAGACCCATTCTTCAGGGCCAGAACCTTCGAGCGGGGGCTCAGGCGAGAGATTAGAGATTCTGTTGTTTCTCACAGCATCCCAACGCAGACAGGGGTGTTGGAGCGAGCCCTCTTAGTGGATATTTTCCTTGCTGAGCAGTCACCAGCAGCAGGACCCACCACTAGCTGGCAAGCGGCAGAGTCTTCTGTAGCAGGCAGTAGACAGATGGTGCAGAGGTCTAAGTGGACCAGAGCTACAGGTGGTCGACCGCATGACTCAAGGTCGGTAGTGTGAGGCACCAATGGGAATGACAGAGCCAGACCTTCCATGATGTGTTACTATTGCGGAGGGATTGGTCACATGACACGTGACTGTCCGACACGCCATGCCGATGACCTGCAGTTAAATGAAGAACCTCCCAGGAAGAGGTATAGGTTCGATCGAGGCAGAACGCTAGGAGAAGAAGGTCGAGGGAGGGGAGATATCCGTGCAACTGGAGGTGGACGATGCTACGAGGTGTTGCCACCACCACCACCAGGAGGTCAACCCCGACTGCAAGGAACAGGTGGATATGGGAGAGCTCAGCTTGAGGCAGCAGAAGCATACAACTACGGAGCTCCAGAAGAAAGTGGACAGAAGTGGAACTAGTGGTTTACTTTTGTTCTTCATACTTTTAGTTCCATTTTGTTGTTACATTTGCGTATTTATACTATGATCTGAAATAATAAAAATACACTTACCTTTGTGACATTTTCTACCTTCCTTTTTGTCTACTAAGAGGTTTCAGTTTAAAATGTTGACTTGACCCTCACTTTCAAGATTCATACTGGAGGAGACCCAGTTACCTCAAACTGATGCCGATAGTGTGACTCGACCCTTAGAGGCGAGAGTGACGGTTGGATATTTTGGTAGTAACATCGAGGCCTTATGACGTCATCCATGGAATGAATACATCATTCAATTCCGAATTGACTGTATTAGGCAAAGAACGTGGTTCATCCAGGGGATGAGACCAGATTTCTCTTATCGGAAAAGAAGAAATCATAACAGCTCTTGTGGGACCAGAGATGGTCCAGGCCACGACAGAAAAGGTCCAGGTCATCCCAGAGCAGATGAGGACAGCTCAAAGCTGACATAAGGTTTGTGCTGACAAGAGGTAGAGATCCCTAGTGTTCGAGGTTGGCGACCACGTTTTCTTACGAGTCTCACCTCGACGTGGAATTATAGAGATTTGGATGAGGCGGAAAGTTATCTCCATGTTTCATCGGACCCTTCAAGGTACTCAGTAGGGTAGGCGAGGTGGTTTACCGCCTAACCTTTCCACCTTAGTTGCACCGGGTGCATTAAATCATCCACGTACCTTGGCTGAGGAGATACGTGCATGATCCTTCACACATCATCGACCTCAGGGAGTTGGACGTCGATGACAGGGCGACATGCGTAGAGATTCTAGTAGAGAGCGAGGATCGATAGGGGTGGGTCATATGTTAACGATCGATTCCTCAGGGGTGCCTTCACTGGCAGCACAAGAACCTCTAGGGGAGCACATGGGAGCGGAAGGCTCAAATGCGTGCTCAAAACCGCTTTTGTGTCCCAAGTTTGTGTTAAAGCTTTATGGGGACGCAAATCCCTGAGGTGGGAGTAATGTAAAACCCGAAAATTTCAAGGAAAGTTTTTTCATTATTTCTTTGGAATTTTAAATGAACGCAGTTTCTGATGGAGCCTGATTCCGAGGCCCGGTGTGCCCGGAATCAATTTCCAATGTTTAGCTCGGGTACGTTTAGTGAACGAACGAGTGGGTTTTTCTAACTTTCGAACCGGTGCTTGGAATCGAAATCTGAGGGCACCGTTGAAACCGCATTGCCGGTAATTTCTTAAAAAGACCTTATCCAGAGTTGTGTTTGCTCGGGAAGAGTTGTTTAGTTTTGTGGATAAAGACATCCGAGAAATACAATTTGTGAAACTAATTTTATTTCTTTAAAGTGGTTAAATCCCAAGGATAGAGGTTGGGTGAACCTAACTACCTAAGTGAGGTTAAATGTGATGTGGGGACCACACGTACTGCACCCCTTTACATTCTTTAATCCTCCTCTAACTCCCCCATTAAGTGGGTGACCTCTCATCTTCCATAAGGTTCATTGTATTATTTAGCAGTACTTTTTCCCTACGATCTAAGATATTCACCGAATTCTCTTCATAAGAGAGGTCATTCTCCGTTGGCACAACCTCTAGATTCAGTACTTATGATTGGTTAGGTATTTACTTCTTCCAGTCTGATACTTGGAATACACAATTTACTTCAGATAGTTTTAGTGGGAGTTTTAGTCAATATGCCACTGCTCCAATGCGATCAAGGATCTCAAAGGGGCTGATATACCATAGATTATGCTTTCCCTTATTCCCAAATCTCATGACTCTCTTCCATGGTGATATGCATAGGAATAAAATGTATCCAAAATCAATCTCTAGGCCTTGTCAATGATTATTAGTATATCTCTTTTGTCAAATCTGAGTAGTTTTAATCTGATGCTAGAGGGTCTTAACCTTCTCCACCATTTCTTCGACCGTTTAGGGACCTAAGAGTTTTTTCTCCCCAACTTCATCCCATTATGCCATTGTTCTACACATATTCCCATAAAGGGATTTATAAGGATCTATTTGGATTCTTGAGTGTAAATTTTTATTATAAGAGAACTCAAACATATAAAGCTGTTGATCCCATCATCCATTTAATTCCATTGAGCATGCTCTCAATACAACCTTACCACATCTCTTATTTATATCACTTCCAATTGATCCAATGAGAAATCCTCCCTAATTGAAATTTAGTGTGCATTATTTATAATATGGTCCACAACAACCAAGATAGCATTTTTTTCATTTGGATATCCACAGATGTCTGGTGAAAAATTACATCGTGATGTATTCCCATTTCCATGTTGGTATGAGTAATGGTTTCATCATCGCCTTAGACATCTGTCTCTCAGCCTTAACATGCTAACATACATGGAACTTCAATTTATACTCAGTGATCATATTCTTCATGTTTTCCCACCAATAATTCTCTCAGATATCTTGATACATATTTTTTTTCCTCGGTGACAGGAGAAATTTATACTATGTGCATCATAAAAAAGTTCTTTAATTAACTCCGTACTTGATAACAAACATTGTTTTGAACCATATCTCACAATTTCTTCTCCATTAACATTGAACTCTAAGCATTTACTTTTTAAAATAGTTGAGACTTTTTTATAAATTCCCACATCATTCTTTTAAGCATCCATTATCCTTTCTGAAAGAGATAGTTGAGCAATCAGTTGTGAAAGGATTGATGATTTTCCATTCATTATGATTCCCATGTCCATCTTCATCAAATCTAAGTAGATTGTATCCTTTTAAATTCTCATTAATGATATAATATCTAGGTCCTTTCAACTTATATCATATTATAATATATTCGATTTCTATAGATATTAGTGAATTGAGAAGTCATTGTCTTTGATCAGCTCTACACATCTTCGTTGGCGCATATTCAGATCTTTCAGTGTGAATATATAATTTAGGATTTTTTTGATCCGTATATATTTCATGCTTCTCCCCAAAAAGGTAATGTCTCCAAAATTTTAAAGTGAAGATTACTACAGCCAACTCAAGATCATGTGTTGGATAGTTATTATCATGAAATTTCAATTGCTGTGAGGCATAGGTAATGACTTTGACATTTTTCATTGACACACAACCTAGGCCCTTCATCAAAGCATCACTGAATACCATGAAAAGTTTTCTATTTTTTGGTAGTGTGAGAATGGGAGTAATGATAAGACTCATTTTCAATTCCTTGAAGCTTAATTTACATTCATCACCCCAAAAAAACTTTACTCCCTTTCAAGTTATCTTGGTAAGAGGGTTGGATAATCATGAGAAATTTCTCACAAATCAGCGTTTATATCTAGTTATCCCAAGGAAGCTACATATATCCTTCATAGATATTGGCCTCAACCGAAACCTCAATTGAAATTTTCCTTTATTGATCCCTAGATATCCCATTTCGTGTGATGCTATGACCCAAGAATGAGACTTCATTCAACCATAACTCACACATGATGTACTTTTCATAGAGCTTCTCCTTTCACAATGTCTCTAGTACAGTTCTTAGATTCTACTCATACATCTCCATGGATTTGGTATATAATAGAATATATTCTATAAAGACTACCAAACATTAGTAGAGGTAATCCCTAGAAACTCTATTCCTCATGTACTTGATGATTTATTGGGAATTAGTGAGTCTGAAAGGCATTTCAATGAACTCATAGTGCTCGTACCTTGTACAAAATCATTCATAGGGATATCGTTTCACTTCATCCTTACATGGTAATATCCCAACTATAGATCCACCTTGGAGAAGTATTGTGGTCCACATATCTGATTAAAAGAGTCATCAATTTTTTCCAGAGGACAATTTTTCTTTATCGTGATTTTGTTGAGCTCATGATAATCAACAAAAAGTTACATTGACCAATCCTTCTTCATGATAAAGAGGACTGGTTCACCCCAGGGAGCAGTACTTGGGTGTATAAACCCTTTACCTAGATTCTCTTGTATAAGTTTCTTTATCACTAAATGATCTATAATATACATTCTATATAGAGTCTTAGATATTGGAAAAGACCTAGGTATAAGATCAAAAAATAATTCAACATCTCTTCTAGGAGGAATACTAGGAAATTTTTCAGGAAACACTTCAACGAATTCCATCACAATATGAATGTATTCAAGGATGATTGCATCCTTAGAATCAATTTTATAAGAAAGATACACATGCTCTTAGGATAGTAATATCCATAATTGAGATGATATTTCTAAAGAAGATTCATCCTACTCCCTGCACTTTTACAGAATTGGGGGTCGATTCACCATATACAGAGTGATTTTCCAGTCATGAAAATTTATGTTCGCTCTATATAGGGAAATCCAATCAAAGCCAAGAAGTGCATCAAATTACACTAGAGGGAGCATGATTAGTTTCTCCGAGATGTTCAACCCACAAATTATGATAGGGGAGGATTTATATTCATGGGATTCAATAATATTCACATTTTTTGTTCTCACCTACATCTTTACTTCTGTGATTCGTGGTGGTGTTGGGATTTCTCTACTAAACAATTAGGATATAAAATAATGCATAAAACTTGAATAAAAAATTATGTTCGCTATCCTAGAATTAATAACCAGTGTACCTATCACTAAATCGTTTTTGGGATTTGCTTCGATGGTAGAGATGGAAGAACCTTTCCCTTGGTGCCATGGAGGTTTTTGGTTGCCTCCGAAAACCCTTGTCTTAGGGAACTTGTTTTCAAATTTCCTTGGTTCATTTTAGTTGAGGAAATGAGTAATTCATTAATGGTAGAATGAAGCATTACACTCCTCTATCCCAATAATGGTTTTTTCTTTTCAGAAATTAATGGCTGGGTTACCTTCTCTTCTACACCTGGAGATTTTCCTCGTTCCCTTAAAAACATTTTTGGGGTGCTTCTTTCAGTCCCTTTGGCAAGTGGGTGCCTAAATTTTTTTGTACCTTTCGATTTATGCATCGGACCACCAGAATTAAAGTAAACATTCCACTTATTATCCCCATGATACAAATTATATTCACTGATATCCATTTTGACTTTGAGGGTATATCAGACAATTTCCTCATAGCTATTGAAGTCACAGATCACAAGGGCTTTTTATAGGCTAGGTTCTAGCCCACCAAAGAAGCGGTCATCCTTGCATTCGGGTGTAACGAAAAAGATAGTGTTGGATCATTCAAGACTTTTAATTATTTTCTCATATTCTCTGATGGATTCTACATCTTGTTTCTTAGGAGAAAGTGAATCCCTTTAAATCTTAATTCAGAGGGTGTACGGAAAATATTTATTGAAAAGAATTTTCTAGAAATCCTTCCATTATAACACCTCGATCTCTTCCTTAGGCATCATATTTTTATCAATGATCACTATGGATCTACTTCACCCTCTATATGATAAGAATTCCGAAAAAACATCTCTTGTTCGGGCCATTAAAGGATGTATAATATCATCTCAATGGAGTTGATCCATTGTTTAGTGATTGAAGGATCAAATGATCCATTGAAAGTAGGAGGCCTTTGTCTTATAATGCTCTCAATTGCTGCTTGTTCTTTATTTGGGTGGGGTGGGGTTGAACATTCCTATTCAACCCTGATTCTATTAAACACTTCTGTTAACTAAGAGAGAATCCTAATGAAGATTGTGATTTCCGCTCCCATCAGATTTGGCTTCTCATTAGAACAATCATCATATTGATCTTCACATCAGTTGTTAGCCTGAGTCCTGTTATTACCAGCAATCAGAAAAAATAAGAGGAATGTTAGGGGTTGAACATAAAGAATAATAAAAAAGGGGATAAATTATAAATTACATTTATTTCCTGATCCTATCAATTTATAGTCTTCAATCTATGGTATCAATGATATACTTCCCAACATATATTCTTAGGGGAATTTTTTATTCCCTTAATAATGGTTCATAATAAGCTTACCAATTTACCAAAGCATATCCGCTGGGAGTGTCAAACCAAGAGTGCAACAACTCCCTTTGTTCTACACCAGTTCTTGCTCTAGTCTAGATTAGAGCAGTGTTTTCAGGTTTTACCCCTAGATACATCTGTTCGAGAGCAACTTATACTTGTTCATATCTTGATAGGGATGCATTTTCATGATAAACCAATTACTCTATACTCACCAAAGTTTAGGGATATTTTTATTATACATTGACTTATACCTAAGGATTTCACTAGGATTTTATAATACTAATCCCAAAAATAACTAAACCAATCATTTGATACCAACTATAACAACCATTATCTTTATTTAATACTTAAATATAATTTATTACATAAATTTTTCACTTGATAAAACATAGAAAACATAGAAAATAGAGATATATAGTGTATTTGGTTCTTAAGAATATTATATAACAACTTAAAACATGAAATACACATCTTTATTGAAACCATATTTTACATGACCACAACATTCTATCATCCATAACACTACATTGGATAACCTAACAACGTACATATGAAAGGGGTGAGTTTTAAAGAAAAGTAAGGGAATAAAAATGGACTAACAAGAGGAATAAAATAAATTATTAGACCATAATAAATTAAAGGGATCATTAGAGAAACATGGACATAAAGGCATTATATATCATGATTGTCATAACATGGAGATGTGGCAACAACATTTAACCTGATATTAGCCTTATCCAAGGCTTATTACACATGGATCATGAGTAAACCCACATTGTAGTAGAATTTGAATAAGTTAACCATAATTGAACATTAATTAGCATGATTCAACACTCATTTCAAATGATGTATCATGATACTATTCTTTACCCAATGCATTAGATTTCTACCAGGGCACACCATTCTTAATCATTTCATTTAAGGCATATGTGTACCACATAGATCATACAACATGGATTCATTAAACATCACAATTTATTCCATGAATAAGATATGCAGAATAAATAAATATAAATGATCAATCAAGAAGTACATGTTCATAATGGTGAATAACCTTGATAGAGAAATGGGTATGGAATTCACTTACACGATGATTTTGGAATTGGAAATTTTGGTGTAACTTCGGCAGTATAATGACATCAAATAGAAATCGTAAAATGGGTTGATGAGGGAGAAAGGGGTATATCATAATTTATACATGAAATGGATAATAAGGGGGTCATGGAAAATAACATCCCAAAATGTGTATTGGAATTTAGATTCATAATATAAAATAAATTCTTTAATGTAAATGAGGAGAGAGAAATATCTTATTGAAATTAGGCATGGTAAAAAGTGTAGATGGGAGGCATTAATGAGAGAGAAAAGTGTCTATAATACTTAAAACATAAGTAGGGAAGTATATGTGAGGTGTAAAATAATACCCCAATATTTTTAGTTAAAAATTAAATGGAATAACAATATAAGGAAACTTAGATAGAAATAAGGAAGGAAGGAAAGTGAGGATGCCATACATGAGTGTGTGACTCCAAGAGCTTGAGGAGGGGCTTTTGAAGAGCATGGGGAACTATATGAGGTTTATAGGGAGATTATGGAAGATTAAAGACGTGATATAAATATTTTTAGTGAATAGTAGTTGGATATTGGGTGGGTTTATCTAGGAAATGAGAGGGGAGTTCATTAATATTTCACAAACATAGGTTTTGGAACCTATATAATTAAATATTCAAATCCAAAAACTATATCATTGTTTTTCCCATGGTTTTTTCAAAGGGGAGAGGAAAAAATTATATTATATGTTCAATGGAATAAATTATTAAAATATTAGCCTTGATTATGTGGAGGAGAGTCACACTCTCAAGGAAATCATTTTAAAATGTAAAAATATTTTATATGTTTTAGAGGGTCTACTATTGAACCATAAAATTATTAAAACAAATATAAAATCACATAACATAAAAGGTAAAACATATATTGGCCGAATAAACCTTTAATAGTATTTTATTACATCTATATTGGGTCATTATGATGTCATAAAACACATTGTACATTTTAATGACATTTAATTTTTACCAAAAAATCAATTGTCTCAGAAAATTATAAAAAATCAACCTTTAGATAATTTGAACATCAAAAACCCAGAATAATATTAATTTTATATGAATAATTTTCAAAATATGTTAATTTTTACTTTTTAGAATAAAAATGTAAATTTATTGAAAATTCATGGGTTTTGAAAAAAACAACTTTCATGCCCAGATAAAAATTATAATTATATAAAAATTATACAATAATTTATTTATAATAAAAAGTAATTTTGTAATAATATTTTATTAAAATAGTATTTAATTAAAAAATACATTAATTAATATAAATATATTTCTTAATTGAATATTAACTAAAAAACTATTTCTATTTTAAAAACCATTTACAATTTAACAATAACAAAATGATGGTATATTATTTATTCTATACAAAAATAATTCACATAATAATTATGCTAGGGTCTTGTTACACAACCCCTTATAATAACCAATAAGACATAAGGGTAAGGTGTGCGATGATGACATACTCTTGGGGTGACTCGCATAACATCACCCAGGTGGTAATCTATATTAACTTCTACTTCTCCCGTAGGTGATTTCGTTCATGCTTAATGTGTTGAAGATCAGAATGGACTTACTCAAGAGAGAAGCCCAGTGACACTACCTCCTTTCCAAACTGTATAAAATTGGATTTCTATAGATAAATTCTACTGGATGAGGCCATCAATTCCTTTTCCTGAGTAAATTGGAATAGTTAATGACTTATATTTGTACTAATAATGTGATCACTAGTCAATGAATATATTAGAAACTATAACAACTTTTAACGGCATTTTAAAATCAAAAAACATAAAACAAAGGAAGAAAATAATTTTTTTATAACCATTTTACATAATAAGAAATTTAATTAGATCAAGTGTAATTTTTTTCGTAATAGTTTGGGTCATTACAGTTTATGATTCAAAAGTTACCAATGTCGTAAGAGAATTTTGTCTCAATTTTATTTGTTTAAGGGATATATTTTGTCTTGAACTAAACATTTTTTGAGGAGTATATACTTCCCCTTTGACATTTTATATCATGAATATCCTTGTTTTTGTGATATTCTTTTTTTCCTTTAATTTTATTCATTCATGGTAACTAGGACTCAATGCTACCAAGATTGTAAGAGTTTTATGTTATAATCTCATCGTTTATCAATATTTATTATTATTATTCTTCCAATGATGAAATATTAAAATATATATCTCAAAAAACATAGAATATTTCTCCTCATATGGTCATTTATGGATAATACATGTTTTCTTTTTATTTTACTCTGTTTATGTACTCAATAGTCCAAAATATGTTTTTACGAAAAATTATCATTATTTATCTTTTAGGTCAAAAAAACATTTTTATTCCAAAAAAATGTTTTGTAAAAGTTATTTAAAATTATAAAAAAAATTTATAAAATATTTTTTTACCCTTTATTTTTCATTTTTGACAATATTTTTAATTTAATATTCTTATAATTTTCCAAAAAATATCGATTTGGATTTTACTAAAAATGTGAATGTAATATTAATTATAAAATTTAAGACATGAATGGAATTTACCGTATTCAAGAACATTATAATATTTTAGTATTACATTTCTTCATTTCAATGTTATTTTCAAGTAAAAATATTTCCAAAATGTTTTATGTTCTAAAAAGTTTTTTTCAATGTGGAAAGTTTATTTTATTTAAGTAATGTTTTAAATTAATTTAAAATCTTCTAATATAATATTTCAATGTTTATTTTAAAAGAAATATTTTTACAAAATTTTTAATGAATTTTTTATTTTAAAAACTTATTTTCAAATAAAATTCATTTTTATTATGAATGGATCCATATTTATTTTAGAAATAACTTTCCATCTCAGAAGATATATATTGATGTTACCTATTCCATAAAGAGAATATGCTCTAAGGGTTCCATTATATTCCTTCTCAAAATGGTTTATGTTTATGATGACATGATTTTTATGAAATCCACTTTTTCATGCATTGTGCTATGATGAAACAATGAAATAATAATGAAAATTGTCTCTTTTCATAGGTTATGATATGATGGAATGTTATTAAAACCTATTTTATTTCATGGGTTATGATATAATGAATCTCTTATGATCATATGTAATAGATATAAAATAGTTTCATGATGTGTTGGGTGGTACCTATATCTCCCTCCATTTCATTGGGTAAATATTTATATTTAATAAGATAGATAGGACATGAATGGGGAGTGATCTTGGATCTGTAATCAAAATTGTTTACTATGATGGTCTTGGGAGTGAACATAGAATACTATGACAGTTCAGGGAGTGAACCCAATCCTATATGAAATCATTTTAAGTGAACCATGAGAACTATGGAAATTATGTCCTATTATTATCTGTATGAAAAAAATATAAGTCTTATACCAATGTTATTCCTTATTGGATAATGTACATTTATTTCCTTATGATTCATGTTTTATGAACTACTAATCTTTATGCCATGACACAAGATTTTGAAATTTGATATACATGTTAGGGTTTTATATGTTATGCTCTTATTATTATTATGTATAACCCTTATTTACCATTATTAAGTCTCTGAGCTCACCCTTTCTTATGTTCACTTCCCCCATGTCATGAATAAATTTAATATGTATGTTGTTTTTACAAAGGGTTTTGTAAGTGAAGAACTTAGTGGTAGATGATATAGTTCACCTATGAACTAGTTTTTATGATTCCATGTTTATAAAGGAACTATAACATTACGATCCTCAGGTGTACGTTTGAGTAATTTAATTAATTATTTTAAAAAGGATTTGATTTATATATATGCATAGTCAGGGTATCAATAGATTTAATATAATTGTATTTCAAGGTTCATTTATGCTTGGAGTGTCATGTGGTAAATCCCATAAAACATAATATTCTTTTAGTATCCTAGGGTTTTATAATTTATTAATAAAATAGAAAAACTATCACCACTATAAGAGTATCCATACCATTATCATACATAATAAAATTACTAGGTTTCTTGCAGATAATTAAATTTTTTATTTCAAATAGTTTTTTTTGGAAATTTTGAAACACTGTAAAAATAAAAGACTAAAGGAACATATAAATTATAAGGAAGTCACCAAATCATTCTATAATTGTTTCAAAGTATTTGAATCATTCAACCAATATAAGCTCTATTGAATTGAGTTTTCCTAAAAATCCAGGTGATCATTGATAAGATCCTAGAAGTGGCTGGCTATATTTACACTAGTATAAATATTCTACTCCAATTTTTTCACCCTTCTGTTGATACCTCATATCAAAATAAATTATTTTTATTAGATAAAAAAATATGTCTCCACATTGATATATACTCGAAACACTCTATCATCTATTATATTAGATTTTTTCTATAAATATTTGTTAGAGAGAACCTCCTCCAACATCTCTTATTTAGGGTAAATAATGATCTCTAGAAAGTTTTAATTTTCCACATCCTCCTTTCCCACCACATAATTCATTTAATTAGTAAGATTCAATTTATGAGACAATAATATATTCTTCTTATTTTCCCCAAGAATTTCTAATTTATAAATTCTGTTAGGATCCCTCAAAGCCAAGGAGCCTTCCTACACCGAGTCACAGATTTAATTCTTTTCACATACCTTATATTATTCCTTAGTATCATCCTACTGAAATATATTGTTTCGGTCTTGTGATTGAATACCTTTATTTTATTCCTAGTCATACATAGATAATTTCATTCTGGATGTTTTCTAGCCCTAGTAATTTGGTAGAACTTATCTCCATGGGTTATGGTAGTGGAGAATATTTTTGATGACCTTTAAATTTCATACGCTTATAAATTATACAACTCCCAAAGTGTTGAATTTCCTTATTCCCTTATTCCTCAATGGGATGTAAAGTTATTTGACTTTCATTACAGCTTTATTGTCCACTAAAGACCAACTAGAGATGTCATCACCAGTCTCAGTCTTAGTGGATCCATATTAAAAAAAATTTATTCTAGTTTAAGGATTTCGCTTATTTCCTTTGAGAGTACCTATAATATTCTTTTGGATATCACCATATTCTATTCCCCAAGATTGTGATCCAAACATTTTGTTTCTGGAAACTCAAAATGATTACTCAACATTAGTATCTGATTATTCTTCTCAAGGCTTAGAAAATTAAATAAATTTACCCATCCCTTTATCCTTGATGCTGATATACTTTTCAATGAGCTTTCACATAGAATTAAAACAGATCATTCCTTCAATATTTGTCCTGTTCAGAATCTCATTCGGGGGAGTTGATCATTATTTTCACTACTTATTTAAAATATTTTGGAATTTTCTTGCCAATAATTTGGTTCAAATGACTTATCATACATAACCTTTTATCCCCCCATGATCCTAAGGAGTTATTACCTTCCTGGGTATTTTTTTACAAGAATTCACTAGTAGGGGAATCCAAGCCCTCACCACCTTGATCTATTCCCCTACCCATAACGAGGACATCCTTCTATGAAAAGGTGATAGAATCTAAATCCAAACATTAATTCATATGACCCCACATGAACACTAATATGAATGGTTTAGTCCCTTATAGAAAGGGAATAAATAAACCCATGTCCGAAAGAGTATAATTTAATTATAATAAAACTCTACCCGAATTTTAATCCAACCACATTACACTATAGAATTAGATACATTGAATTTAAAACATATTCTTTGGGGAACTAGGTGACTAACAAATATTTTACTACTTTCAAAACTCAAATATCTACCAACAATATTTCCTAACATTCATATGGTGAAATGTTTTTTTAATAGGAATAATAAATTTAGGAAATCATACCCAAAATTACATGGTCGGAGTATCATTTTTTCATGTGGAGATCGAAAGTCCACATTTAGTTGAATAAAATCTCATCTTTTGTAGATTCAAGGAGCTCCAGACCATGCTTGTATCATGTTATTCAATAAAGAAAAGAGAATTATTATGTGATGATTTTCAAGAAGACCAAAAATGAAGAATTAATATAATCACAAATGATCTAAAAAACCTATGAAATGAATTGACCAAATGATTTTGTTTTTTGAAGTGATAAACCAATGTCAGATTCAAGAGGGATGAGAAATTTGTGAGCTCTGGGGTTAAGAGAAAAAGTTAGAGGGAATCATTTAACAAATATGGATTCTTAGGGATGAGCATAATATGAGCGAAAGGAGGGAGAAAATCATGTCTATATAATGTAATAAATTAGTGAGGTTGAGACATCATGGAAGATAATGGGAGTACCTCCCCTATTGGTGGGGGAGGGACTAAAACAACAACCATCAATTCCTACACTACTACAAAATTGGCCATTAACAGTGATGGCCTTTATCATTTATGGAAAAAATTAATGATAAAGGACCACTTTCAATTCACTAAAAATGTTCTGAAAAAGGTTACATTTTATAGTTTCCTTTTTTGTGCTGATATTAGGAACCCTTAATCAACGATTTTTTTAAAACTAATAAGGGGTACCCTTTATCAGCACATTACTTTTAGCACAAATAAAGGATACCCTTTATCAGTGATTATTCAGCACCCATAAGAGCATAATTTATGAATAATTATTTTGAACAATTAAAATTCCAAATAAAATGAGATAACTAAATAATTAAATAAATAAAAATGTCTTTATTAAAAATAAAAATAAAAATTTTAACTATTAAATAATTATTGATAAAAACTAATAAATTTATAATAATACATAAAAATTAAAATACTAATAAATATTATAGATTAAATATATAGATATATTTAAAATTGAAATATAACAAATGAAAATTAAAAATAATTAAATTGTGAAAAATATTAAATTTTATATTAATTAAAATATTATTGCTAATCTTAATAAATAGTAGATATTAAATATATAGATATATGTGAATGAATATAAATATGATTTATAAAATATATAATAAATATTCTTCACATAAAATTTTAATTATATATTTAGTGAATAATGGTTTATAATTAAAAATTTATATGATTTAAAAATACTGACTAATTGCATCGAGTATGGACATAATTGAAAGTCATTTGGTCTTTAAATTCAACATAGATATAATGTGTGTTATATTGATTTCACATATATATGTAACAAATTAATTTTCATATACAATTCATTCATATGAAAAAAAAATATTTTTTTTGGGGAATTTAATCAATTTCTATAATTTATATTATATATATTTAATTACAATGTTTTAATATTTTTAATATGTATTCATCATTATTTCAATATATATCCATTTTTTTATAATTTGTATATAATTAGTAAAACATATCTATTTTTTCAATATTGTTGAAGTGTACTCGTTTTGAATTATTCAATTTCACTCATTTTTAACATGCATGCATTTAAGATTAAATATTCATTAATAATTTTAAAATATTTATAATTACATTTTTACTATTCTTAAACATTAAAAAAAATTACTTATAAATAAATAATTATATATATTTAGATATTTTTAAAATTATAATGAATTTATTTAAATAATAAAAATATTTAATATATTTATATTTATGTATATTTAATATATATATATATATATAATTTTACAATTTTATATAATGATTTAAATATTAATTTTTGAACAGTATTTAGATAATTATAAATTAATAATAATAAAATTATAATGAATATAATTAAATAAAGAATATATTAACTATATATATATTTTTTAAATATATATATAATTATGTAAATATATTTTAAAAAAATTATTTACAATTATAATTATAAATTGTTTATTAGTAATAATTAATTAAGCACTGAAAAATCAGTATCTTTGTCAGTGCGTTTTTGAATGCACTGATAAAAGTGTCTTGATCTATTTAAATAACCCTAACAAGTCGTGAACTTGTCATAATCCCGAAACTTTCCGTGGAACCCCCATTCTATCATGCTTTTTTCATTGAATCTAATATTTAATCAAGGATCAATTCCAAATATCAATCAATTTCAAAGCTCAAATCCAAGGCTCAAATAATTCAAGGGCTGACTGAATCCATGGCTCATACATTTTCTATGTTTTAAATATCTATAATTTCTATCAGATTATTCAAAACAACAGTCTGACACATCTTATTTTCTCTCCATCCTCATCACGTTTGGATTTATTATTTGGAATGATCTATTTTCATTTTTTATCATCATTATTTTTTTTACAGTTGGTATATCCATGTTGTCAACAATATTTATCAGGGATGTTTGGTTGAAATAACATAGGGCTACCATTTTGTGAACTCTCCTACCATCATAGCATGTTGATTATATGCAACCCACCTAGATCTACTCTACTGAAAAAAGGAACTTTTTATTGTTGAGTCTAAAAATTCCATTAAAATCATGGATTATTAATTATGAGACTTCATTCCACTCTATAACAAAGACAGGACGAAATAATTATTTCTTATAAAATGTTTTCATCAATTTCCATTGATTCAATGATAAATATCATGACTGTTTGGGGAAAGACATTGTTAGAGATTTTATTTCATATGAATGTTACATGAAATTAGAAATTTTTAGAAACCTACCATATTTAAGGATGAACATAATTTCCGTTGGTCAGATGGATGAAGTAGGATTTGGCTTATGGTTCAAATATATATTATGAAAATATATACTATAAAAATATATAATATTAAAATATATTAAAAAAATATTTTATACCAATATATTATGAAAATATACTACATAAATATATTATAAAATTTTATTATAAAAATATATAATATAAAAATATGTCATACAAATATTTTACACAAATTTATATGTATACAATCAAAAAATACAAATTTGTTGTATATTTATGTATATTATATTTATATGTAAATAAATATATATTAAATAATATATATTTATATATTTTTAAAATATTTTAAACAAATATATATATTATAAAAAACCAAATATATATTCTATTACAAAAATATATAAAATAAAAGTATATTGTATATATATATTACACAAATAAATAAATAAATAAATAAATATATATATATATATTATACAATACAACAGTATATATTCTATAAATATATACTATGCATGTATATTACAAAAATATATTTTACAAATATATTATACAAATATATTATACAAATATAGTTCAACATATTTTATTTAATGGTGGAAATTCATTATCCACTTTTACACATGAATATCTAGGTTTTAAAAATAGGGCATGATAACTCCAGGAGGAATAATCAGTGAATATAATGTATCCTTGAGGTAATGAATGATGAAACATTCCACACAACATACCAAAGTATTTTTTTTTAAATTCATAATCATGAGTAAGTGACATGGGAACTAGAAGATGTAATGAAATAAAAGTATTCTCATATGTTATCACTTTGGAAATGTAATTTTATGGGTCAAATTTGTATAGGATACAAAGAATGTAGCATCCCATATTTTAGTATGAGTTTTCCTTCTATATCTTTATTTTGTTTCATAATTGAATAACTTGTTTCATGTAAAATAGAGATATAAATAAACAATGTTTTATTTCATTATAGTAGAATATAATGACCTAAATGTTATACAATTTATTATAAAATTAAATTATATGGAAAATGTAAATAAAATGATTATTAAATCTATAAAATAACAAAAAATAAATGTTCATAAAAACATTTTATGCATTCAATATTCTTTTTAATGGTTTCCATTAAAATCATATCATCTAGTATAACTATATAAACAATGAAAGATGTTATAAGTATGATAATAATTTTATAGAAACATTAAATAAATAGTATAATTGATTTTGAGAGAATTTTTTAAGGAGACATATAATAATTTAAAGGGTAAAGTGGTCATTATATCTTCTAAGGATATATATATTCATTGGGTATACATACAGTCGTTGGGTCCATTAAATTTTTATAACAGAAATGTAATACTTATGTATTTGTGTGTAATTTATTATAAATAATATAATTGACATGTATAAATAAATAAATAGAACCCATTGAAAAAGAAATAATTTTTTTTTCTAAAATAATTTTTTATCCTGTATATCAGTTGTTTTTAATTAAAATTTAAATCTGAAATATTTAGATTTAAAATTTAATAAAATCTATTTAATATTTAAATATAATAAATTTATTTTATGTAAAGAGTATAAATATTATTTTTTGGTTAAAAATTAGTTAACATGTTGAATAGTTAAAATGCAATAGTAAATATGATAATTATGATACATATAGAAATATTGATTTGTATGTATAAAATAGATAATAACATATTATTACATCATGTCCCTTCCAAGATACATTTAATCACATACAATAATGTTTATGACCCAAAATATCTCCTTCGATAGGCCAAAAGTTAATAACTAGTTCCAATGTGATAATTCTCACAAATGGGAGATTTCACCTCTTTTAGAGAATACAATGCAGTATAATTTTCATCCTCATCAATTTCATATCCCAAATAGTTATTTTTTAATTTCTTTTGTCTTGATAATCAGCCCCCATCTCTTTAATAATCCTTTCACTACTCAGATCATTATTTATCCTATGAGTGAATAATTCATAGAGTATTTCAAGAAACATAGGTCCATGTCCACAATAGATGGAGGATGTGTGTCGAATAAAATATAAAATGATAAATATTCGTGAGATGAGATGAGGAGGTTGGATGTCAAAACATCTAAAAATTTTTCTCCCTCAAAACGTTTTCACCCATTAAATGTTAGCATTTGTCACATTCTTTCATGTTCCCTACACAGCTTAATCACAATGTTAATCTTAAAGTTTTCATAGTAAAATAATTTCTAATAGAATTAATGATTTGTTTCACATTTATATTTAATTTATTTCTTTTTAGTATTACTCATATAATAATTTTTTATTATATAGGTTGATTCTTTTGTTCGAGTCAGGGTGGTTTATTTGAAGCTGCTAATGCTTGTGAGAGATTGGAATTTAAGTCTATAACAAAGATAATTAAAAACAAATAATTATATCATGAGTTAATAAAAATATCATTGAAGGAAAGACAAAATAAATTGTCAAAAAATTTACAATTATGATTGTTTGAGGAACAGGGACAGGTAGGAATCAACCTCATCTAATTATGATACATAGTGTGACTAGTATGACTCGAAGTGATTATTTTTATTTAAAATTGACATTATTTTTTTAAATAACTAATATAGTCAAAACCGGGCATAAATATTCATATTGTTTTAATAATTTATTAAAATGATATATTATTTATTTTTGATGTGCACGAATCAACCTCAACTCAATCTTATACACGTTGTTCCTGAAATAGCTTAATGTGTCTTTTGTGGGTTTAAAATCAACATTTTAGTTCAAAAAGTGTTACTCATTTAAAACTAATCACACATGCATTGATTTTCTTGATAATTTAAGAAATTTATTCAAAAAAAATTTATGTCATGTGGAAATCAACATCACATCAAATAGACACACAATGTTACTGATATAATTTAAAGTGCATGACTCTAGTTTAAAATGACATTTTATTAAAAAAAGGTGAGTGATGCACTCAAAACTGAGAAAAAGAATTCTGATTGTTATGATACATTATTAAAATGATCAATAAGTCATTTGGGATGTTTTTGGAATTATCCACACCTCATCTCAATACACTATGGGATTGGTTGAACTCCAAGTGTTTCTTTTTATTTAAAAATGACTTTAATTTTAGTAAATATGACAACTAACATACATAAAACGAGGAAAAAATATTAATATTATTTTAAAAGATTTGTAAAATGACCCATAAGTCATTTTTTATGTATCGGAATCTGACTTACCTCAATATAACATAAAATGTGGTTGATATGACTCTTGTGTGTCTTTTTTTTAAAAACAATTGACCATAGTTTTAGTAAAAATTACAACTAACATACTGAAAATTGAGAGAAATAAATTATATTGATTTAATACTCTATAGAGGTGATACATAAGTCATTCATGATGTTTAGGAGTCATCCTCACCTAAATTTGATACACTATGTTCCTATAATGAATCCATATCGCTATTATAAGTTTACAATTTATATTTTAGTACAAAAAGTGTCACTCAATGAAATCCTGGAAGACATGCTATCATTTATTGATAATGTTGGAAATTAATTCATAAGACATTTTAGACTTTTATGAATCAGTTTCACATCAAATGGACAAATGATGTGACTCGTATTAGTCAAACTGTTTGTTTCTAGTTCAAAATGACATTTTTGTATGAAAGAGAAGACACAAATTGAAAACAAAGAAAACACATTTGGATTGTTTTGATAATTTATGAAAACTACCAATATTTCACATGGGATGTTTAAGAATCATCATCATATAAATAAAAAATATGTTGTGACTGGTATGACTCCAAGTACTTCTTTTTATTTATAATTTAAATTAATTTTACTAAAAATGAATACTCACATACTCAAGACCCCAAAAAACATATTCTGATAGTTTTGATATGTCTTGAAAAATTTTCCATAAGTCATTTTTAGGTTTATCAATCAACCACACCTCAATATGATACACAATTTTCTTGATGTGACACAATGTGTCTGTTATCAGTTTAAAATTGGCATTTTAGTTTCAAAAGTGGCAGTCACTAGGAATCGAGAAAACATGCTCATATTGTATTTATATCGTAGAAAAATGAATAATTTTTTTGACATGTAGGAACTAATATCATATTAATATAACACACGATGTGACTGTGATGAGTAAAAGTGCTTATTTCTTGATTAAAATGAAATTTTGGTAAAAAGGCAAGCAATGTACTCAAAACCAAGAAAAAAATTCAAATTGTTTTGATAGGTTAATAAAATGTCCCATATGTCATTTGAGATGTGTATGAATCATCTATACCTCAATCCTACTTATGGTGATAATAATATGATTCATTGTGCATCTGTTCAACATATAAGTGTCAGTTTTTCTTAAAACACACATCATATTGCCAAAACCGAGGAAACATGAATAAATTGTTTTCACATCATTCTACATACTATTTCTTAATAAAATTTCTACTCATTTTTATCTTATAATAATGTATTCCATTTTCAAAGAGTCAATTCTTTAATATGAAGAAGAAATGGTTGTGTGTGGAAGAATCAACCGTGACACAATACTATACAAAGTGTTCTTAATATGACTCAATGTTTAGTTTAAAATCAACAATATATGTTAAATTATTTATTTATATAAAAACTAAAAAATTATTTTTTATATATATGTCTGTTTTTTCTTGAGTAGGATTCAGGATTAAAAGACAACGGAACACTGATGTTTTCAAATGTATGTAATAATTTGTACTTATATAATTGTATAAAACTATGTTTTAAATTTCTATAATATAATATTATTTCTTATATTTATGTTTTAAATTTTATTCCATTTAAATTATATATTGGTTCTTTATTCTAATGATTTCGTGGTGTTTTTGGTGTTTCCACGTGTTGTTATAGCACACTGCACTGGTTCTCTAGCGTGCTCTTACAACACACTTCAACATGTGCCTTTATCATCCTTTTTTCAAGAATATATAAAGGAAGCATTTATTATCACTTTTTTACTAATAAATGATAAGATATATTAGTCACTCTCTATTAGTCAGTGCTTCCCTAGAGCTAAAAAAGGAAATTTTTATCCCATATAAGGGCATATTCTATAGCACTGATATGTTATATGACCTAAACAATATTATTGGGAACTATCCAGTTAACATGACTCCATTTATGGGAATACCCTGAAATAATAAATGGTGTGATCCCCACAATTTGACCTCTCTTATGACAACCCCTAAAGCATGATTCATCTCATAACCATCAATATGCAATATTCATTGTGTATATCTCTACTTGTAATGCCTTAAAACTTCTATTATATACTTAATTCCAGGGTTTAATGACATAGATATACCCCATGTTTCCATCATTTTTTCATATTGAGTATTCATCACAAATACTAATACATAAATGGTTATACCTTAAAATCAATTAATTATATCATCATTATAAAATAACCACATGCCAATCCATAAATTACTCTATATTATCCTATGGGAAATTTCAAATTTCTTAGTAATTACTCATCTTCAAAATGATGAAGAAGACTTTTTATAAATCACTATTCCACACATTGAATCACTATAGACCTCAAGGTATCATAAATTTTACATATCAGATTACTACATTTAGAAAACTAATAAAGAAATACTTCATTCTGGATCACACCTCAAGTGTGATCCTTTCCAATCCTCATAGATCATTTTGACTTTCCTCTAGGTGTTTTGGGGATGAATAGTTTCATACTCTCCCTTGATCCTTCCACATTTTTTATTTATCCTAAAATGTTGAAATTATTGAAGGGTTACCCAACACCCAATTCCAAACACCACACATACATGTAATGGATTTTATATAACCAAACGCATTAGGAACAAGCCATCATTAATTTCACTATGAGTCACAAAAAGAATATCTATTTTCCTCAAGGTTTGAGTAAATTAAAAGGACCCTTCCATCAGTAATAATTTATTGTTTAGCATGACCAATTTTAACCAATAGTGGATAAACTATACCATAATACCCAGTTATGAACATGAATCATGTTTTCATGAGTCACACCACGTCAATACTAGACTCATTTGTCTAAATAGCAGGCCATAATTTTATTTCCTATTAGAAACAGTCATCTAGAAATAGTACTCTTGATTTCACCTCTGAGTCACTCAAAAAATACCAATGCTAAAAACAACGCTGAATTCCTGCATCACCCATGAGATATATTAAATTTAAAATCTCTTAAAAAATATCAAATCACCTCTAATCATATCATCTAAGATTTTATCTCACTAACCAATGGAAAACAACACCTAATTTATCTATTCAAGAATCTAACAAATTTTACCCATTGAATTTAACCATGATACCATAATTATTGTATAGGAATTACATTTCAATTATCCCATGGCATCCCACATGTCTTCTATACCCTCTTATAGGAATATAAATAATCATGTTATTTTATTCCCTTTCAAAATCAATCACAACACATACCTTGATTGTTCATATCCATACCCAAGGAAGAAAATGTCCAAACATACCCACATAAGGTTATCATACATCATATTCTCATTGTAGTTATGTCATCATGTCATATAAAAGATCTGAAATCATTAACCATAGTTTTAATTAATGTACCCTTAATAGGTTATTCGTGAAAATACCTTATTGTCAATGTTTAAATTATGTACAATCCCTTTAAAAAACATTTTCAAAAACGTTTATTTTTTATTAAAATATATTTCTAAAATAATTTTATTTTCCAATACCAATTCAATTATAGGAAATCATGGAGTAGTCTAATAATCACATAATTTAAGTATAATGCATGTATTCACACCCTCTTTTCATGTAGGTCAATATTAAAACAACAATCAAATAAAATAATTTCTCACTTGAATGAACATCCCAAAAGATAGAGTGAAAACTCAAAAAGCACAATCTAACATCCATATTAACTTAGACTATTATAATATAGGTGTTAATGAAGAACAATCCTGATGTCCATACCAATTTCTGACCAATACTATATCCATCTATGAAGTCCCAAAATAGTGATTGAAAAGCTTGTGAGGATATATTTTAATACCCAGGATTGGGATATGTGAATATTATATGTTTTATTCATGAAATAAGACACTGGGAATTCCACTTCATACGTCATTGGCTACCAACTAGTGTTGAGAGTCAATAAAAACATTAGTAATATCTATATCAAAATCAATCTGTTTCAAATAATGAATATAATTATCATAAATAATTGGTTATAAATGTTTGTGTTTTGAATTTTAGTTTAAAACCATAATAATTTAATCACTCATGATGTAATTAAATAATCAATGAAGGGAATATATCTCATTCATCAAAAGGGGTTTCCCACTGAGCTTCACTCACACAATAAAATAAAAAACACAGACACACTAAGTGGCTCCAACACAAAGCGTAATCTGATCCTCATTCCCATATCAAGTCTTTATCAGGAAAATCATGGTCAATATTCTATATAAACATTTCTTAGACATGTATAAAGACATAAGCCCGACACATAAAAAGGGGTTCGTGCACATTATGTGTGAAATAAATCTCATTATGGAACCATCAATGGTGTATTCAGTATATTCCAGATGTACCAATGTGTGAAAATGAAAATATATATTCTTGAGAACATAAAATTAACACAACAATTTTAGGTGTTCATATACTAACTAGGAAACCCCAACATCTGAAAATACCTTCTTTGATAATGTATTTGAATGTAATAAATTAAAAATCCATATAAAGGGCTCGACTCATTTCCATTCCCTAGATAAAACAGACGTATCAGAGGACCTAAACCTTGGATGTCCCATAGATTTTAAACCATTGTTAGAAGGAAAATAATAATTCTGTAAAACCTTACACCGTAATTATGTTAAGATAATAATATGTGAAACAATTGAATATGGCATACAAAACCCAATTCCTAGTACTATATTAATATATTTAATGGTTATAGTATCCAAATGCTTATAATTTTTATGTGAAAAAATTCACAGAATTTATATTTTTTATGCCTAAATTATAAATTGATAGACTCTTTTGTGGGTATTTATATTTTAAATAATAGTTTAGTAAAATAAAATTAAAAGAAAAAAAAATTATGTCCATTTATAATTTTTATTATGAGGAAAATGAATGGAAAAAAAAATTGGAGAGTTTTTCTACTAGTCCAAATGGAACAAATGGGAGGAAATTATGAATGACCATGCACGGTATATCCTAGAAAAGAGGATTCATAGGAAGCATTTATTTCACACTATGTGTGTGTTGGGAGAAGAAATGTTCCCATAAGGCATGTGTGGTTTGTCATAAGTCTATACACAGGTGTGTGTGTGTGGTGTGATGTGGGTATTAATCCCTTAATGCATTAGAGACAAAGTGATCCACCATGTGTTGTGTATAGTATAAAATAATTCCTCCAAACTCAACTTTTATGTGGGACATACATATTTTGAGGAACTATTCACTTAATTAAAAGAGACAAAACATCATATCATACTCACACACCTTCCCTGGTAAAAATCATAAACATTACCTCCATTGCCCATTATCACTATACTCCACTTCAGATGCCCATAAATGTAATTTACACCATTATTGAAACTTATGGATAATTCATTTCACCAAAATTTATGTAAAGAGGATCATGGATGGATTTTGGGAGTTTGAATGAGCCCATATGATCCCATATTTATTAGAATAAAACCCTTTATTCAGAAGAGCTAAAAATGAGACAATTCCATTATAATGGTTATTATGTTAGATATAAAGGTCCAAATGATTACCAAGTTCTATAATGGGGATTCTAGCTATGCTTCATGGGGTGTGAGAAGGTTAATTTTCTACAAAAACTTCAACACGTCATAATGTATGCTCCCATGGATGAAAGTGGAAGGATGATAATTAAAAATCTATGACTATTTCATAGTGGGGAGAACCCATGCTTTGTAGGAGGATCTTGAACCTAAAACCCATTTTATTTTGGAATTTTTATACCCTTTTTTACATTGTAAAGGTATTATAGTGTGCTTGTGGATTTTAAATTGATGTAAAAATGGTCATAACACCTATATATATGTTTCATCATGCATCTCTAAAATAGAGGAGAGGATGGATACTCCTCTCTTAATAATGTGATCTCAACAACCTTTGGAATATTTGTATGTGATAATTTAATGTGGGATTCCTTGTATATATATGTGTAGAGGAATGTGATCTAGGTGGTGGTTGAAATGTAGATTATCTGAGAGAGGCATGGTTGATTCATCACCTTCTCAGTAATCGATAAACTTTTTTATATTTTCAAGGGAAATTTTACGATGATATTTTTCATGATATTTAATGATAGTATATGTATTTAATAATTAAATATATCCATTTCCAGTTTATTAGAGAAATTAATTTTTTTTAAATAGAAGATACATGGATATATATAAAAGGAATTAGTGAGATATCTTGGAAGTATCTCTCTCTATAAATTGAGAGACAAAATACTATGACAATGAGGGGAATCAAATCTAGGATTCAGTTAGTTTCTTCTCCACTATAGTTTTAAGTTTTAATTTTCCTTTTAATCCATATGTATATTGTTAATTTATATTTTTCTTCATTATTATATATCTCTCTCACAATATATATATCTCTCTTCTATTCTTTATTGTGATATCTTGTACTCACTATTAACATTAACAAACAAGAGAAATATATTGGGGGAGTAATCCTATATTTGAAACCAAGAAAATTATTTATATCTACTTTATGTTAATCTACGGATGATCTGTAGTTAGTGTAATACTCACTATGGTTATGTAAGGGTTTAATTATTCTTCTATAATATTTCTCCATCAATTGGGATATAGATGTGTGGAGTGGTTTGTGATTGTTTAGTGAAATATATATTCACAACAGAGGTAAAAATATATGTGCACATATGATGGAGTTTTTTCATTAAGTAGATTAAAAATACAATGAAGTTTTATATGAATGAATCTCTTGGATGATTTACCTTCTTCCCTAACCTACATTCATTCTGTCAAACCTAAAATGATCTTATTTTCATTTTCATGGACATGTTTAATTTTGTAGTTTTTTTTATTACATTACCAAGAATCTATTTTTCTTCATTTTAATAAAATTTAATCAAAAAAATATAATGATTTAATTTAGAATAGAGTGTGATCAACTAAAAGGATTGTCAAGAGAGGTGACCTCTGTTAGCCTCTATGAAACACTTTGAAAATAATTTTATATTTTCCAAGACATGATGACAGGAATTTTAAAACATTTCTGACTTTTAGGGAACCATGTGGTATTACTCTAAATATTTTTCCCACATTTCATAAATAGATTTAGTTACTATCTTAAAAATTATATTTTTCCAAGATACATTAAAACTATTATTATTATATGTTGATTGATTAATCACTAGTGTCAAAATAAGAAAAAATTATTGAGAATGATATAGAATTACAAGTGTGAATACATATGGAATTAATACTATACCTAGTAGGAAACATGAAATGTTTAAATGAATATCTCCTTATATCTCATGGGAAGAAACTGAATTAATAATTATAATTAATTGTGGAAGAAGAAACCCCACTCATTCTACAGATAAATGAACCTAAAGATGATCAGAAATAAATACATGAATATCCACTCCAACTCTATCAGCCATTTTTTGTGGTGATTCATGAAGAATATTGTCGTTTTGATGTAAATTTGGGAGATCAACAATATTTAAACAAATTTTGGACTGAATGTGCATGTATTGAAATGAAACATGATCTACACATATTAAATTAATATGAATCACCACCCCTTTATCTATCTCAGGAAATGGAAGAAGTAACCCCCAAATAGGTATAGTAAAAAAATGATTGGAGGATCCCAACTACATGACTTTATATACTATCACTCAACTATAATATTGTTTTTCCAATAAAGAAAAAATTAAATATGAACCAATACCTGGTGTTGATCATATCATGGAATTATTATTATATAATTTTATTGATATAGATTTATATATCACCTATCATTGATTTGATTTTTCAGAATAATCAGAATCTTATTTTTCCTTGTAGAAAGATGAATAAAAAGAATATTCTCCAGAAGAGGAACACATGAAACATTCCAAACATGTTTAAAATTAATTGGAGTGAGTATATGAGTAGATAAATGTTGATTTTACTAAGGAAACCAAGAAAAATTATTCTTATATTATCGGGGATTATTTTGATATCAAATATTAATATATAAATTTTGTTAAAATTAAATTACACACTGAATTTCTCATTATCTCTTCCATTGATGTAACATACTATAAGAAGTAACATGATAATGAAGAAATATTTATTCAAGAATCACCCATAATAGAGGAGGGACAATTAATTATCCTATATCCACCATACAAGTTTTACCTCATTGATAATGGGGTGGATTTGGGATACCCTATCCATGGAGTCATCAACAAAAAGATGTAGGAATATAAACAGGAAAGAAGAATTTTCTGTTGTTAAATTTTATGAAACTCCACCCAAAATTAGATTTGAAATAATATCTAGTACTTCCAATCCAAATGAAATTAATACCCATTGCCCACTTGGGGGTTTAATTGATGATTTGTTCATTATTTTTTAATTATTTCTTGGAATTTAGTTTCCAATTTCATTTTTAGGTATTAGTATTAGGAATATATTTTCATATATCCCAATACCACTATTTTTTAATACTTTACAATGGAGCTTGTTCTTTTATGAGTGATATTCTTTTTCAAGTCCATAATGATGATGGAATATGGTATACATACTAAGAAGCTTGAAAACCAGAGAAAGAGATTTACATGGAAAGGGTATTTCACTTTTAAATTAATTATTATTTTTTTGGATTCACTCAAATTTATTTAAAACTCATTTTTAGATTTAATGGAAAATAACTGGACCACACACATAATTTTTTCTACCTTTTCATTTATGAGGCATAGGATATTGATTTAGAATTTCATGATTCTAGGTTTTAATTTTCAATGAAAATGAAATTGAATGTGTAATATAGATAATAGAATTATTGAATTAACGCATGGGATATTAATTTGATTAAATATGATTTAAGGATTCTAGTTAATTCATGCAAATGAATTTCTTCAACAATTTTTGTAGTTTATATTTTTGAATTTTATAAGGATTCAGTTTTTATTGTTGTTACCTTACATGAGTGAATTTATATTTTCATATGTTTCCCACTCTCAAGAGTATTCTCGATCTAATTCATTCCATTCTATCTTGAGCAAATTTCTTGCGAGATATTGAGGCATGACACCTAATAGAACTTCCATTGGTAGTTTCCAAATACATGATTATACAAATTCATATAAAATTTGATTGATGTATTTTTATAGTCAAGAGATAATCCTTGACACCACCATTTATATCAATCTTTGATTCAGATACAGAATACATGAATGACATATTTAGGAAAGATACACATTACAAGATTATATTTACCCTTCTTATCATACAATATGTATTTTTCCATGATATTATAAAGTTGAAGTGTGGGGGTGAGGGAAGTCAAGGTGAAAGAGATAAATTAAATTGAAGAAATAAGTGCAGGGCTGATTTTTGGTTATTGGGAATGGTTATTTTTCATTCATTTATTATAATTAGTTGTGACCTATCAGAAAAAATGGCACAAATTAGTTTAAAAAAAGAAAAAAAAAGAAAAAAATTCCTATGAATTGGAAGAATAAAAATGTAAAACTACTAATCCATTATATTAATCTTATGTGGTTATCTTGTGTATGTAATATTTATTCAAAACATAGCATTCAAAAAATAAAAATATGTAAAATTAGTTGAAAAAGAAAAAAATAATAAGAAATCGGGGAATAAAAATCAAGAGGGTGTCCAACATTCATGATATTAATTTGACCTTACCCATACACTATATTTTCGGATGACAGGAGTAGTCACATTGATTAATAATTATTTCATTAATCTATTACTTTTTAATATCATTCACTATGAATCATATTTATCCTTATTTTTGAGACTTAAATGTTTTCACACCATTACCCACCAAACATCATACTCAAAGTCATTAGAAATTTAATTCTAGTCCTTATGATTTCATTTAATTTTTTCATTATAAAGTGGAAAATGTATGCATTTTTTGAGCCTTTGGTAGGATCAAACACTCATTTTATAAGTATGAATCTACTTTGTTAACATTTAGTGTAGAATAATAGAAAATTAACGCGAGGTAGATCATTATTCGAATGATTTATATTAATGGCCTATAATATGTTATTGAATGAAAGGAGAAGATACAAATATTTCTAATGAGAGAAAGTAAAATAATTGGGTTGATTAGCCTCTTTGATGTGTGTGATGTTGAATTTATATTTTATGTGGAACATAAAATTATAGTTTACCCTTGATAATAATTTTATTTTATTTCTTTGAAATTTTTATATTTGTAAAATTTTATTCTGATTTAAATTATTATTGAGAATCATTACATAAGAACTAGAATTAGATCATGTGGGTGGGGGGAGGGGTTTGATAATCATAATTTTAATATGAAAATGTTAATTTTTTAAATATTTTATGCCCAAATTATTAATTAATTTAATTTTTTTTGCTATTTATATTTTATATAAATTTTTGGAAAAGGAAAATTAATTGAAACAAAATTGAAGTCTATTTTTTTTCTTTGTGTTATATTGAAAATATTTCAACATGTGTTAGTTTTATTTTAAGTAATGTATGGAAAATTTTTCTAATATCCCAATGGAAAAAACCATGAGGTTATCATGAAAGAAACTACTTAGGCTAGGAAGGACATGAATATGAATAGATCGCACAAATTTCCCACATAAGGAGAAGCTAAGTGCTTGTTGAGACTATGCATTCGAAGAGACGTCTATGTATTGGCATGTGTGTTGTGTAATGAGTATATTGATCCCCCACTACCTTGGTGATTTTCCACTACATATCACATTGAGTATAATATACAAGTGGGACTCTATGAACAACATCAATTTGGGATACAGATATTTTCATGTACTATTCCCTTAACACAAAACTGCACCCACTCATGTTGGGCTCATGTGCCTCCACTTAGATATATACTTTATTCTACCTCCAACAATTATACTAATCTAAAACTACATAAAATTACCATAAATTCCATGGCCACCATTGTTGGAACTCATGGAGAAGACATTTTTACACAATCAAGGTAAAGAGGAATATGGTTGGATTTTGTGACTTCAAACGAGTCTTTGCAAGATCATTTTTCAGAGAATGAAGCCCTAAATTCCAAATATCTCAAAACAGATAAACCAACACTATATTAAGGGTCACTATGGTGTATATAGAGACTATAATGATGAAATAACATATTAAACAGGGTTTTGTCCTTGTTTCATGGCATGTGAGAATATGAAATGAAGTTAATAATTTCAACACACTGAAGTGCTGATCTCTAGGAATATTGTGGGTATATGAAAATGAAATTACTATTGAAAATTCATAGAGAGAGAACCCATGGTTTGTAGGAGTACCTCAATCACGAAACAACATTAATTCAAGAATATTAATAACTATATTTTCACGACAAATGAAGAGTGGTGCGATTATAGACAATGGATTGGTTTTAAAATGGTAGATGATATTTTATCTAATCTATTATGATCATATATAAAATAGAGGATAGGATGACTATTCATATCTCCGGTATGTGAGCTGAACTACCTATGTGATATTTTTATATAATAATATCATGTGGGATTTCTGATTTATATAAGTGGTGATAAATATAGATTCACATAATGGCTAGAATGGAGATTATCTAGGATAAGAAAGAAATATTTCTCACCTCCCCTCTCATGGAGAAATTCATTATGATTTTAAAGGATATTTGAATAATATACTCTACATGATATTCAAGTATAAGTAGTCGCTTTCAAAATAACAGATATCACAGTGCAATGATTATATAAGATAAGAATAATTTAAAGAGAAGATATATAGTTATATCTAAAAGAATGTAATGAGATATATTGGAGTTCTCTATATAAATATTAATGGATGAGTATTTTTATTTTTGATAGGAATGAGAACTAAGAATATGATAATATTTTTGGTTTATTTTCAATTGTATATTAGGTTTTTTTCATGTAATCCATTTTTATATTATTAATTATAGTGTTTCCTCATTATTCTCTCTCTGTCTCTACCATTATTCACCGTGATTTGTTATACTCTTGATTACAATTTACTTACCAAGGAATGTATTTTGGATGCAATCCAGTGTTTGTTCCCATGTATATAATTTATATAATGTTTAGGATAATTTATGAATGATCATAAATGAATGTAATATTTACTACTATTATCAAAAGATTAGCTTCTTCTTTGAAAACCATTCTCTCTCGATTGAGAAGGTGGATGTGCCATGTTCTTAGAAATTGTCGTGTAAACTTTATATTAAAAACTAGGGTACGAAGACATCTTTACACATATTATGTAGTTCATTAATTAATTAGATATAAACAACATAATTAACATTATTTTACAGTTAAACACTCTAGATAATTTCCCTTCTTCCATAACCTGCATTCATTCTATCTATATTTGCATTAATATACCTATTTTTTTTAATTTTTCATAAATCTACCAAAAATATATTTTATTTGTTTTGATAAAATAATAAAAACCCAAAAATATAATAATTGAATTCGGAATATTATGATATCAACTGAAAATCTTCTCATGAGAAAACACCGAAGTCTGCCACTATACTTCACTAGGAAAATAATTGTATATTTTTCCCCACCCTACAAAGGGTATGCCATAAACAATATCCTAACACACATAATCGATGTTTTCATCCCAAAAATATACATCTCTACTATAATTATAATCTTAGAACTCATCATGACACATATAGAATAATTACATATACTCATGGTCTCATCATCCATCTAAGATGAACTGATCAACTTCATCATTTTACTTAAGGAAAACCACACTAAATAGTTTCTTAGGCCCATTCTTGGGTATATTATATGGCCCATCAATTAATATATACTACATTTATAGTGATTACTAAAGCCATATGCCTTTCCCTAATCCAAAACCAAGAGACTGATAATTTTATCACATCACATATGAACCATTCATTCCTATCCAATGTAGATTCCATAATGTAGAGGTTATTAATAACTATCCTTGCACATCACGGGCACCCAAAATCATGAAACTTTCTCAACCTACATCATGGTAGAACATTTTACAAGTCTAGGAAGCTATATAAGGATTCCGATTCAAGGACCATTCCACTAGACTATTACACTATCTCTGGAAAGTGAACTAATATATCATGTAGTCAAATATATCCATGATACTAATCTCCCCTTAAAATAATATTTATCAACCTTACTGAAAACCATATTTGGATTACCAATCCACAATAGGTATACACTCAATAATATTTTTTCACTATCCCTCAATATATCCTCTTTGGATACTCTAAATTTACCCCAAGCTAGGTAACCTATTCATCATCCATAACCCCTGATTAGAACATAAAACCATTGGAAACATACTGAATTTGAATTATTAATGTCATTGAAATGAGTAACTATTCCCATTTTGTTTATAATAGAAACATTATAGTCTAACTATTTATTGGAAAATTCATTGACCCCATGTTGAGCCACACAAACCTAAAACCCTATTCATGAAAACACCATCAGACATTCACAAGTTTATAGATTAGTGTTATATTATGATTACCCAAGCCTTTTACACATATTATTTCATTATTTATAAATATAAATATCAATTAATATAATAAAAATATCATTAATGACTAGTTTCTTCAGAATACTAGGTTCATAATATATGAAAGTGAGACTAAAATCAAATCTTTTTATTTTATTCCTAATAATAGGCTATTAAATAATTTTGAGCACATACGATTCATGTGATAACCTAGGGAATACAAAAAAGATGGTGACCTTAAAATATTAGTTAGGTAATAAACATGATAAGAAAACCTAATGTGTGAGTCAAAAGTATATCATGAAATTATAAAGTGAAGGCTAATGAGTAACCACATGGAAGCATAACATAAATAATATAGTATCATAACCTCATTGTAGAATTGGAAACACGATAGAAATATATAACCTTAAATAAACATGATCCAAGGATAATGACCTCGAAATATCACATGGTGGAAAAAGTACCATAATGGATTAGTTTTACTCCCTAATCCCATACATGATGCCTCATGAGACTAAAGATTTACCCAATTCATTGGAGATCAATCTGGGTGAACCCATCATAACATGTTCTTGATCTATGCATGCCACACAAAGGAAAAAATAATATGGAATAACATAATTTTACCCATAGAGAGAAAGTGGGTTGAATAATCTTACTCTATACCATAAATAAAAAAAATTTCATAATGAATATATTTGAGAGATGATCATAAGAAATGCATTACCCCAAAAAAGGAAGAGATAATAAGCTTGGTATATATTTTAGAGACATTAATAAATATTTTATAAATAATACATAAAATCAAATGTTTTTGTTATTGATGATAATACCATTAAGAATATTAATAATATTCATTATAAAAACAACCTTATAACTTTTAGCATCACCAAAGGATGTCATCTTACATGGGAAATGATTTTGAAAGATAACATAGAATATTTTGTGAGGACAATATCATTTAAATTTTAATTTT
Organism: Viscum album; assembly: GCA_963277665.1. NCBI lineage: Eukaryota > Viridiplantae > Streptophyta > Magnoliopsida > Santalales > Viscaceae > Viscum > Viscum album. Next base: position 833,671,350 of record OY728140.1, read on the forward strand.
TTTTTTAAAATATAAAAGGTTATAAAAAATTAATGATTTTTTTAAACTTTGATTTGAAATATAAAAGGAATCATTAATATATTGAGTGTCCTTGATAGTGGAAGAGTTCTATTCGTGTTGAATACATTAAAAACAAATATTCCATTCACATTGTTTTAAGAAAATTAAAAAAGATCATTTTTCAGAAAATTAAATGAATATTAATTTTATTTTATTTTTAAAAAACAATTATGGTTAGTAATGACATAAAAAAATATATTAAAACACTTTTGAAAACATTTTTATAAAACATGTATTTGAAGGAAAAATAATTTTGGATCGAAGATATAAATGATGTCGAAATTACGTAAATTTTTTTTCAATAATTGTAAGTAAAAAATAGAGTATAATTGTACAATTACATAATAAATCATGAATAACCATAGGATAAGTAAAAAATTTGTTTATTATACAATGATTAAATAATTTAATTCAATAAAAATTCGAGAATAGAAAATCTAGATTAAAATGAGACTAAAACATAAACCCTCACCTCTTTGTTTACTTTTAAATAATAAATTCACATGAATGAATTAATTATAACCTAAAATATCATCATGTAGTAAGGATTCATGACAATTTATGTAAAAGGTAATTATCTACACCATCAATAAGAAATTATCTGCATAAAAAACAAGTGTCAAAAAGAAATAATATTGTGATAAAACACTTAAAAATTTCATATCATTATTCGGAGAGTTTTTCAATGTGGACATTATGTGTGAAAAACATTATACCAATAAAAATAAAAGTCGAATTATAACATAAATAAATCAAAATTCATTTCATATATAATTTTTGCCTAATGTAATCAATGAAGTAGCCGATTAACCCAATGAATGAAAATTGTGTTATGAACCCCAATACCTCACACTTCCCTTTAGTTGAGGGAACCTTAACCTACTATATAGTAATTTTAAAAAATTTACTAAATTATAAAATTACCATACTAAAATTTATAGTATCATATATGATCCATTTATAAAATCTAATTACATTTTTGTTAATAATGGTTTATTATCACTGCTGATTCAGGTATTAATTTATTTGTTTTATCATTCATGTTTTATCATGAATGTTATATAAAATGAACATAATAAGTAGTAAAGTGATATATAGAACGATATTAATGTTACAATATTCATTTTTTCATTATATATAAATATATATTTATAAACATCAATGAATTTTGAACAAGGAAAATAAATCACATCACTTTTTGGAGATGGTAGTTTGTCGATATGCATGAGTAACATTATCATTCAATTATCGAATTAATGTGTAGAATCAGTATTACGTCATACTTATCACATATATTCATAAAATTAACCTTTATTTTATTCCATTTAAATTGTTAGAGTAATATTAATCACATGACTTCGTGAGGCAGTAAACATATGTACACATGAGCGGCATTATAGTATTTTCTACATAAAATAATGTATGATGTTATATATAATAATATTATCAAATAAGTAGGATTATATAAAAAATATTATATATAAACATTACATACATCATTATAACCATTTTTATTAACCAGTGTTGCAAAATGAATTATATCGGTTCAAGAGGTGGTAGTTTGTCATACACACAGTCAATGATTTCATTTTTCATTTAAGAGAGGTGGAGAAATTTGTAGGTAATTGAATTAAAATAAAAAATTATAATTATATGGAATGTAATATGGTTATTATATAATCGAATTTTCATTATATTATGATAATTTTTATGATGAAATAATATAAAATGCTCAGTTAACGATGTTACATATTATTCAGACAACTTATTTTGGTTTGTAGAAAAATCCATCATTAGTTGGATTTAGGACCAAAACATTGTTTTAGGATTATGGGAGGCAGTTAGAGACTTTATTTTGGGTATTTTTGGATAAACCAAAGGACTTTGGGAGTGTGAAATTGATAAAAGAGGGGTTGGAATTTTATATGTGGGGGAGAGGATGTGGAAATTATGAAAAGAAAGAATTACACCCACATTTTATCATGATACAAGGCTCCATACTAGTCCTTATCTAACTTAATACTATATAATTTCCAAATAGTACTATAAAATATGAAATATACACGTTTTGGTACATTTGTAATCCTTATCTTTTATATTTAACCCCATGTAAACCCATTTGTATCTTAACCATGAAAAATAACTTTCATTATTTGCACTATTTATAATGGTAAAAAATTAATTTAACCATATTATATAATATAAATTATTTTTATTAAAAATATTTAATACATTTTTATAAATTCAAATCACAAAATATTTATAATTTAATTAAATATTATACCCGTAGGTGTATTGAAAAAATTGTTTTCCAAAAGAAATTTTCAAAAGATTGAAATGTTTTCATTTTAAAATTCAACATAATATTTATTAAATGTCCTAATTATGATTAATAAATATCTAATTGAAAACATTTCCCTGTTAAAACCTAATTAAAATTAAATTGTTATAGTAATTCTTTTAATAAAAAGGCTGTTTATAATAAAATTATTTATTTTTCAATTTTCATTGAAAAATGAAACTTTTTAAAAATCAAAAAAATTACCCTAAGATAATTTTGATTTAATATTTACATAAACAATATTTATTGTAGGAAATAAATTTTCTAAATGTGGGAAAAATTTATTTTAAATTATTTACACAATGGATGACTAACCACCTTCTAGAAAAATAATGTTTTTTTTCAAATTTTTTTTTAAAATGATTTTTATTTTTTCCAATTAATAGATAATAATTGAATTTATATTATAAATTTTTAAACCATATAATTTCATTAATTTTTTTATTCCTATTAATAATCTCTATTTGGATTCCTAGGTTATAATGGTTAATTTAGATATGGTGTTTTGGGTTTTATAAGCTATGGAGGATATTAAATTGAATTAAAAAGAAATATATCATAAATTCTCATGCTGTTACAATATATTCTATGCTTGGTGATTCTTGTCATATATTTTATAAAATATGACGTTCCTATTTTAAAATCATTGTATGTAAAATTCTACCCCCCAAAAATATTACATCCTTACAATTTAATTTTGATATTATAAATGATGGGTTTGGAAAAATATTTTCAAAAAAACCCCACATCCCAAAAAAATTTAATAAAAATTTATCTTAAGAAAGAGAAATGGAAATCTGAAATTCATTACAAAACTAGGATTAAATAAAGGATAACATTAGTGATAATTACATATATGGACTTAGAAGAAAAACACAAATAATTATAGAGAGTGATATAGTTCATTGATCTAAATAAAGTGAATAATAAATAGAAAGTTGAGGCAATAAAAACCATAAGTCAATAATGATTTAAAATTCAATTTCATTCATTGGATATAAATATCATATGATAATTTTTTTTCATTTTTCTTATCCAATATTGTATGTATTTTTATTATATAAATATATAAAGAACCAAAAAATAAACATACTTTATATCTTATTATTTCATAAAAAAAATTTCAGCATTTCATTATTATTCAATAAATTTATACGTTTCCTATTAATCAAAGTAATGAATATCCAATATGAATTTTTATTCCCAAAAAATTAAAATTATCTTTAAGAAATCATATAATATCCAAAAGAGTAACATGTTATTCCTACTATATTAATTAAATCCTAAATTGTTTTCCCATGGTAAGATAATTCCCAAAATGAATATATTATTATACAAAATTACTATACGAATCCAAGAGGTGAACAGATATAAATTATTCAATAAATTAACTTTCATCTTAAATAACCTCAATAAAATCAACATAAAAGAAGTTTTTAACCTAAATGTTTATATCAAACACTTTAAAGTTACCTACCAAGAACAAATAATCATTATTCTAAAAGAATCCATTATCTTAAACCAAAAGTTTATATATACATAGACCTAGTAAAATGTCCCCTAAAATATCACTAGTGACCCAAAAAATAAAATGATTTGATAATATAATATGTTTCCCAAAATAAAATTATTATTTAGCCTTAAAATCATCTATATGAAAAAAAATTTATACTAACCAGTACATCATGTATTCCAATTGTTAGCATTTCACCCTTATTACCTTCTGTTGTGAGTTGAAGACCCATATCCTCACTAGATGTGATAGGTTCTCACCTGAATTTTGGGATTACCTTTTTATAAATCTATATGAAATATATTGAGATGATCATATTCACAATTCTTCATTATATTATACATTTACAAGAATATGATGATCAAATTCAAAATAAAATTAGTCATCAAATCACTTTTTTTAACATCTAATGTTTTCCATACAGTTCACTATTTTCCACAATATCATATAATCACATCAACATCAAGCACACCTACATGATTATATTTTCCAAATTTATGTTTTCCCCTATATATTATCACTTTACCATTAAATCACCATTCTTGGTCATCAGTACCATTCAACATATTCTAGAAAATAATTAACCCCAAACATCTACAGAATAATATATATATTAATATATATTTCATGATTCACATAATTCTTTAATTATTCTACATAAACATTTAAATCATTATAATTCATTTTAACTGATTAGCCAGTACTAATCATTTTATTCCAAAATACCTCCATACTTAGCAATATCATTGGTACTCTCTTCATCATCAACAAAAAAACATCACTTAATTTTTTATGATTATCTACTCGTGATTTAACCCTGAGGATTAAATTTTAATAATTCCCATTATTTCTATATTTAAAACATTCAACACATAGTGATTACATAGGGAAACCATTATTCCGAGCCATTAAATTTTCTGAACTCTCACGTTTCCTTGAAAACTACTTACTTTTTTCCCTTATTATCCACATATAAAACATTATATCCTTCCATTAAGACATTCCATAAAGTTATTCTTCTTAATTTTTTGACATATAGGAAATTGAATCTTATTTCATCCATGGTCTCTACCACCCAATCTCTTTGTAATCAATATCCTTCTCTTCTTCAGTGAGTCTAACATTTAATAATGATGTATTTTGTTAATCATATATCATGATAACTAATAAGGAATATCCACAAAATCGTTCACTCTAATTATCATGCAATGTTTATAATAATAATAAAATTTTCTATCATATTCAATGTTAATTGAGTTACTTCTTGTTCTTAATGGTGAAAAAAACTATATATAATAGCGTTAAAAAACATTCATAGTGGTAAACAACATAATCATGAAAAAATATTTATAAGATGTCTTGTTAATGAAACAATTATTTCAATATAGGACCCCTTAATTTTATCCTAATTCATCTATTATAATAATATATTCAAATACTTCATCATAGATTATAAATGGTTTGTGAATTTCCAAAGAATATCCCATTGGAGTGTCAAACAAGGTGCATTGTAAGAAAATCTATTGTGTACCATGTAACACTCGAGTCAAGCCCAAAATTCCTTTCTACAATTATTTCCCCTATATACATATCTGTTAGAACCAAGTCTAATTATAAGATCCATATAGAGATGTAATTTCTCATAAACTACTTACTATATACATCCACAAGATTCCATGATATTTCTCTATATAGAGTCTTATCCTAAGACTTATCCCTAGGATGATCACTAATGTTTTCTCCAAATAGTTCCAATGGAGAACTAAACCTTTCATCTAATTCCAAATATAATTATCCAGTTTTTTGACACATATTATAAAATGATTTTTAAATATAAATATCGATCAATAAGACACAAGGGTCATAATGTAATAGTGTTTTTGGAATAATAGATTCATTATATATAAAATCGGGACTAAAAATAAATAATTTAATTAATTTATCTATAATAAGATCCAAAATCCTTTGGATATTCTAAACGTCATGGAATAAATTGGGGAATTTATAGATAAAAGGGGTGATATAAAAGTCCTATGAAGGGGAAAAACATGGTAAGGAAACAAAACATGTGATTAAAAATTATATCATGATATCATAAACAGAAGGGTCATGAATAATTACATATAAGAATAACATAAAAAATGACATCAAAAGATCATGGTGGTATATAAAATGTAATAGAAACATAAAACCTGACATAAAAAAGAGTAAAAAATAACTACCTAAACAATATCACAAGGTTGACAAAGTATGGTAATGGATTAGTATTACTCTCAAATACTATACATGATTCATGATGTAACTAAAAAATTGCCGAATGCATTAGAGGACTAACTAGACGTAGCCATCATAATATTTTTATAATCAATGTGTGCCAAATTCTGAAATAAATCATAATTCATAACATAAGAATTACCCATGGAGAGAATGTGGGTTCTATAATTCTGCTTCATATAATAAAAAATGAAATTTCCTAATGAATACATCTGATAAATGATCAAAAATAAATAATTAATCTATCAATGGAAGGGAGAATAAGAAAAATATACACATGGGATACATATATACATAATTTAAAAGTTATAAATAACACAAAAGTCATTTTAATTGCTAAAAATACATTTAATAAAATTTAAAACATTCATGAGGAATATATCATTTGACTTTGAGTAACACTAACAGATGTCATCTTAGATGTAAAATTATCCTAAAAGATAAATTTGTATATTTATTAGAGAAAACATCATTTCTATTTTGTAACCACTTCTTTAAAATATAAAACATGATAAAAAATTAAAGAATATATATTTTAAAATAATGTTCTTAAACATAAATAGGATTATTTAAAACATTGAGTGGTTATTATGTCACAAATTTTTCATTCATTCTGAATAGATTAAAAAACAGTGATTCATGTTATAATTTTGTATCAAAGGTTAAAAGTAACTTATTTAGAAATTTATTTGAAGATTATTTTTAAAACAGATTTAAAAAATACAATTAATTTTAAAAATGACATTAAATAACTAAAGTAAACTATTTTTGAATTTTTTTTAGAAAACATGGATTTGGAAGAAAAGGGTTTTTGAATGAAGAGAGAGATGAAGTTAATGTTTTTTAACAACATTTCTTCAAAAATTATAAAAACAAAAGATTATAAAACTTTAATATTATATGAAAACATCATGACCAACAATATGATAAAAAATGGGGTTTATTAGCCAATGATTATATAATTTCCTTAAATTCACATTCAATCATAAGCAATCCCGATTAAAATGATTTTGATCCATAAACCCTTACTAATTTGGAAAATTTTAAATTATAAATTCCAAGAATGAAGTAGTTTAATTTTAACATAAAATATCATTTTGAAGAAAATATTTGTGGTATAGTATGTAAAGGGGTAATATATACACCATTCAAAATAAATTAACTGGATTAAATAATATTTGTCCTAAATAATGAAGTTTGAGATAAAACACTTTCAATGTTCATCTCATTGAGGTGAGAGTTAACCAATGTGATTATTATTTATAAAAAATGTAGATCTAAAAATATAAAAGATGAAATAAAACATACATAAAAAAATCAATTAACTCATAATTGTTTTTTCATATAATCAAAAAATTAGTCATATAACACAATGAATGGAAATTGAGTTATGAAACCCCTTACCTCGCGCATCCAGTTAGTTTATCACTCATTAAACTAATGTTTAGTGGTTTTATACATTCTATTAACATATAATAGAACCATATTAATTATATAATTTTGTATATGATCCTTTTGTAAAATATTATTAATTATTAATTAATAATATTTCTATATCATGATTGTTTTCGGTTTTAGTTTCCATGTGTCGTCACACATATTTTATCGTCAATGTTACAGATCCAAAAAATAGGACATAAATTCATCATATCTATAATTATTCTAATTTTATAAATATTCTTTTCCATTAGATAGATATTTAGAATCATTATTGTATTTTGAGCATGGAATATGAATCACATCACTTTGTGGAAATGGTAGGGAGTACGTGCACAAGATCACCATTATCATTTCATTAATGGGTAGAAGGGTAAAGAAGTGTATTTTATATTAATTTTAACGAATAAATAACATACATATAAATATATCACATATATTCATTGCATTTATCCTATATTACCTTCCATTTCAGTTTTAGTGAAAAAAAATATCATCACTTCGTCAGGTTGTAGTCCACTATACACATGAGGGGAATTAAAATATTCTCTACGGAATGGAAAGTAAGAAGGTATATATGATATAAAAAACTAAATAACTATATTTTTATAACAAATATAATATATAAAAATTAAAAAAATAATTATATCCATCCATTATATATGGTGATTGAAAAATAATTGAATCAGTTCGTGAGGTGGTAGTTCGCTCTAAACATGATCAATAGTTTCATTTTTCATTTGAGAGAGGAGGAGATGGTTGTATGAAGTGACCATTACATAAAATATTTTCATTATATATAATATATTCAGATTTTATATAATAATGTATTAATAATATTTTGAGGAGGTGGTGGAAGAAATAAAATAAAAAAATCGGCTAAGGACGTTACCTTTTTTGCAAACTACATCCGTTAGTTTGCTCAAAAATCATGCCAAAGTAGGTTTTATGACCAAAAAATGGATTCTAGGATTATGGGAGAGAAGTAATTTGTAATTATATTGGTCTAAAATGGTTATGGAAGTGTGTATATAAAGGGAGAGGAGCAGACCTTCCGTAACTGGGGGAGATGAGACATTTGGTATTTTTAAAAACAGAAATATAGCCACATTTTATCATACCAAAAGGCTCTAAAATGAACTATTTTATAAAAATAAAAGATATAAGGTCTAAATATATTAATAAACTATTAATTATATATATTTTTTGGTTTATTAAACCTTATCTTTTAATATTAACACTAGGTTAACTCATTTTTACCTTATCCATGATAAATAATGTTTATTGATTTCACTATTTATTATTATAAAAAAATAATTTTCAATTATTAGATAATATAAATTATTATTATTATTACACAAATAGAATAAATTATTCCAAATTAAACTACTAAAATTGGTAACATTAAATTTAAAATTAATCATGTAGTTATATATAGAAACTGGTTTTAAAAAATAATGACATTCGAATGTTTAAAAAGTTTTTATATCAAAAATAAACAGTAATTTGATTAAAATGAACAATTTTCGATGAATAAATTTATAAATCAACTAAAATTTCTTATAAAACCATAATAAAATATGTTGGTTCTTTTAAATACAAAAAACAATAGTTTTAAATAAAAATGAGTGTTTTACAAATTCATCAAAAAATGACCATTTTCAAAAAAAAAGTCAGAAACTATCACCCTAAAATTATTTATATATGTTGATTTAAAAAATTTATTTCATTTTTTAAAATAAATTATTTAAAATTTTTAAAAATATGATTTTAATTTATTTGCACAAAACAAAGCTGAAAAGCCTTTTAGAAAAATGTATTTTTTCAAAAAAAAATCATTTTATTTTAAATGATTATTATTTTATTTTAAATAAATAGATAATCCTTAAATTTATTTTATATATGTGAAAGACATATAAATTTTCTAATTTATTTAGTCCAATTTTTCCCCTCCAATTTTGTAGTATGGTGATTACAGTTTATTTAAAACACAGGGTTTCATATTTCACAACCTATCAAGGAGATTGAATTTATTTAAAAATATATATATTTTAAAGTCACAGGGTTTTACATTTTATTATAAGATTGGTTTTATATGTCATATATAGTATCAATCATGTTTTCCACTTTTAAAATATCTTGATGTTATATATAGGGACCACTTAACTCATGTTAGGATTTCACACCTTTAGCTAGGAAAATTAAACTTCAACTAGGCCATACTGATCACCATATATACCCATGAGTCCCTGATTCTCTATCAAAGAATAAATAATTAAAAATAAATATCTATTAATTAGTTTACACAATTATTCCTTAATTATTCAATTACGAACATTTGAAGTGAAAAAATACGTTACAACATGGTAGTATAAAAACTATGACTAATGATAAGCGTAAGTTCCATTATGTATCTTTATAACTCATGTAAGAAAAATCACAATACAAAATACCCTATAAATTTTATATTTCAAATTTAATTGGTTAAATACATAATAAAACTAACAGGAAAACATCCATCCGTCTACATTCTATAAAGGTTGTGTATTTATCAAAACCAAGCCTCTTTTAGCCACTATGAATAAAATTTCCATCCGTCGAAAAACATTTTACCATGATATAGTGAAATTCATCTTGAATTACTAGATCCAGAAATGTTATATTTTTAATAATCCAATAGAGATATAAATTGAGAGATAATAGGAACCCTACCACAATCTAGTCCACCCTGGAACTCTAATTCCACCCATATCAATGGTGAGAACAAATTTAGAGAGCACTAGGGGTGGCGGGATAGAAAAAAATCCATCACTAGAAAACCTAAAAATTTAAAATAAAGGAGGGTAACCCATTAAAATATAACTATGAAATAAATTTTTTAAACAACCCCATTTCCTTTTGAGTACTTAGTAGGAATCTGTATACTTCCTGGTACACCATTATGTGCCATGTGGATTAACCAATTATGCATCACCACTACCCCTTTAACCGACAACCTAACGAAGATTTAAATAATATCACATGTCTATAAAATGTAGATCCTACTCTAACACCCTTTAAATAAGATAAAAAATCCACACTACAACACTTTTCTATTAAAACCACTATATCCACAACCCATAATGAAACATCTAAATCTTTATTAATACTCCATTAATCTAACCATTATTCACTACATCAAAATTTAATTTGATTTATATTTTTCAATAACTAGATTTTAATGATTTTCATGTACAAATAGTGATGCAATTAATTATTATAGGACACTAACATTCTATTCCAAAAAGTCCTTATTCACATAATTCTTGTAATATTTAAACATTATTTTGAACTTGATGATACACGCTATCCAAAAATCATAATGACCTGATATTAAATTATGTTTTTTTAGAAAACTAAATAATACTAGTTAAAAAAATATTATTTAAAAAAATGATGAATTGGATGATTATTTTGGGTCAAAACCATGCTACTCAAACTAGAGAGTGGTTGTATAACCAAAAATTCGTGTTATCTCATCCAATATTTATCACACTATCGTGAGACATAAAAATACATATTTTGTAGAATAATTTTTATATTATAAAAGAAACCATATAAAATATAGAAATAAATCCTTAGATCATTAAATTATGAAGTATATTAAAAATCTATAAAATGATAAAGATATTGGAGAAACGTAAGGTTTGGTAGTTTTAGATAATAATTAAAATAAATTATTTAATTTAGATATACTATAAATAGAAATCATGATCAACCTGTGTAATTTTTCTTTGATTATTATTTTAATCACTCTCAATGGTTGTGTATTTGATCTTATATTTCTTGATAAAGGAGATTTTGTTTTTAGGAAACACCAATGAGTATTTTATCCCCTAAATAATACAATATTATACTCCTTGGGTTTAGGTTTTGGCTTACGAAGTTTCAAAATTGTTACTTTTGTTTTCTCTTTTTATAGTCCATAAAAATAAAATTATGTATTTGATAATTTAATAATAAATATAATAAACAAAAAACAAAAAAATGTAATTAAAAAGTAATTAAATAGATTGTTTTTAGAGTAAGGGAAAATTATATTGTATATAAGTATGGATATATAATTTAATGTAGTTATAGTAGAGTTTTTTCAACCCATTAGACACCCTCTTCTTATTTTCCTAAAAAAGTACTACCTAATTGAATTTCTAAATGTTCACCTAAATAAGACTAAATGAACACCTAGTTTATCTGGAATATCATACAAATACCTCCATATGATTATTGTTCATTCTAATGAACTGATTTAAATTCTGTAAGACCATAAAACAACTAAAATTAATTTAAAATCACAATACTCAAATGAAAAATCATGAAATTTAAATAGTCAAATTAATTATTTTACATAATAGATTTGAACACCCTTCGAAACATATTTTAAAACATTATATACAAGATAGGAAAATGCATTCTTCAACGAAGAAAACATTTCCTCAAAAAATTCAAAAATATAAAAGGAAACAAAAATACATAGTTTTACCGACCCTACCCCCAGGGCCCATACCGTGACTACTCCAAGAATGCCTCTAATAGGCCAATGTCTAGCGACGAGCACCAACAAGGCATATCCCACAATTGAGAGTCATTTTTCATGGATCCCGTACACACGTACACCACTCCAAGACAAAGATACTAGAATGTAAAAACACAATGTAAAGAGAATGCATGTATACCACTACAACCCAACAAAAAATTATGACAGAAAGAAAAGTAGTAAAGTACATCTAGGATAGAATATAAGCCAAACAAAAAGAAGGATTCTATAAAACAAGTAATGAAGATCATATGTAGAAAACCACACCTGATCCATCTATATTGTAGGACACTAGAATGCTCTCTATAAGCCACCGAAACACACCTCGGTTTGTCTAATCACAGTAGGACCCAACTAATATTGGTCTACCCAGAACACTGTCAAAGAGTCAAACATCTGCACAAGACACGACATGTGCGGGAAAATCCTATGTAGGGTTTGGTAAAACAATACTCAGTAGAGAAACCCCCAAAAAAGTAAAAGGCTAGAAAGGAAACAAAAATATGAAGAAACAGTCTATTGAATACAGATATATGTCCACAAATCATATATCAAGAACATCCAGGTATACCCATGAAAAATTCCAAGACTCAAGGTCTCATCGACTACCATCCAAATGGTTCCGCTCGTAGCATGCCTGATTTTGGTAGATCTCATTCCTCGAGCTATCAGATAGTAATCATGTAGAAAAATTCATCCAAAATTATTCGAGATAACATCTGGTCTTGATACATCACAAAGTTCTATAAGATATCTGGTCTCACATAGATATGGAGTCTCAATATCACAACTAATCCTTGGTTAAAGGAATCTTCATTTGGTATGCTCATTCCGAGAGAACTCACTCCTTGAGTTATGAGGACATTAGTGACCCTCAAAAAGAGGTCATGATAATTTTGGCCCCTCCCAAAGAAACACATTGAGAACTACCCAAATCACCCTGGTTTGGTCAAGTCATGATGGAATGAATCTAATCTCGATACATAGATAAGGGTTTTTACACCCAGGGCTCACTGAGGGATATCCCGTCCATAAATGAAACATAATACTAGATTGGGGATAGGTTCCTATGTAAATATTGGTCACACATATTCCACAAACTCTATATAAGGTACCATGAAGAAATGTGACGACCGACCAGGCCTCTTGGTGTGATACATTATCTAGCCAGCTAAGTCGCTATCAAATCCAGGATGAGGCATCTCACTTCTAAATTAGGGTCATTCTCTATGAAATGAATCGGATCCTACATCGGTCCTTTATATAGAAGACTAAGGGTATGATCTAAATCTCCATGGCCACCCTCTATTATTAGATCCGGATCATACATTGATCCCTCATTGGAAAGAAAAAGAGAACACTACTAACCCCAGTTGGTTCACGAATGGAAAAAATATGGAATTGATATAACAAATACTACCTCTATTTGGTTTGATCATTGATGAATAAAGGACATTGTATTTTCATTTGTTGATGCATGATCTGAATTTTGATCACCGATCCATCATTGGTAGAATGGATTTGTATTTGGATGGATCATGGAAATGATCTGAGCACACGGCCGTGAATACGGGGACCAAAGGGTCATGATGGTGTTCCCAGATCAGAAAACATTCTACCATAGTGATGGTGGAGGACCATAAGAAGGGGAGTCGTCTGGAGTGGCGCAACCACCCGGCAGCAGGTGGCCCCTAACTTGATGACCAGCAGTGGAAGCTGTGATGGTGAAACTGTGGGTGGTGAAGGGAATCTACAATAGGTCGGGACACTATGGTGATGACCTGTGATGTGGCATGGATCCACATAAAATTGGATGACACATGGTCCCACAGACCACATGTGGGAGTAGTGGTCGGCTAAGTCGGCCTCGTAGATCTAGTGGGGACATGGCAGCTCTCGCATCAGGGTGGACCAAATTGGCCATCGTTTGATTGGGTCGGGATAGATCTGGAGGGTAGGGGGATGGTCCAATAGAATGGGTCAGGCCAAGCTGAGGCATGATAGGTTAGACATGGTTGGTCAGCTTAGTGGACCCCGAGATGGGTCGTGTCAAGTCAGTCCGACCGGGTTAGACAAGATCCCGAACCAATGAATCCTTTGAATTAAAAATCCTTTTATCATTCAAACCATAACTCTTTTTAACGAGCTGTTTGTAGCATTGGGACCCACACAACAAGGTAGTACTTTGGATATGGAATTTTGGGATTTTAGTAGAACATAAAGGGGCTAGTAGTCTTCTCTCTGACATTACTATGAGCGATCGATGCATTATCTCGATCTCATCGTAGAGGGTGATGGTAGAGATTGAGATCATTCCCATGGTCTTCTCTCTGAAAGATTTATATAGGATCTCATTCCAATCATTGAGAATGACACATATTCTGAAGTCACTTGTCTCAACCTGGCTTTGATAGTGACTCACTGGGAGGGAGCATGTGTCGCACAGTGAGGCCTGATTAGTCCTTACATATCTTTGTGGTAACTTAGATAGGTTTTGTGAAATAGGTGTGACCAATATTTACATGGTGACCTATCCCTTAAATAAAATGATGTTTTTAGTAGGCCCAGGATGTACCCCAGTGAGCCCTGGGCACAAGACCCCCTTATATGTGTATCAAGATCAGATTCTTTCCTTCATGGATTGACGTAACCAGGGTGCTTCAGGTAGTTCTTAGTGTGTCATGTTTTTTGTGGACTAAAATTAGTTTCATTTATTTTCAAGGTTCACTGATGTATTCATTGCTTGAGTATTGAGTTCTCCTGAAATAAGTATACCATGAGTAGACTATTGTGGCCAAGGATTAGCTGTGATATTGATACTCATTGTCTTAGCAAGTCCATAAGTCTTATAGAACCTCATGAATTATCAAGATCAGATTTTCTCTTAGATAGTTCTGCTAGACATGTTCTACGTGCTTATTATCGAATACGTTGAGGAGTGAGATCTCCCAGAATTGATCATGCTACGATCCGAACCATATGGATGGAATTGGATGCGACCTTGAGTCTTATAATCCTTTACGAGAATACTTGGATGTTCTTGTTATATGTGTTGTTGACATATACCTACGTTGAGATGGATTTTTCATTTTAGTGGTGTTTACATTGTGGTATTTTACATTTTATTTCATGGGGCCCTACTTAGTATTGTTTTACTCACCCATGCATGGGCATTGTCTGCACATGTCATGTCTTGTGAATATGGTCAACTCTTTGATGGTTTTCTGGGAAGACAAGGACTAGGTGGGGAATAGTATGATGATACAAACCATGGTGTGTTCCGATGTCTTATAGAAAGTAGTCCAATTCTATTCCTTGTTGTTGGATCGGGTAGGGTTTTTTTGCAGATGAGATTCAGTTCTTATGTTATAGACTCTTTATTTTTGGTGGGATTTCATTCTAGCACAATTTTACATTACTGCATTTCATTCCATTTTACTCTATTATTGGGTTGTAGTGGTATACCTTCATTCTCATTACATAATGTTTTTACTTTGAATCATTTTTGGATTGGATTTGTTTATGTGTGTATTGTTTCTTAGGAAAATGTATTCCAATCGTGGGATATTCCAACTCGGTGCTATTCTCCAATCCCTAGCCTATCAGATGTAGGATTATAGTAGTCATGACATGATCTCTATGAAAGGGTTGTGACATTAGATGAGAATATTTCTTTGGTTTCAATTTTTCATTGATTATGAGAAATCTAGATAAACATGGATAAATCAATTCTCATCTTCTTTATTCCCAATATATTCAAATGTAAAAAAAAATTCACAGAACTGTTAAAATTATCCAGTCCATCCTTCCACAATTCCATTTTTATTTATATCTCTTATAAATATCATGAAATTGAGGGAAAAATATTTTAAATTGTGATTTCTTCCAAATCACACATGGGGAACCTTCATGTTCATGAAAAAACATTCATGATAACCTAGGTGGTGGTAGTTAATAATCATGCACATCAAGATTTTAATATAATTTATTTCTACTTATTTTTTTCCAATTATTATATATCATCATTTAAATGAGATCAAATGGATGATTGAGTGGATTCCACATTCCATGGTTAAATTGTTATTTAATTAAAACCAAGAATAAATTATTTGGATGATTAGGGACTTTAAGCATGGGGTGTGTGTGGGGCAATTCCTTTCAAATCATAAGAACTTTTCTATATTTCTATTTGTTTATTAAATCTCAAAGTATTTGGGGAATGTAATTTTTTTCTTTGTTTATATTTCAAATAAAAGTAATCCTAAAAATTATTAAACAAAATTTAATATGGAAAGGGGATGAATCCGAGGTTCAAGTAGTTGTAAGCTTCATTATCCTTATATGTCGATATCATCCAATGGTTAATATATTCAATTAAAAATGTACATATCCATCCAATATTGATATTTCAAGATACTATGACTTTTATAAATCTCATAGGAATATATAATTTCACATAAAACATGGTTTATTATGATTAAAATTCCATTACTATAGAAATGTCATTGAACTCCAACCACCGACATTTTTTATTGATCATTCCTTGAATATATCCATTTTACCATATATGATGAGAAATAGTAAAAGGGAGAAAAAATAAATTATTAGTAGCTAGAATGAATTCTTTGAGAAATTATAATGGGGCTTAAAAAGTTTAGGTACCTACCTCACAACCTCATATTAGTATTCTATGATCATGGATTTTGAGATATCACATTAATGTAATAATTAAATAACTCAAACAATAAAGAAATTAGAAAAGTGTTAACACCACAAAATAAAAATAGAATTTGATTAGAATAAATATAAATGATAAGAATAGTTAGATTAATCACATCGAAGGGAATCATTTTCCCTAAATACTCCCTATCACCTTATATATATTAGAACATCCCACTCCAAGAATCATAATTTTAAAAAGTGTTCACACTTAGTTTTTTCCCACAATAAATATTACTATACCTTTGAGAAGAATCATGAGTTAATTTTTTCATTGATTGTTTTCTAGGAAATCAATGCTATCTTAAAAATAGTGGGATTCAATATTGGGTCCAATCGTCACTGCACATGTGTCTAGAAATTTGAGCTAGGTCCTCTAAATAGTTCATGAATGTTTATTAATGTGGATGAAACTAGGCCTTTTTAAAGTCACATTATACATCGTATAAGTCAATTAATCAAACTCAATGCAAGAAAGATGAATTTTTTGATGTTGAATCATTGGTAAATTTAGTTTTCCATCTTTCTTTGAGTTATCATAGTATAATCATGAAGGTATGAGTTAATTTGTATTTGGTTGTGCAAGATGGAATCTGGATATCTCTAGACACTACATGTGGTGGGAATGGTCCTTATAATGAAGTTAAAAAGTAATCATGGAGTGGACTAAGTTAATTTTAATTGAAATTGGAAATCTAGGCATCATAGGAATCTATTATCTACTAGATCTGAGATTAAAAGGTGTCCGATCATGGAGTTTCAGTTTCAATGAGGTATGTAAGAGAACTCAATCTACCTAGTTGATGAATGTGATCAAGTGTAAGGCTGGGTGATTTGGATTATGTTGGCATTTTAGAGAGATTATTTTTTATTTTAATCAATAACATTGTGTACATAAGCCTTCTACATTTCTTTTAATTATCGTCAAATGAATGAAGTCCTATTTTTAATGATTCTGTAAAAGGAAAAAATTAAGGAATATATATTTTCCTTTGGTGAGACTCCATCAGTAAAATCAATATTGAATTATTTTTAAAACTCAATCATTTTAGTCTAATATATTTCAATAGTAAAATTTAGTCCCATTTTAGTGTTCTAATGAGGAATTTAAATTATTGGATCGATTTAAATTGATTTAGGGATTTTTATTTTTCATTATATACCTTTATAAGTGGAATTATTCATAAATTTAATAGATATAATCATGGCCAATCCCACATGGTTAACCACGAATAGTACATTTATTTAGAGGATGTTCAACAATGAATTTGTGGTAGATCATCTTACATGGATAATCATCTATCTAAATATTCATGTAGTGGTCAAAAGGACCATTAACATGGGGTCTTCATGAAGTCAGTCAAATGACCAACCATGGATAGGTAGTGTGATAACTATGTGATACGTTAGACACATGGTGGGATTTCAGATAGATTGCATTATGTTGAATAGATCATATGGATTTCCTATGAGGGAATAGTCTATTTATAATCCACTTGTTTTAGGTTGACTATGCCATGGTAGATTTAATGCCAATCTTTACTGTATCATGGGTGAGGGCACAATTGATTTTTTCCTTGCATGTCTCATTGGAGATAGATTTGTAGTCTTGTAAGAGTTTCACCTTATATGTGGAGCCTCACTGTAACACCCCAGGTAAATAAAGAATATGACATTTTTATATTTATCCCTATTTGTGGAAAATATGTCAATATTAATTTAAATGGAATTCTATGCTCGATGTATTAACGAATACGCAACAACGAGTTCCTTTGAAATCTTACGTGGCACTATAATAATAAAATAATATTATTTTAAATGGTAGTTAACACAAAGCCGTTGTATTGGCGAGATTGAATATAAATAACTAAAATAAGATTATATATGTTTGTTAAATGTTTTCAGTTTTATCCAATAAATTTTAGAGGCTTAAAATACAAATGAATCCAATCTTAAGCATTGAATACACTAGTATTTTTAAAAGATTATTTTACTACCTTTTGATGGAAAACCATTTTTAAATCAATATTTTGACAATTTTATAAGCTATATTTTTCAAAATAAGCATATTATTTATGAATGGGACATTGAAATTTACCTTGGTTTAATTTTTGGTATTTTTCTGACAATGTTCATTTTTCAATGAATAGTGAAAAATACTGCATTTTACATCAAAACTGCTTTTTCATATAATTTAATTATATAGTTATATTATCTTTTTAATTTTATTTAAAGTTTAATTAGAATATATTTTTACCATTTAATATAGTTATGGTCATTGGGATTAATTTCACTTTGGAATTGGGAATAATCAAGTGCCAAACTTTTCATGAATATTGTTTAAAAAAACCCGCTATTTGTTTTGACAACTGGAATTATTTTTAAATTAATTATTGAAATTTATGCGTTTGGAATTTGGTAAAGTGGATTACATATTTGTAATCAGAAGGTCCAAATTATGTAATTAATACTCTTTTATTTTTGAAAATTATGAATAGTAATGACTGTAATTATCTTTAATTATCTTGATTAATGAGTAATCAGGTAGTTAAAGATAATAAAATAATATCATAATAATAAAAAATGACCACAACATCTGTCCTATGTATACTGGTTGTCTCATGGCCGACCATGGGATGCCTTGTTCCAAACTTGGGGGCCCCTTGGAATCACTTTTGTGAGAATGTGACTTTTTATCTTTTTATTTTTAATGAATGTTAAATGTAACAAAGAATGTATCACCTAAGTAAAATATTTTTAATTTGGTCTAAATAAATGATATTTTGGACTATAAATAGTAATTGGAAAGCTAAAAAGATTTTCTACATCATAGTATTTTTTTTATAAATTTTAGACATAAAATAAATTAAATTATTCATGACATCATGATGATGCAGCGATGACCTCATTATTTAACGATTTAAATAAAATGGAAAGATAATGTATAATATAAGACCTAAACATGTCCAAAACCTATTGTATGGGTTTATTTCGAACCCTTATCACTTTATACTTGAAACAAATCAATGTGGGACCATTAAAATCAGAAACTCATTCTAATATAATGTAACATTTCTTTACTTTCCAAGAGTGCCCCTCCTCTCCTCTTATAAAAGGCCCCCACCTCTACCCCCTTACCCACACTTCAAAAGCCATTGGCTCGGCCAAAACCTGCCCACTTTTCCTCTCCACATCCCTATCTAACTCCTTGAAGCCTCACTTTGTGCAGAAGTCTTCCCAAGGAAGCCTTTGAGCTCAAATCAAAAGGAGTTACCCAATTTAAAGGTAGTGTATTCTCTTGTGTTCTTATGTTTCATTTTGCTTCTATAACCCCCTAAACTCGTTTTATTCATTTATTTTGTAACCAATACAGTATATTAAATATACTAGGATGTTGTCATAAGAATAATATTAGCTACATTTAGACACACCTACATCTAATGGTTAAAGAATATATTGTTTCTGTGGATGGAAAATTTCTACCTCACGAAACGATGATTGTTCAACACTCATATAACACCCTCAAAGGTGGCCATTAAGATGTCACTATATTTTTATACTATATATAATATGTTTCTGTTTTCCTTAAGCTTCTGTATTTTCCATTTTTGGCATACCTTTATGGTTTCCATTATGGGTAAATGTGATATATTCATTTAAGGAAGTGCGGACTACTGCCCCCTCAAAGTGATTTGATTCGTTAATACCATATTTGGTACATATAAAGGATATATTTAATGATATTATATATGATACCATACTGGAATTAAAATACTATTATGTATCATTATGTTTTAATTCCATTAAATATGAAATAGAAATGGAAGTAGCGTTCATGCGTACGTACGGTTTACCATCTCCATGAACGCTACATTTCATTTCTTATCTCAAAATGTTATGTACTATTATAAGTATATATATATAATGGATATATATGTAATATATTACATCTAAATGATGGATTTAATTCTGTAATTATAACATATATATCATTCATTTTGTTTTAATTCCATTAATATGACAAAAAAATTAAAGTAGCGTTCATGCGTATGTACGACCTACCATCTCCATGAACGGTGGTTTTAATTTTTATCTCCAAATTCTAGGGAATAGTTTAAAATGGATATATATGATATTTAAAACATCAATACTATTCTCGATATGATGTACCTATAACTACATGGAAAATTATTTTCCAACAAGATCAGTTTTTTACTCATGTACCAAACATCGACAAAAACGTCTGATATGAACTCATATTATTAACCAATTATTATAACATTTAAATATGTGATATGAACTGAATAATAATATTTATAGGAGTTCCTTAAGAAATTACAAATTGACCAAAGTTTATTATTTAGTAATATAAAGAAACGAACACGACAAGTTGGACTTGAGGTAAGGGATCCTAATCCTCTCTTTCTTTTTAAGTACACTCTTTTATGTCATTGCTTATAAGCTAATATTTCTTGTGATTGGGATGTTATTACTGTAATTTTTATGTTCATATGATTAGAGACCCTATTCTCTCTCATCAATCCATTTTGGATGTTATGAGTGGCGTCGTTAGGCTGCTGAATTTCGTAAGAGATCTAACCTCTCTCTTTCTTTTTAAGTACTCTCCTTTATGTCACTTCTTTTAAGCTCCACTTTGTTATGTTGGGGGATGTGATTTTATTTCCTCTTGCTGTAAAATTTATGTTAATATGATGAAAGACCCAATTTTATCTCATCAATCCATTTTTGTAAGTTTTAAGTGGTGTCGTTAGGCTGCCGAGTTTTCGTAAGGGATTATTCATGTCACTTTTATTCCCGTGAGATTTGTGCTACATTTGCCACAATTTCCTTTGAGTAGTGAATTTACTGCCCATTATTTTACTTATTGTGTAATATAATTTCATTTATGAGTATTTACATCACTATTGTATTTTCCTTCTTTCACGGGGTGTATGTTTCAAAAGATACCCATGTCGGTAAGGGAACCGATCACCCTCCTCTTTTTAAAAGACTTCTTTTGTTATGTCTTTTAATTCACATAACATTATGTTGGGATATGTTATATATATTCTTAGTGATTTAAATTTTATGTCCAAGTGATGAGATAACCTTTTTATCTCTCATAAACTCATTTTCTGAATTTTGTAGTGACGCTGTTAGGCTGTCAAATTTTTGCAAGGGAACTTCTTAACCCAAATTTGATTCTTTGGGATAAGATTGTACTCCTTGAATATGTTGTTCTATGAATATGTGTGAATATCCTCTAATTTTTTTACATTTAATATCCACTTATATTTGGTGTATTATTTTGTCACACATAATTATGTAATTGATTAATCCTTAATCCAAGGATACCATCTTTGAAAGGGACTTCGTCTAAATCTCCATTCATTGAGGAATATTTTGTTTTATACACAACCTTCTTTTATACGGTGTATAAAACCCTTTGACTTTTACGTTTATCCAAAAGGAACCTTTTTTATACGAATCATTTTACTAAACAACAAAAGGGAATGTTTTTTTCATACGTACACGGCGACAACGACTTCTCCATCGCCGTGACCATTATTTGAGTTTCGGCTTCCTCTACAAGCCATACTTTTTTTTAAAAGAAAAATAAATAACATGTTTTACTTTTCTTTTATTTTGGTATTGAAAATGGTTTTCATAATGTTTTTATATCAATGTTTTGTATTGATATATTGTGATTGAAAAGTGGAAATGTTATGATTCCTTTATGCATGTTTGATGTGATAAGATTATGTTACGGTTCATGGGAATTGTTATGAAGACAGGTGGCTCCGTGATAAGCTAAGGTCGGGTGAGCCCGATATAGCTCTCCAATGCATTGGGTAACACAAAGGAGTGAAACATTAAGGTTTTTCCGAAGAGATTTAGGGAATATACTATGGTGGGTATTTCAAACGTAACCAAGAGGGTTACTCCCTACATAAGAATGTTATGAATGCCTCAAGTTAACTTTTATGTCTTGTGATTTCTATGATTTATTCAGGATTTGATATTCCTATGTTTTATGGGTAAAGTATGATTTTATTCTTATGTATATATGAACTCATGTTTCCTTTACATATTTTTATAACCCTTACTGATATTTTTATGCTCATCCCAAGTTTTTTTTGAAATGTTTTTCACAGGTCAAAAGGAAAGGTACATGATATGATGATAGTGTCAAGGAAGTGTCAAGAAAGAATCCATGCTTTATTTTTAAATATGTTTCCTTTTATAGGAAAAATGAATACTATCTTTTATGTAACCACTTTTTTTAAATGTGGAATGTAATGAAAGTTTTATGATCTAAACGCTAAAACTCTAAACCTGAAAAGATTCTCAATGTGTAATCGTGTAATAACTCAAGATTAAGTAAGGTTTAAGGCTGGGGCCTTATAGTTGGTATCAGAGGTCGGTTTAGATAACTTTAGAGGTTAGGGTATTCTCTAATCATAAGTGATAGTACCATAATGGATAGGATTTTAGAAAGAGTCCTAGTTTTAGATAAAGTTAATGAGAAATTATATCTTAGTGTTTACCTTCATCATTAGTACATGATAGTTTTGTTGATATACTCAAACTGACATTTCTGTTTTTAGTGAATGGTTGGATCTAGCAGGCACCAAAGAGACAATAGGTTTGAAGGAAACTATCGTGGTTCTCTGATTAGGATACTAGATTAAATGGGGGATTCAATGAGGAAACTCGTGGTTGTTCTAAACCAACTATCAAGGAGTCATGGTCAACCACTTGAACCTTGGTATGATCTGTAATTAATCATGTACAAGATGACCAATCAATGTGGATGTTCAGGTAATAATTATAAAGGTAACCATTAGAGTTTATATGATCCTTACTTTTGAGGTAATTATGGGTTATTATATGTTATGATGGAAAATGAATGGCATGAGATAAACTTGAGTTTAAAATATTTTATTATTATTTATGATGATTTTATCTCGTTTTGGGGAATTTTTTAAGAATTATATAGTTTTGTAAAACGGACAACACGCAGACTGTGTGGCAACCCGTTGCGTTGGGCAAAGCTACAGGAATCAAACCCACAACCAAAGTGCGACAGGTATTTATCGCCTACCAATGGACTAAATGAAGTCCCTCGTTAGTTTGACTAATTCTTTTTAGTTAGATGATTTTAGGAATCAAGAGTATGTTTATTTTGGGTTATCTATGGAAAGTATTAACCTATCATCGAGGATATGTGATTAGGTTAATTGCATTTCAATACGAGAATTTAAGAGAAACTGATGTTATTTGGAGATAAAAGTTAATTTTTACCATGGAAGACTATGTGACTAAATCCTTCAAATATTTGGGCTTCAATCGTAGTTTGGTTTACATTGTAGAATTTAATGGACAAATTTTTTGTCAAATGGTCCTCATTGAACTTTGGGTATTGGTGGACAAATTTTGGAGATTAAGAATAGATTTTCTTTTTATAAAGGGTTATCCTTTTCTGGATTATCTGATCTTGTACTACCCTTTTTGGTTTTGTTTAAAGTCTAAAGACATGGGAAGTATATAGTTCTCTTTTGTGGATTAGGTGATTCTCTAGAAATTGATTATAGTACTCTTAATGCGAACAAGTCTTCCTAAATACTCATCTTTTGGAGAAATATGAGTTTGATTAAGGAATCTTGTAAAAGATGAAATTCTACATGATAAGTAAGTATGTTTCATTATGATTTAGTTAAGATGAAAAATAAATTCATCAATGAAACGTAACTTAAAACAAAAATGTTGTCTGTTAACTTTTCCTACTGGGGAATCGAATACCATTTAACCCATCACAAGTTTGCGATTCTCTAATGGTTAAATTTCTCCTAGACATGTTTACTATCACTCTCCATCAGAACAGAACCCTTTGTTTTTTCGTCCATGTCCATATTTTCATACATGGAATCCTTGTATGGGTTAACAGGGTGACCTTTGTACTTATCTTTCTTTATTTTAAAGTTATTGTTTTACTGACTCTTGTTCAGATGTGGGATTTTCAATGAAGTTTCCAAGCCCAGTTTTAAAATTGTGAGGACGTAATTCCCAAAAGGGGGGAAGGATGTAACACCCCAGGTAAATAAAGAATATGACATTTTTATATTTATCCCTATTTGTGGAAAAAATGTCAATATTAATTTAAATGGAATGCTATGCTCGATGGATTACCCAATACGCAACAATGAGTTCCTTTGAAATCTTACGTGGCACTCTAATAATAAAATAATATTATTTTAAATGGTAGTTAACACAAAGCCGTTGTATTGGATGGAATGAAAAGAAATAACTAAAATACGATTATATATGTTTGTTAAATGTTTTTACTTTTATCCGATAAATTTTAGAGGCTTTAAATACAAATGAATCCAATCTTAAGCATTGAATACACTAGTATTTTTAAAAGATTGTTTTACTACCTTTTGATGGAAAACCATTTTTAAATGATACTTTTGAAAATTTTATAAGCTATATTTTCAAAATAAACATATTATTTATTATTGGGACATTGAAATTTACCTTGGGTTAATTTTTGGTATTTTTCTGACAATGTTCATTTTTCAATGAATAGTGAAAAATACTGCATTTTACATCAAAAATTCCTTTTCATATAATTTAATTATATGGTTATATTTACTTTTTAATTTGTTTTAATGTTTAATTTTAATATATTTTTACCATGTAATACAATTGTGGTCATTGGGATTAATTTCACTTTGGAATTGGGCATAAACAAGTGCCAAACTATTCATGAATATTGTTTCAAAAAACCCACTATTTGTGTTGACAACAGGAATTATTTTTAAATTAATAATTGAAATTTATGTGTTTCAAATTTGGTAAAATGTATTACATAATTGGAATCAGAAGGTCTAAATTATGTAATTATGACTCTTTTATTTTTGAACATTATGAATAGTAACGATGATAATTATCTTTAATTATCTAGATTAACGATTAATCAAGTAGTTAAAGATAATAAAATAATATAATAATAATAAAAAATGACCACAACATGTGTCCTAAGGCTACTGGTTGTCTCATGGCCGACCATGTGATGCCTTGTTCCAAACATGGGGGCCCCATGGAATCACTTTTGTGAGAAAGTGACTTTTTATCTTTTTATTTTTTAAAGAATGGTAAATGTAACTAAGAATGTATCACCTGAGTAAAATATTTTTAATTTTGTCAAAATAAATGATTTTTTGGACTATAAATAGTCATTGTAAATATAAAACGATTTTCTACATCTTAGTAGTTTTTTTATAATTTTTAGTCACTATATAAATTAAATTATTTATGACATCATGATGATGCAGCGATGACCGCATTATTTAACGATTTAAATAAAATGGAAAGATAATGTAAAATCTAAGAACTACACATGTCCAAAACCTATTTGATGGGTGGATTTCAAACCCTTATCACATTATCCTCGAAATACATCAATTTGGGAGCATTAAAATCTGAAAGTCATTCTAATATAAAGTAACATTTCTTTACTTACCAAGAGTGCCCCTCCTCTCCTCTTATAAAAGGCCCCCACCTCTACCACCTTACCCACACTTCCAAAGCCTTTGGCTTAGCCAACACCTGCCCACTTTGCCTCTCCACATCCCTCTATAACTCCTTGAAGCCTCACTTTGGGCAGAAGTCTTCCCAAGGAAGCCTTTGAGCTCAAATCAAAAGGAGTTACCCAATTTAAAGGTAGTGTCTTCTCTTGTGTTCGTATGTTTTATTTTTCTTCTCCAACCCCCTAAACTATTTTTATTCATTTATTTTGTAACAAATCCAGTATCTTAAATATACTAGGATGTTGTTATAAGAATAATTCGAGATACACTTACACACATCTACATCAATGGTTAAAGAACATATTGTTTCTGTGGATGGCGAATTTCTGCCTCACGAAACGATGATTGTTCAACACTCATATAACACCCTAAAAGGTGGCCATTAAGATGTCACTATATTTATATATTATATATAATATGTTTATGTTTTCCTTAAGTTTCTGTATTTTTCATTTTGGGCATACCTTTATGGTTTCCATTATTGGTAAACGCGATATCTTCATTTAAGGAAGTGTGGACTACTGCCCCCTCAAAGTGATTTGATTCGTTAATACCATATGTGGTACGTATAAAGGATATATTTAATGATATTATATATGATACCATACTGGAATTAAAATACTATTATTTATCATTATGTTTTCATTCCATTAAATATGCAATAGAAATGGAAGTAGCGTTCATGCGTACGTACGGCTTACCGTCTCCATGAATGGTACATTTCATTTCTTATCTCAAAAAGTTATGTACTATTATAAGTACATATATATAATGGATATATATGTAATATATTACATCTAAATGATGGATATCATTCTGGAATTATAACATATATATATCTTTCATTTTTTTTAATTTCATTAATATGAAAAAAAAATTAAAGTTGTGTTCATGCGTACGTACGACCTACCGTCTCCATGAACGATGCTTTTAATTTTTATCTAAAAATTCTAGGGAATAGTATAAAATGGATATATACTGGATATATATGATATTTAAAACATCAATACTATTTTAGATATGATGTACCTATAACTACATGGATAATTATTTTCCAATAAGTTCAATTTTTGACCCACGTACCAAACATCGACAAAAACGTCTGATATGAACTCATATTATTAACAAATTATTATAACATTAAAATATGTGATATAAACTGAATAATAATATTTATATGAGGTCCTTATTAAATTATAAATTGACCAAAGTTTATTATTCAGGAATATAATGAAACAAACAAGACAAGTTGGACTTGTGGTAAGGGATCCTACTCCTCTCTTTCTTTTTAAGTACACTTTTTTATGTCATTCCTTTTAAGATCATATTTCTTGTGATTGGGATGTTCTTACTGTAATTTTTCTGTTTATATGATGAGAGACCCTATTCTCTCTCATAAATCTATTTTGGATGTTTTGAGTGGCGCCGTTAGGCTGCCGAATTTTCGTAAGCGATCTAACCACTCTCTTTCTTTTTAAGTACTCTCCTTTATGTCACTTCATTTAATCTCCTCTTTGTTATGTTGAGAGATGTGATTTTATTTCCTCTTGCTGTGAACTTTATGTTAATATTATGAAAGATGCAATTTGATCTCATCAATCCTTTTTTGTAAGTTTTAAGTGGCGCCGTTAGGCTGTCGAGTTTTCGTAAGGGATTTTTCATGTCACTTTTATTCCCATGAGATTTATGCTACATTTTCCACAATTTCCTTTGAGTGGTGTATGTACTTACAATTATTTTAATCATTGTGTAATATAATTTCATTTATTAGTATTTACATCAATGTTGTATTGTACTTCTTTCACGGGGTGTATGTTTCGAAAGATACCCATGTTGGTAAGGGAACCTTTCACCCTCCTCTTTTTAAAAGACATATTTTGTTATGTCTTTTAATTAACATAACATTATGTTGGGATATGTTCTTATATATCCTTAGTGATTTAAATTTAAGGTCCAAGTGATGAGATACCCTTTTTATCTCTCATCAACTCATTTTCTGAATTTTGTAGTGATGCCGTTAGGCTGTCAAATTTTTGCAAGGGAACTTCTAAACTCAAATTTGATTCTTTGGGATAAGCTTGCACTCCTTGAATATGTCGTTATATAAATATGTGTGAATAACCACTGATTTTTTTACACTTAATATCAACTTATATTTGGTGTATTATTTTGTCACACATAATTATGTAATTGATTAATCCTTAATCCAAGGATACCATCATTGTAAGGGACTTCATCTAAATCTCCATTCATTAAGGCATATTTTGTTTTATACACAACCTTCTTTTATACGGTGTATAAACCCCTTTGAATTTTAAGTTTATCCAAAAGGTACTTTTTTATACGAAGCGTTTTACTAAACGACAAAAGGGAATGTTTTTGTCGTACGTATGCGGCGACAACGACTTGTCCGCCGCCATGACCATTATTTGAGTTTCGGCGTCCTCTACAAGCCATACCTTTTTTAAAAGAAAAATAAATACCATGTTTTACTTTTCTTTTATTTTGGTATTGAAATTGGTTTTCATAATGTTTTTATATCAATGTGTTGTATTGATATCTTGTGATTGAAAAGTGGAAATGTTATGTTTCATTTATGCATGTTTTATGTGATAAGATTATGTTATGGTTCTTGGGCATTGTTATGCAGACGGGTTGTTCCTTGATAAACTAAGGGTGGGTGAGCCCGATATAGCTCTCCAATGCATTGGGTAATGCGAAGGAGTGAAACTTTAAGGTTTCTCCGAAGAGATTTAGGGAATATACTGTGGTGGGTAATCCAAACATAACCAAGAGGGTTACTCCCTACGTAAGAATGTTATGAATTACTTAAGTTATCTTTTATGTCTTATGATTTCTATGATTTATTCAGGATTTTATATGACTATGTTTTATGGGTAAATATATGATTTCATTATTATGTATATATGAACTCATGTTTCCTTTCCATATTTTTATAACCCGTACTGAGCTTTATATGCTCATCCCAAGTTTTTTTTGAAATTTTTTTCACAGGTCAAGGGAAAGGTACATGATATGATGATAGTGTCAAGGAAGTGTCAAAAAAGAATCCATGCTTTATTTTTAAATTAGTTTCCGATGATGGGAAAAAATGAATACTATCTTTTATGTAACCACTTTGTTTAAATGTGGAATGTAATGAATGTTTTATGATCTAATTCTCTAAAACTCTAAACCTGAAAAGATCCTCAATGTGTAATCTTGTAATAACTCAAGATTAAGTAAGGTTTAAGGCTGGGGCCTTATACTCATAGTATGCTAAT
Source organism: Viscum album (assembly GCA_963277665.1). NCBI lineage: Eukaryota > Viridiplantae > Streptophyta > Magnoliopsida > Santalales > Viscaceae > Viscum > Viscum album. The sequence goes on from OY728140.1 coordinate 833,701,144, forward strand.
TTTTTTCTCATGGTATATTTTGTCTTAAACATATGTAATTTTTAACATCTAATCCCATAGTCAATCGAGATCATGATTTTTTGGGGTTGACTAGCCATAGTTAGTTGATATCTTTATGTGGTTGACCCGGATCATTGATAGCTGGTGGGTCAATTATCGGGCAAGATCTGTCAAATCCTTTTTCAATTATCATCATTTTAATATTAAAACAAATCTATTCACCTTTACATTGTGCATAATCTACTGTTACTCACATGATAAACCATTCACTGGCTCATGTAGGACCTTGATGTAACTCTCTATGACCTCCTATAAGGTTAACATGAAACCAATTAATATATGATAAATAACAATTTTTAATGTATGAATTTTCCATATTAACTATAGGACTAATAAGGTCTATAAAAATTATATTTAAAATGCATTAAAAGGTTTAATAAAAATCAATTAATTTCCTTTATTTAATTCAGAGGATTACTAAATCTTGTAAAAACCAAGTTTAACGTAATTTATCTAAATAATCCAAAATGTCAACTTGTATCAAAATTGAGTGGCTAACCTAGGTTTTAGATTTTTTTGAGAGGAATTTAATAATTAATTATATTTAATAATGTGTGAATTTTTATATTTCATCACTTCCCCACACATAAGCTACTAAAAACCTTGAAAATTCAACTAATTATGTATAATTTAAAAGGAATATCTTAACTAGACTTATGTAAAAAATATATAGAATAATAAAACGATAGATTCATTCATTGTATGACTTATAATTGATAATATATATTTTTAATCCTCTAAAACCACTTAAATTTAATAAATAGTTCAACATCCATTAGTGTGATAGATATCAATTAGTGGAATTAAATTTTTTACAAGGGACACTTCCATTTATCCCCCTTTCTTAAGATCCACAAACCGATGTTCCAATTTGAACTTCATTGATAACACTAAAATGGTGTTCTTATAAGTAAATTATCCCTTATTAATATGGGTTCAATATTACCCTCACAATAATGAATAAAATTTTGAAATTAGCATCTTAATTGAATTTTTATCATCCTTGTATGTGGAAATAAATTAACGAATTTATTGATGGATTTTATTTACACTCTCACGTAGTGCCTAATGTCCCAAAGATTTATTATGGGGTTTGAATTTACTATTTTACTCTAGTTTTAGAGGATGTATATAAACCTCTTTTGAGTTTCCTCCCATCGAGGTTCTACTCTAACATAGGCAGTGTTACAATAAATAAAATTAAAAAAATCATCTCATTCATGTTAAAATTCAAAATCCATAATTAAATTCTCACTAACACTCCATTTCCTAGTATTAAAACCAAATATCTAAGAAACACATGATAAAACACAATCATTAATCATATAAATTTGAAAAATTTGAATCAATGATCTCCCTCCAAAATAGAATGATATTTCTCATAGTTAGGATATATTTTATCTCAAATTTTCAAACATAAAATCACTATAAAATTAAAAATATAGAAACATATTTGAGATATTTTATTTATAATGTTAAAATAGTATCATAATTTTATTTTAAAATTTTCATAAATATGTGTAAGATCCCCCACTTACTCAATTCTGTCACTTTTAATCTCAACATGGTTCATATATGATAGTGATAAAAAGGCATGAAAGGAAAAAAATCACCTGATTTATTAAGTGTAATTATTTTATTTAATTTATTCTAACTAATTATAAAGGTTCTACCATCCATAGAAAACCTATAAATTAAAAAAAGAAAAAATTGTTAATTCTATTATGAATTTAAAAAATAATAAAATGAAAGAGTTAGAGAGAAATGGAATCTTAGGTTGTTCCATCATTAGAGGAGATGTATTTAGGTTTTCTATAGCTGTACAATCCCTTATTTAACCCTAATATATGTATATGAGTTTTTTCTGTGATGAATACCACCACTTCATCTTCCTTCAATGGATACATAACTTCAATTTTTCTTAGAGGTCCCCTTTTTTGGAGTTTTTAAGGACCACCCATTAATCAGTGTTGTGTAATAGGTAATGTGGGGGTATAGTGATAATGGATGTGGATTCTTTTTCAACAAAACTTATGGAATCTACTTCTAATGGATCATCTATTAATTCAAACTAGACATGTCCAAATAAGGGAGAGTCGGGAATTAATTCAAATTGATAATAATTTAAATAACTGAAGTTCAAATCAAAACTCCCAAATAAATTGTAGCAGCTTGATATTATGGATCCCCATGAGTATCCATCAGGAAAATCTCTAGATATGATTCCAATAGATTAAAAACAATAATACTTAGTAGTATACACATTTACTATTAACCAATTTTTTTAACCTCCTTATTTAGTTTCCCACTACAAATTCCCTTCTAAGGTGATTATAATAGGTTCTTCCTTTTCCTCTTCCACATATATTACACATTATCTACTAAAAGAAGGTCTGGCACAAATGGGGTTCTTGTACGAATCTTTCACTGGACATGGTCTCTGACCTCCCTTCTCTTCTTATGCGATAGTGTTCCTCCATTTCACCAGCCAATGCGGGCTCGCATTGCATTTTGGCCTGGATCATTTGGCTGCGGCGCAACGATGCCATTTTCAACTCCATCATCAAGCCTCCCAGTTTCTGGATCGAACGAGAATTATCATGGATTGCGGGATGGAATCATCACACAAGAAAAAAAAATCCTTTTCGAACCCCATACTCCTTTTCCCATTGGCACCATCCATCGGAATGGAGTCTCAAGATTAACGTGGATGCGTCTCTTCCCAAGGATAAAACTGTAGGTCTTGGTCACTTGGCCCAGGATCATTTTGGACAGACCATCGCAACCAAACACGAATCGCAGCACATTCTTTGGGAACCAGTGTTTTCTAAAGCTTCCACCATCCTCGATGGGATGATGTTTATTAAAGAACATGGATGGGATGCAATCCACCTGGAATTAGGCTGTCTCACCATTGTCAAGGCTATCAACCTGAATGACGGTGGATTCCAACCTTTTGGTTCACTCATCAAGAAAATTTAATCTCTCTATCAAAGATTCACAATTTGCACCTTCTCCTTTATCAAAAGGGAAGGAACTAAGGCTCCCCATTAGGTGGCAGCATCTATCCCTCCTGATAGTGACCAGCTCTGGCTAGACCACTTTCCTTTATTGTTAAGCAATTGTACTTCCGCTGATCTTTGTTTTTAATGATTACGTCTTTTGTCAAAAAAAAGTATTATTATATTTGTAATATAAAAACTAGAGAGATTTATTTACGAAATAGACTTTTTAAAATCAAATGAATATAAGGGATTATTTAATTTCTAATATACTCCATGATGGAACTCATTATACTCATACAATTCCTTCGAAAGGATATACATGATGCTGGTGGATTTTGGGTTCTCTTACCTATCCTAATATAAAAGTACAAATTTATATTTAATTCCCCATCATCCATGATGGGAATAAATTGATAATGTTATATCAAATTAAAGGTAAGGATATAATTTAATACTACATCTAGTATAAATTTAGAATTAAATGAATCAAGGTTAGTGTTATCCACCTCCAAAATTCTTTTATGACGTTCAATTTTCATTTTTAATACCTCTTTAACGATTTCATATATGTATTAGGGTAGTAGTGTAAACTCAATATCCTCATTAAAATTATCCCTTCAATGTCATATTTATTATAAATACTAGATGTTTCTAGAATACATTTAATTTTTCATTTCAAATTGAGAAGAGATAATAGATATCTGAGTTTTAAAAAAATTAGAGATAAAAAAGATCAAAGAAGATTATCCCACAATTATATCATCTTTCAATTCCTCTTCAAAGTGTATGGGCACTATAAAGATGGTTTTAGGAGTAGATATAGGTACTTTATAAGATTCTTCAAGCTCTTCAAGTAATGTCTCCCCCTTATTTGTTGTGATTAGTGGGAACTTCATTATAGGATTATCATCCTCAACCTTTTGATGGAATTATTCTTCTTATTGTTCCATAGGATGATAGAGAGTGGATTTTACATCATCAATCATGGTTTTCTGTTAATTTTTGATGATGAATTTTCTATTAATTTAATCCTACATTGCGGTTATTGATTAGAGCTAGATCATCCATTATTTATTGTATTTCCCTATTACTGATATCATATCAATAATTGTAATTTATTCTAGATATCAATAAGTGGATGAGTACTCATTATTAAATTCTTGTATTCCTCCCCAAATGTAGTAGTTTTCACCAGAATCGACTCACATTAGTCATGTAAACCACTATAAATTTAGTTTCTAGTATTTAAAGTGGACACTATAGTTGTATTTAAATCTTTTATAGATCTTACTCAAATTTTTGATGTTTGAGTTCTTCTCATTTAAGCACACATTGATCTTTCATATCTCCAGCATAAAACACACATAAAAATGTAAAAATACTTTATTATATTTTGGTATGGTTTCATAAAAACATTATTTCATATTTTCATTATAGAGATCAATAAAATTCATAACTAATATATCTCTAAATGTATAGAACATCTCCTAAATTTTATAAATAAAACATGAAAAAATAAATACCAAGGCAATTATAGTATCCATTTTTTATATTTTAAATTTTAATTTAGTAAAATATTTATAAGATGAATGATAAATAGGGTATTATATTCCAAAATCCATATAAACAATAATTATTTTTCCAGAAAATTATTGTGGGTTGTGATTGGATAAATATTTTATTAAAAACCTAAATTTAGAAAAATGTTGAGCACAGTTGTTTCCCAATGAGTTTGTGTGATTAAATTCCCCTCTAATCTCAATCACTTATGGATACATATATTTTTCATTTTAATAAAAAATAATGATAAAAATGAGTGATTTTTATTTTTTTGTTGTGTGTGTATGCAAAACAAAAGAAATAATTAAAAATCATAAACAAGTGTTAGAAAGGAAAGAGGATGAATCCAAGTGATAACTAGTAGTAACATATATTTTCCATATTTATTACCAACATCATATAGATATTGCAATAAATATAATTCACACATTACCACCCTCAACTAAGATTACAATATCCTGTGCACTTTAAGAAATCTATTGGGCATATGGAATTTCACCACTTATATGGTTTCATACGGTCATCAGGCCACAATAACATAAATATCACTAAACATAACCCAACTCCATTATTTTATGATCATTCCCTGACTCTTCCATTCCATGATATGGGAAGAGAATAATTAAAAGGGTGGGATAATGAATTAATAGAGGTTGAAATGAAATATTTTAGAAATTAGAATGGTGATTAAAGAATCTGTATACCACCCATGAGAATTCACACCATTGGGTCAATATGATATGATCATGATGTTTAGAGATAAAATACATAGAATTAAGTAATTATATAAACAAAGATGATGAGAGAAGAGTGTATAATTTCACAACACAAAAAATAAATACAATCAGAATAATAGAAATATAAAATTGATGAAAAGTGTGAACAATTCCATAGAGGAGAATCCATTTACCTACATACACCCATTCCATTATATAATTATTTCCAACCCACTCCTCACTATATAACTTCAAATAAGTATCATACCTAGATGAGATATCAGTCCTTATATCGAGTTTAGTTTGCCTTCCAAAAGTATCAGAAGTTGATTTTCATCCATGCTTGATGGATATGACTTTAACCCCATCCTAAAAATTAATTGGATTCAATATTTGTTTTGGTATTCAGTAAACATTTATCTAAATGGGGATCTTGTTACTTGAATTAGTGATTGAATGTGATTATGGACATGGATGGATCTAGGTCTCACTAGAGTCAACCTTATGCACTATTTTAGTAAATTCCATAAGAACCTTGTAATAAGATTGAATCATTATGATGATAGATCCTTATTTTATTTAATAGCCACGATGAATTTAATATTTATTATTATATTCATGTATGGGTGATATGGTTTCTAATTTGGTTTTTGAATTGGTATATGGACATTCCTGGCTGCTGTGTGAGGAAGAACTGGTCTTATTGGTGAACTGATATAGTGATAATGGAATAGAATTAATTATTTCAAGATGAAATTTGATATCTAGATAGGAAATAAAACTTTTCCCTATTAGAGAGGATATATGTGGGGATTAAATCATGAATTTTTAGTTTCTAATGGGAATAAGAGGTGTCTCAGTCTATATGGAAATTGGATATGATCTTGGCTATGTTTGGTTGCTTTAGTTATCACAAGAATATTACTGTGATGGTTTGGGAATTTTATCAAGATCATTACTTGTAACAAACACAGATATTCGAACTAGTGAAGGGAATGAGTGATTTCACTTCATCATTTATTCTATATAAGGAATAATTAGAGTAATGTGGCTCATTCTCAAGCGAGTTTTCATCAGGGAACATAAGAGTGGATTTTTCTTACTACTTAGTCAGTTTCACACATTTTTTCCCAGCAAAATAATTCACCCTTGTTAAATACTAAAATGAGGCTATCATAAATATGTACAGATATACACATATTCTAGGATCCAATTTTTGCAATTTGTTGGTCATGTTAGAGGAAGGATTCATGTGATTGATGTAGACTATTACAGTTGATCACACATGGTCGACCATTATTAGGATGGTAATTTGGTATATAGATGACCATGAGCTTATGGAAGATGATATTAAATGTTTTCTCATCAGAAAAAATGTTGATGTTGTGAAGGGAAGGATATTAGGGACACATGTTCTAAATGGTGTTTTTAGATGATGAGAGATGTTTTCATTGATTGCTTTTCATTGTGTTGTATTTTATTTTAACAAAATGGAAATAAAATTACATTATGAGTGTTAGTGTTTTGGAGAAAGGTTTGAAGGATGAAAATTAACTTAAAATGAATGAATTGTTGAAAAATTAATCAGAAAATTGGACACATTTTTTATAATAATGTTCAATTTTTTCAATTTTCGATTCAAAATAAGTTTTATGAAAGAAATATTTTTTTTTTCAGAGTCACCGTCTATTTGGAAAGAAATATTTGATCGGTTTGAGAAAGTATAATTGAGTGTGATAGCCTCTATACTAAATTTTATGATTCTTTTCTGATCTTAGTGTTCTCATAATTCATAATTTATTTTTGAAACCTGTGATTCAAGACATATAAAGGATAAGGGGAGAAAAAGTACTGAAAATCATTTATGGTATGATTGGAATGAAGGAAGTATTGAAATATGGGATGTTATAAAATAGTCTAATGCAAGTCAGAAGATTCTATTCCATTATTAAATTTTCTCAGAGTCATGATTACAAGAAGAATTTTTTTTAAGAATAATGTCTATGAATTTGATGTCTTTATTTCTCTGTTCAGGGGTGTGAGGATCACTAGACATAGAATAGTTTGAAGTAGGATGTTAAATTTTTTTGAAGTAAAATATAATAATATAATTCCATTTCTTGTGGTGTGAAACTGATCTTTTATAGGAAGAATAGTTTTATATGGACAATTTTGGGACCGATAAATCGAATGAATATTGACGATGTAGTCATCCACTTTCATCTGGATGAATTGTATTATAATTTTTTAATGAAAATATAAATTTTTCTTTTGTTTCAATCGGGACAAGGAAAAACAAACAAGAGTATTTTTTCTCAATAGGATCATGATTGATCAGAATAGATTTAATTCCAATCTATCAGAATTAATCAAGGACTGATTCTTCAAAAACCTAATAAAACTAATAAAGTTGTCAGATTTTGAACATAATGGGACCTATAGCCAACATTCGGAGTAAAATAATAAAAGTATATTTTTTTGATGATTTTCTAAAAAAGTTTATTTTAATAAGGTGATGTAATCATTATAAGCATAGATTAAGTTTATGGGAAAATAAAAATAATTGATGTTTAAAATTTGTTTAATAATGTTTATGAAATAATGGTTTCAATGTTCTATTTCATTTAACTAATATGGTGCACTATAAAAGGATTTTTCAGTTCTAATATGTTTTTATAATGATGAAGAAAAAGTAGAACAAAAATTAATGTCAGACTGAAGAATGGTGAGAAATATTAAAGAAAGATGAAGTTATGGGAATATTTGAGAAGTTTTGAAATGATTTGAGATGTTTTTAGAATAATCTAGATGATTTTAGAAGTGATGATGAAGTCAAAGATGTAGTCCAAATATGTAAATTTGGTTAATCATTAAAATATTTCATATTTCTACAAAAAAAAAATTTGGAGAACATTTAAAAGGAATAGAGTATAGTATACTTTTTCACTGATTAGAACACCATCCACGTGCGTATGAATAGATATAAGTTCCAATGTTTTAGAGAGAATATGTTTCTAGAGAGAGTTTCGATATAGATATTTTCTTAATATAATAAAGTTAAAGGTTAATGATTCTTAGATCAATATGGGTCACCAGAAATGTCCATCAGACCGATAGTTTTTTTAGAACGAGATGGAAGAATTTTAGAATTGTTTCAATAGTATCGTGACTGAGTTATATGTTTGGACTATGCTATAATATTTAAGAATCAGACTATGCCATCAGATTTAGCGTGTGTAGGAATACATTTTTACCTCCTACTCGGTAGGAATGTGAGATTTTTAATGTTACATAAGGGTAAATCGATAAGGAAGGACAATAACAAGTTTGTAAGTAATTGATAAAATCTTTATTACATGTTACATAGACTTGTGTAACTTATTTTGTTATAGAAGAAGCACATGCACTGTTGTGCAGATCATAGTGCCACATAGGTGAATGTTTGTATTCTAATTTTTTACACATAAAAGAATTTTATTCTAGTATATCTTGGGGTATTGGATTGTTTCTTAACCATTCTGTGGACGTAGCTACTCTTGTGGAGTAGTGAACCTTTAAAATAATTTTTTTCCAATGGATGTGTGAATTTTTTGTTTTTATAAAGGTGATAAATCATTAAAAAGAGGTGAATGTTTTTTCAAAGGATATAAAAATTAATATAAAAAGATATCACGGATTCTACCCTTCCTCTATCAGTGATACATTAATCCTATCTAAGAATTATTATTTTGTATTAAAGACAAGGTTCCCTTTGTTTACTCTTTTCTGAAGTGTTTTATAAGAGAATTTTTGATGGAGAATAAGAATTGTTTTAACAGTAAGGGGGTTTCAATCTATTATGGTAAGAACTATCGTATCAGAAAAGATAGAATATTACCTTATATCATTTCTCTTTGGTATGATGTTTTTGAAGCAGAAACATATGTATTTCCACATATTGATGAAAAAGTTTCCCTTCCATATATTGATTAGAAGAATCTTGAGAATAACAGAAGAGATAAGAACACTTTTCTATCATCACTTTCTGAAAGTGAGTTTCTAAGTGTGATGGGAATTTCAACTACATGGTGTGAGAAAAAATAATGTGGTGCACGAAATATTTGCGTGGTGCGCAAAAAAAGAAACTAGTGCGTTAAATATTAGCGTGGTGTGTGAAATAGAGGATTGCTGTTTTTTGAAAAAAAGGTGATTCGATATTAGAAGATTGAAAATTGAAAAAGGCATGAGGTGCATGAAAAACTGGAGCATTGCATGAAATATGGTGTTGCATGGAAGTTGTGTTTTTCGCATTCACAGGAGATTACGCGCAAAAGGAGGGTTTTCCGTAGAGGGATGATTTTGCCTATAAATATGAAGTGAACCCCTTTAATTTTCAGCAGCTCAAGACATAGAGAGTATCTAAGCACTGACACACGAAATTGGTGTGCACAATAGAGTTTCACAAAAAACAACAAGTTTGCAGGTGAAAGAACTCTTTGCAAGCAAAGAAGAAGTTGCAAGAAAAATAAGGTTGTTGCAAGAAAATTGGATTAAACACAATAGAAAAAAATTATGCGCAAGGTAATATAGAGGCTACGTGTAAAAAGAGTGGTTTCACGTAAAATATGGGTTGCAAAAAAAGTGGATTTTCACAAAAGAAGGGGATTACACATCGGGCCTAGAGAAGGTTTCACGTAAAAATTGGTGACTCCCCGTACACCCGATGCAAAGTGCGATTCATCTGCTAGTGATATTTAGACATTAATAGAGCATCTATTAACAGGTAAGGATGCATATTTCATTAGGGATAATCATGTGACCTACAGGTCTATAAACTTTGAATGGGTATTCTGAAGAAGAATTGAGATAACTTCAGCTGAGAGAGCAGTGTGCTTTCATTTTGTGAGTAGTTGTAAACCAAAAGGGATAGTGAGACTACTTCGAACTCGTAAATAGTAGTGCACTTATAGTGAAATTGTTACATTGTAACACCGTTGGTGTATGGTCCTTGGAAGTAGCCCAGTGATGGTGAATCAAGTAAAAATTGCAGTGTCTGGTGCATGTTTTAAGGTTCATTCATACTCTGCAATGGGAAGGAGGGAGAAGATGGGGTTTTCTAACAACATCAAAAGATCAGAAGATGTAGTTGATTAAATCTTTCATACCCTTATTCACCCCCTATTAGTGTGTCTATCCTAGTGGACCAAATAGAATATTTTAAGAACATTTATGAATTCAATACGTAGGTGAATAAAGAAAATTTTAAAATATAGTGGTTGAATTAAGAAGATCTAGAAATGGGTGAGTATGGATAATTTAGTCAATTATTTATAAGTTTGAATGATAGTGTGATACTATTATTAGGACTTTGTGAGAATATAGAAGACTCAATTATTATTGAAAAGTGATTGATAATTTATACTAAACAATTTGATGCTAATGTTTAATATTTGGAAGATATAGATCCTAAAACTCTTTTAATGGATAATCATCACAGTTCTTAATTATTTATAAAATGATAAGGAATAATGTTATGAATGGAAAAATTGTTGATTGAGAAATTTCTTCCAAGGATATGAAGTAAGTAATGTTTTAGAAGATTCATGAAAAATAAGAACATGGTGATTTTGAATTCGAAAATATGTTATGTAACAATCATGATGAATTCTTATAATTGTTTTATAAAAATCTGAAATGTGGTAAAATAATGTATAAGGGGAAGATATCCTTGATTTTTTTTGAATACAGTGTCACTATGAACATTGTTAATAATTATCCTTGAAGAAATAATGAAGAAGATAGAGATGAAGATGAAAGAAGTCTATAAATATCTGTGAAGAAACATTGTATGATGTCTAAATCATTTTCATAGGGAGAAGATAAAATGTTATACATATTCAATAGGAGAATTGTTTTTAGAATACAATGCAAAGGAAGACAGTGAAGTTGCGGTCAAAAATTTTACTAATGTTTCTGGAGAAAGTACTCACATTGAAATAGTAAATGATGAAGAGTTTGAAATAAGTAGACTTAAAGAAGAAGATACTAAGATTAAAATTAATTTGATGATAGAATTGAAATAATGGATGAGAAAGATTTTATACACTGAAAACAATACAGATGTTAAAAAAGTAAAGTGCTCTAACAATCATTCCAGTATATCCTTATAAAGATAAAGATAAGTTACATGAAGAAGTTTATTTTCCGAAGAACTATCTTGAGAAAGAAAATAATAGAGATGGAAAACATGAAGTTATGATGAAGGAAAACGAGGAAGAGTTGGAATGTATCTAACAAAAAAATTCTAAAGATGAGCATAGAGTAACATGTTTCAAGAACTCTACCTCTGATGTTTTTGAAATTTCTAGAATGGGTGAACATGAGATGAACAGTATTTAACTTCAATGGTTAAGAAGAAAAGATAATTTGTTTCTCTGAAGAATAATTATAGGAATGATATGTATGTGGAAAAAATCAACAATGTAGAGAAGTCAAAAGCATCTAAAAATTATGTATCTGGAAAATCATCTACTACATCTATTTTTGATAATACTAGAAAAAAATATGAGTTGAAAGAGGAGACCATAGGTGACAATATAAAGGAATGTGGTAAAAAATATATAATATGAAAGATAATAAGGATGATGAAAAACATGGTCACAATACGAAAAAATATGGAAGTTATAGAAGATGTATTCCTTTTATGGGTATTGTGGGAATTTTTATAGTTTTGGGCATACAAAAAATGTTATTGATTAATCGATAACATTACAAATATCCCATTAATAAAATAAGGAAAAGATTTAGGGAGTGTTAATACCTTCAATGGAAGAATTTTTAGATGGTTAGTGTGAAATTTGAAAATAGATTCCATGCTTTGGAAACTATTTGTGAAATATGTGAACAACATGGAAATCTTCCAAAATGATGTCTTGTTGTGTTACCATCCCAAAAAATGGTATATAAAATTTCTCAAATGCAGGAAGTGAATAAAGAAATAGGTAAGAAAAAATATCATATTGTAGAAACCATTCTGAAATCTACAAAAGGAGCACAATCATGGATCATGCATAGTGGGTGTTATTATCATATGATAGGAGGCATAAAATTGTTGAAGAACATGAAATAATTTAAATAAATAATGATGAAATATTGAAATTTTTGAAAAAATCCCTTAGTGTGTCCTCTCATAATGTTTTGGGAATGATTGTGTTTGCTGACAATGGAAGATTATTTCCAATAAGTATAGTTGGTGTCTTCCAAAGTCATTTTTTAAGGTGGCATAGTTTCATAGTGTTTTCTAAATTTTTGGGCCAAGAAATTAAGAAATTATGTTTTGAAATGTAAGGTTTTATTCATAGGACTGGACTGTGTGAAAACAAAAAATTAAATCAAAAAAGGAAGAGAAATGCGGTGCTCAGGACATGGACCATGTACCATGTCCTGGAAGGGTACACAGCCGCATACCAGTAGTGGGAAAGGTACGCGAGGGAAGTTCGAGTAACCGGAAATGGATCATAGAGATGGTTTGTGGTGAATGACGGTGAAGTACGCAGATGGATGAAGGAAGTTCATGAGGAAGAATTATGCGATGGTTATGTGGTTCGCACAGAAGTGATTTCTGCCAAAGGTTTTTTTGTGAACCATTATCCCGCGAAGAACACAATACACAAAGGAATAATGAGTAGTACACACATGTATAGAGAAGGTAGTCCTCTAATAGATAACTTTTGGAGGACATAGGTTTTTTTGAAAAGGAGGTTCACATAGTCAGTATGTGGAGGCGATATGCGATAGTGAAGGAGGAAGTAGTGAACAATTGTAGTACGGTTCGTAGAATCCGTAGTAGTAAGCAAAGGACATGATCTGTGTACCATATCTGAAACAGAGTATGCGTGAGGAGACAATGGTTCAAAAAATGCTCAAGGAACCTAGAAAAAGCTTCAAATTAGTTTGAGAATGTATTTTTGAGTACCTAACATTACACGGGAAGGTGGACTTCATATGCAGGTGAAAAAGGGACTCCAATAGAGCATATGCATACAATTGAAGATGCAATATTCATGAAAATTAAGGGACCTACATGTTTATAAAATATGTTTGACCTACAAGTCTATAAAACGTGACTAGATTCCTTTTTAAGTGTAGTGATTGAAGGAAGAGGAATATGATGACCCTTTACACCAGTAGTGAGCTAGATAAAATGGTGTAGGGAGTGACCCTTGGGAATGCATTGAGCATACCCTAAAAATTGTAAATGGAGTGAGCTTGGAGCTAGATGATCTATCCCAAAATTTGTACTCATTGTTGGTAGTGATCCTTAGTGAATTTGGTATATCAGCACACCACTGTTGTATGCTCCTTGGATGTAGCCCAGTGATGGGGAACCAAGTAAGAATTGATGTTTTATGTGCATGACTTGATATCTATTCCTATGTTGTTGTGGGAGGAAGAGAAGATTGTGTTTTGTTTAACAACAAAACAAGATCTGAAGGGACATAAGCTTTAATTTATTATACCCAGATTCACCCTCCCCCCTCTTAGGGTATTCGACCTTGTGGACCTAACATTTGGTATCAGAGGGAATGGTTGGAAGTCTTGGTTTCTATCTTCGAAGAAGAAATTGTGGTGACCAATCATAAATTAAGTCTGATCATCGATGGAAATAATTTTCAACTATTGAAGAACTGAATTTATCACTACAGTAAATCAATAGGGATGGATGTCTTCAAAAAATATATTAATGGAATATTAGCTGACATAAATAGTGGTTATTTATCAAAATATTAAAAAAGGTAATTAGATGTTGTTTCTAAAGGAATCAATGATTTATGGGGATCCCTATGAAATGCAATTTATATAAATGTGATGTCCTATAAAACATCACATTCTATGAGGGAAAAATTGCTGAACATTTATGAGGTAGACACAAAAGTCAGTGAAGAAATGATGAAGGTTATAGGGAACATGTATAAGGATCTCAAAATAAACCAAAATGAGAATGTTGATGCATTATTGGACAGGGTAAATTTTATTGTGGAAGACATTTGGGGTCTTGGTGTAGTCATTGAAGATATAAATATTGTGAAACATATCATGAGGAAACATCCATCTTGTTTCAATCTGAATGTTTTAGTATTGGAAGACAATGACACAGAAGAGCTAACATTAGATAACCTACACAGTACCCTTGTAGCATATGAAATGAGAAATGATGATAATGAAGTAGTGTGAAATGGGATGACTAATAAAGTGGAATTCAAGTCCATTAAGAACATATTAGTTGAATTTAGTCCGAAGGAGGAAAATTTGGATAATGTGATGTCATTTTTCTTCTCAAATCTATATAGGGTAAAAGGGGTGTTTAAAGGTAAATATCCATTTTCATTCTTTTGATGCAAAAAGATTAGGAATTTTATAGTAAAATTTCCTAAAATGTTTGATTATGATAATGAAGACAATGACGAAATTCTCCAAAATAAGTATTCACCAAATGAGAAATGTAGGAGAAGTACTAATGGAAAGTTATTCAAAAAAAACTCTGATATCAAAAGAAGAATAAAGTTTAGAAGAATCTAAGGCAGAAGATTTGGAGGATTGCAAAGATCATAAAGTAGATGATTTGGTGGAGGTTTTTGGAAATTCATTAACAAAAGAAGAAAGTAAAACTGAAAATGGAGACATTGATGGAATAGTTTATCTTCAATCTTAATTAAAATCTTTCCTTGAATCAGAATATATTTTGAGATCCAAAACAAAGAAAGATAACAAAGTTGTTCGTGATGACAAAAACACTATGTAGCAGAAGGAAGATGTGAATTCTGAGCTGAATGAAGAAATTGAAAATCTATGATCTTCAGTGCTAGAATGCTCCGAATAGGTGGTTGAGTAAAAACTAAAAATTGAAGAGTAAAAAAAAGAAATTGATAGGTTGATTGAAACTGGAAAAGATCAAATCTAGGATATCGAATAACTAGAATAATAATTCTTTAGTCTATGATAAACATTTAAAGATCATGAGAAACTATTAACTATTAGTTTGAAATTAGGAAATAAGAGCATACATGCAACATATAAGATAAGATTTTGGTATAGAGATCCAACAAAATAGAAACAATAATCAACGATAAATGATAAGGATGGTATGGGTCTTGTTCTAAAATATAAGGCATTTATGTTTCATGTTAGATCACAAGAACCCACTCCAAGATTGAAGATTAACTGGAGTATGAAGAAGAAACAGAAGATTTAGAGAACCCCAGGCATAAATAGTGGTACATCATTGCCACATCAAAATCTACATCACACAATATTATATTTTTGTTGAAGGATAAGACACTCTCAAAATGTATATTCCGTAATAAATAGGTTCCAAAAGGAAAGAAACCAATATATTTGGTTGTAAAGATATCAAAAATCTAGGTCATCATTTAATGGTCATTGTTTCAAGTCTAAAGGACTCAATCATATTGCAAGATATTTCACATCAAAAGTGCAGAGTAATGTACCAAGGAAAACAAAATTTTTTCATTATAAGCATCCAAATTTATCTTCAAGAGAGTGGGAAATTCAAAACCAATTTTTAACTATGTAGGATGAAGATGGTCTTTTATATACTCGGTATGATCAATATAATCATTCCATGGAAGATATGAAGTTTACAAATTATGTCAAAAATAAACGGTCAGAGTAGTGGTGGTTTCATAAATTACTCTCAAGGAATTAGATCACATTGGGATATTGATCATTGATAGTGGATGCACATCCCATATGACGAGACATAAGGGTCTAGTGACCAGAATCAGGTATGATAAACAATTTAATGGAAGATTTGGTAATGAAGAGGGATTGAAAATTATTGTTTTTGGAAAATCCATGTTTGGATGATAAGACATGAGACGAGCACATGGCTTGGTTGTTGGGGGGGATTAGTCGCAAATTTCTTAGTGTTAGTAAATTGGGTGACTCATGGCATACCATAATTTTTCCCAATAAATTATGTATCATCAAGGCAATGGATGATCCTAATGTGTTTGAAGAAAAGCGTACAAAAGGGAATCTATGCCCCATTAGTGTAGAATAAGATATGTGATTCTTGTCCAATAATGAACAAAACATGTTCAAGAAAAAGAATCTTGGACACATAATCCAAACGTCCTTAGATGGTCTTGTGAAATATAATGCTTCTTAAAATCTCCCTAGATTATCAAGTGATCGTACTCATACGTGTGATGCCTCCCAACAATGGAAGATCATTCGAAAGACATATAAGCCAAAGGAGAAAAGGTCAATATGATTTCTTGAGTTGGAAAATATTGATGTGTGTGCACCAATTTCACCAAGGGATATTGATGGGAGGTGATGTTATAATATTCTCAATGATTACTATAGTTGAATAGAATTATTTCCGTTATTAACCATAAATTTTAACTATTCGATTTCATTACAAGATATCGATGGGAATGTGAAAAAATACATGGTCAGAAAATTAAGACGATTCAAACAGAATATGGAACGTAGTTTACAAATAGTCAAGTAGAGGATTATATCAAGAAACGTGGGATATGGAATCATTTTTAAGCAGTATGAACTCCACAGTATAATGGATTAGTTAGGAGAAAAAAATCATATTATCAACAATATAGTCAGGAAATTTCTCATTGAGAAAGAAATTCTGGAGAAGTTCTGGAAAGAATTATTGATGAAAGTAGTATACACTTAAAATAGAGAGTTAATTTATCTGAAATAGAAAAAGTTGCAATACAATTTATGGTATGGAATGAATCCATCAATTATGTACATTCTATTTTTCGAAATTAAATGTTTCATTATCAATAAAAAGAAACATAGGAACTTTGAATTATATGTGGATAAAGGGATATTTCATGGATACACTATGAAAAAAAAATCATATAAATGATTTTATAAGTGGATAGAAAATAAGGTTGAAATTCATTATTTGAATATTTTGGAGAATGAAAAAATAATCTTTAGTTAACATATGATCAGACTAAGGATGATAGCGATGAAGAGATTTTATGTTCAGGTGATGCTCTAGCTCTAGAGGTTGATTCAGAAGAAGGATCAGATGATGAGAATAAATCAGTGACTGCCCAGAGGCGAGAGCGAAGAGCTAAAATTGATAAGGAAAACATAATTGGTGATATGATAGCACCAGTGTAGACAAGGAAGATAATGTCTCTACAAAAAGAATCACACTTATCACAAGTAGAGACTAAATGATTTGATGAAGCAGCTAGATATGAGAATTGGTTCATACAATGAGTGAAGATATTGACAAAATTGAGAAGTGTAGGATGTGGGAAATTATTTTGAGACCCTCAAATAAGAATTATATTTATAAAATATGGGTCTTTCACAAAAAAATAATAATGAAGATGGTATTGTGATTTGAAACAAAGAACGACTGGTGTGAAAAGGGAACTTCTAGATTGGGGTTATTGATGTTGATGAGACATTTGTTATGTTGTGAGGCTGGAGAAAACTAGACTATTATTGTCTGTAGTAGTGAAAAGAATGTTTAAATATTTTCAAATGGATGTCAATTCCACATTTCTGAATGACTTTTTGGAATGATAAGTTTACATTGAGAAACCAGATGGGTTTCTCATTCATGAAGATGAGAACAAAATGTGTCAACTAAAGAAGGATTTATATGGTTTTATGTAATAACTACGATCATTATATTCAAGGCTTGATCAGTTTCTAAAGAATAATAGTTTCTAGAATAGTGGAGTTGATTACAATTTATATTTAAAATATGACAACAATCAAAGGATGATGGAACTAGATTATGTCGATGAGATAATATTTTGTGAATCTAATGAAGTAATATGTAGACAGTTTTTTGGAATTCATGAAAATTGAGTTTGAAATGTTAATGATTGGTGAGCTGAGGATTTTTACTTGGCTTACAGGTGATTAAAGGAAGGACTGGAACTTTTATTTCTCAATATAAATATATCATTGTGGTTTTTAGAAGATTTGGAACGAAAAGTTACAAAGATATAAAGACTCTGTTTGCTACCAGGATAAAAAAATCATGGGATGATTAAGAATATGTAGTTAATATAACAGAATAAAGCCAAATCATTTAATTTTTATTGTATCTAATAGTGACAAGGTCTGATATTGTATTTGGAACATGCTATGTTGCGATATATCAGTGAAATACGAAGGAGATCAACCTGATTGTAGGGAAAATAATAATATGGTATATAAAGTGAAAAACAAATTTTAGTTTAAGGTATAATAACATATCTCTTCCAGAGTTATTTAGATATACAAATGTAAATTGGGTCGGATTAGCTGATGAAAAGAAGTCAATGTTAGGAGGTGCCTTTTATCTTGGAGGATTGTGCATTTCATGGTTGAGTAAGAAACATTACTGCATTTAATTGAGCACCGCAAAAGGTGAATATATTGTGGAAACTCAAGCCTGTACGTAGATATTATGCATGAAGAAAAAACCTAAGTATATGGGAGTTATAGTGAAATATACGATCAGAATCCATTGTGATAATTCAAGTTTTATAAAAATGAGCATAAATCACTTCTATAACTTAAGGACAGAAAAAATTGAAATAAAATATCATTTTATCAAGGAGAAAGTGGCACAAGGTCTTATGAAGTTGGAGTATGTGCCAATAGAACAACATGTTTTTCATATTATTACGAAGGCCTTACCCAATAAAGAATATGAAAGACAAAAATGGATCAGAGAGTGAAATCTAATTCCCTCACTTGAAAAATTGTGAATGTGGGTCCCCCTCTCCCTAAGGTATGGTGTGTTTTTCCCCAATGTGTTGATATGTGTTATTTACTCTATTGTAGACATCCATGAAGTGCCCTTCATGTTTGTTGATAAAGGGGGAGAATGTGTGACTATTCTTGGGGGAGGAATGGGGAGAAACTGTTAAGTAGAGAGGCACGATAGGGGATTAAGGGGAAGCGAGATCAGGGGAGTTGAAGTTTAGATGAATTTTTTAGGAGGAGATTCAACATATGGGGAGTATTAAATATGATGATTCGAGAAGTGATCAATCAAATATTACATATCACTATAGCTGAGGATTGTGATGAAAAAATGTGACTGGTTTTAAGAGTTAGTGTTAGGAATGATGTAGTTCATTGATGAAATTTTCATTATACTCCCATTTATCACATAGAGAATGATTCATGTGGTCTTATTGTATGTTTTGAGTAAATCTGTTATCGCTATCTTAATCCCATGACGCTAATGCTGACTGAAGATGTATAGAGCCTTAACAATGTATCAAAATGTAAATAATTGTTATGAGAAGAGAATTCAACAAACCCAAAGGGGGATATTGTTGGGAAAATCCCTCAATGTATCCTCTTGGCATGTTTTTGGTGTGATTGTGTTTTTTGACATATCCATATGATTTCAAATAATAATGGTTAGAATTTTCGAAAGATAGGTTTTTAAGGTCGTGTAGTTTCCAAGTGTTTGCAAAAAATTTGAGGCCATAAAATCGAGAATTTGAGTTTGGAAATGTAAGGTTTTCTTCATAGGATTGGACTGTGTGAAGAACGGATAACAAAATCAGAAAAGGAAGATAAATGTGGAGCCCAAAACATGGACTCCCTACCACGTCTAGGAAGGGTATGCGACCACGTACCAAGTAGTGAGAATGGTACGTGAGAGCATTTCACGAAACAGGAAGTAGATCACAGATATGATTTTCAACAAAAGGAGGTTTAGTACGTGGATGGATCATATTTGGTGAAGGATATTATCCACGTATGAGATAATTTAGTATGTGAACCACCATCGAAAATGGTTTGTGGTATTGGTGAGTTTCATAGAAGGAGAATCGATATGTGGTGGATGTTGTACCAAATAAATGATTGGGTAAATCTTGGATTAGAAGATTATGCATATATATATATATATATATATATATTTCTATAGAATGATAAAAAATCGAAACCAATTAAGGGTGAGACTAAATATAATTATGGAAAATATGTTTTGTATATGAATTTAGCAGTGTTCAATGGATGTTCATGAGGGAGAATTCTGTGAAGCTTGAAGTGGTTCGTGAAGAAGAATTGTATGCCGATGGTTTTTGTGGGAAAATGTATCCTACAAAGAATTCAGAACATGGAGTAGGAAGTAGTGGTATGTGGGTGTTTAGAGATGGTAATCCGTGAATAGAAACAAGTTCACATATAGAGGGTTTTTTTAGTGGAGGCTCGTGGACTCATTACCAGGAGGCGTTACATGATATCTACGGTGGAGGCCGTATATGAATGGAGAATGGTTCGCCGAAGCAGCATCAGTACATGGGGGAGGTGATCTGCATACCATACCCAGTACACAATAAGTGGGTGTATCAGGTGGTTCATGAAACACTCAAGGAAAATTGAAAAAGCTTCAAATATTTTAGCGAAACTATTTTACAGTACTTAACATTACTCGATAAGGTGGACTTTATCTACGGGTGAAAAAGGGACTTCCAAAGAGTACCTACATATAGTTGAGGATAAATTATTCATGAAAATGAAGGGCCCTATATGTCTATAAACTATTTTTTACCTAAAAGTATATAAATTATGAGGGGATTCCTTTCTAAGATGAGTGAGAGAAGGAAGAGGAAGACGGTGACCCATTCCACTTATAGTGATCGAGAGAAAGAGGTATTGAGAGTGACCCTTGGGAATGCAGTGATCATACCCTAATGTTTGTAAAGGCAGTGAGACAAGGAGTAGAAGATATAGCCCAAAATTTTTAATCATTATTGGATGTACCTTAGTGAATTTGGTACAATGGCACACCACCGTTGTATGCTCCTTGTACATAGCCTAGTGAGTGTGAACCAAATAAAAATTTCTATGTCCAATGCATGATTTTATATTTGTTCATATGTTGTATTGGGAGGATGAGAGAATTTAGTTTTATTTAATAACAAAACAAGATATGAAGGGGAACTATATTTAATCTGTGATATTCTAATTCACCCCCTCTAAGGGTATTTGAACTTATGGACCTAACAAAAAATGTGTGTCCCTTATAATTAAAGATTTTATATCATCTATTATTGAATAAGGAATGTTGAAATCCAAGAAATATGAGTTTATTTATGGGTTAACAAAAAACATGTTTTGTGTTTGATAGAATTATGATGAGGTTAATAATGTATGTTATCCAAAAAATAGGGATTTTTATGTGAAAATATAGGAATAATGATATGTTTGTACAAGTGGACAGTGTATTAAAGTAAACTTGTTTGATGTTGGTGATGTTCAAACTCCTATTACATTAGCATGATGGAAGAAAATAAGATGTGGCATAAAATTTCGGGACATATGTATTTGAGAAAAATGTGTATGTTATAAAAGTGATTCAATTTCCATGGTATTCTTGATATGTTAATAAGAATAAAGTGGTTTTTAACTATTTTTTAGAAATAAATGATTAAAAAATCTGTGCACAAGAGATTTTATATTATTTCAAATAAACCTCTCATAAAAATCCATTCTAATGTTATTGTTCCAATGACTAAAAAATCAAATCACAGAGATAAGTACTTCATTTTTTTCTTTTATTATTATACTCTCAATACTTGTTTTATGTATTTGAAATATATGTCAGATTCTCCAAATATGTTTAATGGTTTTAGGAGAAGTGATAAGGAGTGTTGTAATTCTATGAATAATTTGAGAACCAATAATGATGGTGAGTATAAAAATTAAGAGTTTAAATGTTATAGTTAATAGCATTGAATTTGGAATGACTTCAGTAAAACATAAAAACTATATCAAAATGTCGTTTCTTAATGGAATAATATATGTTTAGTTTAAATGGGATGTACTATTTTACTTGAACACATTGTTTTGAATTTCATTTGGAGGGATGATATGAGCATTGTTGTTCATATTAGAAATCGATGCATCTACATTTCATGTTTCAATATGAATCCATAGGATATGTTTTATGAAAAAACCCCTAATTAGAAACAATTATGAGAAATTGGGAGTCCCCACTGCATAATAAACTATGGTAGAAACCTTATAATGTTTGATCAAATAGGTGATGATTAATTAATTAATGGCTATGATCTGGACAGAAGAGGATATAAATGTCTCAACAAAGAGACATAAAGATTTTTATTACTCTATTGATGCAGATATTATTGAAAAATATTTGGTAGATGTTTCAAAAACACATACAGATAAGGAATATGAATGAGGTGAATGATATGATAAGGATACAAACAATTATTATACCACAAAATAAGAATAATCTGATTGAGCTATCTCTACTGATGAGGAAGAATATAAAAAATCTCATCCAAGCCTGAGGAAGAATATTGAAGCTCAAACCCTTATTGTTGATCAAAATTAGAAGGTTTAAACAAGAATAACATCAAAAGTTATTACAAATACTTCTTTATATTCAAAATTTTATCTGGAATGTGTTAGAGAATATAATGGGAATCTAGAATGTATTTTGGCTATGAAAGAAGAGCTTCCTGAAATCTAGAAGAAAGAAAATTGGGAGCTCATACCTAATCCAAATGAATTTTTTTTATTAGTACAACGTGTGTGTTATGGAACAAGATAAATAAAGATAGTTAAGTGGTAAGAAAAAAAAGAATAGTGTGTAACATTTACTCAAAGATTGAATGAATTGATTTTGATGAGAATTTTTCTCTAATTTAAAGGTTATAAATAACAAGAATTCTTCTTGTTATTATTTCACAATGAAGTTAAAAATATTTCAGATGAATGTAAAGACACATTTTTTGAAGGGTGAAGTTGATGTGGGAATTTATATTTATAAATAATGTGGATTTTTTGTTGGGAATGATCAAATTGAAGTATATAAATTATTTATAGCCTTTTATAATCTAAATAATGCAAGGAGGGAATGGTATTACAAATTGGATATACATAAAAAGGATGATATTTAAGAAGTGGAAGGAAGATATAATCATTACATAAAATAATGTCTGGGGTTTCCCTAATTGTAATTGTTTATTTTTATGATATTATATTGGTAGGGGATAATGAAATAACATGTGAAATATTTTATAAAGAGATGATTTTTTTTAATATTTCTATGCTGGGTTGAATGAAATGCTTTATTGGGTTAAAAATATCACAAAAAATATATTTATTTCTCAAGAAATGTGTGATAGGGAACTTATTATGTAGTTTGGAATAGAAAATTTGAAACATGATTCAACAACAATATTTTTTGGAACATAGTTTACAAAAGCTGGAGAATGTAAAGAAGTTTTGTCTAAAGTGTTTCCCAAACTGATTGGATGTTTTTATATAATTGATATCCTCAAGGATTGACATTGTTTATCATATTATCTTTTTTGTAATATTGAAAATTGATCCAAAATAATCACATATATTGTATGGAGAAATAATTCTTAGATACATAAAAGGGATAAATTTTTTCAGAATTTTATATGATAGATCATAAATAATTGACTTGTTTCGGTATCAGATGCGGGCTGGGTATGAATTATTGATGATAGATGATCAATGTCTCATGGTGTTTTCATTCTATCGAAAAGTTTTTTATGATGAAATACTATGTTATGAAATTCAGTAACTCTTATCATGGATGAAACTGAGTACATTTCATCCACTCCGGCTGCTACACAACTTATGTGGATGAATACACAATTTCAAGACTAACATATTGAAGTAAAACTACCCTCGATCTTGGGTTTTAATAATCATAATGCTGTAAACCAATCCAGAATTCCACTAAAAAATTATTTTTCATAAATATATTGATATAACATATCAATTTATGATAGGGAATATATAGAAGAATGAATTTAAACTATAGTAGGTTCTTACGTCAGAACAAGTTTCTGACATATTCAAAAAATCGTTACCGAAGAATTTTCCAAGTTGAAGTTGAACATGGGTGTCTAACATCTTTTTCTATAAGGTTTAAGAATGTGTTTTCCTCTATCTCATCTAGTATTTGGATAGTGTCGTTAAGGTGGATAATGTTTTTCATAAATCTATCCATTGATGCGTTCTAAAACGTTTAAGGAAGAATGGATGTAGAAGGAGTTGTGGGTAAGTTATAAACTAAACGTGTAAGTTTGTGAACTATTCTAATAGTTTTTTTGGAGTGGTTGTAGAAAAAAAAATGTTTATAGGTATGTGGAATAAGTGAAGATATATATGAAGAAAATGTGAAGAATTTTTATGATTCACTACTTTTAGACAACATGATATCACTGTCAATGCATCTTATTTCCAATAATCAGTTACCACACAAATGACTCAAATTTCAGAAATGTAAACCATTTGTTAAGGATAGAAAGTTCAGTGATTTATAAACCTCGGTTGAAAACTAATTCCAAATGGGGATATTGTTAATCCATGTTTTCTAAATGAGGTTTTCTGATACAGAAAGAAGATTGTCTTGATTGTTTTTCATTATGTTTCCTTTTGTTATCAAGAAAATTAATTCATATTATTTGTATGTTTTTGTGATATTATAAAAATAACTAATGGATAAAAAGAAATCAGAAAATAAGGAGGTTTTAATGTATTTAGAAAACAAGAAAAATTTTGTATAAGAAATTTCTGTTTTTTTCCAGGTTTTTGTTATAAATAATTGTTATGAAATAAGTTGTTTTTCGAACTCAAATTGTGTTTAAAAGAATGTTTTGATTGGTATGAGAAAGATTATTATAGTGTGAAAGTATCCATACTAAATGTGATAATGCCTAAATGATCTTGTATTTACTTTAAATCAAAATTTTTATAGAAACTTTTGATACCCGACATATGGTGGAAAGGCGGAGAACTAGTTTCTCTAGTCAATTTGATGTTTGATTGGAAAGAAGGATGTTCTAGAAAGATGGGAAGTTATAATACTTTGCAATGTAATTCAGACGATGATATTCCAATCATATATTTTATCAAAGTCACAATGAAGTAATTATTCCAAGAATATGCTTTTGGAATAATAATGTCTATGAAGTTAAGGCCTTATTGTTTTTGTTCACCAATGTGAGGATCACTAGATGAAGAATTATTTTGATGTTGATAGTTGGAATTTTCTGAAGGTGATGTTTCTAATACTGGTCCATAGGGCATGGTGTGACACTGATCCATCATAGGAATAATATTATTAAGTTGGGTTTTTTGGACAGATCATCCTAATGATGTTAAATAATGTAGTCTATAATTTTTATCAGATTGGATTATATTATAAATTTGTTAATAGAAAATGAATCTTTATTATGTCTCAATTATTTCAAGAGAAAAATAAAAAATGTATTTTTTTATTTCTCAATGTGCTCAATTGTAGTCATAATGGAATTGATATTGAAATATCTGATGAAACTAGAGAAAAATCATTCAGATGAGTTCTGACACTGAATAAGTCATCAAACACCAAATTTCATTAGACACATGATCATTGGTCTAAGGAAAAGAAAACAAATATTTGTTTTAGTGTGTTTACAATGTGTTGTCAATGATTTTGATGGTATAATTATATGTTACAGCTTTGTTTATGGGAAAAAAGTATTTCATGTTTAAAAAGATTCAGCAATGTTTTTAATAAAATTATATCAATGGTTTCTTTATTAGAATTTATAAAAAGAACTATAATGAGTATTCTTCAGTTCTGATATGTTTTCATCATAATCAAGACAAATAAAAAAATCAACGTCAAACTATAAAATGGTTTTTTGTTTGAAGAGAAATGAATATTTGATAATATTTGGAAATTTTTTAGAATATTTGATAAGATTCTAGAATAATTGACTATCATTGATATGTGTTGAAGAATTCAAATTTGTATTCAAAATATAGAAGTTTGGTTAACCAGGAAAATTTTTTAGATTCCCTCATAATCTAATTTGGTGCACTTAAAAATTAATATAGAAAATTGTATTGTATAAATGATTATAACATTGTTCATGTTCTAATAAAGAGTGGGAAGTTATGATGTTTTATTGAAAATATGTTCCCTGATAGAGTTTACCTAATAATGTTTTTTGGACAGAGGAAAGTAAGTGTTTATGGTTTTTCCAATTGGACTGGGTTTTTAGGAAAATCTATTAGATTAATAGTTTTCTATAATTAGGAAGAAGTAATTATGTATTATTTCATTCGTATTCTAGTAGAGTTATATTTTCAAACAGAGCAATTACACTGAATATTCGTATAGATCCATTAAACTTTGTGTGTCTATGTCGATGTTCATTCATACTAATATATAGGAATGTGATGATCTTTTTTGAAGGCTATATAAGTAGAAATTGATAAGGTATCAAACTAACATGTTTGGAACTAATTGGTGAAAGATTAATTAATTTTTTCATTAACTGGTATTACATATTTTTTCCAGTGTAATCACATGCATTGTTGTATTGATCATATTCCCACACAAGTGTAAGGGTATATCCTTCACCTTTTATCCACATATAAGTATTATTTCCTAGTATATTTTTTTAATGGATTGTTTACAAACTATTAAATCGACATATATAATCTTGTTGAGTAGTGAACCTTGTAAGACTTTTTTTCCTAATCACATTTTAATGTATTGTTTTTATAAAAGTGAAAAGTCTTTAACAGGAGGTGAAGGTTTTTTTTAAATGGAAACAAATAAGAAAATGATATCCTTAATTCAAACCCTATTCATATTAATGATACACTGATCCTGGAAGGGTAATATGAAAGGCATTGTCACTTGGTTCTTTCATTAAGTCTGTGAAAAGGATGATTTTTTAAAGGTTTTGCGATAGTTGTGTGATGCGTTAAACTAATGGTGGGTTTTGTTCAATTTTTATTTGGAAGTGAATAATTGGAGATCATTTTATTGGGGAATGGTTGATTGATCTTCCACTTATAGTAGGTTGAGTCTTCCATAATGGATTGAAATTTGGTAATTTTATAACTTGGGTAATGGAACGATTGGTTACCTTACATCGAAGTTTCAGGGTTGATTGAGTTACAGTCTTGTGATAGGTTGACATAGCTGGTGGAGTCTCATGGTAGCATGAAATTTTTTCTTGTGGTAATTTATATCTTTAAATTATCGTTTTTAAACCTAGAATATCATTGTTAATTATGTGTATTCTTTTGGCTAGTTTATTAAGAATGGTTTATTGAATTATTCATGTGGTAAATCAGGATCTTCGATGTGTGGTAGGATGGTTGTCAGACATCATCAATGAATGCCTTTGTCAATATTTATCACTTGACCCTTACAAAAGTTCCATTTACCCTTACCCAGTGTATCATCTACCCTTATGTGTGATTTAACAGATACACATTTCTTATATTGGATTTTGTGAAACTATCTATCACCCCATTTAAGTGTAAATTAAAAGTTGTTAAAACATAAAAACTCACAATTCATAATGTATGTCTTGTCCAAATTAAGATTTAAATAGATAAAAAATACATTTTCAATAATTTAAAATGATTAATGAAAATTAAAAAATGAATTAAATTTAGTTTTAAATATTACTGAATAATTTTAATAATTGTTTAATCCCAATTTTCGAAATAATCCAAAATATTAAAAAATTATAAAAATTAAATTATTAATTCTTTTTATACTAATTTTAGTTGATTTTAATATTTAACTATAGAAAACTATTCATCAAAATTTATGTTATGTATAGAGTGATCGAAAATAATTATCATGATATCTTGAATGTTTCTTTGTGGTGTAGAAGGTCAACTTGAGACTTGAAGCATCTTCTCCAATATGTCATGAAATTTTGCAAAGTGTAATATCATACTATTTTCTTCATTCTATAATACAGTAAAAATGTATGACATATAAAGTCTTATAGAATGTAAATTTCATATGTGATTGGGTTTTTAATTTCTTATGCAACACAAAGTCTTATGTGGATTTCAATAAGTTATATAAGAATTCAGAAAAGTGTCTTAAGGACTACAAATTTGTCTTATAGATGTCAAAAAGTAATATGGACTAGAAAGGTCTTATGATAGAAAATCGTTATATGTAATATAATTTTAAAATTCTCACTAACAGAAAAATTATTATGAGAACTATCATAAGACTTATTGAATCATATAATTCATACCAAACTCAATTAAATCAATATGAAATGAAAATGTGATATAAGATGTCTCAAAAGTCTTACAAAATAAATGAAATAAAATCATATATAACTAGAATTATCCAAAAATAGATTCATTTAAAGTTCAAAATTGATTTGTTCTAAATAATTAATTATTAAATGAATGACTTTTTCAATTATATCAAAAAATGATTAACAACCCTTAAAATGTATGAATTGATTCATTTTCATAATAACTCAAAACACTCACTAAAAATTATAAAAATTATACAATTCCTTTGAAATTGTAAGAATGTTTGGAAGTAAATAAATAATGGGAACTAAAATAGAAAATGTTAAAAATATCATATCTATCAATTCTGTCTCACTTAATACATAGACAATTGGAGAAGTTATCATGGAAAACAATACCAAGGTAATTTCAAAATACAATCGTATGAGATCCACTAATTCAATAACAAGTCGCCCAAAATTATCATACATCTTAAATAACCTTTAGCTAAAATTATATATTCAGTTAATTGAAATCATTTCCACTTAATTTTTCATACCATTCATTCAAAACACTTACCTCACCATAATATATCTTCATCATATATATTTTAATTTATTTTATCCAGTGTTTTTCTATTGAAAAACTTCGAGGGTCACCATAGGACTAATACATTCCTAAATCTCAACCCAAAATGAGTATAGGACTTGTGTTAATCCTAAGGAATTTTTTGGTATTCATAATATTTAAATTATGGTAGATTTTAGATTTCAAATGAATCTGAGGAAAAATAAGGAGGTTTTAGCTCCTTTTAAAGAAAAAAATGCATAATTAATTTTTTCAATTAGGAGTGGAATTCTCATTATTCTATTTGGAGATAAATTATTTCCAAAAATCATAAGACATTACAGTATAGTTTCCAGCTTTCATAATATTTGTGGAAATATTTCATCCATTACATTGACTCTAAAAAATATTATCATTAATTTGTTTACAAAATCCATTAATATTATATTTCTGGATGTAGAGAGATTAATTTTGTTTTGAGTAGTAAACTTCCCAAATAAATTTTTGGATGATAAATCTTCCTAAAAACATTTAAAAATTATGATATTCCATTATTTTAACATCTGTTTTTTCATAGTATCTTCTTATCACATTTTTTGATTTTAAAATATCTTCCAAATAGTCTCACCAGTAAAACATCAAAACTATTTTTAAAATATATCCATAAACTATTATTTAAACCCTAAAGCATCCCCATATGATGTATGAAACCAATATACAAAATCCCCCACAAATAATGTAAACTACATCTTGCATTTTACTTATCGGTCTGGTTTTTATAGGGATTAAAAGCATGGAATGTAGTTGTATAACATGTTTTTCAGGGATTTAAAAGGGATAAAAAGGATAAAATATAAATTCAAATCCTGATTAAAAATGTTCTCATTAAATTGATTCTTTTTAAAATAAAATAATTTTCTCAGTATTCTTTATCACATTCCCCTAAAACTCACTAGTTTACATAGAAAAAATACAAGTATTGTTAAACCAATATTTGATTGATTCTATCTTGAAATGAGTTTAATATAAAGACTATATCAAAAAGGGTTAAAATACCGCTTAAAACACGATTTAAAAATTTTGATAGTGATTTGTGGCATGTGATTCAATATTCACAATTACTTAAATGAGTTTCTAGAAATATATAATCTAGTACATTGTCGATTCATAAACTCTTTTAAATTTAATTTTATGTGTTAAATTAGTTAACTCAATATCAAGGGTTTAAATGTTATATATTTATGCATATGAATGTCAAAAGTGTCAGAAGAAACTAAAAATTAATAAGAAACACAAAAAAGTGAAAGAAAACAAAAATAAAAAGAAGATAATAGGCATTATTTTTAGATAAAATGAAACACAAAAAATCCAAATGAATTGATAGATTTTCCACCAAACAGTTATTTTTTGTAATTTCATCATAAAAAAAATTATATGAGAAATGACGATAAGTGTTTATGTACATAATAAAAATAATGAGAAAATAAGTAAATAACATCATGTTCAGTTTTAATTTATTTTTAAAGGTGAATCTCCTCTCTTGAAAGCTATTGATAACTCTATTTGTAAATATTTAATCATTTACCATCAAATAGAATTATATTATCTTCACAGGTTCATTAATTTGAACATCACTAAATGGAAAAATAGGAGTTTCCAAGAATGTTCTTGAATTATTGGAGATAAATAAACATGATAATAGCTTGATTCTAGATTCAAATAGTAGCACTTTGTCTCCCTATTTGAGAATTTTACTGAGGATAATTACATCATTAAAATTTTTTGGTTTCTTTTTATACATACTATTATTTACATATCCACTTTTATTTTCTCTTATAACTCATATAACCCATATATTATTTATTTTCTAACAAAAATTAGATTCATGTTATTGGTTTTAATAACAAAAAAAATCCCTTTTCTTCTAACTCCACATGAAGATGAAAATATTTATCACACATAAGTCCAAAATTTGATACTACAATTGGTGTTTTTAATGTGATCCCCTAATCCTAAATATCATTATATTATCTTAACATTCAATATTTTAATTTTTGTGAACATATTTCTCTAAAAAATGATTTGTTCTCTACTTGAGAACTTAGACATTCCAATTATTTACAGGTGAATAAAACCCCACAATAAAATCCATATTTGGTTCATAAAAATTTTAAAATTACATTAGTAATTTGGTTTTTTTAATTAATGGTGATAAAATTTTAAAACCAAATATAGAAAACAAATTCACTCAAACATTTAAATAACAACATTTTCGTCATCAAATATAGTAGGAAAATATTCTATCCACCTAGAAACATAATCAATAATAAGTAAAATGTTAAAATATCAAGAAAACTAGGATATTGTCCCTTGAATTCAAAAACCACAAAATCTAAAAAATTTAAAAATAAAAAAGGTTGATGATGATTTGAATTTATTTTAGAAATATTACCTTGAAATTCGAAGGATTTATATTCTTTATAAAATTAAAATGAAACTCAAAAAATGGTGGGAAAATATAATTGTTGGTTGGAGTGAGTAATTAAACAGTGTGTGAATTGAGAACCTAATAATTTTATTTGTTTAAAATGGATTAAAATAGATTCCACCAATTAGCATAAAAATAGACCAGTTAACCAAAATAGAAAATCTATATATGTTTCAATCATTGAAAAGATTTCGATGGCTGGATTTGGTGGTATTTGTGAGTTTAGTCTCTCTGGTGTCCCCCAAGTCTGATTCTAACTCTACTCTAGCTTCATGTACCTTTATTGCTCTCCCAGGCAGTCTGTGGCGGTGGCATCAAGGAGGCTCTGAGACGTGCTATCTGATCCATCGGTAGTGTTTTAGGAGGTGCATCCATCGATGGTTTTGTTTGGAGATATGGTGGTTCTTTCAAGACATTGTTCTTCAATGACATGGGATTCGGGGTGTGTTTCTATGGTGAAGTTTCATCGACAATGATTTCAGTAACTGTTGAGGGTTCTGGGATTGGTCCTTCCTTATGCAGTAGCCCCGATCTGCTCAACCTTCACTCTGTATTTTAGTTCCATCGCACCTCACCAGGTCAGTCTAGTGTGATGGTTCCCAGGAGGCTTTATGTCCTTCTGGTTGAGCGGACATCGAGGTTCCAGGAGGTGAGTCATATATTTGTTTTTATTCTTCTTCTGGGGTTTCATTGCAGTTTCTCTTAGATTTGGTTATTTTAAAAGCAAGATGATATCTGCGGTGGTTTTCTCAATTTGAATGGCCAGGGAGTGTTTTCGGTGGTTGTCTATTTTGGATTTTATGGCGGCGACATTGGGCTCTGACGAAATTTTCTTATTTCTTGTTGTGAAGTGGTTTTGAGTTTCTGTGATTTTTTATGGAATGTTCTCAAGGGTAGAGAAATGATATTGTGGGTGAGTATTGACAGGTATTTTGAAGATGATGATTGTGAGGTTTAATGTTACAGCTAGGCCCCACTAATAGCACAGCCACCCCGCTTGAACATGGTCGTTGGGTCCTGACCCACTAGGTACAACCAGTTTCCCCACAGACACATGGTCCCCACCCTGGGTCCCACCCACATGCCCAAATGGGTCATCTGTCTAATGACTATCCCCACAGGCCAATATCCTTTTCCAGTGTGTCTTTTCCTCACTAACACACACCCTGAGAAACATCGGAGAAAGTCACCAATCCTGATCACTACTCCAGACCATGCATGATTATTTGTGGAGTTCTAATCATGTAGTCTCTTGAAAAGTAAGGTGCACATTATTGACATTAGTCATATCATTTATTCATTTATCCCTTTATCATTCTGGGGTGTTACAATCACTACCCCTTTAGAGAAAAACATCCTTGTTATGGGCCCAACATCTCAACCCATGAAGTGCACAAAACATAAGGCTGGGTACCACCTCTGATACCAAATGTAACAACTGGGCCCGACTAACAGCACAAACACCCCGCCTTAACTTGGCTGTCAGGTCCCTGCCAGCCAGGTACCACTAGTTTACCTTCAGACACGTGGTCCCCACCCTAGGTGCAACCCACATGCCTGAACAGGTCATCTGACTAATGACTATCCCTGCAGGCCAACACATGTCCTTTTCAATGTGCTTTGTCCTCACTCACACATACCCATAGAAACATCCCAGATGGTCACCCATCCTAATCACTACTCCATGCCAAGCACGCTTAACATTGAAATTCAAATCAGGTAGGCTCCTGAAAAAGAAGGTGAACCTTGTTGACATTAGTCATATTATTTATTTATTTAACCCTTTATCATTCTATGTTCTTACATTGAAGGTGAAGGTGATAGTTTCCTTGGCGACGATGGGTTAGTTGTCATAGCTCTACTTCTTAGGTTGATTTTTCTTGTTACCGGCTCCGAAGGTGGTTGAGTGATGAAGGTGTCAAGGGTGGAGACGTAATGATGATGGAGGCCAGAAATGTGACTTTTTTTGACATGTGATGGTGATATTTCCTAGATCGAGGGTTGGATATATATCAAATATTGGCCTGTGGATGTGCTGGTAGCGGGCACGTGGAGCTACTAGATTCGAGGGCCCCAACATTATTTATTTTTAAATTTTGAATTGGGTTGATCAGTGTTTGCAGTTTTTGAGACATGAATGTATGTTGACCACTCCTCCTAACGCGGCTTTTTAGAAAACAAAAAAAATTGGTTTGAGGAATGATCCTTATTTATATTTCTTATAATGTTGTTTCTAATATTTTTAGGTATAATATGAATAAGATTCACCCACTCAGAGTATAATGTGGAATATATGATAAAATACTCAAGAAGTTATTAAATTTTATTTTCTAAAAATTAACCATGTTTTGGGATAAGTCACCATTGAGGTTCTCTAATAGGTTTAAAAAAAGATTCTAAGAGAATCCAAGTAGAAAAACTATGAATGATGTCCTAATAATGTCTCCTAATATGTATCATATATTCTTAGTATTGTATGTTAATATGGATAATAGTTAATGTTCATGATTAAGTGTTAATTTTTTTAAAATTATAATGATATGAATTTCATATTTTTATATATGTATATTTAATAAATTTATTATTTGAATTTGTGATGATGTTTGGGTGGGTGTTATAGTATGGGTGTAATTTTGGAATTTTATATGCACTCATGATTCTTATGAAAATAAAAGTATTAATAATAGTTAAAGAAATCTTCATTTTAACATTTATCTAGTTACATATATATATATATATATTATAAAAGATTCAATTCATTTTCATGAACATAATTATTAAAAATATTTGGTTACTCTAGATCTTGACTTATATTTTTTATTTTGTACAGTATTCAAATTTCATCCTCTGATAAAGAGGGTATTTCATAATTACTAAAAGTAAAATAGAATGAACTTCTTGATTTTATTTCATTCAATCCAAAATAATAAAATAAATTTATTATTCTCCAAAATCAATTAAATGGTTTATTCTATGATCATTTTTATGGTCGTAGTAGTTTTTATTAAATTTTTAGGTAATATTACAGAGAAATGAGCACTTTCATTTTCATAATATATGATCTGTATATAAAATTCTGCAGATTACATTATGGTTTTTAATTTTACCAATACATCCGGCATGACACCTACTAGTTGGAAAATCATTTACGAGAATGTTGTATAATAACTCTAGTTGGATTATATTCTCTAACATACAAGGAAAAATAAGTTATATATAGAATAATATTGATTGATGATTTGAAATCAAACAATTTATTGGAATGAGTAATCCCACCAATAAGTATATGGATAATGTAATTACCTAGATCATTAAATTTGTTTAGTAATTTTGGAGTTATGAGAGACAAAAATATTTTTCCCAGCACTTAACTTTTCCTTTATATATAGTTTTCATTTCTTATTATTAACTTCATCATGAAAATAATAATACATTGGGATTT
Source organism: Viscum album (assembly GCA_963277665.1). Lineage (NCBI taxonomy): Eukaryota > Viridiplantae > Streptophyta > Magnoliopsida > Santalales > Viscaceae > Viscum > Viscum album. Next base: position 833,736,058 of record OY728140.1, read on the forward strand.
GATTTATCTTAATCCATAGTGTTAAATTGATTTATAGCTTCCTTATGGTATCAAATAAAACATGGTAGAGGGACAATTATTTTTTTTATGTTATGAGGTAAGTATTGATGGGATGGGAGGTGGGGTTGGTGTGAGTCATCTATCTTGGCCATTCCATTTTTTTAGTTTTTGTTTACAATTTCTGTCACTATAGACATGTACACTTATTTATTTATATGTTATAGTTATACTTTTTGAATTATGTTTTTCAATATTTATATAAGATATGGAATGGTTATTCTTAACAACACATACCATCCCTTACATATATTATAGAGATAGAAAACATGTTTTCCTTATTGATATGAAATTATTTTTTAGGAACCTCACTTAATACTTGATTAATAAATATTTATAATATAGAAATAATATGTTAATACTAAATTTCTAACTCCAAAAATTTCGGTCCATGATTTTAAAGGGTATATTGTTTTTAACAATGGGACCCAACTATTTATATAAACATTTTTTCCATGTATAAATTTTTCTTCTATCATTATGGTTTGTATCTTATACAGTATCAAGAATTGTATCTCTAGAATGATGGTGGTTGTTAATAATATGGAAAATATTTATAAATGGATACCATCAAGGGATGATAATTTCCATCTCTATATATAATTGTTAAATATTCATTAATTCATTGGTTTCAGCTCGATTTTTGGTAGTAAAAATATTACATGAATTCACAATCCCATATATATTTAAAATAATTATAACCTTATGTAATTTATTCCATGGAATGATATAATTTAAAAAATATTAATATATAATGTGATGTTTATTCTAGAACATTTTACATCTATACAAATATTACAATATTAGTTAGTTATTCAATTTTAGTAAAATATATATGTGAGTTGAGAATCATGACCACATATATTCATCTAGTAGTATATTTGATAAAAAAATATTTATTTTTATATATTATCCTCTCTATTAGTTATCTTACTTCTGTTGGAGTTTTTTATTAGTGTTCTTCTAAATAAATCATGTATATGTTTGTAGTCTTTGTTTAATAGGACATAATAAAATAATATAAAAAAGATTTGGTATTAGAATTATTGATGTGGTTTGGATTCTAAAATTATCATTATTCTCTAGATAAATTCATATAGAGTGTCTCCACTAGATTTTTTAATCCCATATATTAACATACAAAATTATTTATGTTTTGAAGGATGGAAAAATTACAGATAATGGACCAATGGATTTCATTATAGGTTGTGAATTTCATGGCTATAGGTTTCACAATCACTCCTTTCCCAATCCTTATTAGGATAATGTAAAATGTTTTACAATTATTTGAGATTTAAGGACACTAATAGGACTGAATTTATCACACACAATCCCAAAATATTTTAAATTTTGATTGTGGTATTCCTCTCCAAGAATCAAAACAAGGGAATCAATTAGATCATTTTGGATTTAATTTAAATGTCATGTTATTACTTTTATTATTAAAACCAGTTATTTTTTTATCATTAATGTTTTCTATATAAATTTCTCTTAGTATTCCTTTTGGTTGATCCATGTTATCACCAATGTTTCACCTTCCTCAATAAACTCTATGTGAAGTAGTAGAAATGTATGGATAGTCAATTATTGGAATAATGTTAAATACCCTTTTCACTTATTATGAGATTCATAAATTCCCAAAATTATTCAATAAATATGAATGGATTATAAATAAAATAAAAATATATCATCTAAAATAAACCTAGTCAGGTTTGAAAAACACTTTATATTAAAGAAAAAATAAATAAAAACTCATAACACTTTTCTAACACCCGACAATGGTTTTAATTAGACATTGTTGTGGTCACATACATCATAATAAAAAAATGTATCCCGTGTATATTGTATTAAAATGTGGAATCTGGTGTTCCCTTGACCGGGGGAGTTTTTATTGTGATTATCTGGTTATGTGGACCAGTTTAGTGTGTGATGAAAAAAATAAAAAATTCATATTTGAGAGTTCAATTAAATTTTTTACTAATATTTATTCAAAAAATAGTGGTTTTACTAATGATATTCCATAACATAACCCATAAATCATGTTTAAGTATGTGGGAACACAATTAAAAATGATACATATATGAATGAAAAATGAATTAAAACTGAAATCAGATACTTCTTACCAGAATCATATACATCAAGTAAGATCAAATAATAGAGAATTGAAAGATAACACAAGAATTTATTACCAATGGTGGATGAAATATACATGGAAATATCATAGTGGGTTTAGTCTGTTATCACTAGAAAATATTAATTTAAATTAAAGAAAAAATAATAAATCAAGTTAACTACATCATTATTTAAATAGGTGATAACTAGGAACACATTCATTTTATTAGGAGTAGAAAAATAAATTGTTGTTCCTTGAGATTCTATTTTTAGACAAACTCTCATGTAGTCTTGATCCTCAATATATTTTCTAAAATAATCATCCACATAAATTATATAATTGAGTAATCTCTTGTTTGTATCACCCCATGCTTCCACGATATGTTTCTCTTTGAAAAATGCAATAGCTTGCGTTGTATGAAAATTTGAGTTCTAGCACACCATGACCAATAAAACTAGATTTTATGAATAGTAATACCAAATTTTTAAAATTTTATAAAATTTATTTTTAAAATTGGACTTCATTTTTGGGTTTGAAATATGAAAATTAGCTGAAGGTAATTTTTTGGTTTTTTCTGAAAACATTCAATTTTTTGATGAATGGTGAAAAACACTACATTATTGTCCAAAACCGAATCTTTATTTAAATAATTATTTATTTTATTTATTTTTATGTTAAGTAAAAATAGATAACTAATACTTATATATGTTTAATATAATTCAACGGACTCATTTTATAATAAAATTATATGTATAAAATTTTATTGAACTTTTTAAATTATTTTACCCAGCTTCTAGGCACATTAGAAAATTGGCATAAAACGTAAATTTACTGCTTTTATGGGTTGAATTTCAAAAATCCTAGAGACATGGTTGACCTTAGTTAGTAAAATTAGGTTTAATATGATGAAAATTATTTTTTGTGAATATTAAATTTTGAATTTCATTTACTACGATTAAAAGTAAATAGGGTAATTAAAAGTAAAAATGATATTATAATTATCATAACACATGTACAAATTCTTTTTTATAAGTGTTTTTTGAAAAAAATTAACCTTTGGAATAAAAAATGATCCTTTGGGTCGACATGGATTAGATTAGGACATTAATTATTATTTTATTTAAAGAAAAGTTAAAAGTGTTAAATTCAAAGTTTAATAACTAAACCATGTTTAATATAGGGTTATACATAAGATAAATTTGAATATAAATATTCACTAGAAAAGAAAAATAATTCATACATGGGGGTATTTTATTGATAATTTTTAGACATTAAATTATTAATTTAATTTATGACACAATGATGATGTAGTAATTACATTATTAATGAAAGATTAAAATAATTGATATTATAAATATCCAAATAAATGTAAATTGAGAAAATTGATGCATTAAACTAATTTTATAGGTTAATATTACATGTTTTTATTGATTTAACTTATTTTTTCTATGTAATCAAGTTGTTATGACTTTCAAAAATACCAAATACTAAATAGTGTCAAAATTGGCATAAATGAGTTTTTAAAACAAATACTATTTTATTAAATTATATAATATTCCAAAAAATATAAGGATAGGAAAAAGGACTTAGTTAAAGATATATATATCAATAATTAACAACTTTGGGTTCTATTTTCTTTCTATAGTTATATTTTTAGCCATTTATTATAATAGTACAAGAAGACATGGTAAAACTTAAACTATTTAACTAAGAGTTAAATCTAAATGATAAAGTTAATATGGTGACCTAAACTTGTATATATCCTATTGGTTGAGAGGTTTTCGACCTATAAAAACCTTATCTTAGAAATAAATTCTTTTTAAGTCATGATAAACTGAATATAACGGTATAATAAATTATTATTTCATGATTTTCCAAAAGTGACCTTCACCTCTCTTATAAAAGGGTACTTCCCCTTCTCTTAATTTCACAACTCCAAACCCATTTGGCTCTTCCAAACACTACTCAAATATCTTACCAACTACCCTCACATCATACTATTGCCCATAATTTTATTGTAAAACCAACATGAGGATCCATTTTGATCAAATCAAAAGTATGCACCCGAAGAAAAGGTAATATTTTCGTCACCTCTTTCAAAGTTCTTTTCTTATTTCAATTACACTTCTTTGTTGTTTCCATACCAAAATAATAAATCAAGTACCTTCTACATACTATGATGTTATTATAAATGTGGAACAACTATATATTCATTATTCTATCCATATTATGAATGAAAAAGTCACCATACATATAAGGCCCCAGCCTTAAACCTTACTTAATATTGAATTAAAAGAATAATTCACGTTGAGGATATTTTCAGGTTTAGAGTTTTAGAGAATTAGAACATAACTATAACATCTCAAAAGATTAAAAAGTAGTCACTTCTACTAAGTTTCCATAATAAAAAAAAACTCTTAAAAAGAAACGTGTCTAGTTCCATGTTTTATATAGGATGACATTCCCTTGATCCCATCCTTGACCTTATTCCACATTATGTTCTGTGAAAACATTTCAAAAAAAACTTGGGGTGAGCATAAAAATCTCAGTAAGGGATACAGAAAGAATGAAAACTGTTAGTTTTTCAAACATCAAGTAAACCATATATACTCTATCAAAGTAATACCTTCACCTTCATGAAGTAGTAAAAACTCTTCACTGAATAAAGTATCATTACTTACCTATTTGTAACCAAAGGATTACCATAAAACCCATAAAAAGAACACATAACATATATAAAGGTAACTTTGGACATTAACATACTTAAGTGGAATAACCATACGGTCGACTTCCACACATATCACTTAATGGAATAGCCATACAGCCAATTTCCATACATACTTAATGGAATAGCCATACGGCCGACTTCCGTACCCAATGCATTTGTGGTTATAACGTAACCACCCGTCCTGGTATTCACGGCACCACCCATCATATGGTTTATAACGTAACCACCCATTAAAATGTCCAAGTACCAATATAAAATCATAAAAAATAAAACCAATATAAAGGAATGATAACATTTCCACATTTCAATCACAATATATCATAAATATATTGACAAAATAGAATCTTTTTTCAAAACCATTTTCAATACCAAAATACATAAAAGAGTATATGGTATTTATTTTATTGTAAAAACATTACGGCTTGTTGAGAAATCCAAAGACCAAATAATACTCGCGGCGGCGGAAAAGGTTGTTGTCACCGCGTACGTTAAAAAAAACATTCCTTTTTGTTGTTTAGTAAAACGCTTCTTAGAAAAAGATTCCTTTTGTATAAAAGTAAAAGTCAAAGGGTTTTATACACCTTATAAAAGAAAGTTGTGTATAAAATGAAATATGCCTCAATGAAAGGAGATTGAGACGAAGTCCCCTACCTCGGGTCCGACTTGACTCGATCGTTCTTTAACGTCCTGAATAATAAACTTGAGTTAATTTATACTTGATTATGAACCTTTTTAAAGTTCATTATTCCTTTTATATCACTTATTTCCATGTTATAAACATTATGTAACCATTTAAGTTAATAATGTTTGTTTTCTCAATATTTGGTTCTTAAGTCGAAAGTGGACTTCTTACAATTACATGTTGTTCATGTGGTCAAAGGTTCTTTATATCCATAATGGAATTCCCGATTTGGATATAATATGTATCATATATATCCATCATATACATGTATTTATAATATTACATAATCATTTAGCGGTAAGAAATGAAATGCACCGTTCATGGAGACGGTAAGTCGTACGTACGCATGAACGCTACTTTCATTTCTTTGTCATATTAATGGAATTAAAACTAAATGAGAGGTATGTATATTTTAATTCCAGAATTATATTCATCATTTAGATATATCATTAATTATATATATCCATTATATACATGTAGTTTTAATAGTACATTACATTTGGGGATAAGAAATGAAATACACCGTTCATGGAGACGGTAAGCCGTACGTACGCATGAACGCTACTTTCATTTCTATCTCATAAATTAGTGGAATGAAATAATAATGATATAGAGGTATATTATAATTACAGTATAACATTATATATAATAACTTTAAATCCATCCTTTACACGTCCCACATATGGCATTACCGAATCACATCACTTTGAGGGGGCGGTAGTCCGCACTATCTTAAATGAAGATATCGTGTTTACCCATAATGGAAACCATAATGGTATGCCAAAAATGAAAAATAAAGAATCTTAAAGAAAAAATAAACATATTATATATCATATATAAAAATAGTGACATCATAATGGCCACCTTTGAAGGTCTTAAATGAGTATTGAACAATCATCGTTTCGAGAGGCAGAATTTCGCCATCCACGGAAACCGTATGTTCATTAACCATTTGATGTAGTTGTGTGAGAGTGTAGCTCGAATAAATCTTATAACAAAATCCTAGTATATTTAAGATACAGGTTTTGTTACAAAAGAAGTAAATAAAAAGAGTTTAGAGGGTTGGAGAAGCAAAATAAAACAAATGAACAAGAGAGAATGAATTACCTTTAAAAGTGTAACTCCTTTTGATTTGAGCCTAAAGGGTTCTTTTGAAAGGATTCTACCCAAAGGGAATCCTCTAGGATGAGGAGAGAGATGTGGAGAGAGTAATTGGGAAGGGGTTGGCCGAGCCAAAGGCTTGAGGAGTGTGTGAAATGAGGTAGAGGTGGGGGCCTTTTATAAGAGGAGAGGAGGGGCACTTTTGGAAAGTAAAGAAATATTACTTTATTTGAAAATGGGTTTCGGTTTTAAAAGGTACCACATTGATATAATTCGTGGATAAGGTGATAAGGGTTCGAAATCCACCCATCCAATAAGTTTTGGACATGTGTAGTTCACAGATTTTACATTATCCTTCCATTTTATTTAAATCGTCAAATAATGATGTCATCGCTGCATCATTATTATGTCACAAATAATTTAATTTATTGAAAGTCTAAAAATTATACAAAAACTACTATGATGTAGGAAATCTATTTATCATTCCAATTATTATTTATAATAAAAAATCTGACTTGTATAACCCCATTTAAAAATTGTTTTAGTAAAACATATCATGTTTGTGTCATTTTTACTTTAACATTAAATAAAAAGTTATTTATGTCATTTCCCAACCAAAGTGGCTCCATTGGGTCCCCAAGTTGACTCATGGGTTGTCTTGGTCGTACATGACACAACCAATGAGGGTATGACATGTGTCAAGCTCATCTTATTTTATTAAAGCATTATTTTTACCTTAAACTACACTAATTACCACTAATCGCGATTAAAAACTTAATAAGTTACTATTCACCAACAAATTATTTTAATCTCATTGAACCACATTTTACTTCTTAATGATAACCATGTATGTCGGATTTTTGAAAATCAAAACACAATAATGGAAAATTTTCATTTAAACGGAAAATCAGTTTTTATAAGTACCACTTAGTGGTTTCACTATTCATCAAAAATTGAAGTTTTTTAGAAAATTACCAAAAATTCACCCTAAGCTATATTTGATAGTAAGAATTCAAAAATGAAGTCTATTTTACAAAATTCAAAACATATAAGTCACATTAATTAATTTAATAATTAATTCCCGCTGTCAGAGCAAATAGCGTGTTTTAATGAAACAATAAGTATCAAAAGATTGACACTAGTTTAAGTCTGATTTCAAAGTGAAATTAATTCCGACGACCACTGTTGGATTTAATGGTAAAAATATTTTCTAATTTCAATTTAAAACCAATTCAAAAGATAATATAATCATATAAATAAATTAGATTAAAAAGAGGTTTTGAATTAAAATACAACATTTTACACTATTTATTAAAAAAATGAACTTTATCAGAAAGGTACCAAAAATTTACACAAAGTAAATTTTGATGTCCCAATTCTAAAGAAGAGTTATATTTGGTCCAATAGAATTTATAAGATCGATCAAAACTATATTTAATGACGTTTCTCCGTCAAAAGGTGATAAGTGGACCTTTTGTGAAAATTAGGGTATAAATGCCTAAAATTTAACTCTTTCTGTTTTTTAAGCCTTTATCTTTTATTGGGTAAATGTAAAAACATTTAAAAACATATATAATCATATTTTAGTTATTTCTATCCATTCCCGCCAGTACAACGGCTACTCGTTAACTAACATTTAAAATAATATTATTTTATTACTTGTGTGCAACATAAGTTTTCAAAGAAACTCATCGTTGCGTACCGAGTATGCTATCAAACATAGAAACCCCTTTTAATTAAAATTAATATTTATTTCGTAAATATTAATAAATATGAAAATTATTTATTCTTTATTTACCTGGGATGTTACATCCTTCCCCCCTTTTGGGATTTGCGTCCTCGCAATTTTATTCACTTATCAAAATAAGTGGGGGTATTTATCCCTCATAGCATTTTCAGATTTCCACGTTGCCTCTTCAATCACATGGTTTTTCTACAAAACCATTACCTGATGAATCACCTTATTCTGTAACACCTACTCTCTGTGGTCAAGAATCTGGACTGGTTGTTCTTCATAAGATAGGTTCTCTTCCAGCTGAACTACCTCTGGACTCAAAACATGAGATGGATCTGGCATATACTTCCTCAACCTTGAAACATGAAAAACATTGTGTACCTGAGATAAACTCGGAGGTAAAGCCACCCGGTATGCAACTGTTCCAACTCTATCCAAAATTTCATATGGTCCAATAATCCTTGGACTCGGCTTTCATTTCTTACCAAATCTCATCACACTTTTCCAAGGAGAAACCTTGAGAAAAACATGATCACCTACCTCGAAAGATAGATCCTTCCTCCGGTTATCCACATAACTCTTCTGCCTGCTCTGAGCTGTTATCATGTGCTTCTGAATCAACTGAACTTTTTCTGCCATCTCTTCTACTAATTCTGGTCCCATCAACTTCCTTTCACCCACTTCATCCCAAAATGATGGAGTTCGACACCGCTTCCCATATAATTCCTCAAATAGTGCCATTTGTATACTGGAATGAAAATTGTTATTATAAGAAAACTCAACCAAAGAAAGATGTTGGTCCCAACTTCCCTGATAATCCATCGAACAAGCTCGTAGCATATCCTCCAAGGTCTGAATTGTTCGTTCTAACTGCCCATCTGATTGAGGATGAAAAACTGTACTAAAATTTAATTCCGTACCCAACGACTTCTGAAGGCCTTTACAAAAGTTAGATGTGAACCTGGGATCATGATCAAATACAATGGAGAGAGTAAATCCATGTAACCTGACTATCTCTTTAAGATACAAACAGGAAAGTTGATCTAGAGAGAAAGTATCTCGTATAGAAAGGAAATGAGCAGATTTGGTCAAGCGATCAACAATAACCCAGATTTCATTATTACCTCGAGATGTCCTCAGTAATCCCACAACAAAGTCCATGGATATGTTTTCCCATTTCCACTATGGCACTGGTAAAGGCTGAAGCATCCCTTTTGGTAACTGCCACTCTGCTTTAACCTGTTGACATGTCAAACACTTCACAGTAAAATCAGCAATATCTATTTTCATTCCATCCCACCAGTAATACTCCCGCAAATCTCTGTACATCTTAGTACTGCCAGGATGAACTGAAAACGGGGAACTATGAGCCTCACATAACAACACATTCTTCAACTGTGAATCACAAGGCACACATAACCTCTTCACAAACCTCAGAACACAAACACAAACTTATCCAAGAACTCATGGAAAATTTTATTCATAAGGTCCATGAATACAGCAGGTGCATTGGTTAACCTAAAAGGCATAACTACAAATTCATAATGGACATATCTAGTACGGAACACAGTCTTCGGAACGTCTACTTCTTTTACTTTCAACTGATGGTACCCCGACCTCAAGTCAATCTTCGTAAAATACTGAGCTCCCTGGAGCTGATACTACTTCATTCGATGGCCCAACATCTGCTGAAGTTGTTGCAAAGGATTTTACCACCCCTTTCTGCTTGTAGTCTGGATGCATTCCCCCAGTTGTGTTTTTCGTTGGACACTCATTTGCATAATGACCCATTTCATTACACTTAAAACATCTTGCCGTTGGTTTTTCATTTCCTGCTTGATCATCTTCCTTACAGTTACGAGAAATATGTCCAGACTTACCACACCGAAAGCACTTACCAGACTTGGATAAAAATTCTCCAGGATGCATTTTACCACACTTCTCACAGGATGGATATTTGGTTTTCTTACCTCCTTGCTTCTTTGATGAATTTTTCCCCTTTTCCTGCCAACTAAACCTCTTATTTTTTTGTTTGTCATAGAACACCTGATCATCGGAAAACTCCATTTCCATCTTCTCCGCACATCAAACAAGTTTTTCATAACTTTCGAACTCACGAGAAGCTAAAGACCTTCGATACTTTGGATTTATCCCTGAGTAAAAACGGTTTATTTTACTATCAAGATCTCGTATGAAGTTTGGAGCATACCTTTCCAATCGAGTGAACTTTTCTTCATAAGCAGCCACTGAATCATCCTCCTTCCTCAATTCTAGGAACTATTTTTCCATCCTAAGACGAAACACCTTAGGAAAATATTTCTCAAGAAACATACCATTGAATTCGTCCCAGTGAAGATCCTCAATCTCATCACTATCCCTTATATTTTTCACCATCGACCACCATTGATCAGATTCACCTTCAAAACGGTAAACAGCAAGACTAACCTTTTGATGTTTTGAACACCCCATGACATCAAAAAATATTCTCTAGTTCTTTAATCCACCCTTCAGCTTGCACAGGGTCAGATGATCCTTTGAATGATGGGGGATGTTGCCTCATGAAATGTTCCACCACTGACATGTTCCTCTGCTGTTGATCTGGCTGATCTCAAGCATGGATACCACCACCATTTATAGCCTGAGTCAACTGTGCCATCACTGCAACAAACTATTCAGTTCCGATTCTGACCATCTCAGGTTGCTGATTTGGAAGGTTTTCTTCCTCTTGATGTCATCCCAACATAGCTGCTTTGTTTCCTCTGTGGAAAACCATTCTGAACACAGAAATATCTTAGGCGGAGAAACATTGTAATCCGTAAATGCTATATCATTTCAATCATATTATAATTTAACACTTTTCTAACTCCTAAATTTGTCTAAACCAACCTATGATACCAAATATAAGGCCCTGGCCTTAAAACTTACTTAATATTGAATTAAACGAATAATTCACGTTGAGGATCTTTTCAGGTTTAGAGTTTTAATGAATTAGAACATAACTATTACATCTCAAAAGATTACAAATTAGTCACTTCTACTAAGTTTCCATTATAAAAAAAACTCTTAAAAAGAAACGTGTCTAGTTCCATGTTTTATATAGGATGACATTCCCTTGATCCCATCCTTGACCTTATTCCACATTATGTCCTGTGAAAACATTTCAAAAAAAACATGGGGTGAGCATAAAAAGCTCAGTATGGGATACAGAAAGAATGAAAAATGTTAGTTTTTTCAAACATCAAGTAAACCATATATACTCTATCAAAGTAATACCTTCACCTTCATGAAGTAGTAAGAACTCTTCACTGAATAAAGTATCATTACTAACCTTTTTGTGACCAATGGATTACCTTAAAACCCATAAAAAGAACACATAACATATATAAAGGTAACTTGGGACATAAACATACTTAAGTTGAATAACCATACGGTCGACTTCCACACATATCACTTAATGGAATAGCCATACGACCAATTTCCATACATACTTAATGGAATAGCCATACGGCCGACTTCCATACCCAATGCATTGGAGGTTATAACGTAACCACCTGTCCTGGTATTCACGGCACCACCCGTCATATGGTTTATAACGTAACCACCCGTTAAAATGTCCAAGTACCAATATAAAATCATAAAACATAAAACCAATATAAAGGAATGATAACATTTCCACATTTCAATCACAATATATCATAAATATATTGACATAATAGAATCTTTTTTCAAAACCATTTTCAATACCAAAATACATAAAAGAGTATATGGTATTTATTTTATTGTAAAAACATTATGGCTTGTTGAGAAATCCAAAGATCAAATAATAGTCGCGACGGCGGAAAAGGTCGTTGTCACCGTGTACGTTAAAAAAACATTCCTTTTTGTCGTTTAGTAAAACGCTTCGTAGAAAAAGATTCCTTTTGTATAAAAGTAAAATTAATAGGGGTATAAACACCGTATAAAAAAAGTTGTGTATAAAACGAAATATTCCTCAATGAAAGGAGATTGAGATGAAGTCCCTTACATCGGGTCCGACTTGACTCGATCGTTCTTTAACGTCCTGAATAATAAACTTGAGTTAATTTATTCTTGATTAAGAACCTTTTTAAAGTTAATTATTCCTTTTATATCACTTATTTCCATGTTATAAACATTATGTAACCATTTAAGTTAATAATTTTTGTTTTCTCAATATTTGGTTCTTAAGTCGAAAGTGGACTTCTTACAATTATATGTTGTTCGTGTGGTCAAAGGTTCTTTATATCCAGAATGAAATTCACGATTTGGATATAATATGTATCATATATATCCAGCATATAAATTTATTTATAATATTACATAATCATTTAGAGGTAAGAAATGAAATGCACCGTTCATGGAGACGGTAAGCCGTACGTACGCATGAACGCTACTTTCATTTCTTTGTCATATTAATGGAATTAAAACTAAATGAGAGGTATGTATATTTTAATTCCATAATTATATTCATCATTTAGATATATCATTAATTATATATATCCATTATATATATGTACTTTTAATAGTACATTACATTTGGGGATAAGAAATGAAATGCACCGTTCATGGAGACGGTAAGCCGTACGTACGCATGAACGCTACTTTCATTTCTATCTCATACTTTAATGGAAAGAAATAATAATGATATAGAGGTATATTATAATTCCAGTATAACATTATTTATAATAACTTTAAATCAAACCTTTACACGTCCCACATATGGCATTAACGAATCACATCACTTTGAGGGGGCGGTAGTCCGCACTTCCTTAAATGAAGATATCGTGTTTACCCATAATGGAAACCATAATTGTATTCCCAAAATGAAAAATACAGAAGATTAAAGAAAAAATAAACATATCATATATCATATATAAAAATAGTGACATCATAATGTCCACCTTTGAAGGTGTTAAATGAGTATTGAACAATCATCGTTTCGGGAGGCAGAATTTCGCCATCCACGGAAACTGTATGTTCTTTAACCATTTGATGTAGTTGTGTGAGAGTGTAGCTCTAATAAATCTTATAAAAACATCCAAGTATATTGAAGATACTGGTGTTGTTACAAAAGAAGTAAAAAAAGAGTTTAGTGGGTTGGAGAAGAAAAATAAAACAAATGAACAAGAGAGAATGAATTACCTTTAAAAGTGTAACTCCTTTTGATTTGATCCTAAAGGATTCCTTTGAAAGGATTCTGCCCGAAGGGAATCCTCTAGGATGAGGAGAGGGATGTGGAGAGAGTAATTGGGTAGGGTTTGGCCGAGCAAAAGGCTTGAGGAGTGTGTGAAATGAGGTAGAGGTGGGGGCCTTTTATAAGAGGAGAGGAGGGGCACTTTTGGAAAGTAAAGAAATATTACTTTATTTGAAAATGGGATTCGGTTTTAAAAGGTCCCACATTGATATAATTCGTGGATAAGGTGATAAGGGTTAGAAATCCTCCCATCCAATAAGTTTTGGAGATGTGTAGTTCATAGATTTTACATTATCTTTCCATTTTATTTAAATCTTCAAATAATGATGTCATCGCTGCATCATTATTATGTCATAAATAATTTAATTTATTTAACGTCTAAAAATTATAAAAAAAATAATATGATGTAGGAAATCGTTTTATCTTTCAAATGACTATTTATAATCAAAACTCTGACTTGTATAACCCCATTTAATTTTTTTAGTAAAACATATCATGTTTGTGTCATTTTTACTTTTACATTAAATAAAAAGTTATTTATGTCATTTCCCAACCAAAGTGGCTCCATTGGGTCCCCAAGTTGACCCATGGATTTTCTTGGTCGGACATGACACAACCAATTAGGGTAGGACATGTGTCAAGATCATCTTATTTTATTAAAGCATTATTTTTACCTTAAACTACACTAATTACCACTAATCGCGATTAAAAACTTAATAAGTTACTATTCACCAAAAAATTATTTTAATCTCATTGAACCAAATTTTACTTCTTAATGACAACCATGTATGTAGTATTTTTGAAAATCAAAACACAATGATGGCAAAATTTCATTTAAATGGAAAATCAGTTTTTATAAGTACCACTTAGTGGTTTCACTATTCATCAAAAATTGATGTTTTTCAGAAAATTACCAAAAATTCACCCTAAGCTATATTTGATATTACGAATTCAAAAATGAAGTCTATTTTAAAAAATTAAAAACATATAAGTCACATTAATTAATTTAATAATTAATTCCTGCTGTCAGAGCAAATAGCGTGTTTTTATGAAACAATAAGTATCAAAAGATTGACACTAGTTTAAGTCCGATTTCAAAGTAAAATTAATTTCAACGACCACTATTGGATTTAATGGTAAAAATATTTTCTAATTTCACTTTAAAACCAATTCAAAAGATAATATAATCATATAAATAAATTAGATTAAAAAGAGGTTTTGAATTAAAATACAACAGTTTACACTATTTATTAAAAGAAATGAACTTTATCATAAAGGTACCAAAAATTTACACAATGTATATTTTGATGTCCCGGTTCTAAAGAAGAGTTATATTTGGTTCAATAGAATTTATAATATCGATCAAAACTATATTTAATGACGGTTCTCCGTCAAAAGGTGACAAGTGGACCTTTCGTGAAAATTAGGGTATAAATGCCTAAAATTGAACTCTTTCCATATTTTAATCCTTTACCATTTATTGGGTAAATGTAAAAACATTTAAAAACATATATAATCATATTTTAGTTATTTCTATCCATTCCCGCAAGTAAAACGGTTACTCGTTAACTAACATTTAAAATAATATTATTTTTATTACTTCGGTGCAACGTAAGTTTTCAAAGAAACTCATCGTTGCGTACCGAGTACGCTATCGAACGTAGAAACCCCTTTTAATTAAAATTAATATTTAATTTGTAAATATTAATAAATATGAAAATTATTTATTCTTTATTTACCTGGGATGTTACAATACATGCGTGCGTGCGGCTTACCGTCTCCACGTCATGGTGTAGCAGTTATTCAACACTACGTTATTTTGATGGGTATAATGATGAGTATAATTGATGTAAATAATAAATATAACAAGTTAATGATTCTGTATATGTGATATACCATCAATTACATACGATTTTACCATCAATATAATGATATTTTTACTCAGGCGTACGTAGAGATTACCGTCTCCACGAATGCGATGGGATTCATTCCCCATCGTAACCATTCAAGCATAATTTTTATTTGATGATTAAAAATAATGTTTAATAAAAGTAATATCATTTTAGATATGAATAAATACATCATATCATGAAAAACATGAGTTACGTAACAAAATAGAAAAATGAAAACGAATTAGTTAACTCCCGAAACATTGATACTTTTGATATTTTATTAACAATGAAATTTTAAAAGATCATATTTGATATCATATTTATGTATGTGGTTTTATTATAATTTAATAACATTTATTTAACTATTATATATAAGGCTAACATACCCTCGACCGAGGAAATGTATAATATTAGGGTTAATTTTACAATATCATCATTATCTGAGGCTATTTATACGTAAGTATCTACTATGACGTCTTTATCATCCACATTTGTGTTTCATAAAAATGTATTTCAAAACATTTTCACTATTTAATTGACTATTGGATAAACTCATTTACACCCTCATTTTACTTTTTTTAAAATGGTTTGAAAGTAATTATTCCATTGCTTTCCAAAAAAGGAACTTTATGACATTTTCGACAAATGAAGGTAAGAATGTTTTTTTAACGTATACGGTGGGTGAGACTATTTTACACCATTATAAAACCATTGAATTTTCCATTAAAATATTATAAAAATAATTTCAAAATAAATGCCTTCTTTTATAATTATGTGACCTTTAACTGATTACAAAATAGAAAGAAATATTTCTTTCAAATAGTTTTGATTTCATCTATGTTAAAATCCTTTTATGGATTTTACCCCTGTTTGATGTTGATTTATAATGATACAATCTTCCATATTTTATTGATGGTTTTGTGATATGTTTGATTGTGGATTTGTTTATTTTATTCCATTCATGGTTTATGGTTAAATTATTAACATTTCATATGCTAGTTTCAATACGAATGTGTATGTTAGGTTTCAACCTTTTCATATGATGAATGAATTGGACTTAGTATGTAATGGGTGGATCTTGCTATAACTCTTCAATGCATCAGTAGGTCTCATGAGACAAATTAGTGTCTTGGCACAAGACGTAAAAAAACTCTTAATTGTAGTCTTGGAATGAGTGCTTGAATATGTGTTTATGATGTATGACATCATTCATTCCATCATTATCAAATTGGATAATTATATTACATGTGATTATTCAACTAGTAGAATATCCATGTGAATTAGTAAATGGAATTATTTGATATATGTTTTCCATATTATACTGAAGTTTATATTTAAATGATTTTTGTTTTATACTTATACATTTCCTTACATGATTATGCTTATTTATGATAGTTTCCACTATATTGTTATCCTTATTTAGTATTTAAGATCACCACATTCTATGTTTTATTTTTCCCAAGATGCGAAGAAGTATATTACAACTAACCTGTAGGAATAGGATATGGGATATGAGTGTGCTCAAAGGGGACACAATGTTGCTGTTATTTTAATTTCATAATGTAATGTAAAACTTATGTATGTATGTAGTACATCCAATGATACTAAACTAATATGTCATTCGAGACATAATATCCTGTGATCATAAAAATTTTATGTAATAATTCATCGAATCTAGGTAACAAGGGAAGGGGCATTACAGTTGGTATTAGAGGATGTTTAGTACAAACCATGGAAACTAGATTTAGAAAAACTCAGATTAGTGGACAATACCTTAATATAGAAATTCATTATTAGTATAGAATAACTTACTTGAATTTTGGTAATGTAATTTTTTTTGAATTTTTCAAGAAATACATCCATGTTTGGATATGAGTAGGTTGAGGCGAAACTGGTAGATATGTACCTAGGAGTGAAAACACCAACAATGAGTTTTAGGCTTGACCCAGGGTATCCTCGTACATGACAAATGACCTTTTTTCACTCTTGGATATGACACTCCTATGGGATATTCTTAGGATAATTCATATTTTATTTACAAACCATCGCGAAAGAATTATGGGAAAATTCCTCCTCAAAGGACACTTTTTTTATGATTATCGATTATATGCATAATATCTTCATTTTATGTTAGGTATTTTATTAGTTTGGAATTTTGTATTGTGATTCATAAACTAATCTAGTGTATACCATTGTTTGGAAACAACTACTAGTGGAAAGAATGGATACTGTATAAATTCACGTAATCCATATATAGATTTCCCTCCTACTCAAGATAATTATAGTTGAGCTGATGGTGCAACTGCTACTGAACAGCTTATAACCCTAATGGGACAACTCACTCAGGTTATGAATAATAACCTTACCCCTATGGAGCACCCTGATCCACAATGTGAATAATCAATGTTATACCACTTCATGAGGAAAAAACCACCAACATTCAATGGGACAACAAATCCATTTGTATCTGAGCAATGGATAAGTTCCATATAGAACATATTTCATTCTTTGGGGAGTAGGGAAAGGGAAAACTTTGTCATGGTAGTTTATCTCATCATGAGATATGCATATCAATGGGGGTCATTAATTCAAAAAACAAAAGAGGATGAAGAAGTATCAAATATGGAATGGAGAGAGTTTAAAGATATTTTCTTAGAAAAATACTTTCCTCATGACCATCTAGTGGATATCGAAAAAATATTTCTGAGTGTGAGGAAAATGGAGGATGAGAATGTCACAATGTATGGGGCTAACTTGAAAAAGATAGGAAGGCCTGAAATTGATTATATGCATAACCCAAGGAGTAATATTGATCGATTATTTGATATTCTGAAACCATTTATCTATCGAGAATTAGTCTAATAATCCTTATCATTTTACAAAGATATAATATCACGTGCTATCAGCACATAGAAGGAATTATCTATGTCTTAGGACATTAATGAAAAGAAAGAGAAGAATAGAGGTACAGAAAACTATGGAAACAGAAATAAGGGGAGTAAGGAAAGTGTTGAATATCCACACTTTAGTAAATGTGGGAAGAAACACCCAAGTATTTTCTTGAAGGGAAAGGGATTCAGTTACAAGTGTGGTAAAACGTGCCACCATGCTTGTGATTGTAAGGGAAATAAAATGGCTTTAAATGTTGAATTCTTTAATTGTAGATAAATAGAGCGTTATGAAAATGAATTTCATATGCTCCAAGGAAACATATCTCAGAATAGGACAAGGGAGAAATTCCAAGCTTATGCGATCACTACTACTGAGGTTGAAGCTCTGAATGACATGGTGGCAGGTACTTTAATGGTTTCCTCAAAATTTTCCAATTCTTTATTTGATTCTGAATCATCACATTATTTCATATCCTCATAGTTTTCTATGAAAATTAGATATTTCCAATTTGATTTTACATTGGATTTTTCAGTCAAAGTTAACAAGAGAAGTATCATTGAAGATATGTTTTGTGAATCAATTCCCATTAGGGCATATAAAAATGATTTATCTGCTGAACTCATCATCATACCCAGGATTGAATTTGATAAAATCGTCGGTATGGATTGGATTTCAGAGCATAATGAAAAAAACTTTTGTATGAAAAACGATGATATAATTTTTTATGATTATAAGGAATACTTTATATTTAGAGCAAAAACGTCACCACCTAGTTATTATCTAGATCCACCCCTAGTAGCTCAATAGAATTCAATTATTAGGGATTAAGAGAGTGAAATAACTATGGGTGAGGAAAGGAATGTTCAAATAGAGGACGTACCAATTGGGTAAGAATATATTGACGTGTTTCCATAGGATTTACCTAGACATCCCCTAGAATGAGAAATTGAGTTTTCCATTGATTTAATTGCAGGATCAAGGCCCATATTGAAGACCCCTTATAGAATTTCCACTATGGAATTAGTGGAAGTAATGAAATAACTTGAAGAATTGAGTAATAAAAGATTTATTCAAACTAGTGTTTCTCCATGGGGTGCCTCTATTCATTTTGTTAAGAATAAGGATGGATATACGAGGTTGTGCATTGGCTATCAGGAGATCAATGGTATCAAAACAAAGAATAAGTATCACCTACCTGACATTGATAATTTATTTGATTAACTTCATGGAGCTCAATATGTTTCATAGATTGATCTTCGATCTGGATATCATCAGTTGTTCGTGAAGAAGGAAGTCATTACGAAGACAACATTTCGTTCAAGGTATGAGCATTGTGAGATTATAGTAAATCCATTTGGATTGAATAATGCACCGTCAATCTTAAGTGATTTAATTAATAGGGTTTTAAAGGATTATATTGATGACTTTTTAGTGGTATTTATTGATGATATCTTGGTATACTCCAAATTCTACAAACATCAAGAAAACTACTTACGCACTATTATGAAAGACCTCATAAAAATAAACTATAAAGAATGTTTAGCAAGTGTGAATTCTAGATTTAGGATATTTCATTATTTGGCCATATTGTCTTTAAGGATCGAATCATTTCTAATTCTTCAAAGAAAAAGGCAATCCAAGAATGTTCATCACCGATGAGTATAACCGAGGTATGCAGTTTTATTTGATTAGCAGGTTATTGTCGGCATTTCATCCAGAATTTTTCCCGATTGGCTAGCCCTTTAACCAAGGCCACATGTAAAGAGGTGAAATTTTGTTTTGAAAAAATAGTGTGATGAATGTTTTGAATAAATGAATAAAATATTAGTTAATTCTTATATATTGACTCTACCATCTAGGAATGCAGGGTTTGTTATTTATAGTGATGCATCAAAGAAAGGATTGGTTTGTGTCCTTATGCAAAGTGATAGGGTATGTTTCCTATGCATCACAGCAGACAAAAATTCATGAACAAAACTATCCCACTCATGATCTTGAGTTAGAAGTTGTAGTCCTTGATTTTAGGTTTTGGACACACTATCTCCATAGTGAAAAATGTGATATATATACCAATCAAAAGTGTTTGAAGTATGTTTTCTCAGATAAAGAACTCAACATGAGGCAAAGATGACGACTTGAGCTACTCAAAGATTATTATTTCACTATAATCTACCACCCGGGGAAGGAAAATAAGGTGGTAGATTCTTTGAGAGGAAATCATCATGGATTTTTGAACAAGATGAGAGTCTAAAGAGATCCTATTTTCATGGATCTATTAAAGAGGGATATAGAAATAATCATGGAAGGTGAAGAATTAATATTTTTTCAAATGATTTCTAAACCATCTTTACTAAAAAGGAGAAAAAGTTCTCACACTGAAGATGAGGAGTTACAATAGAAAATTAATGTTGTGGATGATGGAAGATTGATTGAATTCACATGTGAAAATGGAATTTTGAAATTTGGGAGGAGGATTTTTTTTCCTGATATACCTAATCTAAAAAGGGAATCGTTGGATGATGCTCATAGCTCCAATTTCTCCATACACCCTGGTAGCACTAAGATGTATATAGATTTGAAGTAACATTTTTGGTGGGACAAAATTAAGTGGGAGATTTCCGATTATGTGTCAAGATGTATGGTGTTTCAACATGTTATGGCTAGAAGACAACAGCCTAGAGGATTCATTCAACCTCTTCCCATACCTGAGTGGAAATGTGATGATATTATGATGGACTTTGTCATGGGGCTATCAAATACTCCTAGAAGGAATGATGAAATATGGGTCATTTTTTATCGTCTTACCAAGTTGTCACATTTTATTACTATAAGAGAAGATTTACCACTTGAAAGATTATCAAGACTATATATTAATGATGTTATAAGACTTCATGGAACAACCCTATAAATTGTTTCAGATTGTGATCACCGTTTTACATCAATATTTTGGAAAAGTCTTTAGAAGTCCCTGGATATAGAACATTTTTTGAGCACTACCTACCACCCTCAAACAGATGAAAAACCAAAACAGACTTTTCAAAACATCGATGACATGTTGAGATCTTTCTCACTTGACTTTCAATGTATATGGGATCAATATTTACCTCTCGTAGAATTTTCGTATAACAATAGCTTCTTTTCAAGTATTCATATGGAACAATATAAAGAGTTATATGGAAAGAGATGCCTCACACCAACTTATTGGGACGATGTTGGTGAAAGAAAACATGTAGGTCCAAAACATGTTGAAGAAACAACAGAAAAAGTGAATATTATCCAAACCCACAGAAAGCATCTTAAAGTAGGAAAAAGAGCTATGCTGATAACTGAATGATGGATTTTTATTTTCAAGTAGGAGATCAGGTTTTCTTGGAGTTATCTCCATGGAAGGGTGTTATTTGATTTGGTAAGAAAGGTAAATTAAGTCATAGGTACATTAGACCTTTTGAAAATCTAGAATTAATTGGAGTTTCAGCTTACCATTTTGAAATTCTGTGAAGTCTCTCTAATGTTCCTGATGTATTCCACATATCACTGTTGAGAAAATACATGCCTGAACCAATGCATATACTCCCCTATGAATAAATAGAAACGGAACATGATCTATCTTATAGTGGAGAGACTTTCAAGATTCTTGACACCAGATAACAAGTGTTGGGAAACCTAAAGACTTGTTTGGGAAAAGTTATATGGAGAAAACATCAGATGGAATAGGCAATGTGGGAACCTAATGAACTTATGATGAAGAACCCAGATTCATTTTATACAGTAGTATTCTAGAAATTTTGGGGAAGAAATTATTTTAAGAAGGGATGAATGTAACACTCCAAGCTTCCACAATATGTTTCTCTTTGAATAATGCAATAGCTTGCAATGTACGGAACATCGAGTTCTAGTACAACGTGACCAATCAAACTAGTCGTTATGAATAATAATACCCACTTTTTGAAATTTTATATTTTTTTTTCTAAAATTAAATTAATTTTTGGGTTCACAATATCAAAACTATATTAGGGTGAATTTTTGGTATTTTTCTAAAAGCATTCAATTTTTGATGAATAGTGAAAAATACTGCGTTATTGTTTAAAACCGAATTTTTATTGAAATAATTATTTATTCTATTTAAGATTATTTTAATTCAAAAATGATACATAATATCGATTTATGTCCAAGGTAATTCATTGGAGTCATTTTATAATAAAATTAGACGTATTAAATTTTATTTAACTTTTTAACACCTTTTAACCACCTTCTAGGCATGTTAGAAAATTTGAATAAAATATAATTTAACTGATTTTGTGAATTGAATATCAAAAATCCAACAGTCACAGTTGACATAAATAATAAAAATGTTGTTCAATAGGATGAAAATAATTTTTTGTGAACATTATATTTTGAATTTTATTTACCATGGTTAAAAGTAAATAGGTTAATGAAAGGAAAAATGATATTATAATTACACTAACACATGTCCTAATTCTATTGGATAAATTTTTTTGACCAAAATCGACATTAGGAATAAAATATGATCCTTTTAGTCCACTTGGATTAGATTATGACATTTTATTATAATTTTATTTAAAGAAGAGTTAAAGGTGTTAAATTCAATGTTTAATAACTAGACCATTTTTAATATCGGGTTATACATAACATAAATTCGACAATAGATATTCATTAGAAAGATAAAAAGATTTTCTACATAATTATATTTTATTTATAATTTTTAGACATTAAATAATTAAATTTATTTATAACAATGATGATGCAGTAATTACCTTATTAATGAAAGATTAAAATAATTGATATTATAAATATCTGAATAAATGTAAATTGAGACATTTTGTAGCATCCCAAGTAACAAAAAGATAAAAAAATTTAATTATTATTATTATTTTTGAATTAAATATTAATTATACTTTAATGGGGATACTATGTTTCATAGTGTACCTATTACGCATCAATGGGTTTTTCCAAAGTCTAATGTTGCACACGATGTTGAGTCATACTGAAAAATAATAATATAACATTATTGTAAATTGTTGTTAATTCCTTGCCATTGTAATGATGAGAATTAATATAACTGACTACAAAATTGGTATACATGTTTTTTTATTGTTTTTACTTTTATCTAATAAAAGTTAGAAGCTCAAAATGTGAATGAATCTACTTTTTAGCATAAATACCATACAATTCTTTAAAAGGTCGATTTATCGCCTTATACTGGAGAACCCTATTTAAATCTAGTTTTGGTCACTTTAATATGTTCTATTTGACAAAATAAAATTAGTTTCTATATTTGGTAAATATGAATTTACTTTGGGTAAAATTTTGGCATTTTTCTGATAAAATTCAATTTTTAATAAACAGTGAAAAATATTGTATTTTAATTCAAAACTACATTTTAATCTAATTTATTTTTATGGTAATATTATCTTTTTAATTGGTTTTAAAGTATAATTAGATTATATTTTTACCATTTAATCTAATATTGTTCATTGGAAGTAATTTCACTTTGAAATTGGACATAAATAATTGTCAATCTTTTGATAGTTATTATTTCTTAAAACAATGATTTTTATATTGAGAACATGAATTAATTTTAAATTAATTAATGAAACTTTTATGATTTGAATTTGGTAAAATTGACATCATATTTGATTTTGGAATATAAAATATATCTTAGGTTGAATTATTGGCATTATTCTGAAAACCATAAATTTTTTATTAATAGTGAAAACACTAAGTAGTAGTTAAAAAACTGACTACTTCATTTATATAATATTTTACATATTCGGTGAATTGAATTTAGAAAATAAAACATAAATTTTTGTTATTAATATGTAAAATTTGGTTTAAAAATATTATTTTTTTGGGTGAAAAGATACTTTTGACATTAATTTACCACTCTTAAAGGTAAATATGGTAATTCAAGGTAAAAATTATATTATACTAAAATAAAATTACCTTAACACTTGTCATATCCTTTTTGGATGAGTAATTTCTGATCAATACAGTCCTTTGGTGAGATTTTTGGCCATTGAAATCCATTTGGGTAAGATAATGACAATAATAACGTTTTATTTAATGTAAAAATAAAAATATCAAAAACATGTATTGTTTTTTCTAAAACAATTTTAATGTGGGGTTATATAATTGATATATTACACTATAAATATTCATTATAAATCTAAAAATATTTCCTAAAACATGGTATTTGTTTTAAAATTTTTCAGCATAAACTAAATAAAATTATTTATGACACATTAGTGATGCGGTTTTCATCTCATTAATGAACAATTAAAATAAATAAGATTAAAACATTAAAACATTATCCCAAACCTGTCCAATTAATGTTTGATGAATTTATTTCTAAAAATTGACATCTTATGTCAGAATTTAATATTTTTTGTACCTTTATAAATCAATAAAAATTATATAATAAAATAATATTTTCAAACTTTCCTAAAGAGCCCCTCCTCGCCTTATTAAAAGCCCTCACCTCTAGCCCATTAATCACACCTCTCTAGCCCCGCGACTCATCCAAACACAACCCAAATAAAATTCCGAGACACCAATATTCAACCTATAAGCCTTACATTAGGGTTAATCAACTTCTATAAATACTTTTGTTTGAAACCAATGGTAGTTACCCGAGTTAAAGGTAACGCCTTCTCTAAAGTTCTTTTCATTTATTTTACTTCAACTACCCCATAAACTATTTTTATTAATTTATTTTATAAAAAATACAATATCCTCAATATAATAGGTTGTTTGTATGATATGAAATATAAGTACACTAATACACACCTTCGTCTAATAGGTAAAGAACATACTGTTTCTGTGGACGGTGAACTATTGCCTTACGAAATGATGATTGTTCAATCCTCTCCTACCACCTCTTATGGTAGGCATTAAGATGGAACTATATTTATATGTGATATATATTATATTTATATTGTCTCTATACTCATGTATTTTTTATTTATAGAAAAACCTTATGGTTTCCATTTTGGGTAAATACGATAATTTCATTTGAGGAAGTGCGGACTACCGCCCCCTCAAAAGTGATATGACTCATTCATGCCATATGTGTAACATATAAAGGATGGAATTAATGAAATTATATATATGATATTTTACTGTAATTATAATATATCTATGTGTAATTTTTTTTAATTCTATTAAATATTAAATATAATTGAAAGTAGCGTTAATGCATACGAACAGCTTACCGTCTCCATGAACTGTGCATCTCAATACTTACCCCCAAATGTTATATAATATTATAAATACATAAATATACTAGATATATATTATATATATGATATGTAAATCATGAATATCATTTTGTATAAAATGGACATTTTATCACATGGACAACTTCTAATTTTAAGAAGTTCATTTTTGACTCTAGTACCAAATATCAAAAAAACAACCATTATTTACATAAATGTTAACATAATATTTACAAAATAGTAATAAATGATATAAAAGGAATAATAAACTTTAAAAAGGTAATTAATAAATTATAAATTGACTTTAGTTTATTATTCTGGAGATTAAAGGACGAACAGGTCATGTCGGACACTAAGTAAGAAACTTCGTCTCAATATCCTATCATTGTGGCATATTTTGTTTTATACACTACATTCTTTTATATGGTGTATAAACACATTTTAATTTTCTTTTCTTTCAAATTGAATCTTTTTTGTACGTAGTGTTTTACTAAATGACAAAAAATATGAATGTTTCTTTTTCACATATGTGTTGACAAAGACCTTTCCGCCGCCGTGAGAGTTATTTGATATTTGGCTTCCTTAACAAGACACAATATTTTTTAGAACGGAAATAAATACCATATAATCTTTTACATATTTTTTTTTGAAAATGGTTTAGATAATGCATTTGATATATCAATATATTAAAATTATGTGGAAATTTTATCTTTATTTTGTATTTGTTTTTTGTGATATCAATATGTTATCGTTCATGGACATATTTTATGTATACAATGGTTCCTTTATAATCCTAGGGAGGGTGAGACTGAGATACCTCTACAATGAATTGGGTAATGTGACAAAGGTAAATGTGAATGTTTCTCCTAAGAGATTTAGGTAATATTCTGTGATGGGTATTCCAAATGTAACTCCTTACATAGCTGTGAAAGTTACAACATATGTATGTTATAAATGCCACAAGTTACCTTCATGATTTTTATTTTTCAAGTGTTATTCATAAATATAATGAATTCACGAGGTATACAAAAAGGCTTATGTTTTGATGGAATAGTGTTTTGTTTATTTATTTTATAACCCCTACTGTGTTTTTTATGCTCATTCGAAGTTTTGAAATGTTTTTCAGAAGACTTAATTATGAATAGGGCCAAGGATGAGATCAAGGAAAAGTCATGCTGTCTAAAACATGGAACTAGACATGACTCTCTTTTTCAAGTGTTTTTATTTTATTAAAAAATGGAAACTGATTACAAGTTTCTACTCTGTAATTTTTGAGGTGTAATGTAATTTTTATGGACTAATTATATTAAACACTAAACCTAAAAAGATACTCAATGTGAATTATCCATTTAATTATAGGTTATGTAATGTTTTAAGGATGGGTCCTTATAGTTGGTATCAGAGTTCAGTTTAGACAACTTTAGGAGTTAGAATATTTTTAAATTAATGTATATAAAATAAATTTTTGGTAATATTTAAATGATATAAAATTTATAGATTTCGATGTTGATTTTCATAAGATATTTTTGTGTTCAAAATGGTTTTCTACAGAGGAAAAATGGAAGCTATGATGGGGAGACATCAGGAAGAAGGCAACCTTCCAAATCAGATACCTGAGATGGTCAGAATCAAAACTGAATAGTTTTTTTTGCAGTGATTGCATAGTTGACTAATGATATAAATAGTAGTGGAATCCATGAATGATATCATCCAAATAAACAATAGAGGATCATCTAAGTAGTAGATAATTTCATGAGGCAACCTTCCCCATCATTCAGTGGATCACCTGACATAATGCTAGAAGAAGGATGAATTAAAGCACTAGAGAATATTTTTGATGTCATGGGGTGTTTAGAACATAAAAAGGATAGTCGTTCTATTGATCTTTTTGAAGGTGAATCCAATCAGTGGTGGTCGATGGTGAAAAATATAAGGGATCGTGAGGATATTGATTCTCTTTATTGGTATGAATTCGAAGTTATGTTTCCTGAGAAATATTTTCCTAAGGTGGTTCATCATAGTATATAAACACATTTCCTATAATTGAGGCAGGAGGATGACTATGTGGCAGCTTATAATGAAAAATTCACTTGAATGGAAAGGTATAACTCAAATTTCATATGATATTTTGATAGTAAAATCAACAATTTTTACTGAGTATTTAATCCAAAGTATTGAAGGGATTTTTCTTCTCATGAGTTAAAAAGTTATGAACAACTTGTTCAATGTGCGGAGAAGGTGGAAATGGGGTTTTCTGATGATCATGTGTTCTTTGAAAGACAACATAATAAGAGGTTGAGGTGGCAAAAGAAAGGGTTGAACTCTTTAAATAAGTCCGATGGTAAGAAACATAAGTTTACTGTTTTTGAAAATTGTGGTACAAATAATGATGGGGAATGTCATTTGAATTCTAGTAAGTGCTACCTATGTGGTAAAATGGGAAATAAGGCTCATAATTTCATTGAAAAAGATCAGTTTAATGGCAAGAAAAAATCTGATTTACAATCAGTAAAACGTTTTAAGTGCAATGAAATGGGTCATTATGAAAATGAGGGTTCAATGAAGAACTAAAATGAGGGAAAGAAACCATAATAGAATTATAATGGGGTGGTGAAATCCTTTGAATGTACTTCTTAAGTTGTTGGACCATCAAATGATGTAGTTTCAGGTACACTATTTGTTTGTTCAGATTATTCCAATGTGTTTTTTGATTCAGGGTATACTCATTTGTTAATTTATTAGAAGTTTTCTAGTAAATTTGGAATTCCATATCAAGATAAAAATCCTGAACTTATGGTAAAAACACCTGGGAAAATGTTGAGACAAAAAAAATTATATGAGCCTTCATGTCCTTGTCTACGGATAGAATCTACCGGAAAACCATATTGTTTTTCCTCTAGTAGAGGTTGATGATATTTTTGGTATGGATTGGATTTTTGTTTATCATTCTAAGGTTTATTGAAAAGATAAAGAGTTTTCTTTTCAGAAAAAATTTCATTTTATGTAGAAGAATTAAACCGTAATTTTGATAACATATCATGAAGCTAAGAAACAAGTAAAATATGGAAATGAATGTTACCTTAGACATATTGTTGAAAATAAATGAACTCTTCCAATTAATGATGTTCTAGTGGTAAATGATTACCTTGATGTTTTTCTTGGTGATTTTCCTTGTATAATACATGATCAAGAAGTTTCCTTTACTGTTGAATTAGTTCCTAATGCTATGCAAATTTCAAAACCCCCTTATCTAATGGCACAAAAAAACTTGTAGAGTAAAAGAAGAAATTTGAGGATTTATTAGATAACGGTTTCATTCGTTCTATCAAATCACCATTGAGTTTCTCTTATATTCTTTGTTAAAAATAAAGATGGTTCAATGATACTTTGCATTGATTATAGAGAATTGAATGACATCACTGTTAAGAACAAGTATCCTTTTCCTCATATCGATGATTTTTTTGATTAGCTCTAGGTATCTTAGTATTATTTCAAAAATTGATTTGAATTCAGGGTACCATCAGTTGAAAGTAAAGGAAGTAGAGTTTTCTAAGATCACTTTTCATACTATATATGGACATTATAAATTTTTATTTAAGCCTTTTGGATTAACCAATGAACCTATTGTATCGAGGGATCTAATGAATAGAATTTTCGAAGAGTTCTTGGATAAGTTTATGGTTCTGTTCATTAATGTTATTTTTGTTTATTAAAAATTAACGAGGAACATGAAATTTATTTAAGGGTTAACCTACACACATTAAAAGAATATAAAATGTATGAGAAATTCTACAGGTGTGAGTTTTGGTTAAAAAATTATCATTCCTTGGTAACATTGTTTCAAAAAATGGCATACCTTTTGATCCTTCTAAAACAAAATTTATTGAACAATGTCCAAGACCCAAAAATAAAACGGGGATCCATAGTTTTCTTGATATAGCAGGTTATTACCAGAGGTTTGTTGAGAAGTTTTCACGGTTATCTAGTCCTATGACTATGTTAACTTGAAAAGGTGTTTAGATCATCTGAAAAAATGAATGTAATGAATTTTTTAGGAATTGAAAATGGATTGGTGAATGATCTTATTTTGGATTTACCTTCCGAAAATAGTGAGTTAGTTATCTATAGTGATTATTTTTTGAAAGGACATAGTTGTTTCCTTATGAAGAATGAACATGTAATATCTTATGCTTCATATCAGTTGAAACCTCATGAGTTAAATTTTCATACATATGATTTTGAATTAGATGCTGTTGTTTTTTCTTAAAAAATTTGGGGGCATCATTTGTATGCAGTAAGGTGTGAAATATATACTAATCAGAAATGTTTTAAGTATATATTCAATCAGAAAAAATTTAACATGAGATAGAGGATATGGATGGAATTAATCGTGGATTATGATTGCACAATTCATTACCATCCTGGAAATGTAAATAAATTGGACGATCCATTGAGCCGAAAATGTAATGATTAATTAAAAATTCTATGATTGGAATGATATCCTTTGGTTTTTCATTTGATTAAATTTGGCATAGATGTTTTTGGTGTAGGAAATTGATTTTTATGTTGTAGGTGTGAGTGAAATCATCTCTATCAGACATAATTATGCAAGCGAAGAAGGAAGACAATGAGTTGTAGATGAATATAGAGTTGGTTCAGAAGGGTAAGTTTCCTAATTTTGACCACGATAATGATTGTGTTTAGAGGTTTGGGAAGATATTATGTGTGCCTTGTGTATCAAAGTTGAAGAATAAATTGTTTTGTGAAGCTTATTGTTCTACAATTTTAGTTCTTTCTAGTAGTACATTGATGTACAAAGCTCATTAAGAGTATTACTGGTGGGATGTAATGAAAATAGATATTCCTCCCCTTATTGTAATTTGTTTGACTTGTCAGCAGGTTAAAGCAGAGCGATAGTTACCGAAAGGGATGCTTCAGTCTTTACCAGTGCCACAATGGAAATGGAAAAATATATCCATGGACTTAATTATGGGATTAAAAAAGATATCTCAAGGTATTAATTCAATATAGGTTGTTGTTGATCGATTGACTAAATCTGCTAATTTCCTTCCAATTCAAGATTATTTCTCTCTAGACCAACTTTCTCAGTTGTTTCATAAAGAGATAGTTAGGTTGCATGGTGTTCCCCTCTCAATGTTATATGATTTTATCCTAGGTTTACATATAACATTTGGAAAGGCCGTCAAAAGCCATTAGGTACTAAATAAATTTTAGTATAACTTTTCATCAATAATTAGATGGGATCTCAGAAAAAACAATTCAGGCCTTGAAGGATATTCTATGTGTTTTTTCAATGGATTAATAGTGAATTTGGGACCAACATATTTCTTTGGTTGAATTTTTTTATAATAACATTTTTCATTCTAGTATATATATGCCTCCATTTGAGGAATTATATTATATGAAGTTTTTAACTCTAGCCTTTTGGGATGACGTTTGTGAAAGGAAGTTTATTTGACCAAGTTTATTAGAAGAGATAGAAGAAAGAGTTTAGTTGATTTAGAAGAACGTGATAATAGCTCAGAGTAGGAAGAAATGCTATCCGGATAACCATTGGAAGTATCTCTATTTTGAGGTATGTGATCATTTTTTTCTCAAAGTTTCTACATTAAAAAGTGTGATGCGTTTTACTAAGAAGAAAAAAGGTTGAGTCTGATGTTCATTGGACCTTTTGAAATTATGAAGAAAGAGGGACCAATTTCCTATAGAGTGGATTTACCTCCATGTTTATACCAGGTTCACAATTTTTTTCTTATTTCAATGTTGAGAATGTACAATTCGGATCCATCTGATGTTTTGAGCCCAGAGGTAGTTCAGTTGGAAGAGAATCTCTCTTAAAAGGAACAACCAGTCAAAATTATTGACCAAATAGAGAAAGTATTTTGAATTAAGGTAATTAATCAGGTAAAAGTTTGTGGAAAACTCATATGGTAAAATTGGAAACTTGGAAATCTAAATATTCTAGAGGGAAAAATAACCCTAACTATTTGATAAGTGAATAAAAATTTTGAGGACGAAATTTCCAATAGGGGGAAGGATGTAACATCCCATGTAAATAAATAATAATAAACATTCATATTAATTAATATTTTTGAAATAAATATTATTTTTAATTTATAAGTTATTCTATGTTCGATGGCATACCCGATACAGAACAATGGGTTTATCCAAAGTCTAATGTTGCCCACAATGCTGAGTTATATTAAAAATATTTATATAATATTATTTTAACTTCTAGTTAACGTCTAGCCGTTTTATTAGATAGAATGAATAGAACTAACTAAAAAATGATTATACATGTTTGTTAAATGTTTTTACATTTATCTAATAAAATTTAGAGGCTTAAAATGTGAATGAATCTAAATTTAAGCATAAATACTCTAATATTCTTTAAAAGGTTGATTTATTTCCTTTTGATAGAAAACCCTCTCAAAATCTAGTGTTGGTCACTTCAATATTTTATATTTGACAAAATAAAATTATTATTTAGAATTGGGAAATTGAAATTTAATTTGGGTAAATTTTTGGTATTTTTCTTACAAAACTAATATTTTTAATGAATAGTAAAAATACAATATTTTCATTCAAAACTACATTTTAATTTTAATTATTTATATGGTGAGATTATATTTTTAATTGGTTTTAATGTTTAATTAAATTATATTTTTTCCATTTAATCAAATTTTTTTCATTGGAAGTAATTTCAGTTTGAAATTGGATATAAACAAGTGTCAATGATTTGATAGTTATTATTTCATAAAAACATGTTTTTTGTTATGATAATGGAAATTAAATTTATATTAATTAATGACACTTATCTGTTTTGAAATTTTTAAAATAGACATCATTTTTGAAATCAGAATATCAAATATTTCTAAGGCTGAATTTTGTGCATTTTTTTAAAACCTTCAATTTTTGATGAATAGTGAAAACACTTAGTAGTAATTAAAAAACCGACTTCTTCATTTAAATGAAATTTTACCACTTTTGTGAATCAAAATTAAAGAATATTTCATACATGGATGTTATTAGTAATTAAAATGTGGTTCAATAGGATGAAATTAATTTTTGGTGAATAGTAACTTTTGACTTTTATTTACCATGTTTAATGTTAAATTGAGTAAATCAAGGTAAAAATAATATTTTAATAATATAAAATTACCATAACACTTGTCCTAACCATATTGGATTAGTCATGTCTGACCAATACAATCCATGGGTGAGATTTTTGGCTTTTTAAATCTATTTGGGTAAGATAATGACATTAATAACATTTTATTTAATGAAAAAAATAAAAATATCATAAACATGTATTGTTTTTCTAAAACAATTTTAATTTGGGGTAATATAATTGATATATTTGGATATAAATATTAATTATAAATATAAAAATATTTCCTAATTCATGGTATTTATTTATAATTTTTAGACATAATATAAATAAACTTATTTATTTCCAAATAACGATGCGGTTTACCTAATTAATAAATGATTTAAATAAATAAGATTATAAAGATTAAAAAAATATCTAAAACCTATAAAATTCATATTGGATGATTTTATTTTGTACAGGAGTCATTATATCATTGTCTTTAATATGATTTTTGCCTTTTAAAACTTAAAATAATTATATAATAAAATAATATTTTCTAACTTTCCTAAAGAGTCCATCCTACCCCTTATAATAATCCCTCACCTCTAACCCAATAATCACACCATTCAAGCCCCTTGGCTTGTCCAAACTCTACCCAAATAATCTTTCAGGATCCTTATCTTCCACCCAAAATCCTAACCTTAGGAAGAAGGCACTTCAAAAAATCTTTTTAGTTCCAACCAAAGGGAGTTACCCGATTTAAAGTTAACGTCTTCTCTTAAATTATTTTCATTTATTTTACTTCTCCAAACACCTAAACTATTTTTATTCCTTTATTTTATAATAACAATAGAATCTCAAATATTCTAGGTTGTTTTTATGATAGGTATTCCAAATACACTTACACGCACCTCCTTCTAATGGGTAATGAACATACTATTTCTGTGGACGATGAACTACTGCCTCACGAAATGATGATAGTTCAATTTTCTCCTACCTCCTCTTATGGTGTACATTAAGCTGACACTATATTTATATGTTATATATATATATATATAATATTTATATTTTCTATATACTTCTTTATTTTTCATTTATATCATATCGTTTTGGTTTCCATAATCGTTAAATAAGATAATTTCATTTGAAGAAGTGCAGTCTACCGCACCCTCAAAAGTGATTTGACTCGTTTATGGCATACGTGGAACGTATAAAAAATTTAGTTATTAAAATTATAAATATTATATAATACTATAATTATAATATACCTATTTATAATTTTTTTGTTCCATTAAATATGAAATATAAATGAAAGTAGCGTTCATGCGTACGTACAGCTTACCGTCTCCATGAACAATGTATTTCATTTCTTACCTCCAAATGTTATGTACCATTATAAATACATATACATATTGGATATATTTGAAATATATTATATAAAAATCATAAATATAATTCTTGATATAATGGCATTTGTTTCACACGAACAATGTGTAATTATAAGAAGTTTATTTTTGACTCAAGTACCAAATATCGATAAAACAACCATATTTAACATAAATGATTAAATAATGTTTATTACATGGTAATGAGTGATATAAAATGAATAATAAACCTAAAAAATGTTCTTAAGAAAGTCTAAATTATCTTTAGTTCATTATTTAGGAGATTAAATAAAAAACATGTCAAATCAGACATGAGGTAAGGGACTTCGTCTCAATCTCCTTTCATTGATGCATATTTTGTTTTGTACATGACTTTATTTTATAATGGGTATAAGCACCGTTTTATTTTCATTTAATTCAAAGGGAATATTTTTTTCTACATTGCGTTTTACTAAATTACAAAAAAAATGTTTATTTTTAATGTACGCGATGATGATGACCTTTCCGCCACCGCAAACGTTATTTCATATTTGGATTCCTTAAGAAAATGTAATATTTTTTAAAATAAAAACAAATTCCATATACTCTTTTATGTATTTTGGTATTTAAAATGGTTTTGATAATGGAATTTTAATTTAAATATATTTAATTGATGTGTAAATGTTATGTTTCCTTTATATTTGTTTTATTTGTTATGAATTTGTTGTGACTCTTGGGCATTGTTTATGTATACCGTTGGTTCCATGATAATACAACAGTGGGTGATCTCGAGATAACTATCCAATGCATTGGGTAACATGACAGAGGTAATTGTGAATTATTCTCCAAATAAATTTAGGGAATATACTGTGATGATTATTCAAAATGTAACTCCCTACGTAGCTATGAAAGCTACTACGTAAGTATGTTATGTATGCCACAAGTTACCATCATGATTTATGTTTTCTATTTTTTATTCATAAATCATATGATTTCATGAGGTATGTTAAAGAGAGTATGTTTTGACAGACTAATTTTTTCTTTCTTTATTTTATAACCCTCACTAATATTTTTATGCTCATCCCACATTTTGAAATGTTTTTCACAAGACTTAATGATGATCAGGGTAAAGGATATGATCTAGTAAAAGTCATGCTATCTAAAACATGGAACTAGACATGACTCAATTTTAAATAGTTTTTATTTTATGGGAAAAAATTAAACTGAGTAGAAGTGTCTACTTTGTAATTTTTTAGATGTAATCTATTAGTTATGGCCTAATTCTCTAAAACTCTAAACCTAAAAAGATCCTCAATGTGAATTAACCATTAAATTCAAGATTAAGTAATGTTTTAAGGCTAGGTCCTTATACTTTTGATTCATTCTACTAATTTTCTTTGTTAAAATGACATGTTTTGATTGATTTAATTTATTTTTTTCGATATAATAATGTTTTTATGACTTTCATAAAATCCAAATACTAAAGTGTCAAAATTGACATAAATGAGTTTTTAAAACAAATACTAGTTTATTAAATGATATAATATTCCTAAAATATATGGTTAAGCCAAAGGACATAGAGAAGGATATATATATTAATAATGAACCACTTCGGGTTCTCTTGGATTTTTATATTATGTTTATTAACCATTAATTATAATAATACAGGAATACATGGTAAAAGATAAAATATTTAACTGAGAGTTAAATATAAATGATAAGGTTAATATGGTTACATAAACATGTCTAAAACCTATTGGTTGAGAGGTTTTCAACCCAACATCACTTTTTCCTCGAAATAAATTTTTTTAGAGCCATTATAAACTGAATATGATTGTATAATAATTAATATTTCATGATTTCCTAAAGTGACCCTCACCTCTCTTATAATAGGGTACTTCACATTCTATTAATTTCACATCTCCAAATAAATTTGGGTACGCCCATCACTTCCAAAATATCCTAACAACTACCCTCACTTAAACCTATAGGCCTTACTCTTATTAGAAAACGAACCTATGAATCCTTTATGATCAAATCAAAAGGAAGCACATGAAGAAGAGGTAATAATTTCATCACCTCTTTCAAAGTTATTTTCCTCTTCCACTTCCCCTTTCATTTTTGTTTCCATACCCAGATAATAACTATAATATCTTCTACATACTATTATTTTATTATAAATTTGGTACATCCATATTCATTATTCTATACATCATATGAATGAAAAAGTAATCATACGTGAGTATGTACGGATTACCGTCTCCACATCATGGTGTAGTTTGTTATTCAACACTTCTTTATATGGATGTGTATAATAATGAGTATACATGATTTAAATAATAAATATAAATGTTAATGATTATATATATATATGATACACCATCCAATTACATACGAATTTACCATCAATAGAATGATATTCTTTCTCGTGCGTACGTACGAAATACCGTCTCCATGAACGCGATGAGATTCATTCCACATTATAACCATTAGAGAATAACTATCATTTAATGATTAAAAATAATGTTTAAATAAAATAATATCATTCTGGATATTAATGAAATACATCTGATCCATGAAAAACATGACTTATGTAACAAAACATATACTGGAATATGATTCATTTAACTCACGAAATAATGATAGTACTGAAATATTATTAATAAAGAAATATTAATAGATCATATATATGATATCATATTTATGTATTTGGGTTTTCTATAATTTAATAACAATGATTTAACTATTATACAAGAGTTTAACATACCCTCAACCATGTAAAAGAACAAGGTATGGGTTAATTCTACAATTTCTTCATTATCCGAGGTTGTTTATACGTAAGTATATACTAGGACTTCTTTATCATACACATCCGTCTTTCTTAAAAATGTATTTCCAAAGGAATTTACTATTTACTACACTATGGGTTAAATTAATTTATACCATTTCTTTTATTTTTATAAAATGGTTTGAAAGGAATCTTTCCATCACTTTCAAAACAAATTACATTATGAACTTTTTGACGAATTATGGTAAGACTGTTTTTTTAACATATACGACGAGTACAAATATTTTACACCATTATAACACCTTATAATTTTAACTTACAATATTATAATAATATTTTCAAAATAAATGTTTTCTTTTATAATTATGTGACTTTTATATTATTTCATAATAGAAATAGATATTTATCTCAAATAGATTTGATTTCTTCAATGTACAGAAACTTTGATGGATTTTACAATTGTTTGAAGATGATTTATTTTGATACATTTATCCATATTGTATTTACAAATTTTTGTTATGTTTGATTATGGATGTGTTATTTTTATACCATTCATGGTTTATGGTTAATGTATTAACATTTTGTATGGTAGTTTTAATACGAATGTTTATGTTATGTTTCAACATTTTCATATGATGAATGCATTGGACATTGTAAGTGATGGGTGGAGCCCTCTATAGCCCCTCGATGCATCAGTAGGTCTCATAAGACAAACTAGTGTCTTGGAACAAGGCCTTGAAAAATATTATTAGTAGTCTTGGAATGAGGCCTTGAATATGTAATTGGCTATTGATAATACATGTGATTATTAAACTTGTAGAATATCCATGTCAATAAGTAAATTGCATTATTTGATTTTTATTTTCCATCTTATGATGAATTTTATGTTTAAATTTCTTTTGTTTTATTTTTATACATTTCCTTAAATGTTTATTCTTATTTATGATAGTTTCTACTATATTTCTATCCTTAATTAGCATATGAGATCAACCCTTTCTATGTTTTATTTTTCCAAGGATGCGAGAAGTTTATTACTATTAACCTATTGGAATAATACAAGGGATATGAGAGTATTAAAAGGGGATACAATGTTGTTGTTTTTTCATTTAATAATGTAACTTAAAACGTATTTATGTATATATTACTTCTATGTCTACTAAAGAAATTTCCCTTTTTAGAATTGATCTTTTGTGATCATGCCAATGTTTTGTTATAATGAACCGACTCTAGGTAACTTGGGTGAGGGAGTAACATTAGTTAATTTAGATTAATACAATTATTCAATTATAACTTCTCCTCTTTATTTTCATTAATCCAGTTGTACATATTGTTGGTATAGATTATTTAGTATCGAATATTCCATAAGTCTCTTGGATTTCCAATCCATCCGCACTAGTTTCATCTTCGACTAACAATTATATGATCTCTATATGAAATCCTTGAAGTATTTTACTTGATATTTGGAGACAATAGGAATGATATTTTATTTCGAACCCTTCCTTATTTATTTTGGGAAAATAATATTTTAAATCATATATAGTGTTCAATTCTCTGAATTTTACAAATTTCAACATGATACACATATCCTTCCACTTGTATGGGACCATGTATATTTAAAATTATAAATATTTAAAAAAATACCTCATCTTATTCATCAATATACCCTCAGTATAAATATTCTCCTATATCATTTTATACAACATTTTACCTAGGATAAATTCAGATTATGTTTCAGTAAACACAATTTTCAATAATTCTTTGTTCTTAGATATCATCAACAGTGGGTGGATTTTATTTATGAATGGTTCACTTTATGTTTTTAAAATTATAATTTGTTATAAATCACAAAATCCTAAGGGGAAATCATCTTATGTATGATCTTATATGGGTAAATATTATTAAACATCCTTCCCTTAGAAAATTTAAGATCACTCTCGATTTGAATCACCCATAATTTTTTCTAATTCCAAGTTAATCTTTAAGACTAGCTACTCATAAAAATCATAGAATGTAAAATTATAGTGAATTCTATATTCAAGTTACTACCAAGATGATAAAATTAGTTGACTATGTGAATACATGTCTCTTCAATAGTTTAATTCCATAATCAAAGAATATCAAATTTTTTACTAATTTATTCCAATATAATGTCAAAAAATGATTAAAATATCATTTAATTCAAAAATAAAAAATAAAAAATTGTTTTTTGATCAAACACCAGTCCAAAATAACATGACAGACACAAATAAATTTAAAATAAAACATCTCTAATAATCTTTGAATAAAAAATATAAAATACAACATCCACATTATTTATCCTTGATAGAATGCTTTCTATATCCTCATTAAATATTGCATAAAATACATTTTTAATTGAATAGACATAGGATTCCAAAAAAATAACATTACATATGTATGTCATTAAATGAATTAATAATGAAAATTATATTTTGGTGGCACAACATTAATGATTATTGTTTAATAAGGCCATCAAATTAAAGAGTGAACCCTCAGAATTATCCCATGATAAAAGTCCATTTCCACCATTTAGTTGTATAACACATGTTCCATATGAAATGAACACTGATAAAATAACTCTTTTCATTTCATTTAAATTAATCAACATATATATTAATATTTTATGTGGTTTCATGAAATCATGCATTAAGATGCATGCCAACATGAAAGAAGTGGGAGGACACCAGTTAATTTTTTAACGATATTTATTTTCAAGAAATTTCAATTATAATAATATAAATTTCAATAAAGGAATATTTTAACAGATATTTTAATATATCAACAATATATCAATTCATTATTCAAATACTTCTTAATCATTTTTTATGAAATCATATAATTTTTTTAAATATTATATTAATTCTATGATATAATATTTTTTCCATTAATATATGCATTTAATCAAAGATAAACATTTACTATCAACTTTACAGCAAATGAAAATTTTATAATAATTTAATTTGAAATTTTTATGTAATAAATACTTTTGTATTACCATGTTAATTATTCATATATTTTTTAGTAAATATATTACTCATTATGGAACATAGAAATTTGTTACTACGGTAATGATTGATAAATATAAGGAATAGAGTCCTCTATAGTAATTCTCTAATGATCACCATTATTCACATATCAATTAATGTCACAACTCATAATTTTTCAACATTTAAAAAAATTCTAAGAAATATATTATCCCTCATGTTATAATGCGAGTGAGAGGATCTCAAATGAGAAAAGAATATAAGACTGGACTGGTATAATGAATTGTGTCTAAAAACTCTTAATGTACGGTTTATTTTATAATATCATCATTAAATTATTAAAAAATAACTTTTAATAATGTATAATCCCACAACCTGCTATCAAATTTTGTGTTATAATATAATCCATTATAAAAAACAAAATTCACCATATTGCACCATTTCCTACTATTACATTAAAAAAGATAGTCTATAGTAAATTATAGTACACGTTTGAACTATTATCATGCATAAAACATATAATAATAATTATATATTTTATTATATATTTTATGTTTCATATAGTCATCAACATGAATAAACCAGAAATTAAATAAATATTTCCATCCTCTAATCCTTTAACATTCCTTAAAGTTTTCAATATTATTTAATCTCATGAATTTGAAATAAATCCCACCAATTAAAGATTTTTTGATCATAATAATCAACCCCTAAAAATATATAATGTTAATATTATTTATAATAGTATATATTTCCAGAAACTGTTACCAAATAAAATTAATACAAAATTTAATGATTGAATTTATTTATAATCACAAAAAAAAAATCTATATTGTTTTAATATGATAGTAAAACTCAATGTTATAAATAATATGTCATGATCAATGATACTTTATGAATTTTCATTTAAGATCACAAATGTTACCATTTTACCCATTTTATCTGAAGTTGAAAAAATAACAAAAAAATAACAAAAAAATAATAAAAAATAAAAATAGAAAATGTGAATTCTTTTATATTATATCATTATGAAATTTTTTATCATTATCAAATATATACAATCCATATTAATGAAAAATATCCTATGAAACATTAATAATATAATTATAAGTCCCATAAAACTAGAATCTCCAGATAAAAAATTAATTTATTATAATAATTCGCTTTGTTTATAAACCCTTTGTTGTCACACCAACATCTAAAAAATCACAATTAAAAATTCATGCCTCAAAATAAATCCTGCAAATGATTTAATATTAACCCATAAAGATATAATTATAACTCCATATATTTATACTACTAATTTAACATAGATCACATCTGCCTAAATATTTGGATCATCTGAATCTAGTATGTGTAATGTATCATGATATAATTTTCACCATGGGGAGTCATTACAACATTTTCATGTCCAATACATATGTGGAATAAATTTCAATTGATATATCACTTCCCCAAAAAAACCAAATATAACGAATTGACTAATATGAAGTTAAGAAATCATAGTTCCCTTATCAAACATACGTTTCCCTAGATGAGGATGAATAAAAAATATTACAATATAACAAAAAATGAAACTCACGTTTATTCCCAAAATTTGTATATTTATTTTTTATAAGAATTCATAACGATTCACCATGTTTTATACACATTTTTGGCATTCTCAATAGAAAATATTGATTGATAAATGAAGACATATTAATAAAAATACATATTGTTGTGATATAAATTTTCAACCATTTAATATAATAATTTTCCATAACTAATATATGAATTATATCTATTATTATTTGAAAACTGTGAAAATGTAAAATATTAAAAAAATTCACAAAATAATGAATGTCTTAGAGTCCCACAGATGCTTTTTGTAGGTGTATTATTTTGGTTTTTATTAGTTCCAATGTATAAATATAAAAAATGGAACACCCATAACCTAGCTCTCCAAAATATGTTTTTTAATTTAATTTATAATTAATTTAATATAATAACATCCATAATATAAATAATCATATTGATCAAACTTTATTACACTCACTTTATCTTCTAACCATAATAAATGTTAATCAACATCATCCTTTATGTCTGGCTTCCTCTCACCGTCTCATTTAAATACTTTCATCCTATTGAAGAAGGGATTAATGTTTATTG
This sequence comes from Viscum album, assembly GCA_963277665.1. NCBI lineage: Eukaryota > Viridiplantae > Streptophyta > Magnoliopsida > Santalales > Viscaceae > Viscum > Viscum album. Next base: position 833,778,121 of record OY728140.1, read on the forward strand.
ACTTTACACCTTTTTTATGTATTAATGTATACATAATTTCCATTAACATCTTATGGTTACTTAATAATGAAGAAATTTATATCTCATGAATCCAATTATCAACTAGAGTAAGACTAAAAAAATCATTTCATACATTCTAGGAATATATGAAGAATGATGCTTCTATTTACATAATAACATGACTAAAATTCAATTTTAAAAATTTTCGATAACATTTTTAGTATTTTTATTCCACTATGTAATGGATATACCCTAATAGATAAAGGAATATATATTAATAATTATTATTATCACCATGACAAGCGAGGTGTGATTCCCCCTTTCACTTAAAACATTCTAATTTTTTGTATGTGGACAACTGAGATGGGACGATATCCTAAAATATTTATGAAAATTCCTAAAACCTTTGTTATGGAACTATCTTCTTGGGTCAGAGTGAATATTAATTTTATTCTGGAATGGGTTATTATTTGTGAAATTCTTATAATCCATAAATGTATTAAAGGATACTAACTTATACATCATCATGAATATATATACATATATATTAACATAATATGTAAAAGTAATGAATTATGAGAATCAACACAAATATTATACTATTAATGTTACATAAAAATATATATGAACCAATCATATAAGCTCTATATCTCTCTCTCAGCCTTTCCACTAAATGAAGCCTTGATCATTTTTACTTGTAATCATGAAGGGACTATATCTGAGGATATTAGTTCAAAAAATATAAATACCCTTCTATATATAATTGGACCAAATAATTATCATTTACATGACTTTATCAGTGATGAATCACATGGGAGTGATTTATATATTGTGAACATGATTTGGTATCTATTTAAAATACTTGATCACCATATTGTTGAATATGAAAGAAATTATTCTTATATAGCATACCATAACATTTGATATAATTATTTAAGTATAGTTATTAATATGTATACTTTAAAATAAAACACTACATGATAAAAATTAACATAGATATTGTGTTATAGTTAATAATAGGAACATAATTACAATTATTGAAAACAAAAATTAATTTATATTGTAATTCGATATTGAAGACACCAATAAATAAAATATATTTCATTTCTCTATTGGAATCATAATGATAAACCTCAACCCAAGAGATCTTTGTTTTTTGAATGGATCTAACATTTTAATGAAACCATGAGATGAAAAACATGTTCCGTATAAAAAATTTATAGAAATTAAAGTATAACAATTATTAACTAATGTACTCGATGTTTTGTTATTTCATCCATATAGATAACAATTACCATATTATATGGATCATTATACAAAAATTAATAGATTTCATATCCTAATCAATAATATATTACCAGATCCTTCACTTTTTGTTTTTTTGTTGATAAATTTCCATAGGCTTATGATTTTCCATATACTATTTTTCCTTTTTTTCAACATACTCTCTGTAACGAAAAATGGTTTTCTATGGTTCAACTCATTATCTTGATTGAAAATAAATGTCAAACTATCTAGTAAAATCATAATTATATTTATCACATGGGTTTTTACATAATTTTTTATGATGCATGAATCCATGAATTTATAAATGATCAATGTATCTAATAATCAAAACACCATGGGGTCCATCTAGAACATAATCTCATAGCATGAATAAAATGATCCCCTATGATATTTTGTTCTATTTATATGTTTATTTATCCTAATATATATTTTATAAATTAAATAACATATAGTATTAATAAATGTATTCATGATTATTTTAAAACTCTCTATTCATGGAAGAAAGCATGAGGATTTGGAAATCAAATGAATCATCCAATGGTTTGAAGAAGATGTTTTTTCTCCTCCTCAATTGCCTCTTGAGATGGATCAACAGTAAGCATGGAATCCAATATAGAAAACATTTACTAATGGAATAGTATAATTAAAATTTCCATACATAATTACAATAAGTTACCTCTAATATATAGATTATATTTTCTATATATAGTTTCTAGGGAAATTGATGTGGTCAAATGACATACAAATTTTACAAAAAATGAAAATAAATTTTTGTAATTTATAATTATTATGATTCATAACATAATTATCAAATTCAATTAGTTTAACAATATTTTTATCAAATCTCAACAAAAATCACCGTTGTATTTTAAATATATTATCCCTCAGATATTATACTGGGAATGATAAATATTTTCCACCTCAGAACTCATAACTTAATAATTCAAATTACTTTTATTTAGGTGGTCTTAAATTTTAAACTATATTAACTCAGGCTCTATTGATCATATTTTTTGGACTCCATAGTCTAGCAATCCCAAAAATAAATTCCATAAACAATTTCCACCATATTGTATTTATTAGACTATGACTATTACTACTAATATAAAATTGGTTCATTCAAACATTAAACATTTTTTTAATCCATGGGAATTTAGTATTCCCTTGACTATGGATAATAAAATGGATTATGTAACAGACTGTAAAGAACTAGATTTTCCATATATTTTTTTTATTCATATTAAATCATTTAAAAATCGTGAAATCTAAAGGTGCATGAATCCGAGGCTCAAAGTGCCCGAAATGATCTGTTGATGTTTTGTTAAGCTTGAATTAGCGCACATAAGCAGTTTTCCTGAATAATTAAAATAACTCTTGGACATTATCCCATATCAGAAATCTGAGGTTACTGTTTCATTCAAGATGGATGGTTTACCCTAGGCATGACATATGCTTATTCAGCACAGGCCTCTAGAGGGAAAACCTGAAAATGGAATAACCGTAAATAAAATAATTAAACAAAATTATTTTATATTACAAATGATTATCACTCATGAATGATAACTCATATTGAAAATCTAAGATCACCACTGAACTGGTGAGGGTATTTTTTCCATAGATTGATATTAACATTGGAAGGCGTGGTCCACATGTGAAAGTTAGATTTTGGCCGTAAATAAAATAATTAGGTGACAATTATTTTATTGTAAAATCCATATCATCAAACGGTAAACCGGATTGAAATTCTAAGAGTACCATTGTGTTTGTTGGGATGTCTTTCCCTTAGGTAGATCTTAACATCGAGAGGTGTGGGTCGAGGCTGAATGTTAATAATTTCATGAATTTGTTTTAGGTATGTCTAGTAATCACGCGAGTGGCGTTTTCTAACTTTTGAATCGGTGCTTGAATTAAAAATATGAGGGGCCTGTTTAATCCATAGTTCCATGATTTTCTTAAAGGAGTATTCACATTGACTACAATAGTTTGGTAGAAAATGTTATTTTTTAGACTTTTTAATGAATAATATAAATAACTTAGTTAAATTTTATTATTTTTTATTTTCTCCTCCAACGGAAAAGCGGAGTGTAGGACCATCTATGTTTCAATGTCGTTAAACGACTTGTCCCTTCAATATATGTAACAATAAATTTGGGGAATTTGGAAACATTATAATTAATGAGCCTCCATTAATTCCAAAATTCGTTACATACCCTCCCCCTCTCATATTTATATGGATCTTGGGGAGATGTGTCGACACTGCTTCACCAAGCAACAAAGTGAGGAAAAAGTGTCGAGAGGCCAAACCATTGGAGGATGGTGCCATTTCCGACGAGTGGTAATGAGCGACACTCAGACCCAAAACTAAAGACCGATAATCAAGAGATATAGTTGGAGGCTAACTTCGGGGATGACGAACACTGACACACTTTCTCAACTGCATGCATTTCTCCATTGTTCTTGATACATGGGTTTGATCCTTGATTTAATTAAAGTGAATTGCATGAACCCTTTAATCCATTAACATGATAATGATCTAATGCAAAGGGCCTAGGCCTAACAAACCCATACAAAACCCTCCACTACATTGCTACCCATGCACCCTCCGTGAAAGACCTTCGGTGCGGCGGCACCAACCAGCTACGAAGGAGGCGGCATGCGAATGCATGCCACAAGAGGTGGCCGCAACACTAAGCCACTATGGTCATCGAAGCAGCTAGAACCGAGAAACGATAGAGGTGTTTTGGAACGCCATCACGTGCTTCTGGTGAGAAAAGGGTTGTGGCTCATTAGTCGCGGTAGTCGGAGGAGGCGGTTAGCGTGTCAGCCAACCGCGGAAGGGGAGGCGGTGTGACCAGCACACCTCCAGTGAGCAGAGGTCCACGGCCGATGTCACGACAAAGGCAGAAACCGCACCTACCTAGTGGGTTCCATGGTGACCTGGCGACACCAAAATGGATCCACCATTTCTCATAGCTGAATGGCCCCCGGGACCTTCAAGATACTAGGGGGAAACGGTTCCCCTTGCTAGCTCAGGCCGACTGTGGGCCACCCCCTAGCGGGTCGCGCCTCCCATGTTCAGGCCGCCTGCCCATCAATTTGGTGCCCATTTGGTCGAGTCTCCCCCTTCCACGCCTCCCTTTGGAGGATTCCCCATTGCGCACCACCTTCGGGGGCCACCCCCATTCCCGAAGCCCTTTGTTAGCAACCATCTTGCGCGTCGCCCTTTACGGGATGCCTGTTTTGCGGGTTGGGCTGTCCTTTGCGGGCCACCCAGTTACGGGCAAGTCTGACCCTTAGACCAGTTGGAAAAGACCTCCATAGCCTAGCCCAGATCAGGTCAGGCCAAGTCGGTCTGACCGGGTCGGACCGGACCAGAGCCCAACCAGATCCAGAAACACTTAAAGGTCCATATCTTAATAATTTGACGTCCATTTGACAAACCATCTGTGGCATTGGGATCCATTGATCAAGACAATAATTTGGGTATACTCTACATGAGTTTTGGAGATATTTGGTGTTTGGCTAGGTTGGATCGATCCTGAATCAAACAGGGACATTATAACTATAACACTTTATAACTCACAGAACGAGCATCCGATTGACGCACTATATGTCGTGTTAGAACCCATACCACATGACAGTACTTTTCGTTTCTATTTTGTGGAGATTAGGGGAGATCAAGGAAATACCGATATCTCGAGGGTTATATTGTACAGATCTCGAGCACATCGGGTGCATGGAATCTTGTGGATGGCTATAATGTGAAGAAAGAACATTGATCCTATGTGGTTCAACATCTATCAATCCTATGTGGGTGAGATACAATCAGATCCTATTTGGTTCAACACTCAACGTTCTTGTGTGGGTCAGTGCATATCGATCCTGTGTGGGTTAGATCCTGTGTGGGTCAGCGAGGTTTAGTACGGATCAAATCCCATGTGGTTCAGTGCTCAGTGATCCTATGTGGGTCACCGTATATCGATCCTTTGTGGGTCAGATCCTCTATGGGTCAGTTGGGGTTAGTACCTATCGATTTTGTGTGGGTAAGCAGCAATTCTTCTTAACAGAATTAGATGATTTAGCTTATGGATAATCATCTATAATTTTGTACTTAAGTTATACCTGGTGTGAGCTGAGGTTTTAACCTTCACAGAGATAACTTCGTGGTGTTACATGTGTGGTAATTCAACCTTTATGGTGTTACCTTTTTGGTACTTCTACCATTGTGGTGTAACATTTGTGGTGATTATATCTTTTTTGTGTTACCTGTGTTGTACTTCTACCTTTGTGGTGTTATCTTCATGGTCTTATCTATGTGGTACATCTATCTTTGTGGTGTTACCTATGTGGTACTCCTACCTTCATGGTGTTATCTTCATGGTGTTACATGTGTGGTACTTCTACCTTCATGGTGTTATCTTCATGGCGATACCTATGTGTTACTTCAATCTCTATAATGTTACATGTGTGGTACTTCTATCTTCGTTGTGTTATCTGTGTGTTACTTCTACCTTCGTGGTGTTACATTTTTGGTATTCTTCCTTCATGTATGAGATGAGTATGTATTGATTACATAGGTTTATGTATGGGAATATTCCTATGTTGAGTTTATTTCTATTGCCTCTTTCATTGAGATTGTGTTATTTATTTGTGTTATTTCCTTTGTCAAACTCTGGGAGGCTTATGGGGGTCCTGGGGTCCCTGCTGAGTATCGTTATACTCACCCCAGCATGGACTTCTCCCACACCTTGTTGTGTCTTGTGTAGATGACATACAACAGTGATCGAGGCCGAGGGATCAAAGACAGGACGGTGCTCTGAGGCAGACCATTTGGTGTGACGTGAAACAAGGAATACTGATTGGGAGTTATACCTACCCATCAGGTAATATCCTCGAAGAATGATCCAAGAGCTATTTTTTACTTTTCAATTATTCTTGTAATTTTTTGTTGGGCTTCTATTCCAGCCCCTTTACTTTCAGCACAATTTTACTACAGTAGTTTAATTCATGGTTTCTACTTTTTGTGTTCATAGACAGTGTATCTATACTGGTTAAAAAGGAAATTACATCCCATTTTGGGGATAAGAATTTCCAGATCTATTCTCCATCCCCTAGTCTATAGATGGAGAGATTGGGGTAATCACGGCATGGGGCCTGAGGTATGGGTCGTGACATAGTGGTATCAGAGGAGTCGGTTCTACTGAAAAAATAGAACTCAGATATTTTCTATGTGGAAGTAATGTTAAGTGTTATGAGTGAGGTTTTTGTTTTGGGTAATCTAGTGTTTGTGAAGTGGATGACGTTCCATACACAAGGACCCTAAATTCTGATTTTCCAAATTGGTGCACGAAAAAACTGATTGTGTGTGTTTTTTAAAATGATTTTCCTTGGTTTCGTTGCAGTATGCTCACCACGTATAACTTAATGACCATGGTGAATCTATTCCTTATATGGATGTCGCCACATAGACAACCATCTAGGATTCCTGAGAGAGTACACGATGAAGGCCCACTGAGCGATAAGGCCTTGGTGTAGGGCACTCTTACGATGATAGCACCTTCGTGTGGCGTACCAGCTATATCACTGCCCGTTGGTCAGCAGTTACAACCAGAGGTATCGGTAGAGGATAAATGTATGATTAGCACCTTAAATTTTTTTAGCATCAGATACCCCTCTTGTTTTGAGGTGGGCTCGACTGACAGGTTTCTAAGGACAGGCTTGAGGAGGTGGCTGAGTTTCCATCTAGCCATGGAACTATTCAATTAGATGGCAGTCCCTGTAGGGAGCCTTCTATGTGGCTTTGTAGGAAGATGAAAGGGTTTAGATTACCATGATCTTATGAAGAGGTCACTTTTTCTATGGACAAGAATGATAACCTTCCTCAGAGAAGGGGTATATTTCCATAAGGAGATAATGGATGTGTTTTCCATAGAGATTCTACAGCTTCAACAGGACAACATGTCTGTAGATGAGTATTCATCAAGGTATACAGACCATCCCATGTACTCGATGAATAAAATATGGTTAGTGACTCAGGGATTGGACCTCCAAGCGAGGGGTGTTTAGGGAAATCCAAGACAGAACTATTTCTATATTCATTCCTAGTTATGTTATGGTGCTAGAGAGAACCTTTGTGGTTGAATGTTCTTTGGCTAAGTGGATGCAGCTAGTGAATGTTAGCAGTGTGAATGTAGGAAACTGATGACATTCTGAGATACTTGGATGTGTAAAATGTATTAGAAAGAGGATGTAATAGGGATAGATGAATTTGTAGGGAAACAGACATGAAAGGGGATCTTGGAGAGCAGCAAGATGTGGTGCACATTTTCACATGTTACAACCACCAACTCAATGTGGTCCCCACTAGGCTCAGGGCGCTGGTGGACAGGAGAAGGGAGTATCTGCATGCAACCAATTAGTGTGACCCAAGGGCTCTAGGATTGATTAGAGGTATGATCTATGTCTACTACTAGCTACCATGTTAAAAGACATATGAACAAATCATTCCTTAATTCTACGAATCTTTTTCAATGCCTAGGGTTTCCAGTTAAACCATTGACTTGGACTTTATATGTGGAGATACCTTTGGGAGGAGACTAGATAATCTCACTTATGCTGAGGGTGTGATATAACCCTTGATGTGAGTGTTTCGGTTAGAATCTTATGGTTGCAATGTCGAGGCCTTATGATGTTATTTTGGGTATGGAAGAGACATCCAGAGTTTGTACTCAGATTGAATATATTTGGAACAAAGTTTGTGGTTTATCTACAACTTCGGAATGGGTTTTCATGGTTGCAAAAATTCGAAACCTAGACAGTATAGGATATACTCATGCACATGATGTTGGGAAAAAATCCCTCAAGGTATCATTGAAGCATTTTTGTGGTGATTGTGTTTGTTGACAGAGTGGACATCTGAGTAGTGATTGTTGACAAAGAAAAAAAATGACATGCAAATTTGTTGACAAAGAGGATTTCATGGTGGAATGTCGAGTTCAAGAGCTGAGGTCAACGATCCATGTTTGATTCAAGAACGTCGATAAAAGGAATGGATGATCTGGAGGTGGTACAAAAGAACAGATACAAGGTGGCACCGTTTTCCAGTGTTTGCCAAATATTTGGGCCTGAAAATCGGCAAATGAAGAAAAGTGTTTTTGGCAAAGGGACTTGTGTGCCGCAGACTTAGAGTACAGGAAACTTGCGCGCCATATGTTTTTTCAAGATCAGAAGATCAAAATATGGCAAAGGAAATAGGTTCGCGCAAGTTTGGGAGTTGGTCGCGCAAGTGTCTAAAAGGAGAGAAGACTTGTGCGCCGAGACTGGGTCGCGCAGGTGACTTGCGGGCCGTCGCGAAGGGTGGTCAATTTGCCTATAAATACTGGACCACCCCCTCTTCATTCTCAACGGAGTTCAACACTTTGAGAAATCAGAGCTCCCATCGCACAGGTGTGGTGGTTGCGCAAGTGGTGAGTGTGGGTCGTGCAGGTGAAGTTGTGAGCCAGTGGTTGAAGTTGTGCGCCAGTGTTAGAAGTTGTGTGTCGGTTGGCAGTTGCACGCCAATATTGGTTTGGGCGTAAAAGGAAGAGAGTCGCACAAGTTTGGAGTTGAGGAAGCTTGTGTCACGCAAGTGTCAGAGGAGGACTTGCGCGCCCGTTGTGACTTGCGCGCCGATACTTGCGCATCGAGGTAGACTTGCTCGCCATGTAAGGTTTGTTCCAGCAGTCTTTTTTGGACTGAGTGGAAGCTGGATGTTTGCCCGATACCTTCGGTGAAAAGAGATATTCATCTTCGAGTGAAGGTTGTACTTCAACAAAGCATCTACACAAAGAGAAAGATGAATTCATTGATGCAAATGAAGAGACCTACAGGTCTATAAACTGTGAGTGGATTCCTTCTAAGAGAAGTGAGCTTAGGAAGAGGAAGAAGGTGATCCTCTCCACCGGCAGTGATCCAGAGAGAGAGAGATAGGGAGTGACCCTTGGGAAAGCAGTGAGCTGACCCTAAATTTGTAAAGGCGGTGAGCCTGGGTATAGAAGTGATCTAGCCCGAAAATTGTAATCCACATCTAGTGAAGATTAGTGGAATTTGGTATGACCAGAAACCTGTCGGCATATGCTCCTTGGACGTAGCCCTTAGCGGTGAACCAAGTAAAATTGTTGTGTCCTGCACATTCTTTACTTTATGTTTATAATGTGTAGCAGGAAAGAGAGTGAAGAGTGTTTTTCTTAACAGCGAAACAAGATCAGAACGGGCATTAATTTTTAATTAGTCATACCCTGATTCACCCCCCCCCCCCTCTCAGGGTATTCATCCTAGTGGACCTAACACATGAGGATGCAACCGATCACTCTTAAGTCATCCAACCTTACCCTTGTGGAAATAAGAGTTTGGTGTTTTCAGTTCCCAACAAGAGTGACAGAGTGTAGGAACATCTTTTGAAAAGATTTTTCTAGGATTACCTCCTCGAAGGGAGAGGTACTTCTACATTAGATGGGTACTACCAGAGTTTTGAACCAAACTTCTCTAGGGTAGCGGCATTCTTGACAGTTTTGATGAAGAAGGGGGAGCCTTCACTGTGGACGGAGAAGTGTCATTAGAGCTTTCAAAAGATGAAACATCGACAATGGCTGGAGGTCATCCGGTACTATGACCATGAGATAGTCTATAATCATGGGAAGGGTAAAGTGGTATTAGACACACTCAGTAGGAGGTATGGTCTACAAGTGCTGAGTGAGGCATCAGAGCAGATAGTCGCATTGTGTATATCCATCGTTGATAAAGATGGAGCAGCTTACCTCCATTCTTTGACTGCCACTCCCCCAATTCATCATCTAACTGGGGAGGCATATCATGGGACATTGACTGTGAAGCCCGATGTGCTCAGATATCCTCAGGATAGTCTCTTGAAAGATTTTATGAAGGTGGGGAGCATGTCATCATCTTAAGAGGATGCACCATGGTGACAGTGATACTTTGAGAGGAGGTGTCGAGAGAGATCCATACATCCCCTTTAATGGTACATCCTAGAGTGCCAAAGATGTACCAGGACCTCCAACGTCAGTACTAGGTGCCAAGGATGAAGGAAGAAGTGGTAGAGTTTGTATCACGATGACTAACTTCTCAGCAAGTGAAAAATGAAAATAGATGGAAATATTATTATGGTGACAGGAGGCGGAGACCTTTGGAGTTTGAGGAGAGAGACCATGTCATCATGTGGGTCCCACATCGATGAGTTTTAAGATGATTTGGGTGAGGCAAAAAGTTATCACCAAGGTTTATTGGACAATTTATGATACTTCCGAGGATTGGAAGTGTGGGATACCGCTTGGAACATCCACCGTAGTTAGAGAGGGTGCACGATGTCTTCTATATATCCCAATTGAGGAGATACATGCTTGAATCATTTTAGATCATCAACCATAGTGATCTAGACATTGATGATGTGGCGAGGTGTATGGAGGTTCAGTAGATATTGAGGATCGATTGGATTAGGTCCTTAATGGGCATTCGATACCTTTGCTGCGCATTGACTAGCTGCACGAAAACCTCTAGAAGAGAACATAGAAGAAGGAGCCTCATCTTCGTGATCAGTACCGCCATTCATTTCCTTAGTCTATATTATGGATTTTGGGGATGTAAATACCTAAGGTGGGGGAGAATGTAATGACATAGATTTTCCATTCCATTTTTTAATTATAATGAATTATTTCGAGATTGTGAATTCTCACGGCATATGATCATGAGGCCCGTAGTGCCTGAAATTATATGTTGAAGTTTTGTTATGCTTTAATTAGCACATGTAATCATTTTTCCAGAAAACATGGAATAACTCTTGAATGGTTTCTTGGATCAGAATTTCTAGAGTATCGTTGTGTTTATAATGGAAGGATAATCCTACGCGAGACATAAGTTTAGTCGGTATAGGTCTCTACTTAGAAGAAATGAAAATGGAATAACCATAAATAAAATAAATGAATAAAATTTAATTATTTTTAAAATTATTATAGCTCATAAATGGTAAATTAGATTGAAAATATGAGACCACCACTGAACTCGTGAGGGTATGTTTTTCTTAGATTGATAGTAACATTGGCTGGTGTGGGACACCAGTGAATGTCAGTTTTTGGACATAAATAATATAATTAAGTGAAAATTATTTTACTGAAAAATCTATAACTTCTAAAAAGTAACCCGGATTGAAAATCCAAGAGTACTGTTGAGTTCATTGGGAAGTGTTTCCATTAGAAAAAGCATAACCTCAACCGACATGGGTCGAGGGTGACTCTTAATAATTTTCTAATATTTTTTATGTATGTTTAGTAAACACGTGAGATAAGTTTTCTTACTTTTGAACCAGTTCTCAGAATAAAAATCTGAGGTCACCATTGAATATACATCACCGAGATTCACTTAATGGAGGCTTCACACTGACAATAGTAGGTCTGGAGAAAAAGTTACTTTTTGAGACTTTTTAAAGTATACAAAAAATAACTCAGTTAATTTTTTTTATTTTATTCTTCTCCTCCAATGGACAGGAAGAGTGTGGAACCAAAGATGTGTCATGTCATTAAACGAAAAGAGACTGGAAAATAAATAACTACATTATTGGAGAATTCGGAAGATTCCTACTAATGAGACCCCATTAATTTCAACATTGTTACTTACCCTCCCCCTCTCCAATTTATATGGAGCATTGTGAGAGGAGTTCAAAATGCTTCCCAAAGCAACAAAGTGCTGATAAAGTGCCGAGATGCAAACCCTTGGAGGACAAAGCGGGTTCTGGTGAGCGGTGATGAGCAACACTGAAACCCGAACCAAAGAGCGATGACCAAGAGATGTCGTTTGAGGCTAGGTACGGGGATAGAAAACAACGACGGACTCCCTCAACTACGAGTGTCTATCCATCATTCATGAGGCAGGGGTTTGATCGTTGTTCTAATTCATGTGATTTTCATGAAAAAATTAATCATCCCTCATTATTATGAGCTAACAAAGAGGGAAAGTGCCTAACAAACCTGGCCCAAACCCTTTACTACTATGCTACCCTTATGACCTTCGTGGATGTTCACCAACCCGGAGACGCCAACCGGCTATGATGAAGGTGGAGCGCTGATGTACACTGTATGAGTAGGCTATGACACTAGGCTACGATGGTCATCAGAGTAGCCAACACCAGCCAACCGCAGTGTAGGTTCATTGCATCGTCGCGTATCGCCAATGAGAAATGGGCCACGGCTTGTCAGCCATGTTGGTAAGAGGAGGTAGATGACACATCAACCTTCAGAAGAAGTGGGGAGGTACGACCATGTCACTGCTGATGAGCAAGAAGGTGCACGACCAGTGCACCTCCGGTGAGTTGAGGGTCGCAGCCGAAGCTGTGACGGAGGCAAAACCCAGGCGTTCCCAGTGGGTTTGTCGATGGCCAGACATCCCCCACATGGAAATGTTGTTTATAAAAGATGAATGGCCTCCAGGATGTTCTGGATACTGGGGGTAAATGCTCCCCTCTTTCCATCACATGCGGACTACAGGCCACCCCCTTGCGGGCCGCACCTCACGCGGCTAGGCCACATGCCCAACGGGATGCCTTCCAAGCGGGATGCCTTCCCTGTGGGTCAATCCCACCATGGCCCAGCCTAGACCGAGTCAGGCGAGGTCGGGTTGGTCTGACCGGGTTAGACTGGAACCGTGCCCAAGCAGACCCATAAACACATAAAGAGCCATATCTTAAGAAACAAATGTCTGTTTGATGAACCATTTGTAGTGTTGAGATCATCGAATTGAGATGATCGTTTGGGTGTAAGCCACATGAGTTTTAGAAATAGTTAGAGTTTGGATGGGTTGGATCGAATCCAAGTCCAACCTGATCCTCTGAACTAAAACACATGTAACTCACAGACCGAGCATCTGATTGACGCACCATCTATCTCGTTGGAACCCCTGTGACATGTTGATCCATTGGGTTATTTCTTTGTGGAGATTAGTGGTAGTTGAGGTATGATTGATATCTCAAGGGGAATATTCGATAGATCATGAGCATAGCCGGTGCAAAGAATATAGTGGAAGGCTATAACGTGAAGAAAGAACATCGATCTTGTGTGGGTCAACATCTATCAATCTTGTGTAGGTCATCTACTATCAGATTATTTGTGGTTCAACGCTCAATGATCTTTTGTGGGTCAGCACATATCGATCTTGTTGAGGTCTGATCCTATGTGGGTCTGTGGTGGTTAATACTTATCAGATCCTGTGTGGGTCATCGCTTAGAGATCCCGTATGAGTTGGTGCATACCGATCCTATGTGGGTCAGATCCAATGTGGGTCAATGGGGGGGGGGGGGGGTAGTGCCTATCGATCTATTGTGGGTCAACAGTAGTTCTTCTTAACAGAATAAGATGATTTAAAATACAAATAATCATTTGTAATTGTGTACTTATGTAACAACCTGTACTTTTTAATAATATCTGTCCCCTAAATTTGTGTGTTATTTTATTTTATACTCAACAAAACTATATAATTTAATTAATGTAGTGATTATATTTAAATGAAACTATTGAAATTCAACTGATATATGGCCATTAGTCAATATGAACGTTTCAAAATAAATTCTTAACGATACAATTATTGTTTAAAAATTCAAATGATCTCGATTAATTAATTCCGAAAGAAGAGTCGATGGAATCATCCAATAGACTCCGGCTAAATAAATCCCTTCGGTCGAAGCTTGGGAAGGAGGTAGCATCACTGGGCTTTTCTCTTGACCAAGTCCATGCCAACGTATAATATGTGAAGGTTGAATAGAATCACCTATGAGAGATGTTCAAGCTGATAGAAATCACCACTCGGGCAATGTTTTCTGATCCACCACAAGATTCTATCACCACAACACACCTTACAACTAGGTCCTATGCTTGTGTTATAATGGGCTATATAACGAGACCTTAACTACTTTGTGTAATCCTTTTATATAAATAAATTTTTATTTCTTATTATGGAAAAGTTTTTGAATTTCAAATATCAGGATAAATATAGGATGTATATTATTGATGAATTTATTAAAAAGGGGTATTTTAAAAATATTTTTTTCTTTAACTAATTAGTAATGTGAATTGATTTTTAAATAATGGTCTTATACAGTTATGTTAAGTAATAAATTTAGAATCTAATAAGATCAACATAATATTTAGTGAATAGTAAAGTATGAATAGTAAAATATTCTTACGAATAGTAATGAATAGTAATGAATAGAATATCGACCAAAAAGATAGAAACTTCACCGATGAATGTATAATTACATTTTAGACATCTTAAAACTGAACAAACGACCACAGTTTATGTTTAGGTATTTTTTATGTCATAAATATTATATATACAATTTTTTAATTTATTTAATAATTTAAAAAGAAAATATGTTTTCATAAAATGTATTCATAAAATGTTACTTAATTGTATTATGGTTATATGATAATATTATGATACCATGATTACTTCTTTAAGGTGTTACAAAATGAGTTATAGTTTTAATGTCGTATTTTTGGAATAAATAAAGATTTTATTTATTAAATAAATTAAAAGTAATTAGTAATTAATTTTTATAAAATGGAGTTTATCTTTGAATTTAGAGCATCAATATTAGGTTAGAGTGAAATTTTTGGATTTTTCTGAAACAATTGAATTTTCAGTGAATAGTAAATATAAAGTTTCGAGTTTCAGGTGTTTAATGACATCATTAATGATTTAATAATGATGAAAGATTTTTGGTAGGCTTATTAGTAATGATATATTCTATGAGGTGTCCCAAGTGTCCAATACTGTGGGAAAATACCATGGGCAAGCCCTTGGTTTTTCAAATACCACCGATGAGGTGTCGCTTGGAAATTAATAATTTATTCCCTGAATTTTCAAATAAATACCAACCTATTTCCTAATTAATTTCATTCCAAATCCTTCTCAACAATGTTCTAGTCTCTTTACCTCCCAAGGATTCCTCCCAAGGTTTCCTCAAGCCACCCAAGGTCCCAAATGTTAAGCATTCGATGTTACTCTTCAGGGTAAGGGATCATTTCTCCCTCCTCTTTTAAACCATGACTTCCTTTAGGTTATTTCTTATAGTTCAATTTTACTAGGAGGGGGATTGTTATTATATATCTTTAATAGATTCCATTTCATTACCAAATTATTAGGGACCCTTTCTACTCTCATCAAATGATTTTCTGAATCTTTAAGTGACACCATTAGGCTGCCAAATTTCCGTAAATAAATCATGTCTTCTTTTTTCATTCGAGTTTCATTTTCATATGGTATTTCATTAAAATATCCATAAAATTATCTTATTTTTATATTCTGTACCCATATATTATTCTGATTTATTTATGAGTGGTTGAGCCATGTCCCCTCTTTTTTTAATGTTTTCTAAAAAGAAGTTATGTAGCCGTTATGATGCAGAATTTTCATCTTGAAAGTCCACTATCTTTCTCTCAAGAAATTATCTTATGAATACCTAGAACTATTTAATTTTTATGGGTATTAATATATAAAATAAAATGATATATTTGATTCTATAATTGACATATATATATCCCTCACCCCCTTTCCATGGGTTATAAAGGACATAATGTTCTTATTTTTATGGACTTTTAAAACGTCATGATTTTGATGTGAAACCCATATCTTTTTATCTATTTCAGTTATTTATAAAATGTATGATTATGATCTATCTGGATCATGTGAATATAAATATATATAAAGGGTTCACCCGAATATCACTCCAATTCATTGGGAATAGAATGAATTTCTAGAGATAAAATGTTTCACGATACCATAGTAATTTTTATAGATCCCCGGGGATAAAACCTGGTGATATGTTCATTAATGTATAAAAGAAATGTTATATCCACAAATTCACGTTATGATTCCAGTTCTTTTTATTATTATATTTCTATTCATCCATTCCCAATCCCATTATGCCTTTTATCATGTTCTTATTAATACTGCTCAAGATAAATGTCAACTCTTTCACTTGTTTTCCTTAATGAGCCTTATGTTAACCCCTTCCTTTGATGTATGTCTCTAGTTTATGAGATTAAGTAATTTTACATAGTATGAACCTATGATGAAGCCTTACAAGTGGTTTAGAATAATGTATTATTGTGTTTTCAGGTATTATATTCCGGATTTCCATAACAATAGGCTTTAAAGATCCTCAATTTGTGAAATGTAATGAAAAGTTATATAATAAAAAGGCATGACTCCATAGTTGGTATCATTGTATAGTTTAGTTATTTATGGAAATTAGGATCTGAAAAAATTAGGAAGAATCCGATAAAAAAGTTTAAATACAAGAAAAATTTCTGGTATTTTTTTGAGTATTGAGTAAGTGGTTTATCAAACAAATACATCTAAGTATGGATACGAGAAGGTAAGGGCGACTCTAGCATAGAGGTACCTAGGAATGAAAACTCTGAAAAGGAGTTCTGGGATTCTCTCGGGGTATCTTGGTACATGACAACGGGACTTGATTCACTCTTGTATATGACACTCCCGAGGGATATGTTTGGTTAATCACCATCTTTTTATGAATCATTTTGAAGGAATTATAGATAAATTTAATTTCCTAAGCATGATGTTTTATGACATTAAATCATTTATAGTTAAAATATTTGTAAATGAAATAATTTTCTGACTTAGTTTTTATTCTATTATAAAATGGCGGGAAATAGGAGGAACCATGAAAATGGGGACCACAATGGACCTTGCACAGACGACCCTGTGATGGAAGCCGCAATGGAAACATTCATGCGAATGATGAAAAAACTGACTAAATTTATGTGAAATAACTAGAATCAAGCTAAGATATCAATCTCACCACGAAGGGAACGACATTTTGTTTAGTCCTTTATGCATCAAAGAACACCAACCTTCAGTGGATTGACTGACCCATTGATTGTTGAGTAGTGGATCATCTTCATCGAGGAGATCATTTCTATGTTCCGATGTGCATAGAAAGAGAAGGTCACCCTGGTTGTCTATTTCTTAGAAGGAGAATCTGATTAGTGGTGGGAACTAATTAGAAACATAAGGAAAAGAGTGGAGGTTGATGCTATAGAGTGGGTACTGTTCAGATGATTTGGATACAATGATTTTGTTGTTTTCATAATCACAAATAATTTCAATAAATATATTATCATGACATTTAATATCTCTAAGTAAATAAATTATGTCATACATAAAAATATACTTAAATAAGTCAATAACCTAATAATTAATTAATATTTTTACCTGTATATTTTTTACATGTATTTTGGATAACTCTTAGTTTTGTAAAGGTTCTTGAATGACCGATGTTTGACTAACCGAAGTCGACACAACGATGTCGACACACCGAAGTCGACACACTGAAGTTCGACAAACCGAAGATGACACATCAAAGCTCGACACACTAAAGTTTGATAGACCGAGGTTTGAAAGACTCAAAACAACACACCGAAGTTGACACACTGAATTATGACAAACCGAAGATTAACATACCGAAGTTGACACACTGAAGTTGACACACTAAAGTTCATAAACCAAAGATTGAAAAACCGATGATTGATAGACAGATGATTGATAGAAAAAAAACGACACACTGATGTTGACACACAGAAGTTTGAAAAACTGAATATTGACAGACCGAAGTCAACACACCGAAGTTGACAAACCAAATATGGAAAAAACGAAGATTGACAGACCGAAGTTGACACACCGAAGTTGACAGACCGATGCTACCAAAACGAAGACAACCGACCGAAGATGACTAACCGATTGGCATAAATAAATGCTTTGATTTTATTAATTCAAATTTATTTATAATGGTCATATTTAGAAAAATTTATGTTTCTGACATTATTTAATGTTTTATGTAGGACTATCCATAGACAGTATGTGGTACATGCACATGCGAAGAGATTCATACCTAGTTGATCTTGATGTATAAAAGGACATTAATCCGAGCTCAACAAAAATACGCAGAAGTGAGACAAATACACATAGATATACATACACACATACAGATTTAAGAACGTGCAGAAAAATAAACTGTTCTAATACGAATATAAGGGAACAAAACGCTTAAGATTACAAGAAGTTTCAATCATGTAAAATTTTCTGAAGCACACTCTACATCGAGACACTGATGAGCTAAACCGTTTTTACCTGTGGATGATGGAATACAGAAACCACGATACTCTGTTCTGAAGTCAAATTCCATAAGAGGACTCAAATATCAGTTTCTCAACATCTATTGAGTCTAGATCATTACATCATAACACACAGAGAATTCTTAACTCTATTCTCTTTCATAACTCTATAGTGTTTTATCATTACTAATTGGGAATTGAGTATCTTTGTTACACAGACTATCTCCTAAGCATAACTTGAGGATATTAAAATATCATCACTCTCAATCTCTTCTTACACATGTATTCCATGTTGAACTGTGGAAGAGATTCTATGTGATCTATTTATTTGGTTTTTCCACGAATAACTATGGTAGAGGTCAAGTGTGACCTGGAATGCTAAGTGTGATGTTTTGAACCTCGATCCAGGGTGTGGATCAAAAGGTTATTAATATAAACTTATTGGTGGAAGGTGATCACCATGTGGAGGGGACTAAATCTCAGATTGAGACTAAACCTCTTGTTTTATCTACTATGCTGCTTATCTTATTTTTATTATGTGTTAATTATTTTATGAAATAAGATAAAATGAACTTCTATAGTTATTTTAGAATGTGATTACATCTGTTTTGAATCAGTAGGTTTGTTACAAATGTTTTACTAATCCTTAGATTTGGAAAGCTGAGAACTAATAAATCTTTAGAGAACCAAATTGAACCTTAAAGTCTTTTATAAATTAACTACAAAATAACGTTGTGTTTATTTTTATAGGAGGATATTATTTTTTAAAGAATACTTTTAACAAAAAAATTTATAGATACTCAATTCACCCTCCTCTTGAGTCATCTACTCCGACCAAAGTTTGATATTAGGGGAAAATAAAGTTACTGTTTTTCTTTAAATCATGTCTACTGTGATTATAGTTTTGTTTCAATGATCTTAAAATTTCAACTATTTGTAAATTTTTATCTCATTGAAAATCCATTACAACCTTTATCATGGAAAAAAGATTAGATGGAGATGATCCCCACATACCAACATTCTTTTATGGAATAATCTATGCTCAGTGGAAGCCTAAAATGAAAATACAACTAGAATGTATGGGATTTGAAATCTGGACTTCTATTGAATGTAAATATGATATTCTTGAAACTACTAAATACACTTGGGGTAAACCTACAAAGACTACCTATAACAATAATTGTAAATCAATGAATTCTTTATACTGTGCCCAAGGAGATGAGGAGTTTAACCGAATATCTTCTTATAAAACTTATTATGAAATTTGGGATACTCTCTCTGTTTCTCCTGAAGGAACATCTAATGTCAATGAAATGTGATTGAATACTTTTACATTCAAATAAAATTACATTAAAATGATGCTTGATGAACCTATCTCAGTTTTTTATCTTAGGTTCATTGAAATAGTGAATACCATGAGTCTGCTCGGGAGACCAGTGGACAGTAAGGACCAGGTTATGAGGTTTCTTCGATGCCTACCTGGAAAATGGAGAGGAAATTCTGTTTTTATTCGAGAATCATGTGACATAGGAAAGCTACTAGTGAAGGAAAAAATTGTAAAGAATATGATGTATTAAAAAGAACATAAGTTGAGTAAAGAAGTAGATGAAGAACCAAGGAAGAAATCTATAGAATTCGAGACTACTAGAATAAATAAAAAGGATAAAGAAAAAGGTCATGTTCCTGTAGACACTTCCACAGGTGAAGGCTCATACTCTAATAGTGATGATTAGATGAATCATCATTAAAGGAGATTCATGATGTTCTAGAAAAATAAAATGTTCTCTAGAAAATCAAACTACAAAGGAAGGTATGATAATAAAGGACAGTGGAAAAAGAGTATGAAATGGAATGATAATACAAATGAGATAGTCTGTTATGAGTGAAAATGAAAAGGTCATGTGAAAGCTGATTTCACCAAGATGAAATTTTAGAATATGTATGTAGAAAAGGGAAAATGATATTAAAAATGCTATGAAATCCATCTAGAGTTCCACAGAAGATAGCTCAAGTGGATCTGACACTTCTGATATTGACAAGAAGAAACATGCAAACCTGTGTTTCATGACAAAAACATGTGAGGTAACACCCCACTGTCTTGTAAATAATGCTTACTATTATGAGAATGAAGGTGAATCAAACAATGGTGAAAATATGACTAAAGAAGAAAAATTTGAATATTTTGGAATTATTGAGGATACCATTAATGAACTCAAGGATAAATATAAATTATTGAAAAGGAAACATTCTCTAAATGAAAATTATACGTCTGACCTAGATATTGAGAAAGAAAAACTAGCCTAATAGTAAAAAAACACTGAACTCAAATTATAAATTGAGCTATTTAAGGGATATCATGAGAAGTTTACTATAGGTACAGATACCATGACTCAGTTACTAGGAAAATAGATTTCTCCAAAATACCCAACTGGTCTAGGATATAAACCTGAACATAGAAATATTATTAAAATTAAATTTGTTCCAAAATTTTTACAGTTCACAGCTAGATCACCTTCAGGTCCATTACTTGAAAAAAAATTCTCTAAATGGCCAAACAAAGTGTTTATGTATCAAAATATATCATTAGATTATAGGAAATATGTGATAAAGGAATGGTTCCCCAATTTTTTAATTGCTAACCTCTCTGGACCCATGAATATATGGGTACCAATGTTACCCTGCTCTTAATCTATTTTGCAGGATAATTGTCTGAAGAGAACCTATAAAACTCATTGGTACGTGGACATAAGATGTTCAAGACACATGACAGGAGAATACTCATGTTTCAGAAGCCTAATTAATGGTGATGGTGGACATGTCACATTAGGTGATAATACAATAGAGAAGATCGTCGTCTTAGGCCAGATTGGTAACCCTTAAAGGTTTTGGGCGTAGCAGAAGCTCGTGGGTGGATGTACCCACTTGGATTTATTTCATTAGCAATGGTCAATCCGGGATCAATTCGATGAAAAACAACAACCTCCATAGAATAAATCATATAAATAGACTAAGAATAAGAATAGTCCCGGAACCACAAAAGAGGAATGTCACAGGTTGATTATAATTAATTTAACCAATTGACAAGAAGTACCTAATTGGATATTCTTTAATTATTGATATTCTTGATCACGTTTCGATGTTATTCTTCATTGCATCATAGAATCCAAGTGAATACTTCCTCTAGTAGTGATACACACATGCACCACGTATCTCTAGACGTTTCCAAAGGAACCTCAAGGTGCTACCGTGGAGACGCATTTAGTGGCATTGTCCACCGTAGATCGCCTTGATCTGATGGAGGTGGATCTCTCTCGGTCTTGATATTATTCATGGAGAAAAGATTTCTTTTGGTCTTGAGAGAATTCTCCAGAATTATTGTGAACAACTATTCTCTTAGTAAAGGAGTTGGGATTTTGAGGATATTTATAATCAGGTTTGAGGTTTTGAAGTTATGACAATAAATAAACGCATAACGTGTTTTATTTATTTCATTAGCTCTTTTTAAAATCCCCATTTAGAGTCATTAATTCTTTAATATGATCACACACTTATTATAATAAATAACATTTAATAAAATGACATTATTTCCTCCAAATCCCGACAGGAAAAACTAAATGGTGTGTAATCATAAATACACGGTGTGTACTTATTTTTCATTGAAAACTACACGGTGTGTACATTCAATGTAGACGACGTATATATCTTGTTTTTATTTATTCATTTCCTTTCAAAAATGAAAATTACGTGGTGTGTACATTCAATAATACACGACGTGTACTTGTTTTCAAAATAAAAATTACACGACGTCTAATCATTAATACACAGCGTGTAATTGTTTTCATTTTATTCTTCCTCCAACAATTAAATGATTTAGGCTTCCTTGAATAATTATAAAACCATGTATGAGAATAATCTTTATTATACTTGAGATACTTGATTACAATTAGTATGTTACCCTATAGGACTCTTTCTCATTGACATTATGCGGGTTTTCCAAAAGTCTAATATTACTATCTTGCAATGGGTCATGGCACCCAAGTGAAAGAAGATGACGCCGCATTGACTTGTCACCTCATACGAACACTTACAATGTAATTTAATCCTTTTTTCTCAATATCTCATCAAGAATGTTTCATGGAAGTGTCATAATCCTATATTCTTGATCCGTCATTTTTTGACTACCTAAAATAAACTCGTAGTTTCACCATGTCCATGGAATTTCATGTGAAAGTTCTATTTCAATCAATGGGCTGATATATCAACTTCCATAAATGGAAGGGGAAAATCCTTCCTCGACTTATCCATTAACAAAATTCCATTCGTGATGCACCCAACATTCTCTACCTCCCACTGACTGTCTTCGCGAAGGTTTTTGTCAGAAAATATAAGTGCGCGATTCATGAAATGAGTTAATGATAATATTCTGGTCTAAGAACCACTACACATGTTCATAGATAGTAATTTCTGATGACAACAAGACATGAAGAATTACTACTGGTGGGTCTGGTATCATAATCTCCTATCTTAGATATTTCCAAGTGCGAACTCCATGAGAGAGAGTCTCATCTTCTTATGAGTACTTGCACATGATGGTCTGTATACTATGTGTCCTATCATATTATTTCATCCAACCGTAGAATTTTATTTAATAATATTGTTACAGCATTTCAAGTTTCTCATCATAGCAGGGATCTGCCATGACCAAATTAATGAAAAAAATATCCTTGGACATTATTATATTATAGTCATGCAGAATAATGAAAAATATATAATAAGTGTACATTCATATAATCAACGTACACAATAGTTGGTTCTCAGGACAGAAACCCTAGCAAACTCCCACTTGGACTCGAGCCAACAATTTAAGACTTTTAGTCTTCTAGAACTCACATGATGATCAGGTTTCTATTGAGTTAAGTCTTTTTTCATGGGGTCCACCATGTTTTCTTCTGTGGAAATAATTCTCACTGCAACTTCACCTCTCTGAGAAAAATCCCTCAATAGATGATACTTATGAAGTATGTGTTTTGTACTCTGATGTGACATTGGCTCTTTTACAAGTGCCACCGCTATAGTATTATCATAATAGAGTGATATAGGATCATTACTTCTAGGTAGTACATCCAGCTCATGGATGAAGCTTTGCATACATACTGTTTCTTTAGCCGCCTCAGAAGCTGCGATATACTCAGACTCTGCTGTAGAATCTGCGAGCACACCTTGCTTTGAGCTCTTCCAGCTCACTGCACCTTCATTCAAACTAAATATGTATCCAGTCTGTGACTTCATGTCATCTGGATCCGTCTAGAAACTAGAATCTACATGTCCTCTAGTGACTAGTTCCACATCTCCTCCACATACCAAGAACATTTCCTTAGTACGCCTCGGATTCTTAAGGATAGTATTGAATGCCTTCCAATGGTTGTCTCCTGGATCAGCTTGATATCTTTCTAACGCACTTAATGAGTAATAAATATCTAGTCTTTTACATAGAATTACATACATGACTGACCCAATCATGGATGCATAAGGGATCCTTGACATTTTCTTTCTTTCCTCATTTGTCTGAGGATACATTTTCTAGGAAAGATGAATGCCATGTGACACTGGCAACAATCCCCTCTTGGACTATTTCATACTGAATCTCTTTAGTATCTTGTAAATGTATATACATTGATTTAGGCCCAAAATTTTCTTGGATCTATTAGGATGGATCATGATCCCAATAATATATAATGCCTCACCCAATTATTTCACAGGGAATCATTTATCCAACCATTCCTTCACTTACTGTAAGACAGGGACTTCGTTTCTAATAAGTAATATGTCATCAACATATACTATTAGGAAAATGACAACACTTACACTAATCCTTTTATAGACAGAAGGCTCACATTCATTCTTAATAAAGACTAGTATTGTTATGGCTTCATTAAAACGAATGTTCAATGACCTTGATGCTTGATTTAATCCATAAATGGATTTCTACTACATGAATACCTTGTTGTCATCTTTTGGAGTCACAAACCCTTCAGGTTATGTCATGTAGACATGTTCCTGGACGTTCCCATTAAGATATTCTCTTTTAACAAAATTTTCCAAATTTCATAGTCATGGTAAGCATGAATGGCCAATAAGATTTTGATGGATTTCATCATCGCAATCAGTGAAAAGATTTCATCACAGTCAATTCCATGACACTGTCTAAAACCTTTTGCAACCAGTCATTCCTTATATGTGCTGACTTTCCCCTCCATGTCTAGTTTCTTCTCAAATACCCATTTCTTACAAATTCTCTTTACATCAACTAGAGGATCATCCAAAATCCAGACTTGGTTTTGGTACATAGAATCCATTTCATAATTCATGGCTTCTTGCCACTTGGCAGCATATGTTCTTTAAAATGCTTCCTTGTAGGTAAGAGGATCATCAATGAAAATCAATAATGAGTCACCATCCTTGGTGACAATAAAACTATATTTTTCTGGTTCTCTCACCTTTCTCATGATCCTAGGAAGTTCTTGTGTCTCTAGAATAGATTGTTCTTCCACAGGGATTTGTGGAATTTCTTATTGTACGAAATCTTGCATATATTTCTCCATTACTTCATCGAAGTCTATCTCACCCCGACTATCGCTTTTGGATATGTGATCCTTCTCAATTAATATGGCATGTCTTTCCACTGCTACCTTTTTATCTAAGGGGTTGTATAGGAAATATCCCCTTGTTTATTTGTGATATACTATAAAGATACACCTTTTTCCTCGTGGTGTAAGTTTGTTACCTAAAAAGTCATTAACAAATGCATCGCTACCCCACACATGTAAATTTGATAACATGGATTTGTGTCAACGCCATAATTCGTATGGAATACCATATATTGATTTAGTTGGTACTGGGTTTAGTATGTGGGCTGTAGTTTGTAATGAATATCACCAAAAGGATAATGGCAGACTCTCATGACTCATCATTGATATCACCATGTCTATAAGAATCTGACTTATACCTCAGTAAGTAAATATATCCATATCAAGGTGTGGGTTCTCAATTTCATTCTTGAATTATTTTAATCGATCAAAGGAATATGACTTATACATCATTAGGTAAATATATCCATATATACTAAAATCATCAGTAAATGTTATGAAGTAAAAGAACCCACCCCTTGCTTCAACTGGAAATGGTCCACACACATCTATGAGAACTAATTCTAGAAGACCTTTATCTCTTTCACTTTTCCCACTAAATGGGGCTGTGGTCATTTTTCCTTATCGACATTCATGACATAAACTGTGTGTTTTTAGTTCAAAAGAGTCTAAATACCCATCTTGATGAAATTTTGTCAAAATTTTCTCATTGACATGACCTAGCTGGTGATGCCAATGTTGGGTGTGGTATGAGTCATGTGAATTACCTTTTTCATCAATTTCCATTACATGGTTTGTGTAGTCTAACACATTAAGGTCATTATATAAATGTATCCTACAAAACAAAAGTTATCTTTATAAAAGTATAACCATTCATCTCCAAACATGAAGATGAATCCATAAGTATCTAATATGGATACTAAAATAATGTTTTTAGTAACATAAGGCACATAATAACAACCCTTTAACACCAAGATCATTCCAGTCAGAAATGTGTGTGGTAGTCCCCGATAGCAACAATAGTAAGTCTGGCTCCATTGGCTGCTCATAGATCTACCTCACTTCGGTCAATCTTTCAGAATCTACTCAGTTCCTGTATTTAGACACATATGTGATAACCAAAAGAAGTATCTAATACCCAATTAGTAGAAAAAAATTGAATGCATTCGATAATAAACACACTTGAAGCTTCCCCTTGCTTCATGGGCAGGGTGCAGTTTTTCTTCCAGTGACCCTTCATGCCATATGCAAAACAAACAGCCTCATATTCTCTTTCCTCACCTTTTATCTTCCTTTTCATGGAAGACCTTGAAGAAGCTTTGGGCTTAAAGCTCTTCACCTTCCCTTTCCATTTATTCACCATAAGGACATAATGATTTTCTCGCTTTATATCATATTCCACTTGGTGAATGAGGATAAGGATATCAGATAGAGACTTCTCAATGTTGATCATGTTGAAATTTACTTAAAAGTTAGAGAAGATCTGGGGGAGTGATGCAAGAATGACATCGGTACCCAGTTTTTCGGGAGAGTTTAAACCCTAGAACTTCTAAGCGCTCAATGTAGCCAAAGATCTTGACTATATGAGGCCAAAATGGGGCACCCTCTCCAAGCTTGATCTGGAATAGAGCCTTGAAGATCTCAAACCTATCATGTCTTTCGCTTTCCAATTATAGACCACATAGGTGATCGAGCATTCTATTGGCATCCATGTCTTCATGAGACTTCATCATCCCACCAGACATTGATGATAGAAAAAACATTGAACGTCAAGTGCATCGTTCAAGTTTTTCCATAGACCAGGAAATATTCATCACATGCCCCTTGGGCTGGTGAATCGGGAAGTGCGGACTCAAGAACATAAAACATTCGTTCATAGAATATGATAACCCAAAGGAACCTATACCATTCTTGATAGTTACACCCGGTTAGGATATTGTTTTTTTCCAGAATTGATCACAGAGAAAATGTGGTTGATGAGTTTGTCATATTGATTCTACAAATTAAAAGAGAAGATTTATTAGTACCTTATGATTACATTTTGTGAAAAATAAAATATAAATTTATTAATTCTCCAACTATTTTATCATTTCCCAATGTCCCTCACCATTGAACTCAGAATAAACAGTTGATTTGACATTCTAGTGGCAAGGATCCATATTCTCCTTTGCATAACCCCAACAAGGGTTGGTCAAGCTATTTGATGGTATTTAGGTAGGCTAGTCTTTTCCAACTATGAGCTTACAGTTCCTTGATCTGTTGAGAGGACTCCCCAATCCTGAAATACTGACCTAGATTTCCTCAACACTTGCATCCATTTTACAAAAAGTCTAGAAAGGGCTACTTATCTTGAGGTAAAATGTATATGTAAACTCAAAACATTCATAAGGGCTTCCGTTATAAAATAAAGTTTCCCAACACAGGTAGGTCAAACACATTGTTTTATTGAGTCTTGCCATTAATCAAGTAATGGAAGGCTTGGTCTGACTTAATATGGTATTTGAGGGATTTTATTCTTTATGTGTAGTTTATCATTATCACATGCTTGTTAATATTAAGTGATGCTTTCTTAAGTGATTAAACTTTTTCTGATAATGTTTTAGCATAGTCCGGTTTTTATTATCTTCAATCTTTGTATTCTTGTTTACTTCATTAATTATGTGATAGAGACAACACATAAATAATAAATAAACCATTAAATCAGACAAAAATAAAATAATATGGCATGATCACAAGATTCTAATGGATAACCTATCTTGCAGTTTTGATGAGCTAACCCTGAGCTAGGGAAAAACACCTTGAACCTAATGGTTTGTGTTTTTTAGCTCCCTCCTACCCACCTTTGTATCTTCTTGGGTTGGTTTGACTAAACGTCAGATTTTGAACCTTCTACTCTAACTTGGGAGATCCTCAATTACATGGGATTTACATTAAATAATCCATGGGCATGCATTCCCAAAATTTTATTGGAAGAAGGATCACAGGCCAATGAATATTAAATAAATTTAAATGAAACCATACACATACAAAGTGTCTTTCGTCTAGCTCATGATCATCCATAGAATGAAACAACATTTACACATATTTAGTATTCAAATTATTTATTATTTCTCTTATTTATGATAATTCATGATTGAGTAAATTAATTATGACCTTATAATTAATCAATTATTTATCTTAAATCCCTTTCTGAAATTCTGTGAGATTCTTCTCATGCATATTCATTGTATGGGTATTTGTACATTGGAGAAAACTCGGTGAAATACCATTTCTGGAAAGTACATGGCGTGTAAGTTATATTACACAGCGTGTATTTATTTTCACCCTTTATCTAAAGTACACGCTAGGGGATTTAGCATGTTTTCAGTACATTGGAAATTTTGGAGTACAAGACATGTAGATTAATCTAACATGTTGTGTACCTACATGTTACGCGGTTACTAGTATAGTAATCCCGTGTACGCAGAACACAAATCCTCTTTGTACACAGTTTCTCATGGGCCGGATCAGACTACTTGACATGTCTATTTAACATACACACCGTGTATTCTGGTTCCACGTGCCATTCATTTCTAGTCAACATGGTGTAATAAATACTTAGGCATTCTACATTTACATGGCATGGTTTGGCGAATTAGTACCAGTTAATTGAACCAAAGTACACGACGTGTAGTTTTCACTAAACACTATTTATTCTTGTTTTGTATGGAAAAAAAGGAGCTCTTCCGGATGAGTCCCTCATTTTTATTTTAATCAAAATTAAAATTAAAAGTTTGTTTTTGTGATGTGAATCGAGAAATGAATAAGGAAGAACAGATGTTGTTCATTCAGTTTTATAAAACAATTTATCATGAATTGAATCAAATATAAATGCGTAAATTATCTGCAAAAATTAAATAACTATAATCAACATTATAACCTCCTTTTGATACCAATTGAACGTTCCGAGCACAGCAGAATCTAGTGGGTGGATGTGCCCAGTTGGCTTTTTATCAAAAGAAATGATCAATCTAGGATCAATACGATGATAAACGCCAGAATCCACAGATCTAATCACAGAAATAGACAAATAATAATAATAGTCCTACAACCACAAAAGAGGACCATCCCAAGTTGATTATAATTAATTTAATCAGCTTAAAAGAAGTGACTTTTTAGATGTTATTTCTTCATTTATATTCTTGATCACATTCCGATGTGATTCATCATTGCGTTGCAGAAGCCAAGTGTAGACTTACTCTAGTGAGGATCCACACATGCACCACGTATATCTAGACGTCACCAAAGGAATATCCGTGTACTAGCATGGAGAATACTTTTCTTGTATTATCTGACTTACATGGACTTGATCTGATGTAGGTGGATATCTCTCAGTCTTGAGAGTGTTATTGGATGATGGAGTTCATTCGGTCTTGATAGAATACTCCATAATTTTTGTGCACAATAATTCCCTTAGGAAAGGAGTTGGGGTTCTGAGGATATATATAATCAGGTTTGAGGTTGTGAAGTTATGACAATAAATAAACGCATTATGTGTTTTATTTATTTCATTTACTCTTTTGAAAAACCCCATGTCGAGTCATTAATTCCATGAATTACGACCACACTGATTATAATAAATATCATTTAATAAAATGACATTATTTCCTCAAAATATCAACTGGAAAATCTACACGATGTTTAATCATAAATACATGGTGTGTACTTGTTTTTCAAAGAAAAATACACGATTTGTACATTAAATGTACACCGCATGTATATCTTATTATCATTTATTAATTTCCTTTATAAAATGAAAAATACATGACATTTACATTCAATAATACACAATGTGTCCTTTTTTAAAAAATAAAAACTACACGGCGTGTAATCATTAATACACGGTGTGTACTTGTTTGCATTTTATTCTTCCTCCAACATTAAACCGATTTAGGATTCCTTAAATAATTATTAAACCACGTACATGAATAATCTTTATTCTACTTGAGATACTTGAATACACATAGTGTGCGAACTTTTAGGCCTATTTCGTGTTGGTATTAGGTGGGCTTGCCTAAAGTCCAAGATTACTATCTAGCAACGGGTCAAGGAACCCAAGAGAAAGAAGTTGACGCCACATTGACGGGTCAAATCATATGAAATACTACCATGTAATTTAATCCCTTTGTATCAATATCTCATCAAGAAGGTTTCATGGATGTTTCATACACCTATTCTCTTGATCAGTCATTCTTTGTCTACCTGAAATAAACTCATCATTTCACCATGTCCATAGAATTTCATGTGACAGTTCTATTTCAATCCAAGGGATGAGATATCATCTTCTATAAATGGAAGTGAAAATCCTTCCTCGACTTATCCATTAACAACATGTCTTTCATGACATACCCAACATACCCTACTTCCCACCAACTATCTTCGTGATGGTTTTAGTCAAAAAATATAAGTGTGTGAGTCGTGACATGAGATAATGATAATATTCTAGTCTAAGGACCCTTACACACGCTCATAGATACTAATGTACGAGGACACCAAAACATGAGGAATTACTACTTGTGGGTTTCTTATCATAATCTTCTATCTTGGAGATTACCAAGTGAGAACACCATGAGAGAGAGTCTCATCTTCTTACGAGTACTCGCACATGACGGTCTGTTTACTATGTGTCCTATCATAGTATGTCATCCAACCATAGAAATTTATTTAAGAATATTGTTATAGAAATTCAATGTTCTCATCAAAGGGGTGATCTTCCGTGACCTCATTAATGCAAAAAATATTTCAGGACCTTATTATATAATAGTCATGTGGACCAATGAACAATATATAATAAGAGTACATTCATGTAATCAATGTACAGAACAGATGGTCCTCCTGACACCAAATTCAACAACCCTAATACTGTATTAATTTCAAAAGTACTGTTTGTTGATGGATTAAAGTGAAATTTACCTAGTATCTCTCACTTTTTTGATGATGGATTCAATGTTAAATTTGAAAATGATGCATGGAATGTTTTTAATTTTAAAAAGGAATTAATATTTTCTACTCTTAGAAATGAAAATATATATGTTGTGGATTGTGATTCATTAACTAAGAAATTTTTTTCATGTTTAAATTCCTTTCCTAAGGAATCTTGGTTATGGCACATAATATTAGGACACTCCAATGTGCACTCTCTTAGGTAGTTAACTAGAAAAGGTGTAGTTAAAGACTTACCCAAATTAGGGTTTCCAAACAATAAATTATGTAATCCTTGTAAAAAAGGAAAGAACATAATATATATTTCAAACCAATGAAAGAAGTAACTACTTCTCAACCTCTCGAGTCGGTTCACATGGACTGGTTTGGATCATCTAGAGTTTTAAGTCTCAATGGGATGCACTATGTTTATGTTTTGTAGATGATTTCTCTAGGTATACCTGGACCATTCTCATAGCTCATAAATGTGAACTTGTTCACACTTTTATAAGTATGCGAGTACTGTAGAACATATTATTCGACATAAAATTATATCCTTAAGAATTGGTCATTGATGTGTGTTTGAAAGTCAGGATTTTGAAGCCTTATTCTCCCAAAATGTCTTTAATCATTACTTCTCTTCACATAGAACTCCCGAACAGAATGGTGTGGTAGAAATAAAAAATAGAACCATAGAAAAAAATGCTCCAACAATGCTTAATGAATATTGATTTCCCATTTATTTTTGGGCTGAATCTGTTAATACAACTTGCTACATAATAAATAGAATCATAATTAGACCAATTAATAAGAAAACAACTTTCAAATTGGGGAATAATAAGAAACCCAAAGTAGTTTATTTTACAGTGTTCATATGTAAATTCTATATTATGAACAGTAAATATAATTTAGATAAAATTTCCTATAAATGTGATGAAATAAAATTTCTGGGATATTAAACGTCAAGTAATGCCTATAACATCTTTAATAAGAAAACCCAATGTGTGAAGGAGTCTTTACACATCATATTTGATGATGTAGATCCACATGAACCCAAGACATCAATAGAAAATATTGAAGAGGATATTTACAATCTGGACATTGATGATACGACATCAAATCATCGTGTGAAAGAATCTGTGAAAACATACAGTTCTAGAATATCTCCAAATCCTCATCGTAGTGAACATGATTAACCTCAAAAACATGTAATATATACTCATAATTTCCATAGAACAACTAGAACCCTTAGGAATCATCCCTTAGATGATATTGTTAGATATTTAGAAAGAGGAACACAAACCAGAGCTTCTTTGAGTTACCCGATTGAAAATCAATCCATTTTGTCACAGATTTAACCCAAAAATATTAATGATGGGATCAATGATGAATTTTAGGTAATATCTATGCAAGAAGAACTTAATCAGTTTGAACAAAATAATGTTTGGAAACTTGTAGACAGAACTTAGGATACATTGACCAAAGGAACCAAATGGGTGTTTAGAAAGATGGCTGAGGAAGTTGGAAATATTGTTAGGAATAAATCTAGACTAGTTGCACAAGTATATAATCAAGAAAAGGGAATTTATTATGAATAGACCATTTCACCAGTATCAATACTTGACACAATTAGTATATTACTTTACTATGCATCACACTTAAATTTTAAACTTTATCAAATGGATTTCAAAAGTTCATTCTTAAATGGTTTTATAATTGAGATTTTTTTGTTGAACAACCCCCTTATTTTACAAATCCACATTTTACAAATCGTGTGTCCAAATTATCAAAAGCTTTATATGGTTTGAAACAATCTCCAAGAGCTTGGTAAGAAAGGTTAAGTAAATTTTTTATTTCTAAAGATTTTACAAAAGGACTTACAGATTCTACTGTATTTATAAAAAGTGTTTCAAAAAAAGTTTTAATAGCCCAAATATATGTAGATGATATTATTTTTGGACATTCTTAAATATTATTCATGTAATTATTTTTCAAAAATAATGCAAGGTGAGTTTTAAATGAGTCTAATGGGTGAACTTACATATTTTATTGGATTAAATATATTTCAAAATGATGAAGGTATTATTTTAAATCAATGTATGTACACAAAAGATCTTTTGAAAAGATATGGTTTTGATAGAATTAAGAGTAGTGAAAACCCTATGAGTTCTACATGTAAGTTATATCTTGATGAAAATGGAAAATCAGTTGATCAAAGTGTTACAGAGGAATGATTGGGAGTTTGCTGTACTAAGCTGCTGGTAGGGCATATATTATGTTCAGCATGTGTTTGTGTGAGAGATTTTATGAAAACCCAATAGAGTCACATCTAAATAGTGTTAAATGAATTTTCAAATTCTTCAAATATACAATAGACATAGGACTCTTCTATCTAAAATGAACACTATTTATTTGTTTATCTATTCAGATGCTGATTTTGGTGGATGTATGTTAGATAGAAAGAGTACCTCTAGAACATGTCTCTTTTTGGGAAATCCATTAATATCATGGGGTAGTAAAAAATAAAAATTAAGTATCATTATCAACTGTTGAAGCAGAGTATATTGCTACTGGTAGTTTGTGTGCACATATTTTGTGGATAAAACACACCTTATTAGACTATGGATTTTAATTCAAAAATATCCTCATAAATTGTGACAACACAAGTGCCCTTAACATTTCTAAAAATCCAATTTCACATTCTAGAACAAAAAATATTGTTGTAAGATATCACTTTTTGATATATCATTATCAAAAAGGTGATTTAACTCTTGAATCTATTGGGACTGAACATCATCTCGATGATATATTCACTAAACCCTTATGTTATGAGAGAATGAATTACATCAGACATGAACTAGGAATGATAAATCAGTAGGATCTTCTTGAAAACGATCCTTGAAACCGATCTTCATGAAACCGATCCTTGAAACTGATCTTCAGGAAAGTGATCTTCTTGAAACCTATCTTCATGAAACTTATCTTCTTGAAACCTATCTTCATGAAATAGATCTTCTTGAAACCGATCCTAGAATTCAATATTCATGAACCAAATCCTTGAAACTAATCTTCATGACATTGATCTTCTTTAAACCAATATTTAAGAAACCAATATTCATGAAACCAATCATCTTGAATCCAGTCTTCTTTAAACTGTTCTTCTTGAAACTGATCTTCTTGAAACCGATTTTCTTGAAACCGATTGTATAAAACCAATCCCTAAAAATGATTCATTGACACCGATTTATTTATAGACTGTTTGATAAATTTAGCATGTGTTAAATAAAATAATTCTATTTTGTATACTTATTTTTTCCGTATTTAATGTTTTATGTTTTACAATTTATAATCCCTAAATTATATATTTAGTTCAATCCCTCATGACCTTTCACCTTCTCCTCTGCCGTAAAACCTTTTACATTTTGACACTCTTTTTCTCAACTCACGATCTCTGAAATTTGTTGGAATTCGATGCATTTTCCTAGCGAGGACTAAGCACACAATGCAAGAACCCAAAAAATATTCTTCGTCTAAGATACATAAAGGTGAGTCCAGTGGGACTGCGAAACCAATAATGGAATGCTGAGTGGTTATGGATGAAAAAGATGTGTCTGTTTAATTGATTCTATCGAGAATGTATTTTTTGTGACAAGTGATGGAATCACAATAATGGCTCAGTTGGTTCTCCAACAATAAAAGTCCATATTATCCCCAACTAGTGCCTAAGTTCTATCAACATTTGATGATATCCAAAGATGAAGTTGAGTTAGAGAAGATACATTATATAGTAAAGGGAAAGGAGATAGAATTATCATCTATGGAATTGGATGAATGCTTAGAAATGCCTCATCAAGGTGTCATTGCTTACTATCTTGGTAACATTCCACCTTCCTCTAATTTGTTCTCTTATGAAGATTCTCTAAAAAAGATAATTGGAAATGGAGAATCCAGGAGGACTGTTGCAAGTTAATTTGATGGATAAGTGAGACTTCTTTTTAAGTTCATACAACATCAAATTTGCCCAAGGAAGGGATATTTCTCTACTACGAAGTATCATGATGTTTTAATGATCTTTTTGTTGAGACGTGGGAAAAATGTGAATATGTGTCGGTATCTAACGGTTTATATCTATGATTTGATTAATCCATCAAGGAAGGAAACCTGCTTATACTATCCAAGATGATTTATTCCATGTTAAAAATATTAGATTGTGTGGAAGATAGAGATAAAGTGTTAAGTGCATGTAGTGGATTTTATCTTCAAAAATACATTTGTAAGATAATTAAAATATTATTGAAACCATGGAAGAGATTTTGGGTTGGATATGAGGAAAGGATATATGATTATTTTAATATGGTTGACCACCCTTATAGATCAAAGGAACAAGTTGATCCATGTTTCAAACAATGAGAGGTTCTAGTTTATTCTGATGAGGAATCTGAGCCTGAAGTTCCAAGGGAGGAAGGATCTCATTTTGATGATAGGAGTGATCATGATATTATTGAATGTCCAAAATATATGACTTATGGAACTGCATGTCCACCTTTGTATTTTCCCCCACGAGAATCTGTTTTAGGTGATTAGGATGAATAAGTAACAGAAGTTACTAGAGTTGAAGGCTATGTTTGTAAATATGATGTGGAATTAGATGATGATGATGATGATGATGATGATGATGGTGATAAGGAAGGAAATGACGAGCATGTGAGTGAAACTCTAAAAGTGGTACAACATGTGGTTGAATGATTTAGTGAGGAATCTGTACATGGAGCTGGTGAGGGTGTTGAGCATTTTGAACAACATGTTATTGGCCATAGATATACTAAACATGAGGACATACCACCTATTTATAATGTTAAAAATAAAGTGATCATTCAGGAAATGAATGATCTTATAGATGCTGGCCAAGAGGAAGAAGCTGAAGTTCATGTTCCTCAGTTTGAGGAAGTTCCTGCTGAAATTGTTGTGGCTGGAGGACAAGTAAAACCTGATGTTTGGTTGGTTCATGTTCCCAGATAATTTATTATGGCCTGAAACCAGAATGAAGAAGTTGATGTTGATGATGTTGTTCCTGATCCTCAGGGAAGAAGGAACATAATTAATACTATTGACCCCAGAGACTGGACCTGTACTAGAGAATGAAATGATAATCCAGGATACATTATTCTTGGTTTATTGTATGACTCAGATGAGGAGAGGATACCACCTCCTTCTACTCCACAAGTCTAGACTGAACCAGAAATTTTTGAATATGTTCCATAAACTGCACCTCGACCAGCAGAACATGTAGTTCAGTCAATACCCAGTGATTATTTTACTAAAGATGATTTGGAGAAATTTGAAAATTATATATGTGATTCTGTGATATCTTCAATTGGATCCAAGAAATGAAGCCTCCACTTCTTCAGGTATCATAGATGATGATGTAGAAATGATTGCAATAATGGTGATTCAAGATATTCATCTAAATCTTATTACTACAATAGAAACAAT
Source organism: Viscum album (assembly GCA_963277665.1). Lineage (NCBI taxonomy): Eukaryota > Viridiplantae > Streptophyta > Magnoliopsida > Santalales > Viscaceae > Viscum > Viscum album. The sequence continues at coordinate 833,814,686 of OY728140.1, forward strand.
TATTAGAAAAAACACATTATTGAGAGAATAAGTAAGAAATATTATCAATGGGTTAAATTATTTAACCTCAAACATTAAGACCTCCTTTAGTGGTGTTCTGGAAGATATTAGGAACTTGGTAACTCATCTAATTAGTGTGGATATGAAGAAGATGAATGATGAACATGGAAAAATGTTGACTATCCCATCCTATTCCAGGAGTGGGAAAAGTGTTTTTACTGATTTGAAATCTCTCAAGGTTGTGATGAGAGAGGAAATTCAAAAACATTAGACTATTTCAGACAAAGAAACCCTTGAAAAAGTACATCAAAATATAGATCTTGTATACCATATTGTCAGACAGTTCACAAATGAAGCCTCTGTATCTTAGAAAGAAATTCGGGAAAAGGTGGATATGTATTTCACTATGATTTATACTAACCATGATCTCATCAATAGCTTCAAGTTTCTCATTGAAAATATTTGAATTCCCCCCATTACAGAATGTTTCAAGAAACAAGTACTTCAATCGAAGGTGTTTACCCATTTTCTGAGTAAATTTATAGAAAATAAAGATGGCTTCGTGAAGGCAATGAAATATGGTTGTGAAATCATTAATGATTTCATCAATCTCTTTAATCTTTATCTTCTTGTTCAGACTGAGGATATTTTGGTCCCTCTAGGTACATCAATTGGTCCTTCATCCCTTGGCCACTTCCAATGCCTCTCCTTCTCCCTTGGATCCTTCAAAAAAAAGGATAAGCTCCTATTCATCCAAACCCTTAGTGATGTATTGTATGTTTTGATAGGGATTTTTATCTTTTTGTTTTCCTTGTACTTTTATGCATTTTAATGACATTCCTTATGATACCCTTTCGTTATATTATTTATCCTTACTCTTATTTTTTTGCTAATCCCAAAAGGTGAGAAAAATAAGGCATCCATTATACCTATGTTTTACATTATTTATCTAAAGGGTAGTTTTTCTTGTTTAGGACATACAGATTCTACTCACCTTAATCCATTTAGTGAGGGAGCTTTGTTTTAAAAAATTTCAAGCAAGGAAAATCTTTAGTTATATTTGACAATTACTTTTAGTGCAGCATGCTATGTCAGGATATCATTATTCGATATATTTTTGTATGTATACCATAATTTGTGATTATCTGATAGGGGGATATTTTTGAACCCTCTATGATTTTTGTAGTTTTCATAATCACAAATAATGTCAATATATATATATATTATCATGCAATTTAATATACCTAAGTAAATAAATTATTTCATACATTACAATATACATAGATTATTAAAGAACATATTATTCATGAATAAAAAATTTTACCAGTGTATTTTTTAAATTTATCTTGGGATAAATCTTAGTCTTGTAATGATTCATGTACGACCGAAGTTCAACACACCGAAGTTGACACAGTGAAGTCAACCCACCAAAGTCGACACACGAAAGTCGACACACTAATGTTTGACAGACCATAGTTGAGACACTGATGTTAAAAACACCGAAGATCAACATACCGATGTTTGATAGACCAAAAGGGACACACCGAAGTCGACACACCAATGTTTGACAAACCAAAGATTGACAGACCGAAGTCGACACACCGAAGTTGGCTGACCAAAGATTGAAAAACCGAATATTTATAGATAGAATTTTGATAGGCTGAAAATGACACACTGATGTGGACACTCCGAAGTTTGACAAATCAAATATTGACATGCCAAAGTCAACACACCGAAGATGAGAAACTGAAGATTGAAAAATCAATGATTGACACACCAAAGTCGACACACCAAAGTTGATAGACTAGTGCATCCAAACTGAAGACAAAAGACTGAAGAAGACTCACCGATAATTATAAATAACTACTTGGATTTTATTATTTCAAATTTATTTCTAACGGTCATATTTAGAAAAATTAATGTTTATGACATTATTTAATGATTTCTGTAGGACTATCCATAGATAGTATGTGGTACATAAATGTACACAAACCTTCATACCTAGTGGATCATTAAGTATAAAAGGACTTCAATATGAGCTCAAAAAAATAAGCATAAGTGAGACGAATACACACAGATATACAAAAACACATAAATCTTGAAGAACATGATGAAAACTAGACTCTGAGAATATGAAAATAGAGGAACATAATGCCTGAGATTACAAGAAGTTTTGAACAAGTAATATTTGCTAAATCTCACTTTACATCGAGACACTGACAACCTAAACCTTTTAACATGTGGAAGCTGGAATATAGAAACTACGATACACTATTCCGAAGTTAACTTCTAGAAGAGGACTGGAATATTATTTTCTCAACATCAATTGAGTCTAGAGAATTACTGCAGAACAAACAAGGAATTCTTAACTCTATTATCATTCATAACTCTATTGTGTTTTATCATTACAAATTGAGTAGTGTGTATATTTGTTACACACACTATCTCATAAGAATACCTGGAGGATATTAAAATATCCCAACTCTTAATCCATTCCTACACATGTATCCCACATAGAACTGTGGAAGAGATCATGTGTGATCTTTTAATTTTCTTCCCACATATAACGGTTTTAGAGGTCATGTGTGACCTAGAAAGCCGAGTGTGCTATTGTATACCCTGATCTAGGGTGTGGATTAAATGATTATTAATATAAACTGCTTGGTGTTATGTGATCACCAAGTGGATAGGAATAAGTATCATCTCGAGACATACCTCTTGTTTTATCAGCTATGATGTTTATCTTATATTTCTTATGTGTTAATTATTTCTTGTATTAATATAAACTGAACATTGATAGTTATTATAAAAAGTGTTTAAATCTATTTTGAATCTATTAGTTTGTTTCAAAATATTTACTAATCCTTAGACTAGGAAAACTATTAAGTAATCAATCATTAGAGAACCAAATTTAACATTCAAGACTTGTATAAATTCACTAGAAACTAACTTTGTGTATAATTATATTGGGGGGATATTATTTTGTACAGAACCATTTTTACATATATTTTTATAGATACTAAATTCACCCCCATATTGTGTCATCTACTCCAACCAACAAGAGGGATCTTCTTCAACAAGTATTTCCCTCATTCCATGAGAACAAGAGTGGATAAGGAGTTTCTTGAGCTGATGTAGAAGGAGAATGAATCTGGGGCAAGCTACTAGGTTAAATTTACAAGAATTTTCCGTTATACATATAGATTTGTCATGGATCATAATGGTAAGGATGAATGATTCTTCGGTGGACTGAGACATCTTCTATGGAAGAATCCAGCCAACCGAAACTATGACAGCTATGTGAAGATCGTACAAAGTGCAATGAAAGTCAAACTAGAGTTTGTTGAGAGGGAGTGGTCTCATAAATCAAATGAAAAAGTGATCTATGTAGCCTATATTAAGGAGGACCTTTGATCAGGGAAGAGAAGGCAAGCAAGTGAAATTTCCCATGTGTAATAAATGCATGAAGAAGCATTCAGGGAACTGCTTGCTCAAGAGTGGGAAATGATACAAGTGTGGAAGAGATGGCCATATTGTGTGGAATTTTCCTAGTGAGGTGAAACCTCAACTTCCAAACACTTACAACAAGGGGAATATGGTGTATGACCTACCTGATGTCTATTGCTTTATATGTGGACAAATTCGGAACTTTTCCAATCACTGTCCAAATTTGAGGTCAGTGGAGGTGAACAACCATCAGACTCATCAAAGGCCAAGGTAAAAAATTCATGTTTTCACTATCAGGATAGCTAAATTTGAAGCTCCAAATGATGTGGTAGCAGGTAATCTTATTATTCTCTCAAACAAAGAAAGTACTTTGTTTGATTCTGGTTCTACACGTTTGTTTATTTCCTCCATGATTGCAAAGAATTTTGAATCAACCCCTGACTTTCTAAAAGTATAGTTATTATCCAGGACTCCTGGGGGGATTATCCAAGCATCGTCAGTGTTTTGGAACTATAGTATTTACTTTAGTGAGAAAAATATTATCGCAAATATTGTAGTCATTCCCATGATGGAATTTGACATTATACAAGGGATGGACTGGTTCTCAATGTATAATGCTATGATCAAATATAGAAGTAAGGATATCTCAGTAGTCTTGAATGGAAAAACTACAGTTATCTTCTATGGAGAGATATCTCAACCTGATATTTTTCTAGAGGAACCACCTATATCCTTCCTTATGGAGTTGATCAGTGAAGAAGAAGACGGAGATGAGAGTTTGAGTATAGACAATTCCCCCATCGTCTAGGAATACGTTGACATATTTCTTGAGGAGTTACCCAGACCTCCCCCAGAAAGAGAGGTGGAGTTCTACATTGACATCGTACATAGATCACATCAGATATCAAAGACCCCGTATAGGATGGGAAATGTGGAGCTGAAGGAATTAATGAAACAACTCCAATATCTTTTGGAGAATGGTTTTATCTGACTGAGTGTGTCACCTTGGGGAGGAACTATTCTCTTTGTAAATAAGAAGAATGGATAAATGTATCTATTCAATGATTATAGAGAACTAAACATGATCATAGTGAATAAAAAATACACTCTTCCAAGAATTGATGATTTATTTGAACAACTTCATGGGGCACGATTCTTCTATAAGATTTATCTTTGATCTTGTTATCATCAATTGAGGGTGTAGAAAAAATATATTCCAAAAATTTCTTTCTGATAACGATTTAGGCATTTTGTGTTTGTTGTTATTCCTTTTGGACTAACTAATGATCCAGCTATTTTTATGGATCTGACGAATATAGTCTTTAAGGACTACCATGATTACATTGTGGTAATTTTTATTGACGATATTATGATATATTACAACAGTCATGAGGAGCATGAAGATCATCTGAGGGTTATTTTACAAACTCTACAGAAGGAGAGGCTTTTTGTGAAGTTCATTAAATGAGAATTATGGTTTCAACAAGCTGCTTTCATGGGGAACATTGTAACCAATGATTGAATCATAGTGGACCCTGCAAAGAAAAAAGTTGTAGAGGAGTGGCCTCAGCCTACAACAATAACAATGATTTGTAGATTCCTTGGATTATGGGGATATAATATAATCCTTTTGAAAAACTTTTCATGACATTCTAATCCATTAACCATATTAACTTGAAAATGGTTCAAGTTCGTCTGGAAAAAAGAGTGTGAGGAATGTTTCCATGAGCTGAAGAAGAGATTGGTTACTACACCCATGTTAACTCTACCCTTAAGTGGATAAGGATTCATTATTTTAAGCGATGAATCTCTCAAAGGTCTTGGGTGCATCCTCATGAAAAATGAAAAATTCATTTCTTATAAATCCTGACAGTTGAAGAGTCTTGAGCAGAAATATCCTATGCATGATCTGGAGCTGGATCCAATAGTTTTTGCTATGAAGATATAGAGACACTCTCTTTATGGGGAGATATGTGATATATACACAGACTATCAGTGTTTGAAGTATATTTTCACACAAAAGGAATTGAACATGAGACAATGGAACAGTTGGATCTTCTTAAAGACTATGATTGTTAAACTCATTGTCATCTCGGAAGAGAAAACAATGCTTCTGATACATTAATAAGGAAATATCCAGTTTTACTTTCCATGATGAGGATTCAAAGAGATCTTCTGATCAATAACCTAGTAAACCTAGACATGGGAATTATAAAGGAAGGGGCATCATCAACCATAACCGAAATGATTTCTCAACTATCATTACTAGAAAAGTTCATGAAATCTCAGAATTAAGATCCTTTGTTACCGAAGAAGTTTGAGGCTATAAAGTATATGAAGTATCCTGATTTAAATATTGACCAAGAAGGTTTACTGAATTTTCGTACAAGACTATGTGTTCCTTATAATATGGAAATAAAGAAGGATATGATGGATAAAGCTCATAGATCTACTTTTTCTATACATCCTGGAAGCACAAAAATATATAGGGACCTCCATGATCAATATTGGTGGGATAATATGTAAAGGGAGATTGCTGACTATAGGTCAAGGTTCCTGGTATGTCAGCCAGTGAAGGTAGAGCGAAAACTTCCTAAAGGATTATTGCAACCACGACCAATACAAGCATAAAAGTGGTACAATATCACCATGGAATTTTTCACTGGTATCCAGAGAACATCCCAAGGAAACAATTTGATATGAGTTTTTGTGGACCTTCTCACCAAAACATCCGTTATTATCTCCATTTGAGAAGATTTATTTCTTGATCAAATTTCCAGGATTTACGTGAAGGAAGTGGTAAGGCTGTAAGGAGTCCACTTTCTATCATATATGATTGTGATCCATGGTTCACATCAAAATTTTGGAGAAGTATTCAACATGATCTGAGCACTGAATTGAATTTAAGTACGGCATACCACCCCCAAATTGAGGTCCAATCTGAAAGGACTATTCAAACAGTCGAGTACATACTGAAAATTTCTCAATGTAATTTAATGGTGGATGGGATCAACATCTCCGTTTAGTTGAGTACTCTTACAAAAATAGCTTCCACTCAAGCATTCAAATGGCACCATATGAATCTCTATATGGGAAGCTATATTGAAATCCTAATTTTTGGGAAAATTATAGTGAGAGAAAGCTTCATGGGCCTGATCTTGTGATAGAGATAACAAAAATATTTTATGCCATCCCGCAACAGATTATGGCTTCTTAGAGTTGGAAATAGAGCTATTATAATAACCGTCAAATGGACTTGGAGTTTGATGTTGGTGACAAATTATTTCTTTTAATTTAAACTTGGATGATATTCTTGAGGATTTGGAAGAAAGGGAAGATCAACACTAGGTACATTGGACCGTATGAAATCCTTGATCGTGTAGGAGAAGTGGCCTATCAGCTTGCACCTCCTCGAAATCTAGCACAAGTTCAGTATATTTTCCATGTATCCCTCTTGAGGAAGCACATACCTGACACTTAAAAGTTACTAAATCCAAAGGTGGTACAATTTAAAATTACCTATCTTATGAGGCGTAACCGGTGGAGATCTTGGATCGTTGAGACAAGGTTTGATGTAACAAGACTACTCACCTTGTTATGGTGATGTGGAGGAACCACAAATGTGAAGAAACCAAGTGGGAACCGGAGGAGTCTATGAGGCATATGTACCCACACCTTTTCTCTTCATAGGGTATAATTAAAACATAAGGGGCGAAATTTCATAAGAGGGGATTAATGTAATGACCTAATGTTTTTAATAAAATTTATTTAGTAAATTTTTGTGTTATTTTATTTTATACTCAGGAAAACTATGTCCTTTAATGAATGATGTTAGTATAATTGAATTATAATGTTGGGTTTTTACTGTTATATGGCCATTCGATAATATGACCGTTGGAAAATTAATTCTTAAAGTTATAATTATTTTTTATAAATTCAAAAGATCTTGGTTAATTAATACATAAAGAAGAGTCGATGGAATCATCCAGTAGACTCGGGCCATATAAAGCCCATTTTTCGGATCTTGGGAAAGAGGTAGCATCACTGGGCTTTGCTCTGGACCAAATTGAATCCAAAATTCAACATGTGAATCTTGAACGGAATAACCTAAGGGAGAAGTTAAAGTATATAAAATCACCAATCGGGAAATGATGTCCAAGATACCTGAAGATTCTATCACCATATCACACCTTACACATTAGTCCTATGCAGGTGTTATAAGGGGATATGTAATGAGACCATAACTAATTTGTGAAATCCTTTTAAATAAATAAAATTTTTATTTCTTATTATGGAAAAGTTTTTGAATTTCAAATATCTGGATAAATATAGGATGTATATTATTGATTTATTTGGGAAACAAGGGGTATTTTTAAAATATTCATGTATTCTTTGAATAATTAATAATGTGAATTGATTTTCAAAAAATGGTCTTCTTCAGTTGTGTTCAGTAATAAATTAATGTCTAATAACATCAACTTAATTTTTATTGAATAGTAAAGAATGAATAGTAAAATACTCGTAAGAATATTAATGAATAGTAAATAATCCAAAAAGATAGAAACTTCCCGCATGAATGTATAAATACATTTTAGACATCTTACAAGTGAAAAAATTGATCCTAGTTTATGTTTGGTATTTTTTATGTCATAAATATTTTGTATACAATTTTATAATTAATTTAATAATTTAAAATGGTTGTATATTTTTAGAAAATTTATTCATAAATTTTTAATTTATTTTCTTATTGTTATACGCTAATTTTATGGGACCTTTATTACTTTCTAATGGTCTTTGAAAAATGAGTCATAGTTTTAAAGTCATGTTTTCGTAATAAATAATGATTTTTTTTAAAAATTATATTAAAAATATATAGAAATTTATTTTTATAATTTGGATTTCATTTTTGAATTCATAGCATTGATATTAGGTTAGAGTGAATATTTGGGATTTTTCTGAAGCTGTTGAATCTTCTGTGAATACTAAAAATACAATTTTGAGGGTTGTGTGTTTAATGATATCATTAATGATGTAATAATTATGTTATATTACTGGTCATGTTATGAATAGTGATATATGCTATGAGGTGTTCCATGTGGCCAATACCATGGGCAAATACCATGAGCATGCCCATGGTTTTGCAAATACCACCGATGAGGTGTCCCTTGGAAATTAATAATTTATTCTCTCCCTTTTCAAATGAATATCAAGACATTTCCTCATTGATTTAATTCTAGAATCCTCTTCAACAATGTAATGGTCTCTTTACCTTCCAAGTATTATTCCAAAGATTTTCTCAAGCCTCCCAAGGTACCAACCATCATGATATTGAAGTAACTCTTCAAGGCAAGGGATCCTTTCAACCTCCTCTTTTAAGTCATTATTACTTTATGATATGTCTTCTAGTTCTATTTTATAATGAGGGGGATTTTTATTCTATATTTTTTTTACTGTTAATTTCATTTCCAAATGATCAGATACCCTTTATTCTCTCATCAAATGATTTTCCGAATCTTTAAGTGACACTGTTAGGCTGTTGAATTTTTGTAAACGAAATCGTGTCTTCTCTTTTCCTTCGAGTTTCATTTTCATATTGTATTTCCTTAAAATATCCATACCATGATATTATTTATTTTTATTATTTAAAAATACTATATTATGAGTTAAAAATGACTTGGTGACCTTTTTACCCTGTCTTTTTAATATTTCCTAAAAAGATGTTATGTAGCCGTTTGGCTGCAAAATTTGCATCTCGAAAGTCCTCTCTCTTTCTCTCAAACAAATATCATGTGAATACCCATAACTATTTAATTTCTATTGGTATTCAAAAATAAACAAAAATGATATAACTTATGCTTTAATTGACATACATATAACCCTCATTCCATTTCCACGGGTTTAAATGACATAATGATCTTATTTTTGAGCACTTTTAAAACGTCAAGATTTTGAAGTGAAACACATTTATTTTACTCTCATTAGGTTATTTATGAAATTTATTATTATAATGTATGTGTATCACATGAATTTCTTCAATGAATTCGGTAAATAATAAATCTATAGGGATGGCATGTTTCACGATACCTTGGTGAATAACCTCGGTAATTTTTATGACACCTTTGGGATAATCCTCGGTGATATGTTCTTGAATGTCTAAATGAAATGTTACAGTGACATATTCAAGTTAAGATTAAAGTTATTTTTTATGATGTTCCTATTATTCTCTTTCTCATGCATTGATGTCTTTTATCATGTTCTTATTAATATTTCTCAAGATCAATGTCAACTATTTCACTTATTTTCCATACCGAGCCTTCTGCTCACCGTTTCCTTTGATGTATGTCTTCGGGTTATGAGTTACAGTAATTGTACATAGGATAAACATATGATGAATCCTTATGAGTGGTTTAGAATAATTTTTATATTGTTTTCTTGAATTATGTTCCTGATTTCCAAGACAGTAGACTTTAAAGATCCTCTGTTTGTAAAATGTAATGAAAATTTATGTAATAAAAAGGTGGCATGCCATAACATAAGTTATTAATAGTGTGAGTTGAGTCTTTAAGCATTGTGGAGTTATCTTTGTGTTGTTACATGTGTGTTACTTCTTCCTTCTTGGTGTTACCTGTGTGGTACTCCTATCTTTGTGGTGCTTCTATCTTTGTGGTGTTACCTAGGTGGTACTTCTACCATTGTGTTGTTATCTTCGTTGTGTTACCTGTGTGGTATTTCTATCTTTGGGGTCTAACCTATGTGGTACTCCTACCATCGCGGTTTTATCTTTGTGGTGTTACCTATGTGGTACTTATTCTTTTATGGTATTATATTCATAGTGATACCTATATGGTACTTCTATATTAGTGGTGTTACCTGTGTGGTACTTCTATCTTCATGGTGTTATTTGTGTGGTACTTCTACCTTCGTGGTGTTACATTTTTTGTATAATTCCCTCATGATTGAGATGAGAATGTCTTGATATCAAAGGTATATATATGGGAATATACATATGTAGAGTTGATACCTATTACTTCATGCTTTGATATTGAGGTCTTTCTTTGTGGTATTTCTTTTGTGCAACTCAGGGAGACCTAAAGGGGTCTCTGAGTCCATACTATGTATCATTATACTCACCCATGCATGGGATTCACCTACATAATGTTGTGTCTTGTGCACAGGATGGAAATCAGTGATCGAAGCTGAGGGAGCTAATACATGATGGTGCTCAAAACTTGACCATTTGGCGTGATGTGATACAGGGAGTACTGATCGTGAGTTGTACCTACCATTTAGATAGGATCCTCAGAGGTTGATCTAGGATTTGTTTTGTAATTTTTAGTTGTTGTTGTACTTTTCAATTAGGCTTGTATTCTGTCCACTTTAATTTCAACAGACTTTTACTAAAACAGTTTACTCTGTGGTTGCTTATTATTGAGTTCTTAGACTGTGTGTCTTTACAGGATACAAAGGCAATGTCATCCGTTTTAGGAATATGAATTTTCGGTGCTAGTCGCCAACCACTAGCCTAGGGATGGCAGGCTTGGGGTAGTCATAGAATGGGCCCCGAGGGAAGGTTCGTGACACAACCCTATATTTTATGATTTTTTTAATTAATTTAATAATATTTATATTTTTCAATTGACAAAATAGTGAGTATACAATTTTTATATGAAGGAACTAAGTTTGACTTGTATTATACATAAAAAGGTAAATATTACAATACATGAAATCATTAGATTAACATTTGGTATGTGAAACACTATTTTTGTATTTTGTGACACAAAATTACGAGTTCCTTCGATAGGTTGCATTAGACACAATGATTAGTTATAATGAACTAAAATATACTATAAATATTGTCATTAAAATATTATTATAGTTTCCACATAGTAGTTGGAATGGATGTTCAGAATGAGATAAAATAATGTGTGAAAATATTATTTACACATGTATATAAAATGGTTCAACTGGTTATCAATTTGATTGAAATTAATGTTTTAACTATTTGGAAATAAATACATTCCTTTTCTACAAAAACTATTTCTCTATGTACAAGTACAATTTTTTAAAAATAAAATAATTATACCACATTTGATGAATTATTTTAATAAAATATATATTTTATATATTAGATCATTTTTTTTGACACTCATCAAAATGTGTTTTAAGAACAATAAATGAATAAGTCAAATTATATATATAAAAGAGGTATTTTTCTAAATTATAATTTTACCACATTTTAATAGAAATAATATTTTAAATATAATTTTTGAAATATTAATAATATATATTTTAAAAAATAATTTTATTTTTAAAGAGGAATATTAATATATAAAATATGTGAATTTTTGTTATTTTTCCTCATCATTTCATTTTTTGATGAGTAATGAAAACACTAAATTTTAATTGAGAGATTATTTTTATTATATTAATTATTTATATGGTTAAATTTAATTTAAAATTTATTTTCAAGTTTATATAGATAAATTGAACATCTATTGAGATATTCTAGGATGTTTTAATCAATTTCACATGGAAATTGGATACAAAATCCATTCAATATTTTGAACTTTTTTTACTTAAAAAACTTGTAGTTTTATCCCACACATGGGATTGTTTTCATTCTAATTTCTATGACGCGTGTGATCAGAATTTAGAAAAAAAATTACATATTATGATTAATAATAATTTATAATGTTTAATTATTTGAATTTAGTTTTTGATTAGAATTAGTTGTGAAATTAATTAAAATTAATTACATATATTAGGGTTAAAACTAGTTTACTTTGTGGTTAATCATTAATTGAAGTTGAAAAATACCAATAAAACTAGTTTGATATCCCTCATATTTACATATTATGACTATATCATCCCTTTTGTCGATAATGGAAAATTATTGGATACAAATTATGTAATGGGGGCCTCCCATTGGTTTTTAACTTTTTATATTTACAGAAGAATGCACACCTCCTCCATTATAAACTTGAACTCAAACCCCCACTTAGCCACACCTATAAATCCATTTGTATAGAAACAAATCATCCCAAAAAGATCCAAACGTCTCCCCTCTCATCCAATAAGATTTAAATTGTTCAAAGGTCAAACCATTTTATTCCTTTGGTGCAGACCAAAAACATTTCCCATAGAAGAGATAACATCACTAATCAGGACATATTGTTTTTTCATTTGACAAACCCTAAAATATACTTATCAAGTTGTTATGTATTATAAAAAATATTATAAATATACTATGAATTTATTATTTTATGTTTTTTACTTACACCCACACACATCCATTAAATTAGATACATAATTATCGTATATGTGTACGATTGACTACCTCCTCATGAATCGATGTCATTCATACTTTAGTAAACACCACTCAAGGATGGATAAAATGGTGTAATTTCAGGCTTATATGATATTTATAATAATTATGGTGTATATATATTTCTATGATTATTATATAACACTTACGTTCATGTATTCAATTTTTTAGGAATATGATTACTTATTTTGTGGACGTGTGGACCATGGTCTCCTCAAAACGATGGGATTCATTAACACATTACATGTTTTGTATTAATGATTGGATTAGAAAATTTATATGGTATTTATGAAATAATAAAACTAATATTTTATTGATAATATATATATATATATATATCATTTAATTTCATTTTTTAAATGCCTTAATAAAACTAAGACAACATTTATGCGTACGTACAACCTAACGTCTCCATGAATGGTGTATTCCATTTCATATTTCCATGTTTGGTGGATTATTGTAAATAAATACATATATATAATATTATATATATATATATATATATATATAATATTATATATGTATATATCATGATTTAATTTTGTTTAAATAATTAAATCATGATATATAAAATAATATCAGGAATAAAAATTCATAATATATATAAAAATCAAAGAGATAATTACCCAAAACAAATCATTAATATGGAATCGTTTAAAAATAGGTAATATAATGTTATAATTTATTCATATATGTAATTATTTATAATAATATATGTATGTTTTTATAAATCAACATAGATTTATTATAATATAGTTTTGAACATTTACGAAGAAAGCCAATACTCATGGAAAGGGTTTTCTCGCCTCACTTTTTTTCCATGAGATATATATTATATTCACCCATTATTTTTGATGTGACTTGTATATAACGACTTCTAAAATATTATATCATGTATTTAATTGATTTAACTATATTAAATGATTTAATTTTTGTTGTTATTTCATGGGTACCATGATTCAAAAGTTAGTTATGTAATAAGGGGATTTCTAGTCAAAAATTAATTTCTACTAGACTTTTGTAGTATTCACTACTCATTTCTTTAATAACGTATATATACTTATAATGAATTTATTATATGGATTTTAGACTGAATGTTATGATTATGTACCTATCTATTTATTTTTATCTATTTCATGTGGTTTATTCATCGATGCTACAGAATTGGTAATGTAATCTTGTCTTAATTTCCATTCTTTGTGTCCCATGTCATGTTATGAACCTATATTATTATATGAGGTGTATATAATTCCATTTTAATGTTATATCATGATTATACTTATTTTCATGATATTTTTATATTCATTTAATTTTATTCTTTCAATGTGATTATGATTCAATGTTACTAAAGTATTAACAGTTTATTATAACAATTTTATCTTTAATCAAGATTGTTTATGATTCTCTTTCCATTGATAATGTATTATGATCCATGTCTCATGAAATATCATGAGTTTTCATATAATATGGTAATTAATTACATCTTAAGTCATTAGTTCTATTTATTCCATTATTTTGTACTAATAAGAGTAAAATAACATTTTTTTGAAAATCTGGCTTGGTCCATCTATTAGATAAGAAATCCTTTTATTAAAAAAATATCTTTATAAACATGTTTTCAAATAATTTTTTATTTGATCCATTAAGATAATTATGAATAAAAATAATTTTAAAAAATATATCTCCTAAAACCTAATTAAAATTGTTTTCAAATCTTCCTTTATATGTTTTCAAGACTATTTTAAAAAAAATGGTTTTCAAAAGGTTTTCCATTTTATAACATGGTTTAAAGGAAGAATTTATTTTTTCTTATTGATTATTTAAATTATAATTAATAATTTTCATATATAATATTGCATCCTATAATGATATATATTCGTTTCTATGTATATCATTTAAGAATACAATCCTTATTTATTCAGGAATGTTTTTTTGATGGATTAATGTTTATGAAACACGTTTCTCTTTAATGGTTTATATGGTTCTGAAACCTACTAAATTTCATGTGTTATTCTATAATTAAATGGATATAAAATCTTTTTATTTTCCACTATTATGATATGATAAAATTTTTATAATACACAATTCATTTCATGTGTTTTGATATGATGTTTATAAAACCCATATTTTTGTATGGTTCAATAGAAGATAAATGGTTAAGAATTTAATGGTACTCATATATATGATTTCATTATGTCATTAATGGGACCTATATTTCTCTCCAATGATTTGGAAAAATATTTATATCTCATAAAATAATGACAGGAAAAAATATATCAGATTTATCCAAAATGGGAAATGGGTGTGTCCTTATCCAAAAATTGAAACATGTGTTTATTCATCCACAATGGGAAACATTTTTTTCTAGATCAGTAGTATAAAACATGTGTGTCCTGATCCATAAAAGGTAAAATTTGTGTCCAAATGAACAATTTTAAATATATGTGTCTTGATAAATTAGAAGAAACATGTGTGCCTTTATCTGTAGTGGGAAACATTTGTATCCAAATCTATAATGGAAATAGGCATGTCCTTATCCACACTAGAAAATAAATTTTCCTGATCCACAATGGGAAACAGGTTCTTCCAGATCCAAAATGGGAAATAGGTGCGTCCTGAATCACTATATTGAGGGAATTTTTAGTTATCCATTAAACATGAAAAGTATTTCTCTATTTATTATGGTTCCTAACTTATA
Source organism: Viscum album (assembly GCA_963277665.1). Classification (NCBI taxonomy): domain Eukaryota; kingdom Viridiplantae; phylum Streptophyta; class Magnoliopsida; order Santalales; family Viscaceae; genus Viscum; species Viscum album. The sequence continues at coordinate 833,830,156 of OY728140.1, forward strand.
TGAAATGAAATTTTGTTTCATCATTGATTTATGATGATTTATCACAATTTTGATTCATATGTTATGAACTACCAATCATGATGCCACAACCCTTTATTATGATCATTAATCTACAGGGTATTTTATTATAATGCTAACATCATATCCTGAAACACTTATTCTCATGAATATGCTTAAATATCTCTTGTTTTACCCTTTTTAAAAATTTTATTGCACCCCTTTCTTATATTTCTTTTCTCATGGTTATAAATAAATTTTTTATGTATGAGTACGAAAGGGGAAGATTGTCATGGGAGATGTAGATGATATTTCACCAAATTTAAGGAATGTGTTCCTTTTTTCCAGTGACACTATAATATTATTGTCCTTAGGTATGTATTTTTTAATGTACTTAATATTCATCTAAAATTATGTAATATCCATGTATGTTAAGCATGTGCAGCTATAATTAGTATCAAAAGAAATGTTTAGACAACCTCTAGAAACTATGATGAGAAAACATAAGGGACATCCCTATGAATATTTATGATGGTATTTCTTGGGATGTTTCTGTGATAAATTCTATGCTTTAAAATTTTAAATTATAGGTGAAATTATTTAGGATTTATATGTTTAATTTTTTATGATTAAATTTTTTTCTACCGTGATATATGTTTCTCACACTATGATTTGTGGCTTTATTCAATAGGATGAACAAAAAGAATACCTGTTAAAAATAATTATTTTTAATGGGTAAATAATGGGAATACTAAAAATAATTTTTATGTGTAAATATCAGGAACAAAATCATGATGTTGGTATGAGTATTGTTTGTACTTCTGAGGATAAAGAAATTACAATCAACATGTGAATGATATGGGATATTCTAAGAGTATTGGTTACCGAAAATTTCATAATTAGGATTAGATTAAGTTTTTGGAACCTGAATTAATGATTCATATTTCATATTATTTGAAAGGTTCATAAAGTAATAAGATGTTGACTCATTATTGTTTTATGAATAAAGTTGTACCAATGATGTTTTTATGTTTTGGATGTCCAAGATTATGTTATAAAAATCATGAAATATATAAGTATTTTTAGTATATGTTTTTCATTATGTATTAAAAATTATATGTTGAATGGTGTTGCAGAAATAGAAGTTTTATCTAATGGAATGTTTATATTTTTTTCATGGAAGGTAACACTTAATGAGATCCTATTGTTGATGATGTTTTTTCATGTATAAAGATATTATTGATTTGTAGAAATTAGATTGGATAATATTTATTACCATGGAAATGAATATTGATTTATTGAAAAATGATCAGTGTTAACATGGATTATGTTTAAATAAATCTGTAGAAATAATGAATATGTCAAATAAATTGTCTATTATATAAATAACGAAGAAACATGATTTTTTAAGTAAATATTTAGGGCAATTCATGTTATTACAATTTATAAAGAGAATTCATTAAATAGGTATTTGCATGTTTTTTATCTAAAAACTAGGAGCTAATTTATGAAATTTTATTCATAAATATTAATCTAGTTTTGAGATACTTAGTTCACATCATATAAATATTTTGGATATTTTGAAATTTTTGGGTTCTATGTTTAACCATTTAAGGAATGTTTAGTTTAAAAATTAGATGAAATTTTTGAGAATAATGATTTACCTCACTATATAAGTATTTATTCATGTTGAATAACAGGTGTTAACCATTTTTATACGATTCTAGATAAAAATATATTCAATGATTAACATTATTATACAAGACTCCTTAGAACATTAGGAAAGACATTTTCACCACCATTTCATAGATTTAGAAATTATGTTGAAATCGAGCAAGGCATAACCAAAGGGTGATATTGTTCATATGAAAACGAATAAAATGAAGTAATTATATTTCCTTATGTTAATAAACAATATAAAAATTCTCCAACTATAAGAAATTGATATCATGAAATATTTAACATAATACCTTCATTTTTGTTGAACCAATTGACTTGTAATGTATTATAGACTAGTTTTTTATGGACCTTAATATTCCATTGGCCATTCAATCGATAGTGATCAATGTTATTTATTAGTCCCTATAATTATATATGTTTTTCTTCCATGTCCAATCATCACTACCGACAGATGTTTTTCAATGCGGAAACCTAGTTTTGAGTAATGTTTTGTATCCTTTATGGTTCTAACCTTCCATTCTCAAAGAAAGTTTTATTATTCATTTTACTATGTGGGTTTCTATGAGAGGAATCTTAAGAATTAAAAATTTGATAACAAAAATGAATTTTGAGGGAGAAATTCAATTTATGGTGGCCATAATATGACACCTTGATATATTTTGAAATATTTTTTTGAATTAATTTATTAATTTTAATATTTTTCCTTTCACAAAAAACTACATATAGATTCTGTTATATGAATAAACTAGATTGTATTGCATTATATGAAACACCATTTTATAAATGATCCATACACTTCACATAGATTAACTTTCAAAAAGGAAAATCTATGTTTTTCCTATGTAACACACAAAGTCTAGTTCATTCAGTAGCTTGTGTTACACGGTAGGTTGAGTTTCATAGAACTATAATAAATGCATAATATTTTTATTAAAATATTATTATAGATACCACATAACTATTGTAATTGAATTTATGATTAATATTAACTAAAAAATGATAACATTATTTACAATTTTTTATAAAATGAGACCTTTGTCTATCAATTATTTAGAAATAAAAGTATGAACTATTTGAAAATATTGAAAATCCTTTTCTAAGATAACTATTTCTTCTTGTACGACCTCTATTTTATCTCAAAAAATTATCCAAACCACTATTGATTATTTTTTAAAAAAATATATTATATATTCAATATTTTTTTGACAATTATTTAATAGAATTGATCAACATATGATAAGAATATTTCTTGTTATATGAATAAAAATATTTATTTTTATAAATAGTAAATTTAATTCCATTTAATAGACAACCTATTTTAAGTTTTTTTATAGTTTTATAGTTTTTATTTGAAAAAATAGACTTAAATTTTTTAGGTGGTATATAAACATTTAATTTGGCTGATTTTTTGAAATTTTTATGATATGTTACATTTTTGATGAAAAGAGAATAATTATGAATTTGTATTGAAATATTCTTTGTCATATAATTTATCTATATAGTTAATTAATAATGTAATTTTTTTTAATGTGAATTTATTTAATATATTGATATATTAATACAATTTATGTTATGGAATTTTTTTCACTTTCAAATTGGTTAAATAACTATTCGAACATTTGAACATTTTCAATTTGTAATATCATTGTTTTTTCCTAGCAGCATGATTCTTCTTAAATTTATTTCTTACACTAATGTTCTTATGATTTGGAATAATGTATTCCATATATGTAATAATTATCATTTTGGATTGGTAATATGTTCAACATATTTTATAACCCATAACATTAGTTTAAATAATAAAAATTAATTTCATAGATTAAGGTAAAAATGAGTCAACTTGTTTTTAATTATTAACTCCAAGATAAAAATATCCTTGAAACATGTCCATAAGAAATTTTAATTGTATATTTAAGCCATATACTCTATTTTATATATAATTTATAATTATTTGAGGAACCTCATGTAAGTGAGACCTCTCAATGGTTCTTTTTTTTTAAATCTATATGAAATACATTACTTCTTTAATATAAAAGGGAACTCACCCCATCACTTATTAAAATATCTCGTGAAAATAGAATGATAAAAAACTTAACCAAATTATATCCAAACTTAAATCGTATCATCCTATAATCCTCACTTTTGGATGAAATAAAAACATTTTTTTCTATTAGTAAAAACCAAAAGGACTTACCCCACGAAGTGGTAACATCCCTAAACGTGAATTTTTTTATTTTAACTCCAACCCACTATAATATTATTATTACAAGATTATATAATATCCTTTGTATCATAAATATTAAATTTTTTTTATGTTAATGTTTTGACCTAAACTCAGAGACACATCCATTTAATGAGATACACAATATTAATTCGCATGTATGGAAAACCACCACCTCATGAATTGATTTCATTCTTTCTTCCATTACCACCTACAAATGATAGAAATAATGATGTAATTTCTATTTATATATTATATAAGATATTTTTTATGCTTTTATATTTTTTAAATTATTATATAACACATACCTTCTCGATTTCCATTTTTGGGAATAAGATTACTTCATTTATAATATTGTGGATTATAATCTCCTCAAAGTGAATTGATTCGTTTACATGTTATTTGTGTATATTAAGGATGTATTTTTTAATTTTATATGACATTTATGTAACAATAACACTATAGGAACGATAATATATATATACATCTATTTCATTTATATTTTTTCATTCAATACAATAGGAAAACGTAAACAACGTTCATATATACATACGATAATCCATCTCTCTGCACACTGTATCAATTTAATATTTATATATTTGATATATCATTATAAATACTTATATGATAAATAAATATGATATATATATATATATATTTCATTTTATAAATTTATTAAATAATAAAATCATGATCTTATTTAGATTATTAAGAATATTAAGTTAAAATAATATGATTAATTAAGTGGTTATAACTTGAAACTAACATTAACATGGAATTGTTAATAAAATGGTCATATAAAGTCATAATAAAAATATAATTTTTATGATATATAATAACATTCTTTTTTGATAGGTTTATAATAAACATAAATTTATAATATATGAGGTTTTAATGTGTAGGAATAATGTCAATATTAATAGTAAGGGTTTTCTTTTCTCACTTTTATTTATGGGAGGCACATGCTCTATTAACTACTTAATCTTGTTCTTTGGTGTATATACAAACCTATTAAATTTTATATCATGAATTTAAATAATTAAAAGATATTAAATGTTTTAATTTATGTTATTCATTCATGGTGATCATGTTTCAATAGTTACTAATGTAATAAGGGGATTGGTAGTCTCACTTTTACTTCTACAAGACCTATTCCATGTTCACCCATCTTTTAATTTGTATAGTGTATATACTAAACATGAATATATTATATGAATTTTATACTGAAATTTATGGTTATATACACCTCCATTTTATGATCATTATTTCATGTGGTTTATGGATCAAAAGTTACCACACTAGTAATGTAAATTTGTCTCAATTTGATTTCATAAAGATAAATGCCATTTAATGCACCTATATTCTTCTATGATGTGTATATAATTCTATTTGAAATGTAATATCATCAATATCATTATTCATAGGATATTATTTTTTTTACTAATAGTTTTATTTCATGTGGATTACAATTCAATTTTAATTAATAAGTAACAACGTATTTATATAATTTCATCATTTAAAGGGATTTTTAATGATTATCCTAATATTATTTAAATATTATAATATATATCTCAATAAATATCATTAGGTTTATTCTATTATAAATATACATGACATATTTAGGGATTGGAACTATTTATTCAACGATTTGGAACGTATAATGATAATTATAATTTTCTTAATATAATCCATATTTATCACCATATTTTATAAGAAATCTATTTTTATCAAAAACCATGTTTTGAAAAAAAATTCAAAAAAGTGTTTTTAAATGATCTATTATTATAGTTTTTCAAATAAATTAATTTTTAATATTTTCTATTTATTAAAATGCAATTTTAATGGATTTCAAATCCCCATTTATAAATTTTCAATGAAATTTCCAAATAAAATGGTATTAAAATGTTTTCTGATTTATAAAATGATTTTTAAATAATAGAGGATTAATTCTTCATGAAATATTATAAATAGTCCTTAAAAATATACATTTTACAAAATATTATATTTTTTAATGTTACATAGACCTTACTTTGGATATTATTCAGGAATACCAATCATATTCTTTCTTATATGGTTTATTATTTAAAGTAATGATGTTTAGGAGACTCGTTTCTTTAACATGGGTTATATTATTGTGAAACACACTTATTTTCATGGATTATTACATGGTGAAATGAATATTTAATATTTATATCTTCCATCAGATATGATAAGATAATGTTTTTATGATATTCATTAAATTTCATGGCCTATTATATGATGTTTTTGAAACCCATATATGTTTATTAATCATGGATTGAGAAATGATTTATTTTATTTTGGAAAAATCATCAATTATTTCATTATATGATAGATGGGACCTATATATCTCACAAATTCTTTGGTTAAAGATTTATATCTCATGAGGTAATTATGGAAAACAAGTCGACGAGTTTGATCCAAAATGGGAAAGAGGTGTGTCCTGATCCACAATTGGAAATATGTGTGTCGTAATCCAAAATGAGAAACATATGTGTCCCGATCCACAATTTGAAATAAGTATTTTCAATTATAGAATGGAAAATAGGTGTTTCCTAATCCTCAATGCGAAACAAGTGTGTTCGCATCCACAATGGTAAACAAGTGTGTCCTGATCCCCTAGGGGAAATATGTTTGTCTGGATTGACTACGTGGATGTTTTTGGTAGTTAACCTTGAAACATAATTTTTTAAAATATTTATATTCGTTTTACACTTATATGACACGATATTATGGTTCATAGTTTATTTAGGTTGATTTATAACCATTAAGAATCTTGTATTATGAACTGTCAATCATTATTCCATTACACTTGATTATGATCTTTGATATACAGGGTATGATCTTCTAATGATATGATCATTGAATCATACACTTTTGATCATGAATATATTTACATGTCTCATTTTTACCCTTATTGAGTCACCGAGATCACCCATTTCTTATGATTCTTTCCTACGATTATAAAGAATTGTTTTAAGTAGGATTACTAAAGGGGAAGATCTTTATAAGATATATTCATAATCATTCACAAAATTAGAATAATTTGTTCCATGATTCTAAAGGCATTTAAATATTATAGTCCTTTGGTATGTATTTATGTAATGTGATGAATATTCACCTAATATTATTTAATATCCATTCTTGTTATGCCCGGATTGCTATAACATAAATATTTTTTTATCCTAACAGAAAATATTTATGGTATTAACTAAAATAATATTTTAATTAATGGAATATTTTTAAATTATGTGTTAATATATACGGTATTTTAGTCTTGACATTCTTGTCAATATTATATGGATCTTATATATCTAATTAAAAATATTAGATTAAATAATTTATATATAATAATTTTATTTTATTTCACCTTATCATTTACAATATTTTTTTTATGTTTGTTCATTTCACTAAAATAAAAAATAATCTCTCCATAATATAGATAAATTACAAAATTATTAGAAACAAATATTCAATATGATCATTGGTTTTGGTCTACTATTTGTTTTATCAGGTCTAAAAAAACAAACATGACCATTGGGTAAATAACTCATTTATCCAACTTTTAACTATAGTTGGGGATTTCTGCATTTTATTATACATCTCCTTAGATAGATTCACATCGACATAGGTACTGGTTTTTTCCACCACTATTGAACTTTCCCTATTATAGGTATATACTCACTCATGTGTGGGAGGGAACTAAGGTTTTAGGGTTATATAAAAGATACCATAGAAATATGGTCCTAAATACAACATAGGGGGGAGGCATGAGATTCATTTTATTAATATTTAATATCATAATATATATTATATGTAACCATGTTTTTTATAGTTATATTAAATAAATAAATTGAACACATATTTTCTTCAATAATGCTCCTGATCAATCACAACATGAAATGATTACATATTTAGATTTTCTAGTTTTTTGTCAAACAATTAAAATTAATTAAAATTCAGAGTAATGATTCATCCAATTAATCAATTGATTTATTAACATTATATTTATTCTAGTTTTTTCATGTGGCATAATAGAAATCTCATTATGCATTAAATTAATAATATTTAAAAATTTAAAAAACCAATTTTTATAACAAACTAATTAATTCACATTGTGTATGTGGGGGAAAGAAATTATGTATTATTATTGTGAGATTAATTCTATTTCTAGTATCCCTTATGTAAACTTCATATATTTTCAAATGAAATTTCATTTAACCCATATTCTATATGGTCCAAGTTCAGTACTGCTTAATGACATCACATGTATGCCTACATCAAATGTCTCTATTTTTATGATTTCTTGGGAAACGAGATGTGTGGATTTTTTGTGAACTTCTCTTACGTTCCTATAATTTAATGGAAATAAGACTCTACCCATTATTGTAGAAATTGTGGAACATTTTATCTTAAATGAGTATGATAGTTTGGAAAATCTCTCCAAGGATATGATTTTCTAGTGTAAGACTCTTTTATAGATGTAAAACATATTCATGAACCCTTTTTGATACCATAATTATGGAACCCGGTAATTTAATTTTCTTTTATACTAAAAATGTTAGTTTTTTACTATCATAAGGAGAAACATGTTTAGTTATTTGTAAGGTACTATATCCGTATAATTGTTAGAAATGGTGGAATGTTATTCTCATTATATAATGAAGGTTGGACCTAAGAGATTAAATATAGTATGGTGATAGATCTCTATGGTGTTAAACCATATAAGAAGGCCCTCATAGTTTATAGTCTATAAGGGATAAGAATGGTATAAATTCGAGTTGATACACTCATGATTTTAATACATACAAAATTTATTATCTAATTGAAAAAAACGTGGTTTAGATTCTAGTTCGGAAACTCTATAAACTGACGATTAATGGGATCGTAATAATGGTAGTCATAATGCAATTTGAGAATTTAATGAGATTATTTGGAATAAAAACTCTCAAAAGTAATATCAAATAATAATAATGAAATGATTGATCATGAAATGTTAATCATATATATCTTATAGACAAGAATAAAAACCCATGTACTTTGAAATACATGGATTAGGGCCCTATTATAAGATACTTGAAAATAGTATAATGTCATGTGTTAAGGTCACTTATGTCATTAATGGAATTATAATATGTTATTGAGTTGGGAATACAAATTGATAAACTCAATGTATGTCATATTCAAAGGGAGACGTAGTGCATAATCAAAAATTATTTCATGTGAATAGATCATGGATAAATGAAGCCAGATTAGGTGAATTGAGTTCCGATAATCTATCATCCTAATGGATGTTAATATTTGAAATAAGGAAATATCATTGGTTTAAATTACAATGATTTACCCAAAATATGGGTTTTGTGGGAACTATACTTTCTTGAGGCATTATGAATTTTAAAAAAATATATTCTATATGGATTTTCAGTTTCCTAATTATATATCGTGATGATTAAAATGTATTTGTGGGAGTTATAGGAGGTAATTCAAACAATTAGCACATTTAAAAATATATGGAAATCATTTGATCACTATTGTGTGAGGAATACTAATCAAGGATTAATGAGATGATTTGTTTCAACTTCCCAAACATCTTGAAAATATTTATTTGATTGATCAAAATAATAAGATATGGTATCATTATAGGCCTTTTCTCATGATTTTTCTCTAATTACGGCTCCTGAAAGAAGGGGTTTCATAATCATAAGACAAGATGATTATATCTCGACATAAAAAATACTTCACAGAAGTTATGGGGTTGTATGAAGCTCTGGACATCTACTCAAAAATAAATTTTCCATATTTTTATTATTCATTAATATACATTTAATATTATTACCACCACTAAAAAATATCCCCCTATAGTTGAGTCTTATATAGATAATGATTATGGAATTATGAGGAGGAATAGAATTTTTTTACATTATTCTACAATATGGTGCTACTTGATTTGATGAAATATCTCCCTATGCCAAGATATAGAGTTTGGAGGAAGAAATGGAACCAAAAATATTTTTTGTAATTACATATTTTCTCAAAATTCATATAAATATCCCATTTTATAATTTTTTTACATAATGTTCTCTCCAATAATTTTATCACCAATTTGAACAAAAAACAACTATGATTACTAAACACACATTGAACACTTCTAAATTTGTCTATGAAACTATTTTTGAGAAATATATTGGCATGTATGATCTAGTATTGCATGGAACAAATATTTCCAAATTTTTACCACATCATATGGAATTAGAAATGGGATTTGAAATAGTTCATGATGTGACAATATGAATGAGGGAAATGGTCAAGAACCTTGGAGCTATAACCATAATAAAAATTTAACCCTTCGATAGAATGATCAGTGGAAATATTTGACAACTAAAAGGATTTTACTATATGAATTATGCAATTGGTTAATTTTAACTATATTTTATAGACCAAGGAGTGGGATTTATATATGATAGAAAATTTTACAAATGAGTGGTCTTTGGATAACTAGGTATGATCAACTTGCACTAAATTGGGGGGGGGGGGTCATATTTACATGGTAATCCTATGTAAGGCATTTTAAGGATTATAGTTTCATGTCAATAATTACCCATGAATCAATTCAAATTTTATCAATATTTGGAATATTGGAATTAATACCTTTCAAATATACTATGAGGTAGTTAGAATCATCTTTTGTGACTTATATACGACGCGGGGGATCAAATTACTTGGTGTGATATATGAAAAGTTTCTTCCATCAAAAAAATTATAGATCGCAATAGAATATGCTTACTATAAAAATATGATACATTTCTTACATTAACCTTGGATTTATGAACTATGACTTATATAAACTAGGATTCCCTTTTAATATATGGTTTCATATGTTCATCGAGATGATAGATGAGAGAATGATAAGGAAGAAATTGAAATTAAATTATCTCTATTTATGGACCCAAAAAATGTAATAATAATTTATACTAGATCATATCAATATATGTATGTGTGACTAAATTTTAGTGAGAGGATATAATGTTCCCAAATATTAATTAAATTTGTTTTAAATGTCTCAACATGTGTTGAGGATCTGGTGATGCTTAGATAATTGTTATGAGTTAATGATTTGGAATAATATGTCCTTTTAGATAAGCCTATCATCCTAATTATAATGATGGTTTTTTTGATATCAAAATAATTCAAATTCAATGAATTCATGATAATGGATAAATATATAAAACATATTTAAAATTTGGTTGAATAGTTCAGAAGGGGTGAATCTTTTTTGAGAAGGTTTTGGTTCAAATATATTTATTTATAGTACTCCTTAGATTTATCTAGGAGGATTCTATTCCATGTATAAAATTTCACCTTGGGGACCAAAGAACGAATTAAAAACCAAAATGTTATATACCCACATATGTTATTTTACACTTATATTAAAATACTTATATGTTATTTAGTAGATGATGGATGACTATTCGATTATGGGTACATGTATGAACATGTAATGAAATTTATAGAAAACCTAACTATAGAGATGTAGTGAAAATGATATGTAGCTAATCCCATAGTTGAAAATGGAAACTAACTAATGGAATTTCACATTTATACTGTGTGGACTTCATTGGGTTTAATAATTTTTTATCTAATGGAAAATAAAATCAGACGATTCTAATAACATATATTTGTGGAGGTATTACTTCAAGATGAGGATACACTATAAACTCACAATTTACAATGGAAAAATGATATATTTTAAATCAATGGATGATTTATACAATATATTGGGATATTACATGTAATAATCCATTTATATGAATATGAATGCACTATTTTAAGGTGAATAATATACTAATGATGAAGCGTGAGGAGTTTGAGTGATGTTTAATATTTCATGAAATATGATTTATGCTATATTTTAATGAAGTAGACTATTTTTTGTAACTAAATGAGGAATAATTTAGGAGTCATATATATTCTAAATGAGTATCCTATAATATAATATTTCTTGAGGAGAAATACCCAAGTCATCAAAAGGTTTATAATGAGATATTTTCTCTAATTTTAAATGATATTAGTTATTAAAAACATGAATGGGTTTTTATAACATAAAATTATTTTTATGTTTATAATCATAAAGTAATATTTATTTCCAAAAAAATGGTAATTCAAAATAATGATAAAGAAAAATATGTTTTTATTTTTTTTACTCCTCTCTTTTTGTCGAATGAATTTTTCAAGAATGTTATCAACAGTTGATAACTCTTGTGCATATTGAAAGATCATTGTGAGATGTTTACATATCAATTATCATATAATAATAGATGATACAAATACATGTGTCCCAAAAGGATACAAACCAGAGTATTTTATGAATGTTGAGAATCAATATGACATCAAATAATTATTGTGATTGATGATTGATAGACCTAACCAATTTAGCACATAAAAAACTCAATGAAGTTTATTAGTAGATTTTTTCTTGAAATCTCATAGAGGGAGATCGTGATAAATAAGAAAGAAGAAATAGTTTTTAATACTTGTTAAAAATGTTAAAAATATGGCCATGTAGTTGGTGTGTTTAACTATTGTGGTAGAGGATTGTAATTGGGGTATATGACTAGTCAAATAGAAGTAGAATATTTTTTGGTGTCTAAGGGATAATTCTTGAAGAGTTTTTGATTTTTTAAAAGATCCTGAGAAAATTAAACAATTAAATATTGGGAACTATAACCAGTTTCATCCAATGACATGTTATTGTGGGTATAACCATTAAAACTATTGTGGAATTATGAGCGGTTGTATATGATAATAAAATTAGAGTTTGGAATCCATAATTTGGGGTATAAACAATATGTCAATGAGTATTATTTTATTATAATTTATATATATATTTTCTATTTATATCTCAATAATTATCACTAAACATGATATAATATCATGACATTCTTATTACTAGGTCGACATCTATATCATGTTCAATTGGTTGAATTAAAAATGAAAAAATTCATAAAAATCGTGTACCGCTATTTTAAAACCCTCCCCCACTCAGTGGTAGCTCATTTTATGTTTTCACTACATGTTGTGTCATATTATTCAGGTTACCTATTGAGATATTATATTTTTATTATATAGATATATAAAACTAAAATTCTATAAAAAAACAAGTTAGTATTAACTTTCTATGTCACAAACAACCAAGAATTGATGAACATGATTTTGTCAAATCTCATTTCACTCAACCATGATGTCATAGATTCTACTACTACATGTTTTATACCAATTCATGAAGACTATACCATGATTCATTCTAATAAGAGGAGTATTTAGATGGATGGAAATGAACAAAATACAATACTAATATAACTATCGTAGAGAGTCTATAAAAAATTCAAATTTCACCAAACTATTTATAAAAGTTGAGAAAAATCTGAAGATACTTTTAGGAAAATATAAAATTGAAATAATCTAAACTAAAAGTTCAATGGGTATATTTAAATAAATAAAAAATGGGTGATGATAGGAATATAGATTATCAATTTAGTAGGGTAAATCAAATTTTCAAGAACATTGAAATATTTTGTGAGTATTTTATTAATTCAATTATTTTGAAGAATCTTATGAGAAATTTCCTAGATTTATTTTATTTAAAGGTATTAGTTTCTGTGGATATAGAATTGATGACCATATATGAATATTAAAAAATCCATATAGAATTTGAAAAAGAAAAATTAAATCCTTAAAATATAAATATAATGATGAAATGAAATTTGAAGGCTTGAGAAAAGGAAATGTAATAAAAGAAGAAATTTTTAAATAGTGTAATTCAGATGACTAGGTTGATAATTTTTCTCTAAACCAAATCCTAACACATTTATCAAAGTTATTAATTAAGGGAAAATCAAATGGAAATGGTAATAAATGTATGTGGTTTTATAATTGTGATGGTATTGATCAAATTGAGAAATATTATCCAATGAAGTAGGATGATTAATTCCAATCATATAAGGATTTTGAGAAATGACAAATTAATTAAAGAATACAAATAAGAATGAGTGGTCCATTAGAAAAATATTATTATTAGTAATAATGAAAAAACAATAAAACTCATTGTATTCATCATATACTATGGTTAATTTCTATAATCATGTGAAGAAAGTATTGATTTATCATGCATTGATTATTATATGGAAGAATAGGGTGAGTTTTTTGCAGGGGAAAAAATGGAATCAATTCCGGGATATATTACACATCTCCTAATATAAAATAATAAGTTAGAGGGAATTAAAATTAACTAATAAAAGGAATGAGATTGAGGAAGACAAAATTAATAATTACAGAGATGATCTAGAATGAATGGAGGGAGCATACATTAATGAGATTTAGGAAAACAAATATGATAGATGAGCATGGAGAAATTGATTAAGATTAGGATGAATAGTAAGCTACAAAAGATGAGGAGTTGTTTGAGACACAATATATAATTCTCATAGTTCTATATGAATTGAACCATGAAAAATAAGACCTCATAATATCAGTGGATATAATGGATAGTCTCTTCAACATAGTGAGACAGAATATTAAAGGTACCCTGGTAAATCTATACCTAACCAAATTCAAAATAATTATAATACCACTAACTGTATTGATGCCAAAAAATATAAGGATTTATTGAAATAATAGATTGAAAATAAATATTTCAAATTAATCCGAGTAGGAAATATTACTAAAAAATAAGAACCCCTGTGAATTATAAGGTTCAATTTGGAGTTCAAAAACACTAACATTACTCTGGATAGAGTTTCTATCAGTATAAAAGATCCTTTTTCAGAATATATAACTATTTTTTCAATGGAATGGATATAATGTTTACTCTTATTTGTTTAATATGTCATTTCTAAGGAAGAATCAAAAATCAATATGGTGAATTAGTGAAAATGATTGGATACAACTTATTTGATGAAAGATATGACCTTAAAACCCAATATCAGTATATAAAAATAAATTTTATTCCATAAATGAATCTTTGTGGATGATATGGATTAAAATTCATAATACTAGTGAATTCATGGGAAAATGTTCCGGAAAACATCCCGAAATAGAGTTTTTTTGATAATTCATATGTAAAATATACAAATAAAGGAAAAACTAATAATATATAGAAGTAATATGTGATGCCAAATCATGTTGACTACACAATAAATGAATTAAATATTGTATAGCCAGAATAAATAAAAGTGGATAAAAATTGTGGATAATGAGATTGATTTAAATAATATAATAATATTTCTCAAAGATGAGGGAAGAAGTTTATTGAGAAGTAATATATAAGAGTTGAAATTAAAAATCATGGAAATTTGGGTGAAATATGTTATCAAGATGGACATAGTTCTAAAAACAATATGGCTATCCTTATACCCAGATAACAATGTATGATGATGATAGAGGAGGAACCAAACAATGAAGATACCAAAACACATATAGTGAATAATATTGGTTTATATAAATATTAATATCTAAAAAGTTAAAAGTAAAATGATGTTATTATAAAAAAGAAGATGAAAAAGTTGAGAAAATTTTCTGACCCTAAATAGAACTTCTAAAATATGAAATATAACCATCGTTATTCCCTATTATTTTATGTGTTTATATATATCATATAAGAAATTTAAGGATATTGTTTTGTACATTACATGTAGGAATAAAATAAAATTTACTTCTCTTGGATTTTTAAAACTAAAAAGAATAGATGATGACGACGTCATGTTAGGGGGTGTAAAATTGTTGAATAATGTAACAAATATCGTATATACCATATATTTTAGAAATTAAAGTTTAATCTAGGAATTCTGAGAAATGATTTATTCTAATAAAACATTCATCCCTTTATTTTTTAAATTCATATATATTAAAAAAGAGATATTGGATAATGAAAATAAAAGATAAATAGGTAGTTTTACAATTTGTTCTTGAATATTCATATTTTTTGTTGAGATATGTATGTGATATTATAAATTTCATGAAAAATATTTTTCTAACATCCCATTTTTGATAATTGGCAATGATATTAAAATTTTATCAAACCTAAATGTATTTTATAAATATAATTCATAACCATGGTTGTAGAAACTCATTTTCTAAATAGGGTTATCCCATGTAGAATTAGAGTTTCATATACAAATGATCCAACTAATATGGAAATTGATATTATCCATCTATTTTATATAGAGTAAAATTTGAGGAAAGTGTTTTATTTTAATAATTTCTAAGAATATGTAAGGTGAGAGGTCCTGTTTATTATCCCATTAAATTTATTATCAATAATGGTTTGAAAAAAATACTCTAGATGAGCACTCAAATTGACATTCATGATTCATATTTCTAAAAACTTTATTGGGGAGGTTCAGGTTCTAAAGTATGAATTTCATCTTTTTTCTATGTATCTACATTTTTTGGGGATCTTGAATTATATGGAGGAAGGTTATGGATTCATAAGTTAGAATAATATACATTAATTAACAATTCTATCCTCTATAATATAATAATATTTTTTATGATCTACATAATAGTCAAGGACATGTGTTGGTGGATGAATAATTGACATCTATAATAACCTAGAAGAGTGTTTTAAGGGTTTATAAGATTTGGATAGGAGGTGATAAAGATATAGTTTGAATTAATTAAATTCTAACTTCTCTAAATTTTGGTATAAGTATTTTTTTCTAGTATTAAATTCCATAGAGGGCTATAGAGCATATATGTGAGTCCAAAACATATATTTCCAACATATATATATTTTTCAATATCTATGATGATCTATATATGTGATTATTATAAGAATGAACATGTATATAATTATAGTTAAGTGCATTACCATTTATTATAATTCATGGAATACCAAAATCTATTGACATAACCAAATTCGACATTAAAAAACCAACGTATACAAATGGAAAACCACTTAATTAAAAAATAAATATATATTGGATGAAATTATTTTGGATTATACATGTCAATATCTTACGAGAAAATAAAATTAATTGATGATCAGTATTTAACATATTATTTAATTATTTCAAGACAAGGATACACTATGAACTCATATTTTATATTGCAATGAAGTGACACATGATGACTATTGATAAGTTTCCCATTTCACTGGGATATTCCACATTATCATCCACATATATATATATACACAATTTTATACTTAAAAATATAGTTAATTATTTTTTGAGGTGTTTTATCCATATCCGCTATTATATAAAATACCATTTATGAAATATTTAATTATTCATATTTTTTGTAGTAATTCAATATGAAAATCATCCTTGTGGAATTTTTTTGAGTATATTAAAATTAAATCTCCCATTAGGAAAAATAAATTATTCTTCAAGAGTTTTGAATATAAATATTTTATCATATTAAATTTAGATTAAATGATGAGGACATGATGTGGGTTTGATGATTATTAAAAAGGATTTGAATGTTAATAATTATGAAGGATTTATAATTCCAAAAAATAATTTAAATTCAAAATAATTAGAATAAAATAATATTCCATATTTTGATTCCATTATTTATTTTGAAAAAAATTATTGATTAATGTGATAAATAATTGAGAGGTTATACTCATATTAAAAGATCATTATGAGTGATTGATACAGAGTGTACAGTGGAGTGATGTGGAGTTAAAAATTGGAGTCCCTAAAGAAGGAACACAAGTATAATATAGACATTGGGGAATCTAAATCACATATGATTTTGATGAAGTTTGAATAGAAAAAAGTATTTATCTAAGAAGTAGTTGAAGAAAAGTTTTGAGTTCCCAAGAAACACTTAACTCATATAATTTTAAACAATGACCAATCTGAAGAAGAAGGATGAAATTAAAATATTTTTTTGGTAAATAATAATAAGAACCTGTATTTGGGGTGTCTAATCAATTTTTGAGATTCTTATAGATGAGGAGTATAAAAAATAAAGATACTGAATATTTTTTTGGGTGTCTAACAAATCATGATAGATTAATTAGGGGTTGGGGTGTCAAACCAAACACAAATAATGGGTCAACTACTTAGGATTGAATCTATTTACACCCAATAATATGTGATTAAGGGTTATAACCAATCACATACATCTATAATCAGGGACCGTGTAATTGATTAGAATATTTCAATTGAGAATCCATGTAGGGGTGTCTAACTAATATAAAAGGTAAATTGATTTTATGTCTAATCATGTAAATAAAATGTGTTTCTATCTCAATCATTATCACTACTCATGAGGTTAGTATTTATTATTATAATTACTGGATCAGAAAATTTAATAGGTTCAATAGTGTGAATGTATATGTCAATGAATTATAAAAAAAATACTATTAATTAAACCCCCTTCCCAGTGATACATAACTTGTCCGTTGGTTCGACCTGATGAATCCAAACCTCAGGGTGGCATGATTCAAAGTATTTTTCAATAGAAGCTAGATGCTACCAGTCATGAATGTTTATGTTGTTGTGAGAACCAATACTTATGCGATGGTAGTAAAACTAATTCATATGCACTATACATGCATTATCTTCCGAGAACTGGTGTAACTATATGGTATAACGAGGCATATGATCAAGATGGCTAAATCCTATTGCATATTATTTTCAATTTCAATACTTATATGGATATGTTTTACAGTTTTTTCGAATATATGATTTCCTAAATCTCTTTAACCTTCTAACTGTAAAATTATAGTAATCCTCACTAAAAATATCTATGCTTTTCCATTATGAATTAATGAAAAAAGTTTAATAATCATTATTGGGTCCCATGAATGATTCCACTACACCCCATTGAAAATACTTACTTTATTCCTCATGGAAAATCATATGAAATATTTTATTTAATATTACTATATGGTGACCATAAAAGTTAGATTATTATCTACATACATTGACATTATTGGGATCTATGATGCATATGATCCACAGTAGTTCCCAATTCAGTTCTACAACCTCTAATGGATAACTCAATGGGTTCAAAATCGAGTTCACAAAAAGTCCCAAATGATTATCATTTGATAATTATTGGTGATGATAACCTATGTAAAACTTTATTTTGAGGCCACACTACTAGTTTTAAGCATCATAAATAGATTTCATTATGATTACATCTAGAGATCAATAAGAGTGTATTTTGTAGTAATGTTGAATTTTTATTTTGATTATGCTGAACAAAGGATTACAATCTCTAGGTAATGAAGGATATATATAAACCTCCATGATGGGAAAACACTGATTGAATAGAATAAATTCAACTACAATTATGGTCACTTCGAATCATTCATGTCCTCTCAATATTATTACATCATTCCTCAGGGTGTATATAAATTTTTATAAATAGAATACATGATATTGTTTCTTGTATAAGGGTTATGATTCAAGGACCCATGTAGTTAATCTATGGATTACTATGGGGAAATAAATAAGGTCATTTTGGGACACCTATTAGGATTCCTTATTCCCTCACACTGGGAATTAATGTAATAATATATGGATGTTCCTTTCATGGTAGAGTTTCATGAATCTCACAAACATTCAGGGTGTACATAGAGCGAATCATATTTTTTAGATCGAAATATGTGACATCCCATTTTGAATATGTGGTTTACATCTAGTATTTAGATGCACTTGTGTTCTCATATAGTAAATATGGTATATTTAAGAAATCTAATAATGAAATTTCTGGACAGAAAACTATATA
The DNA here is from genome assembly GCA_963277665.1 of Viscum album. Lineage (NCBI taxonomy): Eukaryota > Viridiplantae > Streptophyta > Magnoliopsida > Santalales > Viscaceae > Viscum > Viscum album. The sequence continues at coordinate 833,849,816 of OY728140.1, forward strand.
TGGAAATTAAATTTCATGGATGATTGTGGAAATTGAATAAGGGGGCTTAAAGAAATATTCATGGGACAATGAGTTTGGGCATGAAAATAATCAAATGGGGGTGCTGAGACTATCTCTACTAAGGAATAGAGAGAGATATTTACAAACACGGTATATATAGGATTCAATAAATATCATGGGTGTACACAATGATACACAAACATAAATTATCTCAGTTATATAATTATCATTAAATGAGTAAACCATAGATCAACCTCTATATCATTTATGTCGAAATGATCATATATAGAACCTACATGACCAAGTAACTAGAGACATATCTCTATATATAATTGATTTTATGATGTTTATAGGGTTTTATACTTCCCTAAAATTAGCTATATCACCAATTATATTTATTTCTAATACTCAAATATTTTTAGGGTGTTGAAAATTTTCTTACAAAAGTGAATAGGAGAAAAATCTAAAACCACATTTACTATTCAGCATTATTTTAGGAACCTTATATGGACACACACAAATTTATTCTTATAAATTCAACATGCCAGATCAAGGGTCATGTCATGTTTGTGTCTATGTTACCTAGTGATTTTTTTGGTTCCAATTTAGGGGAGTCTGTAGGAAAAAAAATATTGTGGAATTTGACATAGTCTAGGCCTTAGAGACTTTGGCTTCTTAGTGGGTTAATGAATATAAGATAGTTGTATCTATTAATTTATGTATGTTTTTAGTCTATAATTTCATATTTTAATTTATAATATTTCTAGAAATAAAACATTATATATTTTCATAGTTTTGGTTCATATGAAGGAGTCAGATTCTAGGTCAGTAATGAGTTAAGAGGACCTAGACATTGTCCTATTATGTGATGTAGTGATGTGAGAGATTGAGGTTCTCAATTATCCTAAGGGGGAACCATCTAGTAATAGGAGGTGGATCTATCACCGTTATTTGGGGTATAATATATTTATTTCCCTATCATATATGATATTTCTTATCATAATTAATATAAATTTACACGCATTATTACTCATAAACTACAATATATTATGAATCTTTTTAATATATTTCATTTCTTCCCCCATCTATCATATAGATATTAGAGAGAGATATATATATTTATATATATTGAAAAATATTTATTTAGTTCATAAAATTGATTTCATTTATACATTAATCGAATAATTCCCCTGTATAAAATCTTCTTCTAAGATGGAATTTATTCAGTTTTAGATGTGGGTGATGAAAATTAGGTGATCTGATGAAGGCAATGAAAAAAAAATTTATTCCTTAAAATATGCACTATATTGGATAATATAGTTTTTTTAATGTGAATTCAATGTCATATTCAACAAAACCTATGGAATTGAAGGTATAACTACCATATCGTCCATTGAATCATCTCGGACTTTTTGGTCAAGTGATAGTTGATAGAGGCATGAAGAGATGAATCTATAAGGTGCATAATTATGGAACATGATTTGGATTCCACATTATTGATTTTTTGGATATTTATTTCTTAGAGTGGAGGAGGATATATTAATGTGGGTCATTAATTTGGGAAGCGAAGTGGTAGCCACCCACTTGAGGGCCCAACTTGTATCCATAGAGTATATTCTAAATTTGGAAAAATCATAGGCGGTGAAGTGTATACTGTGTTATTGGGACTCAATGTGATAGAAGTTGATGTGTACCCATATGGAAAATATGCGACATAGTATCTAAGAAGTATATGGTCAGTTTCTGGGACCCCCTTGAGAGGATGATGACGATTGAGTGGTTATTGCTTTATTCACTATTGCATAACATGTTTTTATGGAAGGGGAGGATAAAACTATAAATGGTCATCCTTATTCATTATAGTTAAAAAATAATTATTCATTTATTTTCATACATAAAATATAAATTAATATTTATTATTTAAATGAAATAATTAAAATAAATTACTGTGGATGTGTTATTTATTATCATTGTAAGAACAAGAGGTAATTACAGATCATTCATTTTACAAGAGAGATAAAAATATATGTAGAAAATTTTATTTTTGAATATTTTATTAACCAATGATGTAAATACCATATACATGATGGAACCTAGAAGGATGGGATTCCAATATACCAATTTATCTTCTAATGTGTCAAAATGAATGTGGTTCGACAAAAGGGAATAAAAACCTACCTAAAAAAGTGGAGTTTGAAGTGAAAATTGTGACATAATGAATTTTAATGAAGATGTAAAATGAAATGTATAATGAGTATAAAAATTGATCATCCATTATATTATCTAATAACACTACCATATAATCAAAACATGGGGAAAAGTTTTGAGGATGACTATTAATCATGTTTGAAACATGCATTTCACGACATAAATATAAAGTATGTATCCTTTGGGACTTGTTCAATAGATGGGTATTGGTGGGTTTAGACTTGTCCATTTATTACGTTACCATAATTTTGAGGTATTATATTTTGTATTGTCATATTAAAATGATGAATCCATCTCAAAATATAGCAACATTTCTCATATAATAAATTGTATTATTAAGAGGAATATAATATCTATTTTGATTTGTTGTTATCAATTCGGTATATAAACATGGAATACCAAAATAAATATAGTAAATTTAGGCCAGTGTGATTTCATGCTGAATAAAAAGTATAAAACCATGAGATACAAGTGAATGGGGTTCTACCATGCCTTTATAATGGGATTGAAATGATCCCTAAATCATAATATATTATGTTCATTTCGATTTGAAAAGATCTGACTTCATTTTAAGGTCATATAGTATTTACAAAATAAGTAGCTGATCATATATGACATATTTTTGGGGTAACATCCATGGATCCTAATGACATATTGATTTTAGGTGGGAGAAAGTATCTATAATGAATTAAATGGAAAACCAAAAAAAATGGGTATGTAAGAGACTTGAATCTGGTAATGAGATTGGTGATCTGGGTGAAACAATGTATCCAAAGAAATAAAATAACAAAACATGGAATTTAAGGAAGGAATCATTCGTACAGATCTGAATGTCATGAATGAGAGAAGTGGAAAAGGTACGGGTTCTCTAGTGATTATGGGAAGAATAAAACCCAATATAAATTGGTAAACGTCCCATCAAAAAATATGAATGAGATATTCAAATGGAATTTGTGGCTGAGCCAATTATGGGAGCTCTAGAAATCACTACATATCCTTTGATATAAGAACCACTCTTAATGTAGTAATTTTTAATAATAATCTATTTTTACATATATAGATCATATTCATTAGAATGTTTAATAATGATATTATCATAGTGTTATGAAGTTAACGGGGCCTGATGTGAGGTAATGGAGTGACTTGATATCCTGTATTGAATGCGATTATAGCATGAAGATGGGACCAAGATGAGAGACATGGACATCACTATGTATATTTTGAAAAATTAACTAGGATAGTTATAGTTATACTACTGTGTGTGGTAGGTGGAAAATTAAAAAATGAAATGGAAATACTCTTAAGAGAGGATAATAAAATTTTTCTATTGTTCAAGAATCATATATAGACTTTAGTCACATTATTTATTGTTATGATGTGAGTAATATAAAATCATGATGTTAATTTACATGTGATATGGAACGTTTCATGGGTTTTTTCATTGTGAAATTATGAAAATTGCATATATTTGAATTTATTTTCTCAAAGAATTTATTAAATATAGTTTAGAATGTTTTGAGAAGGAAAATTTACATACATTTTATGGTCATATAGTAATAATTTATTCTTTTTAGTTTAATTATTTATATCATGTATGATGGCCCGAAAATTAACATCACGTGTAAATTATATTTTCCCAATGCATCCTATTATTGGTCATTTTTGATATTCCCTTCATTGGTGGGAGATGAGATGAATTCCATGTACATAGTGACCAATTAGTATGCACTATTGGAGTAAACATTGAGTAAAGGGGCCTTAATTTTGTGATCATGATTTATTGGACATCAACCAATTATCATAAGTATTATTATTTCGTTGATAAAGTTTCCCTGGAGAACTGAGTTAAGGAAAATATTCTTGTAAAATAATCAAGCCACACAATTTTAATGAATCACAATGTTTTTCACTTATGGACCATGTTTTCAACATGGAATTCTAAATCAATTGGTTTTATTAGTGACTAATCATCCAAAATCCAATGCTCATAGATGGATTTCTAGAGCGATGTTATCATAAACTCAAATGAGCCTAGGGGTAAGGGGTCACAGTGATGGAAGTTGGATTCAGGGTTTGATATAACCAAATCACATTATAGATATTTTTGATATTTTTTATCTTTACTCAATATATAATATTATAGAATACTCTTGATGGTGAAATTTTTAATGTGTTAAAATGTAAATTCATTTGTGAATGATAGTGATATTTATGATTTGATGAGACATGATACGTAATTGCAGAATCATTATTTATCTATTCTCTAGGATACTATGGTGAGTTATCCAAAATTATTGAATTATATTGTAAATTATGGACAAAATAAAATAGCTAGTCCTTACCTAATTTTGAGGAAAATATTTATCACATTTAGAAAAGAAATTATTAGTAGTAATAATGAACTTGAACAACCAAATTGTCACTAATGAGAATTAGACCATGAAATTAATTTACCAACATGAAAAATCATGATATTACATATTCATGTGGGGTAGGTAACCAGGATAATGTATAAAGATGGAATGGATCCACAGTATCATAAAAATCGTGGATAAAATAATTCAATAGTAAACCATAGTGGGATAAAATTATCCCAACCTACAATTTTAGGTGTATATAAACACACTTATCTAATAATACCAATATTACCTTGCTATAACCTATTGTATGACCTATGAAATTTTCGTTTCCATGATAGAACATGGAAATATTTCCTCATTATAATTATTGTATAATACATTCTCTTAGTTAGCATCATGAAAACAAAATTCATTACTAACCTATGAATATTTTTTCACACATGCCGACTCTATGGAAACATATTATTTTAAGGTACTTAATTATGATGTCAATCCAACAAGAATCTTATTCTATATTATCAGAATTTGTGATCCCCACCTATAATGTATTCTTGTTGATTTAGTTAATATCATTTTCTTACCCATCGTGAAAGGAGGGTCTAATCACTATTATATGAACTAGATATCAGACAATATTTTCACATTCTGGGATATAAGTGGATGCCTCCATGTTTACCTACAAATCCAACTTATCATTATAATACATTAAAATATGATACACTATTGATCCAAAACGATTTTTTTCAACTAACACATGGTTTCACAGAAGAATTAGAATGATTTCCTCATATTTTAGAGCATATTAATAATTAATATTTTTTAATACTAGCTCAAACTCACACTCCACGTGTATCTATAGAATCTGTAACATAAAAAATAATTCTATGCTGAAAAAGATTCCTTTTTATTATTCCAAATTGTTACTGAAACCCTCTAAAAATATTAATAAATATCATCAAAATGAATCTTATGTATAGGAAATAAAGACTCAATGTATGGACAAATTGATTTTAGGTTTACCCATACTCTTCCATCTTTGTATTGGAGAGGAATAGTTTTAGTGAATTTAATATCTTATAATGGTTTTATAAGAAGAGTGAATGAAATCATTGAGAAACATGAAAACTATGGGAAACTACTTCATGGTTCGTTGTGTAGTAAGGATGTTTCGTAATACATACACCTTAAAAAAATTTCAATAAATTATTATATTATTGGATCGTTAGAGTAATTATTCCCGTCACACCATTCACCCATTAAAAATTTGATGATTAGGGATATGGATCAATGATCCAATGAGGTGGATCATTTTGACCACATGATGTTGTAAATAGTAACATAGATTCCATTCCATAAAAACCAATAGATGTAAATTATTATTAATATAGAATTATCAAAATCCAGTGTCTATCATAATAAAAAAATTATTATATATGATTCCAATTACAATCATTGTTTCTCTAAATCTAAGAGGAAGATGTAGTATTTATCCATGATTTTTCCCATATATGATCAAGGTTTATTTATTTATGAAACATTAAAATATTAGGATGTAGTTAGTAATACATTATATCATCAACCGCGATTTTTTATTCTATGTTTCATTGTCATTCAATTCAATTATTTATTTGGTTTTCGATAGTCCATGACTTTATTTAAATATTATTGATAAAACAACATATGTTGATAATATTCCATTAAAAAATATTATCTTTAAAAAATTATATATTTGGAGGGGGATTTCAATGATGTATTTTATATTTTCTAATTCAATATAAAATTTTCATTATTTGAATGAAATTTCAAAAAATTTATAATATCTCACAATGAATGATAATTTCAAGGGAGTTATCATCTGATTGTTGGTAAAGATCTTGGTGAACACTTTATAAAGATAAAAAATATACCTATGGTTGTGTATTTATCTGAATAAATATCATACATATATAATTCCACAATTATTCAAAAATTCTTCTTTAGATTGTGATTTTGAGCTAACCAATAGCGTGATGATGCATTCATAAATCCAAAGGGAATAACCTATTAACATTTTGTTCCTTGTGATGCTCTAAATACATATTCATATTTATCATTGGGGAAAATGTATATTTGATTATATTTTTTGTAAAAAAAAATAATGAAAATTTCCTATAAATTACTAGCCAAATCAGTCAATAGCATTATACCCAAAATAGATAATTCATCCTCCTCTAAATGGTGGTTGATATCTAAGGAGTTGATACATAGTATAATATATTTAAGGTCTATAAGTTGTAATATTTTTTCCATACTCATGGACTAATAAAAATAATGGATAATTTTATATTTGAATAATTTTTTTAAAACAATCATAGACCATACCACCATGTGAGGGATGCATTAATCAATGTTCCTTTTGATATCCATGATGTGTGATAAGATACCCAATCACTAAAGTATAACATAATAAAAATAATCAAGAATTTATGTCTACAAGTAATTATATCTATGTCATCACTTGTAATGTGAAAAAAGTGGTGTCATGCTAAACCACATTCATCTTGGAATTAAATACCAAGTTATGAAATAAATTCTTTATAGGATAAGCTTAACTAACCATTCCTCATGCATATAATATCCTTGAAATTTTTGGCAACTGGAGGATATATATTAGTCAATTGATCAGATACAGTGGACCATCTTGGTTAGTATAATATTTTACTTATATCTATTATCCATTAAGAATTATTGTTCTCTGATACCATTAAGCATTCATAAAATATAAATGTGGCACATATGGCTTGTATAATTTCCCCTACAATATCTATATGAAAAGATAATACTATTTTTCATTTTTTTGTATTCTTCTATATGATATTATTCTATATATTCAACATTCATCTCAAACTATAGTGTGAATTTTGGGGATATAATTTTGGCCTTATGAGCCACAACTGAAAATTGAATTTCGCTATGTATTTATATCTGAGTTAGGATACTGATGATGTAATTGATCACATCATTCTTTACTGACAATATAATAATTGTATTACTAAGGTTATATTACCAAATAAAATGATAAATGGACTAGGTTGATTATGGTGGAGGCACATGGATAAACCCTATCAAATTCGATAGATGATCATATTGTTCAAACTCATCGAATCTGTCTACTTTCCAAAAAGAATTAGTAGGTATAGTGGGTGTCATTATATTGAACGTATTCTATTTCTGATTCACATTAATTTTTAACTTATTTCCCCATAATCATAATTTTTTTGGGATAGTATTTTGGGATCCTTTCATGATTGAGGAACATAACCTCTTATATTTAAACTATCCCAAATAGGCTTTAGGTGGAACCAAAATATATTATTTATCACTATAATAATATAATTTGATGAAAAATCCATGGTTTTTATTATTTAAATGTTATTTCCCAACATTATATATTTCATAATGTTCCCTTATATCCCTTTATGGTTCTGTCATTGTGTTTAGAATGATATCATGGAGTTTGTGGACCATATTTATCACTGATATAGTATCTCAGTAACCTTGTTATGTTGTGGTTATCAAAATAATGATATACTATGGTTTAAAAAATATTGTTTTATTTAAAACGAATTTTTTGAAAATAGAGTCTACAAAATAATTTATTTATGAATGAATTATCCAATTCCAATCCATAATACATTCCTCATCATTCAGGGGTGTTATAATGAACAAGAAATGTGTATAAGAATTTCCCAACACTATTATACAATGATATATAATAATCTAGTTCCAAAACATAGTAACGATGTAATCCTATATATTATTATTGAGGAAATTTTTTCAAGGGAGGTATTTTTTATGGTCCTTCATCATGGATTCTTATATATATATGATTTTTGTAATGTTGAGAATTTTTTTATGGAATATATAAAGAATCTAGGAACATGGTAATTCTTGATTGAGTACACCCTATTATTTTTATCATTAAACATTCTATTCGTCTCCATTTAACATGAGTCCAATTATTATTTATCTATACTATTCTACATCTGATAGGGTTTATTTTTCAATGTAACTAATAAATTGATTGATTGAGTAACCAAACCATATATCACATACATTCTTTATTCATTTCAAGAATTTCAAATATCAAAAGGATGTGGAACTAGATAAATATTATTTCTCAATTATATGACCTCTTCTATATTTTTTACCTCTAAAAAACTCTCAAAATAAAGCCAATAAATTATTGGAAAATATATTTGGTGCTAAACCATCCTATAATTTCTCAACAAATAATCCTAAAAAATAATCCTCTTGAAGTTGACTTTTAAAGGAGTATGTGAGACCCTACTACCAGAAAAATATATTAGTAAATCACACATTCTCTGATTTTCATCATATAGATAGGTCATTAAATATTTATATTTTTCAAGTACAATTGATCTGGTAGAGAAAATTCTGATGGAAATCGTAATTATTGGGAATAACCCCCAGAAATAAATTAAACCATACCAAGGATGTTTAATTCAAATTCAAAAAATAAGTAAGGAATCGTTCCCAAATACCACTAATCTGGGATGACATGCATCAAATGAAAAAGCAGAAAAGTTTTCAATGTGTTTCTTTAGGTCACCTATGCCATTAAATTATAGAAGACTAGATTTTATATAATTTGGGGAAAGGGGAAATTTTCCACAAATTCGTTTTATAGGTCTCATTAACACTGTATTAAATCATTTTTTATTTCAATGGCCATTGAAAAAATAGGAAGGGTACTAATCATCTCATTTTATGAGATTAGTCACACATTTAATCTCTTTCAAGTCATATCACCTATTATGTAGAGTAACTATGATCTATATGAGTAAATAATACTAACCCACTAGAGTAGAAGTTAAATATATAGTTTATTATGTCCTTGTGTCAATAGATCATAATTCCATTTACTAGTAATGATTTTATGGAATTAGTTTAATGAAATTCCATTATAGTTGCAATTGGGTGATATTGAAATTCATGTAGAATATGATGATGTCCCCTGACGAGGACAAGTTTATGTATTCAACAACTCATAATATTGTGGAAAAAAGAAATTATCTAATAATCCATTGAGATCAACTCATAATCATTGGGAATACCAAAGGGTTTCCTCAGTTTTTATAGTATTTAGTGGGTGTTAGGGAGTGGTGTTGTAGGTTAACTTTTAAAACCATTATACTGCCTTTATGTTGTATATATGAACACCTACATGAGAAAAAAAATATAATATTGAGTTATTGGTTATAAAACATGACCTTATAACAATATTTACCAATACAGGGTTTATGATTGGGGGGGGGGGGGAGTTCCACTCTGATTTCATTTTGAATGGTGAAGTTCCATGAAAATATTTTTCTGGTTTCATTAGAGAGGATAAGAGTCTCACTCATTCCCTATACATTATATCATCTCCTAATAGATACATTAATTAAATTCTTTAAAAGTATACATGGTATCCTATATTAAAATTCTTCTTCTTTTCCCTATGATCCCTTTTGAGTAGTGAGGACTATTGAATTTTGAATATGATAATGAGTGTATCACTCGCCGTAATTTCCTAATGATGCACTTAATATTCATGCATAATTTTGAAATAAATAAACTGATTTAAATATATTATAAAAGAAAATATCTATCAATGATATTTTTTTTAATATCTTATTGGAATGTGTCAATGTAAAATTGAAATGAAAGAAGTTTTTATATAATTTAAGGTTGATATTTATTTCATCCTTCATTTTTATTTTTTACACTAATTATCTATATTTTTAAGAGTTTACTAAATATTTTTTTATCCAAGTTCTGGCCTTCATATTGAATCCAAGAGCAACTTAACCATCATCATGAAGAGTTCAACTGACTTAGAAGTCAACCAGGAGATTCTACACAAGGATTCAGGTGAATGAAGGATAATTATCATGCAAGGCCTACAAAGATGAGTATTTGGGAATTTTTCAAAGGTTTGAAGACCGATTGTGCTGAACCGTGGTGGTGAAACACAAAGTGATTGGAGGACGAACTTGCTAACATTGGGTGGTGCACATTTTTTGGTGGGGCTAATCTGACCCCCATTATACTTCATTAGAACTCATTGGAAATTTCTTGTTATGTAAGAACACATGGATCTTCATCTAATTTTTTCAGTGGGATATAGTTAATGAGGGTTTTGTCTATATTAATGAAAATTTATCTATTTCACCTTTCCTCCCTGACACCCAAACTCATATGCTCTATTTTTCCAGACACGACCTCTTTCTTCCTTCATCTTCATCCACCATCTTCTCTAAATATCTATGAACTAATATTGATTCAAATGGTAACCCTTTATATACATATTTTTCAAAATTCTAATGCCTGAGGTCACCTATGATCAATCACGAAACATTAAATGACCACCGTGGACCCCAATATAAGGGCAAAGAAAACCATGAAATTCAATTTTTATCTCTCTCTATAACTCTGATGTATGAGTGAATTGATGATGGCTGAATGTGATATTTATAATACTTAGAGTATTATATCCCCACTATTATCGCTAAAGAGGGTGATTCCACCACCACTGAAAAATGGATATTCTATGAAGATAAAGTGTAAAACATTGTATAAATGAGGCCAATAATGGTAACTACTTTAAAGCACAACATCATTTACACTAATGGTCACACATGGACCCATTGACACAGATGGACAAACATTCCACTGTTGGAACCAACAATGGTACATGAGACTTCATCAGTACAAAAATAACACATGCTACCATTGAGCCCATATTATCATATGCCTATAACCATTGGATAACAATTTATGCCATCAATCAATGATCACTATGTGTACATCCAAATCCCATTCCCTTCTCACTGAAAGAGCTCTCAAATCCTATTTAATGAAGAATTATTGGAGGATGAAAACTTCTTCTCCCCACATTCATCTTGGAATCACAAGATAACTCCATTGAAGTATGCATAGAGTAGTTTCTTCACCATTATATATCCTTACATGCATCCCCTGATGAAAATTTACACTAATACCATGCACTTAATGGGCCCAAAGATGATGGGGAAGATAAAACCTTCTATATCCATTCCACTGCTGATAGGCAAGAAGGAATGAACTACTAATTGAGGTGTTATTTTTCAAGGAGGATGCCAAGTAATTGTATAACACCATTGATACTTATAGATAACGAATATAGAAGAAGTTTTAAGGAATAATAAATACCTAATGCATATTACAACCAATATATGATGTGATCCATTATTAGAAAAAATGGTGGATGGGACTTTCCACCACTAATAAATTACTTTACATCCTTGAAATCTAGAATCACCCATGAATTTTGAAGATTAAATGTAAAATATATTTGGAATGATATATTCATTTCCTACAAATATAAATTAATATTTAAGTGATTGAGAAAAAGATTTTACCTTCCACTATAAATACGTTGATACAACCCAACCGGTGAATTATACAAGTATTAGGACGGAATCCCACTATAACAGGGCTCTCTCTTGTTAGTATTTTATTTTAGGACATTTTTTATCAACTCCCAATCATTCTCAATTAATAGGGTGGTATCCTCTTTATTTAGTTGGGAGAATGGGAGGTGGCCTACTATAATGTTAGATTCCTATTTTATAGAAAACTATTCTATCTCTTTTTATTTGTAAAATGGTTTTTTATTCTTTGTTTCATAACTTTAATTCGACACAATTTTATTATTTTTTCAAATATAAATATTCTATATTGATTTGATGAAGATAATTATAATACCTCTTTATCATTTTTGATCACACTGATTGAGTGATCTAGTGACTAGTATAGATGTTTTTAGTAATCACTAAACATATGGAGAACACATAGTGGAACATTTTGGGGACATGGGATACCCAATAATAGATATCGAATTACCAAAGTGATCCCAAGGAGTCCCACTAAGAGTTTAACTCATTTTAATGAGAATAATCCAACCAAATAAATTTGGTGGATTATTTTCACTTTCAATCTATTTTAATCAAGGTTGGAAGAGGATATGATATTTTAATTTCATTAATGAATCCAATTAATAAAACAAGATTAAATTGAAAAGTACCTTGAAAGAATTACATGACAGAATCCTTGACTAAACCCAATCACTTTTTTCTAATTTAATCATCATAAGCCTAGTTCATTTTTCCTTTTCATTTAATATATGTTCATTTAATTACTTTCACACACATAAAATGTTGATTTTAAAAATAACGTCTAGAGATGAATTTTGTCACTACTACTAATAAACCCTTAGTTGAAAATTTAATATATTTTACACACCTTATGTCATGTGTGTGCCTAAAAATGGAACTATTTTTGAGGAGTATGTATTAAATGAGACCCTCAATTTTATGACTAGACCCTCCTTTGATTATTTATTTTCAATTGAATAAGATATGAAGATTCTGTTTCTAGGTAATCATATGACACATAATACTGAAAAACTCTTTAATAAAATCAAGTTATATAACTCAATTTAAACATTAATCATCAACTCATAGATAGTAAACATGGACATTAAACAACAAAAACTCCTAAGGTACCTTTGATTCCCGCACATTAATTGAAAAAATAATCAAATAACCATTCATTAACAAAAAATTATTTTGAAATACAATTCCTAATGACCACAGTATTACCCAAGAATAATAGTCTTTCAAGTGAAGAGTAGAACCGAAAAATTTATGGCTTAATCTACATATGTTTGAGCTTTAATACAAGTGGAGTGTTTGATGAACAAGTCAAGTTAAGGTAACTACCATTTTCACTTAAGAGGGGTTCCAATGAGTGTTCGTACAACCTAAAATCTCTGGAGATCCATGACTCAGATGATCTATAATAATGTTACATGCAGATACTATCCGCAACATAATGAGGTTCAAATATAAATAAGGATATATAAACCATCATAAAATCCTCTGGATAAAACCTTTATCACTATTCTTAAAGATTCCAAAAAATATGTGTGCAAGTTATCCTCACACTAGAAGGGAATCGCCACATTACGGTGGTTTAGACTACCATAAAAAAATCTAATGTGGAATATTTAGTGATAGTGTAAACGACCTTATACGATATTTTTAATGGAAACTACATAATATGTAGCCCAAGACAAACCTTAAAAAAGAAAAAAATGCATAGAACATTCCAGAAAAAGGCATAGATAATATCTACACCTTCCAATTTTACCTCTTCCCATTTATATAAACCATAAAATAACATACAAAGGCTTATATAAATGAAATGTAATGTATAATATACATTATATTTCATATATATATTTTAATTTTGAATAAAACATATTGAAAAGATAAAAAATTCATCTTTGAATTCAATTTTTACCATTCATGTGAATGAAATGATTTTTACCACTCAGGCACTGTTAAATAAGAGGTAAATAGAAAATCATTTGGGAAATCGGTTTTTCCATATTGGTCTAATTGATCAAAGAGACCACTAATAACTATCCGATAATGAAATTAATAAACACTTTCTCTATATGTCTCTCTAATTCCTACTTTCGACACTTACAATGTAATTATAATGATAATTAAATAATGTTGAATATTTATATTTAAACAGAAAACCAATAAATTATTTGAACTAAATGATTTTAAAGATGTATGATTGACACAATCACCCCCATCAATTGATGAAATATCACTAGGGATAGATCCACCAATCTTTTTATATAAATCAACCAATGATTTCTGCAAATTGGATATCTAGACTTCCTATTCCTGAATTGTTCATTGAGTAGAAACAAATCCTCACTGAGCATATCTGGGTAGGGTGTCACTAAAAATAATAGTTAATGTAGTTTCAATCACTGATGATCTTGATAAATACCCCATATAGTAATTTCCCAAACCCATATTGTGCACTCGACTATGATGCTCCTTCCCAATTACATTACCAAATGGGCCATCCTCATAGACTAACAGAGACTATGTCATATTGGAATACATAGTTCATTAATTTTACATTTTAATAAGAAAAGTCATATTTTAAGAAATAAATAGTAAAATAGTGACAACTAACAACAAATTATTATAAATTTAAATTAATTCATTCCCTAACTTCTTTGGCATACTCGTTAACAAAACTCCCATTAGAGTTTTATTAAACATCCCAAAGTAGTTCTGTTCAGGATAGATGGTTCTTAGAATTATATGAGCAGATTAAAAAAAATAAATCAATAATTTAATATATGATACAAAAAATATTTTCCTCTAAATATGTAAAAAATTAAATGATTACTAGGTTCGATCGGTTTCTAGAAAAAATATTTGACATTGAACTGTGATGCATGATTTTCATAGCTCAAATCGATGAATTATTCATAAAACATACTAAATTAAATAACATCTAATTAAAATATAATATATTCAATTTTATATCCTTATCATATTCATGTACAAATGTAAAATTATATAAATATAATAATATATATATATAAATACAGCATGCTTCTCATATCGATTACTATAAGAAAACCTTTCATTAATCTCTAGGTACCACATTGGGTACCTTATCATACAGTTTTGGGAGCTCAATGAAGTATCATTATATTAATTACATAATTTATATTTATAATCCCTCCACTTCTTTCCAAAAAATTCCAATCTCCACTTTCGAGGAATAATATCAGTAATGTTAGAGGAAAAACATTTGTACAATGAGAATAATTTTTAAAATATTAGAATTTTATAACCTAATTACATTTAATTACACCATAATGTATTAATATTATGATTATCTGGGAATTAAAAACTTTATTTTTCCATGATTGTTGAATAAGCCTCCAATCATCAAATATAGTTGGAAGGGTAAACATAACCTCCATTAACTAGCCCTAAATATTACCAAACAATCACACAGAATCATCCATAGAGCACACTTATTAGTTAAATGGAACAACTATCATCAGACCATTCAAAATCTAGACATGATAAAATTTCTTATTTTGCTATATCATAGTAATGTCTACATATTTTGTGAGTGATTAGTTAGTAGTATAAAATATGTTAAATAACAATATTCATATTAAATTATATACCTATAATTGTCACCCTCCAATACCCCCAAAATGAAATTAATGTGATGAAATGATTCATTGCTACTGATCATATTGAATGGGGAGTTGTTGGAAGAGAAACTTATGGGATATTGATAGAGGGTATTCCATAATATGGAAGAATGGAGTGTGTGAGACATGGTGTAGGGAGAAATAGATAGGGTTTCCGATGCTATAGGGATGGAGACTGGTGGATCAATATCTATTAGTATGGTAAAGGAATGTTGACTATGTTTTGATTGGGATTAGTAAAATGATTCCTATTTTTCATTCATTTACTCTATTATATTTACCATTAGAACATATTTTTCAAATAATTCATGAAAAATATTTTTTTGAAATGCTAACAGATGTAAAATTATGAAAAGAATATAGATAGTTGTGATAATGAATGACTACATAAATAACATAAGTGGGTGAAAAATGAATGTATGACTACACATACAATCAATGTTTCCATAAAAAATGTTTTTTAGTGATCTATCATTACTTCATATACATCATCCACCCTAATAAGACTAATATTTTTAATATATTAGTGGATAAATAAGTTCGCTTCTTGTTGTTGATGGAATTCTCTTTCAAATATGAAATATTCCGCATCATCACCCATATCATAAAAGTATATTTTGTTTATGTGAGATACTACAATTCATCCTTAATCCATTAAATGTATAACAAAATATACAATTTTCACCTATAATGATAAGATACACAGATCCGGTGAGTAACGGTCACTGACATCCATCATGCGAGGGAAGCTCTTAAAAGTAAATTGTATAGAATCTCTTATAACACCCCACATAATATCGATCCCAAATAGTATTGATAATAAAATTAAATGATAATGGTTGTTTAATTTGACAATATTAGTCATATTTCCATTATATCCCACTGCAAAGTATATAAATATACCACTATTTTTTGTTTCCAAAAAATCTTCATGATTTATTGTACTAAATTTTATGACATTAACATTTACGAACCGATCATTCTAGCATGTTTTACAGAACCTTGAGAAATAAACATAAAAACATCTTTCAAATCATCTCATGTATAATTTTTCATGAACTAAAAAATGTAATATACATTATTAGATTTGTAAAATATAGGTTTCATCCTAATATCTATATCGATAGAAATATTTAAAAACATTCATGTTGTGAAAGACATTCTACCAGCTATTTATTGATATATTATGTTATATCTTTCTCATATTCGGTTTAAAAGATAATTAATATCATGGTTTGTTTTATTACCTCTTCAATAAATGGATATTAAATTACATATTCAATAGAACATATCTATGTTCCTATTATAATTACATTTTTATGAGTGTAACACTTGAGCTCCTCCCTAATGATCAGCCAATAAAAAGAATGGTTTTTACTTCCCATGTTGATGAGATTTGGTCAACTGGTCATCTACACATCCAACTTGATTAAATCATTTCTCATTATCATCCAAGCATCTTGGATAAAAGGTAAGACACACCTCATCCAAATATCCTTCACAAATTGATCCTTTAGGATGAGATTTATTTTTAATGTAAGATATAAAATTCCCACGATATCTACGAAATAAAATAAAAAACATATTTTTTAGTTAATATAGTACAATGAATATTTCACTTAAATGTTAAAAATATATGTAATGATACTCTCAATTGGATACATCCATAAATAATATAACAAGCCTCCAAATTAAACTTATATTCCCCAATTTTTAGTTAAAAGTGACAGTGGAATGATCATCCTCATTGCACAATGTCTCAATACAAATATCTCCTAAAGGTTGTCAATCTAAAATGGTTGTACAATTTTCTCACATTGTAGTCAGAATAATATCCACAATTGCAGTATAATAGAATTTACCTATTTTGGTAATAATATATTCAATGTCAATGGTATTAACTACTATAAAAAAATATGCGATTCATGACTTTGCAATCCATGTAACCTAAGATTATTTAAGTAAACACACATTGAGATGTTACTTGAATACCCATCATATAATATTACATTCTTAAAAATTTGATTGAATATATATTTATCCCTATTTTTCATTGGAAAAATTTCCAGATCATTCTTCCAATTATCACTTGTCTAGAGATCACACTTCATATTCATTATTTGTAATAATTTTTTGGCATTGAGATGTTCTATTTTTTTTACATTCTCATTGAGAAATATGAAGATAATTTTTTTTAAAAAAATTCTTATCAATATCCATAACATCAATATTAGGCCAAAAAAATTAAATTATAAATATAGATGTTTGAGAAACATATATTTTTTCTTCTATTATTTTATTTTCATTTCACATAATTATGAACTTCGAACTCATTTACCACCATATCTCAAATGATTCACCCTCCAGAATTATGTTTCAATATTTATATGTACTTTCAATATTTCTTAAACTATCAATATTTTTGAGGGTGTTCTATGATTAATAGAACCATTTCAATTTTAATTGTTCAAATAAAATCCATGAGATGATTCGATAAATCTTCTATGACACAATAAGCACAATTTTTTTGGGAGTTAGTTGTTTGGGCTCAAAATCAATGTTACAAACAAGACATTTCAAACCCATGTAATTGTTCTAATAGGATATATTCCCATGACCATGGAAGTCAATAATGGTCCATATTTGAGAATGTTGGATTATGATCTTTGTTGTAGACAATGTATCATATGTCAAAACATAATTTCTACATAACTAAAAAAATTCAACATGTTCATGATGCATGTATTGATCAATAAAATTTCAAGAATTTTTTTCCCTAGAATTATAATAAAAAAGAAAATTTATTTTAATTGATACCCATCTATTGAGGAATATTGTAATGGATGAAAATAAATGGTCAAATGATATAAATGGTTCTCAAAGACCCATATGGATTGAATCCATCGACATCCAATACAAATCATGAATTCATATAATAGGATGAGAAATATGGATGTAATGTATCAAATTTCTACCATGATTGTGAATATCATTGATGGTTCATTATCCTATCATTGGCATTATCTATAAATGTAATTACATATTCTATGCAGTTTTCAATGACATTAATAATCATTGAATTTTTTGAATTAATAGAAATTTATGAAAAACCTTTATAGGTGTGTTCATTTTTCCTTCATCATTATAGTTTGTTCATTCAGACTTCCAATATCACCCATTAAATACCATCTATAAGAAAGATAGTGTTTTCAATCATAACTACTTGAATCATCTACATAATAAAGAATATAATTTTTGGGAAACACATTTATATTTATATAATTCATACCAATCATGTTAACAAAATTTTTTATATAAATAAAAATACTCATCGATCATTTCTTCCCGAAATGATTATTAAAACCATTACAATATCATAGACATCACCTTATTTGTAATGCTTGAAAGGAATTATATATAGTAAGACGTCAGTAGAAAATAATTTTTTGAACATTTCAAACATGAACTATACAACTCTTGATTTCTATTGTCAACTAAATAGTGAAATGAAATTTTCTATTATTTATTTATTTATCATACTTCATTCCCTAAAAATCATGGGGAAAATCCAATTATATTTTACAATATTTATCCGGTTGTCCTATAGTCTCAAAACATCACTTTTCATGTTTCAATTTGTATCACCCTCAACTAGTTGTTATGATATGTTATGATGTTTATGTTGGTGTCATTAAATGCTTAATGCATGATTTATATGTTTTTTCATTTCATTTTCCATTTTTGATGAAGTCGGTAGTTCATTATATTGATTAAAATCAATGATCAATTATTCTGTGACATTTGATTATATGTGTCAAACCAATCACAAATATTGATAAGGGACTTTCTTTAATATAAATTATTCATAAACCTCCTTACTCTTAACCCATCTTCTAAATTTACATTTATGAAATGGAAATCATTTTCTCCCATAAACAGATTTATTGGAATATTAAAAATACAAAAAATCATCCAAACCCTTAGAAAATTTATTTATGTTCCCTAGTAATTTGATCCATATTTTATCAATACATTTCATAATGTGCATATAATTTATTAAAAAAAATTAAAACACAAAAGTATTTCTATGTAAGAAAAGTGACAGTGGTAAAATAAGATAAATTAGCAGTATTGGGAATTAAAAAGATTGATGATATAATTAAATTGTAAATTATTTGAATGAATAAATTATCGATGGGAAAATAAATTTGTGTTGTCTATTGAGTAGTTTCACAAAATTGAGAAATATGGTAAGTGGTGATAATTAATAATAATTCTTTTTAATTTTATATTGGGTTTGGTTTTGGTAATAAATAATTAGAAAAATAGTGTATCAATCATATCAGTCGTTCAACCAAATATTCCAAACCAAAAACTCATAATGTCATGATAATATTTGTTTCAATAAATGATATCCTTAATGGGTCTAATTTTTATGCCACCATGTAAATTTGAAATAGACATTATGTACATATAAAGTAAAATATATTTTATAACATTTATGAAAGAAATGCATCATTATTTATTTTATATGTTTTTTTGATTGATAGGGAATTAGGATTAAATAAATAGATAAAAAATAAACCTTTTGAAAATTTGTACTTTTAAAAAATTAAACACATGTTGTATAGTGAGTGTGTATTATCATTTTGTTTTGAATTCACAGAAATTATGAAATTTTTTTGTTTAGAACATGTGGTGATTGTGTAACCGATACAACCAAATTTGTGGAAAATTAATGAATTTAGTTAAATTTATACAAATTAGGTAAGAAAATCTATTTTCATTATGATTTTTATCACCCTATAAATCCCACACTTCCTTTACAGATCCTACCAACAATCATTTTCACATGAACTTCACAAGGGTTAATGATATTCCATCAAGGGTAAGAACCACAACACCATCATTACCATTTCTTATGTAGAATCATAGTTTCTCTTAAAGGTTAATTAAAATTGAATGGAAACTTACACAAGTTGTTTTTAAAAAAATTAAAACATAAAATCTTACTTTAACTATATCTGCCACTATATAATTTTCAAAAAATAACATTCACAACGTCAAAAATATATCATATAAATTATTTTAGGTATATAACATTATGATATAAATGAACACAATACCTAGTGATTTTTCTCTTTTTATTTATGTAAATTTTATTTGATATAATTATTTTAAAGTAAATCATAAATAATTAGTTATCTTAATAAGTTAAAAATCAATATTTTCAATGATGAATGTTCGGATTTTATTTTACCAAAAAGGATTTTACCCCATTGGTTTGTAAATGAGTGGTTAGTTTTTAAATAGGTAAATTATGAAAATAGATTTCCTTACACATTATCATATAAAGAAATATTTTATAAAAAATTTAAGGCAATGTTTTTTTGATGTTTCATTTAAGGAAAAAATTTGACAAAATATGTTATCAAATCCTGTTTTAAATGTTTATCTCACACCCTATATACACACTATTGTATGTTTGTAGATATTTAATTTTTTATAAAGGTTCCCGAGACACATTTCTATATTTGGTTAGTTCTCATTATTCAACTAATGCATATTTCGATTTAGAATGGACCTCATGTTTCATGCTAGTGATGGTATGTTAGCATATATTTATAGTTCATATAAAAGTTTTATACCAACTAACTCGACTATCCTGTTTTATTTTATGTTTCCTTTGAATTTTTAATTTTATTATATTCTATTTCATTGTGTATATTTTCATATTTATAATGGTCGTATATATTAATTTTACATGTTTTATTGAATATATTTTTTATAATAATTTATTTTATACACATGGAAATCTAAATTATGGATGAACTATGTCATATTATTGATAAATATCCACTATGTGTTTATTATTCAATGATTTTTCCCATGAATTATTTTAATGCTATATTTTTTCACAAACCCATGGTGATCAATAACATGCTTCCAGCCTTGTGAAAAATTGGTTTCAATGATGCGGTAGGTTGACCCAAGTTCATTTGTTACCTTTCATGAAAAATCATGCTTCATTATAGACATAAAGGTCATATCCTCTTTATTTCTAGATATAAAACATTATTCTATCAAGTACATACCACATTATCCATATCCCATTATTTCAACCCCATCATAACTTCTTTTTTATAACCTAGAGTGATTGTGACCAACAAATTCTACCCTATAACTAGTGTTTTCTATTTATTTGATAACCCCTAATGGTATTAATACCCACCTTCCATAGTGGATGATAGGGATATAGATAATCCTATAAATATAGAGGTGGATAATTCTAAGACATAATGTAAATGTAATTTCATTCCTTAATATTATTAATTTTTATTAATTGATAATTTTCAATAATATTTTTATTTTTTTAGGATCTTCTAATGTATATTGTCATAAAAAAACCACGATCTTATATGGATGGATTATATCATGAATCAATATACATATGTGATAGTGTAATTTAATGTGTATAAAAAATTTATAGGTTAAAAATGGAATATATTCATGTCTGATGGGAACACTATATAGATATTATGATATCATTTCTATATAGATAGTCTCAGAATGTAACATCAATTCTGTAACAAGGAAAGAAATGGGAATAGATTTCTGTATCAATATTTTTTTACTATTCTAAATATTCATATATAAGAATTTATTTAATTTGTGATATTTCATTCAAATTTTCCTAGTGGTAAAAATTCTTGGTTATCTTGCAGAATAAAGGTCGGTGGAATTTAGATCTTGTATATATATTATTTATATGATGGAATTTAATTTCCTTGTAATTTGACATCTTTTATGACTAAGAAAATGTTACTATATGATCCCAATAATAAAAACTCATATGGTAAATGTTGTCAAGTAGTTGTAGTGGACTAATGATATCATGTTACGATATTGTTTCATTTGCATCATGTCATTAAATAATAATAAAATATAAAATAATTACTAAGTAAAAAATATATTAGAATAATTGTAAGATTTATACTATAAATCAAACCATGCTACCTAAATATGAGAAAATGATAATATAAGTACCCATAATTTGAAACCATCATACCTAATTAAATATGTTTTTTTGAATATTATGTGCCTTGTGGTAAAAAAAAACTATTAACACAATTTACTATGACCAATGGAGAAAACCTAGAGTAACAAAAATCTAGAGAGAAAATTGAATACTAGTATTAAAAATGAAAAGATAGAGAAAAGAAACATATATGACTTGACCTATAGTGTCATCTTGATTTAAGGAGATGATAAGGAGATGGATTAGGGGATGAAAAAGAATCAGGTGACGATAAGGGAGGGGGTAGATAAGTTGGGATCATATGACCAAATCACTAGTAAGGGCTTAAGGGGCATGGAATCGAAGGATTCTAGAGATTCTGGAGTTCCAGTGAGGGGAGAAGAATGGTGTTTTTAGAGTTCAGGGTCAAGGGGCATATGGGAGCTCCGAGGCGAAGTGTGGGATATTATAGAGGGCTCAGGAGTGCCGAGAAGGGGGTCAGTGTTAGCGTTAGAGGTTAGAGGTGAGGGGAGATCAAGGGAAAAGGGTGGGGAGAAGTGGAGGGCTTATGAGAACTGATGATTGGGTTGGAGGTGTTATGATTTGGTGTTGTGGGAAGGGGAGATTAGGGGAGATATGAGGGGAATTGTGGAGGGCTCGGGAGGGGGGTGGTGCTATGGATTTTGGTCAGGGGGAAGAGATGCTTTGGGGATAAGGGTTGGGGGAGTTAGAAGGTTGGGGAATTGGGAAAACACATGTTTTATTAAAGATAACAAAATTTTGTGACATTTTATAAAGAAATTCTGTGAAATTAGTAATTATTTTTTCAGTGGTTTAGTACACCATAGATAGAAAATGAATTTTCAATAGTTCCACCATGATGTGTAAGATCATCATTTACATGTCTTCTTCTATGAAGAGATGATAAAAATTTATAGAATCTTCTTGGATTCATCATTCATATTATATTTGATAAATACGTTTCCCATTGAATCTTGGAGGATGATTGAGATAATTTCATAGAATTAACAATAATTTATAACAAGAGGTATATGATTTAGATAAATCATCGAGGTATAAAACATTTGAATCATCATCATTAATTGAAAAAAATATTGGTTTATTGAAATGCATTGTAAGACAATGTAAATCCACAGATCCTAGTAATGTTGGTTGTGAAAAATGTCAATGTACAACCATCATCCCATCAGGTATATAGTTTATATTCATAACCCTATCACAACAGTAATCAGTATAATAAGGTATAGGGTATGAAAATTCATGGAGCCACATTCCATACAATGAAAATTTCAACAAAAACTACTATATATAGAAGGGAAAACCCAAAAGGTGTTTCGATATTTTTAAAATAAAGCTATAACCACATTCTTACTGCAATTCTAAAATACACCCCCTATCCAATGAACATATAACAAAGAATATCGCAATAAGACTGTGAACATAATTATTTAAAAAAAATCAAACATATATCTCTTATATAGTGCATTAGAATTTGAATTAAGGCATGGAATAGGGGTGGAGGATAAGAAAATTAGCTTGAAAAACTTATCAAATAGATGTTACAATCTGATGGACATACTATCAGAAAACCTAAGAAAACTCCAATATCAGACAATCATAGTCTTAGAGGAATGTGTTAAAATGATCATCACAAGGAGTGGTAAAGTGATTTGGGTACTAGAAACCATTAAATATCAAGATGAAAAAGAATAGCGTGAGTCTTGAAATTATGTATATTATTCAAAATATATGTAAGAAAAAACTACCCAACTATAAGATCGAAATGATACTGATTGTAGTATCTTAATAATGATGTAGATGCTCAAAATAGAAGAAGGGGGGGTGGGTGGGTGGGTATATTGTATACATTAAAAAACATTCTTTGGAAATTTTAAAGATGGTAATGTTTAACAATGTTAAACATGGTAAATTCAAAAGCCCTCTTAGTTCTACAAACTTTCTTGATTCCAGAAAAGTGATTCCAAAAATGAAACGTAAAAAAAGTAATCAAAGATAAATATTTGACTATAAAGCGTATAGATTGTTATTAATCAGAGTATAAGTATAAGAACGTATAAGGTAGTTATACTTTCCTCAACAATCAAAATGCAGTGGAAGACATGAAACAATACAAGTAACATGTAGTAAATCTTACAACCCAAAGAGACAGGAATCCAACAACATTTGAAAAAGGTTCCTTGATTTATACATTCAATAATTTTTGTCTTACCCACACCAGGGTATGATCTCGATACAAAAGATCATATTCTGTCTTGTTATCCCCGCAAACCCTCAACATCAAGGTATTAAACACCTCTATTTTCCAATCCCAGAAAGCGCTCGAATGTACTCAATAATATTCCGAGTCGCAAGAAACAATTCTGAATAAGATGTTCAGTGGGCACAATGAATGTATGTCTCTCTATAGAAATCACTTCAGCAACACGTAATCTCTAGAGTCATTGAAAAGTGTTGAGATAATTCAAATTACATCCTATTTATAGGCACATCTTCAATGGTCGACTACCTTCTCCAAAAATTATATTTTTCCTTGAATTTCGGAGGGACCTATACATGTGTCACTCAAACAATGGTTGGATAGAAACAGAAAGCACAAAATAATTTTATAACCATTACAAGAGTAAGAAAAAATATGTTGCTTAACTGAATTCATTTTTTGGAGTCTATGGAAAAATGAATTTTTAGATTATAACCAAAAACCATTAGGTGTTAATAATATATGAATATTCGGATTTGGTCTTCAAAAGAATTCGGAACCTGAATTCTATAGAATTCAGATTTTGAATTTCAAGAAAACTGGGATTCTGAATTTAGTTGAATTCATAGTACGAATTTAGAATAATTCAGAGTCTGAACTCATAAGAGTTTGGAGTCTGAATTCTGAGAACTCGGAGTCTGAACTCATAAGAGTTCGGAGTCTGAATTCAGAGAACTCGAAGTCTGAATTGATAAAAGTTTTGTGTCTTAATTCCGAGAACTCAGAGTCTGAAATCATTAAAGTTCAGAGTCTGAAAATAGAATTCTTTATATCTATGTATAAATATGATTCTGAGGTATTGTATGTGAATTTGAATTTTAAACATAGAGTATTAATAATGAAAATATGATAAGGATAAATTTCCGTGGGGAAGGATAATTTTACTTATGATGATAAAACTTCGAAAAATGAAATTTTCTTTAAGGGAGAGTGTTTGTGATTTTAAAAACATGAAAGAATGGAATATTCTTAAGGAAACTTTATTGACTCAAAAATCTCCCCATTTTTGGAATGAACAAACATCATTGTGAAAAATAATATAAGGAAATAGAAAATATTTTTCTAGAAATTGAAAATAAAACTTATCTCCCTTAACACATGGGAAGTGATGAATACGACTAACTACCCCTTATGATTTGGAACCACAGAGGATCGTATTCTAATTTCCGGAATGAGATTTTTCATTATCTAGAATATATAAATATTTATACTGAAAAAACCCACTGACTTGAGCATAGTATTATTTTTGAAATTACCTTCTCCCCCTTTGTGATTTTCAAAAAATATTAAAGTGAATGGAAAAGAAATTATGGTACCTGAAAAATTGTTACTAAACATCCAAAAGACAAGTAAAAAAATCATTATGATTGGAAATTTTTTTACAAGGAAGGAATAGAAAAAAGATAGGAATTGAAAAAATGTATCCTTTATTCTCTTTGGGCACCAGCTACTTCACTATTGTTTTTAGCTTTTTGAGCTACTAATGATATTCATTTTCTCGCTTAAGAAGCTGATCCTGATCCTCTTCTTTCTTCTCTAAGGATTTGATCATATCTTCTTGAGCCTAGAGAGATTATGCCTGACCCTTCATGATTTCTTCTTACCTAGAAAGCTTCTCTTAAATCTCTATCATATGATCACTTTGTCTCTTCTAACTTTGGGAAACTAAATACTTTTTTCCATTCAAATATTTTTCTTCTTGAATCCGAGAATATTGTTCAAGAGTTAGATTTTCCCAAAACTATTTGTGAGATCCTTGATCGTACTATCCTCAATTTCAAAAACACCCTTGACACTTTCATGGAATTCATCATGAATCATTTTCTATTTTATGGTTTTCTTCGACCAACTGGTTATCTTCTTGCAAGATCTTTTTTGGGCTTCATAATTTTTGAAAGACAATTTGATGTATACCTCTAGCGTGACACAATTATCCATCACCATGGACAATGAATCTACTTTTTGTTTTGGGGTGTGTTGATGCATTTGGAATCTCAAATCAATGCTTAGAAATATAGGAATGGTCCCAAAAAGCTTCATTAGAGATAGAACAAAGAAATAATATCCAAGGGATGATGATTATGAATTAAATATTTTTCATGGTGAGGGATCTTTCTCTAACTCAATAGCTTTCATATTTGATGATCCACCAACTTCCTTCTTCTTCACAACATTTTTACTAGGTGTATCAACAACCACTTATTTTCCCTTATCAAAATTCTGAATAGATTCCTCTTTGTTAGGGGATATATGTTCACTATAAAATAGTTGAAAAATTCTATCATCATCAACAACTTCCCTTCTGAGCTCTTGCCTTAGTATCTTTAGGATGAAAAAAAATCATGATTAGAAATTTAATCTTCAGATAACTTATTCACATCTTTTTCAACATTGTTATTTTCACCTTTCTCGTCTTTCCCAGGGGTAGCAATCTTTGAATATTCTTATTCAGAATTTTGGATTAAGAGATTCTTGGATGAACTTTATTTCTCGTGGAAATCTTATACTTGATTAATCAAATCTGCGGTGTTAACATTGGGTTCTTCTTCTTCTTCAACATATTCTACTACTTCTACTTCTTTTTTTTATGATCTTTTCCAGAGTTATGAATTTCTTTCTATGGGTATTTGGTAAATCTTCTATGAAGAATGATTTTCGTTCCTGAATGTTTTTGAATTCTCTCTCTACAACCTTCAAAATGGATTGCACAATCTCTTCTTTAGTCATCTACATTTTTTTTTCTTTTCTATTTCATTCTTTTCAAACTCATCCACAGTCTTTTCTTTTAATTATTTTTCTTCAGTAGGATCCAAACCAAAAATAGGCTTTCCTGCTTTCTTTCTCTTCTTGTCTTCCCTCAATTTAGCTACTCCCTCATCTGGATAAGAAATTTTCTTCTTATGTTTTGGAGGAGTTGATTGGATTTTTTTCGGCTCTGGGTTTTTTGCATCCACTTCTTCTTCCTTCAACTTCTTCTTCCTTCCAGCCTTTTTAGACAGTTTTTCCACCTTCTATTTAATTTGTATGTCTTTATATTCTTCTTCTATAAAGTCAGAAAATTCTTCGGATTCCATAAAAAACCTACTTTCATCCTTTTGAAGGTATCATAACTAACTATATGACTTTTCCATTCCATGTATTTGAACTCCAAGGAATTTTGAAAGAATCTAAGTGTCGATAAATAAGCTTTGAACGAATGGCTAGATACATAATGATCTGGGTCTTTAGATTTCCATTATTTATATTCTCGACTGTAATTAGAATATGCTTAAATAAGTTGATCATTCTCAGGTTGAAAAAAAAAATCCAAAATATACATGTCAATCTTATTCAATATATCCTTGTCACATTTTCTTGGTATGATTAATCCTTGAACCCATAATTCATGAATCTGGAAATTTGTAGACAGACGAGCAATCATCGGAGTCTTTACTTTTGAAAGTCCAAGACAATACATTGCCTTAACCATTTTGAAACTTTATTTATTATCAGGAGGGTTATGAGAACAAAACTCAACTTCAACATCATATGGAATACTGACAACGTTATCAACCTTGGTGTATTAAAGAGAATAAGTATTCCCATATCTCTTCAAAGAGAACTTATCTCTACCTTCTTCCTTGAAAAAACATAATATTTCATCAAATTCAACTAGAAAATCTGGATATAATAAATCTTGATCTCCTGGTTTCGATACGCAAACATTGTCCCATCTATTGATCTTTATATTTGTTGTGATGATGAAAAAATACTTGGTGAAGAAGTTTGGATGCACCAACCATTCACTATTAACCTTCCACTTTAAGTTTAGCTTGATAGTTAACATATCCTTCTGAGAAGATTCTTTAACATACATTTGGATTTGAGCAATATTTGAGAAGTTCAGAATAGGCTTAAGTAGATGAGAAGAGCTTTAGCACACGAAGACTTGAGTTTTGATGTGGGACAGCCATCAGGGGGTCCTTTATATAGACACTTTAGGAGGTGGTTCAACAACCATTATTGATCCAATGGCTGACAAACTTCTTGATAAGATATGACTGTTGAGATGATTTTTGAAAGGAAATTTTTATAAAATATGATCTTTTGAGGTTTTAATGGAAAACATTCGGATTTAATGAAAATTGATTCCAAAAAAAAAATTAAATATCAAAATGAAAAATACCAACAAGTAAAAAAAGATTACGAAATCTCATGAAATAATCTTACCTTTAGGATTTCTAGTAAGATTATTCATAGTGAGGAAAAATTCTACATGGAGAACTTTAGATTCATAAAATTCGATTATGATTTTTTTTGAAAAATTGACAATGAAAATTTCAGAAAATCTACATTACGAAAAACATAGAAAATATTCATTACAGAAATTTGGAAAATATTCATTTTGAAAATTTAGAAAATCTTAATTATGAAAAATTAGAAAAACATCATTACAAAAATTTAAGAAGAGAAAAAAATTAAATGATTTTCAAACTACGAAAAATAGACTACGAAAAATTTTAGATTATGAAAACATTTTTGAAATATATCAAAAAATGTACTCCTCTAATGAAAAAGAGTTTATTACTATAAGGAGATAGGTTTTCACAAGAAGTTAACAAGGAAGATTACCTTATGATTATCATTCATAAATTCCATTTAATGTATTCAAATCTATCGGATGGAAAATATTTTGTGAAAATACTAGAAAGTTGATGTTGAGTTCTGATAAATTGAAAAATGATATCTTCTTTTGTGTGTGTGATCCCTAAGAAAATGATGCCTATTATCTATGTTTTTTTCACGAGAGTGATGTGCATGGTTTTTAGTTAGGGAAATGGAAATGGTTTTATCACATAAAATTTGTTTTTGGTAAAAATCATTCCATAGTCTTTGAGTGTGTGTTGCATGGACAAGACTTGAGCACAACAACATACTACTGCTACATATTAATTTTCAGCAGTGGAAAGTGCTACTGAGTGTTGTTATTTTCATGACCAAGAAATTCATTAATCTTATAAGAATTGACATGTTCCAGATGTACTTTTTCTATCCATTGTATATGCACCAAAGTCAGCATCCAAATAACTTTTCAAAAAAAAAAATCATTTCTAAAAGTATAAAAGAGTCCATGATCCATGGTTCCCTTTAAGTAGCAAAGAATTATTTTCACTGCCTCTAAATGAGATTCCTTATGATTTTATTGATATCTTTCACATAAGGATATCGAAAAAATTAAGTCTAGATGACAGGATGTCAAGTAAAGTAGATTTCATAGCATACCTCTAAAAGATGTTTGATCTACTGGTTTCCCAGCATCATCTAGATCAAGTGAATTTGAGGTGCCAATGGGTGTACTTATACTCTTAGTGTTATCAAATCCATAATTTTTAAGAAGATCATTAATATACCTATGTTGTCATATATAGATTTCTTCTGGTTTCTGAGAAATTTTAAAACCATGGAAAAATGTTAACTCACCCATTATACTCATTTCAAACCCAGATTTCATTAGATCCGTAAAGGAATTATTTATTGATTGCTGAGTTGAACCAAATATAATGTCATGAAAATAAATTTGAACAATAAAAACATATTCTTGTATTTCTTTATAAAATGAAATGGATCAACATTTCCATTTACATAGTTATTTTGAATAAAAAATCAAGCAAGTCTATCATACAAAGCCTGAGGGGTTGCGTAAGTCCATAAAAAGCATTGGTATGTTTGAAAACATTTTGAGGATGTTTTGTATATTCAAAACCAGGAGGTTGTTTAACAAAAAAATGCTCTTGAACATACCCATTAAGGAAAACACATTTAAAATCCATTTGAAATAGATTGAAATTTATGAATGATGCAAAGGCAAGTAAAATACGAATATATTTATTTCTAGCTATTAGAGAATATGTTTCTTCAAGGACTATTTCTTCTTGTTGATTATTGCCTTTACCAAGCAATCTAGCTTTATTTCTTACAATGATTCCATTTTCGTCACATTTATTTTGGAAAACCCATTTTACTCCAATAAGAGATGTTTCTTTAAGTCTTTCAACCAAGGTCCACACATTATTCCTTTTGAATTCATTTAGTTCATCCTACATAGATTTTATCCAATAATCATCACCTAATGCTTCATCAGTTCTTTTTGGTTCTTATTTAGAAAGAAATGGTAGATTTTTTATTTCATTTCTTAAATAACTTCTCGTCCTTACAGGTTGATTTACATCACCAGTGATACTATCACTTGGATGATTCTTATGAAACAACTGATTTGGGTTTTGTAAAACCTATTCATCAACATAGGGTAGGAAATCTTCTTAGGTAAATGATTTGGATTTATCTTCTTTGACATTTTCTTTAACAGAAGGATCTTATAACAATATTGATAATCAGTTTTTGAAAACACATCCAATGATGTAGGTTGAGGTTGTTTAAAAACAAAAAGGAGCAGGTTTATCAAATTTGACATGTATTATTTCTTCAATAGTACATGTATTTTTATTGAAAACTCTATAAGCCTTAGAAGCTGTGGAGTAGCCTAAGAAAATTCATCCATCAGATTTTGGTGTGAATTTGTGTAGATTATCTTTATTATTCATAATGAATACCTGGAAACCAAAAACCATGAAGTAGGAGAGTAAAGGTATTCTACCATTCTAGAACTCATAAGGGGTTTTAATTAGAAAAGGTCAAATCAAAACATGAATTATAGTATAACAAGATATACTTAGAGCCTCAACCCCAAAATGTTTGGCTACAAAATACTCACTTAAAATGGTTCTTGTTATCTCTTGAAGAATTATATTTATTTTTCTAATAACACCATTATGTTTTGGTGATCTGTGTGCTGAGAAGGTATGAGTAATGCCTTTTCTACTACAAAAAGGTTCAAAATATGAATTTTGAAATTCTTCCCAATGATCTCTATGAATAGTTATCAAAGTATGTTTTTCTCATTTTTAACTTGGGCTCTAAAACATTTGAAATAAGAAAAAGATTTAGATTTCTTTGATAGAAAATAGAACCACCTAAATCTAGTGTAATCATAACTAAGGAAAATACAGAATATTTTCCACCAATTCTTCTAGTTTGGGTTTGACCAAAAATATCCATATGCTCTAAATGTAAGGAATCAGTGGTTGGGAATTCATCAATTGATTAAAAACTTGATTTATGTTGCTTTCCATATTAACAAGGATCACAAAATCTTGAAGAATCAAATATATGCTCTGGTAGATCCTTAAATAATATTTTCATAGAGAATTTTCATAGTTTCATAAGGTTAGAATGTCCAAGAATTCTATGCCATAACCAAGAATGATCTTCCATTACAGTAAGGCAAGATATGTCTCTTAACCTAATCTCTTCTATGTTTAGTGTGTATACATTCTCTTTCCTATGGACAGAAAGAATAAAATATTCTTTGGAATTGTATACTAAGAACATGTCATTCCTAAATTTCATAAGGTGACCCTCATAACATAATTTACTTATGATAATGAGGTTGTGCTTAAGACCTTTAAAAAATTAATCATTTGAAATCATTGTTTTTCCATGAAGAACAATGTTACCTATACCAATAATTTCTCCCTTAGAATTATCATCGAAAGTAACTTTTCTTCCTTTAATCTTGATAATATTTTCAAAGATGTTTTTATTACCAATCATATGCCAGGAACATCCACTATCCATATACTATGTATTTCTATTGGTAACATCTTTATATAGTTGAAAATAATTGTGTTAGACTTTCAGATCCCAATATTTCATGGATCCAGAAATTTATGAAAGAAAAATTTTAGGCACCCACATTTTCATTGAAACATAAACTTTATGAAATCCTAAAGACTGGGTTTTTTAAGGAACAATTTTTTCCCATTTTCCACCACACTGACACTTAGTGCAAAATGGAGCAGTTTGAGGAACAAAAAAATTGTTTTTAAAAATCGGTTTTGAGTAGGTATAACCCAAAATAGAAATATTCCTAAGAGGTCAGATTTGAGAAAACATCTTTTCAAAATTTTACTTACCTAAGGAAAATTTTTACAAACATATCCTAAAAGAAAAAAATTTCTGACTTCAGTCTAATAACTAAGTTATTACTTTCCAATAAATTAGTTTTAGAACTAGTGTTAGGCTCGAAAACATTTTTCTTAAAAATTACTTTTTCTAGATCCTTATAAAGTTATCCTTCTGAGAATTTACTTCCTCAAGATTTATTGAATTATTTTCAAAATCAAGGGTTTTCTTATCATGATCTTTATAAAGATATGATATTTCCTTAGTATTAATAGTATTCTTAGAGTTTTCCTTATCATTCCTTTTCTTGAGTTTTGAATTCTCATTCTTAAGAAGCTTAGAAAACCTCGAAACTTTTTCATAGGTAGGTAAAGTATTATTTTCATTAGAAAAATATTCTTCATTAGATGATTTATAAAATTTATCTTTAATATAATTAGAATTCAATGATACATTGATCATAGATTCATCATTTTATATCTTAGCCATTAGAAAATAATTTTCAATAGGTAGTCTGGCAATTAAACTAAGATTCTTTTTTCAAGAAGATTTGTAATCTGATGATTTATCTGAAGAGTCTCCACCACTGGCACTCCTAGTGTCATTAGATTTCATGATTTTTTATATTTAGATTTGTAGTAATTATTTCTGTTTCTCTTTTAATGTTTTTCATTTCATTCCATTCTCTTATGCTTTAGACAATCTAGTCTTATATGTACAACTCTTTTCCATTCATAACATATGACTTATGAATCTTTCTTATCTTTCCATTGTTTCTTCTTATATCTAGAATGAATGCTCCTTTGTCCAACAATTTTGTTCATTCGTCGAGAAATATGGACTGAATCATTTTTTGAAGATTCTCTTACACAAGATAATAATTGAATAACAACCTTCTTAGATATAGATCTTCTAACTCTCTCAGGAGTCTTGGTTTTTATATGATTTGATGTTGTTGTAAAATCAGCAATGCCATAATTAGTATTTTTCTTAATATTATTAAAAACACTCTTAATTCTAGTCTCATGTTGAAGAATAGTTCCAAAAAGTTCATCAAGAGAAATCCGAGTAACCTTTATATTCTCATCAACATTTGTTCTATTAGATTCCCACTCATTGGGCATGATGTCTATAATTTTTTCCACAAGAGCATCATAATCTAATCCTTTTTCACCCATAGATTAAAAAACTATTGACAATAGTCATGAATCTCTGTTGCACCTTACATATGGGTTCTCTATAAGAAAATAAGAAACTAGGATATTTAGCTCTGAGCATGGCTCTTCTAGTTTCAATAACATTAGAAGTTCCAAAGTATGTAACATCAATCTTCTTGGAAATACAATTTTTTTCTTCACAAGATAAAATTTGGATATATATATATATATATAGTCATAAAACAAATCAATGTATTGTGTACCATATAATTCTGTTGATATTCATGGTTTTATTGGTTGGTGAAAGTACTAACTTCCTTGTCAGGGATTTTATATCCTCTAGTAATCATAACAAAATTATATACTCCAGTATTGATAATGAATTTCTTCAAACTATCACTCCAATATTCAAAATTATTCCCATCAAAAGTAGGAGGTCTATTAGGATTTAGGTTGTCTATGGAACCAACATTCATTCCTTTTATCTTAAGATAAAAATTTTCCGCAATAAGTTGTTAGAAATAATGTTTGTAAATAAGGATAAGAATATACTACTTAAGGAATATATAGAACAATATATAATTGAGCAAGAAAACTGATATGTGAATATAAGTATTTTAGAGACCTACTCTGGTACTAATTGTAGGATTGGAATTATACAGATTCTAGTATTGTAATAATGATGTAGATTCTAAAAATAAATCGGGGGGGGGAGGGTGAATTGTATAGTTTAAAAAAATCCCTTTGGAACATTTAATGATGGTTATGTTTAAAAAAGTTAAACAAGGTAAATTCACAAGACCTCTTAGTTCTACGTACTCGACTGATTCCAGAAAAGTGATTCTAGAAATGAAACATAAAAAAATTTAAAAAGAAAAATATTCTACCTTAAAGCATATAGAATATTACTAATCAGAGTACAAGTATAACAAATAATAAAATAGTTATACTTTCCTCATCAATCAAAATGTAGCATAAGACTTGAAAAAATACATGTAACAAGTAGTAAATCTTTTAACCCAAATAGAAGGGTATCTAAAAACCCTGCATAAATGTCCCTTGATTTATACTTTCAAGAAATTATGTATTACCCACACCAGGGAAAGACCTTGAATGAAGATCAGAGTCTATCTTGTTATCCCTGCAAGCCCTCAACTTCAAGATAATCAACACCTCTTTCTTCCTATCCTTGGAATCCCTCGAATGTACTCAACAACATTCGGAGTCACACGAAGCAATTCTGATCATGATGTTCAGAATGCACAAAGCATGAAATTCTCTCTCTTGAAATCACTTCAGCAGCATGTAATATCTAGATCCATAGAACAGTGTGGATATTGTTCAAATGATCACTTATTTATAGGTACATCTTCAATGGTGGGCTCCCTCCTCCAACAGTTATATTTTTCCTTGATTTTTGGAGTGACCAATACACAGGTCACTCAAACAGTAGTTTGTTAGAAATAGAAAGAGAAAAATCATATTATTACCATAAAAAGAGTATGAAAAACTATGATGATAAACCATATTCATTTTTCAGAGACTAAGGAAAAAATGAATGTTTAGAGTCTTACGAAAATCAATTCGGTGTTTATAATATATATATTTTCAGATTCTGTCTTCAAAATAATTCGGAACCTGAATTCTATACAATTATGACTCTGAATTATAAACAATATTTGAATTCTGAACTCATAAGAGTTCGATGTCTAAATTCAAGGAACTTGGAGTCTGAACTCATAAGAGTTCGGAGTCTAAATTCAGAGAACTAAGAGTCTGAACTCATAAAAGTTTTGAGTCTGAATTCAGGGAACTCAGTGTCTGGACTCATAAATGTTTGGAGACTGAAAACAAAATGATTTATATATATGTATATATATTATTTCACGGTTTTGGATATGAAACTGATTTTTTTACTTTGATTTTGAACAATGAATATATGGTAAGGATATATTTCCTCGGGGAAGGAAAATTTTCCTTATGAAGATAAAAAATAGTAAAATAAAATTTTCCTTATGGAAGACTGTTTGTGATTTTCAAGACATGAAGGAATGAAAAATTTCTAAGGAAACCATATTGACTCAACACCAACCTAGAATAAAAGACAAGAATATTGAGGAAGAACCCATGATATGATTTAAGAAAGAATGACTAGAAATACCATTGAAAATAAAGACATGGTATAATTAATACAACCCAATTATATTCCCTTATATATTTATATATTTAAATAAAGCCGAGGAAGACCAAATTAAATTAGTGGTCTGTGAGATATTTTAAAAGGTTTAAATTAAAACACCCCTCTTGGAATCGATTGAAAAAATTATCAAATATTCCAAATTCATCAATGAAATTTTTACAAATAGAAAGGTACATGATATGATTGAAATAATAAAACAAGGGATAATTGATTCATCCTTGATCAGATCACTATTACAAAAATGTCTGTATCCAAGGATAGACTATATTCCTTACACCATTAGTAATTTAAAATTGGTTTACATATTTTTTTGGTTAGAGTGAATCAAATAATTTCATGTCTAAATATGCATATTAATATTTGAGAAAAATTGACTAAATCCCACAGGATTGGTTTTTCTAAATATATAAAATATCCATTATACTTCATGCTATTGTTTTAGAAGACATTCTTGTTGGAGTTGAAGGAATAGTTTTTCTATTTATCTTATATTCTCTCACAATTGGGAAAGATAGTAAAGTATGGAATTCTCCCACTATTATTTATAGATCATTCTTAATGATGGAGAAAACCATCATTAATTTACATGAAAGCACCATCCCCATTGTGTTTGGAGATATAATGGTGTACTTAGATTTTCATAAATCCAATTGAAACCCTACAGACAGTCATTCACTCCATAAAAGTATCCATAAAGAAGTTATTGATCGCACTGATGACATATGTATGATTAAAGAAATTTTATCCTGAATAGGTATCCTTTCTACTAAAATACCCCAATTTAAAACCGAGTTCTAAAAAAATTTGGAAATTTTCTATTTAATGATTATGAAGAAATAAATTCTAAACTATTTTCTAATTTTTGATAATAAAATGATATAAACATAATTTTTAATGAGATACATGATTTTTATATAGGTAATTCTAATTCAATATCATATCTGGAACACCACAAAATCTAGAAATAAATCCTCTACACTGTTACTTAAATTATGTATTTCTTATGGAATGAGAAATATTTCCATATATCATAGATAACCTCCAGTTTCAAGAATAGAAGAAAATATTAATTATAATTTTGAAATGAAATATTCTAATCATAGGGTGGAGCCTTGGTGACTTCCATGGAAGAAAGCCTAAGGTCCATCCCCATATAATTTAATAGGAAGGGTACTATTGACCTATTAAGAAACCCCAATGAAAGAAAAACACCACCATTACTGAAGTCGTTAAGAAATTACTAAACAATATTTGGCATTCGACATAATATAGAATGTTTTTAACTAAATAAGTGTCATACCCATCCATGTGTTTCCCAAAAATATTCTTTTAAAATAGTAATAAATGAGAATAATTAAATAATTTCAATATGAGTTGAAAATAGTTGGTGGGTATGAATTAACTACATCAAGATGAACTACGACACCTAAAATGATTTCTTACTAATTCCGTTCATAAAACAAATGCTATAATCATTGGAGGTTAGGAAACATTAATATTTATTGAATGGATTTTTTGGTTATTTTTAGGTTCCCATTTTCCAAGATGAACAAGAGAATACAACATTCACCATCCATTTCATGTCCTTTTCCTTTAGAAGGAATCTATTTAGATTATGCAATTATCTATTTACATTATAATGGTGTTTGAAAATTATTTTATCATATGACATGGTGGACTACCTGGATGTATTTTTGGATGAATTTATTTATTTTTGTAAACACTTTTAATCATTTCTTAGGGAATTTTAATTGTTTTTTGAAAATATTCATAGACAAAAAATCTGTTTTGTATGATGAGAAATGAAACTTTGTGGTCAAAAAGGAATATTTATGGGTCATATCATTTCATAAAAACGATAGGTGGTAGATAATTATAATGTTTATATTATAAATTATTTTCAAAATACCGAAAGTTAGAGACAAATTAGGTCTTTTTGGGCCATGTGGTATTTTATAGAAGATTCGTCAAGAATATTCATAAGAATTATCTTCTCTTTCAAGATTACTTGTAAAAGAAGATGAAATTATTTTAAATGATAATTGTAAGGATACAATTGATGTGATTATGGAAAATTGTTTATCCCATAAATTATTCCTCCACATGACTGGGAGAATCCATTTGAGTTACATTGTGATGTATGAAACCATCCTATAGTATTAGACCTCTCGAAAAAAAATTAACGAAGAACAGAAGTGATAACATACGTCTCAAGAACCTTGGATGAAAATATGATCAATTAAATAACTACTAAAAAATAATACTATGTTGTTATATTTGAATTGGATAAGATTATATCTTATTCAATGGGCTCAAATCTTGTTGTATATATTGATCATGTAGAAAATTGTTACATGATTAATAAGTTTGATTCAAATCCAAGGATAGTTTGATGGATTATTACCCGGAGATAGTCAAACCAAGATATCAATGAAAATAACGGTGATAAAAAAAGTGAATATCACCCTTGAAGAGTCCTAAACACAGTTGAAATAGACATTAAAAAAATTTATCTTCTAAATGGTTACATACCTAGAGAGAGACACTACAATGTGGAAGTGGAAGTACTATAGTGTTATGATTTTTTAATTATTTTTTCACTTATTAGGTACCTTCTCACCTTAAAAATTATAAAAATACAAATACTATTGATAAATAAAGATTCTATATCTGAGAGGGTCTATTTTTATAGAAAAATAAAATTATCAATTCATAAGAATCTTCTTACTAGCAGGTGAAATCGAATATCTAATTTAAAATTTTCATCTATTTTTCCTATGTAAGAAAAATTGGACCTAAATGAATGGATTAAGAAGTGTATTAATTTAGAATTTATTTTCAAAACATATTTAAAGATGTTCATGAATATTTTTAAAAATTTTAGAAGAATACATTCTATTGAAATAATATGAAAGAATAGATGGAATCTCAAAACCCACCATTTTTTTTGAAATATATGAAGTATGGATAATTAATTTTATGGTACAATATCTCATGTATTTTTGTAAATATTATATTTTACATTTTCATTTATTATGTCCCAATATGGGTGGAAGATAAGGCGACCATGACTGGTGATTCCATGGTTTAGGAGTTTTTTTCGGACTAACATATTTTGATGGTTTGGAGTTCGAATGACCATAATTAATTTCTAATAGACTAATTTATTCAATTTAATTATAGAGGCTCTACTAAAAAATGGTTTTTAATAAAATAAAACTACACCACACCATTCCTAAACAAATTTTCATGATAAAGTGTCTATCCATTAAATCAATGGTGTTTTCAAGAAACAGTTAAACAAAATGGGATGTGTAAGATCTGAAGTCCAAAATACTAATTATAGGAATAACAATCCACATATTAAACAAATATAGGTATGATACCAAACCTGATGGTTTATGGAATGAGTTACTATCTAACAATGGAGTTTGAGAACCATGAGTATTGGGAAATAAAAAAGATGAATTTATATTTTTTGAGTGTTGGGAATAAAAGAATGCTTCAGTTAAAATAAATATAGAATGCCGAAAGAGAATATTTTGGAAACTCATGAATTAGATTGAAGAGAACCAATGATATACATGAGAGACTAATCTAGCAAAATAATTTTCAACCTAGAGCCTAATTCATACGCTACATTTTCAAAATAAATTTAATGTTGGGTAATATTGTTTATAATTGGAAAGGTCCAATTATTGTTAATAATGTATATCCCCTAAATGAATAAATATAAAAAGAGAATATGAATGAAAATATTTCACTATCAATGTTAAGAGGAGAAAAAGGATCCATGTGAATATTCCTCAACAATTGGTAGAGGAGATGAGACACATCCACTATATATACATATTTATTCCCTTGTGGTTAATTCCACCAAATGATATTAACCATATGTTCTTATCAAAGGAAAACCATGTATTAATTTAATCTTTGGATTGAGGATTTAGTTACCTATCACTTCATCATAATAAATCTTTAATGGATTAGATATTACACTATTATGAGTTGTTTTATAGGACCATAATGAAGGAAGTAAAATGATATCCCATAAAAAGAGACAGAATATGAAAAATAGCTGTGAAGTAAAATTTTTATCATTATTTAGTTATTTATAGTTATATTTTCCTATATAATTCTAAACATATTTCTTAAA
Source organism: Viscum album (assembly GCA_963277665.1). Lineage (NCBI taxonomy): Eukaryota > Viridiplantae > Streptophyta > Magnoliopsida > Santalales > Viscaceae > Viscum > Viscum album. Next base: position 833,890,352 of record OY728140.1, read on the forward strand.
CTATAAAGTCCGAAATCAATTTTTATTGCTAAATTGTTGACCATGATAGAATCTATTTTTATTACTTGACTTATATAGGAAAAAATAGTTTCTTAGGAATCCTATGATTTCTGGTTTTATATGACAATGATAATAAGATTGATTGAGTTAGTTGGAAAATTGAATTATTATAGTGAATTATAGACATTTAAATTAGGACTCATTATTTGAATGAATTTGTAGATTCATGTAAATGAAATTTCTCAAAAAAAATCTTTAATTTATATTTTGAAATGAATATAATTTGATTATGCATTATTATCCATTCCATTAGTGATTTCCTTAAACCAAATATTCTATTCCTAAGAGTATGTATATAAAAAATTCCTTCTATATGATATTAAGAATATTTTTTGAGTGTTATTTGAAAATTTATCATCTATAACTTGTGTTTCATCATTTGAAACTATAACTATGAAAAAACACATTTATAATGATTGAGGTATATTCTGAATACTGTTATCCTTGAAAAAACAATTACATAAATCATTGTTTATCCCAAAATACCATAAATTTCATTGTTAGTAAAGATCCAAGTTTCAATCAATTATTATCCATTTCTACCCTTGTCTTAGTATTTTCATGATATTTTAATGTTGATGTGCGGGGTTTGAAGGAGTCATATTGAGAGGGATGGAATAAATTTTCGGAAAATGTTTAGGGGTGCTAATTGTTAGTATTGTGATTTTTTTTGAATTTTTCATTACACATTATTTTCTTCCAATTCTTGTGAAATAAAAATTAAAACAACTAAGTGATGACTTATAAAAATAAAAAATCACCATTACATGACCAATGATTTTAATCCCATGTCATTTTTATGATAGATCTGAGGATTAATCCCATAATAACTCTCATAAAAGGTAAAAATAAAAAAATTCTTTTTTTAAAAATGTATAAAATTAGAGATAATTTCAAATAAGAAAACATCATCCATAATTCATTATTTTTATCATAATATTAATTTGAGTTTGGGCGAAATTTTTAATTCTAAATTAAAGTAGAGTATTTAATTTAGATTTTATGTTTGAATAATTAACTATAATGTTGAGATAAACAACTCCCTTGATTCTTAATTTTTTACAAATAATTACTACCAACAAAAAGCTTCAGAGTCATTCAATCATTTATTGATATACCTCATCATTTAATTTTTATTATATATTTTCAAATTAGTTAATGTAGTTTATTTACAAGATCATGGATTGGAATCATTTTAAATGATATTTGAATGACTCTAATTTAATTTATATCATGACTGATGAAAAAAATGATTCATGAGAGTTAGATCAATATTTGGAATGTTTTGTAATAAATAGGTACTAAGATTTAATGAAAGATAATACAAGTACCAAAATGTTTAAATGGGGAAATGTAAAATACATGATTTGGATGTTTCTTCTAGAATTGATAATATTGTGTTGATATTTTATGAGGATTTTTGAATGTTTTATTTGTCTTTTATAATAATTTTACTTCATTGTTTTAATATTGAAATAATGGTGAAATTAGTTCCCTAAAATTATCATTGGTTGGATTATAAGATTGAGGGATTTAATGGTTTATCTATGGATATATTTGATGAACTCAAATTTAATAAATAATTTTTAAATAATTTTAAATATTTTAAAAATATTTTTAATGAAATTACTCATAAACTCAATTTTATTACTAAATTATTGGAACATGTAAATGTATAATTGAAATGAATAAAATTTTTAATGAATTTAATGTCTAAATTTATGTCATCATTTTGTTGATATGATCTATAAAATTTTATATCATTTTAGGAGTTCACTCAAAAAATTCAAACAACGTCTATCCCTTAACAAACAACACATAACCACATAGCCAACCTTATAATGAGGCTGACTAGTCATGAAAGAATCTTGGAGATCCTACCCAATGTAGCAGGCGGCGTTGGGGATCCGGCCCGTGCAAGGCCTGTTGAGATGAGTTTCAGAGAATTTATTATATTTTTGAAGTCTAGTTATGTCGATTCATGGTGGTGAAACCAATGAAGTGATGGTAGAAAGTTTTTTCCAGCAGTTGGTGATGCACAAATGTGGGATGGGTCCTCTTACAACCATCCATCTTCATTATGGATTAGAGGACACATCGTGTTATTTATGTGCTCTTTGAGATTCCTCTCATTTCAGATGTGTGACAGTGTTTATGAAGAAACAATTCATAATAATAAGAAATATTCATTGTACATATCCTATACTACCCCACACTCGGACACCTAATGTCCCCGGACACCACAACTAATTGCCTTCACCTCGAATGTCATGATTGGAAAACATTGGAGAAACACCAATGACATAATAGGTGAGTATCAAAATCAATCTTTTCCCACTTCTATCACCCGAGTTTAACTTTTAGCAGTCATTAAACCTAATACAACTATAGTGTACCCCCTTATGATAGAAAATTAAAGACATGAAATGCCTTTTCAATATCCATATGGTTAATCTGTATGATTGATGTTTTGATGAATGTTTAAAGAATCCTTGATAACCCTCAGAATATTATCCCACCAATACCATCATTGAAGAAGGAGATTCCAATTCCATTGGATTGCGGTTTCACTATCTATAACAGGTTTGATTCTATGAATAAATATAAGTAGGTGGGTCCAATACTATAGAAAATACCACCATTAACACCAAATGTTGATTTTGATACCATTGAATCCATGGTGGCATTTGTCCACCCCCACTGTATTCTTATGACTAACATCAACCACTGAACACCATTTTCAATACCAAATCTCACACCCTATTCAGAAATTCAACTCCCTATAGACACTTTAATGTAATCAGTTTGGTAGATGATAAGTTCCCCTTGTCATATCCATCATTACCTAGTCATAGAACACCATTTCTTCCAGAGAATTTGTATTTATCAACCACTACCTATATTCCCATAAATCATAATCAGACAACAATGTATCAATACCATGCACTATGAAGTCCCACTAATTAAGAAGAATTCCACAATAGTCTTTCAGTGTGTGAATACCAGAAACCATGTTGGGAGGAATTACAAACTAAAGTGAGATCTACTAAGAAGGTGGTCAATTATATGAATATAACCACTAATCACCCAAGATGAAGGAAAAAGAAAATAATATAAAAAAAATTAGATAGTGATTGTTTTGAATAGTTGATGTGATCCACCCTTAGTCTTAATGGTGTATGATCCATCATAACTAGGAAACCCCACCTCATCACTGAAATTTGAAAACACCCAAACAATTTTCATATTCAATATAGAATATATTTGGAAATCAATGATCCAAGCCTATGATAATATATGATTCTTTACGTGATTGAGAAAAATAGGTTACCTCCCTCATCCAATATGAGGATGTTTTCAAATAAGATAAGGATATGAGATTCAAGAGAGGAAACTAAATACTATTTTACCATATTTTTTAATTTATATTTTAATTTTTCATGACATCTACCCCCACTATTTCCATTTTAATGAAGAGGAAGTCCCATTCTATGGTCAGATGAAGGGGATGTGACCGTCTATAATACCGTATTCCATGTTTCTAGAAAATTGTTATGTTTTATATTTTATTTTTTAAAATGGTTTTGATTAGAGATATATTAATTTTAATTTGATATGATTGTATTTTTTTCTAATATTCGAATTCTAAATAAAATTTATAAAGAAAATTACTCTCCTTCTTATTGGTTTTGGATCACCCTGATTGGGTGATCTAGGGTCTGATGAATAATTGTATCATGACAACTAAACATATAGGGAAGACATGGTTGACTGATTTAGGATTTTGGTATAAATAATTCCTGATTTGGAATTTCCTAGGTGATCCGAAAGTGACCCGATGCGCCTTTCACACAATCGAAGAACAATAGCCTAACCAACTAAATTGTGTGACTTATTATCAAAATAAATCAATATTAATCAAAGGTGGAAGAGAATAAATTATTATAAAAATAATAATTAAAAAATTAATAAAAATAAATGATTCAATTTTGAAAAACCATGATTTAATTATATAAGGGAATCCCAGCCTATGAGCGATCATTGTTCTACAATTTTATCTACATTATCCATGTTATTTGTTTTCAACTCATTAAATTCATTTTAATTAAATTACAATAAATATAGTTATGTAATGATTAAGAAAATAACCAATTTAAGAAGAATTTGGTCACTCATACAAATACACCATTAAATGAAAATTAAATATATTTTTCTACACCCTGTTACAAGTGTGTGTCACCCACTCAAAAGGATAATTATTACCATGAAAACTGAGAGGTACTAATCTAAATAGTAGTAATTGATTGTTTTAGGGGTAATAAAGGAAAATTATTTATCATTATAAATTCCTCCATCCTATTATATTGAGTCTAATGGATTATATCCTGCTGATATTGACAATGTGGAATATAGTTATTCATATATACAAACAATTATTACCTCACTTGTTGAATAATATATTAGATTAATGAAAAACTATTTGATAATTTTAATAATTCTTACACATCTAATGAATAAAAACCATGATTTTGGGCAATTGTTACTTTATCCTTAACCACATAAAAATATTTCATATATGTCTCCCAAATTATATAATTATATGTTTTTCTAGAAATTTTTTATCAATGCATGGGAGGAAAAACCGGTAGGGTTTCCAAATATCCACATCCATTGACACAAACGTGGGAAGATGTATCATTGATGCTCTTTGGTAGTATAGTAAGATATTAATAACATTCTCTTTAGATATTTTGATAAAATATATTAATGTACGGGTAATGTGACACCAAAATTAATGAATGTTCCTCCATTAATCAATATTACTCAAGGTCCTTATGGTGATTATATGTACATAGATATGTTCGACTACAAATTTTAAAGGTAGATGAATATTACTGATAGTGTTTTTAGAGGTTTTACACATAGTTTTAGTCAAGAAGCATAGATATTGAGATTAAAATTGTTTAATATTTCTTGAATATAAATAGAATATGATATAGATCAAAAAAATACCACATGTTCTCATCACCCCATATCTTTCTTAGAATGATATTCTTACATTGAAGTAGCATGTTGACTATCAAATGAATTTTTTATATATTTCCCATATAAATTACTTTTGTTCATGGTTTTTTGGATTACATGGGAGGTATAAATAAGGAAATAAACTATTTTTGGATCTTATATTGGATGTTATATAACATGGGATACCAATCCATCAGTTAGACTGATATCTTATGGAGCTATTTCAGGTTTTAGTTGTTCCACTCTATAGGATGAGAAACATATATATTCTTATTAAGTGGAAGTGTTAGGTATATTTGGACCATTTTGAAGTTCCTATAAATTTTATAATACGATCACATATCCAAACATAATCCACACCTATAGTGTAGAGGTAGATTGAAATTATACTGATGGAAACATAGATTACATTGTGGGAGGTTATTAAAAAAATAACGTCCCAAAATTTATGAAAAAAATTTGTTGGGGGGGGGGGCTTTGAATCCATTTTCAAATCATATATAATTCCCACACATAAAAATATTGGTGCCAGTGCGTTATTATATTATGTTGGAAAGATTATAAAGAGTCTAATCTTGAAGTACCGATCAGTTTAGCAATGTTGGAAAACTAGATTACATTCATGATACCAATAATTCACTGGGAATAGAAAATAAAACATGATACAATATAAATTGTAATAAACTCAATCCATGATAGAATATTAAATGTTTTCTTCTTCATAGCATGTGTGAAGGAATACTATGATAGGGGTGACTTGGAATCTTAGTAAGTGTATGTAATATAGGGGAAGCTAAGAACAAACCATGAAAAACTATGAATTACTAATAACACATTCTATTGAAACAAAAACATGATCGTAATATGGAATGAATAAAAATTGATTAAACAAGTTCATATAAATGATAATAGGACAATGAAAGTAAACATGGAAATTATACAAGTTGAATAATCACATGTAATATCATATTATAATCTCATAATGAGTAAATGATTAATATGAGACATCATAAACAAACCGTGAAGGATTCATCAAATACACCATAAAAAATGGTTTATATGGTTGCCCATACCCAAATTTGTTTGTCCTAGGAGACCTACCGATGCACTATGGGGCTATAGGAGGCCCCACTAAAGGGTAATTAATTCCAATGAACTCTTCATATGAAAGGGGTGAAACAAAATAAATATATACATTTAAATTTAAACTAACATATTAAATGTGAATTAAATTTCCCAATCACCAAACATAATCACTAACCATTTGGGGTAATATTGCGAATGATATCAAGATAGAACATACCTAATAAAACTAATCATAAAAAAATCCATAAAATATGTTTGATGATATTTTAAAATATTAATCCAAATTAATCATAACAATCAATAGGGTTTTTTACATAGATGAAAAAACTATTATAAAATCATCATGGAATTCTTGACGGAAATACTCTTTTTACTTTATAAAAAGCATTATTTTAGAAAAAAATTTGTATAATACAAAAAATAAACTAAAAAATGTATTCATGAAAAAATTCGTGATTTTTTAATAATTATTGTTTTTAAAAAAGGATTATAGATTGTAATTGATAATGGTTAGGAAATCGGGATGTTCTAGTTAATTGGGATTGTGTATCGGGAATGATTAAGAATGGAATCTTTGTAAAACATGTAATTATCATTAAAAAGATGAAATTATCTAGATATTTGAGGATATAATTTTTATATATAATATATAAAAACAAAATAAAATGAATAATGAAAAAAAATTTGTATAGATTAGTAAATAATAAGTCGAATGAAAATGACACTTCAGGAATTAAACCCTTACAAATATTGAATCATTCCTGTGAGGAAAATAAAGTGACATAATATTATGGAAAAAATATAAATCCACACAATATATGTGGATATACAATTTAACAGAATAAAATTTCATTCATAGATATTATTTGGAATATCCAACCAATTAAATAGATGATTAACACAATGCATGGAAATTGAATTAAGATATCTCTTACATCATTTTTGACATCCTTTATATTTATTCAATCATTCTGTATAATGGTTTGAATAGTGTTAATAAATAATTTGAGTACTAAAATAATTTTTATAATACCTTAAATAATAATCTTGTAAAACTTTCCCACATTTAGTTCAATATTTTCTTATATCCATTATTTCGGTTTTGTTCTTTTCATAGTTTCCAAGGGGGATTTATTATGGTCTTACTTTTAAAAAAGAAATAATAATATTGATGTGATAACACATATAAATTATATTAATATTAAAATATTAGATATGAATTTATATTTTCCATGAGTTATGTAAATGGTAAATGAAGAATCATTATCCACGATGGCATTGAATTGATGCACAATAGAAAACGATTTCATTATTTACGAATAATAGGGGAATATGAGAGTTTTTATGACAAGTTTAGAATAAAAACAAAAATAATCTAATATATATATATATATATATATATTATAGTTATATTGAATTATTTTATGAGTGGTAGGGATAGGGTAGAAGTTAAAAAGTATTTTAAAGTGAAGATTAAGGAATCTTACCTTTTGGAAATTTCTTTTTGAAGTCCTCCTTAAGGTCATGGATGTGGTATATTTTTGAGACCAGAATCACTATAACGTGGTAAGGGATGAGGAAAAGGAAATTCGATAAAGGTTAGTCTAGAATGAAGGATTATAGTGATGATATTGTTTTCATAGTATTTCACTTTTTAGAATGGAATTTATCATTTTCCATTTTTTGTGTTTTATATTTTTTAATAATTTAGTAAAATATTTCATTAATGGGAAATTAATTTTATAAAATGAAAAACTATTCATAATCAAGAGTTTATGCACATAAAATAATAGTTTCCCATTTTAATTAAATTTATTATTATGTTGTATAAATATTATAAGAACCGAAAATATTTTATTTACATTTAAATATAAACTTATTTTAATTTTTCTATTATAACTATAATTAATTTGATTTATTAATTAATAAAATAATTATTTATTCATAAATTTTTTATCCATTAATGTTATTATATAATTATTAAAAATTAAAGATAAAATTAAACGAGAAAATAAAATTTTATTATGTTTCCAAATACTATTCCTTTTCTAAAAAACTAATGGAACCCCTCATATTAAAATTTTATACTAATTGAAAATTATTATGTTAACAAGTTTTTATTATTTTTAATCAAACAATACAAAGGGGTTAATGTGGTCTATGTCGGTCCAAAATTTCCCCATTTTGAATTAGATTTAGATAATGGAGAAAATATATACATACATGTAAATTTATATAGTTTATGGTTAAATTAAGTATTCCTATAATTTTAATTAATAAAATTTATTTATTTTTTCTTCTACTTGAAAAAAAATTCAATCAGTATTAAATAAGAATTAATGTTAATTATTTAATATATAAAAATTTAAAATAAATTAATATATCATAAATAAATTAATTATGTACAAATTATAATTTATTTTAGTTCATTATATATAATAATTCATCAACATGTCAACAAAAATTTTTATGTTTGTTGTTTTTTCTCATGTTTACCTCCACAAGCAATGCACATGCATTTTGATATGATTAATATTATATAATTATAAATTTTAAATTATATAAAAACATACTTAATAAATAAAAATTAATTTCATGGTCATAAAAATAATAATTATCTCTTAATTATTATTTTTAAGTTACTACATTGGCTTTGTTAGCACTACGTTGACACTGCGTCGACAAAGACAATAGTTATTTTATAATTATCTAGAAAATTATAATTTATATGTTCTGAATTATTTCTATAAAACATTTCTCTTATAAAAACATTATTTATTTATTCAATAAGTGTAATATATTTTATATCATATATATCTCTTCACACTATCACAAAAAATATGATATTTTCATAAAAACTAAATTTTATACTATTCCAAAAAAATTCAACTATATTAAAATAATCCCAAAAATTAATCCTAACCATTTTGTCAAGTTTATAATTAATAAATTAACTCTCTTTTATAAAAATAATTTTCTAAAAAGGAGATATCAAAATTTAAATTTAAATAATTATTTACTCGAAAAATAACAATTTTAAAATTATAATAAAATTTATGACGCTTTGAGAAATTGAATGCATTCTCATAAAATTATATTATTATCATAAGAAATTAAAATATTGAATTATGTTTCTATTTATGAAAATAAATTTCATATTAAACAATTATATTATTTATAAAATTTTAAATAAACATTTATGTTTTTAAAAAAAAAATGCTTAATTAATAGTTTCAATTATATTTATTTAATTATAATATGATATAATGTTAGCATAAAATCATTTATAAGATATCCAATTTTTTTTTACTTTTATGGGTGAGGTTAATATTCATTTGGGTAGTTTAATATTTATAAGTATCATAGTAATACCAATAAGGATACAATTTCTATCCAAAAGGGTTAACTTATTATTGATGAATTTTTTTGATCCTATCAGAATCTAAATATATCGGTGATCACAATCATGTATGTCTATTTTTCCAAATGTGATTCACAAAATCGAAAAAATATGTTTAATGGCTATGTTATAACTATCATATTTAAATAATTATAAAAAAACAGTGTTGTTTCACATAGATTCAGTGTTGTGTTCATTAAATCATTTATTAAGTTTATTTTTAAATCCTAGGGGTGTTACATTATCCACTCTAATAAATTACAACCTCAAAATTTTTAATTTTACATTTAAAAAGAAAAAAAAATTTTGATACTTGAAAATACCTTTGTGGAAAACCCACATCGAAAAAGATGGTACTAAGATAACATTATTTTTTGTTTCATGATCATTTCCCTAATGATGATAAATTATTTCACTCTATAATAATATAAGGAAATAAGAGTACTTGATATGTTTATATTAAACCAATCTTATTATTTGGTTTTGATATTAACTATTCCTACTTCATATCATGGAACATTTTGTATCAAAACATTTTCAAAGATAAAAATTATCCATTTCATAAATGGATAACGCTTGTAGAATATCATCATATGACACATTATAAAGATGGTTGCGGAATTTCATCAATGAATTTATTAAACAACTTTAAGTGGATCTTAATTATCACACACAAACATGTATGTACTTTCTTTTTGTATTCTTAAAACCCATTTTAATTAATTTAATTACCATAAAACCATGTTCAATACATTAATTCCCCATTATTTATTATATATAAATATGTAATTTGGATATATTACATAGGTCCAAAATGTTTTATATTCTACCACTTTGTCAATAATCCACTATTAGAATCTGAGATATTAAGTGCTACACAATTTACATTATCCAAATAAAATAATATCATTATTCCATAATAAATATCTAAGTATCAATAACATATTAAGGTTTTCCATCACCTCAAACATTAAATTTTAAAAAATTATAACTTGTTACTATCTCAATTTTCCTTCATACCATTCACCAAATAAACTCCAATCCTTAATGAAATAGTACTTTAGTAAAATCATGATATATTCTACAATACTTATAACTAGTTTATCATTGGTTAAAATACATAAAAGAAATAATATTAGTATCTAAACATAAGAACATCAATCATCCATCTTCTTCAATGTTAGTACCATAATCATTATAATGATCCATTTCATTTTTTGGTGTATATTCATTTGATACACATGAAAATGATTTTCATAGTGTCCAAACTATTTATAGTTAAAGAATTGTATATTGAAATTTTTTTCTCACCCTTCCAATCATAATAATGGTTTCCATTATCTGTACACTTGTAGAAAAATCAAGTTTCTTTTTACGAATAAACCAAATTGTTTCCTTCCACAATTATCACATGTGGGAAGATGCATCATTTACTTCTTCTCATTACTTATATTTTTTATCATTGTCATCTTATTTTCTTGAATCCTTTTGAGGAAATAATTCATTGAAAAAACATTCTCCTACTTGTTAGGACATGAGAAAATATACTTATATGATGAGAAATATTTCAGAAACTAGTTCCATTTGAAATAATTTCCCAAATCCATCGAAGAAAAAATTATTCTTAATCATTAGATTATGTTCATTGATGTGGTTACCATTGATTCATGTAGGTTCCATTTCCTAACAATTTCAAAGTATAGATTATATCATATCACTAAAAAACATAACATATAGTCCCAATACTTGTGAAATACGTTACATAAATTTTTAAAAAATATGTGTAGTTAATCTTGTAATCATAAAAATGGTTTATTTGAGGACATTATTACATTTAAATCCTTCTTAATTTTTTTAAAGAAAATTTGAAATATTATTAACATATCCCTTGGGAGTTTCAATCCATGTAAATAGTAAAGCATGTTGTTATGTACTAGGTTACCCCAAGTTAGGTATGGGACACATTCTCAGAGTTGTTACTCCTTGGTAAATCTGTTCTAGGACAACATTAGCTTGTTGTATCCAGAAATGGATGTATTACTTAGAAGATAGATATAATCTCCACCGTACCAAAATTATGGGATGTTCTTTGATACATATCCTCAAATTTTAACATAGTCTTGTATTGTCAAATCTATTTTTTCAATATCTATTTTCCAAATATGTTTCTAAAAATCCTCTGATACCATCTTTAACACACTATAATGTGTACCTTAGAGCATGTATATTATTTTATTACATTTTCTTGACTACATGGAATCAAATCCAGAAGGAATGATCAGTTTATCAGTTTTGGAATACCATAATACATACATGATACCCATAATACATTGGTAATAAAAAATAATACATTATACAATATAAAATCAAGTAAAATGCATCCTAGAAATCTTATTCAACGTTTTCTTCTTCAAAACACGGGGAATGGAAACATATGAAATGTGTGATATTAGATACTCAGTAATGGTAATTAATAAAATGGAAGCAAAAAATAAACCAAAATGTAATGTGAACAACTAAAATCACATGATATTAAAAAATCATGAGTATAATATAGTTAAAAAATGATTAAATAATTCCATATAAATGATCATAAGAGAATGAAACATAATAATGGATATTATAATTGTCAAACAATCACATGGAATAAAAAATTCTAATCTCATAATGTGTGAATTGATAATTTATTGGATCCTAATCATACCGTCAAATAATCTTCCAAGACATCGTACATAATCGAGTAAAACATTATCCCTTTCCCAAAAATGTTTGTCTTATGAGACGTACTAATTATTTGTGGGGCTATATAAGGATACACCTGAAACATACTATGCCCAATGAATTCATCATATTAAAAGGGTTAATCAAAATCAACATATACAATCATATTGAATCTTATGTATGAAATTTTAATAAACTTCCACAATTAATAATGATAACCATTAACAATTTGGAGTAATATAGTGAATGGTTTAATGATATCACATCCACAACCAAAATAATAATAAACCATTTATGAAATTCTAGTATATGATATCATAAAATATTAGTCCCAATTAATCTTGGTGCTGAAATAGATGAAAATAATCTTTTAAAATCATCAAAGATTTCTTGATAGAAATTCTTTTTTAACTATGAAAAGAAGAATTATTTTAGAGAAAAAAATATATAAAACCTTAATTTAAATAAGGTAGTATTTCATGTAAAAATTATTGATTTTAGAAAAAAAATGGTTTGTTAATATATATTAAATATGGTACCTGAAAATGTTTATGAAATGGATACGTTCCCTTAATCGGGATTAAGTACGAGGAAGGATTGATTCAGGATCATCTATTAAACATGTAATTAACATTAAATAAAGAAGAAATTATCTAGATATATGAGGCTAGAATTTATACATATAATTTAGAACAAGAATATTAAAACAATGAAGAATCCCACTGCTGAATAGGTGAAGAAATCATAACCCGAATCAAAATGAAGGTTTGGGAAGAAAACCCTTATAATGATATAATCATTAGTGTTAGGGAAAATAAATTAAACAATTTTTTTAAACAAATAAAAATACAAAAAATATAAGTGCATATACATTATAAAATAATCAGTATTCATGCACAGATTTTTTTGGGAAGTCATAACCAATGAAAAACTACGTCTTACTAAATGAATGGTAATTAAGTTAAGATATCCCTTACCTCACGGTTAAAATACTTAAAATTTCTTCAATCCTTTGGCACAAGTGTTTCGAATGGTTTTTATAATTTATTAGTGAACTAAAATCATGTTTATAATACCCAACATAATCAACTAAAACCACATTCCACACATTTATTAACAATATTTTGTTATGAATATTAATTAGGGTGTGTTTTTTCATGGTTTCCATGGTCTTTTTATAATGGTATTCTTTATCAAAAAGATAAAACAATATAGAACATATCACATATATATTTATATCAGTTTAATCAATTATATTTTAATTTAAATATTCCATGATTTCAGAAAAAGGGAAACGAATAATCATCATCTATGAAAGCATTGAATTTATGCACCATAGACGATGACTTCATTATTTAAGAATAAAAACCATAAGAGAAGATATTTAATGAAACTTTTACCACAAACAAAAAAATAAATTAAAGATTTTATATTATATTGTAGTATTTATGAGTGATTTAAAAATATGAAGGGATAAGTTTGAAGTGACAATGAATTGGAAAGAGAAGTAGAAGAAATCTTACCTCTTGAAAATTTCTTTTTGAAAACCTTTTTAAGGTTATGTGAAGTGGTCTTATTTTTAGAGAAAAAGAACTAAAATGTGGTAAGGGGTGACTGGGAAGGAATTTGGTAGTGATTATATTAGAAATAATGCTTATTTTGATGGAAATTTGTGGATTTGGGATCATCCTTTTATAACTGTGGCAAGGGGTTACATATGAATTAATCAAATTATTAAAATATAATAAACTTGTTATAGTGTTTAAGAAATATAAAAGGCCTAAAAAATATGATATCCCATTTTAAAAGAAATATTATCAATTTGGCCATGTTCATGGGTTTTTTATTTTTTAATAAATAAATAAAATAATTTATGAATTGGAAGAAAATTTTGTCAACTTGGGAAAAATTTAATATCATGAATTTAATAACATCTAAAAAAGATTAAAATTAAAATTAAAATTTAAAATTATATCATATAAAAAATAGATGTACCGATATAAATCATTTATTTACATAGAAATATCAAATTATTTATATTTTTCTTTTTAAAAAATTAGTAATTTGATTTATTCATTAATTAAATATTTACTATATCATAAATATTAAATCCAATAATTTAATTATTTCTTAAATGAAAATGAAGATTAAAATTTAAAGAGAAACATAAGTTTTTATCATTATAAATACTATTCTATTTTTTTAAAAACACTCTAGTAAAACCTCATAATAAAATATTATACTAATTGAAAATTATAGTGTGAACTCGTTGTCTTTCATTTAAATAAAATAATATTAAGATATTAATGAGATCTATGTGCGTCCAAAATATCCCCAATTTGAATCCAAAAGATATATTAGATGAAAATGATATTTCAATGTAAATTTATACAGTTTATGTGTCTATTAAGTATTCTTATAAATTTAATTAAACAAGTTAAATTTTTTCTCCTTTCACTATCACAAGCATTGCATAAGAATTAATGTTAATTATTTAATATAAAAAATTAAAAATAAATTAATACCATAAAAATAATATAATTAGGATCAAAATAAAAATATATATTCATTATATATGTATATTAACTCATATACATCTCATGAAAACATCACAAATTTTTTATTCTATATTTGCATTCCATATGAAAGCATTGCACATGCATTAGAATCAGGATAATATTATATAACATAATCATTCAAATTTTCATCCAAAAAATATAATTTATATATAATAAATAAATAAAATGTCATTAAAATACTTTTTAACTATTAATAATAATTTTTTAGGAACCAAATTGGGTTTTCCAGCATAGTGCATACACTGCATTGAAAAAGACAATATTTCATTTATATATATCAAGGAAAATATAATTTATATGTCATGAATTATTTTTTAAAACAATATATATTATAAAATTATTATTTATTTTTTAAACAAGTGTAATAAATTTTATATCATAAATATCTCTTGGCTATGTCAGAAAAAATAATTATTGTTCTTAAAAACATTATTATTTATTATTCACTAAAAATTCAACAATTTAATAGAAATCCCAATAGTTAATCCTAAATATATTTTATGTTTATAATTTATAATTGAACTATTTTTTATGAGAATATTATTCTCAATATTATAAATTAAATTTTAAATTTTCTTCATCATTTACTCATAAAATTTTAATTTTAAATTTATAACGGATTTTATGACACGTTGAAATTAACTAAGTTCACATTATGTTATATTATTATCATATGAAATAGAAATTTTATCTTCTGATTCTATTGTATGATAATAAATTTTTATTTAGAACATTATATTAATTATAAAATTTTAAATAATCGTTTATGTTTTATACAAATACTAATACTTAACTAATAATTTATAAATCATTTATTTACATATAATGCGATATAATTATATAATACTTTCATTTGTAACATGCCTAGTCATTATTTGTAATTTCATGGGTGGGGATACAATTCATTTAGTCGATTTACTATTCATAATGGTTAGATACTATTCATAATTATAACATTACTATTCAAAATGGTCAAGTTACGATTCATCAAAAAATTACATTCTTTACTAATAGAATATAATTATCTTGCTGATCGAAACTGGGTATTCCCATTTTTCAAAATTCAATTCATATAAGAAGACCTATTTTTTTAATGTCTAGGTTATAACTATCTGGTTTAAATGATTATATGAATGATGTTTTGATTCACATAGACTCTGTGTTGTGAGAATTGTATTATATTTTAAATTTATTTTTAAATATTTGGGGTATTACATTAGAATATTGATGTTTATATCATCAACTATCATGTCTCTTTGCCCTAGGTAAGTGGTGGTGGATGTACAATCATATTCTCATTTTCCTCGGTGGAATTTTATGCTAGATAATAAAGTGTGGAACAACAATGATGCACATATTTCCAATTTGGGGATGATTATAGAGTTTCCCATGTCGAATATTCATTCAATCATTACAGTTCATTCCATGAGCATAATATTTGATTCATGGGATATACATAAGGATTTTTTATATATGTGTTTCACCCTTGGATAACCTTTTGGGTAATGAACTTCTTTAGTAATGGGAAAAACTCATTGTAGGAAATAGATCCAATGGATTAGAGGGGGAGAGAGTTAGAACTTTGCACCTATAATACATATATAATTTTTCAATCCTAGTGTGATAAAAAATTATCCTTCATTGTTTTTGAGACTATTGGGGTGATATGGTAGTTGAGGTTGGTGCCTCCTATGGAAGATTGAATTCCCCCTACCCAAAAAATGGAACCATATATCTGGACCATATTTTGTTGGATGATAATTGTATGTACCTATTTGGATGTTGAATGGGTTGTACTACATTGATAATGATACCTATTTGTCAGATAAATCCATATATATCCTATGGTGGAATTTATTAATGGTGAACATTTCTCCTCCCAAACGATGTAAAAATAAAGGATAGGGAATTATTACTTCGACTGAAATTTGAAGGGGGTGGTTGTAAGTATAGGAATTGAATTTTAATGTCTTACATTTTTTAGTGTATTATTTTTTAATATTATATGTATTTAATTTGAGACCATTCCCCAAGACGTGGGTGATTCCTGAGGACCGATGTTCCCATAACAATTAATTGAATGATATTTTAAAAAATAAAAAGCATGTGCTCATAGTGTTACTAAAAAGGATGAATAACATCTAACGAGGTGAACTGATTAGATAAATGAGTGTACAATTACATTCATAGAAATTCCATTAATCTAAGAGAGTCCTTACATTAGCCTACATGGTTCTATAGTAAAATATAGATTTTTGATGTTTTTAAAGAATAAGGTAAATTTTTGATTTATTTTATTTCGATGTTTCACACTGAGAAGACAATGTGTTATATATATTTTAAAATAATCATTTAGGATGGGGACTAGGGTTAGACTCATGACATTGGAAAATTACCTAGAGTCTTAGGTGAATATCCTTGGATAAATATCTTTGTGGATGATGAAGAAACTTGGGTCAAAGATTGTTCTTGGTATAATTGTCCAAAAACAAACAGTCATAAGAATAAAACGATCATTTCCATGCATGAGATTTTTTATTTCAATTTATTCATTCCCCATTCTTAGAATCAATAATGAAGGATGATCGACCAACATATATGTTGACTCACAAATTGATCATTCCTGCCGGATAGGTTTTGATTATAGTTATTTTTGTGGTTGATTATTATTTTATCTAGCTTGTTGATCATCATTATGAGAATAGATCAAGGATGGAATGAACCATGGTCTAGGTACCCTACTCATGTTTTTAGATGTGATTTTATTACATGTTTTCCTAATATATTCTTCATTATTCATGCCTTATGAATGGTTGATTATATCCCCATTTTTTCTTGGAATACTGATCCAAAAATTTAGATCCTACATCGAGATGACCTAGTAAAGGCGCAACAACAATGGTGATGGATGAATTAGATAGATTCAAGAGTAACATATTGTTTGAATGTTTTTTGAGATGATTTATATGTTTCATTATGAGACAATTTAATGCCCGAAATTCCCGTATTTTGGGTTAGGGTATGGAGGTGATCCAAAATCCTCTATCTCGGGGTGAACATATCATGGAATCGAATCTTAGAGGATTTTGCGATTTATTCGTAGGATGAGCATGTGGTTATAGAAATTCTAGAACCCACGAAGTGTATAATAGGATTTGTGGGGTGTCTTCATTGATTAACCCCTCATCATGTATCTCAAGTGATACAAAAACACAGGGTGATGTACATTGGTTTCCAACATGATGCGTACCCCACCACATGTCTTGGCCTAGAAAAATTTAATGGACTAAACTGTGTACTGGTACATGGGAATAGCTACAAAAGTTGACACCATGTACTCGAGCAGAACCATAGTATGTTGGTGGGCCCTAGATGGAAGGGCGCGACAAGCATGTCTTTATAGATGTCGTTAACTCTCATTTTTTTACATTATATGTATATTCGACATGTGCCATTGAACATGGGAAGTACCTTGGGTTAAGGGACATGGTGTGTGACCCTATTACACGACACACACACTCTTCTACATGGCTTGAACCACTTCTCCATTGTATGTTGGTTATGTTTTCTTAATGGGTTTTTTCATGTATCCTTCACCGAAAGGGGATTTGGTATCACTTACTACTCATAAGAGTATGATCCCATCATCCAGAATTTCTGGTTACTGTTATTGAAATCCCCTTTGAGAGGCATAGAGACTGATCCTTTATTCATTATTCGTTCCCCTAGTAAAGTTCATGGTATTTACAAGATTGACTAAATATGTTGTCGATCCTCAACATTGAAGATTAATCTAGATTGAGTTTTTTTATCACCCCATGTCCTAGGTTCTGTTTTTCATCTACCTTTCACATCTCTATTCATATCTATCAACATATACCACTCATTATGGTTCAAAAAGAATAGTACTTCTATAATAGATGTCATCAGCACTATCAATCTTAGGAGTGTGTTATATTATTTAAGTACTTCTTGGAATCATTGGACCAAATCACTAATGTTGGTATATAGTGGAAATCAATATTCTCTTTTCTATGTGTCTTTGTTTGATTACATTTGGATGTTATTATTATATATATTGTATACACATAATGTGTAGAGATGGCTATACCATTCCTTTTTGTATTGATTTGTGGTTTTGGGATGTCCTACTAAGTATTTTTATACACACCCATGCACAGACTATGCCTACAAAGATCTTGTCTTGTGCATACAAGATATAATTTGATGGCGTCTAGGGATGACCAGGTCCGAATATAGATTTTTGAGTTCAAGTCATCCGATGTGTTCCTATGGCTTCATAAATCAGTCACGTTACATATGTTATATAAAGGAGAACTATTTAGTTTACATAATATTTCTTTGGATGGGATTTTATTATAGCCTAGTTTACTTTACCGTGCTTTTCTTGTTATTGAACTTTGTATGTTGGGATAGTGGTATGCATGAATTTTTTTCTCAGTGGGTTTTTACAATTGCTTATATATGGGATTAGAGATGAGTGTGTGCATATGTGTACATAGGAACTTCATCATATTTTTATAATATTTCTACTTAGTGCTAGTCACCAACCCCTAGTGTATTGGAGGAGGGATGGTAGAGTCACACCATGGGCCCACTGGGATGGGTCATGAAAGAGTGGTATCAAATTAATGTAGGATATACAATAGGAATAGGTTTCTGTGAGGTTGGTCTAGATAAATAATGTTAAATGTTTTGAATTCAGCTTTCTGAAAGGGGAATTCAATGTTAGTGTGGGCTGTCGTCACATCCATACACCAAAAATTTTATAACCTTCTTTTGGACTTAGTACATGAGAAAACTGGTTTCAAGAAAACAATAATGCTACATTGATCACATTGGAATGGGTTGTGGTTTTCCATACTATCTTCAATCAGCTCTATATATTTACTCGTTGACCATGGAACATCAATTTTTTCTTAAAAGAATCCTCCATGAAGAAAAACAGCCATGATTTATTGGATGATAAAATAGATTACCCCTCAGTGAAAAGGCTTCGATATAATGGCGTGTTCCCTAGATTGTTTCTTCTATATTGTTAACCAACTATACTACTACTAGTAGAGCAACATATGGTGCCTGGAGTACCAATAGACAATGAGTGCAGGATGAGCTCACTCTAGGAGTTTTAGGGATAGATACCCCTTACGATCATCTGTGCCCCAACCCTCAGGTAGATAAGGACTCCCTTGAGGTCGTTAACAATGTTTTGCATCTAGTAAGGACACTAGAAGACCATATGGGGATCTTAGAGGTGATACTTATTATGGGTTATACAAGGTGATGGTGGAGGTTGGCCACACAGACATACGATGAGGTGAATCCTTCATGGATGGACTTTTAACATCTCTTTAGTAAGAAGTTCTCACCAGTTAACCTGAGATAAATTTATATATAAGATCTTCTTCTGCTCCAACTGGGTATCTTGATATAGATTTACTATTCATCTAGTTTTACCATAATTTTATTGTACTCGATGGATGTAGTCAAGGATCAATACTTCAAGTTTTTTACATTTGAGTGAGGTCTATATAGAGACATTCTATCCAACATTATAGCTCCTGAATTCTGACCTATGCTAAAGTTGACGAGCATGATTTGGTGGTCAATAGTTTTTTGGATGATTATATTTAGCCACTGACAATCAGCAGTAGGTAAGAAGTTGTAGAGACATCGGCAGTAGGCATGTGACATCAGACTCAGGGATCTAGGTTAGGGATACCATTCATGAGTTCCCAAAACAAGGGATATGTTGTTCAAGAATCTCATGTTGGATCTGGTCAGTATAGGGGGACACAATGCTACATATTTGATGGTAGGGGAATCTCATTTGAGATTGTCCAACCCGTCGAGCTACTTAAAGGGATATGGTGGATGTACAACCATGGTAGAAGTAGGGATAAGAGCAGGTAGATCTATCGAATGCAGTATGTGGGAGAGCGGGGAGAGCAGTAGGAGGTGGCAAGAATTTTTAAATGATATCACCACCACCCCCATGACGTCGACACTAGGCTTAGGGGGTTGGAGGATAGGGGTGGGGAAAGCTATATGCAATTGAGTTGTATAAACCATGGTCTCAAGATATGGTTGAATGTACAATCTATGTCATTTCAATCTGATATACCATACTGATAGACACAAGTTCCAATCATTCCATTCCTGCAAAATACCTTGTACGATACCTTGAGATTATAGTAGAACCATTGATTAGACCCTTATGCTTGGAGACTCTTGTAGGAGGATACTCAATAATCACACACTAATGCCGACAGTGTGACATAACCTGTAGAGGATACAGTTTCAGTTCAAACCTCTTGGTGTCAGCGTTGAGGCCTTAAAAAGTAATTCTAAATATGTATTGGCAATATTTGGTCTATTCCCCGATTAACTATTTTTGGTGAAGGGTGTTGTGTGTCCGCATTGACGTGAATAGGTTTTCTTTTACTGGTGAAATGGAAACCAAGGACGGATAGGATAAACTAATGTATATGATGGTGCATCTGATTACTCATGAGTTGGATAGCCTAACCCCTGGAGGAGTTGATGTTATGAGGTTTCAATTCCAAATAATATTAGTATAGTACGGGGAAATATTCTCCAAATATGTTCCAAGATTACCTCCCCTATCATAAGATGATCTTATGAAGTTGTATACATCCTAATATGGGACCAATATCAGTACAAGAATATCTAATAGCTACCAAAGAGCTTAACTAGATAATGGTGTAGTTGGAGTATCTTTAGAAGAAAGGATTCAAGATACCTAGTGAGTCACCCTGGGTGGCCCCAATTTTGTATTCTAAAAAGATATCCATGACCTTGAGGTTGTGATTAGACTACCAGTTCTTGAACTAGGTGACCATCAAATTATTATCCCCTACCATGGATCGATGACCTCATTGATCAATCGAGAGAAGAAGTATGGTTCTCAAAGGTTGAAATTATATTAGGCTATATATAGTTGTGATTACAGTATAAGGTTATATCAATGATGTATTTCAGATGCATCTACTATCACTATGAGTACTTAGTGATTTCCTTTGGCAAGTTGAACACAACTATAGTGTTCATGGGAATAGTGGAACAAGTAATTCAGCCTTATATAGATTCGATCATGGTAGTATTCATTGATGATATCCTTTTGTACTCTATGTCTAAGTAGTAGCTGATGAGACACCTAATAATGGTTCTGGATGTAGTTTTAGAGGACTATATTTATGTTAAACTCCCAATGTTCCAGTTATGGATTCATGAGTTCCACTTTTTAGGACATGATATGTCAATGAATGGAGTGGTAGTGGACCAGACCATGGTGGAGACTTTTTTAGCATGGGATCCACCTAAAAGTGTGAAAGAGTTGAAGAGATTCCTTGGGATATTAGGCTACTAAAAGATATTCATTACTAGTTTCAATAGGATATAAAAAACTGTGAAATCTTGGACTCAAAATTGTTAGTCGTTCGTGTGGATAAATAATTTCCCACAACCTTTCTAGAAATTCAGTCATAGTTTCTTGAGTTCTCCAATGTTGAGATTACGAGAGGAGGGAGTTGAGTATGTATAATTTTGTGATGCATAAGTGCCCAGATATGGTTATTTCTCGATACAGAGGCAAGAAATTATTTATTATGGTTCAAAACATTTGAGACTACATGATCCAGACTACGCGACCCACAATCATTAGTAAGTAGTAGTAGTATTCACATTGAAGGTGTGATGACACTACATCATGGTTAGTGGTTTATCATATAATCTGATCCGAAGAGTCTCATGTATATCTTATCTAATAAGGATCTGAACTTGAGACAGGGGTGATGGCTATAGTTCCTCTAGGAATATGGCTGTTATATTATCTATACTACAAGTAAGGGAAACATGGTGAAAAATGATCACAGCAAGTGATCTAGATCACAATTAAGGAATGATGCATCAGATTAGTTTTCATCATTATAGTTATCCTTTATGAATAGAGATGGAGCATCATACCAAAATTGGATGTATTTCACCTCTCTTCTCTTACATCGTGTCAGGGTGGTAGTGTTTGGGGATGTAGATTGTGATACCCTACATGTATAGATGTTAACCTGACATGTACCTAATAGATATTCATGATGTGGGAAGTATATCGACCTTTTCAGAGGAAACATCATTGTACCGGTGTCATTACAGGAGGAGGTTATTTGTGATTTGCGCACATCCCATTTGGTGTCACATACTAGAGTGGAAAAGATGTACCAGGACCTCCAATTTCTGTATTAGTGGGTATTGATAAAGAAGGCAACAAAAGAGTTCATTTCTTGATTCCTTATGTGAAAGTAGGTGTGGCTAAGCACTAGGATCCATCAGGTTCAGCTCAACCCCTTGAAGTGCCAGAATGAAAGTGTGATGAGATATCGATGGACTTCATGATGGGTTTCCCATGTATGTATATGGAACATGATTCCATATGGGTTATCATTGAACGACTCACCATGTTGTCCCAATTTATTGTTGTTTAGGAGAAGATTCCAAAATATATATTAGAACACCTCTATGTTTAGAAGACAGATTGACTCCCAAGATTCCCATTGAAAATAGTTTCTAATTCTTATTCTAATTTTACATCCTAGTTGTGGAATAGATTACAAGAGGATTCTTCAACATAATTAGGCTTGAGAATGATTCTTCACTCCTGGATAGATGTACATTTGAAAAAAACCATTTATGTCCTGGAAGACATAATATTGTCTTGCTTGCTGGACATTGGTAGTAGTTGGGAGGATCACTGGCCGCTGGTGGAGTTCACGTACAACAAAAACTACCATTAAACCATTGGTATGGAACCATTTGAGTCATTATATGGGCGACCTAACTGGTAAACAATTTAATAGACTAACACAGAATATTAAGAACCCAAGCGCTCATAGATGGTGTAAGCTACTACTAAGATGGTTAAGATCATATAGGAGTCGATGAAGATGACACAGAGCCATTATAAATTTTATTCTAATAGAAATGGAGGCCTTTGGAGTTTGAGGATGGAGACCATGTGTTCCTTCATGTTTTACCTTGATAGTGATTATAATGATTTTTCTAGGGCGGTATGTTATCTATGAGGTTTATCATCCATTTTTAGATACTTTATAGAGCTAGTGTGGTGGAGTACTGATTTTCTCTACCCCATAGTTGGACCGAGTACACAATGTATTCCACGTATCCTAGATGAGGATGTACGTACATGATCCATCACACATCATCGACTGGGGTGTTATGGAAATTGATGATCAAGTAATTTTTGTGGAGTAACCAATAAAGATTAAGGATTTTAAGTAGAAGATCATATATTGGTGAATGATTCTCGTGGTTTTTTATGGTGGAAGCACAAGAATATCTAGGAGAGCACATTTGAGTGGGAGGATCATATTCATGAAAAGTAACCACATTTTATTGTATAGCCTTTGTTATTATATTCTTCGTGACATAAATCCCCAAGGTTTGTATAAGGCAATGTTCCATATTTTTCTGCTTATTATCTTTAAATAATATATTGATCTAATCCGAGACCTTGAAATGAGATGGAATGAAATTTCAAGGCCTCATGTACATAGAATGTTTTCATGAAACATATTAAAATATTAAATAGCATGGTCATAAAGATTTCCTAAAAAAGTGTAATAACCATAACATGATTTCATAGATTATAAATCATTGAAAACTATTTAATTTAAAGTAGTTGATTTACCCTATAAAATTCCTAACAATTGTCAGTGTTTGCCGATTATAAAAGGTAATTTTAAGACGTTTTATAGAATAAAAAAATTTAATATTTATTTTATTTTGACATTACACAGTGACAGAATGACACATTTTTTATTTTATTAAATAAGACATTAGGCGTGGACCTAAGAGGAGAATCATTCCCTATAAATTACTCTGGACTCTATGAAGAGGAACCATGGAGGAATATCCTGGTGGACAATGATGAATATTGGATTAAGGAGCATTCTTGACAGGATTCGCCTATGGAAATCGGCCTTGAAAAGAAAACAACCCATTCATAGGTTGGGAATTTTTTATCAATTTATTTTTTCCACGTTCCTAGAATCGATGATGAATGCTGATCAACCAAAGAACAAGCTGACCCATGGATTGATCATTATTACTTGATGGGTTTTTATTGTGGGAATTGTTGGGGTTGATTATTATTTAATCTTGCTTGTGGATCATTCTTACAGGAATGGATCGAGATAGAATAAACAATGGTCAATGTTAATTCCATATGTTTTTTCCCTCATTGTCCCCATGCATTCTTCATTCATTATAGATTATGAATGGGTGATAGCGGCACGCTCTTTTCGTGGATCAATAATATTAAATTCAAGATATAACATTGTTATGACCTATTAGAGGTGTAATGAAAATGGAGATAGATGAATCAAAGAAACCCAGTAGTTACTACATTTTGGTTGGGGTTTTTAGATGTTTTCAATGTTATTATACGATCAGATTGAAGACCTAAAATACCTCGATTCAATGTTAGGGTGTTGAGGTTAGACAAAATCAGGAGTTTGAGGGAAAATATACCATGGAATTGATGCTAGAGGGATTGGTCAAGGTACATGGATGAAAACCGATAGTTATTGAAATTCTAGATCACACAACGTGTAGTATGGGATACACAGAATGTGTTCATCAATGAACCACTCTGTGTGTATCTCAGGAGATACATGGACATGAGGTGGAGTATACTAGTTTCATACAAGATGTGTAACCCACAAAAAAAAACATGTCATGTACAATGTAAAAATACTACACCATTTATTGGTACATGGGAATAGTTACACAAGATGATATCATGTACTGGAATACATCCATAGTATATGGGTGGACCCCATAATTAAGGTCACAACATGGAAGTCTTTCTAGATTTCTGTATTCTCTTTTTGACTTTACAAGTACTTTTGACATGGTTTTTTGTATATATGATGTATTCGAGGTCAAGGGATGGGACATGTGACCCTATTTCATGTTGTATACTCACTTTTTCATGGATTGATCAATGATTCTATTGTATCTTTGACATTTTTCATTAAGGTTTCATTCCTATATCCATCCCCTAATGTCCATTTTGTATCATTTGCCACTCATATGTGTACGGTTCCCTTAGGAGGAATTTCATTATTGAGTTGTTGGAATCCCTTGAAAGAGGCCTAGAGTTTAATCCTCTATTCATTAATCATGACCAAGGTAGAGTCCTTGGTATTTTCATGACCAACTTCAACAGGCATCAATCCTACACTTAGACGAATAATATAGATGGAGTTGTTGGTATACCCCCATGGCCCTGGATAAGATACTCATCTATGTATCATATATCTCTCTAGATATATCATTGTATCTATCTCATGATGGTTCCTGAGGAATATTACTCTCATAAAGAAGCTATATTTTCTATCAGACTTAAGGGTGTGTTCTCCAAGATGAGTGCTACGTGGAATATTTCGACCGAATTTCTAGATTTGGTATACCGTGTTAGTGATCTTCCTCTAGATAGTTTTTCTTGGTTTGAGTATATCATGATGATCCTATTATACATATTATAGACATATATGGTGTATAGATTATTGAAAATTTCGGTTTTATACTATTTTATGGTTTCGGGTGTCCTACTGAGTGTTGTTATACTCACCCCTGCATATGATTTTATTGTATGATTCATGTATTGTGAAGATGAGAATACTTTTGAAGGAATATGGGGTGGACCAAGGCCGAATAGTTATTTGTATGTTTAGGTAGGATGATACATTCTTATGGCATCAAGAAGCAGTCCCAATACCAATTTTATTTATAGGTTGGACTTTTTAGTTTATATTCTCTTTCTTTTGGTGGTATTGTATTCTAGCTAAGTTTACATTATGTCAAATTACTTTATTTCATACCCTATTGGTTAGGATTGTGGTAAGCAAGAATTTGTTTCATAGTGGTTTTTTCATAAGAGCATTTTTGGGCTTTGAGATGTGTGTGTGTGTGTGTGTCTAGGTACATAGGCAATGCCTCCCATGATAGTGATAATCCTACACAATTCTAGTCATCGACACCTGGTCGGTCTATTGGAGGTGGATTGGGGAGTCATGAAATGGGCCCCACTTGAACGAATTGTGACATAAATCCCCATAATGAGGCATTTTTTCCATGGGTTATAAAAATGGGTAAATAAATTCTTGGTTCTCCTAAGACATCATTCATGTAGGGAATATTCCTTCTTTCTCATACTAGTGGGCATGGGATTCAATCACCCATGTCTTATCTCTTATATTGGCTGAATTGGGTTATGGATCATGGTTTTCATGGGAGAAAAATGGAACTTTTTAGGGTATAGGTGTGTGTGATTACTACTTATGGGGTTATGGGAGTATCAATAGAGTTAGGGGAATACATTCCACCTACTTTCTTATTGTAATTGAAAATTCAACCTTAGCTATGATAACCAACTATCAATATATAAACATGTTTTATAATTGAACTCAACCATAAATATATATTTAATGTTTTTGATATTTGTCATTTTTCATATATATTCTACTAACATAAAAATGATTAATGTTAGGTACAGAAGATAAAATTTTTATTCGTTCTAAAAAGAAATTTGTAAGTTTTTATCATTAATTTTTATGTTCTTTTTTTCTTGGAATTTATATCCTCTCACATTAATTATTACAATGATAAATCCCTTGAATATATAATCTGATGTGAGGATGGTTCTTCCAAAAATATTAAATAATTCCTAGTATTGGGACACATAATTTATTTTGAAATGTTTTCTAATCCCTTCACAATTCAATATATGTGGACATCAGTTAATTTTCACAATACTCACACCATATTTTTAATACCATATATTCATAGGGATAAATATATTGGATACATTATTGGATTATACAACTTCTTTATTCTAGGACACTATAGAGTCGTTTGATCACTACATATGTAATGTTGTATCAATATGTTTAAATCTTCTGGACAGATTGAACCCTAAGTTATAAATCTAGACATGATGGAAATCATGGTTTACATCATATTGGGGACCATCATTGTTTAGATTAACCTCCATAGAACAAGAAATTATTGTCTAATGATGAATCTTATAGTTTATAGTCTGTTTGGAAAAATCATGATATAGATTATAATAGAGATAATATATAGAATAAGACCTCATAGGTGGTGAAATGAGTATTAGTTACTGATCAATATGAAATTAATTAATAAAAGAATAATACCTCATCTAAAATTAAATTTTATGCAGTTTTAATATTGTGATTTTACCACAAAAAGTCATAATATGAATTATATGTATATTATTAATAACCCACATATTTAATATTTAATTTCTTGGTTTCTATGATGAGATAATAAAATTAAATTTATCACCATGTGTTAAGGAAACATTCATGATAATGGGAATAATTATAATTACATTGAGAATTGATTAAACATTGAGCTAACCAACATATTTATAATGAAGTGTTCCAGTGGTGTATAATCACAATTATTGTCATGTGTAATACATTTTAGCAGGTCACAATAGATTAATAATACGATGTTATAATTATATCATCACACTCATATATTTATTTCACCATAATGAGGGTATAAAATGGATGGGAAAATAATACATCTAACAAAAATATGGGATTTCAAACCCACACTATTGTGGGGAATCATTTTTATTACTTGAAAATTTCTTAACATGTATAAAGTAATGTTTATATGGTCTTAAGAATTTTAAAATCCATTAATTGTATTTCATATAATTCCCCAAGTAAGATTCCATTAATTATATGAATTTAAGGAAATATTTTATTATAGTACATATCCATGTATTTTAGGTTTAGTGTTTTAGAGAACTAATATATAAACGTAACAAAAACACAAGTAATTTTAAACTATCATCCAATATAAAACTATACAAGAGATGGGTAATCCCAAAAAAATTACTCAAAATCTCCCAAATATTTTTTATACTAGAAAAACTTATATTCATACAACGTATATACATTACACGGAGGAACAGAATCATAAGAAGGGGTGAAATGAAATGCTCAATAAGGGTAAGTAGAATCGATTCAAATAAAAGGCAATAAGTAATTATATAATAGAAATATTTTTAGGAGAAAATATTAATATTAGATTAACATGAAGTAAATATTTCATTCCGAATAAATCCAAGAAGGATATCATATGAATGAAAACATTAAAAAAGGAAATCATATCATTAGATCATAAGATAATGTAATATATAGAATGCACATAAGAAATGAAATCTTGGAAATAATTCCAGGATCACATATAAGACAATGATAGTTGAAAGAGTACCATATTGTATTGGGTTCACTCCCAATTCCAATAAACATTGTGGTAAAATTACCATGTTGGTTTAGGTTCACTCCCTAATCTCATACATAACGTCTCATGGAATATAATGGTTTAATAAATTAATTAGATGGAAGATTATTTATGGTCCCACCATAAACCTAATTAAGATAGTAATATGTTCGTGGATGTGTGATCTATAAGAGGGAAAATAGCCACACCTAATTCAAATGCATGGTAAGTCCCATGAGAAATAAGTGGGTCTTATAATCTTGTCTTAGAGAATAAAAAATGGAAAAATAAAATGTATTACAAAGTGAAAAATTAATTAAATCATTATGGATGTTTATATTATATTAATGAATTATCGATATTGATCACTGAGGTCAAATTTCATACAATTCATTATATTTAAAAACGTTTGTTAATTATAAAAATGAATGGATTATGTGTCATTTTTTAAAACGGACATATGATATTTTATAAAAATAATCAACCTAATATATCCCATTATATTAGAATTGAACTAAGATATTTTT
This sequence comes from Viscum album, assembly GCA_963277665.1. Classification (NCBI taxonomy): domain Eukaryota; kingdom Viridiplantae; phylum Streptophyta; class Magnoliopsida; order Santalales; family Viscaceae; genus Viscum; species Viscum album. The sequence continues at coordinate 833,920,132 of OY728140.1, forward strand.
ACATAATATTATTATATAAATAATATTGTATTCACTGTTGAATCAATTTTTCGGATTTGACACTTTTATGGAGATTAAAAAATTGGATTCTTATATAATTCTATTTTATTTAAAAGTGAGAATTTACTAGGAAAAATATAACATATATTATCCCTAAAAATGAAATGTATATTAAACTATATATATTATTATGGAACATATATAAAACATATGGAAAAAATAAATGATAATATGATGTATAAAGAGTAACCGATTAAAGAAATTATTTACCTTAAAAGTAATGATGATTTTTTAAGAATAACAATTTTTTTATAAAATTCTTTTTATTAAAAGGAAGAATTAATAAAACGTTAATAAATAGATTTTTAGAAATTATTTTAAGTTAAAAATGATGTAAAATTGAGATAAATCCTAATTATTTTTCATAATATATGTGATAATATTGATAGGAATGAAAATTGCATCCATGGATGGGAAGCCTTTGTCAAAGTATATAGGAATTATTTTAAAAAATGATATCCTAATGAGAAATTTTTTCACAATGGAAATTAAGGGGATATAAAATTAAACTAAAATTAGATATATTCAATATAGTATCATCATAATATATAAATAATACACATTGTTAAAACATGGTATAAAATAATAAATTATAACTCAAAATGGAAGTTGAGTTAGGAAAAATCCTTACAAATTTTGATATTTTTGAGTCAACCCCTATGAGATAAGGAAAATTGAATAGATAATTGAATATCATTAAGTATTATAGAACCATGAATTAAAAATATTTAAGGGTAGTAGAAAATCCATACCAAATAAAACATTGTTTATGATTATAATTTATGCAATAATAGTGAAAATTGATATTAAACCCCCTTATATGTAACACATTCTTTGAGGTAAGAATCATTTGATAGTTAATTTATAAAATTGAATTTAAAATTAAAATAAAAAAAATTACTAAAAAAATTATAAACATATTATTTGTTTGAGAATATTTTACTCATAACAATAGAGCTCAATAAGATTTTTCATAAATTAGTGGAAGAAAATTGAGTTGGAATAAACAAAATCCATATTCTAGATTCATTCCATGCATACAATGAAATTTATTAATAAAAAAAAAATTTAGATGACTTATTATAAAACTTATTATTATATAATAAATTTAATATTGATAATTTTTTCATAATATATTTTTTTATTATTATATAATTTCTTATATTTAGTGAAAAATGAATCACTATTATGTTGTTTTTGTAATTTTAGTGATAGAAGAAGAAAATTTAGAAATAATATAAATAAATAATATATAAATTAAAAAAATAAAACACAGTCATTCATTTATTATTAAAAGATAATTATATAGCTATTTTTTCATAGTTTTTTTATATAATTGTTAAACTAGAAGGATAAACTGAGCAAAACACGAGACCACTATATTACTATTCAGGTGAATGGTTATGAAAGTGCAAAATATAATTATAATATAAGAATAATGATATTATTTATATTTCTTAAATTTATTCTATCCATATTTTAATTTGATTTCCTAAATAATGATAATAAACATGATTAATGGAGAATTTTACATCATGGAGGTCATAGTCCTCATAATGAAACGTTAAAATTGATTTATTTTTAGAGATGATAGATTGGAAGAAATAATGGTTATTACAATAATATAATAAAATTTATGTAGAATAATTATACTTATTTCATTATATTTGTATGAATATAATATTTCTATAATATTATTATTATGATGAAAATATTATGAATTGGTTAATACTTACATCAAGATCTTGAGTTTTCTTAAATATATTTACCTAAGAATATAAAACTTATGAAAAGTAATGGTAACTAGAGTTTTTTTTGAATTTTTATAGGGATATATAAGGGAAAATATTATTAATTTCTAAATTATTTTTATGGTAATTGTTTATCATGTAGTGGTATAGGGACTCCCTTTTAAAAGTGAAGAGAAAGGGAATTGTTTTAATAACACATTATAATATCAATAATACAAAGTTAAAATTCCAGGGTAAATGTATTAGAATGGGAAAAAATAGGAAGTGGATATATGTTATGGTTGAGATAAACCTCATACATCCATTTGGATACATTTTTATTCATTTTTAGTTAATTTTCCATTGTAAGAAAATTTTTACGATTTTTATGTTTACTAAGGTAATTAATTTTCAACTTTAGTAATTTATTATTTTTTGAAAAAAATAAAAACTATCATTTTTAATAAATATTATGATCTGGATTAAAATTATAATATGATTTCAAAAAACATAATTTTACATCTTTTGAATAATTATTTTTAAAATAATCACATATAACAAGTTAAATAATTGATTAATATTTTTTCAATTAGAATGTCCCCGTAAGATGAAATTATTGATTGCTTTAATTTTTAACAAATAAAAATGTTTATTATATAAATAAATTTATATTTTTCATTTAATTAACTCTAAAACCACATTTTACCAAATATACTAATAAGTAAATGTTATAAAAAATAATTTTATATTTGTATTAAAATAATACATATTTTTCATAAGATTAAAAACATGTTTTAATAATTTTTTAAAATATCAATAAAATGTGTATAATTATTAATAAAGAGTATTTTATAAATTAAAATGTTTTTAAGAAGTATATGTATCTCTAATATTATAATAAATGAATAATTGTTACAATTTTGAAAATAACATTTTTCTTTATTCATATGGAAATCATTTATTTTAGAGAAATATAAAAAATTAATAAAATGATAATTTGGACATTATATATCCAAATAAGAAATTATTTTGTTCTAATTATGATTATAAAATTTATAAATATATGTTTCAAATAAATAATTATGAATATAATTATTTTTATAGAAAATGGATTCCTTATTAATTATAAGTAAATTTGAGAAATTTGAAATGTAAATGTGATTAATATCTTAATAAGTTAATAATTACTCATTTATATCATCATAATATCTTGATAATTATTACCTTTATAACTTCATGTAACATATAATAATATAGTTTGATTTTGTGATAGTTAAGGGTTTTGATTCAGCCAGAAGAAATCTCATTTCATTTTCCATGATTACGAATCTCCCTCTCAAATTATTTCTCCCATAATATATTTTTTGATTTCAACCTGAGATTGGTTTATAAAAATCCATGAAAAATTATATACTTTTTTATTCAGGAAAAAATTAACTTCACATGTAATTATTCCATTTCATCCCTTCATATATTTTTCAATATTTTAGATTTTATACCGACTAATTTACTGGCTAAATTATAATAGTTAATTTTTTTAACAGATCATTGATTCATTATATAATTGTTTCATTTAAAATAATATATTAACAAAATATTTGTTGAAGTAAAATATTTAGTTAAATACAAGGATGTTACATTCCCTACTGAAAAATAAATTGTATCTTCATAGTTTTAAAACATAATCTATTAGAGTAATTTCCATAGGGAGATCTTAGTTATCCATATAATGGTAGTTTATCATGATTTGATTTTTAATAAAAAGTTATAATTCTTAATATGTAATTTTATATCATCCATTTCAAGAAAATTATATTTTTTCATCATATAATCATAATCGTAATTTCCCTCTACAAACTAAGAGGAGTATTTTTTTTACTATAGATATAATTTTCATACCACCAATTTTTTTTAAAAAATATCTAACCTAATTAAATTTATGTGTCATAGTTCATTATCAAAGCTAGAGTGAAGATTTAATTTCCTCATTAATTGACATAATTTCATAGTATATTTTTTATTCCCTTGGTTTATGGAGTTATTATTGCCTCTTTTCCAAGATATCTTCAAGATTAAGGAATTTAAATTCATTACGTCAAATTCACTTATAATTATAAAATCATATTTATAAATGTTGTTGACATCCACCAATATTTTTTATTAATTTATTTCGTCACCGCAATTATAAAATCTACATATCCTGTAAAAGTAATTTTTCCCATTATTCTCTTCATATTTCTATAAGAAAATATTTATTATCATTTTACATCCTTATACTTGTAATTTTTACTTGCATGTGATTCCATACATATCATATTTTCTATTTTTGTGACTTTTTCTATGTTGATCTTTTATTCATATTTCAATATAGAATTTGTGGAAAAATTACATAGTTTCTCATTCCAGCACATAATCCAATGGGTTATGTTTTTAGTTTATCTCCACATTGTCCCAAACACTCATGGTTATTTCTAGATACATTCATTAATGAAATAAAAATAAGCTAACATGAGTGTTGAAAAATTAAAAATATAAGATCAATATCATAATTAACTATGGCGAAATTTAATGATAAGATGAGTTATATCATTATACAATCACATTATCCAGAAGTTGTTTTTTATTCAATACCTCTATTATTTCCACCTATATCATTCTTGATGCGTAAAATATTTCATTAAATTATGGTCTCTGATAATTAATAAGCTAATTCCATAAAAATTAGTAATCTATCCATCACAGGGATTCATAAAAACCATAATACTTGACAATGAATATCTAATGGGGAGTCAAACCTAATTTAGAATTTGTAAAAAATATAATCCACTAACTGAAGATTGTGTTAATACCAATTCTATAATTTTTTTATTACCATATGTTTATATCTACTAAATCCTACATCTACCTGTACTATCCAAACAAGGATTTCATTGCTAGAAAATCCACAAACTCAAAAATCATCGAAGTTCATTATGATATTCTATAATTATACATATCCTCAAGATTTTAAATAATGTTCTATCATCACGATTCTAAAAATAATCAAAAATATCTCAATTAACCTAATGTATTATATAAAAAATTTAAATTAATATCAATCATAGATTATGAACCCTCAATATATCAAGAAATATTATCATAAAATATGATTTGATCTGAAACATTCTTTGATACAAAATGATACACCCCGAGGATATCAAATTATATGTGTCAGAATTTATGAAAATATTTAATGAATATAAATTCTTATAATATCATAGTTATAGAGTTTTATGAAATATTGAAAAAATATAATGTACGAAACCCCATGTTTTTTTTCAAGTTACAATATTTCTTCACAATATAGGAATCCACTTAACTCATAACAAGTCTTTAATATATCCAACAAATTCTCTATACAAGATAATATTTTTTACATACCACACATTTTACATTCCATTATTACCTAGGAAAATGGAAACATAAGAAGAGGTGACCTCAAAATCACTATAAGGTAAAGCATAAGTGTCTACAATCAAAGACTATAATTGAAAAGATTATACATTTATTGGTATGAGAGTGTGTAAAAGGATCACAGACATAAGGTATAAAATTTATTACCAATAAATCCAAGAATATGATCATCTGTATTAATATATTAAATATGTAAATTGTATAATTAGATCATGGAATCATGTGATGTATGGAATACATAAAATATATAAAAACATAAGAATAAATATGGATCACTATAATAACTATCATAGTGGATAGAGTCCCATGGTGGATGAGGTTCACTCTTCATTCCTATAATCCAAGTGGATAGTCTCCCATAATGGATTTGGTTCAATCCCAAATGTAATACATAACATATAATTATACATTAATATTTACTAAAATCATTTTAAGGATATATATTTCCATGAACAACCATAAAATAAAAAATATAAAATTATTTAAAATAAATTTTGAGCCACATGGGGGAAAATAATACATAAATAAATCATATGAATGATACAACCCAGAAAATGTGGGTTTTAAAATCCAGTCTCAAAGAATAAATGAAGTATATATGATAATGATTCCGACGAAAATCAATAATTTAATAATTTTTTATTTTTATATATTAATATATAAATATATCACATGGACATTGAGATCCAATTCGTGAAAATTCATGAGAATGATCATGAAAAATAAGAATATAAAAAACTAAAATGTGACGATTCTTAAAATTACCAATTTACATTTTAATGAATGAAGTAGATAATTTCTTCAATATATAATCGAAGTAATTGATATTTTTCCCAAAAAATACGGATTATATTAATAATCCATTCATGGTTAAAGACATTTTATCATGGTGGGTCTTTTCATGGTGGAAAATATTATTAAAGTTCCCTTAATGAAATGTTTACATAAAATTGTGAGTTTTAAATGTAGTTTAAAAAAATGATTATCCTCAAAAACATAAAGATATATTTAACTATTTAAGTGTGTATGGAACATATATATATCATAAAAAAATTTAAGAGAATAATATAGTAAAATATAATGAAAAAAGAGAATGTGCACCCATAAAGTATCAATGTTGGTGTCAAACGATCCCTTTTTTTGTTTTTAAATTTCTTGGTGAAACTCCACATCATAATACGATAAATCTTTTTTTTTAAATTTTATAAATGAAACACAATGATCAAATTGGATAACACATAATCAGGTTTCTGATTAAAAGAGTAAATATTGGTCTAGCACCGAGTCCATTTTATCAAGAGTGTTTGAAATTTTTCAAGCATAGGGTAAGGGAACTATTAAAATATGAAAATCATAGTTTCAAGGAATATTATGTAACTTTTCATGAAATATACCAATTAATCATATAAAATAGGTATATAATCTATGTTGGGTTCTCCCTAACCATATATGATAAATCCGCCAAACAAATTAATAGAATAAAGAGCAATGAATAGGATGTAATTTCCAACGAATTTTCATATTTATCCCTGAATCAATACAAAATCATATGATGACTCAGAATATAATATGTGGATTTTCATCCTTAACAAAATATATAGAATATTTATTAGAAAATACAATTAAAGACCAAAATTTTGTAAAACTAATCTAGAGTATTATAGAAAACATCAATTGGGGAAGAATCAATGTCTGTTGATGAAATATTCATACAAAGATATTTTTTCTACTTCTATATCAGAATAATATAAATGAGGTTTTAATTTTATATGACTAAAAATACATAATATATTAAATAGTGGGTAAAAATAGAACTAAATATTACATTATAAGTTCTAGAGTGGTTGATAACTGTACCTTTCTACTCTATGATAGCATACCCTACATCAGTAATAGAGATCACTTGAGATTTCCCTTTTGTATATCCTATTATGATTTATCTAATATCTATCATAATTGTTACCAATTTTATTAGTGAATTTTATTTTATTAATGTAAATACTTCTTTTAATTATATCATTATATTGTGCATGGATCATTCAATTATATTTATCATCATTCCTTTCATTTAATGATATCATCAACACACTTCAGCATTATTTTTCATGGTTTCATTATATTCCAATCACAAAATATTTATGAGCCCACTTAATAAAATTTACTCAATTATTATATCCAGAATTTTAGATTAATGTAAGACTCATATTTTTCCCTCCATGGGTTTTTTAATTACAACTTCCTTTGAATTGCATCATTATTTTCTTATTAGAAGTTAGTGATTTATGGGTGAATCAAAAATTCATTTTGACTATGAGATTACATCAAATGACTTCATCATTGAGACTAAATTAAATTATGGATAACTCCCTTTGGATAATTATTTTTATTAACCTAAATAAATTTTCAATCGTACATACATTATCAAAAAAAAATTCCCAAATCTTACCTCATGTGTCTTATTATATTTTCTTCCCTAGAAGAAATAGAGTCATGAATATTTTTCATTATCTCGAGGAATGCCATCTGAATTATTATATAAGGAATACATGGAAATTACTAATTTAATAATGATATCTGTATCTCATCCTATCCCATGATTTCATTTTCATTCCATTTCCTCATATTATTGATATGTATACAACATTTATTAGCTTGCCCATTGAATAGGAAAAAAAATGATGATGACCTTATCATTTTCTATGGACTATAAAATTTAAATTATATATTCAGTTGTATTTATACATTTACTAAAAATTTATGGATCAATAGATTCAGTAAAATAATATGTATGATGGCTAATGTAGGACTAAAAATTATTTTGTTTGTTACTTTACTCATTTGGAATAACATTATTATTAATGACTTTGAGAATGTTGTATAATCATGAAAATATTTTTTATTCTATCTCCAATGACCATAATATTTCCTCAAAAATATAAATTCATTTCCATTCATATTCATTATTAACATTGATAATAATGGATCAAACCATTGATTGAAATAAAAAATAATTTTATGAAAAAACAATAATCAAAGATGGAAATCTTATAATAATGAAAATTATTTATTGGAAATATAAATAATAACCCCATATTTTTAAAATATGAAACAATAGAATAATCCAAGGTAATCCATTTTAAATAGTGGTTCAAATAATTTATAATGTATCAAAATGAAAATTATAATTTACCTAAGAATATCCCTCAGGAGTGCAAAATATAGTGAATAGTACAGACGCTTTCATTATTCTCTCTAATGATTACAGATATGTACTTGAGAAACATTTTTTTGGGTGATTACCAGTAGATTTATTTATTTCAAGTCTATATCCACATAATTTATACATAATGTAATTAATTCATGAATTACTAAAAATCAAATATCTTAAAAAAAATTATCAAACTAGTATATATTTAGGATTTTCATGAGGGTTATCACAAATATTTTCTCATCCAGAGTTCCAAAAATAATTAAAAATGTCCTTCATACCAACAATAGAAAAAGAAACATTATATATAAAAATCTTAAATCATAAAATCTAAAAATTCATTATATATCATTACAATCCATGGAATAACCATAAAAGAGTAGTATCTATGGGATCATTGAATAAGAAACAAGAAAATAAAATATATAAATCATGTCCCAATTCGTTACTAACAACCAGAACCCTTATATTACATACCTTATGTATAACCATATTTCATGACCATGGGAATTGAAATATAAAAAAGGGTGATTTTATATTCTCACTAAGGGTAAACATAAGAGAAATCAATTAATGATCATATATGACTATAATAAAATCATAACAATTTGATAACATGATCAAATCATATAAAATCACTTACCCAATATTTCAAAGTTCAATAATATTGAACCATGACATTAATCATTATTATATCATAATACAGAAGTCATAAGAGTTCATAATAATCAATTATCAATAATGTTTCATTAAAACAAGACATAATAATGTGACATATGATTGTGGAATACAATATGTAAGGAAAATAATTTCCCTAGTCAATGATGATATTCAATACAACCATAGTTTATTTGGTAAAATACTCATTCTAATATTATATTTGTCATAGTTCTCTTACAAGATAATCATATTGGAAGCATTCCCCAAGTTAACATGGTTCACTACCCACTCCAGTCCATAAAATTTCATGAGATATCCATCATTACCCAATTCATTCATAGTATATATAATTGACATCCCACCCATAAAATAATTAAAATTTTTTATATGTGATCCATGAGATGATAAAAAAACTCATCATATCATCATACAATAACCAATATAATGGATTTTGACATAGATGACAATACCATTAATATACCATTACAATATTTATTGTTGAAAATAAACACTAATTTTGAAATAACATTCATTTGTAATATACATATCTCAAAAAAGGAAGAAATTTTTATTAGAATCAATTATGGGATATTTTCTTGTAAGCATACAATATAATATATTCTTTTTGGTGGGAAAATACACTCATGCATGGAATTATTAAACATGTTTTGTTTCGTATTTTTAGTAAAAATTGAAATGTAAATTGTTCAAAAAACTTTTTTATTTTAAGAAATATAATTATAAAAAGTAAAAAATTATAAAAAATAACATCTAAAATTATATAAATAATAGTAAATTCATCAAAAAAGTCATTTTTAATAGTGAATTGGAATTAAAGAAAATATTCATGACCTATGAGATAAATAACACCGGTTTCCATAGAAACATTATTTTTGTCTCTTGAGTATTTAAATCGAGGAAAATGGAAGGAAAACATGTAATCTATAAATATAACAGGAAGAGAAGGAAATATAAATACCTTTTTGAAGGTAAATCATATAGTTGTATTACAGTAATTACATGGATAAACAATCCTTGTAAAAATGACATTATAACAGAAAACGATTACCTCAAGCCTATCTTACTCTGTAATCACTCGAACATACTTTAAAAAAATATTATTATTAATCGATAATAGAACCATTTACATTACAATAATACCATTAATTGTTGACATATAACATTTTAACACATATTCATTTACAATCCTTCACTACCATCATTATTTCTTGTCTTAACGACATTAGTTTTCATGTATGTATTTGTTAAGAAGTTATAGTCCATTAAAATTGTCCATGGTTTCTTCTTGTTAATAATGTTAATAATATATATATATATAATATGAAATATATACACTCTATACATATTAATAATCATTCATATAAATATGTGTTGAAAAATGAATTACATCACAATGTGGAGAATCTAGTCTATATAATTTTATGAGTAATGATTATTTTTTTAGATAGATGGAATCAATGAAAGATGCATAATATATTGAAATAACATAATAATTAATATATACTATTTTTCACATATAAATTTTATGTCTATAATAGTAACCAACCATTAAATGTTTGATGGAAACTTAATTAAATCTCTACATGGATGCGGTAGACCACACATACGAACGATTGATAATTTCATCCCACATTTGATGGTGAAGAGATGGGATATAGTTGAAAAATTACAATAAAAATCACATATAATATTAATGATAATAGATTCATCATTTTATTGTGGATAAATATAGTTTATAGGATTAAATAAAAGCGAAACATCTCGATTATGATTTGTACCACTTCATTGAGAGATATCATTCAGCATTACCTTATGATTTGAAACATCTGCCTTAGGAGAATACATGAAGCTCGATGATGATGGTATGGAATATATTATGACTTCAGTATATTATTTTTCTAGTCTAAAAGACCCATGTTTGGTGAATAAGAGAGTATAATTGATTTTGTTTTATAAGTAAGGGGATGCTGACACATGATATTTCATTAAGGATTTCAATGATATCATGTCACTTTCAAGTGAATGTGTCTCCAAAATCCCAAGGCTGAAATATTGGATAATATAAGATGGATATATATTCATAAAATTTTATTTATATTGGAATTGGAGGTATTACAACATTTATCTATTGGTTTAATTCTAAGTAATCATGATTTAACCACTACCGTGGTAATAAAAATTTATTATTTTTACTATTCACCATGTACAAAAATTAATATGACCATATTAAATTATATCAATTTTCTATTATAAATATGTAATATATTTTGATATATTAAATTTATATAAGAAGAATAATGTCATTACAAATAATAAGTAATACACAAAAAATTACCAATTCAAAAAAATGCATTATTAATATAAAATATAATTTTTTTCTATAATTTTACATATAAAAACCATTAAATATGTTTAATAATATTTGAAAAAATATATTATATATAATTATAAATAAAACTATAATTCAATAGATAAATATTTAACTTATTAATATAAAATTTCCTGATTTGTAGAAAAATTGTTTTTAGAAAAAAATGTTTTATGTTCAAAACTAGACATATAAAAAATCATGTTTAAATATAATTATAATGTAATTAATTATATTATATATAATTAAAGGATAAATATTTTAATATATGATCCAACTAAAAAAATAGTGGGACTATTAATTTAATAAAAAATAAAATTTTAACAAAAAGTTGTTATTTTTAATTATTCATAGAAAAATAAAGATTTTTAGAAATAAAAGAAAATTAGACAATGATAAGATTTAAATGTTGATCTAAAAATTATTTTAATTTACTCAAATAATATTTCAATTTTTTTTAAATTTAATTAAAAATTTTATGAAATTTTTATATAGAAAACCATTTGTAAATAACTAATATTTTTGGAGTATAAAATTACTTTAAAAATAGTTGAATGCCTATATATTATGAATTAATCAATATATAATAATTATTTAAAAAAATAATAATTATATTGTGTTTGTTAATTTTCAAACCATAGAATTTATAATATATGTTATAAAAGATTAGATTTTCATGGTTCATGTTGACTTCGGGTTGAATTTATGAAAATGTATTATAAACTATATGTTTTTTCAATGAAATATAATTAAATTTATTCCGTGTTGCAATAACGACCTACACATGAATACATAAAACATAATATTAGTATATCCTTGTTTATTTGGTTAAAATAATATGAATTAATTCCCTTATATAAGTGGAATGATGTACTCAACTTCAACTGGGACCCCCTAGTCATCTATGGGACCTTGAAGAGTGATAATGTGAAATTCACATCTTTATTTCATACTACACACATCTGTACCCCATTTAACTGCACTGTTAACAACACTAGAATCATTCGAAGATCATCCAACAATTAAGTTCCCAAAATGGGTATAAAATACCAAACCATGGTTAATTATTCCACCTCCACCCACAATTCACCACAACCCGTTAGGGACTTTGGTAGTATTGTGATTATGTACATGCTCTCCCCATCAAGGTTCCATACTAAGACAATATGTTGTTAAAGTAACCTTTATAAATGTTGGTTTCCTACCTTAATCCTCTATTTAGTAACTTAATTATAATTAACCCACAATTTCATTCATCATTGATTGTTAACAGAAATGATGTATGATATCATGATACAATATTTTCAGCCCATGATTCATTATTAAATATTGTACATAAGTGTCTCTCATAAACTCCACTCTTATATATGTTTGTAATACCACCCCGCAATAGATGTATGTTACATTATCCACATCATGATCCAAATACAATACAAGGACATGTCTAATTATTTATTTTTTCATCGTCATATATTATGAATAATTAACATAGATAGCCTTTACACAGTACCCTAACAAGGATTTAATATATAACTGAGCACAAATCATTGCATCATGTCCATAGGACACATTGATCATATATTCTGTCTATAATATCATTAGTTTTAAATACATATCATATTTCTGGAAACCCAACTATTATTTATTCATATTGAGGGCATATTTTATAAAATATATAGGTCATATTCCCTCGCAAAATAAAATTTTTATTGGTGTAAGTACAATTTATACGCAAAATATTCACATCACAATGGGGGAAAATATAACTGAAATTCATGCAATACATAAAAAATGTCTCCCAATATAGTGGTGGTGATTCAAAAAATTTATGAAATGAACCAAATCAGAGAAATACTTGTCATGGGTAGGTCAGATCTATATGTGGGGTCATTATTGATGAGACACATTAGTAAAACTGTAATAACTTCATAACAAAATTTATATTATATCAACCCAAATGACATATAAATACATACAAAATCCATTTCATGGATCTAGTAGAATCATGATCATTTTAAAAATATGCCTCACATTCATCTCATAGAAATCTTCTTAACATCAATCAGTATTCTATAATTTCATTTAATTGGTTTTCATCTTCTCCGTAGGCACAAGAAACTGTGATAAATATATAGTAAAATATATTTAATATCTATAGAGGGATGAAAATCCTAATTTTGAACATATTCCATGGTAATTCTCTAGAAATCAGCATCTCCAAATTCCATGGATCATGTGATATTCGTACATTTGATATCAAATACCCAAGAAAGATAAATTGAAAAACAAAAATTGATATATTGGTTATATGATGTAATGAAAATATGTGTAATCAATATCAGTAAATCCCTGAGGTTTCTGGAATGAATATCATGTGTTTATAAGAATACCAATATATCATTAATTTACACTATAATGAATGATTATAGGTTTAAATAAATAATAATTCTCTTAAAATCCATAAACCCTACTTGAATATTGAAATGCACTAATACAAATATGGCTTTTATCAATGACAGAAATGAGTACTAACGGCGCTCAAAAATGCATTGTTAATCGAGGGAAAGAAAAAGGGGGGTTCATTTTATTAGTGCTAAGAAATGCACTAATAAAGGCACCTTTTATTATTGCTAAAAAATCACTGATATACGACCCGTTTATTAGACCTTTTTTTGCACTGATAAAAGGGGTCTTTTATCAGTACTCTTAAAAAGCACTGATAAAGGTCCAAAAAAATTAAAATAAAAACAAAGAAGAATTATATAATGTGGGGGAGGAGAGATTTTAACAGTTCTTGACCCCATATTAGTGCTATGCGAAAACCCCTCACACTCTCCCGCATGGTTCCCTTCCTGCAAACACCCCACACGAGCGTACTTCCTTGCTTCCACCCGCAATCGAAATCGGGACCTCCCCCCATGCACGCCTGCACCTTTACTGCTAATCCATTTAATTTTTTTTCTATATTTAATGATATATCTACATATCTATATATATATAGTTATATTTATTCATATATTAATATAGATTCATATTAATATAAATATATTTAGTTATATTGGTACATATATATTTATTCATATATTAATATATATATATATATATATTAGTATATTAATATATATTAATATTTATATATATAGTTATATTTACTCATATATTAATATAGATTCATATTAATATTAATATATTTAGTTATATTAATACATATATATTTCTTCATATATTAGTATATATATATTCATTTGTATATTAATTTATATTTATATTTATATTTATTTATATATATATTATTAGTTATAATTTTTTATCCGTATATTTATTTGTATATGAATATATATTTATAACATTAGTATTAAATATATTTATAAAATATGGTTTTTATTGTGATTATAAATAAATAAATAAATACATATATACAATACACAAACACAAACACACACACAAACACTTATATATTTACATATAAATACATATAAATCTTTTAATTATTTATTATTTATTTTTTTGTCTCTTCAATTTGATATTAAATGATTATTAATAGATGCTAATTTGAAAATTAGTAATTAATAATATTTTATAAAATATGTTAAATCTATTTTCTGTAAATTTCTTATATATGTTAAATGTAATAGTATATTTTTACTTATCTAAAACATATTTAAAAAATAAATATTATATTTATATAAACATAAATTTACATATATAAAAATATATTATTTTTTATGATTTTTTTGAAACATAATATTTATCAGCGGTAGGAAAAAGCGCCCATAAAGCCCCCCTTTATTATCACTACAAAAAAGCATTGTTAAAGGGTCCCCCTTTTATAGTGCTAAAAAAAGAGGTGATAAAGGGAAACTTTTAACAACACTTTTTTAGCACTGTTAAAAGTTCCCCTTTGTTGGATCTTTTTTTAGCGATGATAAAGCCCCCCTTTATCAGTGATTGTTTTTGCACTGTTAAAAGGGTGGTGCATCACTTGCCCATTTTTGTAGTAGTGATGGTAGAATGGAATCATAAAATTTTCGTATAACCCATAACTACTTTTAAACAAGATCTTATTTATATCCTTCACCATGACTAAAAAACGTTGGTATTTTGATCATAGTTTAATCATGGGAAATCATTAGCCTTCATTCAATAGAATAATTCACTTATCTATCCAACAAAATGGATATCCATTCTTCATTAATTATATTAACATCTAGATGTCTACACATAACCTGGGATTGGAATCCTTTGTAGTTGTAAATAATATAAAAACAATATATATGAGGAAATTTGTTTAATAATCACATTCCCCCAGGGTCCATAAGTTTTACCATGAACTACCTCAACTCATATAATGTCATATAATAAAATGGTGTCAGTATAGTATCAGCACCCAACATTAGGTTAATAATGAACAAAATATTCAACAAATTTGAAAAAACAATAAATTAATCTGACAAAGCATCCCAAAAATGATCCACTACTAAAATAAAAATGAAATTTAACATCACCTTATCTATTGCAAGAACCATACCCACCTTTTATATTGTAATGGATTCTATATAAATACTAAAATTTATCTATATAAATGCCTCCAAATAATATTAATCCACAAGAATGTACTTAAATACAATATTAGAGGTAGAAGATACACACCTCACATACTTAGTCGTTGTGATCAAAGAATATTTACATCCACTATACCGTGATGGTAGAATCAAAACATATTATATATTGAATAATGAGATCCCATAAGTTCTAATCACACCTAAACAATATGACACATAATGGTTTTCTTGAATGAGATATAGCCTCTTTAAAAGTGGTTAATGAAGAGAAAACACATAATATATGAAATAAATAATAAACCCCATAAAAATTCAATTTATGAATATATAAATTATTTATGCACCATAATATAAAACAATGAAATACAATGTGTTGAAAAAAACAGAATGTACCTCGAAAAAAATGAGCCTCTGGTCTATAAGATAGAAGACATTCCAAAGGATAAACCATATCTTCCTAGAATCAACATCAGTATCCCCATAATATATAGTCTTCATGTAAAACAATCTCTTAAAAAATCTGTGGCAACTTTTACCCTTAAGACACATGGCCAATCACATTACCCTATCACCTAGACAATGCCCTACTATATGTCTACGGTCCTCAACATAAATTCCATGATTCCTATATCTACCCAAACCAACTCTAATAACAATATTTAGAGATACTTGAGAAGAATCAATGTAGGTTACCAATACTACCACATAATTGGAACTCTTTCAGTGGATTCATAGATACATAATAGAAATGTGTGGACCACCCAAAGAGATAGCATATTTGGGGGCCACTACAATTAGATGGAAAATGAGTTTTCTCCCATTATAAACTATCTCTCACCACATTGCAACATCTAACAAGTCCTTCTATTCAAAAAACTGAAATAGTCACCATCATATATACTAAAATTACATTTCATGTGCCATTATAGTCTAAAGAGAAGTAATTACACTATCCTCCATGATGAGATTCTCAACTCTAGGGTCTATAAAATCCACAAGTAATTATAAGGTCATTCTAAACAATATAGACCACATATCTAAACATTATAAAGGCAAATATTTACCTAATAATTTTTTTAGTTTCGTACTATATGGGAGAACAAAATACTTTAATGAAAAAAAGGATACATAATATATCACAACCATTATCCCGTGATACCACTCCTTAAACATCAATGAGTTGTTAAACATTAAATACTAATGAAAAAAGTCCTTGGTGAAGAGGCCCTGAATTAACATTATTTCATATCCTCATGCCTCTTATACTGAACCACAATTACCTAACATCTTTTACTGTTCCCTAGAAGAAAATAATATGATATATTAAATCACCAATCATGATTGGTGTCTATAAGACCAAAGACACCCATTATCACCACATTCCAAACCATGTAATATTAAGAACCATTAAACTAAGGAAGTATAGTTGATTTTATTCATAAAAGTCATGATAATAATCCACTATTGCATGATCAACATGATGCAAAACTTTACCACACACTTCAATGATATCAAATAACCAAGGATGGAGTGGATTCATAGAATAAGCAAATGGAATGAAATAAAATGAAATATTGTCTTCTACAACCTAAAAATATAGAGGTAGAATAAGATTTTCCCTTACTTGGTCATATCCTCATAATGATCCAATGGTCAAACCATGTGATATCATGAGGGTGGAAGTTTAAAAAATTCATAAAAAAAATAAAAAAATCCTTCATCATATAAACATGATAATAATTTTTTACATATTACTCATGTATACACATAGAAACAAGAAAAATAATACAAACTAATGATCCACCAAAAACCACATAGCATACCCACACCCAAAAAACGTTAGGATGAAAAATATATAACTTCTACATCCATAGTAGCCAAATTCCTATAAAAAATATATAATTTATATGTAAAACTAATTAAATGGTGTCAATAATGTATTTAGGAAATAAAAAAATACTCCATGATTTTAGATAAATAAAATAATAATTTATCATAAGTAAATATGCCCATAAAATGTGATCTTATGTTATGCATAATTATTAGTAAAATCATTCACTATCAGAACCTCATGTAATTAGAAAACCCAAAATAAAATAAACTACATAATAGAACAAAAAAATAAATCCATAAAACATAAATAATAAATGAAATCCCACTAACATAGATATTTCATCATCCAATATATGGATTTTCACTATAATAATAATAAGGTCCCTATTTTGTATCAACCATCATATATCTATTATACCAAGTGAGAAATAATGAAAGGATTAAAAAGGCACTCATAGACATTTATTGAATCTGCTAGATCAAGTCACTAGGTTAGAGACAGAGTGAAACATGGGCTCATAGATGCCTTCATATACCCAAGAAGTTATTGACTAGAAGTTAGAACCTAATTAATAAAATGGGTATAATATGCCCCCATGACCATAAACCATCATCAATAAAGATATTATATAAACAGTAATGGAAAAAAATATTTTGTATAGTTATATAGCCATGGTTGGATAATCCATGGAAATATGGTAGTGTATCAAAATAGTTTATGTGAAACTGTGGTGTTAGGTTTTTTTATTTCATATTATAGACATGTATTATAGAAATGATGTATATATCCATTATTGAATTCCTGATTTTGTAAAAATTTGAAAATATTTCGAGGCATCAAAGCT
This sequence comes from Viscum album, assembly GCA_963277665.1. Classification (NCBI taxonomy): domain Eukaryota; kingdom Viridiplantae; phylum Streptophyta; class Magnoliopsida; order Santalales; family Viscaceae; genus Viscum; species Viscum album. The sequence continues at coordinate 833,938,872 of OY728140.1, forward strand.
AAAATTTGGCATAAATAAGGTGTGAAAAGAGAATGGCCATGGTTTTTGAGATTTTTTGAAGATGAATGGGAATTTTTTTATGGTTTCTTACTTTTTTTCATTACATTAAACATATAATTTCTACACCAATTGATTTATATAATCATGGTGGTATAGTTCCCATATTTCCACTGTTTTCCAAAATAATGGATATAGGTCATGGAACGGATATATATGAACATAGTATCTAAGAACGTTAGTATTTAACAAATATAAGGCCATGGTTTATTAAAAGCATGGTAATATCCTACTTGGAAAAATCAATTTCCATGGTTTATGAAAACCTTGAAAATAGGAAATGAATACAAATGATTTCTTTTATTTTAAATAGATCGTAAATAATAATTATATTTTATGATATATCCATATATATATAATTATATACTAATTTATAAATACAATGATGTGTAGAGATGTGGTAATGAGTAGATTCTTTTCTTGAAGATTTCCTCAGATAAAAACATTCTAATTCCATATTAGTTATTTTAGGGTACTTCCTTGGTTTAGTAAACTGTGGTGGTAGGTGTTTCCTATGGCTATGGTCCTGGTAGATCATGCTTATAAAATATCAATTTCTATGTTTTAATAATTGGTCGAAATTGGCCATGTTGTCATAACCTCGGGCCAATGTACATGTATTCCATTCACATAGGATTCATAATGTACAATTTAAACCATGGTCATAGGAAAGAGACCTACAAATTTTTTTACATAGACAGGATTCCCAAACACGTCACTATAGGCTATCATCGTGGTTTTGGAACATATTGTAGTAGTTGTTACCATGAAAATAGTGTAAATTTCAAGTTGTGACAATAATAAAGAAATAGTGGTACGTTTTTATTAAAATAACATCACATGTTATGTCAAAACAATATATAAAAATCCCCACATCCATGTCAATAAGATGTCATAAGGAATAATATTAGTACTCATGAAAAATACAAAAAATGAATAACGAGGCATAAAAAATAGATCCCAAAGGGTTCCCATGAAGAACCAAAAATCCCAAACAATCTAGTCTTTCTTTTCATCCCATTATTGGTTCTATTAATTTGGTCATATTATGATAATAAAGTGTATATGTTCATTGGTTAACACATGAAGGGTTAGAGTAATAAACCTAATAGGACACCTAATTATAATCTAGAGAATAAGTGCAACATATATATGAATTTTATTAAATGATAGAAATAATTAATAAACACAAATCAATATATAACAAGTCATATTGTGATAACATGGTCATCAATATATCTTAGAATTCCTATTATGGCTTTAAGATGGGAATAATATTTTTCTCATAAAACTTGTACATAAAAAAACATGACAGGTTCATTCTCACTCAAGGTGTAACCTCATGTTGAGTCCAAAAACATATTACCGACCATCGAATCTGACTAGAGAATAAAAAATTAAAATTCCATGTAACATGTTCAACATTAGACCCTCTCATTCAATATAGTATATACATCAAGTCATAGTCCACACTCACTCACTCGTGGGAGGCCATAATACATAAACTTGTGCTAAACCCTCTCACATCGGGTTTCCTCAATATAGAAAATCCCATTTACTTACATTAGAATATTCCATCCACTCACAAAGGACATGGATACTTAATCATTAGTGAAAATATATGAATATCTCATTTTTTTGAATACTAAAAAACCATGATGTTTCAAATAGTCAACCACTACCTCAATAATACCTACCAACCATAAGGGAATTATAAGTATATTAAATATCCTTATCCCAAACAAACCCATCGAGTTTAGTCACACTATTATTGTTAGTTCCCCAATCAACATAAAAAACTAATGGGACTCCTCTTCCAAAACTAAATGCAAAACCACTTTGTCACCCAACCCTCAACTATGCCCAAATTTAACACATGATGAAAATTTGACTCATTAGGGAAACCCTACCTCATATTAATGAACAATGCCTTGTTCCATAAAACACATACATTTTATCTCATCTGTAACATATAAGAGTTCAATTACATAAATTCAGACCAAAATGACCACATTTATTTGAAGAGATGAACATGTGAAGCCAACACACACAACAACAACATAACCAAAACACCATACAACTACATATAAATTCCTTGAAATGTTAGGTATTTCATACTTTGGCATTGATCAAACACACTTAGAAGACCAATCCCATTGATTCAATCTTGTAAAAATATATACCAAAACATCAAAATACATCATTAAATATGTATTCACTAAGTTATACCAATAAATATTGGGAAAGTATACATATAGGAAATGGTTAGTGTTTATAATAGAAATATAAAATCACATAGACAAGTAGAAATTAAATTTTGTAAGAGTAGAGTAATGAAAATATCTAGAAATCCAAAGGAATCTCAAAAGAAATTAATGTTTTAGATATGTTCAAGGGAGGTGAGATGAAAGATAAAAAAATAATCGATGGAATATTATATGATTGAAACAAAAAAAAGTCTCCTATAACTCATCATGAACCCAGTCACCCATTACTGGGTACTTGTCACTCCACTAGCCACATACTTCTCCCCCAATAGTCGGCTAGGGGGATCCATTAAGCATGATCATATTTGTTGGGTCATCGGGTACCTATTTCCCCTCAATAAAAACATCTATATGGGGTTACCCCAATAACCCAATTTTAACTCCTCTCAAGACCTACTAACCCCCGATTATATCACAACTGATATATGATAAATCTTCAATATCCAAAAATTATCCTTGGATTCATACAAGAAATTAGGGTTATATTACACAATGGATAATTTTGATATGTCTATGGATACATTGAAATATATTAATTGGATTTTAGTTATCATTTATTATAATTAAATAATATTATGATAAATAATTGTCTTTAAAAAATAATCAATATCATTTTAACTAGTCATGTAAATCGACAATACTTTTTGTAGTTCATAGGTTCCCAACTAAACCATAGTATAATCACCGATAATGAATCTAAAAGATAAAAATACTATTAATATTCTCATTTCTCAATATTGAAAAAGCTAATAGAGATGTAGTATGACCACTGAATTATCTCATCATGAAAAAATCAATCTACATTCATAAATTTTATAGATTATGGGAAGTATCTACTAAGTATATATAGAAACAAGACTTGTAGATTATAGAAAATACATATAGAAATCCATCTCACATTGGAGAGAAATATTGGCAAACCCCCCTCAATAATTGATTTATTAAAATATACTACAACATTTAGAATATTATTTATATTCATGAATCAAGGGAAAAAATATTAACATCTTCCAACCATCGCTCATCTAGATCATCAATGGTTAGTCCCTCATATAATGTAAATTTTTATAATTTCAAATTCACAGAACATTACTGGGAATGGAACACCAGTTGTTAAATTTATTATTAAAATAATAAGATTAATTTTTCATTATAATTACTCCATTTTAGATCATTGATGATAAAAAAAATATAATAATCCTATTTAAAAAAAGTAATCCCAATGATATTAAAATAGAAACAGACACAGACACAGACAGACAGACATATATATAGATAAATATAATATTTTAAAAAAATTTATCAAAACAATATAAAATCATTATAAATGATCATTATGAAATAAAATCATATTATTTAATAGATTTAAAATACCTATTATTGTAACAGTTAAGAGACTATAATTATCAATATATGGGTAAAATGATATCATAGTACGTCTTTTGGATTATAGGGGTATTTGGTGTATATATCATGTTTCCCAGTCCTATATATAATATTTTAATCCATTATACTAGTTTTTTCTAATCCTAATTTATTCCTCACATATTCTTACTCCACACACCAATTTTTTCAAGGATATTATATATATCTATTATAATTTATACATCAATTGACTCCCATTGAACTAGATGAAATACAAAAAATGAATCCCAAATCATTCCTTCAACACTCATGGGGATTATGACTATCATTGAGGGCATCAAAAGACATTAAAATACTTAACTAACATCAAGATATAATAAAAAACCTCAATTTAATCATCAAATTAAATTCCAAATGTTGGATCTTTTGATAATATAAAAAACTTAGCATAGTAATGTAAATTTACAAATGTTTTAAAACAACATCAAATCAAATAATCACCCAATTATAGTAATAGCATATCACAAAAAATAACCTGAAATCCTCTTAATAAATTATAATAAATATGCCTAAAACTCATGTGAATATAATTTAAATTATAGTTTCATTAAATACCTCCATCCAAAAGATTTATATTTCTAAAAATGATTCTTGCGAATCGTATATTATTATTATATATAGAAAGACCCTCCCATGAACCCTTAAATATATATACTATTATATCATACTAGTAGGTCTATAAATCATTAAGTGATGCACCATAACTAAGTATTCCATTGTAAAATAAATAAAATAAATATTTCAAACTCATCCCACGTCCATCATTCTCCATACAATATATATTAAGTGCATAAAAAAATTAAAAAATAGATATTATTTATAAAAAATGGTCTTTATATTGGATATTCCACTTATTTGACTTCAAAAAATCCCAATTCACAACATTTATTTAATCTCATACCATTACAAGAATAATTTTAAGGAAAAGTATAACAAATACAATAACTAATATAATTAAAATTACCAAATTATCATATATACAATATAATATAATGGGGTGAGGGAGAATTAGTTAACCATTCTATAAAACATGGATGTCTAGAAACTCATGTCACCCATAAAGGTTTTTTATTTTTATTGAATGGTAGAATAAAATGTATAAGTCACTTAATGAAGAAAATATAATATAATAATTATTAATATAAAAAACTAAAGAAATATCAGTCTATAATTAAATTACCACTATCCTGCCTATAATACACTATATAAACCATCATGTAACATCGTATCCTTTATCAATATACTTTAATTAATGGTCCATAGAATAAATATCCACATAATCTTTTTTTATATCATTAATCTAAATGATAAAAAATCAAGGTACTGTAATCAATCCAATATTAATACTATATTAATAAATAATTAATAAAAATCACATTCAATATAATATATGACATAGATATTTGGAGATAATATATAATTCCACAAGATCCAAACCTATTTGATTTAGGAACTCTATTTAGTCATTTAAATAAACAAATTACCTAATCTATTACATTATTCCATTATAATATAACATAAAAATCACCACACCTGAATACATTAAATGATGTATCCTAATATAATTATCCATAATGTCTCATTTTCAATTAATGGAATTAAGAGACATATTAATATTCATAATCCCCCCAATGACCATTAGAAAAAAATTACATAAATTAAAAAGATTTTGGTGATATAGACCATATTATAATTTAGAATGGTCTCGTGTTCTTTTGAAAAATCATATTTAACTTTCTTTAAAATATTATTTTTAAAATGTATGAGTCTTGATAGATATTCAATTAGATTGGTCACCATAATAGTCATTAATATTCCCTCTCAAATAATCAACACCACCTATGGTAAATTTTATAATATTACACACTGTCAAATAATATGTGGCACACCACCAATACTTATGTGGAAATTCACATGTGAATTTCCAAAAAATATATATACATATTCATGAATAATTAATTTTCATCATAGCTTCTCAAATAAATAATTTATTCAAAAATAATAAAAACCTATTAACATGATATATAATATAATTACCACACTATATAAGAATTAAAATCCAATATACAGTAATATTTTAAATTATTTTCATAATCTTATTGTCACTCATTAAAATAAAATATTATCTTCTTTAAAAATAATAAATGCATTCATGTAATCTAAATATAAGAAAAACACATCATAATTAAATAAAAATTTCTATTTATTACATTGATATAATAAATGATGTTTTTAGGTTCTATTTGATAATCATGGTATGTCCATAATTATTTTACTATAGATTTTTTAGAGTACATGACAAAACCATGATCACATCTTATGTTGTCTTCCCTTGCATAAAAATAATCTTTATAATGATGAAGATATGCCTTATATTTTATTAAAAAAATCACTAAAGCTATTTATAACTATTTTAGATTACTTTTTTTAATTTTTAAATATATTTCTAGGGAATAAATGTAAAAATGATAGCATCCAAAAGACTATGAAGGTTCACTTGGATTACCTTCAAAACATGGAAGTATAGACTAGGAGGTCAAAATGCATTGACCAAACTATATATGAGACAACAGATTATTTCATTCTTTAATGATAATTATTGCACTAGTTTCTATAACCATGCAATGGGTAGATATATAAAAAACATTGAGAGTTGTAACAATAGAAATAACTAGTCAATTTCATTAGGCGGCCAGTTAGTTTCTTGAATCTCTAATAGTCAATGGGCCATTAAATATTGTACAAAACACTTTCCCTAAACTCATTAAAGGAGTCACTTGACTTAAGGATCCACCAAAACATATAAATTCTATATATAAATGATAATTGATGCTTGGATCACATCATTTTCAAATGGTGCAAAAAAATTTCACTAAACGATTCTTGATCTATCTACAAAGATAATTTTCAATTGATTTCCTTGTGATATTCCTTTTACAATAATCAAAATAAATCAAGTTTCAAAATATTCTTTATGTTTAAAATTTTTCATTTCTCATAAGTATATTTTATCAGTAGTTGTATTTTGTCACTAGTTGTATTTTATAATGTTCATTCATAACGTTCTATATCTTCAAAATAGAGTTTAGAGCTTCGTAGTGTATTTTTAGAAAATAAACCATTATCTTCTTGAAATTATTCATTAGTTGAACACCATTATTAAATTATGAATTCAGGTGTCAAGGACTCTATGGAAATATTGCATCTTCTTTTGTTCATAAATTCTTTTAAAACAAAAATATTCCTAAATTATTCATGGTTATTGGTTAATTTGAAAATTACACATTATATATAGCCATCTCATTACTTTATCAAAGCAGGACACATAGGCTATCATTAATAAAATATTTCTATACTAATCTATCATGTATTTCATTATTAATTTTCACAATTTATATTTTTTTATGTATAAACATTTATTTATTTTACAGTCACTATCAATTGGTTTTTTATATATAAATTTAATATTTTCATGATAATGAAGATTTTTGTATCATTTTTTTATATTGATTTCAATGGAAATTCACCCACCACCTATTATCATATTATCATTGACATACTATTTATATAAATGGGAATAGTTTTATTTTTTGGAAATTTTTATTTGTTATTTATTATAATGTAATTAATTTTTTCCGATAGTTAACTAATTTCAATATTTTTAATTTTTAAAATTTAATCATTTTCAAACACACAGGGTTCTTCTGAAAGTAAAATGAAAGGGTCATGCAACATATTTGGATATAACTAGATATAGGTATGGAAGAATCATACATCAACATTTCTATGATTAATTACATATCCTACTAAAATAATAATCATAAATGGTAATATCTTCTTGTGAAGATGAAGAAAAATTGAAACTTAATAATAATTATACTTTTCAATTAGATGATAATTGTTTGAATTCCTTTAATTTTGGATTAGAAAAAGTTTTGTTTTATTATATAGCCAGATGGTTCAGGAGACAGGCAAGCCTGATCCTAAAAAAATATTATAAAAATTAAATAGTACAAAGTAAGTCAGAAGAAGGGGGAATTAAAAAGTTGTGTGTGCACCTCACCACTACAGTCTATTTGTGCCAGACTAGAACAGTAACTTGGAAAAACAAAAGACCAACTTGAACTAACCTCCATAAGTTCTTTTTTTGAAATATCATCAGAAACCTGGATGGCCTCTCGGTAATCATGGGAGACAATAAGAGAAGTGGAATATGAAAGGATAAGACAATCAATCCATTGTGGAAGCATCCACCATAGAAAAATACGAGACTGATCTTTGAGAATTTTCACAACAATAGAATAATATGATTCAAACCATATTCATTTACAACCGTAATGGTATGAATACCTTATATCCTTTATCATCACCCGCTTCTCTGCTTTAACTGAAAATCCAATGCCAATTAAGTAGAAAAAATAGACCTTCACGAAGCCCCGATGGGTGGGGGAAACACCACCGCAGCCAGCAATGCCAGGTGCACCAGAGGCTTCCTCATCAACAATAACATTGAGCCAATATGTGATTGGTGGAATCCATCAGATGTCTTTCACCATATGTAGTTTTCTCGCCCTTCCATTAACACCAAGAGTCCTAAAAGATAATAAGGTTAGAGAAATCATTATACATCAATCCAGTTTGAATTTTAGATGCAATTCTGGCAGTACGATGAATGGCCAGAACACCATCCTTGAAGGAGGGTTTAACATTGTTGAAAATCATATTATTCCAAGCCTTTCATGTATATTATTTAACATTGATAGTCGCCTCTAGAAGAAGGGATTTCAACTGGTCACTACAGTCTACCTGGCAAACCGAAATTAGTAGCATCTCAATAGACCTGAGGCTAAGGAAAAACCGAAATATATAATGCACACAACTCCACAACCTGCAAGAAAACCCACATGAAACAAACAGGTGAAGAATAAACTCCTCAGCACCCAAACATAAATGAAAGACTAGGGAAAGATACAGCCAATTCCGTTGGAGGTGGCATTGGAAAGGTAGCCATTTTTTACAAATTTTCCAGACAAGCAGATAATCATTAGGAGGGATGAATGGAATAGAAAATTCATCCACCCATGAGGGTATCCCAGATGAGGTGGTGCATTAATTATTATATCATTCATGGGTGAAAAATTTCCCATCAATTGCAGGCCTCAATAACAAAAAATCCCAGTCCACATAATCATATTTGGAAATCTCCATGCGAACATGACTAGGAAGAAAATCATGAGCATTCAGGTTACATTGCATGTCCGAGATTGAGAGGTTCTTCATGGATGGTGGATGACAATGTTGTCAATAATGGGGAAAGATAGCCAATGATTTGTCCAATAGTTCAAGTGAGATTTTGGACATACCATACATTTAGAGTCCTCCATGATCATTGTATAATTCATCTTGATTGATGTCCAAATGAATGATTACAGGCACATAGCATGCCCTCTGTGAAGCCTGTCAAAAAATATTACCACCAAAAAATCCACTGAGAAATCAGGCATGGAGAGAATTCTCCATGGAAAATTCTGTAGCAAAGCATCATTAAATATCCTAATGTCTTTAATTCCCATTCCACCCAAACCCACTGGTTTAATACAATCCTTCAAAGAGACCATGACAAGATTCCATTCATAGATCGATCCAGTCCAAATAAATTTATTTATCTTGCCACTCAATTCGTTGAAAAGGGACCTAGGCCATATGTAGAAAGAGAAGGAGTACACAAACATTGATATAATGATATAATTGAGACAACAGATTCTACATGCTTGATATATAGTCTTCCCTTTCTAGCTTCCCAATTTATTGGTGATTTTCAGAGAAGTATTCTCAATTGGTGAGTGTTTCAACCTACCCCAAAATAAAGGGATTCCATGATATGTGAATGGAAGATATCTCCTCTTCACACTAATACTTCGAGCAGTCTTGTTCTACATGAAAATGTGGATTCCTTCTCCAAATAAAACAAAAGATTTATCCCAACTAATTACCCGAACTGCAACCCTTTCGTAGTGTTATAAAATATTCTTAATGAATGATATGGTTTTCCTTTCAGCCTAAAAAAATATCAAGATATCATCGGCATAAGGAAAGTGAGATGGTGCGAAGTAGTTCCTTCCAGCCCGTATTATATTATGAAAACCATATTTGACATGATAATGAAGGCACTAGATAAGATAATCCTCAGGAATGGAAAATAACAATCTAGATAAATGGTCACCCTATCTGACTCCTCGTGAACCATGAAAGAAACCCCTTGGGGATCTATTAACTAGAATAGAATGTATAGAACTTTACAGAATGAAGCAAACCAGACTAATAAGCATTGATGAGAAGCCATGCATGTTTTGGATTGAAAAAATAAATTCCCACTTTATTATGTCAAAGTCTTTACAAATGTCAATCTTCAAAGACATATTACCATCTTTAACCATTCTCCGCATAATGTTGACGAATTCCAAAGCAGTGAAAAGGAAATTCTGAATTTTTCTTCCAAGGACAATCCAAACTAATTGACTGATATAAGTTCCTTGACCACCATACCCAACTTTAGAGCCATGATCTTATTAATAACCATTATGATAGAATTACCAATATCCACATGCCAAAAATCCCTAATATATAGATAATTTTCTTTCTTTGTAATGAGTTCAATGAAGTTGGAATTTATCCCAAATGGTATTGAGGAGTGTTGAGAAAAAATTCCCATACAACATTTATCACCTCAATCTTGACAATTTTCCAGTAGAATAGAAAGCATCTTTTGGTGAAGCCATCATAACGGGAAACATTATCCATGTTTAAAGAGAATAGGTCTGGATGCATTTTCTTTTGAGATAGGGATCTCAGTTAACCTTATATTCATATAATCATCAAAACTTAGGCCAATACACATAATCAAACTGTCCAAAGACTCCCCCCCCCCAAATCTGTATATAACTTTCCAATGTAGTAGGTCAAAAAATTTGCAATATCAGTTTCACAATAGAACATGATACCATCAATAATTAGAGAATTAATATTCTTCTTGACCTTCTTCTCCTTGTGCATGAAATAAATGAAATAAGAATTTCTATCTCATTCATTTAGCCACCTAAGTTTGAACTGGTTGAGAGTCAGATTCTTCTTGAGGGTAATGAGATTATCTAGATTTTCCGCATCTTGAATATCATCTTGGGAAGGAGAATTTTGAGAGATATTACCATTTTGGAAATTAAGCAGATGAGATTTATCCTCTTCAATATCACCATCAAGAGAGGAAAATTATTTCTTGCTCTAATCTTTTAATCAGGCCTTCACAATATTCAGTTTACACGTCATGATGTTCAGAGGACTTCTAAAACACATAACTTTCTAGGCATCAATAATGATTTCTCAGCATCCTGGCACACCAAAACATGAATTATTTTATTTAAAAGGAATGGGGGATGACCTCAATCTATTAAAACAGATATCAACCAGTAAAGGATGATTATCAGAATGATTCATGTGAAGAGTGAAACTAGAAACATCCACCACATCATCATTTTAATCCACTTGCACCAAGAATCTATCCAATTTACTAGACATCCTTCCATTTAAAGTATACCTACCCCAAGTGAAGTTAGAACCAGCTATGGGAACTTCAACCAACCCACATTGATCAATAAATAATGAGAATTCATTACTAGAGGCTCTATATAAATTACTCCCAGTTTTTTCCTCCAGCCTCAACATGGAATTAAAATTACCAATTAGAATCCAACTAGTAGTCATGTTCTCAGAGGTGGAAACCATATTTCTCCATAGAGGTATTCTTCTGGTATATATGTTGAATTAAAACACAAATGTTAAAATGATAATAAAATAATGGAATCAATATGAAAGGGTCACCGACTAAGGATCATTAGATAAAGAATCAATTGTTACACTACTGTGCAAGTTTTATTATATATATTTATGAAAACATTTCAGTGAAATTTCGATACCTATAGAATTTTCACATCAATGAACAAATTATATTCATTATACTATTCATTATAATCATTGGAATGTTTTTGAGTCCTCTATTATGAATCCAAATAACCCTATTAGGGAAACTTTTCAACTTTCACTAAAATTGTAAACTGTATAATGTATCACTGTGATACTCTTATTGTAGAAACTCTAGAGAAGTAAGTCCTTTGGATTTTTCATATTACCAAGATAAAATATGTGATGTAAATCCATGAATGGAAGGATATATATAAATTTTAATTTGGGTATTTAATTTGATATTTCTTTATTTAAGATATCATAATTAAGGGATGACTAGATAAGGAATCTAGTAATGTAAAAGAAAAAACTATAATTTACTATAAATCAATTAATATTGACTCTTATGGAGATGATAAATTTGATCATCTATCCAAGAATACGATCAAATTCATTAAAATAAGTACAATTACAAACATTAAAAAAATTTGACGAAGAATGTAAAAATTAATTAACATCCTTCATGTACAAAAATAATGGACTTGTATGGCTGGAATACAGCTGAATAAATAAAGGATTAGAAGAATAGAAGAAATAAATCCATAATGTTCACATCGTGGAGTTCATTTGATGATTAACTCTCCTCAAGTTATTCAATAAATTAATTTTCCATGATTCTCATGGTTTAATTCAAGGATATTAACAAAACAAACACAAACTATTATAATTTATCCAGATCAAATATTATTTTTCATATATTCTATGATTTGAACATAAAAAATTTCTTGGATAAACATTTAGAATGTTTTTAGTAAACAATATCAATGTCAAAAAGAGAATAAAATAATTATAAATATGTCATAATTAAAAGGAACCACATGTAATCAAGAAATATGAATTTTCATCAAATTAAATGATTAAATGAATGCTCATTAGATATAATTTATTTTTGATGGTCAGGGTAAATCCCATGTTCATGTCACCATAGGGAAAAATAATCCAAATATTATATTTTGCTAACGACACATTAAAATAAAAATTATAGAATTTTTAATTTTAATAATTTTAGTAGTACCATGAAGATAACATTTGTAAAAGGATCTTCTAAATTAAAATTTTGTAATTATTATTTCTAATATATACATCTATTTTATGAATAATATTGAAAAAATAGTTAACATATTTAAAAAAATGTATTTATATATTTTTTTATCATATTTCGTCTCAAAATTTATATTCAAAAAATTGGTAAGAAAATCCAACTAATAAAACATTTACAAACCCAAAATATGGTTATTAAATCATTAATTTAAAAAAATATAGAAAACCTGTAAAAATAGTAAATCCAAAAAACAGTTTGGTACATGGATAATAGATAATCTATAAAAATTCATGGTGATCTATTCTAATGTAATTAGCCTAAGAATCTTAATGGAGGATAAATCACATTCAGTGAAAATTAGGAGGGATTGCTATACATTTTTATAGAATATAACATCAAAAAACAAATATTTCAAAGAATTTAATACCAACATAAACATTTTATTAATATTAATCATATTAAAAATATACATATTCACAATTTAAAAAATCGTTGATCTAAATTTTCTTGGTATGATCATCATAGATATTTATTTTTAGCTTTTTAATGGAAATATTTTTTCATTTTAGCACACTCACACTCATTAAGATCAACTAACATAATCTTATAGGAGATTCACTAAATTTTTTGTTTTGAATATAGTGATTTTTTGGAATGATGATAATATGGTAAATAAATAAAAGAGTCTTTTACTCAAAAAATGATGCATCAACCTCTAAATATATTGTTCTTATTCATCTTCATATTTTCATATCTAATAATGTCAAAATTGATGGTGGAAAATCTTATTTATTTGTGTTTTTTGATGATTATACAAAATTCACTAAGGTCTATTTCATGGAACTCAACAATGAGGATTGTAACCAGTTAATAATATATACCAAGATAGTCGAAAATGAAAAAATAAATAATCATTTTCTTAACAAGTTATCCTAGTTTATTTTTTTAAATTTCATTTTTGAACATTATGATTTACATGGATATTGACAATCCATTTTATAAATTAGGTATTTTCAATAAAATGGGTTGTTTAATGGAGAGAATGATATTATTATGAAAATATCACGATTTATTAGTTGAATTGAGTTATCATAGGAAACATACTCTAAAATATCCCTTATGATCTTTGAGATAATTAATTTTTAAAAGATTGATTTTATAGTGTTTTTGAATATAAATGTTATATTCTTAAAACAAAGCACATCTTAGGGAAATTTATTAAAAAATGACCACTGAATTTCATTGGGTACTAAAACTCATGTACATGATACATAGTCTCTAATAAAATAACTCAATACAATGTGGAACCAATTCATATATAATTTGATGGAAATATTTCCAATACTTCACCCCAATTTGAATATACTATGGATAAAATAAATCTTTTTACATACAATGATCCAAATTTTATTAAAAAATAGCATGGATAAATATACTTCTAGTACCTTGCCAAATTACTTAAAAAAAGTTATAATAATTGGAAAATGTTATTAGAAATTTACAACGTGTACTCATTCAATTTGTTCAATGTCAAATGCATTTAACAAATATTACATTTAAATTTCTATAACCTAAAATAATTTAGAATTATTTTAATAGTGAAAATGTGGTTTTTTATTCATGAACTGATAAAACAATTCCATGGGAATAATGTTTAGAATATTATTGATATAAATAATAACCAAAATATTATGGGTCTAAATTGGGTTTTCACAAATTTATTAAATGAGGAAGGTAACATCAAAGGTAAAATATATTGAATTATACCCAATGGAAGTGATTGAGAATAAATAATTGATTATGGTGAAACATTCATACTCATTTCATCCCATTATTAATTAGACTCTTTTTTGAATTTACCAGCCATATAAATTTCAATTTTATCCAACTATATATTTCAAGTTCATTTCGAAATGGTTTTATTTATGAAATTATAATTAAATAATAAACATTTAATTTTAAAATTCTATATTTCAAAATTCCATATAAAAGTAAACCAATTGTTTATATGATTAAAACAATCATTGAAAAAATGCTTTTTAATAATTCATAAAAATGAATTTGATAAAAATAATTAAATAAAATTAATATCATTGTTTGAAATATTCAAATATGATTAGAAAAGAATTTGTAATGAATATTATAGGTGAGTTAAAATTCATTCTTCATTTTTATATCTCTAAAAAAATTTCCTCAAATTTTTTATATAAAATATGATAAACTAATAATATTCTCCATAATTATTTCAAGGATGATGCTATTAAAATTAACACATAATGACTAATTATTTTGAGATAGAATTGGATGAATCTATTAAACCATTTTACAATAGCCTTAATTGAAGTATAATTCATGGTCAATTTTAACATACTATGACCCAACCAATCAATAATGTTTTTTGTCATCTACAATAAAATCCTATATAATGAAATTTAAATAATAAACAAGGGTTTTTATTAGTTTAAATGTAAGAAAATATTTCATCACATTAACTTATAGGAACCACTTAAACATTCTAGTTTTTATGATGTTTATATTCATGATTTCAATTAGACTAGAAAAGTAAAATTTGGACTTCTCACCTACATGTGTATCCCATAATATATTGGAGAAGTAATAAAACAAAATCATGCTTTCCTCTATATAGTCGATGTAGTATATATCACAACAAGGAGTTTTTTCTCCAAAATGTATGGATGAAAAAAACGCTCTTATATTTTGGGATAACTTTTTTTAATTATCAACACAAATTTTAGAGTTATAATTCATTAATAATCTCTACAAATAATGTTTCACATGATCACACTATGAACATTTTTATTAAAACCCACATTTTGGGGAAACAATTTTAAATGTTAGATATAATGTTTGATTATCTCAGCACAGACCATTACATAATAAATATATTCGACAAAACCATCTCATTAGAATTATTTAATTTTACAAATGGGAGATATGAATGAAATGGTCGTAAATTTTTTGTGTATATTCTTCTTTTATATCTTCAAATCATGATGGTTTTTTTATATATATTAATTTCATTAAAAAATTGATCATATATTCAAAATTACGATCCTATTATCTCATTTATTTTATAACACAAGTTATATTTTTTATTTATCCACCATTTTTCATTATAAATAATTATTTATAATCACAAAGGGGGAGAAAATATATTTTATAAGGGGAGTAAATGATTAATGTATATGACTGTGGGAAGTAAAATTTCAATGAAAATTAATAATTTTTTTATTTAAAGTTATTAAATATTATACATGTATATAAATGAGAAATGAAAACTATCAAAGGGGGGATATCTCAGTCTAAATTTATGTTTTCAAATAAAGATAAGGTTATTGATTCAATGGGTTGAAAACTATGGAAAATTCCTCTCATAAATAGTATTTATAATTATTTTTTAATTACTCCTTTCTTTTTCCTATTTATCTGTTAACTCATTATTTTATAAATTGTTTATTTTTATTCTTAAAATTTTGTTAAAAATATTAATAAACAGTGATATTATTGAACCTATTACATTTTTTATTATCATAATCACTAAGTGTGTTTCAAACATTATTTATTTCAGAATAGGTTTTCCAATATTTCTTATACATATATCGGTTGAATAAAATTCCAAAAGAAGCCATTAAAAAGGTAATAGAGGGTCACATTAAATATATTCACATCCATGAAACATTGGATACCCATTAGGAGTCCACCATCCAACCGGTAGAGGATACAACAACACTAGTAGTTATATCAATCTCAGTGGATAGCTATTGGACCTCACCTATCAGTTGATGGATTTTATGAAAAATGTGGTGTATATAAAACCACTATCTTGATAGTGGAATAGGTCCTTTTCCAGTTTGATTTGTCCTAGAATAGTAAAATAACCATTAATTATTAGTCCAAATGACTTGAATTCGCTATCTAAAATCTTAACTTAATCTGACGCACCTCCACTCCATTGATTCTATAAATATATATCAATAATGTATTGTGTCTAATAAAGGATACTTATAAATAATTTTTCCCCTGAATGAATATTGATATATGTTTGATGATCATTTTCAATATATTTCTAAGTGATCATAAATTTTTAATCATCAATAAAAATCCTGATTCATCTTCAGAATTAATTTTTATCATTCCATATCTATTTCTATCATTGTGTTTCATTATGATATTCTACAACATAATCACTGTATCTAAATTGATCCACCATTTTATTCTAAATTCTGAAGACTATGTTGAGAACATAGTTATGAGTTAAAAAAAACACTATCTTCGAAATCTTATTCTTTATAAGGCCACAAAATTTCATATGAGTGTTCTTGGTTTTTGGTTTTTATTAAATAAACAGGAAACCTTTTGTAGTTCATGGTTTTTATTTAAACCAAGGGATTGCTTTATTCTCCTTATATTCATGGTTTATACTAAATATCTGGAAGCAGTAAAAACTCTCAATACTTCTTAAGGGGGGGACATATGGGGAACATTTTGGATCTATTGTTGAACTCCTTTATCAAATATATCCTTTTTATCTTCCAAAAATTAGTTTCTACAATGAATAAGGATTTAATTTCAGTCACGATAACATTAATTTTATTATTTTTAATTCAATACATTTATGATAATCTATTTTATTTTATTCAATCACTTTAGTATAGGTTTAATTGAAAATACCTCCTCACCATCCTATATCATCCCTATATATAACAAACTTATTTTGTTTTATTATTATATAATAAATGTTATTTTAATATTGGATTAATAAAACCTAGGTTGAATAATTATTAATTAATGATGTTATGATGTAGTTTATATACAAAATTTTTGAGGTTGAAATATGATAATACATTTATAAAAAATGCATAACATGTTGGAATTAAATAATGTCATGGTTTTTCAAATATAATTTATATTTATATTATGTTATTCAATATATGATATAATGTATTTTGAAACTTAATTAATATAAGATAGAGTTATAATGAATAAATTATGACGTGTTGTGAGAAAACTATTGGGTGATATATGAAGGGAAATAATAAATTTATAAGTAGAACCTGTTTCAAGATAAAATAAAATGATCCAATCCCTTTTAATAACTTCCTATATTTACAAAAATAATTACACTAACTATGGTATGCTTTCATGAAACATTGAATACTAATAGTTTTGTAGCTATGATTAAAAATTCATTATTTTATTAGTTGGTAAATACATACAATGATTAAATGATTTGACATGATTTTTATTCCTTAAACTATGCATTATTTAAAAAAAGGTTGTATACTAATTATATTATGATCCTTAAAATGAAGAATGTATAATATTATATAATTTATAAATATTTAATGACATTTAAAGTCAGTTATTCGGCAAACCATACAAATATTTCTAGATTTACCTATAGAATTATCATAATGTTTTTTTCACTATTTCTTTCTATAAATGTATTTCTTGTGGTTTCCATTAAATATTATTTTATAAATACTCTAACAACCTTTACATATGTATCCCAGATCTGGCGGTCATTTTATAGTAATTGAAAATGGTACATAATATTGTTTTACATATGATCTAAACATTTTATACTTTTTGAAGACCGGATAAAAATGAACATTATAATACACCTTAATCGAAATTATATCATAGATGTTAAATAAACAATATTAATACGCTATTATTATAAATATTTCACAAGTTGTATTATGAATGATTTATAATGATAAATAATGAAATTATATGATGTGTTCTATATTATTCCCAATAGATCATAACATACATAGGAAGCTATATTACATAATCATAGAAAAAATAATATGACTTGAATAAATGATCAATTGATTACATTTAAATGAATTTTTAATATTAGAATATCCATGGATGATATAAACATAAAAATAAAAATTAAATTGAAAATATTAAGAGATATCAAAAATAATAAATGCATATTTTTATATTTCATAACTATAACATCAAGTACATAGTTATAGAATTAAAAATAAATTATAAGGAAACCCTTAACCTTATAGTAATTTGCACCATGTGATCCACATATACATAAAGGTTCTAGGTAATATTTTTCCCCAATAATAGCATTCTACATCTAGAATATTATTGAAATTAAATTAGTGGATAAAAAATATCTATTATAATATTACATAAAAAACATCTTATATAAACATGGAAATGTACATAATAATTTTTTATATATAAATGAGGGATATATAAATTATCAATGTTTCCCATTTCAATGTAATAGTATAGATATATTGATAAATATCCATTAATGATATTAAAATATATGAGGATATTCATAATTATATGGTAAGTAAAATTATCAATGGAAGGGTATGGAATGAAGAAATATGATTACATTTATTATAAAATGGTATAATTACAAATTATTCATTTATTGTAATAGTATAAAATGCTAAGATAAAAAATTGATCATGAAAATTTCCCCCTTAGAAATTAGTAGTATGGGACTTGAATATTTGATATAAATTTGGGATAGCTTATTTCTTTAAGTATTAATACTTCTATTTGTGGAATTGATACCAAAGTGTAACTCATAGTAAAACATGTTTTATACATCTAATGACCCAATAGAGTGAAAATAGAAATATCTAAGAAATCAGTTCCATTATAGAGTATCCTCCCATGAAATAAAAAATTGATTATAATAGAAACACATGAAAAAAGTATGGATTATATAATAAATTTTATATCTATCGAAATGTTTTTTATAACAACTTATGATGATGGAATAAAAAAAATGAAAATGTTGAATATAATTAAATATTCAAAAAACTATTAATTATATGGTATCATAAAAACACAGGAAATGGAAATGTAAATGGATTCAAAAGCTTTAGAACAATGTTATTTTTATAATGGATCAGGAATCACGATATTTATGAATAGATTACAAATACATTAGAAATAACAACATTGAAGTGTACTAGTTTCTTGGATGTTATATTAATGGAGAAAAAGGGAGTATAACCATGGAATATGTTTAGAGGATATTTTATTACACGTCAGACTTTGGAATATTCTTATGAATATATTTGGAGCTATGAATTGAGACAACGTATGATTCTAAGGTTGGTCAGCTTGTAACTAATTATGTAAAAATAATAAATATATTTTTATTTTGTTCCATTAGTTTTCCTGAAAAAGTGGGATAACTCCCGAATAAGGACATAGATGGGAAATCAGAAAGAACCATTTTTTCAGATTGTGTCTTTTACCCTAAGGGCGACATAGCCATGGTTTATGATAGGTAAATGGATTGAGCACTCTCATTAGTGAAATATTGAAATAAAAAATTAATTTACTATTTATTTGTTTCATTTCATTCCAAAAAGTATTTTTCATCTTTAAATATACCATTATCCAAAATATCTATGGTCATATGTATAACCCTAAGACCGTTGAGATGAGATTTAATCATCATTTATTGGCTGGATGAGATAGGATGACAATCAGTGAATGTATCGAGGTGGATCAACAAAAAATGGACGAAATAGATCATATTTATCACAAGTGGATGCATCATTCATTAACTATTGAAACATAATTTAAGTATGACTCATCATTTTTTGTTTTCAACCATAATATTAAAATATTTAGTGTGATCAAATCTGTTTTCATCGAACTATTTTTTAATTTAACTTTGCATCAGCCAGTGAACTGAAATTAACGATTAGTTCAATTTATTTCATATATATGTTTGGTTTCTCACCCCAGTTTCCCCAAGATGAAATGAATGGTCAATAATGCTCTTCTAAAGATGATTATCACGTTTTTTAGTTTTATTTTTACCTCAAAATTTGTTCGTTATTTATCATTAGATCATGAGTTCTTGATTCAACATTTCTCGGGCATGTTCGAGTTGATCAAACTCCATAATTCAATGGAGTATAATTAACTACAAGAAGATTGACTATTTTTGGATATATTGATAAACAAGTGCGATGAGGATTTTTAATGGATTGGATTGGTACTGTGTGTGAGGGTTCATAATAAAAGGTGATTCAAGATCAAATTTTGTGATCCCTATTTTCCATTATGGCATATGGTGATGATGTGTGGTGTAACAGAATCAATTCTAAGCGGAGGCTATGAAGAAAGTCTCAATGGCAGAGACTAATCATTTTTTATGTGATTGGTGCAAAACATGGGTCTCCAAAAAGGTGGTCCAATGTGGTCAATGTAGCAGTTGTTATTATGATTTGTAATATTAATAATAACCTTTTAAATGTTTTTCTTATTGGTGAATATTCTTATAATCATTAATAATATCGTGTAATTGTGTTTTTAAATATTCAGTAAATGATCAAATGTAGTGGTTGTGATTTCGATGTGATGAGATGAATTTATAAATTGAATTAATTGAATTATGTTAATTAAATAAATAAAATATGTAGGTCCAAATATCGGTAGGTTTCAGAACTACATTATTGGGAAGAGGGGGATCCCCATGGTTGTGGCATAAGAGGAAGTCACATTCTATTTTATCTTTATAATAATAATAACATATTAATAATGATATAAGGAAATAAATAAGTTTATTAAGAAAATGAAAATAAGGGTTGGGGTTTCCCTTGTGAATTGGGTGAAATATGGGGGAGGGTGTTGGATGCGTAACTCTTCATTGGATGTAATGTCTCAACAAAAAATTATAATATAAAATATTTTTATTTTTTTTTCACTCATAGAATCATGATCAATCATCTGTTTTGTGTTTGACATTAGATTGATGTACTATTTATAGAATCATGACTGTGGTATTGACGTTGACTATTTAAGACCAATTTTGGATTCCATTTTTGAGTTCATGGCCTAGGTCTATGAAACACCAATTATTATTTTAATAATTATTATTATTGTGAAATAATGTATCTGAGGTATCTTTTTTATATGATGAATGAATCATAAACCATCTTCAAAATTGGGACCATTATATTTAGGTGGATGTTTCATGAACACTATGGGTTTTTAGTTCATAATTGTGTATTATGAACACAACACACTATTTATGAGTTAAATGGAGGAATGCGAATTTCTCATAGGCTATTTGATTTGTGAAATTAAATAGCTTATCCTGAGCATTTTTTCTTGAGGAGAAAAACTATGTGATATGTTTTGTTATATGAGGCTATATTCATAGTCATATTAGTGAACTTATGTTTTTTCCATTAGGACCGATGGTGAGACTCATTTATTTATCAGGATTTTGGTCAGGACGTATCATGTAGTACTAAATCACCAAAAATCTATGTTCTATGAAGGACATGTCCATGTAGAAGATCAGGTCCACACATCCGATGGGTACCTAAATTGTAATGTACTTAATTATGAATCATTTTCCTCTCATATCTCCTTATTTTTTACTTTTATTTTGGTTTTGAGTGACATATGCTATGTTTGTTCCCTATAGGATGTGATGGTTTCCTTCATAGTAGATTTTGGTATTCGATATAAGATTTTATGAGCAGAACTCTTCTTTAGGTTGTAATCGATGATGAAAGTGACCAGAAATGACCATTAAATACTAAAGATAGGGATGATACCCCATGAAGGACCTATAGGAAGGTCCTATTGCCATGAAGATAATTCCCCTATCATATTGGGGCATATGACCTCTATGTTTCTTGTAATGATAAAGATAGTACACCAATTATGGATTATGGTGCATACCCTATATACATGGATACGGTACCCCCATCCATAGCATAGAAAAGGTCCTCCCTAGTTCTTATACTGATAGAGATGGTACCCCTGTATAACTATGTCATGGGTCCTCTATCAATGGAGACAGTAAAACCCTATTATAAAAGGGAATGTGGAATCTTTATATCTTATACAAATAAATATGGTACCTCGTGAAGGAACAAAGTGTCGGTCTATTATCCAGGTAGAAGATACCCCTGTCATACCATGGTTTGGGTCCTTTATACTACTTATACATAAAAAACTCACCCCCATCGCACTAGGGCACTGGTCCTCTATATCCAGATAATGTTCCCTCTATTTTTCATGGTTACATACATACATAATTATTATACAAATAGGGACGATATCCCTATCACACCAGGTCATGAGCCCCCAATCCACGGAGAAGGTACCCATATCATATCAAGTGGTGGGTCCTCCATCTAGTGAGTGGTACCCCCTAACAGACAGGGATATTGGTCCTCTATATGTAAACTAAGTTTCATCTTAAAATCATGATCATGTTTTGGTACTATAATTGTTGATTTTTCCACCTCTATTGTGTGGTATTGTGGATATCTGTTGGTCCTCTACATGGTTACTTATTCAGATTGAAATGCTAGATGATGGTCATCAGAGATGGTCTCTTTCTATTTTTACCATAGATTAATTACTATTATCCAGGTCATGGAGATAACGATACTGATTCTATATTTTTTGGGATTTATGTTGTGAATATCTTAGTTTTATTTTTTTTATGGTAGTTATCAAAAAATGATAGGAATACCTTCATTGTGATGGTCCTTAGTACTTTAATTGGGTCATCTATCACTCCCTCTTTAGTTTTTGAGAAATACTATTGGAAATGAATATACCCACCTATATATGATATTTTATTGCATATATCATTTCTTATTCAATCAATGAGTAGGTTAGGGGTGGTTTCACTGTAGAATATGGATATTCAATCGATTTGGAAGGTGTATCATCATAAGTCTTAGAGATCTATAGTAGGGATCTATAAACCTTTTCGTGTGTATTTATTTATTCATTGGGATATATTTTATGTTTGGGTGTGAATTTCCCCCTTAAATTTTCAAATTACAATTTCATACTCATTTGTATTCCCAAGATGTTATTACATGCATGTATTTTACTCTAGATATTGTTGTCTTCTATTTATTATCCCCTGATCTTCCACAGGGAGATGATCGAGTGTGCGTGTAAATTTACTCATGGAAAATGACTCCCATTTTGGTTATTCCATTCAAAACATATCACCAACCCTTGTCTTATGGTGGATGGTGTGGGGTTATTTCGATGTAGACATCCACCAGCTACGTGGGTTAGTTCCTGACAAATTGCTATCATAGTGATTATCTAGTATTATGTGTTATAATAATGCATGGGTTTGATGTTTAGGATTCTCCTTAGGTTAGTGTTTTAGTCATATCTATGAAGTGGATTTTGTTGGGACATATTTTCTTGTTAGCCATGTTTTTTTTCCCTTTACTTTTTAGTTTACACTATCATATACTTTTGTATTATATATATTTTATTACATGAATTGAGTTTACACTAGATGTATTTTTCTTTTTTTAATTATTTGAGCTTATGCATGGATATTACTAGTTGCGTGTGTGTAGGTACTCCATGGAATAATATCCCATTTTATTTATGACATTTAGCACCTATCTCTAGCCCCTGGCCTAGGGAGGAAGGCTTGGGGTAGGTGCAGCTCAGTCCTCCACTAGCTAGATGGCCCCTAGAGGGTCAGTTCCTGATATACTTGTTTTTGAATAAAGAGGAATTATATTACAGAAGTGTATTAACAAATTATAATGGAATATTTAATAATTTTGTCTCTTAGTCCATGGAAATAATTAGTGTGTAAAATTTACAACAATTATCTTACCCACTTTTTTAGATCATGTTAGTTTATATTTAAATCTTCTCTTTTATATTTAATATAAAACTTATTGAAATAATATTTATCATTTCATTTTACCATAAAAAGTAAAACCTTTTATGAATATGTTTCTCAATGAATTCACATATACATTTTCTAGTGGATAAATTTTTATATGTTATTTAAACTTATTTTAATGTTTTTGAAAAAAATTGATTTTAATAATTAAATAAACTTCATTATTTTCATTATTTTAAATTATTTATAATATTTTTTATATCATTGTGATGTATTTTTACATTCTATATACTCATATAATATTTTATAATTTACCCATTAACTGAACTGTGTCTAAGAATTATAAAAAAAACCACATTTGATAATATACATTTCTAGATTATAATTTTGAATAGAATTTTTTAAATAATTTTATTAAAATAAAAAAATTAATAATAAAGATATATTTAATATTTTATGGATCATATAATTATTTATGTTATCATTTACTGAATAAAATTATGTATATTTTTCCATTTTTTAGGACAACATGATACTACATATTTAATTGCCACATTGATGTTAAATATAATGTTCATATTACTATCCTTATGATGTAGTTACTATTTTCACTATCACCATTCAATTACAATGGTTATTTTACCAATTATAAATAAACTTAATGATAACTTTTAAAGGAATTCATATCATTCACATTATTAATTTTAAATACGACATGGTTTATTATTTTCTTTATAACAACAATATATCATTTATTTATGTTTTTGTTTATCTAATACATTCCCCTATTTTTTAATATTATATTGTTTCAATATATTAATATATGTCTTATAGTTCATGTATCAATTATATTAACTATAAGTCATTATTTTTGTTATATTACTATTTTGAAATAATGTAAATTATATTATTTGATGGATACTATAAAAAATATTTATTTATTTATTTGAAATTTTGGGAAATATATATGAGGTGAAGTGAATTACACTAATATGAAAATGATTTTCTTAATATGTTATTTTATTTTGATACATTTATACCATACCTTATACCTTCTATGTTTGTATTCTACATATATCACATTACATTGAAATTCCTTCTTCACAAGTATTTTTTCAAAATATTATTGATGTGATGTATGTTGATACTATAGGTGATTGAAGAAGATATCAATGGTTAAAATGGATATAAAAACAATGATCTTGACTAAGTTATAAAAAAGGATTACATATTTTTAGTGCTTAAGATGTGATTGAATGAAATAGGTAATGTAAAAAATTTCTATGTTTGAGTTATAATCACAATTAAGATTAACAAATCTCCTTGATTTTTTAGAGAAATAAAAAATACCTATAAGTAACATATTATAGGTTGAATAATATCCTAGTGGAATTAATGTTTAATTTTTTGATAAACATTTCATTTAAAAAAATTATGTATGGTATAATTAATCATTTTGTTCAAGAGGTACATATTAATTGAATTATGTAATTTTATCATTCCATGCCACCTAGTAGATGTCTGTGCCTGAATTAAAATATATAGTAGATATATTAAAATGGAATATTTTACACACAATTCACTATGATATAAAATATTTTATCTATAAATACGATCACTTCCAAAGAAACAATGAATATATTAAATAAATATGAAATTATAGAATGACCCATCAAATAAATTATCGATTGAATATGAGGTGTATTGTGTTCATATTTTTTTCCCTTAGTTTCATTATTTTATAATATCATTTTATTTTTTGTTGATTTCAATTAAAAAATGTTTTATATAAAAACCAATTATACCAATATGGTTCAGGGGATAAATAATTTTCAATATAATTTTTTTTATTAATTTAGGTTTTTAGAATCTATTAAATAGTTCCCATGAAACTTGTTTCAAAACCCACAAATTCATATGTGTGTATTAAAAATTTGAAATATAGAATAACTTTAACACTCCACACCACCCCAAAAAAAGAAGGAAGGTGAAACTCTCAAATTGAGATATTATAAAAATCATAAAAATATAATTAGTTGATGAACAATATATTTATAGAAAAATCATATTTAATCATTGTAAGGATTATATGAATCCTAATTGACAATGTATGGGATTGAGAAATTTTATTTGGGGTTTTTATACTTTATTCCTTTGGATAGAGATATCCCAAACTTTATATTGTGTCATGTGATTAATCCAATTTGAAATTATAAAAAACTATATATATGAAAATCTTGTATTTTGGTGAGGTATAAGTGATATAATGTGTTTTATATTTCAACCTGATCTTGATTAAAACAAATAACATAAGGTTATAGGTTATATAGATAACAATTTTAAATCATATTTTTATTTATTTATAGTAATTCTCAGGTTTCAATAGAAGAAACAATTTTTAGTGTATTGATTCTACATGAAAGGGGTAATGGATATTAAGAGGAACAATGGAGCAGTTTTAAGGTTAATAAATGATTCTTAAGGCACTAAAATGATTTCTCGAACATTTATTGTAATCCTTCATCATTAAATAATTTTTTAAATGTTATTAAATGATATAATGTCTCAATGAAATCCCATTTTTCATTTTTTCACTAATGAAACCCATTATAAATAAATTTTTATGGTAATAAAGAATTTTTTTAACTATTTAATTACTCGACATATAAGGAATCAATTTCCCTTTCATATATATCTAAAATGTCATAAATTTAGGGGAAAATAAAATTTAATAGATTATATAAGTTAAGAACCATATGATATGATAAAAAAATTGATTTTGAGTATTAAAAAACAATCAAATATTTATATAGAAATTCACAATGGTTATTTTAACATAATGGATTCCCAAAAACAAATCATTAAATTTTATTAATATAAATTTCATAATTAAATTATATGGTAGGACAGTAGTGAAAAATGGATCAAACCAAAACCAATCACATTAACTATAGAATATTAGTTTAAAATTGATCAGTTAGGGTATTTCAATTGGAAAATGTTTCCTCAAACAATTTCATAAATACATCAATGACAACGATTAAAAAGAATTCCAAATATCATAAGAAAATTAAACTCAAAATCACAATTATAATTTCAGTAGATTATTTAATAGTCATTAATATCTCTTTTACCAAACATTATCATAGTTAAAAAAATATTACATAAACCAAATTGCATTATTTATCCAATTAACAAATATTATTTAAGAATGAAAGATTTGAAAACACTAATAAGTGTAATAAAATACACTCTAAGTGAATTTAAATTTTTGATATACAAAATACCATGTCTCATCTATATAAATTTATTTCAATTTTTGAAAAATAAATTATTCTAACCAAATCCAATTAAATACTTGAGTGAAAACCCAAATATTCTTTGTGTTCACAACCATAAACAAGAAATTATAGTTCTCTATTATTTCAAAGAAATTTTATTCTATTGTAGTATTTATAATCACATTATTATTGATTCTCTACCAACCATATTGCAATAACCCACCTCCAAAACCCATTCAGAACCCATGTAATCGATAATTTTCATTCAATAGTTACATAGTTCTGTAGACCCCATTAATCATTTATTAATTTATAGAAACAATCTAGCCCATTACAATTACACATTCAATCTACAAATTCATATAAATATCCTAAAAAATCCAATGGAATCATATAATATTATTTTTTCCTCCGTTAGAATGAGGAATCAAATTGAATGATCATCCTAATTAAATATTGTTATTTTTTAAAAAGAAAAACCAATGTTATATAACTACATCTAATAATTTTCACAAAATAATAAAACTATACCATCTCCCATATATCTCCCTAAACACTCAAGATGAGGCCAGAGAAAATTTTCATATCTTATTGATATTCCAAACCTATGAAAATATTATTGTTCATGAAAATGATATTATAGAAATTAATTCCGAACGAATTTTTTAAAATATATATCACTAAAAAATCAATATAAATAAAAAAAATTTAAAATCAATTAAAAAATAATTGTTGAGTTGAATGTTATACATTATAATATTCTTTTACATAGTTTTATAAATAACAACCATTTTCTTAAATAGTATTTTAGAAGATATATATATGGTACATGTTTAATTATCATTTTTATATAAAAAGTATTTTTATGCTGATAAAATTGTTAAAATTTAAAAATAATGATATTTTATTATTCGATCTGATTAATCACACTGATGGTTAGTCTGATAAATCAGAATATCAATTGTATCGACCAGTGTTTAGAGTAATATACTATTTATCAGATAAAAAAAGTCAAAAACATCGGACATAAATTGGTATCGATACTTCATATTTAACTTTGTTCATCTTATGAGTTTAACAAAAAATATTTACATCCATCATAGTATCCAAGGATTATAATCAGAGTGATTAGAATTATATTTATTGAATGGGATTAATAATAGAAATGTAATGGAGCTGAAAATGGTTTCAGAATAATTAAATACCATTCATTATTAACTATCATGATCAAGATACATATCATTATGAATAGTCAATGTCAATGATATCGAATGTTGTTATAGACAATATTGAAATTTGACCATTAGAGGAATTTATATAAATATTATATCATTTTGAGATCTGTGTGCTGATGAATTTTATAACTCAAAGCATCTAAAGGTCACGCTTTGTGAACACATCATTTCTGATATTTGAAAACATTAGAGAGTTGTGTTCTATGGAATCCATATAAAAATATTAAATTTATTAGAATACATTTCTATATTATTCACTATGTAAAATCATGGTATTGATCATGATATTACATGGATTGGATTTTAGAATAATTATATCCTTCAGATTTAGGGATTTTTGGGCCAGGAAGAAAGACCTAACACCAATTATCATATCAAGTGTTTTTATTTTTATGAAGTAAATATTTTATTATAATTATTGTATTAAGGGTTCCATACAATTTCAATATATATCCTTTTTGATTATCTTACTAATGGATTTCATGGTAGGAAATGATTGACCATTACATTAGGTATTAAAAATGTTTATATCATAATTTAATATTTATGAACACTCTAACTATTATGTATAAAAGGAAAATTATTATAAAGGTATTTTAACTCATTAATAATATAATAATTTTATTTATTATTATTAATAGTTAATATTTACAATGTTCTTTAATATTTAAAGTTTATTTTCACTCAACTTTGAAAAAAAAAAATTATCGATGTTTATTTTACCCTGATAAGAACTATGATATATCAGATACTTATGAGATCCATCTTATATAATCGAATAACCATATGATCATTGTATAAGTTATGGTATACTTAATTGGTTTTTTTATTTGTATTAGTATGTGTTTTTAAACTACAATCATCACACATTTTGTAGCCATCATATATATTTACAAAACCAAAATTATTATCCGATATGTTTATTATTCTATACATATAGTTTTCTTAATTTTGATACATATTTCATGTAGTTATGTATGTGTATAAAAATATTTCTTTATAAACTTTTTTTATAGTAATAAGTTTTTGTATAAAATATTTTCAAATTTTTTGAGGACATGGCATGGTTAAATGTTGGAAGACTAGAAAATATGAGTATGAGTAGACCACGTACATTTGTCATGTTACATTTAAATTATTAAGAAAATGTATGAATAGTTTTTTTATTAATATTGGTGTTGATAATTTTATGATTATCACAATTAATTATAATATTATAGATAAAGATGTTACTACAATTACAAATCATGAAAAATTGGATTATCTATTAAATAATAGAGTAAGGAACACTCTTTATTTATTTATAACTAGAAATATATGTAGTCATATTATTTCATGTGAAGCTACAAGTGGTATTTGGATAATTTTATTTGTAACATATTTTGTAACATATAAATTTATTGAAGTAGAAGTGCTATGAATATTTTTGATAATCAGGTCATTTATTTATACCTAGAGAGTTAGTTGATAAGATACACAAATGGTTTATGACTATAATAAATAGCTTACAATATATTGGATATAAATTTCGTGACTATTGTATTTTAGTTAAAAATATTATCTAGATCATGTGTAATGAGTGGGAATCCAAAATATGATATTCGGATAAAAAAGATGGATTACATATTATACCCTTGATGATCTTATTATAACCCATTAGTTGTATGATATAAGAATGAAATGGGATGAAGAAATGTTGAAAAATAAAAATAGAGATATATATTTTTCAATGATATTAAATGATACTGTTAAATATAAATTAATTAATAATGTTATGAATAATTCTAGGAAGAAGAATGTTTTTATTGATTCAGAACTAGTTCCATTGGAATGTGTGAGAATTAATTTTAGATTTAATGAAGGATGTATTAGATTATTGGTAAGAAATGTTTTCAACACAGATATAAGAAAATTTATTATGATAAGAGTTTTAATAAAGACTCCATTTAGGTGATATGTTATGAGTGGAAATGGTAGGAATCATTTGACCTAGTTTACCTAAGCTTTAAAGAAAGGATAATGATGAACGAAATTTTGAAAGGAATTATAAGAAGTAGTACAAGAACAAGGGGAGGAAATTTTTGAAATAATCTATCACATTGACTCTAACTAGAGGAGATATTTCTTCATAAAATTATTCAAAAAATGGGTTTTCAATATAAAAAAATATTAATTTTTTATATAAATACTAAAATTGATTAATTTATTCTTGGTTAAGATAGATAATACTATATCTCATACAAATTATACTTTAAATGAAAAATATCCTAATTTTAATATGGAAAATAATTTTGCATATTTCCATGAAAAATATAACTTATCCTAAGATGATAATACTTTTAGAGTTTTTAATAATTAACTATGTTTTCTAAACATCTTCAAAATGAATGTTTTAAAGATTATAGAAATCATGATGCTTATTAATGTAAACATGTGATGGAATATTCATGAATTAATAATCTATCAATTTAAATATCAGATCATTATAACGATCATAATAAAACATATTTGTAATAATATAGTATTTATAGATATCAGGAGATATCTATTTCTAATAAAAAAATAATTTAAACATATTTTTTTAAACAAATTTCAAGTATGTCTACCGATGAAGAAAAAATATAGTTATAAAACTAAAATATGTTTTTTCTAGTTTGAAGGATCATTTATCTATTTTATCATCTGATGTTTAAAATTTTGATAAACATAAAGTAATATTGTACATTATAAATTTATTTCTAGAATGAGGTTTGCTTACAAAAATTTTTTTTTTAGTTAACACCACTTTGTTCAAAATAGTACATTAATTTTCACAATTTTTCTATGTGGTGGAATCAAGAAGATATAATGTTATATAATTAAATTTATATATTTTGGATTTTAGATATAATATTTTTAAAAAGAAGAGATATTTTTTAAAAATAAAATAATTTGTAGAAATTTCATCAACTAAAGTTTACTTTTAGATAATATTCGAACAACTATGTTCGGGGTTTCAAAAAAATAATATTTTTTTTCAAGAAAACATTGAAGGTTAAAAATATTTGTATATGCATAGTGTTTTCTAAAGATATATAATAGGAAAATTATAGAAATTTTGAAAGTTATAAACATAAATTTTATATATAATGCTTAGGGAGAAATTATTGGTATAGGTAATATTATTCGTCATCGAAAAGACTTAATTTTAAATGTGTAAATTTTTATTGGAAATAAGAAAATACTTATTAGTATAATCCAATTATTTGATGAGGGTTATCTTTTGAACATATATATTAAAAAATTCAGACATTCATTGTTTGAAATATAATAATATTCTTTATGAAAATTATAATGTGAGTGTTTAAAATATAAATGTAGAATACCACAAGATACATGATATCCATTTCCATAGTATAATTTAATATTAATCATGGTTATTTCATATAATATAAGGACATTGTAATCTTATAACAGTAGATATATTTTATATTAATGTTATAATGAAGTACATAACATAACATGGGTTTGAATCCACTAGATTCATTGATTCATCTCAATATAGTATGAAAAAAGAATGATGTTTTATCAGTATTTCTGATGAATCAACATACAATGATTTATATTTATTACACATTGACATTTTTTTCCTACGGAAACAACAAGTATGTTTGTAAAATAAAATATATATTTTATGTAATTACTACACTATATATATTTTCGTTTTATTT
The DNA here is from genome assembly GCA_963277665.1 of Viscum album. Lineage (NCBI taxonomy): Eukaryota > Viridiplantae > Streptophyta > Magnoliopsida > Santalales > Viscaceae > Viscum > Viscum album. Next base: position 833,971,570 of record OY728140.1, read on the forward strand.
TCTAGAATAAAAATATGAATCCTTTAGCTATCTTACCAATTTTGATACCATAATTAAAATATTATAAAAACCTCTAATTAATATCTATTCATAGTGACCATGGTGGAGAATATTAATATTCTAATATGGATATGTTTTGTACTAAAAAACGTATCATACTTAACATTTTTGAACATAGTACAACAAATAAAATGGTGTAATCTAAAAAAGAAAAAGTATTCTTCAAGAGATTACAAGAACCCTGATGAGCGAATACTCAGTTTCTATTTTTTATGGGATTAAGAAGTTAGTGAAAATTTCTATACTGAAAATTGTGTTTTTGATTATACATTTTATTAATTAAAAATATAATTGGTTGTGGACTGGATAAAGACTAGAAGATCTATAATATAATTTTTTGAATGGAAATTAATCATTATTAATACTAAATTTAATTTCTATAAATTTACACCATAAATTTATAAAGGAATATTTTTAGGTTATTTGAAAACATTTTGGGAAAATACATTTTTAATAAAAATACATATACTATTAAGGAAACAATATATGTTATGTCCGATGAAAACAATGAATTTGTTTTTAATCAACCTAAACCAAGATCTTCAGAAGTTATTTCTAAATAATTTTTCAACCTATTTTGTAATTATTTAATGCTTGAAATTATCAATAATATTTTTTTGATGTTATTCCTAAAAAATAATTTCATCCAATTATTGATGAACAACATTTTTAAAAGCTAAAAAGTCGGCTTTTAAAGAATCTTTCAAGTGGGATTATCATTCATGATTTAGATAAACCGGTTAGGACTAGAAGTTATTTTAGGACTGAAATTTAACAACTATAGTATTTAAAACAATTATAACATATTATTCCTGGTTAGGCATTAAGTGATGAGGATTAGGTAAAGGAAATACAATATGAACTCAATGCATTTGAAAGGAACAATGTCTAGACTTCACTTTAGTTACCTAATGATACATCGATAATTAGAGTAAAATAGGGTTTTTAAAATAAGTTTGTTGAAAAAGAAATTATATATATAAATAGATATAAATATTATTAAAGGTTATAAGAAAAAAGAGGATATATAATTTGAAGAAACATATGTTCTGATAGCTATAATTGAAAATATTGGCATACATCTAGATTATGGAGCATTCATAAAATTCAAACTATTTCAAAGGGATATGTTATGTTCTTTTCTTAATATATTTTCATTGGAAGATTTTTATATAGAAACTCCATATATTTTTTAATGAAAAACATCAATAACATTTTTTTAACATAACAACTCATATTATGATCGTAAACAAGACCCCATAGCATAGAATTATATTTTAACAAGTTTTTTTGTTCAAAATCAAATAAGTGAATGGAGATGCAGATCCAATAGTTTTCATAAAAGAATTTAATAAAAATATTTTTTTTATAATTATATATTGATTACATTTTATTTAGATCAACCCAAAATTAAAAAACATATTCCTATGAGAATCTTGTGAAATATGATTTTCAAATGAGTAGTATTGGTGAGTTAACATAATTTTTATTTTTATAAATTTCACAAAAAATAGAAGGAAATTATATAAATCAATATAAGTATATGAATAAATTCTTAATAAATTTATGTTTGATAAAAATATATTATTACTATTTTAATTAGAATCTCAACTAAATTAGACACTAATGAAGCATGGAAAGTTGTTGATCAAAATATATTTAGAGGTATGATTGGATTTTTACATTAAAAAACAGGTTTTTATTTAGAATTAATGTTTTTGCTATGATTTTGTGCTAGATATCAAGACATTCCAATAAAAGCCCATATTAATGTAACTAAATTAATTTATCATTATTTTAAGTGAAATATTGATTTCTGTATATTTTATTCTTCTATAAATCACTATTTTATAAATTTTTTTGAGATACAGACTTTGGTGGATATATAATTGATAGGAAAATTAAATCTATAATATTTCATTAAATAGGGAAATATATAATTTTTTTGGTATTATTAGAAACAATACTGACTATCAATTTTAACTATTGATGTTGAATATGTTTGAGATGGATGTTTTTATACTCAAGTGTCGCAGATTCAACACACACTCATAGAATATGGCATGAGTTTTACTAAAACTAAAATATTGTGTGACAGCACAAGTTATATTGCATTATGTAAAAACCAAAGCATTAATCACGAGCTAAGAACTGGGATATCAGTCAAAATTTTATTATAGATCACACCTATAAAGGCGATATCATGTTATAATTAGTCGAAATTTAAAGAAAACTTTCTATCATTTTTACTAAACACCTTAGTTTGGATAAATTTGAATATATTATTTATATACTTGGAATTATCAATATCTGGTGATAATTAATATCTATTTTATGTGTAAAAATATCAATATTTTAACAAAATTAACCTCAATGGTTGATTATATATTTTTTTTGTTTTCTAAAAAATGTGTTTTCATAAAATATTAATTTTATAATATTTTTTTGATAATGTATTTTTTCAATAACATTCTATTTTCTGTATCTAATATCATAATAAAATATTTTAAAAATCCAAAAATTGATATATTGTTTTTGATGTGAAAATTTTTATTAATGGTTTTTTCAATCAAGATTCTATTTAATATTTTATAGAAATAAAATTTTTATAAAAATTTAGCAGTCAATTTTTATAAAAAAACTTGATAAGAATGGGTTATAGATATTTTGAAAAAATTGATAATCGGAATGGTATTCTTATTTTTTTCTGCACTTATTCATTGAAATAGTTTATAAATGTTTTCTATAATATTTATATATTTTTTAAAAACATTATTTTGTTTAAAAATCAAAAACATTCTAATCAAATTAATATATTCTCTAAAAAGATGTTTAAAAAACATTAGAATTTCATAATTATCATTAAAAACATTCATCTAATAAATCTCAATTGTCATATTATAAATTTATATCAATCAGAACTGTTGAAATTTTATAGGATCGAAATGTTACCTCTCATTCCTATATAAGGGTGGGTCACACTGTCTCCCACATCAAATTTTAGATAATTATCTCCAAACTCAATCCACCTATTTATGTTCTTAGTTAGATCCTGTAGAATTATTCCATTAAATGGAACTACATTAATTAAGATATAAACTACTGATGTTTTCTAAAATATTAGTCTTCAGTGAAAGGTTGATTCCAAGAGGTTAGTATAAAAATCATGATTCACTACATTGAATGATTATTTATATTTAGTGATGGGAAATTATTTTTTTCAAAAATTTGTAAAGAATTTTGATAAGAAATATCCAAAGAAAGATATAAACTTTTATACTTCAGTAATGTTTCTCATAAATTTTGATAATAAATAAATTGATTTTAAACTATTTGTTCATGAAGGTAAACTTTCATATCTAGAAATAGCTGAAATATTTAAATTAACATTTTAATAGGAAGGTTATCCCTTGTGTCACATTCATTTGAATAAAATTACGATCATTTTTATGTTGAAGGAGAGGGAATAATTTTTTTATTATTTTGTAAAATAATATTTAACACCATACACATGATACATTTGTGGTTATCCTTTATATGATGGTTTATTTGATTATGAGGGTGGGTGATATGGATGCCCTCAATGGTCGTAAAATATTTTTCTGATTTTCCCTAAAGAAAATGATTCCAATGAATCTATTCATAGTTGTATTTCTATATGTGGAATTCATTAATAATGATACAATGAACTTGACTAAATTGATGTTCCCCTTCTTTATAAATAAAATTATAATTAATTACATGGGTGTATTAAAGAGAAATAATAAAACAAGAACATTTAGGGAAAATATTAATCAAATTTCTGAAGTAACTATCAAGATATTAATGTATGTATTTGATTCAATGTTAAGTAAATATTTGTATAAATTGGATAGAGTTATGCATGTTTCAAAACTGGTGAAAGATAAAGAAGTTCTTAATGAAAAACACGTGGAGTCATAAACCATGATTGTTCATGAAAAAGAAAAAATATACGATTGATGGAGAATATAAAATTTTGATGGAACATAATAAAATGAAGATGCCTGGTGATCCTTATTTTTTCCGTGATAAGGCTGATGATTTGTAACATAATATTTTTAAGGATGATAAAATAATGAAGGATGAGATATGAAAGAAACTGAATAAAAGGATAACATATGCAATAAAGGTTAAAAAATAATGAAGGTAGTTGAATGAGAATTATATGTTACATAGTTATCTAATTCACAATAATAAATTTTACCAAAACCTCAAGAATATATAATAATTAATCATGTATATTAAAATAATCTAGATATCAGAAAAATGTTTTTAGAAAATTTTGGTATCCCTATATCAATTTTTTAAGTTTTAGACAAGGCTAATGTAAATTATATTAATAGATATTCTCATCTTCAAATTTCATTAACTGAATTAGTACTAGAACATGCCAAGAAGTTGGTTGAAAATAAGAAACAAGAATAAATACATAATGTTGGTAAATGTTTTCATAGAACTTCATCAATGTTGTAAAAGAAATTGATAGAAGAAGAAGAATTGGAATAATTTGGGGAAAAAGATGAAATGTTGAATAAGGATACAGAGAAGTAAGACAAATTTACTTCATAATTCTTTTTGATGTCAATGTATATATTATCTCAATTACATCAGAATATTGAAATAGATGTATTTATGGGAATATAAATCATAATACATAGAGTAAGGTAGATAATCCTCAAAAGGGGAGTAAGATGATCAAAAATATCATAAAAAAATACAAAAAAATAAAAAAAATTCAAAAAGGTAATATTATCCATGTTAAAGAGAAAGTAAAACCTAAATATTTCATGAAGTCAGATATTAGACTATGTCATCTACATATGTACTATGCTTGAGTATAATGATCAAACTATTAATCTATAGTTTTATATAAATGATTCGATTACATTTTAGAGACATTGAAATATTGTAGTTATTTACTATCCTTTCATACAATATAGAAACATGACTCAAACTAATTTAGAATAGCATGAATGAAAAATTACATTTACTAATGTATTGAAGTGATTCATTAGATCAGATTGAGGTAATCTGAAATATATTGAAGGAAAAGACCAAGTAACAAAATATATCTTATAGTAAGAATCTTTAACTGCTTAAACATGTTAATAATGCTCTCAAGAACCAATATTATTAGTTTATATACATGAAAAACCATTCTATAGAAATTTACATATATTTTGAGATGTTATCATCTGATATTCTAAATAGAAAAATGTTTTTTTGAAGAGTTTAGTGACATGACTCGTGGATGGGATGAATAATTTATAGTTTTTAATTAAAATAATCAGATTTGTAATATGAAAATAATATAAATTCATCTTGTAATGTTTATTTCTTAATTGTAATGAACATAAATAAGAATACCAGTGAGTAGGTTGAAATATTATAGGTAGAGTTTTGAAAGAAAATAGTCATAGGGAAAAAAATTATGAAACATGAGTCATAAATTTAAGATTCCAGAAAAGTCCATGAGAATTTCATGAAGATGATGGTGGTCATCAATATATATTGTAAAAAATAAAGTAATTTCTATGTGGAAACTTAATGTAATAATAAATTTTCAATTAAATTATTCAAAATGTGTTATTCTCCATTTAAATCTTGTATGAATATTTTCAAATTACACAGGAATAAATATTATATATATTTTCATGGAAGAATAATTATTTAAAACAATATATTTTTAAAATTTTTACTTTTACAACATTTTATGAGGTTATATAATTTTCCTATTAATTTTTTATATCATAAAGGTTGGATAATTCTTGGGATGATTTTGGGGAGAATGTTTGGAATAATTCTTTATGTGTAGAAAATTTTTCTATGTATAATTTTTTACTAAGCTGTTGAATTTAATGATTTATTTTATATTAGATCATAAAAATTCATACAAATAGTGGGATTTAATTTATAATAAGAGAGTATTTTTTCCTAAAAATATTCTCGTTGAATTTCACCAAAGAACAATGTTTTGTAAATATCTCAATGTTTTAAGTTGTCTTTTTAACTGTTTTGTTTTTTCATTTTTAAAAATCGAGATATTTTTTTAGTCAAAATTTTTAATTTATACTTTTACATTCCATAGCTTCAAAAATCACAACAATTTATTAACCATCAATTTTACTGACTCTATATGTCCCACTTGTTAGTATGTTTTGTATAAAACATCATTTTATAATGATCATAGAAATAGTTCTATGGAAAAATTAATATAAAAATACATTATTAAAAATGATCCATAAAAATAAAGGTGATTACAATTCATTAGAACATCTATTATAATGAACATTGGTTAGACTAATCTCATATCTATCTTACTAACACAAGTTTTAACCATCAGCAAAAAATTAGTAACAATACACCAGATAAGCCTTTAGACATCTTATTTGACAGAAAAATAACAGTGAAGTCAATCATAGTATAAATGTTTATAATAATTGATATTGTAATTATATCTCTTCTGTAGAATAAATAATAGAATTATAATGGTTCTAAAAAACGATGTATAAAAAATTAAATCTATTTCATTCTTAGATTTAAAGGTCAAGATACAGATCATTATGAGTTGTGAAAGGTAAATATGTCAATGGAAGTTGAAACTAACTTATAAAACATTCCACTATATGGGGGCTAATAAATGGAATGTAATTATAATAGTTGATTGATGATGTATTTTGAAAATCCACAATTTAAATATCAATATTCACGAAAATCTCATTTTATGTTTTTTATGTTTTTGGGAAATGTAGTTCTACGCAATCCTTTTAAGGATAAAAAATTTCTTATAATTTTTTTATTATCAGTTTGTAGTCATTGTATTGAACAATGGATTTCAATGATAAGAAGTGACAATAATCCAATTCATTAGTTTGAAGGATTTTTTGTTATATGAATATATATCTAACAATGGTCATCATAATTATGATTTCTATTTTTAGAATGTTAGAGATGATACTGATCTTCGTATCTTGGGATTCCAAGGGATTGGAAGATAGATCCATTTAGAAAATCATATCAAAAGATTTCCTGGTATGTAAATAAATAACTTTACAAATGGTATTAAAACTAGTGATATCATAAGTATGTATTTATGACTTCCAGAACCCTTATGGTTAATGAATAAATTTATTTATGAATCTTGTAATCTATTAATACTTTTATAATTTATATTTTCCATTAAATTAAATTTAGTACTTGAAAAATTAATTAATATTAGAAAGTTTAGTTTTTTTAAATGTATTTATAAAAAAATGTTTTATTTTTATTTTTTTGACACCATTAAGAACTCTGATATATTAGACAGTTACTGTGTATGATTTGTATTCTATAATACCTATAAATTTTCTGAGTCCAATCATTTTGACTTAAGAGAATATGTAGTTTGTATATTTTTAAAATAGTAAACACAAATTCAACACCAAATTCCCTCTTTTATCCATCATATAATTTTACGATCCAAAAATAATGCATCCATAACATGTTGATAATTTGGGGATGTTTGGTAGAGAACATATTATTTAATTCTTATTAAATTTTGAATAGTTTCAAAGTGATGTGACAGTCAATTTAAAAAATAAATATTAAATTATCTCCTTTTCTAATTTTTGTGTATGCATCTTACTTTTTTGTATTTTTTAATTATAAATTTTTTGTACTGAATTTTTGTTAATGATCATTAATTATATATTGGTTTTGAAGATTGGGTTAATTGTAAGAAGGACCCAAAAAACCCATGACCTTTAATGGAGTTTGAAAACATAGGTGAAAATTCTCAATTGATGAATCATAAATAGGAAAATTACGCATGTATTACTATACAAGGGTGATATCCATCAAATTTTCATCTTGTTTTCTTATAAAATTTTATAATTATGGTGTAATAAAAAACTCTATATTTTTTATATGGTATTTATTAATTATTTTGGGATTTATAAAAATAGAAAAAATCATAGAGTGATGATAAATAATATTTTTAAAAACCATAGGTAATAATATAAGTATCATTCACTCTTATTTATCACTTAGGTTATCATGAAAATTATAATTCATGGATTGAAAATACTAATAAGAATGATCTTATTAAAAATTATAGAATAATTTATATTATTTGATATGAGTTTGTCATGGATGATGATGAAGATAAGTCTAATGATACCTCCTATCCCCAAAAACACCCTACACTATTAACCAAACTAACCACTACCCCGAGAACCAAAAGAACCCCAAGTAAATCCATATAGATTTAGAATTCATCAAAATAGATTATGTCAGACAATGTTTTCAATTTCACTGGTATCTCCTCAAACAATATTTATTATTTGTATATGACGTCACATTGAGGTTAATTGAGAAAAAAATATCATAACACCAGTATGTCTCCATGACCAATATGCCCAGAACAACAGACTACACACAAAACCACCCACATATAAAATATACTAGGGTAAAAATTTCTTATTAAACCCATCCCATAAATGGGCCCCATAATGTCTAGATGACATAAGCATGTAGATCACACCACCCTCTATCGTTCATCATATCATCACCCAACAATGTTTCCTCCACACCCCTCTCATCACTACTTTGGATTGAACTTCCTATGATTGTATATAATTCCTCACAAAAATCTAGAATATTAGAGTGTTGGAGATGATATTTGAGGAAGAAACACCACGATAGTAGCTGACGAACATGATCTCACCATGTGACGATCAATATAAAACACCACTGTCCACATGAACAAAAAGAACACACCAAGAACACTACCAACAAACCAATGACACACTAGAAGAAACACCAACATGTCATCTGTCTCCCTCAACTAAAATGATGTTCATATCCAGGAAAACAAAAAATGCAACATGGGGAACAAGAGAGGTAAATGAGAATGCTGTAACCGGAACACCCCTCAATCAACCCTGAATGACACTACAAATCCAAAATAGAAATGTGATAGATATACTACCACTGATTCATAAAACATAGTAAAAAATTACATGAAATCCAGCACACCTATCCAAAATGGGTTCACGACTGAATGATCATGAAGAAATGGAATAGGAAACCAAGGATAAGTGGAGACATCCTAGAACCACATTAATCTACAATAAGACTAAAATCAGAAATCGATACTTGTACTGAACCATTTGAGGTGATTGAACAAATGAGACTTCTTCATTAATAGTGGTATAAAATTAAGTACCATATGAAAGAGAATGTGAGTAATCCCCATTCAATATCCACTAGAAAAAAATAAAGACACAATTGGATTCAGACTAAAAGTGAGAAAGTCCATCCCAGGGGAAAGACAAGAGGCACCCAAAACTCGTTTCTTGGGAGGATGTAGAAAGGAAATAGATCATAAAAAGTCCTCTATATGACATTACAATCCATGAAAACATGGAATAGTGTACCAAAATCCCCAACATCACCAAATGATCCAACCCTCGATCACGTAATTCCAAGGAGGGAAGAAGAAAAGGATAGAGGTGAAATGGGAGGGAGGGAGTTTGAAAAGCAATGATAGGGAAACCCTAAACCGTCGAGGAAGCTTATACTCACCTATATCATTATCTACTTATTATCATTTTTATCACAAGTATAATGTTTTATTAAATGGGGATTTCTTTTTTTTATTCCCTTCATACCATCACATGCACCTAAATCTACCCCTCCAACTTCACCTAATCAGAAACCAAAGCCAATGATGATTTAAATTAATTTAATGGCCACTAAATCTCAAGAAGGAACCATAATTAAAAACCTTAAATATTACTACATAATTTAAATTTTATCACGAAAATAAAATAGCAATATCGATTCAATAATTTATTTGTATGCATCCCCTTTAGGGGAATTTGGGTAGAGACAACATGAGTTACAAAAAAACAAAACAAAAAAATATATAAGAGAAATAAATGTGTTACTTTTTTGAACCTTATATATAACAACCCTATATACATTACAATGACAGGTAGTAATATTAATACATCATGATTCTTTTCAGAATAGTTCATTGCAATCCACAATATAAGTTACAAGAGAAGACCCCATAACACCCATTTTGTTGATGCATTCCAAGCTATAGTATATTAAACAATTAAATGGATAATAAAATATGTACAAGAGACTTTAATTCATTAATAAACCTTTTATAGATGATATGTATTTAATGGGTATTAATTTAGATGATGAGTCTGAGTTTTTTTGAGTATTTCCACATTCTTTCAATATTTTACCAAATGTAAAAGTATTTTATATCTATTCATGTTAAATTTTAATTTATAATTACTAATGATAGGATAAAATAAATAGATTAAATTTAACTTCCTAAATAGTTAAATTATCATTATGTTTTTATATGATTATTTTTATTCATATATGCATTAATTTTACATCATATATGAGAAAATTTAGTAAATAATATTCTGTATAATTAATAAATATTTCCATCATACATACCTTGAAAATAATAAATTAACCTCATAATAAATAGTTAATTAAAAAATAGTTGAGTTAAAATAGTGAAAATTTTCTAATTCAATCATTCCATTAAAGCACTTCGATAACTAATTTCAATTACTTTCATTTATAATTTTCATACCACAGATATATATTGGAAATATTGTTTTTTTGATCTCTTGGGTTGATTTGTTTCTCGAATAAATTTATTTAATTATCTTATTAATATGAGAGAATTGGTATTTGAAAATAATATTTATATCATTTTAGAATATATAATGTTAATGATGGTAAATAAAGGATTATATAGTCTAAAATGTATTCAACACCATGAACATGGTTCATAAATTAATAAAAGTATAAGTACGTGGGTTGATTAATAAATGAAACACATATATTGCATCTTTAAACATAAAACATGATAAAAAATACATGTAATGGGTAATTTATGAATGGATTAAAAAACTACATTTAAGTTTACGATATTGAATTTAGTTGAAAATTCAACAGGATTTAAAGGAAAAATAACATGAAAAAAATGTTATGATTTATAATCTTACAACTATGTTTGTAAAAATCATATTTACAAAAAACTACCCCTTCATCATATAAAAATTACACATAGGTTTAGATGGAGAATAATGATGATGATAAAGGATCCAAAATAGATATTTCGAACATGTTTTATTTGGTGGTTTTTTTTATTTTGAACGGGCCTAAGATCATATAGTAAATATAAATATTAGTGTCAATAGTTCTTTGAATAATTGAATATTATTGTATGTTAGAATTATTAATTGAATATATTAAATTATAAATGACGAATGAAAAATTAAAATAAAAATCCAATTGTTTTGGTATACCTATAGTATGAATAGAAATAGAAATAAAAAAATAGTTATAACTAAATGTGGAATAACATATTTTCAATATTTTAAATTTTAATGATATTAAATAACATTATAATTCCCAAAATATAAATTTAGTTATTTGAAAATTTTGCAGTTGTGAGGTATGATTTTTCTAATTTGGAACGTTTGATTCACAAAAATTCAGTCGTTCAAATAATTTATAATTTCATTTCTTTATTCGTTAATAATTTTTCTTTAATGAATATTGATATTTATCATATAGTGATAATTGTTATAATATGGGGTATTATGAAAACAATATTATATTATATTTTTCATTATATATTTAGTAACTAATTGAGATTGTAAATACTTCATTCTTGGAGTTATTAATTGATAAGAGTAGAATAATGTTAGTAGAATAGTCAATTTATATAAATATTATAATGATTACATAGGGAATCAAGGAATATATGAAATAAATTTCACAATGGTTCATTATACATAATTGATCTATCAATTTGATTAATCATAAAATAATATATTAGATAATGAAATATTCATTGATTTTTAATGTGCTTTAATTAATGATTCATAGTGTATGTTGGGAATACGATGGTATGTTTTGTGATTATAAATGATTTTTTTGACAATGAGGTCCATAAAGGCAAGGATATAAGACCCTATCCCACTGGAGATCGTATTAATCGATTGTAGGGATTTACTGTTACTATAAATTTTTGTTTCAAATCTTAACATTGTGACGATGAGATATCTTGTTTTAAAATAGATATATATTTAGATCAGGGTGGATAAATAGAAGGAATGGTATTTTAATTTTTATAATTTAGTAAAAAAGTTTTATTATTAATCAATACATAAATATTTTCTGTGTAATATTTAAATTTATTAATTCATGTCTCTCAAGGGAATCATTCAAATTTTTTCCTTTTTGTGAGCGAAATTATATATCAAATTTCGTTATTGAATTTTTTTAATAATGTATTCCAAATATAAATTTCCATTGAATTACCTTATCATTGGTTTAAATTAATTCCCACAACCATAGAATTTTATATCAATTAATAGAATATATTCCTTGATTATTGATTTTATTTTACAAAAAAAGATTAGTAACATAAATAGATAATGGATTAATTATAAAATAATGCGTATGCAGTTCATAAAATTAGTACACTTTTGAAGGACATATTTCTGTATATTTCTTATTCATCATAAATTTACATACATCATTATCTATAGATTCATCATGAATATTTTTAATAAAGGATAAAAACCAATATGGTAAATATTGAAAAAATAATAGAATAGTCTTGTAATATGATTCATATTAAATATTTAATATTTAATATTATTTATTTTAACAACTGAATTTTGTAATAATTAATTAATATATTTAAATATTATAAGTATATTTTGATCAAATGAACACTAATTACATAATAAATATTCAATCGAAAATAGTTATTCTTTTTAATATGTGGTTAAAATAAATTTTTTAGATAACCACCCCTCAAAAATTACGAACTCTTATTTCCTTTTTATAAGAATATAATAATTTACAATTTTATTTATAAATGTTTTCATATGTAAGTATATAAAATCAATTTTTGATGAATTTTTATTCATATGGTACCTAATGTCCTTTGGGATTAAAAATATACATTTTTATCTTATAAGTCTTATTATTTTTTAATGTAGAAGAGTAATCAAAATTTATATTTACTATCCAACCTTGATAATTAAAGGTTACTTATAGGAGTCCAGTTGATATTCATTTAATTATTTTTTATAATTGGTGAATTGGTAGATAAAAGTGACGGATAGTTATATATATATATATATATATGAAGGATATATTATTGATTATAACATATTAAATATGGTTTAACTAGATCTAAATGATTAATAAATAAAAAAGGATGAGTTATATATCAATGAATTTAACTTTAAAATGACATGTAATTATTATTTGATTTGTATAGGAATAATAAAAATACCATTAATGATAGTTTATTAACATTATGTTATAGAAAACATAAATAATAAGATGGTTTATTATAATATAACATTGTTGAATATATACAATTATATCCAAAGAGTAAAATTATGTTCATTATTGAGGTGGTTCATTCTTAATAGTTGATGAGAACTTAATTTTTTATATTTCATCATTTTTTACACTATTAAATACAAAATATTTGAAAAAATATATTTGAATTGATCACATTTTAATAATTTTATAAATAATTATAATTAAAAATTAGAATTCTAAAATTAATGAATTAATTGATTTATTTATTTTATACTAAACTTTAATAAAAGACAATTTTTTTGGAAATAAATGTCTAATAAAATAAAATAAAATTATTTTTTATTATTTTTTTATATTTTTATTCTAATTATCACATTAGAACCTAAATAATATTTTTTAATTATTTTCATATAGAAATATTTTGTGTATTTTTAATTATGTATGATGTATGTGATTAAATGTAGCTACATGAGATTAAAGGGTGATGTGGTAGAAAAGGAGTTGGTGAGCATGACATGAGATCTCTATCTATATAAGTACGTACATACTCCTTGAAATTTGTATGGAATTATGAGATTTTGTGTATGATAAACTATGTGAATCACTTTTCTAGATAGAAGAGATACATGAGAATAAACACTACAGGTTAATGAATATGTTATAATTACCTATAAACTAAATGCTATATGATATTATCTTCGAAATATTTCACCGCCTAAGAAATAATGATCGTTGTTTAATATATCACATAAGACTAACATAAATGGTATATCACATGCCTGTGTATCCCATGGTACAAATCCTCTCCATTATCTACATATCATGAACTCAAACCTCCCATATAAGATGCAAGAATATGTTATGGGCTAGTAGCTATGGATGACTAAGCTCCTGGTGAAACCCATTCTGCATATAATCCACTAAAAATTTGGATGAGAGAGTTGCAGTCTTTGACATTAGAAATTTATTTCACATCATATCAAACTATCTCAACATATCAAAACAATTGTATGACACTATTTCTCTAAAATTAATGAGTAGTCCACTTGTATTAATCAGTATTAACAATATAGGAATGAAATCATCAATGATTTGTTCAAAATACCTTCAATGAAAACATATTGTATACTATGATAAATTTCATAGTCTAGGACGGTACAATGTGAATAATTATTATCTCATTATATAAGTCATATCAAATATCATGAAAGGATATTAGAATTATTTTAGGTCATATCCTCAATTATAAATTCATATATATTCAATTTTATTATTTATATAAAGTTATGAATTTTAATAAATTTTATTTTTTCAATTATTTATTTTATAAAATATTATTCTATGGGAAGTTTGGATAATTTTTATATGGACACTATTCTTGTAATTCATGTTCTTTTTTTCAAGATATATGTTTTCCTTATTGTATAAAGCTATTTTTTATGGACCACTGATAATGGATGATCCAACAATTACGACTACTTCTGTTAGTGTTTCATTGTATTGGCCTCGATATCCCTCTCTTTTTCAAACCAATGGCATGCTACCACTTTTAAACCAGTTCTATAGCCTTCTGTTTAGAGAACCACCCTCTCCATCTATACATTCCTTGCGTCTTTCATTCAGTGAGTCTGCATGTTCCTCTTAATGATTCTTGACATCCCTTTAATTATTTATGCAACGTGATTTAAGGAATTGAATCATTTCTGATTTAGGGTTCTTTTATTTTCATCTTTATTTTTTATCAAGAGATCCCATAGATATTCTTCCTTACTATCTAAAAATTACATTAGATATAAAGAGGGAATCATGTGTATCTTGACAATACACACTCCCACTATTTTTTCGTCCTACATTCTATAACATGTGTACTATTATAGTGGAGATTGAATAGGTAACGACTCAACCATGAGTTTATGATGTCTATACACTAGAAGAGGTTTTATATCATTGTTTCCATTCATTACTACCATGTTTCAGTTTGCGATTATTACATCGATAAGTGATTTTCCCTTATATCATTCTTGAAACTATGTCCTTCTTATGTGTTTGTGCATGTAAGTCCATCTAAGAGTGGATATTGTTAACTATAGATGATGGGTTTAACCCCTACATATTTTTCAACAAGGTAGAACTCCATAGATAATTTATTTTTTTATCTTCATTGCATTCGAGTATGTATCTATTGATTTTTTTTCATATTTATAAAAAAACAATCATGGGTGGTGTTCTCAAATTGCACATGGGTTCACACTAATTTGAAGCACATTATATATTTGTGTTCATTGATTTTATTCCTTTTATAATTACATAATTATGATTATAGTCATTCTCTATTAAGAAAATCATTTCACATTCTGGTATTGAATATTTCAAATTGATCATAATAATTTACTATCTTGATTATATGAGTTAGTGGGTCCTGAATATTTTTGTGGACAACAACTTCCCCCAATAATTTGTACCAGATCCTACTAAAATTAAGATAATAGAAAATATAATGTTTTATATCAATAAATATGATCGTGAAAAGGACTTTAATGTACACTTTATTAAAATGAACACACTTTTGTATCATAATTAATTTATTTAAAATTTTTCTATCAATGTAATGAATGTGGCCACCCTTTTCCTCAATGGAAAGGTTGATATCACCTATGTGGATGTTCCCATAGAGACCCCAAGAAAATACCATAGTTTGATTCTTTTATCTTTAGGAGAGATGTATATTATAGAGGATATAAATGAATCATTTTCAATTATTATGTAGTATAAACATGAATATATTTATATCCTTTTGTCTCTTACTAATAGATTCTACATGAAAAGAAATTATATAATTTTTAAATGAATTATATAAATTTAATTAGGATACATGTTGATAAATTTAATAAAATCGTGTTATATTTACCTAAAATTTAAAATAAATTGATATATGAAGATCAAACCATATTAGAATTATATTCATTACCTTATAATTTTAATTCTGCTGAATATTTCATGATGTTTGGAAAAGACACCCACACTTTCAAAGAAGTAAAATATTATATTCTTATTGAATACCATTAAATGAAGGGTAATATTAATGTTGAGGCATAAGGTATGCACATCAGGGAAAGAAGTGTTTCCATAGGCATGATGAAGGAAGGATTTCAATAGAATAAGAAATGATTTCAATCCGAGAACATATTAATTATGTGCTTTCAATGTGAGAAACCTATACAAATTTAATGGAACATACATAATAATAATAGTGATAGAGAGATAATATTAAGGACCATTCAATATTAACTGAACATGCTTTTGATACATCTACTATTTTATATGATTTTGATGTCTCCGTCTCTATTGAATGGATCATTGATTATTATTTTTCATTAGACATGTTTACTAATAGGTTGTAATTTACTATGTTAAGAGAAATTGTATCTAGATAGCTGTTTCTAAGGAATAAATGGATCTATAATATTATCATAATTGGATCGGATTTATTAGAGATTCATGGTACTACTATTAAATTGCTTCAAGATGTTAGGTGGCTACCCGAACATAAAACAAACCTATTATAACTAATTATCATTGATCATAAAGGATATATATTTAGGCTAGACATTGGGAGTCATAGGATTTCCCATTTGTCCATCTCTACCATTAATGGAATCATTTTTAATGCTCTATATGTGTTAGGTGGAATGGTTTTTAGAAGTTAGTTGAATGCCTCTTCTGATTTAGGATCATACAAAACCACCCATTGGAATAGAAGGGAAGGGAACGTTAGTGAAAACTTTTTTGATTAAATTTAATGATATGGGATTGTTAGTGATATCACTCCTATAAATCTAAATTTCCATTAACAATATGTATATGTAAAATCAAGAAGAGTCAGTTTTAGTAGGCCAATGATAATGCTAGAGAACCCCTAGAGTGTGACCACTCTTCTCATTGGATTTATTATATAGTCACCTCCTATGGTGGATGTTTGTATTTTGTATTTTAAATTGATGAATAATCTTGGAATTATTTTATTTATATATGCATACATTTGGTAGACAAGTTGTTCTTTTTTAAAAGATTGAATGTTTGGGTAGAAATTGAATCTTGTAATAATCTCAAAGACTTTATAACTGATAACGGTTTAGAGTCTCTATTAACTAAATTCATAGAATTATAGGACTCTGAGAGAAATAAATGTAACGAAATGATTTAAGAAAAAATAAAAAAATAAAAACATAACTGATTAGTAGAACAAATTAATAGGACTATAAAATAATGGGTTGGGTGTGTGATGCCTCATTCTATACTCCTCAAGTCCAATTAGGATGAGGATTTCTAAATATTAGTCTACCTGATTAATCACTTCCTATATTCTATTAGTTATTCATGAACACCACAAGAGATCTAGATAATTTTACCATATATTCATTCACACAATAGGATAATTTGGATCCATATATTATACTCATACCCAAACTAGTATTCTATATCATATGGCTTTTAATTTTATGTTCATCTGTATTCCAAATGGTGTTATGGGGTATTATATTTTTATAGATAAACCTGGTTATCAGATGTATTCTTTTATACATGATGTAGTGTATTATTAGAATGTTTTCAATAGTGATAATGGAATAGAATGAATTATTTATTTATATTAGGATAGAGATCCCCTTATCAATCATGAACCTATAGGTGATGAAATCACATTAGACTCAAATCACTATTCTCAATATAGGAATGATTCTGCCCCATCTATTCCTTGGAGTCAAATTGAATCCATTTTTGAAACATATTCTAAAACTGAAATAAAAGAGAATGATAATATTAATGATTCTCAACATATCCTATAGATAGAGATAATATGGATGTGGCCACTATATTGTTTCAACTTGGTTAATATTATTTTCAAATCATATAATATATCTCAAAATTTATTTAATGGTGACCCAAAATATAATTTACAAGATTTTAAGTTCCAATATTCTAGTTCTTTATTTGGTACTATTTAAGAAGAGATTAATTCACTCTATAAAATAACAATTTAGTTATTGTATCAAAACCAAATAACCAAAAAATTAAATATTATAAGTGGATATGTATGTTTATGGAGTATAATTTTGTACAAACTGTGATTCTGTTTAATGCCTAAATGGTTTTGGAAGGCATTACTAAATATGAAGGTTTTAATTATAGTAAGATATTATCCCCTATTGTTAACCATTTATGTATGATGATTCTTGTTTATTATGCTTCAATGATTGATTTTCATGTTGAACAATTGGATGTAAAAAATGATTTTTTTCATGGTACTCTTGATGATGAAATTTATAGGATTCCCACCCTAGAAGAATTTTTAAAAATGTTCATACCTAATCTTGTTTCATTCTTTATATGTCTTTATATTTTCATAAACAATATTTCCTGAAATTTTATAAAATGTATGAAAGGTTTAATTTTTAGTTTTCTTTTTCAAAATTATTCTTGATGAAAATATATGAATTAAATATTTTAAACATAAATCTATTTACATATTATAATATGCTGATGACAATATTTTTCTATATAAAAATATACAGATTATAAATTCAACTAAGAGCCAATTGAAATATATTTTAAAAATGGAAAAACATTTACATGAATATCAGATCTTGTAAATGGACCTAATTGGAGGTATTAACGACTGAAACTTGTACATATCAAAGTTTCCTTTGTTATAATGGTATTAAAATGATATATTATTGAGAAAATTTAAATTGGGAAAATTGTTTTAGCGAAACACTTTATTTGGGCTTTGTATCTATCTGTAAAAAATTATAATGGGGATTTCTTCAAGAATAAGATTCTGGAAGCTAGTATGGTCAGATGTCACATGTATTTTATGGTCTTCACTAGACTAGATATAGAATTTTTTTACATTAACAGGTTATATAGGAAAACACGGTAAGCATCAATGGAATTCATTAAAGTGGATCATTATGAATTTCTCCATGTCTACCGAACATTACATTTGATATGGAATAAATGAGAGTGTTAGTGATGAATGCTTTGTAATATTTGACCTGGATTATGTTGTACACATTGAAACTAGATTATCTTATCACTGGTTTTGTACTCCTTCTATATGGACGAACAATATCATTGAATTGAAACATAAAATTAGTGGTTTCAGTCTAAAAAATATGGTGTAGTATATATCCATGAATTAATAAATTATGGAGGTTGTATGGTTGAATGGTTTGGTTTGTGAGTATATATTGTCTATTGATATTATAGTTACTCACTTTGAAATATAATCTACATTTCAATTTTCTAAATTCTATGTATTATATTTTACATAAAATCACATTAACATTAAACCTAATTTTTTAGGGATATTATAGAATATGGGAAAATGATTGTCTCCAAGATAACCCTGGGGAGAATATAACAGATAGATGAATAAGGTCATACAAATTTCTATGTGTATGAAATTTATTAAATTAACTAAAGTCATCTGAATTATATAATAGTGGTAGCTTGAAACCAATACTCACATTAATTTAATTTCAAGATGGTTATTTTTCTCAATATAATAGGTCTTAATTTATTTCATTTTAGTTCTCCCATTTTTTATTTTATAAATTTTGATTCCATAGGCTGGTTTAGATTTTATTTTCAAGGTCTAAGTTCATGTGTTGCATGTCTTTCTGTCATATATATAATTCTTTCTTACTATACAATTCTATTTTATGTGGACCGTTGACCATGGATGATCCAATGGGTTTGGATACTTCCAATTGTGTTAGATTTTTTGGGCCTCGATCCACATCTCTTTTTTTAAAGAATTTCATGCTTACACTTTCTCCATATGTTTTTATACATTTTTTTAGTTGAACCACCCTCACCACCCCATCCATCCTCAGAGCATTCATCCCGTGGTTCAATCTATGCAACCTAATTATTCAATGAAATCCCTATAATCATCTGTTTCACATTGATTCGAGGCATTGACTCAGTTTTTATTTAGGGTTCATACTTTTCATCTGATATGTATCTCGAGATATCTTAGAGAGATCTCACATTATTTCCATGATAATAACATAGATAATAAGAAGTAAACAAATGTTTCCAGTCCATATGAACTCTTCTTCTAAATCATTATTCAACTTCTAATAATTGGACTATAGTTATGGTGTGAGTTTGGGGAAGAATTAATCCACCATTGGTCTAGGGAAACATCACACTAAAAGAGGTTTTTCATCATGGATTCTTTTATTCATAGATATATTTTGGTTTATTATTTTTTGATGTATAATAAATTTATCTATCTATCATGATTCAAACAGTATCCTTTTTGGACATGTTCACGAGTCCTTCCACGAGAGTAAGGTGTTGACTCTTCATGATGGGATTAAAAACATCCACCTTGTCAGAAAAGGCAAACCTCCTAAAATAGTTTCTATGGATATATTCTTTTTATTTGTGTCAGTATCTTTGGCATGAATTTTCATATTAATAGAAATATTTTCCATAGTGGTGGAAATTCAATGCATATAAGATATTACATATTTAAATCACATAATATATATGTTTCCCTACTTATATTTTGTCTCTTTTTTTTCTATTATAGTGATTATAATATTTTACTAAAAAGAAAATCATTTAACTTTCTTATAATAAATATATCAAATAGATTAAACCATGTTAGTACCCCTATTAAATAAGTAAGTGTTTTATGGAAATTAATTGGAAAAATAGTTTCCCCTGACAATATCCATAAAACATATAATTTCAGCGGAAATGTTATTCTATCATACATCCATCCAAATAATTCCAGGGGATACAAGAACAATTTATTGCCACAAATAATATTATAGAACCTCTTCATGATAGACATGCCTCTTTTAGTATAAAGGTATAACTTGTTCATCGAAAAATAATCATTGAATGAGTTATGCATTCCTCAATTGGTAAATTGATCTTGGGAGGAAATGTGGAGGTATACCCATAAGAGGAAAAAATTAAAATGTTCAATGGTAAGGAAACTCATTCCCAAAAAATAAGAAATTAATTTAGAACCCAGATCGTCCTCATTAAAGAATCACACAATCAACTTTTGTAATGTGATTGTGATCTAATGAGATCGAATTTGATATTTATGATTTTTTATGCCTGCAACGTTGATCACCTTGAGAAAAGAATGGAGAAATAGAGAAATGAGAAGATCTAAACGTTTTCTTGATGTTTAAATGAAATATTAAAGGATTTATAATGGAACAATGATGTCTTTAATACCATGAGGTTAAAATCGAGAACCCACCACAGGGTCAGTAGCCTCATATATTGTCCAACTACATGGTGGAATTGTATTATTTTCAAATGGTATTCTTGGAAGACAGGAAAATGTGGTATAATATTTCAAGGATCCTCCATGTAGATGATTTACCACTATTTAGTATGACCACATGGTTCCAAAATACCCTTCTTCAACAAATATACATGTTCCGATGATTTATCACACTATTATAGATATTCCCCATGTCCATGTGGAATCATAACCACCACATTGGAGAAAATAACAACATGATGTTTTTAATAAATACCTCACATTCAGTTCATAAATAAAAATGTAAAAACAATAGAGAAGCATAAGTCATAGAGATATTTGGATGTATGTATGAATCATTCCACTTATAAAAAACAATCAAACACAATCTGTAGGTAAGTGAAAGGAAAATATCCCAATAAACAAGTATCCTTTTGAGACTTAATCCAAAGGCCAATCCCATAGCATCCAAGTATGTAAATACAAGGTCAAACATATACAGATGATCTGACAACAAATCATTGAGGCTAACACTTCACAGTTAGTTTGACCAAAATAGAGTGAGGATGACCAAGTAGTGGTACAACCAAATACTTTGTATCATATATTAAATGTTTAATTCCTGGAACCCACTTTACGACCTCCTCATAGTTTAGAGATGATCTTCCCATCCCCTAGTTGGTCAACATATATTTCCATGACTTTCCTCATCTGGATAGTCTAATTATTATGACCTCCAAAGAGACCTTCAACTAATGTCAAACCCCTAAAAAATTCATCATGTAGACTGAAATGAAGCATTCTGATGCACACAAACAATGATTGGACATCTATGTGAACACCATTCATCATGGATTACATTGAAAAGGGAAATCTCTTATTGGTCACCCCTAGTAGGTATAATACTTTGTGGATTCATAATCATTTATTACCATAACAATAGTGTTTCTTATCTTGATGACACCAAATTTTTTAACTCCCATAATATAATGAATTTATTCTATATTTAACGACTGAGGAAAAATATGGAAATATTACTAGAATAATACCCATGCATTCTTATTTCGGGACATAGTACCATACCTCCATATCTCAATAATACTTTTAATAAATAGTTATATGGTAAATTAGTTCTCCACTTGGATATAAGACCTAAGATAGTTTCCTTCCATTATAACACTAATATGTTTTTCATACTCATTATTGGAGAATGTAACATATAAAACCCCTACAATTCTAATCATGAAATCTAATACAATGTTTATGATCATATATTACCTACTATTTCTCATAATGAATGTGTTTCATGTGGGATTATAATCAATAATTCATTATACTATTAGAAAAATTAAAAGTCCTCCATTGGACTCATCCAAAGCTTAAGACCCATTCTATCTTTACCGGGTATCCTCATGTATACATTTCTTTCCTGATCCAATAGTGTCTCACCTTTCGTAATGTCATGGTTAGAAAATCATGTTGTTAAACATGATATAAAACATCATTATTACATGACATTGAACTGCTTTGTGTGGTCTTATCACATGACCACAAACAATGTCCCTCAAACAATGTGGGTTTTGATTCTTGTTTCAATGTGATACATAGTAATACCCCCATAGAATCATACTAATAATAATTAAACCGTTATTTACACCACTTGGGCCATATTACTGATGAGATCACCCACATAATTCCCTCATATATTTATAACTCTATTAGTTGGGGAATCCCTTTTCCCAAGGAAATACTCTAATGTGATTCTCACAATAAGTTCATATCTCTAAAAATGGGTTCCCCATTTCCTATAGTCTTATATATCAACTTGAATTCATAAAATTCATAAATATTATTAATATTCCATTATTCCTCTATGAAGTTAGTCCCATACTCATGAGTCTATATTCTAATTAAGAATATCCAGAAATGGTCACATGTGTATAAGTCCCACAACATCCATTTTTGGGATTATTTCTCCAAATCATCCATAGCACATGATTTTAAACATCAAGGGTTGTTATATATGGTATGTACCTAAAATATTTCACTCAAACAATGTGGGTTTTAATTCATTTTCATATAATAATTATAGGAAACCACAATGAGGTAAAATCTAACCTCTCTAACATTCCATGCTATCCTAGGTAGTGATTATACTATAAAACTCATAGTTATATTACTCTAAAAAATTATACCATGCAGTTTAACATCACCAGGATGAAGTAAATATAGAGAAACTATGATACATTTAGAAGAAAATTTTGATGAATTTCAATAATAAATTATTAACATATGAGTAAAAAATATCATCCTAAATAATTGGGAAAGATACTTGAATATGGAAAAAATATACAATCAATCCCAAAGTTAGAAATAATTCCCCTATAATTACTGTAATGACACTAAACTTCTATTTTTAGTGAATTATTATATGAATCTAGTATGAATTCATAAATTACAAAACTAATAATGTTTTATTAAACATCATGTATTTATGTTTCATGTTTTACATATAAACTAAAAAATGAACTAAGCGTGACTCCATTAACTGTGAAAACTAATGGGAAATACTAAAATTTTTGTGGTGTGGTAATGATCAGTGTTCTTGTTTTTGGTGTTTTTAGCCTACATTTATGATCTCTAGAGCTATATCCAATTTAGTTCGACGGAATCTTCATACACTAGATGTGTTAAAAAATCAGTTGCAACACAGTCCGTTGGCCCAATGAACAGAAGAATGAATATAATGATCATACAACATCAACTGGAAAATGTGATGTTGAGTGAGTTCTAATATCACATTACCATTTCAACTTTTTATGTTTTATACAAGAGTCTCTTGGAACTGACTTATGGGTGCCAATCGTATTAGGGGGAATATTTGGTGAATCTAGTGGTGCATATGACCACCACAAACTTCATCAGGAAAAAACCATTGACACATAATAATTACCACCTCCCAAACCTTGGATATATAGATAACAAGGTATACAAAAAAATTCTTATATCAAGGGTCTCCTTGGTGGAACCTGACAACAGTCATCATCACTGACATCATGCCACCACTAAACATTAGAATCTTATCCAAGAATCAATTGAGAAGATCCCAAAAGTAACTATACAGAACAAGTAACCTATTATATCTAGGTAGACATTGGTACCTATAAAACATATGTATTGGGATCATATCCTTCATTCCATTGAAGAATCTCATAAGCACAAAATGAATACAACCAATAAATATGCCCATATTCCCATTCAATCCTAGAAAACCTACTATCAGATTCTGGTAGTTCAAAGGGAGACATTTAATAATATCCCAACAACATCTACTTGGTAGACAAGTTAATCTCTAACCACACATAAATCCATTCATCACATACCAGTAGAAAATGGTAGACAATGTTAGTCCCATATTACCATTCACATAGGGGTATTTGAACATATTCTCATTGCCATGGAGGAATCCTAACAACATATCTTGATGGAAAGGGGTGGATAGCTTTCCATTGATGCTAATATATTATAGATTTTCAATATAGTTTTACATTGAAAACATAAGGAGTTACTCAGCACTTCCTGGAGGTCATCCTATTTTTTTTCAAATATCCCTTCTATCACTAATTATAATAGAAATTTTCTGCATATCCTGACAATTACATGAGAGAGGGACCACATCCTTGTACCCAATCAAAATAAAATTTGGTATATTATAGATGAAACACAGAGGTGGGACTATAATAACATATCTATTTTTGAAGTGTCCAAGGATTGTGGAGTCACACTATAAGGGGGGTGAATTAGGTTTGACCTTATTTTACTGAATTTTTTTCACCAATTAATTAAAAATTCTTCCACCTATTAGGACGACTGGACCACACCTACAATGATTAAATTAAATGAAACAAAAAAACTAGTCATTTTTTATGGGTTTGTATTAATACCACAACCATCACATGGTGGTTAGACACCCCACCCACATGTATTATCCAGTATAACATTTTAATCAATTACAATGGTTCAAGAAGAAATAGGTTATACACCCAAGTAATATATCTTCCATTTAATTATAGTTATATCCCATATAAATTAAAATCTTATGTTTTGGTTACTAAGAACCCCCAACCATTCGACTGGTTAGACCCCAACAGTATGAGATCCCACTCAACAACAGGTTATACCCCCAGTAACATGCCCTAAATTATTGTTCAATATATCTTACCCATGGATTGGATAGCTAGTTGATCCTCCTCCATGAGATTATTGGATGAAACTTGAACACATAAAATTCAATAACCTTTTTACTAGTTTTGGAATAGCTCAATAAACTATGATCACCAGTAGCTGGTCAACTACCTCATTAAAACACAGCTTGGACAAAAATTCTTTATTCTATAGAATATTCAGCCACACTAAGCACTTAAATATCGAACACAAAAATACAACTATGTCACTAATGATAAAATTGTCTTGTATTTGGTCTCAAATATCTGCACAATGATTATGAAAGTTAAATTGCACGTGAATTTATTCAATCCTCTTTCATGTATTTAATACACCACAACATCTTATTACTTTGTTAAAAATGCAGAATCATTTCATTATCATGCATGAATTTTTTTATGTGAATTTATGATTGTATAACTCACACATTTAGTTATTATATCATTTCTCACATGTCCATATGAGTATAATTTAATTCATGTAGGTGTTCTTTAATATTTATTCTCAAATACACCCACTTTAAACATTTCACACCCTCATAATTAAACCACGCATTATGTATTCTTGTCCTCTCATTTTCACACACACAACCCCCCTTTACACACACTCACACACTATCTTCTATATTGTGAACTCACAAAATTGAATACATCACATTGTTTGTGCACACTTGTTTTTCAATACATCATGCACATAAACACCAGCTATACAGATTCCACAAATCCTTCATGACATATACTGACTATTTTCCCAAATCAAATGAATATATAGCATGAAAAAATCCTTTATCTTTACACAAGTGTATTTCCTTCACATAATTCTCCTTTGCACAAAAATTATGAACAAGATGATCTAATTATTTCATTCAAGTCTGATACACATTGTCTCCATCATAAAAATATACATGCATATATAAATCATGAGATCAAATATCCATCATGCAAACTAGGGAGATATCGTAAAGATATTGATATCATTTTTGGCTTCGTGGAACATAATTCCTTGAAATGAACCTTGAGTGTTCTAGGAACAGATGGAGTACATGAGTAATTATTCTTCTTCACAAAAACAGTAATGGTGCGGGATATTCACAATATGAATATGAGTGATTCACGGATGAATAACTTCAAAAAATCATTAGTAAAAACAAATGAAGGCCCTGATATTTATAAGTAATGAATATCATATCAGGTCCTTCTAGAATCACGATGAACTGCTCACTTCTCAAACTATCACAATCACTAGATAAATATTTATTTCATTTACTTATTTTTATTCAATTTAATCTTTTATTTATGATTCAAATGAAATTTCATAATACTTCTTATAATCCTAAAAAAATTAGAACAATAAATCAATGATGACATTCCTTGAAATGATCTTCGTTTAGCATATATTTAAGCTCCTCAATGAAAATAATATTCTTTATTGATTCCTAGAGATGAAACTATGATATTAATTTTGGATGACTTAGTTCATTCATCAGATTGATTGGTCAGATGAATGTATGGTGAACCAATCAGAAAATCCAGATATTTCACCAAATAGATCCAATGGCTACGAGGAATTTTTCATTAAAAAGTTAATCCCACATCCAAACAACCAAATTTTTCCCCACTCAAGCTAATACAATCCATAACATCCTCATATCTAAAATAAATCTCCCCCCTCTGATACTGAAACATTCTGGTTCTTATGGGAATGCTCCTACACAGACCACCTTCTTCGTTCCACACCACACGGTGGGGGTTTTCCGAAGATACGCCTCATGTTTGAACCCCCTTGCACTTCCTTGGTATGGAAACATGCTATCAAGATTAGGGGTGAGCTCATCTACACATATGTTGCTACTACCCTTAGCATGCTAGCTTGGTGGCCCATATTTTATGTATAAAGAACCGTTAAAAAAATCGAGCCAATTTACAAATAGATAATGGCTAATCACCAAAATACTCAATCACATGATACCTCAAAACCTCCTCATGAAAAATAAACCATTTTCCAAATATCTCTTTAACAATTGTGATCATTATACATTCCTGTTTATGAAAGTCTTTGGATACAAATACAAGCTCATCAATCATCACATTTAGAACATTCATTGAATTCTCACCATCTAATGAAAATGAAAATAATTTCATCTTCACCATATAATTTAGAATATTCATATTTAAGACGAATATCATTATATTCTATTAGTATCATTGAATAAAACACATTTTTATGATCCATTTCAGCATAAATAATAATGGAAACAGGAATTAACATTTACTAAAAGGTAGGAACTTAGTCTCTCCCAACCTAAGGTGACATTTATACATATTCTAGTGAAAAATAAAAGATAGTACCATATTTATATTTTGATGTAATGGTATCATATGTGACCGACTTCAACAGAATCAGAGTCTGGAAAGGTAATTCCCATGTAATGTATTCATCTTACCACCCCAATAAGACATTAAAAAAGAAGATCTAACTAAAGGTAGATAATTATTGAAAAATAGACCCATATTCCAATACTGATTAGTGCTGGGGTGAATTATTCTTTAAAATAGATATCTATTGTTAATTGAGACTCATTCATATTTTCAACAAAAGGGATGATAATTTAATTATAGGAGGGGTCCTCCCCATGACAATTTTATTGATACTTCTATATGTATTCACCGAAAGACAAGAAAATATGTTCATTCCCTTATAAAATCTACACTGAGGGATCCATCATAATAGGTATAACTCTAGGGATTGAGTATAGTAAGTTATATGAACATAGTATTTACATGTTCTATATCATATTCATTAATAGAATGGAAAACCCTACATTATAATTATGTATGTTGGATATTACCCTAATGGTTCAATCAGGTGGAAGAATATTTCCCATAAAGATAATAAACATGAAATTTTCATATGGAATGGACTACATGATGTTATCCTTCTGATAAAAAGGTATCACATTTAAACTCTTATGTATGAAATCAATAATGTTTTAGAGGAAGTATTCATAGCATACTTGTGACAAAAACTATTAATGAACCCAAATTTTCTAATGTCCAGGAACCTCCCATACTAGGAGTATGCTGACCGTCTCTAAGAAATGAACATGATAAGATATAAAATTGACATTTTTAATGTACATTTAGCATATGTAATGATGTTAGGGAAACATTTTCAAAGCCTAAATCAATATTTTCTCAATAATTTAAATACAACTCAGTAGATAATCACAGACCCTAAAAAATCATGCAATTTAGTGGATGGGATGAATATAGTGAAGTAGAATTTATCCCACCAACATGATAACATAGTTCACTAAATAATTTTTCCTATAATTTTATTAAAATTATACGATTAATGAGTCCTGAAAACAAACATTGTAGATTGTCCATTCAAAAAAGACATCCAACCTCAAATAAAAAAACCAACATGAAAAAATGTTGTGGAATATTTATAGTATCCCACACTAAGCCTCTATGAATATCACATAGGTATCTCATAAAATAATTTAAATTCCCTCAAATATAGAATAATATCTATTTATAATCATATCATTTCATGAGATTGTGATATGCTCAACACATGATCATGTGAAAGTATGAAATGTCAATAAGACTACTCTAGAATATTTTATTGTAAACATCTCAAAGACACCTTATCTTACATTGTGAGGGTAAATTTAAACAATATTTCTACCATTGGAATTATAAAACCCTTAACAGTCCAATGGTGTGATGGTGGAAATCGTAAGATACCCCCATACCCCCTAGATGGGGCTTTTACCAATCCCTCTTTAAAGATCACTCTTTTGATGCTGGGAAGTGATCTGTAAGAGCTAATACCCCCAACATTCATTATATTATGTCACACACCATTATAATTTGGTATAAAGAAGGCATGGATAGTCAAAAAAATCCATTCGGATCACCATTTATTTTTCAATGTCAGGAGAATGTCATGAAATTTAAAAAACCCCATAGAGGTCCAAAATGAAAAAAAAATACCAAAAAAGAGAACCTAATGAAATACCTTAATTTTCCATTTTTTGAGGATATATGAGAAGAAGAAATGATATACTATTAATATGATGATAAAATGACTTTGAGTGCATGGTATAAATTGGTGAATGGTTTAACAATAATCTAGCATAAGAAGTAGACCTAAAAAGGTACAATGAAGTAATCATTAAATATATAGTAACACAAGATGTATTATACACTGAAAAAAATTTAGAAGGTTTGCCTTCAATGATTCAATGGATGGAAAAAACATAAAATCCCAAATAGATTAGTTTACACCACTTATTCATATTTTAATTAGGATACATAGAAATAAATTTATATATCTCATTCTCTACCCAATGATGTCAAATTCTTCTCTGCTAGGGTGTTACTTATCTAACATAAGGCTGAGATCGAATATATTAAATGCAGAAATACTAAATTACTAAATGGTAACATTCTTTCTATGAATAATATTCCAGTAAAATTGAATTTATTTTCTCCCAATTATAATGAGAGGATTACTATTCCCCCAATATAAATGTCAAACCATAAACGTGGCTTTGGTTTTTTCCATCCAGTGTATTCATACATATAAATTGCGGATGAATACAATATTCATCCTCTAAAACAACATTATCACTCATTATGAGAAATCCACCCAATCCCAAATCAAACATGGAGATAATAGCCAATTAAATTACTTCATGTAAATCAACCTTCACATACAACTAAAATTTAGGGATTTTCTCAAATATTATTACATCCAGATCACTACATATCTTTTATTTTATTTCCACTAAAATGAAATCAATTGAAAGTTAGTATGCTATGTACAACCTTAAATGAAATCCATATATAATTGGGTAGATTCAAAAGCTTATCTATCAAAATTTTTGAATACTATACTAATAACCATATGAAGAATAATATAATCAAATAATAACTTCTCGCATGTTATATAAAAATATATCCCATGATGGGTCCACTATATAATATGCTTTTGGAAAAAATGAGAGGTTTTCTATAGAATAAGGTGGGAAAATAGTTCATATGGAATAATATCAAGCTGACTAGAATAAGTACCCTCTAAGATGTCCTTTTTATAAATTAATTTACTAATTCATCTTCATGTTATAGAATACAATGATAACTGACCTAAAAAATTTCAATAAACAAAAAACAAAGATATTTTTTTACTTTATCTGTAGTTGGAAAATCCTGACATAATCAATATTTTTCCTAGTAAATGATGTTACTGTAACTTTATATAGAGTATATGTGTGATCAGATAATTTTTTTAATCCATTGAAATAATGATGTGGGTTTTGACAGTTTACAGACATAGAACATAACATAGATGATACTATATAGTGAACCAAATACAAAACATTTCATGTATATGCCGCTCAAGGAAGAAGGTCAGGTAAAGTAGAAACATATAATTTTTTTTATAATATCATCCCCCATTGTTATAGTTCTTGAGTAATGTCTATATCTATTGAAACATTTAATGATAAAACATAATCAACAATAATACAATATTCTAAATGTAAGTGTAACATACCGGGTAAATAAATAATAAGACATTTTTCATATTTATTAATATTTATGAATTAAAGACAAATTTTCCTTTAAAAGTGTTGCTATGTTCGATAGCGTACCCAATATGAAACAACAGGTTTCATTGAAATCATACATTGCACACTAATAATACAATATTATTATTTAAATGGTAGTTAACTCCCAGTCATTGTATTGGAGGGAATGAAAAAAATATCTAAAATATTATTATACGTGTTTTTTTAAATGTACTTAAATTTATCCAATAAAAAGATAGAGGCTTAAAATGTGAATGAATCTAATTTAAGCATAATTTACATTAAAAGTTCAATTTACTACCTTTTATTGGAGAACCTTCATTAAATCCAGTTGTGGTCATTTTTATATGTTTTATTTGACAAAATAGTTTTCTTATTTAGATTTGCGACATCAAATTTTACTTTGGTTAATTTTTTTTATTTTTCGGATAATGTTCATTTTTAATGAATAGTGAAAAATACTGTATTTTAATTCAAAGGTACCCTTAATATAATTTGTTTATATGGATATATTATCTTTATAATTGGGTTTAAAGTGTAATTATAATATTTATTTTACCATTTAATCCAATTTAGGTCATTGGAATTAATTTCACTTTGAATTTGGACATAAACAGGTGTTAATCTTTTGATAGTTATAGTTTGTTTAAACACGCTATTTGTTTTGACACAGAGAATTAATTTTAAATTAATTAATGAAACCTTTATGTTTTGAAGTTGAAAAAACAGACATCAATTTTGAATTTGGAATATTAAATAATTCTTAGGCTGATATTTTGGTATTTTCTTGAAAAACCTCAATTTTTGATGAATAGTGAAACCACTTAGTAGTTGCTAAAAAACCTAATTTTTACTTGATATGGATTTTAACAACATATGTGAATTGAATTTCCAAAATCCAAAAAACATGGTTGTTATTAGTAATTAAAATTTCATTCAATGAGATGAAAATAATTTTTGGTGAATAGTAACTCTTGACTTTTATATACCGCGGTTAAAGATAAATAAGGTAATTCAAGGTAAATAGAATATTATATTAATTCAAAATTACCTTAACACTTGTCCAAACCTTTTTGGTAAAGTCATTTATGATGATAAGCATCTTTGGGTCGATTTTGGGACCCTATTGAGCAACTTTAAAGGGATAATGAGAATTTAGATTAATTAACTTTAAGTAAAGGAAAAAATTGACAAAAACCAATATTTTTAGTAAATTAATTTTTACAAGGGGTTATATAAAGTATAATTTTGACTATAAATATTAATTTAAATTATAAAAGGATTTCCTAAATCATGGTAATTTTTTATAATTTTTAGAAAACATGTATATTATATTATTTATGACACAATAATGATATAGTGTTTACCTCATAAATAAATGATTTAAATAATTAAGATTATGATGTTTAAAATATCATTCAAAACCTATTAAATTCCTATTGGATGATTTTATTTCGTCGATGTGTCATCTTATCTTAGACAATAATGTTTTTTGAACTATTTGAAACCGAATATCATTATATAAAAAATAATATTTTCACACATTCCTAAAGAGGCCCTCCTCCCCCTTATAAAAGGAGACCACTTCTATCCAATTCCTCACACCTCTCAAGACATTTACCTCATCCAAAATTTTCCCAATTAATCTCTCTACATCACTCTACTCCTCCTAGAAGCCGTACCTTAGGCAGAAGGAACTTCTAGAAGTCTTTTGGGTTCAATGCAAAGGAAGTCACCCAAATTAAAGGTAATAGTTTCTCTTAAATTGTTTTCTTTTATTTTACTTCTCCAACCACTAAACTCTTTTTATTCCATTATTTTGTAACAACACCAATATCCTCATTATACTAGTATGTTTTTATGAGAAGTAATCGAACTAAACTTACACACCCCTCTAGCTAATGGGTGACTAACATAATGTTTCTGTGGATGGGAAACTAACGCCTCACGGAACGATGATTCTTTGATTATCTCTTACCACCTATCATGTTGGCCATTATGATGTAAATGTATTTATACTTGATATATATTATGTTTATGTTTTCTTTATTTTTCTATAATTTTTTATATATCATACATTTTTGTTTTCCATTATGTGTAAACA
Organism: Viscum album; assembly: GCA_963277665.1. Lineage (NCBI taxonomy): Eukaryota > Viridiplantae > Streptophyta > Magnoliopsida > Santalales > Viscaceae > Viscum > Viscum album. The sequence continues at coordinate 834,005,248 of OY728140.1, forward strand.
TGATCATTTCATTTGAGGAAGTGCGGACTACTGCCCCCTCAAAGTGATATGACTCATTCATACCATATGTGGTACGTATAAAGGATAGATTTAATTATATTATATATGATACTATACTAGAATTATAATACTACTATGTATCATTATGTTATAATTCCATTACAAATGAAATAGAAATACAAGTAGCGTTGATGCGTACGTACAACTTACCGTCTCCATGAATGGTGCATTTCATTTCTTACCTCTGAATGTTATGTACTATTATAAATACCTGTATATTCTTGATATATATTATATATATTATATCAAAATCATGAATATCATTCTTGATACAATGAATCTTTGACCACATGAACAATATGTAATTATAAGAAGTCCATTTTTAACTCAAGTATCAAATATCGAGAAAATGAACATTATTAACTTAAATCATTACAAATTTTTTATTACCAGGTAATAAATGGTATTAAAGTAATAATAAACTTGAAAAAGGTTCTTCATCAATTAGTAATTAACATTAGTTTATTATTCAGGAGATTAAATAATGATCGAGTCAAGTCAGACATAAGGTAAGGCACTTCGTCTCAATCTCCTTTCAATGAGGCATATTTTGTTTTAATACAAGATTTTCTTTTATACGCTGTATATGAACCTTTGACTCTTCATTTATTTTAAAGTGAATATTTTTCTACGAAGTGTTTTTCTAAATGAAATAATATAATGTTTCTTTTAATGTACATGGTGAACGCGACCTTTCCTCCATTACGAGTATTACTTAATTAATGGATTCATTAACAAGTTGAATTGTTTTTTTAAAAGGAAAAATAAATACAATATACTCTATTATGTATTTTGGTATTGAAAATTATTTTGATAATGGATTTTTTATGTAAATATATTTAAGTGATATGTTGTGATTGAAATGTGGAAAGGATTTATTTCCTTTATATTTTTTGTATGTGTTATGATTTTATAATGGTACATGGACATTTGACGGCTAGTTACGTGATTAACCAAATGAAATGTGGTACTGTGACAAAACATGATGGGTGGTTATATTATAACCTCCAATGCATTGGGTATGGAAGTAATCCATATGGCTATTCAATTTAGTGATATGTGTGGAAGATGACCGTATAGTTATTCCATTTAAGTATGTTTATGTCCCATGTTTCCTTTATGTGTTATCTGTTCTTTATATGGTTAATAATTTGGTTAAAAAAGGGTATGTAGTGATATTTTAATCAGTGAAGAGTATTTACTACTTCATAAAGGTGAAAAGTATTACTTATGTTAGAGTATTCATGGTTTACTTGTTGTTTTGAAAAACTATCATTTTTCCTTCTTTGTGTATCCCTTACTTAGCTATTTATGCTCATCCCAAGTTTTTGAATTGTTTTTCACGGGACATCTTGTGGAATAGGTTCAAGGATGAGATCAAGAAAAATTCATGTTGTCTTAAACATGGAACTAGAAAAGACTTTTTTTTCAAGAGTTCATGTTTTGTAAAAAAATGGAAACTATATAGAAGTGTCTACATTGTAATATTTTTCAATGTAATTAGTTATGGAATAACTCTCTAAAACTCTAAACCTGAAATGCTCCTCAATGTGAATTATTAACTTATTTGAGATTATGTATGTTTTAAGTCCAGGTCTTTATAGTTGGTATCAGAGGTCAGTTTAGATAAATTTAGGAGTTAGGGTATTGTTAAATAAATTTCCATAAATTATTTTTTCATAATATTGAAATGATATCGCCTTTATATATTACCATGTTGCTTTGCCTAAGATATTTCTGTGTTCAGAATGGTTTTCCGCAGAGGAAACACGACAGCTATGTTGAGACGACATCAAGATGAAGACAACCTTCCAAATCAGAAACTTGAGATGGTTAGAATTGAAACTGAACAGTTTGTTACAATGATGGAATAGTTGAATCAAGATATAAATAGTTGTGATATCTATGCATGAGATCAGACAGATCAACCACAGAGGAACATGTCCATCGTGGAACATTTCATGAGGCAACATCCCCCATCATTTAGAGGATCATATGACCCTGTTCTAGATGAAGGGTGGAATAATGCACTAGAGAAGATTTTCAATGTTATGGGGTGTTCATAACATCAAAAGGATAGGCATACTTTTTACCATTTTGAAGGTGAAGTTGATCAGTGGTGGTCGATGGTAAAAAAATATCAGGTATAGTGGGTAGATTGATGCTATTGATTGGGCTGAATTCAAATTCATGTTTCATAAGAAATATTTTCCTAAGGTTGTTCATCTTAGGATGGAAAAAAAATCAAAGAATTGAGGTATGAGGAAGACTCAGTGGCTAATTATGAAGCAAAGTATACTCGACTGTAAAGGTATGCACCAAATTTCATCAGAGATATTAATAGTAAGATAACTCGACTTTACTTAAGACTGAATCCACGATATAGAAGAGAATTATCCTCTCATGAAATCAAATGTTATGAAAAACTTGTTCGATGTGGGAAGAAGGTGGAAATGGATTTTGACGATGGTGAGGTGTTCTTTGACAAAAAATAGAATAAGAGGTCCAATTTGCAGGTAAAGGGGAAGAATTCATCAAAGAAAGGTCATCGGTAAGATTTTTTAAGTGTAATGAAATGGGTCATTATGAAAATGAGTGTCCATATAAGAACTCAACTGAAGGAAATAAGCCATATGACAAGACGAATGGGGTGGTAAAATCCATTTTAACTACTTTTGCAGATGTTGGGCCATCAAACGAAATTGTATCAGGTACACTGTTTATTTGTTCAGATTATGCCAATGTGTTGTTTGATTCAGGTTCTACACACTCTTTCATTTCTGAGAAGTTTTATATTAAATTGGGAATTCCATCTCAAGATATGAATACCAAACTTACGGTAAAAACACCTAGAGAAAATTTTGAGACAAAATGGAAACATAATTACATTCCTGTCATTGTGTGCGGAAAAAAACTACATGCAACCCTTAGGGTTTTTCCACTAGTAGAGATTGATGTTATTTTGGGCATGGATTGGATGTCTGTTTGTCATGATAAGATTGACTACAGATCTAAAGATGTTTCATTTCAAAATGATTTATAGTTTCTGTACAATAATGAACCCTTGATTTTAATAACATATCAGGAAGTTGAGAAACTAGTAAGAGAAGGAAATGAATGTTACCTTGCTCATATTGTTGAAAACTAAGAAAGTGTTGAGATTAATGATATTCCATTGGTAAATGAATACCTTGATGTTTTCCTGATGAGTTTCCTAATATTATACATGATCTAGAAGTTGAATTTAATATTGGATTAGTATCTGATACTAATCCAATTTCAAAAACCCCTTATTGAACGACACAAATTGTTCATTTAGAGTTAAAGAATTAATTGAAGGAGTTATTAGATAAAGGTTTCATCCAACTTAGCACATCACCATGGTGTGGTTCTATCTTATTTGTTAAAAATAAATATGGTTCAATGGTACTTTGAATTGATTATAGAGATTTGAATAACATCATAGTTAAGAACAAGTATCATTTTCCTCATATTGATGATTTTTTGATCAGCTCCAGGGAGCTCAGTATTTTTCGAAGATTGACTTGAGATCGGTGTACCATCAGTTGAAAGTAAAGGAAGTAGACATTCCGAAGACCGTGTTTTGTACTAGATATGGAAATTATGAAATTTTTGTTCTGCATTTTGGTTTAACCAATGCACCAACTATATTAATGGTTCTTATGAATAGAATTTTTTGTGAGTTCTTTGATATGTTTGAGGTTGTGTTCATTGATGATATTTTGTTTTATTCCAAAAGTAACTAAGAACATGATATTCATTTAAGGGTTGTATTTCAAAAAATAAAAGAAAGAAACATTTTGGGAAATTCAGAAAGTGTAAGTTTTGGTTACAAAAAATTTCATTCATTGTTCACATTGTTTCAAAAAATGGCAAAACAGTTGATCCTATAGAAACAAAAGCTATTGAATAATGGACACAACCCACGAATAAAACCTAGATTCATATTTTTCTTGGTTTGGTAGGTTATTACTGGAGGATTATTGAATATTTTTCACCGTTGTCTTGTCCAATGACTATGTTAACTCGAAAAGGTGTTAAGATAATTTGGACAAAATAATGTGATGATTGTTTTCAGGAATTGAAAAGAATATTGGTGAATGCTCTAGTTTTGGCACCTCCTTCCAGAAATGGTGAGTTTTTTATTTATAGTGATGCATCATTGAAAGGACTTGGATGTGTCCTTATGCATAATGATCAGGTATTTGCTTATGTTTCACATCTGTTGAAACCCCATTATTTAAATTACCGTACACATGATTTGGAATTAGTTTCTATTGTTTTTTCGTTAAAAATTTTGAGGCATAATTTGTCTGGAGTGAAGTATGAAATATATACTGATCACAAATGATTGAAGTATATATTAATGCATCATTAAATTTTTTTACTACATATCTAGGTAATCATTTTGGTTGTCTTCTTCAAAATAACAGGGAATCACCTCATAATAATTGGATGAACCTTCTTTGATGACTCATATATGTATATGTCATCATACAGTTATGAAATTACAGTAGAAAGTAGAAACCTACACATTATACTCCTCAATGGAATTATCATATCATATGATAAATAAAGGTTTTTGTTGGACCTAGTCCTCATCATTAGAGAATAGACATGATTGATTTCATAGTTGATTTGAGAATTTCAAATATTTATAAATAAAAGATTGGATCTCTTAATTTGGTTACAGAATTAACCAACCAATAATTCTATCCAAATGTTCTATTAGGGTAACACAATATGATGTCTTGACTATTGATGTTGGTAATATACTATATAAATATCCTTGTTTAGTTTCTATATCTTTCCCATAGTATTATACATAAAAAAGAATTCCTTCATAAAAATTTCCTTGTTATAAAAATTATGATAGTGTAAATAGTATTTACAATGATAAATAATAATGTTGAGTTTACCATATATTAATTACATTACCAAAATTTGTTTTTGTATTATTATATCCAACAAGATAACAATAATTCTTTGTCCTAAAACTTTTAATCGTCCAAAACATATGTTCTGTACTTTACAGATAGAATGAAATTCATCTAATGCACATCCCCTAAGAGTTTAAAATATGGTGTTATGAACGGACCATTTTCCTGGACTATCTTATACTCGACTCCAATCATAATACACCTTTTTTCCGTTATTACCCCAAGTATATCTATGCAAGATCCGCATTCAGTTATAATATCTAAAAATGGATTTCATTGCTCATATTTCAAAACAATATTTACATTACTGTAATTTTATAATGTCTTCTTATATTCAAAATAATTATATTGATGTTTAATAGACCAAATATTATTCTCCCCAAAAAAATATTATGTGGTTAATAAACTTAATGGGAATCATCAAATGTATACCACCCAAGAGTGTCAATCTTGGTGCGCAGTAAGCCAATTATCATGCACTAGGTTATAGTTGAGTAGATGAATAATACATTCTTTTATGGTTATTATTTATAGGAATATATATTCATAAACTACATCCACATGTAGTATCTATAATTGGTTTTAATTTTGTAGTTAACTGTATAATAATTTATTTAAAAAAACCAGTATGATTTCTTATATCCTTAATAAATACATTAATATATCAGGGTAAATTTTTCAAACTTCATAATTATGGAATAATCTAAATAATAACCCACATGAATGAAAAATTTGGTGTGTAATAAGGAATAGTTTACATGAATTTATCCCACATTGATCGTATGTTTATCCATTCTTAATATATAGGTAACTTGTATCAAGATATTATTGTATCCTATTTTAATCCATCTATAATAATTAATTAATAATTATTTGGTCATTAGTTAATAATTGGTTAATCCACAGTAAATAATTACCTAATCACTCATTTAAAATTATATAATAGCTCGCTAATCATTATTTAGTAATTTATTATTCATTTTTAATTAATATAAATTAAGTGGGTAGTTAATTTTCATGAAATAGATAAATATAATTCAATAAATAGGTATTCATTGATTAATTATTGGTTAATAATTGTTTAATACATACTTCATCATTATGAAATAATTATATAATTATTTTTTTCATTACATTAGCATTTATTATTAGTTAAGAATTACTTAATTATATGTCAAGCATTACATAATCATATATTAATCATTCATTAATGAATTGTTAATCACTCATTAATCATTAACTAAAAATTCATTAACAAATAATATTTTTTTATTTGGATATAATTAATTAATATATATTAATTAATAAAATATTTTTAACTATTTCATTATCATTAGTTAATCATATTTTAATCATTACATGGTGATTTATTAATCAAACATTAATCACTTATTAATTATTATTTAATTATTATATAATCTTTTTTTGGTCATACATTATACATTATTATTTAATATTTATTAAGAAGATTTTTAATAGTTAATTAATAGATAATCATTATGTAAAAATAACATAATTATTAATTAATAATTAGTTAATCAATAGTAAAAAATATCATAATTATTAGTTGAAATATAGTTAATCTTGAGTTAATCAATATTTAATCATTTGTTAATCCTCAATAAATCTTTTGTTAAACATTAGTTATTTAATTTTTTTACATTTTTCGTTTATCTATAATTATTAATTAATTAATTGTTAATAGGTACTTTTTACAAAATCTTCATTAGTTAATCATTAGTAATAATTAATTATTAAATAATTCATCTTGATATAATTAGTTGTTAATCAAATGTTAATGATTAACTACTGATTATTTATTTATAATTTCAACCTTCGTTAAAAAATACTTAATCATTACTCTTTAATTAGTTAATCAGTGGTTAATAATTTTACATTTAATAGTTATTAAATAGAAAATATATACTTAATTAATAGATAATTAATATTACATTACTATTAAAATAGTATTCAATAAATAATTGATTATTAGTAAATCAATTGTTAATCATTAGAATGTCCTTCGTTAATAACTGATTAATCATTACGTTTTCCCTAATTAATCATTACATCTGCATTTCATAATGATTTATTAAATATTATATACATAATAGTTTATCATTCACTTATCATTATTTATCTACAATTTTTCCCAATTTATTTAATATTATTAATTGAATACTACATAATTTATTATAAATTCTTTATTAGTTAATTTGATTTTTATAATTATTGCTTCATTAATTATAACATAAATATTAATTATGTCACTAATATAAAAAAATTATAGACTAAATAACAATCACTTTATAAAAATAATTCATTTTCTAAGAATAATTATAAATTAATAAATCAATAATCATAAGGAAAAAATAATAATTTACAAAAAAAAACTATTAATTTTTTTATAAATTGTATCTAACTAACTAAATAACCTACTAAATAAAAAAATAAATAGTAACAAAAACATGAAAATTATATAAATAAAAAACATTAAAATAAATGGTAAAAAATTCTTGTAAATGGTGTTTGTCAAATCTCAAACTTCTTTAAGGCCAACAAAAAAGGTGAACATAATATAGATAAAAATAATATGAAACATAGACAGAGAGGGGTTGGTGTGTAGGGAGGGGGATGGAAATTTCTAGAGCAGAAGTGGGGGTGTATTTTTATAGGGTTTATTGGATGATTTAAAACCAATTGTAATGTATTTCAACTACACAATTGAATGGTGTGTTATGTGGTAACACTTTTTTTACATTATTCCATTGTGATTTGTTTGGATGAATCAATACAAATGTTTTATAAAAAATGTATGTTATTTTAACAAAAATAACATACATACATTTTATTACTTTTCTAAAAAATTTAATTAAACATAAGACGGTTGATAGCATGGTAAAATGGATTTAGAAAATAGATAATCAGATTTTATGGTACTCCCTCTATAGGAACAATAATTCTTTCATGGGGAGGCATCCTTGTGGTGATGGAGAAGGAGGCCCAGAGAACGAAACCCTCTCTAGGTCTTGTACATATTCAACCACAATCCCAAAATAATATATTAATAGAGATTAATAGTTTCCTCCAAAAAAAGGATATAATTCAAATTGATGATCTATAATTTAGAAAATTTAAAACTATAAACCACTTTTATTATTGGTATGTAGATGAAATTTATACCCTAAAAGGTCCCACCCATTCTCATACATAATTCCCCCATTGATTGTAGACCTCCTATCACACACTCATCCCACAAAAATATCTTCTCCCATGATCTTCCAACCATTACCTATTATACCACTCCCATATCATTGGTACATCCTCTCCCACTGCCTCTTATCCCATACTCATTCCATTTAAATCATGAAATACCCCATGATTGTATGAATTTTTTCTGAATAAATGTAATAAGTTGGATAATTATTTCATTTCAATAAAAACTAATTATATATTTTTTATATGAAAGAACTCAATTTTGGTTTCATTAAATAAACTACCATGTTAATATTTCACTACAATAAACATTTAATTATCCTATGATACACCCAATGCAATGTTTTTCTTGAGTTATTTGAAACATTGAGTTTAAATAAAACTTGAAATATAATTGAAATATTATAATCTAATATGATAATTATGAAATTATGATTAGAATTTATTTAATTAAATTTATTAATTATATTATTAAATTATATATTATACATGTATTAATGAATAATTAATTGGAGGCCAATTAACTATAAATTAATGTAAACCCCTTTTGCAAATATAAGAAACCATTTATTGGAAATGCATTTTTTTAAATTATTTAAAAAATAATTTTTAATTTATTATAATGAAATGATTATTTTTTATATTTAATTGGCTATTTAACATTCATACTATGACTTTTAGGACAATATATAATAATAAATCCAACATTATTAAAAAATATAATTTCTAAAAATAGTTTAATTGCATTTTTATAGAGGAAAATTTTTAAAACAGTTTTTGAATTTTTTTTGAAAATTTATTTGATAAAAGAAATCATTTTTGAAATAACTATAAGAAACATATATTAGGATAAAATTTGGCTAATTTTCTAAGAAGATAATTTATTGATAAATATTGATAAATATAAGAATTTTATTTAAAAAATGACTTTTCATTTAAAAATATATATATTTAAATTATATATTAAATTATTTTAAAATGAAATAATATAAATTATAAATAAAATAATTAATTTTTTCCTTTAAATCATTATTCACAATAATATTATATATAAAAACATTTCATGCTTTTGAACATTTCTCTTACAAAAATTTTCATTCTCATCATGTATATGTGATTAATTATAAATTGCAATAAAAAAATTGGGATTTAAATTTAGAAAAATGGATTTTATATTGGGAATAAGAATAATATATAATGTATAATAAATCCAACATAATTTTTGACAAATACGTTTATGTGAAAATAAAAACAAATAATCTATACAATAAAGAGAGAAAGTATTCATCAATATAATAAACAGAAAACCACAGGTGAAAGTGAAAGATAAACTTATGAAAAACAAATTTTATGGACATATAGAGACATTATAACCTATGGTATTTAATTTTATCATTATATTATTATATTTATTACAGTATACCTCTCAATAGTGTAACCTTTTTTGGAGTTTCATTCATGAATCTCCCCCTTAGTTATAAATGAGAATTCATTTCCCCATATATTCACAAATTTTATGACATTTGGATCATGAAACACAAATAACAATATATTTCCACGTTCCATACTCTAAAATTAGATGCCGTAATTTGGGCATAAATCCGACAAAGTAATTTCTTTGTTGAAATCTGAAAGAAGATCCCCAATGAAGGTGTAATGTTCATAAATGTACATTTTGGTTTTCTTCCCTTATCCCCCAAAAAATATAATTCTAATAACATTATTTTATAATAAAATCATCATCATCAATATAATTATTTGAATATGTTTTTTCGGTATAACATAAAACATCACAAACTTCCATCAAATTAGATACACAATCATCATTCTTGTCTTTGGCGGTCTACCGCCTCGTGAAAAAATGTCGTTTGTTATTCCATTACTACCTATTAAAGATGGGAATCATGATAGAAATGATTTTTATATATGATATATATTATATTTAAGATATTTAATTCTTTTTTAATAATTTAATAACACATAATTTCATTCATTCTATTTTTAGTATAATATAACATCGTTTAAGTTTACAGAGGACTGACACCTGGTGAAATGGCGTGATTTGTTCATGCATTGCATGGAATGTAATTAGACTTGGAATAATAGTCATATGTGATATAGAAAAGTAATAAATACAATTCAATTATAATAATCATATATATCATTCTTTTAATTTTTCAATTAGGAAAAAAATGGAAACAACCTTAATGATTACCTACGTTCTATCATATCCATGACAGGTGTATTTCATTTCCTATTTTGATATAATATATATTATTATAGATACATATATAAATAATATATAAGATATTTATATTATTTAATACATATTTTAAATTATGTTATAATGATTAAATTGAAATTCCAAAAAAATAGGTAATAACATATACAAAAAAACAAAGCGGATATTACCCAAAATGTAACTTTATTATAAAACTGTCAATAAACTGGTAATATAAAGAAATAATTAAATTATATATGGTAGTATATGTATGAATATTTTTTATGATAAATTTATAATGAAAATATATTTATTATATATGGGGTTTGGACATGTACTATGAATCTCAATTCATATGGTATGAGTAATCATAGTCTCACTTTTTCTTTTGCGAGACTTATACAATATTCACTGCTCGTTTTTTCATGTAGTGTATATAATTACCTATTACAAGTTCTTTAATGAGTTTTATTTTTTGAATTATATTAAATGTTTCAACTTTGGTTATTTGTTAATGATATCATGAATCAAACGTTCTATAAGTAGTAAGGGATATACATCTCTCTTTTTACATATTTGAGACACGTGTTATATTCACCACATTTTTCTTCTATGTGGTGTATATAATAATCATGAATGAACTCTATTATTATTAGATATAATAATCTCTGTATTTAAATATCCAATTGAGTATATCTCGATAATGGTTTTATTGTATCAATGTTACTAAAGCGTTAAGGGAATTTTGTCACAATTTTTCTTTCATTGATACAAATTTCAAGTTATGAACCTATATTATTATACAAGGTGTTTATAAATCCACATTAACATTTTATATAATCAATATAATTCTTTTAATGATAGTTTAAACTTCAAGCAATTCTGATCTTTCATAGAGATTGGAATCCAAAGTTGGCAATGTTTTAAAGGATTATTGCTATACTATAAACATTTAACCAGATTAGTTTAAATTTTTCTTAAATTGATGAAATATTATGATCCATAACTCAATAATTATAATAAAATTAATTCTCATATATTTATTCATGATATATTCATTTAATATTACAATTTTCCATTTTTAACTTAAGACAATTTTTTTTTTAAAATAAATCATTATTTTGAATTTTTGTTAGAATAATCATTGATTCAAAAATAATGTTCTATAATAACTTTTTAAAAAACTATTTTAATCAAAATTTCAAACTAATTTCAAATGATAATTATTTGGAATTTTTTTGAAAATTATTTTGAAATTATTTTCAAAACATTCTAGTTCGTTTCTCAGATTTATGTAAAAAATGATTTTCAAAATGTTTTCTATTTTAAAAAGTGTTTTCAATGTGTAAAGGATATTATCTACTATAAATGTTTCCACTGATCATTAAAAAATATGTTTCATCGAATATTACATCCATTTATGCTACCTATTCCTTACATGGGATATTATCTAATGATTTAATTCATATTCGTTAATTGAATGGTATTTGTATCAATGTCATGATTCTTATGAAACATGCTTCACATCTATGTGGTACACCATGAAAAAATTATTATAAAAATAAATTATTTTTATAGGATACTATATGATTATATATTTTTGATAATTATATAGTTTGATAGATTTTGATAGGAAGCTGTTTATTATTTAGTGGCACACATGTGTATGATTTTCATTATGTGATGGGTGAGGCCAAAATATTACTCTAATTAATTAATTATATATATATGTATATATATATATATATATATATATCTCTCTCATTACACAAAAATATATGGAATGGGGATTGATCACAAAATTTACAGACAGGGCCTCCACTAGGGATGGTGGTATGTCACTCCTATGTGGTGTACCTTCCTATGAGAGAACCTGATTACATGTTCAAAATGATACATATACACATTATTAGATGTTGATAATGTTGTATGTGATCCTAATTATATGTTCAAATTGTTGTGTGTGAACCTGATTACTTGCACACAATGTTATGTGTGGACATAGTTATATGTCCATAAGTTTATTTGAGGAATTGATTTCATGTCCTTAACTTAATGATTTAGGAAATAATATTTACACATGTTCCCAATGTAATAAGTTGATGTGTATGCCCAAAAAATATGTATTATACCTATTTTATGCTCTCATGTATCATTTTAATCGATTAACTTATAATTTTTTTATTAACTACCAATCATTATTAAATGACTCGTTATTATGCTCATAGAAATGTAGGTTATTATATTATCATGTTATTATCATGTTATCATAACCTTATACTATTTTTGAATTTACATATTACTTTTATTTACCATTAATGAGAATATGAGATAGTTGTTTCTTGTGTTTGTTTTCCCCGGGTTATGAATAATGGTTTTATGTAAGATTGATAAATGGTAAGATGTTTTTTGAAAAAATTGAAGATCATTCAGCAAGTTAGAACTTCATGTTTCATGTTTTTAAAGATGTTAAACTATTACGGTCCTTAGGCATTTTATTTTTCAATGTTCTGAATATTCATTTAAAACGATTTAATATTCAATTATGTTAATCACAGATCGCTATAAAACACTTTAGTGTGCTCTTTGAGTCATATTTTTATCCTGATGTTGACTCATGCAATCATTATAGTCGTGACATTTCATCATTCTCATAGTAGTCCTCTCTTCCCACCATGATCACACTTCTCACCAATGACATATCACTTATAGCCTTTTTCATACACATAATATTACTGAAAGCATATTTTCAACAAATTATTTGCTATAAATATTTTCATTTTTTAGTTAATGTAAATATGAAAAAAAATATTCCATTTACTATTTTATTTTAATCATTGGACTTCGAAATGATTACAAGTAGATGTAAAATTATTTTGAAAAATTAATTTTTTCTTATTTTCATTTTTATGGAGTACTTGTTGATCACTCCCTTGGAATAATTAACTATAAATGTTGAATAACATTATGTAGATATTTAATATAAGAAATTTCATTTTATGAAATTTCTGGATTGAAATAATTGATTATAAAGCATGATGACCTATTTTTAGATTTAAAATAAATTTTAATGTATTTATATTTTATTTTAAACCATATAGATATCAGAAGTGTTGAATTTTTTTTAAATTCCAAGTAATTTTTCTCATTTCTATATTATTTTGGGGATAGGGAAATGACATTAGTTGATTGTTGATATAGATCCAAGGTAATGACATTTTCAAGTTTTTATATTAATCATTGATTCACATGTTATGTATTTTTATTTGAATATTTTTTATCATCTGATGGTGATTTTAAAATGATACCTTGTGAAATTAGTAGTGTTTCATATTCAATTCCACAGTTAAAATTTTCAAAGATGAATTAATTGATGGTAGATATTGGCATGAATTTTACTCTATGGAAAGAATTTTGGATAATAATTATCATATATAACATTTTATAAAGGATTTACTATGAGAATATAATGAATAATAATATGATTTTTTTGTCAAATAAAAAGATGACAGTTTCATATGGATGTAAACAACATATGGCTTTGGAATTCCAGAAAAAATATTTCTGTGAAAACATTTCATAATTATCATGTGATCTTGGCACAATAAAGAGTGAAATTTTTCCTCAAATATAGGTATTCATTAATGTAATCAACAAATTGGAATGAGGTGTGGTGAAATGTGAAAAATATTCCAATGAAATTAAATAAAACATTAATAGAGATTATTGTATTTGTTTCATATTCCTCCAATAATTAAGATATATTGAAAAAAATTGTTATAATATAAAGGGTTATAGAGTAGCCATATATAGTAATTCATTAAATGAGTAATATAATAATGGATGTTTGTCAAGAAAAAATGCAAAGTGGTTTTCTTCATAAAAGGGTAATTTTTAATGATTCATTATTACGTATGGTTTTTTCATAAACGTTTTCTTATTATGTGATCATCATGTTTTGTTTGTTAACTAGTTTAGCAACATTGTTCCTTATAAAGATATAATGTTTTTAGAAACCATATATGATGCAGATGAAAACTTTTTCCCAGTGATGTATTTGATTCATTTGTGTGAAACATGTTATGATTTGAAATTTTTCAAAACAAAAAAAAAATAAATTACATGTTCTATTCAACTATTATTGTAATTAATTGAATCAATCCAATTACAAGTCTCGTTAGAACATTTTTTGGTTTATATAGACATGCATATTATTATCATCATGTGGAAGAAACATTTTACTATTAAAATAATGAATTTTATCGGAGAATCTGAAGAGGAAGTAAGGAATGTAAATTGAAATTATTTAATTCCATTTCATAATCTCGGTTGGACGATTATTCTGATGTTTTTTGGAATAATAGTAGAAAATGTTTTCTATAATATTCACGATCAATTGAAAATTATGGTGATTTTTTTAGGTGGTAAAATATTTTATTTCCAAATTTATTATGAGATCATACCAAAACCAATTTATCCAAATTTTTCAATACATGTATTTTTATGGAGATGAGCCATAATATTTTTTTATTGAATAAAGTAAATTACGAGAAATCGAGTAATTTTCATACCACCGTGGTAATCATGAAAAGGTGAAAAAAGTATATTGTCCCAATGTGGAGGAAAATTTAAGGTGAATGTATTAATGGATTAAACATTAATGGTAGTGTAATATAGACAAAAGTTTTTTATAGTTTGGATCAGTAATGTTGATATCACTATAACTATTATCATTCATGAATGAAATTGTGAAGTGTGTAAAATGAAGTGTATCAATTATGCTAATGCATGTCTAGAACTAAGAAAATCACATGGTATAATGTATATATATTTAGAATATTGTTATCTGTTTATCACAAAATAAGATATTTATATTGGAATTATGTGTATGATTAATATTATTTTATACCAAAATTTATTTCATTAACTTGTAATGATTATATATGACAAAATGTTTACAACAACCAATGATTTATCACCCTCATGATAGACAATCATAAAATCATATTGAGTATCAAGTACTAAAAAAATATGTTTCGTCATTGTTCATATGGAAAAGAAGTTGGTAACATGTAAAAATGGTTTGTAAATCCCAATATAATTTTATGTGACAATATTTATGGGGTTTTTATTTGTGTTTATTCTTCTTAATATGTATCCATAACTCCCCAACCACAGAATCCTAGATTAAGTGTTTATTTTATTACATGTTTACTTTGTAAAAGGGATCAAATCCCAAAGGTACACATTTTTAGTACTATTTTATAACTATATACACAAATTAAATTCAAAAATACATTTTATAAAATACACAATTAATTTCATTGAGTACACCATTACCTTTAAGGGAAACCATGAATTTCATTTATAATAAAAAACATGGAATCATTGTAAAAAAATAAAACATAATAAAGGGGTGAGATAAAATTATCATTAAGGGTAAATTATAGTCGATGACATATAAATAATAAATAATAATTTTTATAATGTAAATTACTTAAAACACTTTCCATTTAATCATTTAACTGATCGTAATAGTGCTAGAATACAAGGTTATCAAATAACACCACAAAAATATTCACATTATCTAGATAATGAAATTATTTATATTGAACTAATCAAAAATTCACATTGAAATCAATAAAAAATATCATAATGATGGAATTTATAATATAGGGTGTCAGTAACATACCATCAAGGCCTCAACATGGACATCTAAAAATAAATGTGTCTTGCCTCGTGCATGGAAAAATTTGGTTTGTCTCATGAGACATGTAAATGAATCAAGAGGATATTGAAGGAACCTCAAATCACATAATAATTCCCAAAAATTTATCATATAATTGTTTGGAAACCTAATCAATATATAATGTTTTATTAAATGTAGCATACAAAATATAAATAATATTCATAACAAACTATCTAGAGTAATATGTGGAATGATATCAAAATATTGTATCCCCAATCAAGATAAAGAACAATTTTTAAAAAATAATGTTATATGGTTTCATATGATATATTCCTCAATGGAGAAGAATATTCAACAATGGTTTTTTATATAGATGAAAATACATTAAACAATGTTAATGAAAAATTCCCGAGGAAGATAATTATTTGGAATTCAAATTATTCTCATACCACTTTGAAGCATTTGAATTATATTCCCCATGAAGGAATAAAATTAAATGGATCTTATAATAACATTAAAATAAATTAATGATATTATATAACAAATTGGTCTTTATATATACCTCATAATGGAATATTGGTTAATAACATCAAAATATCAATAAATTGAAAGAGATTGAGAGGAAGTCCCTCAAATTATATTTCCTTTAGTCGGACATGATTTAACCTAATGTAAAACAGGGTTAATAATTTTATTAAATTACATCAAAAAATTATTCAAATTTATTGTATCATATATTATCTTCCTATATTCTTTTTTAATAATATGTTTTTATTACACTTTTTTCGGATGTTGATAGATTCATTTTCATATGCATGTTTTGTCATGTTGGTCATGTTTCTTATGTATATGATAAAATTATATCATATCCATAATGATATAACGTTTATTTGTATCACATTTATTTATTATAAACATTTTTATTATCAATATTTAATGGATATCATCTAAAATGAATCACATCGCGTCATGGAGATGGTACGTAGTATGTATGCAAAAGCAACACTATCATTATATTATTGGTGAAAGGGTAAGGACTTGGATAGTATCATAATTATACAGAATAATTATCATGTCATGTGTTAAATATATATCCATTATATCAATAATTATTCCAATTAAAATATATTGGTGATAAAAAAAATACACCACAATGTGGAGATTGTAAGTCTAATGTACGTTGACAAGATGCTTTTTTTATAAAAGGATGGATAAATAAGGGAATACAGCTTTCCCAAAATATCAATAAAATATCATATAATAGATGGTACTGTATTTATTAATATATCATGGACATAACACATGATGATAATTTATAAGAAGAAAACAACATGGATGGCTTGGTAAAAACGATTACCTCTTCTTCAGTGGGCTTCATTTTGATATCTTCTTAATTGATCTATAATTGGTCTTTTTTAAAACCAATATCTCCAATACATGTATAATGATGTTGGGAGGATAAATTAATAGGTTTTTGTTGAGTTAAGTGGTGAAAATATGTGGGATTATGCGATGGATGAGGCTCCCCTTTATAATATAGGTTGTGGGAACTTTAAGAAATCCGTGAAATATATAAAATTTAATATGTATATAAGTAAAATAATTATACCATATATTATAACATTATTAATTACTTAATATAAATATAATTTTTAAATAATTTAATAATATTATAAATCAATAATTTTCTGTTATTATTAAATTTGATACGTTTCATTTAAATTGAATTTTAATAATTCAACAAAAAATTTGATTTCAATTGTAATAATTTAAAACATCTCCAATATATCATATTAATATATTACGTAAATTAAAGGAGCAGATGTGGTGAACCATTATTGGTCTGATCAAATCCCAGAGGATGTTATCCATATTTTTCAAATGGATAAATTTTGTTTTCCTACTTTTAGACTAGTTTAAATTGTTTCCTTATTTGTTTACAGTGATCATATTTTAAAATTGTAGCTGTTGGTTTTTGGTTATAATCTGATAAATTTGATGTCAATATTAGTTGTTGAAACCATTCTGTAGTTTCCTATTTTTTATATTTCTAGGATTGATGTGACTCCTGAAATTTTTCCTTCTGGGGATTCTTGTTCTCATGGATCTGTGACATTTCTGCTAATCAGGGGGCTGTTATGGCTTCGTTTATTTAGGATTCTGCAATGATCTTTGATATGGCAAGATCATTGTGCACTAATTCTATATTTTTAGCATCTTTTATGATTCAAAGGGTGTTGACTTCTTATGAATCTAATAAAATGAAGGTTGATGCTTCCAATTATCATGTTTACTTTATGCCCTAATGTGATAATTTCAAATTATATTTCATCCAAGATGTTGTCAAAGATGATGATGAGTCTAAATAGGAGGGATCAAATTTGAAATTTTCTGTTTATGATCCATTGAAAAATGCAATAGTTAATCATAGTATGGATCTAAGGTTGACATCTAAGAGGTTGGAGATCCTTGTGGATGATTTTGAAGAAAATTTTTATGTTTGAAGGATTTGTCTTCGATATCATGACCATTAACGACTAGTTGTTTGGATGGTGGAATGTTGATGTCCATATGAACCATTTTTGGTATTTTTACTTATTTTCAACTCTTGAATTCGAATGATTTCTGGTATCTGGGGCTCTATTTGGGATTTTTATGTCTTGTATTCCTTGACTTTGGGCCTGTATGGGTTTTCATTTTTAATTAAATTATCTCAGTTCAAGGATTTGGTTTTCCAATCCACGGGTCACATTGTTCAAAAAATTAAATCATCAAAAATATATAAATACTAAAATAATAATAATCAATTATTTTTTATTTCTCTTAATTAAATAAATATTGTTTTAGTATTGAATATGATTTTAAAGTATGTTTATAATTTCTAAGAAATATAAATAAATATCAATAATTTCAATATAATAAAAATCATATATTTGGGTTCACTCGTATCTTGATTTTTACCAAATGTGTACATATAAATGATATTAAATATAGAGGAAATAATATTAAATATGGAGAGAATGTTATTTTGTAACTATATTTGATTTAAAAAATATATAAGTTATTTTCAAATAAATGTGTCCTTCGGAAAATTAAAATTCGGTAAAAATGTGATAAGTGTCAAATAATATTCATCCAATATTTAGTTGACATTTTTAGGTCACTGTTATACCCTTATAGTTTGATTTTAACCATTATTTAATTTTTATAACTCTTATTTTGACAATACATGTTTTAACTATATTAAGGATAATATAATTTCTAAAAAATGAATAAATAACCATAAATTATTCATGGATGAAATTATAATGGATATACCAATCATTTGGCTTATGTTTTTATTTTTATGAGTTTTATATAATTTAATAAAATATTATATATTTTAAAATATCATTAATGTCAATTTTTATACAATTGATTTATCTACTTTTTTCAAATATAAAAACACCATGATATTATATAAAAACCCATTAATACATCCCAAGAATGTATCTTCCATCTATAAGAATATAGGATCAAATTAATTATATCAAATTATAATTATTTTAAAAAAATTAATGACATTTACTATATATATCCATAAATTTAACAATTATTTCATCATCATTATTGAAGACTTTAAATTAAATATTTCTTATATAAAATTTAATAATAATTTATAATGATAACGATAAAAATTTTATATTTCAAATGAATATTGATATAAAATAGTATATTATAAATAACAATATATTAAAATTTTAATGCTTATTAGAAACATGAGTATTTCATATTTCACATTCCACATAACAAAATAATATTAATTTTTTAATAAAATTCATGTGGTTACAAGAGGATATAAAAAGTTATCAGGGATTATTTTGATCTAAAATAACAAATCCAATAATATTAAGACATGTTTTATAGTAATTCTATAATATTTATAATATCATTGTTACCCTTATTTACTATATTTACCCTTCACCGTGGTGAAAAAAATTACAAATGGTAATATTAATATTGACAAAAAATAAAATAGACATATTAAATAAATTTACGATGATGATTTCAAATATGGAATCCATTTTTAAAAATTTAAAACACAGAATTAAAAAAAAAGTTTAAAATTAATACTGTTTACAAAATGAGAAAACAAGTTTTTAATGTGAAAACCTTCTAAAGATAGACAAGTTTTTATATCCAAATTCAATGTGAATTTTATTTCAATGACCAAAATTGGATTAATTTATAAAAAAATTAACTATTAATAATTTATAACTAGTTAAAAATATAATTTAATACTTCAAATTATTTTTATAAAAAAGCTATTTTCAATTAAAATGCATTTTTTTGAAAAAATCATCAAATCATTAAAATATAATTGAAATTTAAAAAATTAAATAAATAGACATTTTAATACCATAAATTATAATAATAAGTTTTCTTTTCAATGAAAATTTATCAATGTTTAAAAAATTTGATTCATAACTGGTGCTCTATTAACATTTGACAAAAATTTCCTTTAGAAAAACAAAGCATTTATACATAAATTTTGATTAATTTTTTATTTTAACTATAAAATATTTTGTTTGAATGTAAATTTTTTTGAATATATATAAATTTAATAATAGGGTTAATACTATTCATTCCAACAAATTTAATGGCTAGGTTATAAAAATATTTTATTTCCAGTCTAAACTGGATGTTGCTTTCAACGTAAGCTATCAAAATAATTGAAATAAGAAACATTCCATAAAATCATTAGGGGTTAAATTATCCCCTATTTCAATAAATTGGGTCCCCAAAATATTTAATTGTACTTTAAAATTCAATATTTGATAATTTAAAAATCTTTTGTGGGAAACCCATATCAAACGTAAGGTTAACAAAACATCAACATAAAAAGAGGCAAAGGGAAATGAAAAGCTCACCTGAGATAACACATAATGGGGTTCTATGTATATAAACACAGATGTAGAGGAGAAAAAGACAATCATGATCCAATAAGTAGTTATAGAGAACATGAAAATGATATATTTAACAATAAAAACCCCTTAAAATTGAGATTGGTTAAATAAACATCGATTTCTTAGTAATAAAAGTAAAAAAATAATAAATAGTTTTTTTTCAAAACAAATTTTCATAGAGTTGAGGGAATGTCTTAATATCTATATAGAAACATAAAAAAATAATTTATTTACATCCATTTTATAAACATAATCTCATTTTTTGGTTGTGATTCGATCTATTTTCACATAATTTTGTACACCAAGAGATGGATATTCAATATATAATTTTACACGAGACAGATTGTAATGACCAAACATATTTTCTTCTTCTTATAAATGTGTACTGAAACCAAAACATTTATAACAATGTATCCAATAAATCATAAAGAATCCTCAAAAAATAATATCCCATATTCAACATAATCAATTATAACATCAAAAATAATTCAAAATATATCTTTCCAAATTCAGAGACCATAAATTAATAAGAAATCTCACTATATTTATAAAATCAAAAAAAAAACAATTATATTTCCAAAACCACATAACGATTTTTATAATCACATAAAACATATATTAATACCTTTTTCATCATTAAACCTTAATGAAAACATTCATGTTTCCATATAATTAATGAATAAGTATTATAGTATAATCATAATATGTCTCATGATTCATATAACCAGAGGCCCATTGATGAAATAATTCATCAATACAAATGAACTTGAACATTATTCATGATAACATATTCTTAAACCATTAACTATGCATTATCATATTATTCATTATTACCTCCATCCATTGATTTTTCTTTTGTAGTATCTTCATCATCCAAAATATAACTATTAATTGTATAATTTTTTTATTTATAACTATTGACCGATACCCAAAATCACAATGTGATAAACACTATGAATAGTCATTTAATTGTAAACAATAAATTTTTGGTTGTCCAAATCATCACATCATTAACAAAATCTATAATTTCAGAGGTTTATCCTATTTTATCTAGAGAGTTACGAAATCTAAACGTTGATATCCTATACATGGACTTATATTTAAATTCTGGCAAAGTATTATGTTTTCTAATATATTATTTCTGAAATCTAGTTCCCTAATTTTATAAAAATCTTTCTCTAATACCAACTGTAATGCCCACATCCCCAACAACCATGATTTAGTGGGTTCCTTAATACATTGGTTATATGTACATGTGATCAGAAAAAATATGGCCAAATAGCTTATTAGTATTGGTATACTAGATAAATACATTATATTGACAATACATTTTAAATCATAAAATAAACAAAGAATCTCATTATGTACATCGTTATCCCCGTTAGTGCTAGCTTACGTATTGCAGATAATAATCATATTATAATCCTATGGAAAAATGAAACATATGAAAGTGGTGAGATAAAAATATTTGAAAGGGTTAACTATAATGGATGAGATTATAAATAAGAAGTAATTCTTATTATAATCTAAATTACTCAATCACATGCCATTATATAAATAACTTGAGCATAATATGGCCAGAGTAAAAGGTGATCAAATAATGACATATAAATATTCACTTGAGATAGAAAATGTTACCAGGAGTGTTATAATAATATAATTATCAAATTTAACTAAAAAAATTAAATCATAAGTACAGAACACACAATTAAGGATATCTATAACTTATAGTGCATGCCTCAGCCAAGAATTTTGAAAACAAATGGGTAGGGCCTCATCCAAAACCCAATATTTTTTGTCTCTGGAGACCTACAAATGCATTGAGAGCTATAATAGTCCCCACCCTTCACATAATAATTCTAATACAGTCCCCATATGAATGTGTTGTAACACAATCAACATATACATTCGTACTGAATCAAGCATACAAAATGGAAATATGTTTCATCGTAACCCATCAAGAGTAATATGGTGAATGGTATCAAAATAGTACATCCACATTGAAGATAATCAATAAGAATTTATTAATATATATTAGATCGTATCAAAATAGATAAGCCTCAATGTAGAATAATATTCAACAAAATATTTTTACATAGATGGATATACTTTAAATGAGATCATTAAAATATTCATGTGAAAAATAATCTCTAAACATTCCAACATTTCCCATTCCACATTAATACATTTGAATTATAATCCCAATAATTGAATAAATTTAAATGAAACTTATAATAGAGTTATAATAAATTAATTATATGATATGTAAAATTGGGATTTATATACACCTCATAAAATATGGTTATAGGATAATATATAAATATTCTTCAATGAAATGAGGATGAGAGGATGTCCCTTACCTTACACTTCCTTTAGTCGAATGTGATTTAACCTTCCAAATAATTGTTTTAGTCATGTTATTAAATTATATATGAACCTTATTCATATTTATGATATCATATACGATCTTATAATATTTTTTATATTATATTATTTCATTTTTACCCTTGTTTTAGGTGTTAACTAATTCATTTTCTTATTGTTGTTTTTCCGTGTAATCCATGCTGGTTAGGAATATGACAAACTTTGTACAAATAAATAATGATAATAACTTAATACATATCATATTTATTTGTTATATTATTTTTTATAATCATTATTAAATTTTTTACATGTAAAATGAATCAAATAGCGTTGTGGAGATGGTAGGTCGTGCGTACGCATGAGCAGTAGTATCATTCCCTTTATGATAAAAGGGTAAGTTATTTTGTGGTATATTAATGTTAAAAAATAAATATAATGTGTTATGTAAGATATATATATACAATATATCTGTAATTATACCAATCCAAATAATGTGGTGATGAAAAAAATTTACACGACAACATGGAGACGATAAGTCATAAAAATCCACACTGGGGGCTTTTATTTTTCATAGGATTGATAAATCATGGAATATGGTTGGTACATAATCTCAATAACATGTAAGAATATACTATATAATTTATTTATTTATTTACAATTGAAAAAAAATATGAATAGTAAGTAGAATATTAAATGAACATGGTTCGGTTTTTTAAAATGATTACCTCTTTTTAGACCAAATTTCTTTGGAAGACTTCATAAGGGATCTATGGTTAGACTTTTTGAAATACTAGGATCCGAATAAACTAGGTAAGATTTTTGGGAGGGTAAATGGTTAGGGTTTGATGGATCTATATGTCTCAAATTGGTTGGAGGAAGCTAGGGGTGGGGTTCCCTTTTATAATCCTAGTGAGAGGCAATTTTAGAAATCATCCAAATATATAAACCATAATTAGGCAATTCTAGATGTAAATACTTTCAAATAGATTATAAATGAATATAGGAACAATTTTAGACAATATTTTACCCACATTAAAAATATTAATTTCATTAATTATGTTTAATATTGTTTAATAAAATACAAATTCCATAAATTACCATTATTTTCAAAATTCATACTATTCATTTAATTTGATAATAAATACATCAAGAGAGAGTGATTTAAAATATGATAATTTATCACATCTATAATAATGATTACTCATCTAATGTATTTTTATACCTATTAACTCATCTAAAGAATATATAACTTGATAATATTAAATTCAATTATTTTATTTTTTGTTAACTAAGTAAATTCTTTTATAGTATTAAAGTTGCTTTTAAGGTAGTTATATAATTTATAAAAATTTAAAATTATTTAAAATAATGAAAATAATTTAATTAATATGAAAATATAATTTAGGATCATTCATATCTTGATTTATCCCAATAGGAACACCTAAATGATATTAAATATAGAGAGAATGACATTTGGTAAATATCTTTTATTGAAATAATATAGATGTTATTTTTAGAGAAACATTTTCATTAAACAACACCAAATTATATATTATGGTGATTAGGTTCAGATACCATTTTTCCAATAATTTTATTGATAGGTTAATTTTCTGTTTTTACCCTTATATTTTTTGTCATTAACCCTTGTTTAACCCATTTAACTCTTACCATGAAAAAATATGCTTTTACTTTTTGAATGTTAATATAATCAGTATATAATATTTAAATAAAAATAAATGAATAATGGATGATATTTTAAACTATAAAAAATCATATTTCATATTTATATATTTTTATTAATTTTATATCATTTAAGAAAATATTATTTATTTTTAAAAACCATTACTTTAATTTTTGATACTATTCCTTAATAAAATTTCATAAAATATCATTAGGATGCTATACCTTCTATAAATACCATTATTAACTCCCAAATAAGTCTAAGAAATCTATAAATTTATTTAATGACATTAATTAAATGAAATTACATTTATTTTAGTATTTATAATAGTAGTTTTTAATATGCCCATTAATTATAAAATTATTTTACCCTCATTGTGAAATCCATTAATTTAATTAATACTTTTCAAAATATTTTCCTAGAAAATTATCGAAATTAGTAAAAATAGTTTTTAATTATAATTATTATTTATAAATGATGTAATATTCAGATTAACCATATATAAAAAATGTAATACTTATTAAAAAAATGAGTTAGACATATTTCATTATCCATTAAATAAAATACTATAAATAAATTGAAGTCAACTATGTTGCTCCAAGAGGCCATACAATCGGCACGAGGAATGTTTTTTTGTTGAGAATAACTCATAAAAATAATTTAGCTCACATTTAAGGTAATTTTTTAATATTTATAATACTATTTTTACCCTTAATTACATGATCCACCCTTAACGGTGTAAATAAAAATTACTAAAGTTAGAATTAATATTTTCTAAAAAAAATGTGTCTTAATTAATAAATTTTTAAATTATGATTCCAATTGTTGAATACATGTTTCAAAATTCATAATAATAAATTCACTATAGATAATATAAAATTAATCCTTTTAAAATAATTAGAAAATTAGTTCTTAAATTGAGAAGTTCAAAATATTAAAATGTTTTTATATCCAAATTCAATGTTAAATTAATTTTAATGAACAAAATTAGATTAAATGATAAAAAATTTAACAAATAAAACTTTAAAACAAATTAAAAATATAATTTAACTTGATCAATTATTTATAAGTAAATTGTTTTCAATTAAAATGAAATATTTTTTTAGTAATCATCAAAACATGAAACATATCAGAAAAAACCGAATATTAAAAGAAATTAAAATTTTACATTTATATTAAAAAAAGATTATTTTTTCAAGTATATTTTGATATTGTGTCACAAACTAGATTTAAAACACATTTTCCATTAAAAGGTGAAACAATTATCTTTAGAAAAAAGTTTCTTTTATTTCTAAAATTGCATTTACACAATCTTATGACTATATAGTCTGTTTATAGAATGTAAAAACTATAAAATATATATAAATTTAATAATGGGGTCAATTATAATTTTTAATATTAATTGAATGTCTGCTTTATGATAATATATTATTGTTTGGTTATACTGGAGTTGTGTAGAACATAAGCTATTGAAGAAATTGAAAAAAAAAACATACCATAAAATCATAGGGTGTTAAAAATTATATTTATGTTTATGTTATATAAGAAAATAATTTTAATCTAAAAAATAATTTATATTTTTTTTCATCGTAGTTTTTCTGTTAAAATTCAGTTAATTTTTTCTGTTTTATGTTACTTACAATGATGTTTTGGAAAGAATAATCATGTATGTTTATTTTTAAATTGATTAATAAATTAATATGTATAGAATTATTAAATATAAATAATTTTTACATGATTATATAACATAATTTATATATTTTAACACTTACCTTTTACCTTTTGACAATAACCCTCCTGGTTTTAACATTCTAACTCCATGTTATTTAGTTTATTTGTAAAGTCAATTAACAGACCATGGTTTTTTAATAAAATATTTTATAAATTTCAAAACATATGTTATAATTTAATGAAAAAACTATGAAACTATGAAATTTTTTATTTCTAATTCATAATGTATTAATAAATAGGGTAATATTGGTGTAGAAATTGATATAAATTTGAAAATAATATAAATGTTAGTTTTTGTAGTTCCTCTATTTAAATCCAATTAATTCTATTTTTTTGGGTGACTGTTACAAAACAGTGGTGTTGAAGAATGAAAAATCAATATTTTATATAAAATAATTATTTAATTATGAAATATATATTAAATTATGAAATTAAACTGATTTAACCAGTTTATGTGATATAATTTATTGATTTTATCATTTATCTTCTATTTCTGGACAAGACACTCTATATTTTAATACACTTTATCCAGATTATATTATTTTGGAGTTTGTGAAAACTAAATTAACACTCTTTGAAGTTTACGTAACATAATTTTTTGATTATGACACATATATTAATATTTATTGCATTTAAATAAACAAATTGAATGGATGGAACTTTTTTGAATCTAATAATGACTTTTATTCTTCTCTATAAATTAATTGGTCACACATAATAGAGTTACAAAAATACAATTGTATGTTTATATAGAAACATTTAGAGGGTGTTTTCTTTTCTTATTATTCTTTTTCTAATAAAGGGTATTTCAGAGAGGGCAATGATGTAAATATAGAAAAGTGAAATATTTTTTTTGAGTTCTTCTATAAAAATCCTTTAATATTTTTCTATGTTTTTAATTATAATTTTAGGTATGAATAATCATTGGTGTTTATAAATTAATTTATTCATAATAAATTTTTATTAAATTATTACATTTTATGATTTTAAACTTGTTATGATGATATAATTTATATATTTTTACACTAACTGTCTATGTTTTAACACCGATCCTCCATATTCTAACACACATTCTTCTGAGTTTTTTATTTTGGTTTTTTGGAAAAGGAAATTAACACCGTAAGAAATTATCATAACATAATATATAGATAGTAACTCTAATTATGATATTGAATGATAAGAAATATATAAATTAATTGGATGAAATGTTATCTTTTCCAACAAAAATGTTTCTTCCTCATTGTAAATAATTATTTCACATGTGATAAAGGTAAAAAAAATCCTAACAGAGGCTGATGTAGAAATATTAATGGGGTTATGTTTTTTGTGTATAATAACTAATTAGATTGTAAGAAGTTTATGTTAGTTGGAAAAAAATTTTAAACTAAAACTAATTAAAAAAAATTTATTAGACTTTTTATTTCCATCCTATTAATTATGTGTTTTTTGTGGTTTTGTTTTAAATTAAATGATATTAATGTATGAATAATAACTAGGGTTTATATATTATTTGATGTTGTAAGTAATATATATGAAATTATAACATTTAAACAATTGCAACATTTTTAGTTCGCATTATTTATAGATTTTTACTTCGACCTTATAGGTTTTAACAAAGACCTCATGATTTTGGTACTCCTCTATATTTTATTATTTTTCAAAAATTAAATTAAAAAAACATAAAATTTTCATATACTAAATTTTTTATTGTAACAACTACATTAAAATTGATTACATTTACATATACGAATAAAATGGATGAATATTGTTTGTGTCCCTCATTTATTTTTCTTTCACATGGTAATGATCTTGGGAACAATCAAAAGAGGTGTATAAATACCAGTCTAATTTTATGTGAAAAAAGTGAACGCTTTTCTTGAATAATGTCCAATTTTTTATTAAATAAGGTATATTTATATAGGGAAATGATGTAAATATTAAAAACCTTCAAATTTTTTTTGGAGTTCCACTATTTAAATAGTATGAATTTGTTTTTTTGTATTACATAAAATTATTTTGGGTTACAAATACTTATTTGTTTTTATAAATTAATTGATGAATCTGGGAATATGTTTGAAATTATGACATTTAATGAGTATAAACATGTTTATATGAAATAATTTTTTTATATTAACACTAACCTTAAGATATTTATGACCAATCCTATATGTTTTAATAATCATAATTGTTTTTGGTTTTTATGAAAAATCAATAAGAAAACGGTAAATATTTCCTAACATATTCTTAAGATTTTAACACCAATAAAAAATTTATTTCATTTATATATAATACTAAAATGTATGAAACGTTTTCTAGATAGAAAAGGTTTCTTCTATTCATTGTAAATAAGTTTGGGACCTATTGAGGAAGGGAAAAATTCTAGCCCAAATCGATGTTAAAGTTTTAGATCAGACCATTTTTTCATGTTTAAACTCTATTTTTTTAAATAGAATGTATTTTTAGAGAATAAAATGATGTAAATATTAAAATAATATAAATATTATTTTTTTAGAGTTATGATATTTAAATGAAATTAATTTTGATTTATTAATGTTTTTATTATTATGATGGTTTGGATGTGTGAATAATCAGTATTGTTAATAAATAAATTGATACAGTCATGAAATTGTATGACATTATAATAATTAATCCATGTTAGAATGTTTAGATGATGTAATTTATATATTTCAACACTACCCCTCCATCATTAAACACTGGTCCGCATGATTAAAATACTCATGTTTCATGTTTTTTTTATTTTATTTTTTGTGAAAATTTAATTATCACTCAACGATGATCACATAAGGTGTTTTTTATAATCTATATACTATGTTACAATTGAATGTCGTAACATATAACAATTAAATGGATTAATTTTTTTGAATCCCTAATATATTTTCTTCATATTTATAAAGATGTTTGGAAATCCTGAAAGAGGTGTCAAAATACCTTTCCACGTTAATGTGAAAACAATGAGTGGGTTTTGTTTTTTTGTATGATGTGAATTACTTTTTAAAATTTAAAAATGATAGAGTGAAATAATTATGTAAATATGAAAAAAACACATGTAATATATTTATAGAGTTATGTTATTTAAATTCAATTAGTTATGGTGTTGTGTGGTTTGGTTTTAATTAAAATGTCTTTTGTGCATGAATAATAATTTTTTTATAAAATAATTTATATAATTAAGGATATGTATACAATTTTGAAAATTTAAACTTGTATGCATTTTTAGATGAAATAATATATAGAGTTTAACATGGAACATCTTGTTTTTAACCCCATGTAGCTATATTTTAACAGTCATACTGCATATGTTATGGGATTTCATGATCGGTCAATTAACACTACATGATTGTTAAATAACATTATTATGTAATACTAACAACTATTTCATAAAATAGTTTTGTTCATATCGTAATTAAATTGATGGGACCTTTTTTCTACCATAGAACATTCATCTTCTTATTTGTAAATAAGTTCATCCCATGTTGAAGTGGTACATAAATACGAGTACCAGTTAATGTTAACACCTTGAGATGGTTCTATTTTTTTGCGCATTACACCAAATATATTTCTAAATAATGTAATGGTATATTTTAAAAATATTTAGTTATTAAATAGTTTTAAAACAATTTATGTATATTTAGGTAATTTAAAATCAATTAATTATAGTTGTTATGGGTACTTTTAACAGATAATGATGTTGGGGTATGACTAATCACTGATGATTTTAAATTAATTGATATATTTAAGATGATATAATATATTTTTAGATATAATCCATATTAAATTGTATAGATTGAATTGTTTACCGAGTTTTACACTAACTATATATGTTTTAACACCAAGAATCATGATTTTTTGCACTTATTCTCCATTATTTCTTTTTTTAGGGAATAGTTAATTAACAAAACATGAATATAACACAACATATTTTTATATTTTAGAATCTATTTATTAATTTAATTCATTGAAATATTCTAATAAAATAGATGAATCCTTTTTGACAGCCATAGATGATTTGTCTTCCAATTTGTAATGTAGTTGGGGAAAAATAAATGAGGTATGAAAATACTAGTACACGTTGATGTGACAAACTTTTGAGGGTGATTGGTTTTTTTATTCCAAATTTTATTATAATAAATTTCATTTTATTGTGGATAATAATTAAAATATGAAAACAATTCTAATATGTTTTTTTGCGGAGTTACACTTTTCAGGTCTAATTAATTATGGGGTTTGTGGAGTTGTGTTACAGAAAATTATATTTATGTATGCATAATAATTAATGTTTATAAATTAATTGATAAATTTTTCAAGATATGTTAATTCTATAATTAAATCCATGTCCACATTTTAGATGAAATCATTTATATATTTCTACACTTACCTTCTATGTTTTAAAACAATGCATCTATATTATAACAATCATTCCCTAATTTTTTTTCAATATAAAATAAAATTTAAACCTCATGATTGTGAAATTTATTTTTTTCTAAATTTAAAATAAATGTGATAATTAGAATAATTGACATATAATAATTAATTGATTTGGAAATTCTAGTATCAACTGATAATTTTTCTTCCTCCATATAATGAATTTTGGAACATGTAGAAGAAAAGTAGAATTACCAATCCAATATGATGTGAAAAAAATTGAGAGGGTATTGTTTTTGGTGTATGCAAACCAATATATTTTTAAAGATGGGAATTTTTTCTGAGAAAATAAATTGAATATAAAAATAATTCAAATATGGTTTTGCGGTATTATGAAATTTGTATCCTATTAATTATTTTTTTTATAGTTTTGTGTATCTTAAAATGATGTTGACTTATGAATAATAGGAAGTGTTTATAAACAATTTGATGTATTGAAGAATATGTATGATATTCAGAAATTGGAACCATGCCATACTATTGAGATGAAATAATTTACAAAATTTAACACTGATCTGATAGGTTTTTACTCAAAGCCTCCAAATCCAAACACTCTTACTCTAGAATTTTTGTTAGTGTTTTTTATGAATAGTAAATTAATAATCCTTGAATTTAACATGACATAATTTTATATTGAAATTTATATTTTACAAATGAATGCATTTATATATTTAAAAAAATACCACCAAATTGAACCAAACCCTAGAAAATAACTAATAATATCAAACAAAACGATATTCCCAAAAAATTCATTCTTTAACAAGAAAATTAATAAAAAATCATTTGCATCCTTTCATTATAGTCATGGTCCACCAACCACTATAGTAAGTGAAAAATTTTCATTTGAAGCTGATAGTATAAACATATAATAAAATCATTCCCATAAATTTTAGACTAATATATATATATATATAAGGATAATAATATTACTTAAATATATATTTCGTCTCCATCAAAATATCTGAATCATCCAATATCTAGACAAGTGAATTCAATAATAAATACTAAAAAAATGAAAAAGGAAACATTGTTGGATGAAAAAATTTGGAATATAATGATGTAGGAAATTTAGTGTACCAATTAGAATACAACTGAATAGATTCATAAACAACTGCAAAATTAGATAGAAATGATAATCCACATCATGTAAGATACCAAGAAATGGTAAAAACCTAGAAACCCTATATAAAATTAAAAAATTATAATAATTCACTACTTTTTAAAATAGAATCAATTAGTATTAAACAAAAAACAATTATCTGAATGTCCATTTAAATTACAAGTAAAAAAATATGTTTTTCAATTGATTATCAGTGGAATAAATTCTAAGAGAGTATATATCATGTAGTTTCATTATCTATAAGTCATTATAGAGTAAACACCATTGAAAATTAATCAACATTGGGGAAAAAACTATACATTTTATTATGATGTTTCCTAAAATATTAAGCATGTTTCTGATAAAACAATTATTCACTCTACACTTTCTCTTATGTGAAATAATTTTATCATACAAAAATTGATTATCACAATATATAAAAACTAATAAAAAAGGGTTTTGTACTATAATATATTTCTAAAATCAGTACCATGAATAATGGATAAAATATGTATCTATTAATTAATCCAATACATATATAGTCATAGTGAATATTTATTAAAATCATGGTCACTATTTATGATTTTGACATTTTCGTTCATATATTTACAAATTTTTTCACGAACTGTTCTTCTGGACCTCTGCCATGACTACCCCAATCCTGAATTCTATAGGCTAGGGGCCAGTGACATGCACTGAAAAGGCATATCCCTAAAACCGTGAAGGAATTGACTTTAAACCTGTAAACTCACACAATCCAAGAATACAACAAGATACAAAAAAGGTAAAATATATAGAAAAAATGGTGATTGTAGTAAGTAAAGGGGCCAGACTACAAGACCAACTGGAAAGTACAAGTAAAACTCAAAACAGCTCATGTGAATGCCTGCCAAGGATCCTACCTAAAGGGTAAGTACAACTCTTGAATAGTAGTCTCTGTGGTATGCCTCGTCTAAGGTCCAACTCGGAGAAGACTCCTGTCCTGGTACCCTCGACCTCAATCAGAACTTTCCATTTTATGCACAAGACACAACAAGGTGTGGGCATAGCCCATGCAGGGTTGAGTATAATGATACTCAGAAGGGACCCTGAGACCCCCTATGGTCTCTGAGAATCCTCAGAGGACAATCCAAAAACTATGACTATAATTACAAGCACGAAGAAATAATCTACTCTACTATGGTATATTCCCATACATATATATATGTTATCAAGTATACACATCTCGTTCATGAGAAAACACAAGGACCAACTCTATATCCAAAAGTACAACTATTCCATGTTGGAATAATTACCACGAACGTAACACCACAATGGTATATATCACAATGGTATCACCACACAAACGTGTTTCACAAATGTAAAGACACAGCTCACACCAGGTATAACATAAGTACAGTAGTACAGATGATTAGAGAAAATCTAGATAATCTTATTCTTTTTAGTAGCACTGCTTTTGACCCACACATGATCATTTGGTAACTCTCCCCTGCTGACCCACACGTGATCGTCTAAAAATCCAACTGGCTCCCTTTCATGTGGTGTGCCAACGCCACTGTCCTCCCACATTCGGCTAGTTGCCAGCCGCCCTAGTGCGCCATCGTGGCTCAACAACTACAGCCTCCTCCTCTAACAGTGGTGTGGATGTGCGCCTCCCTACCTGCACGCGGTTGGCCGGCATGCCGGCCACTGCCTTCCACTACTGTGACTGACAGGTTGTGACCTTCTTCAGTCGTGCAGTTCTGCCTCCGCCATTGCCACAGCCGACCTGGGTGGGAACTGCCACCATGCACCCTACCAATTCCACTCACCGACACTATCACCCTGGTGGGCTTCGGCTCAGCCTGGAGCATCGCCCACGAAGAACACGTCAAACAATAATGTTTCTGAGGGATCGAGTTTTTTTTTGTATTTCACCCTTCTATTTTAGACCGATAAAATGAGGCTCAAGAAGAATCATTCAACTCAAATTAACGAATAACAATAATTAATAGACCCTTCCTTGATCTTTCTGTGGATAGGATGTGAATCTCATGGTGTATGTTTTCGAAACAATTAAGAATGTAATGTTAGGCATAATCAAATGTCATTTTATTATGTATCCAGCCATTCTTACAATGTCTATTCTCAAGAGTATGAAGTTTTTCAACATTCACTTCAATGGAAACCTGATAGATTTGAAACCATCTTGGATTAGTAAGAGTACGATGAAAAAGATGAATGTTTGTTTTGATCAAAATTCAAAACTTTTTATAAGAGATATAGAAGATGAATCAGCTCAAAATCAATCGGCACATATGATAGCCAAAGACATTCCGTCTCTTGTTGTTCCTCAGAAGTCTGATCCTCAAACCAGCACAAATCCTAATAAGAACCCTAAGTACAGTAAGGATGTTGTAGCCAAGTGGATAAAGGATAAGGAACAGAGAAAGTAAGGTGATCCAAAGTTTTGACTTGATCCAGCCGAAGCCTTTTCTGAGAGACTAAGGATGGAGGGTACCCTTCAGGCTGAAAAGAATAAGAAAGTTCTTTTGAAAAGAAAATATCAGGAATTTGATGTCTCTAAAGACTTGAAAATGGTTGAGGATGTAAGTGCTCAATTAACAGAAGAAGTTCATCAAGAACCCAACGTATAGAGTCTTCCTGAAAAAGAAAGGGGAAAACAAATGGTAGAAGAGATAAATGAAGTTCAAGAAGAGGAAGGAGATTTTTTTTGGAATTTCTTCAAAGTTTGAAGAAGAGTAGAGAGGAATCGGTTCAAAAGAAAAGTGAAGGTATTCAACAAGTTCATCATGCCGATCAAGCAGTTTTTCAATCTTCTGAAACTCCAGATAGAATTTCATCTCAAGTAAAGCATGGTGCACAATCCTCTCACCCTGATAAAGTTTTTTCCATCAGGGATAAAGTGGAAGAAGAAAGAAAGCAGAAAGAAAAAGCAAAAGGAAAAGAGCCAGTTGTTGACTCAAGCCGATCAAATGAATTGTCTTTGTATGATGAGGATACTGATTCGGAACATACAATATCTCTCAAGAAGAGTGATTATATTGTTCATGTTTTACGAAGGGTTGAGAAGACCATTCCATTTTTCCCTAGGCTAGAAGGAATGATTGATTTTATTAATGAAAATTAGAAAAATAGGTTTGGTTCTGTAAAAGAATTAAGAAAGAACTTTTTGTTAGTCGAAGCCGATTTGAAAGTCCTTTCAGAAAGATAAGCTACCCATAAGAAGGCCTACAACAAGATGACCAAGTGGTCGTACAAAACAGAGAGCTCAGTCAATGATCATGAGATAGAAATTGAAGATATAAGAAGGTTGTCAAATGATCTTGAAATTTCTTTCAATAAGCTTGACAGAGAAATGGTGGAAAGGTTGAATATTTTGTCTTCTCAATGAGCCGATGTTCCTCCAGTAAAAGACTTGCTGGAGAGAATGAATGCCTTTCAGGCTGAGTTTTAGAAGCATTCATCTATCAAAGATGAAATAGTTCTCTTGATGAAACAAAACACTCGGTTATCCAAAGATAACAAGAATCTGCAAGACAAAATTGATACCCTTGAGGAAGTAATCAGAGTCCAGGATGAGACTATCAAGAATCAAGATCAGATTTTTGCGGACCAACAAGAGCTTCTCAGAACTCAGGGTGAATCAATTTCTGAAGACAATAAAGAAATTAATAAGATGAATTTTTTTCTTCACGAGCTCATAAAAAAGGAAAACAAAAGAGAAAACAAATGACTGTTGTATTTGTTTTCCTTTGGAACCTTTTGTTGTTTTGTAACAACTTTTATGATTCTTTTCTTTTGTCCCGCAATTTCATTTCTCTAACCCTTTCAGGCTACTCAAAGTAACCCCATTCTTTTTTTAAACCAAAAATGGGGAGAATGTTTTATAAAGGGGGATAATGTTTTACAAATGGATATTGGTTTAATCAAATACTTTGAATCTAAGGAAAAACTATGAATACAATCCTTATGAAAGTATACACCTAAGGAGGAGTTAGTTGTATTAAAATTCATATTCAGAAGAGTTTCCAATAACTCAGGGGGAGATAATTATTTCTTGTTATATTTACTTTGTGTGTTGTGCTTTCCAAAAAGGGGGAGATTGTTGAGTCAAAAGTCCTCTTTTGACTTCTATGTTTTGTTTTGGAAATCACAAATGTCTTGTTAGACGTACTAACCTTGTCGATCGTATCGTACTGATCATGCTAATCGTACTGACCATAATGATCGTACTGATCATGCTGATCGTACTGACCATAATGATCGTACTGATCATGCTGATCATTCTGACATGCTGATCGTACTAAACATACTGATCGTACTGACCATGATGATCGTACTGAACATACTGATCGTACTGATCATGCTGATCATACTGACCATTTCAATCGTACAACGATGATCGTACCGATCATACCAATTGTACAATGCTGATCGTACTGAATATGTAAATTGTATGGGCTCTTCTAATCATAACATTAATTACATACATGTTTTGGTACTTAGTCAAAAACACATGTTTCATATAAATCGTACTCATGATTATCTCGTTCATATATCCTATGTTTTAAAAAAAATGATGTTGTTGAGTTAGTTACAAACTAATCAAAATGATGTCGTACTTTCTATTTCAATATGACCGCTATAATGACAGGTGTCCAAGTCCCTCCGAGTTTTTCAGAGAAATATGACCGTTGGAGGGAACATGACCGTTGGAACCCGAGGACAATAAATAGGAGGAAATTTGATGCTGAAAGTAGAAGAACGAGAGACTTTTGGAACAACTGTGATACTTTGCTTCAATAAAGTTCTATAGAGAGACATTGTAACTTCTCGCATCTGCTTTGTGCGTCCGATCATCGTATCGAGGGATTTCAAGTGATTGAAAGACAGAGGTGCCAATTACGTACAAAATCGAGGGCTGCCGGTGATAGGCAGACAGACGGTCCGATCATCGTATCAATGGCTGCCGGGGAATGGAAGATAGATGGTCCGATCATCGTATCGAGGGCTTTCGGGGATAGGCAGACGGACGGTCCGATCATTGTATCGAGGGCTGCCGGGGATAGGTAGACGGACGAACCGATCATCGTATCGAGGGCTTACCAAGGTGTTGGTGAGACAGACCATTTTATCCTAGGTGAAAGGATAACCCTTCTCTTTGGGTCAAAAGATTTGTAATACTTTTAATTTTCCGCTACTGCTTGTATTAGAAAGGAATCTGTATTGTTTCCTTTCTTCTTTACATATTCAATTGTAATTGTTTCAATTACAATCATTCTATTACATATGTTATTGATTGATTCTATATGCTTTAAGGTAGAATCATTCATCTTTATATTAGTCTGATTATTGTGTTCATCTCAAATACTATTGTTTTACTTTTCATTAGTATTACATTACTTCATACCTTTTATATTCAATACAATCGTGGGTGTTTGTATTTGTATTAGTTTAAGACTATTAAAACTAATCTCTTAAGTGTTCAAATACAATGTTTTAAACCTACAATTCACCCCCTCTTGTATTTTTCCATCTAATATACCTATACATCTATATATTTGATCCAACACTATGTTCCTCCCTTATGATTCTATAATAAATATGAAATTGAATGCCAACTATCCTGGTGAGGTAGATTTTATTTCATCTAGTGAAAATTATTATTCATTAGATGGTAATAAATTACATTTATATTATGAAATCTATAGATTTAATAAATTTCCAAAAAATTAAAATTATAAATTCATTAAGAAACATGTGAACGGTAATACTAAATTTATTTTTTTGAAAAAATACGATTCAAATATTTCAAAAAATTTTGATAAAAATTATTTTTAAATTGATTATATTTTTAAAAACATTGAAACAACTAATTAAAAAATTATTATATTGTTAGGGGTTTTTAAAAAATACTTTTTGAAATACTTGTTTAAGAAACACCATTATATTTTGACATTTACAATTTTGAGGACAAGAATTTAGTTATAAAAATAGAGATTAAATTATATTCACCATAGTAAAGTTATCAAACCTTACTTTGGGTAAGAATGGTTTTGATTAAATATACAACCAACTTCATTCATATGGTACTAGTATAGGAATGTGATACGATCATAGAAAATCTATTTTTTTTAATAACTTCTTTGTTCCTACAAATTTCCCATTTTCATAAAATTTCAATATGGGGGAGAATGAAAAAGAGGATCATTCCCAAAATAAAATTCAATCTCTATATTTCTCGGAATCATATTTTTCAAAAAAAATTATTAAATTCATAAAATCTTATTTACTATCATTTTCGAACCTAGGAATGTTTGGTTCTGAATGCCTTATTCTACTGTTTCCATGAAAAATAGGATGTACAAAATACCAGAATACCAATTCCATGGATAGTGGTTATTCCCAGCATATGACCTATAAAAAAAATTTCATTGAAAATATTTTCAAAAGGTATGGTGTAAGAGTTATGCTCAAAGATAATTCTCAAGGAAATATTGTTGGTATATGTAATATTGTTCTTCTTGGAAAATCATTAATTTCAACTGTTTTATTTTTAAAAGGTATTAATAACCACATTATATGAATAAGTCAATTATGTGATGAAGGATATATCATAAATTTTTGGAATGATAAATTTATAGTACAAAATTAAAAGGATAAATTAATTCTTTCTTCCCATCAGTATGAAAATATTTATAAACAAATTTTCTAAGACCTTAGGTTCCAAGACATAACATGTATTAGTGGAACGGATTATCAAACTTTGTAATGAAATATAATTCTACGACATAGTAACATTAAACAATTTTGTAAATTTGACATGAAATGTCTTGTTATATATTTTACGAGGATAGTATTTGATTCTTAAAAGTGTATGATGATTTTCAATATGAAAAAAACAGAAGTCTGGTATTACATCTATTAGTGAAGTCTTAAAATCTGATACTTTACCATTAGTAAACATGGATATTTATTTTCAACTGTAATTAGAAGTATTGGTGTAATGTATTATGTATTTGTTTTATAAGGATTATTTCAATAGATATACATGGGTTTATTTTCAAAAAAAGAAATATGAATACTTATTATTTCAAAATATTTGTAACCAATGATAAAAATGTTGAAAATTATCATTCGAAAACGATTTGTAAGGATCACAATTGATAATTAGAAAATTATGATATAGAAGCATTTTTTAGCAAGAATGGAATTACTCATAACATTTCATATTCTAGAACACCTCATAAAAATTTTTCTTTTGAAATAATAAATTGTATTCATTAAGATATAACAAGGAACATGTTGAGTCAATACTCAATTGATAGTATGTCTGGGATTAATCTATCAGTACACATCTCTATAACATAAATCGAGTTTCAATTCAACATTTTATTAAAAAAATACTTATGAATTATAGGTGGGCCAAAACTACAATTTTCATACTTTAGAGTTTTTCAATGAAAAGTATTCATCTTGAATAAAAAATAATTTACACAAATTCCCACCCAAATTCGATTAAAGTATATTGTTAGGTTTTTCCTCTACTTATTAGGAATATACATTTTTAAATAAATATTCTAGGACTATTGATTGAATTGTATATGTTAAATTTTATGAAAGTGTTCGTTTTGTTTTTTTGAAAAACAAAACTAACATCCTTGGATTTTTTTCTCCAATACTAATTATCATCCTTTGTTGGAATAATATTACAATATGGAAAATAATCAAGAAATTATTTATATGTTATTTACCAAATAATATTTTTTATCTTATGCGGATGAACCTGTTTTACAAAAACTAGGTCAATTGTTTCTTATGAACCATCCTAGTATTCTTATCATTTGTGATGTTATTCAACAAGTAAGGACAAGAAGATCTTTGAGAAATAAAGTCAATCATTTTTCTTTCATTTCTCAATTCCATCCTAAAAGTCCTGATGAGGCTTTAGGTGTGGAAGACTAGATTGATGAAATACAAGATGACACTAATTTCTTTGGAATGAATAATTTCTGTACAATGGTGTAAATCCGTAAAGAAACCTCTATAATTGGAGAAAATGGGTTTTCATAAACAAATTTGATGAAAATTGAATAAGTATCAGAAATAATGAAATTCTTATTAAAAATGTTATATTCAAAAATGGGCTATTGATTATTAAGACACCTATTCTGTAGTTTCTATAAATGAATCTACTATTTTATTATACCCTGTGCATCATCCATTAATTTCAAACTTCTTGAAATGGTTGTGAAGTAATCTTTTCGTATTATTTATATAGAAGAGGATTTTTTTGTAAAATAACCTCATTATTTTTAGGAAACAGAACATCATGAATATATATATATATATAACTACAAATAACATATATGGACTTAATTATTCCCTTAGAGATACGTATGATAGATTAACAAGAATTTGTAACAAAACAATTATGTTTATGGAACTGCAAATGAAAAAATCATTATTATTAATGAAAACAAAAAAATATTATGATTGTTCAAATTTATAATGAAGAAATTATATACATATCAACTCAGAAAACATTAACAATATATTTTTTGAATCTTATGAAACATGATTTTGAAATGAGTATGATGGGTGAGTTGACATTTATTCTTGGTTTTCATATTTCTCAAAAACCAGAAGGTAATTAAATATATAAAAAAATGTATATCAAATAGATTATTTAAAAGTGTGGATAAGAAAACACTAAATGTGTTAATACTCTAATCAGAACCTCAAATACACATGATCATGATGAAACCAGGAAATCAGTTAATCAAAAACCATTTATATGTATGATAAGAAGTCTAATATATATAACAACTAATCAAGTAGAAAATTATTTTAGTATGATTATATGAAAGGTATCAAGAAAATATAATGGAATCCCATATTAAATCAATAAAATTATTATTTTTTGTTATTTAATGGTAACTATAGACTTAGGACATGCATATTATTATTGGAATAATTCAGAAATAATTTTGTTTTTCAAAAGTCAACTTTTGTGGTTGTATAATTTCATGGAAATAAACATACAAAACATATCCCTTATTAGGATATTCATTAGTTTCTTGATTTTTTATAGAAAAACACTTTGTAGCACATTTCAATACTGATGTTGAATATGTGGAAGCTAGTGTTGTTGTGCTTACATGTTGCGGTTGAAACAAACAATCACTGAATATGGCATGAGTTTTACTAAAACATAAATAATATGTGTCAACACTATTTCCATTTCATTATGTAAAAACCACACACACCACTCTTCTTAAAAAAACATAGATTTTAGGAATCACATAGTTAGGGACCATACACATAATGGATATATCATTATATAATTCATCATAATTCTAGAACAACTTATCAATATCTCTATAATAACATTACCCTTGGATATATATAAATAAATTAAATATAATCAATAACCTAACACTATGAAATAATAATTTATATCAAAATCTTATTTAATCTATATCATTACATTAAAAAAAATTCATATAGGGGGAAAATATGTTTTATCTTTTTTTAAAATAGTATTCTAAATTTTTTTAAATGATTTATTTATGTATTTAGATATTGAATTTATTATTTAATATGATTTATATAATTAATTTAATTTTAAATATTAATAAAAATTGAAAAACAATAACTTTTTTAATATTAATAGGATTTTAAATATAAATTTAATAATTTTAAAACTAATTTTATTAATAAAAGTTTTAAATTACATTATTTTTTAATTTCGATTTGAAATTTTATCAAAATAAGAATTCTTTTCATAATATATTTTATTTTAAAACAATGAAGAACATAATATTGAATCAATATCTTCACATCTAAGGGTATGTTTCATTTATAAATTAAACACTATACCTTTTTAATTATTATTGTTCTTGTTAGTTGTTATTTCTAAAAGTTTTATTTCAAAATATTTTTAATCCTCCAATTGTATTAACCAGGTACGAAAAATATTTTTATAAAACCTAAATAGTATATATTTATCCGATTATTTTCATTAGATATAATCTTAATATTATGATCATAATTATTGAATATTAGATATTATATCTGATTAAAATATGAAATTTTTCTCAAATTAACCTATAAATAGTAGACCCACTCTAATATCCCATATCAATTATCTTAGTGTTTTCATCACGAAGTGATCCCAACATTAAATCTCTGATTCTAATTCTATTTATGTGTTATTACTCTTTATCTAGCCCTAATACAGTTTCCCTAAACTAATATTATTAAAATTTTGTTGTCTTCAATGAAATGTTAGTGTCGAGATATTTTAATGAAAATTACGAGTCATCATTAAGAAGAATGACTCAATTTCAACGATATTAATCATTTCGTATAAAAATTAGATCAAAAAAATATATGGTTTGATTTGATATAGTTTATCATTTCTAATACATGGTCATTTTTTTGAAAAATGAATAGAAAGATATATTTTATTTTTTAATTTTAGACAAAACCTATGAGATGAATCTGAATGGTTTTTCCAGTTTTTATGGGGTTTCTAATGAAGGAGATGATTTATTCTATCTCACATGTAAATAACATTTAACGGTACCCATGTAAAATAGAGAGAATTAAATTATTTTTCTAAGTAGATTAAGTTCTTTGTAAAGTCACTCATTTAATCCTATATAATAGGGTTTGAGATAATTTGATGCAAGGATTTACTATTTTGAGGAGAATAGATAGAGATACTCTTAAAGTATCTAAGGTTTTCATCTTTGATTACCTAGTTAACATGAGAAAGATAAACATTATGGATTTATTCATTAACTGTGAAAAATATCATGTCAAAGTAAATCGAATATTATATTATATTCTTTTCAGGATTTATTAGAAATATGATTGAAAACATCCTGAGAAAATTCAATTTTGATTTAAAATCTAATCTAATGATAAAAAAGAAAATGTTTACCTGTGAATACATGATCAGAAAAATGAAAAATGTTTTTGATCTAGAGTTAATGGTGTTTTTTATGAATACTATTGTATATTCACTAGAGGAATAACATTATATAGAAAATAAATATGAGAAAGAATATAGGAAATGAAACAGTTACACCCTTTAAAAAAAGAAGGATAATAAGGAAAAAAAATACTCAATGGAAATAT
Organism: Viscum album; assembly: GCA_963277665.1. Lineage (NCBI taxonomy): Eukaryota > Viridiplantae > Streptophyta > Magnoliopsida > Santalales > Viscaceae > Viscum > Viscum album. Next base: position 834,048,810 of record OY728140.1, read on the forward strand.
TGAATGAATAATAAAAATAGAAGGAAGAATGAAAATAAGGAGAAAATGGATTTGGTATTTAAATGGATGAATAAATCCTAATTTTAGTTGACGGTGTGATTGTTTTGGAAAAAGAAGTAGAATAAATTAAACAAAAGAAAAATCTTCTAGAGGTACAATTATGTGAAAATTTTCAATAACGTGCAGAATCGACCTCCATCAATTTTTTTACCTAATATCGATGTTGGTATATTTTTTAATGAAGTAGTATTATTTCATTCTTATTCCCTCTAGAAAACAAAAAGACGAATTTTCTTGTTCAATAATGAAATCTACTTAAAAAATATTATTGGATATATGAGTCTCAAATCCATTTTGCTTGTAGTAAATACAAATAGAAATATATAGAAGGAGTTGAATAATAATGAATTTTTTTAAATAATATATAATAATATGAATGGTAAGAATCATATAAAGAAGATGAATAAGAGGAATAACAAGAAAACAAACAAGAAAACAAAAATATAGAGAAAAATATATAAGAAAAACATTATTTAAGGAATTATCAGGCCTCATAAAAATTATTATCTTCCTCAAGATATCATATTGAGAAACCAGTCATCTAGGAGAAAAAAATCCTCTATTAATTCATGAAGTTGTTTTTTTATCCAAGAGGGTTGATCAATTTCAAAATAGAACATATGATGAATGTAAGAATGTTTTTCTTGAGATAATTCAAATTTTTGATGCAAATAGTACTGAACAATGAACTCTAAAATCTATTTTAAGAAAAATTAAAATATAATTTATTATTAAACAAACAATATCAATAAAAAGAATCATTCAATCAGAATTTTAATCCCAAAATTTGATTACTACTCATTGTATTTTAATTATTTTACATACATTAATCAAATTATAGATGACTATCTCATACATTCTATAGTTGAAAAAAAGTTTATTTGGTTATGGAAAACCAATAAAAATAGTTTGATCTAACAAAATATTTGATTGATAGGTTAATATATTTTTAATTATATTAAATTTATTTCAAATAATGTTTTGAATCCTACATTTTTAGTTTCAACACAATTTGAAAATTGTCTCTCGTTGTTCTTGAAGAAAAAATTATTTATCAAGATAATCTTGGATGATTCGTGAAATATTTGGATGAAAATGATATTTCGATCAACATTTTTGTATGGGATATATCCAAAAGGGTAAAGTATTTTGAAAAATTCATAATAACATAAAAAACATATTTAGGATATCTAATAATTACACTAAAGAATAATGTATCTACTTAGTCATATTTTTATATTCTAAGTTTATAGAGACAATGTTTATGCTTTGATGAATCATTGTGATGTTTTTTCAGAAATTGAAAATTCTTAAAAAGATCATAAAAACAGTTTAAATATATTTTTTAGTCTACAAAATAATAATAAAATAGAATGAAATAATTTTGATTAAGGATAAAGTGACAGATTAGTTGGAAAATAAATAAAATCATGAGGAATTATTTGAATTAGTTGAATAGGATAGAAAGGAATTTATGAAGCTGAAAACAATTTTTAGATCCTTGATTCCAATGAATAAATTCTTTCCATATCAAAAAATCTTGTTTAATTTTAATTATTATTTCAAATTTAAATATATGACTCTTTAAACTGTAATTCATTTTATTGAATGTATTACAATCCATTTAGTTTATGTTTTATTTCATATATTTTCATACGATCGTGTTGTATATTAATTTTTTTCATATTGAATTTTTATAAACCATTTATTATTTTTATGTACTCCCCCAATTCATTTTTCCAATATCACAAAGGGAATTAATTTTAAATAAATTGGTAGATTTCAATTAAAATTATTATTATTTATAAAAGTGTGAAAAATACGTTAAAATAACATAAAAATATCTTTAGAGGAATTATAATCCACCACGTGGGGGGGTTTTAGTCATATGCAATATTGTTTTTATATGAGTTAACAATATTTGGGGGGGGGATATTTATAATATCATAATTTTTTAATATGATGTATCTAAAAATTGATGGAATATATTTTTTCATAATTAATTTTATCTATGTATTGGGGTTTGTTCTTTACAATAGGGGGAGATTTCTAGGTCCAAAGAATCCTTTTTTACATTTCCATTCATTTTTTTAAATAACTAATACAATATTAAATATTCAATAAATAATTTTTATGAAAAATTTATTTTTACAATGTTTGTATAGAAAACATTAATTTTTACTATATATAAAATTAGTTTTAAATTATTCTCAAATTGAAAAATCAATTATCTTATTGAGAATGAATCTGTTTATGCTATGATTTCCCTATAAAAATGATTTAAAGTCTTTCTATAAAATATTCATACTAAAAAAAATTTATTGGATTTGACATTGGACCTAATACCATCAAATTCACACACATAAAGAAAATCGTAATGAGAATGTATAGTAAAATATTCAAATTGGCATTTATTTTAAACCTAAATATGGAAAATGATTTTATCATGTTGTAATATTATACTCTTTACCTATATTTCCAAAAAGATGTTGTGTATTCTATTATATATGTTAATCAAAAAAAATTCATAGTTTCTATTATAATATGGCAGATGGAGTTCTAGGTGCTCTAGTCATTGTAGAAATATCAGAGGAAAAATTGAATTTTGAGATCAAGATGACGATTAGGAGAAACACCTATAAATAACCAGATATTTAATGTGTGGTTTTTAATAAATTTTTCATGTGCGTGTTTCTGTGATTTTGTCTTATTTTTATAAAGTTTAACAAAGATGAATTCTTTTTCCAAGTCTTTTTTGTTTTCTTTAGAGATTGTCTTTTTTATTTTGGAACCAATGTCAGGTTGTTTCTTTATAAATATTTTTTATTTCAATGTGCTACTCTGATTATTGCATGTATAATAGAGGGCTTCTAAGGCTAGAAAGAATAAATCTGATCATATTGATTGAGGGCATGTACGGATAGCTAGATAGAATATGATCCATCATATCGATGGCTTTTAGGGATAGGATGCTAGAGGTTCTGATCACCGTATTGATCGAGGGATTTTGGGAATAAAAAGGTAGAATTCAATCATTAAATTGAGGTGTTGACCTTTTGTGGTCAAGACATAATGTTTTTTGTATAAATCAATGGATGTTTAACCATAGTAATTAGACACCAATCACGTTCATTTAAAATAATTATATTCATTTGTATTACATATTTTGTTTCAAGCATTTTATATTCCACCGAAAATAAATAGAACATGGTATTTTGTATTCATATTTCTATTTTTATTTCATTTATCACAATAGATTTTATTAAGATTCATTTTATTCACTATAAAAAATATTATATATAATTTATGATAAAATTACCATTTACTATTTTACTTTGATAAATCATAACATTTTTTATTAAAAAATTTTGCACCCCATGGTAAATTTGATTCTATTCACTAGAATCAACGATGTGAATTACTTATTTAAATCTACTTGTTTATGATATTCTATTCATCATAACCATGGATGAATTCATATTACTATTTAAATAAACAAGTGGTTTTTTGAATACTTTTTGTATAATTATATTAAACAATGTTTCTCTTAAGTTATAAATTATTTTAAAACATACAATTCACCACCTATTTTATTTATCCACCATCATATACATTTAAATCACTGACATAGGTCTAGAATCTTGGCCTGATTCCTGTATATTGTGTCTATGACCATCACCTTCATCATCAAAAGTTTTAAACATAGTCCCTATTAGAGTAGTCATTTCTTGATAGTATACCTTTATTCCCCTAACATAGTAATATACCCTGAGGGTGGGACGGGGTTTGAATTAGGGTATTACATAGTAAGCCAAATTTCCCTTTAGATCTTTTCCATCATTATACACAACCCTCTAATCTCCTTTTCCCTTAGTAATGCTTGAGAATAATTAAAATCGAGAATGAGACACACCAATTTTATTTAGTTCACCCTCCCTGGTATATATCCATGGTTAATACAAAGAAAATGTTCCATTTTACCAAATACAATTAATCACACTATTGTTAAAAATTTTACTTCATATTGATTTTCCATCTTATTTCACTACCAATATCAATTTGAAATATCGTTGGTCTCTTAAATGAAGTGTTATAACTTATCCTTTAGAAGATAATTCTATCAATTAATTGAATTAGACAAATTTACAGCTAATTTTTTTTGTCATTAAGTCCTAATTATATCCACATGATGAGTGACTCTCTACCAAAAATATTATAGGAATATTTTTCTCATTCATGTACAATTAACAATCATGACACCCTATTAAAACAATTTGATAAATCTCATATTCATTGAGAAGGATCTATTTATATCAATAATTGAACTTTTATGAAATCCTAATACGTAAAAAATTCCATTCGTGAAACTTATTTTCATCATGAAATTGGTATTCTTTTAAATTATTTAATAAGAAAATCCTTCGTAAATCACATTTATGAAATTAGATTCATTGGATATTCATTAAGAATTATTATTTAAAAGTATGGTGTACAGTCCCATTTATATAAATTTCTAACCCTTTTGTGAATCATTCTCACTATACAATTAATTTTCATAAAACACTTCAATGTTTTACTGAAATTCACCCCTATCAGAAAACTTATTGGGGAATTTTTTAGTAGAGATAGATAACATATGTCAGTAAAATTTATTCTACAAATAACTAATCCATATTGAAGAAACATTCATTTCATAAATTTCATGAATTTTTTATATTTTTATGTGGAACACCTAAAAATCCAATTTTCCTTATGCTTTTACAATCCACTAATTTTTGGATAGCAAAAAATTTGAAATACAAAAAAATGAAACATCCGTGATAACTCAATTTTTTGTACCACATACGATGTTTCAATTAAAATTTCATATATCATTGATGAATGATATTGTCAGAAATTATGTCGGAACATCACAAATGGCCTTCCAAAACTACGTTTTTAAAAATCCCAATCTACCCAAGATAATATAAACTCACTGTGATAATTTTTTTAAAATATCCTATCATTAAATACAAGAATTATATCTCACTATTCAATGTATTATTTTATAAAATTGGTCATATAATACATTAATATATATCATTGTAGATCATCATGTGTAATAGTGGATAAGAGTACACAAATGTGATCCATTAAAACACTATTAACTATGATACCAAAGCACACTCATTGAATCAGTCATCATACAATGGATACAAATTCTATGAATTCACACACATTCACACAAACATGTGATCATAATCAAGAATATAGATCAATATATTGCTATATAAGAACCTTGTCAAGGGAAAAATGGTTGCAGAGGGGATACATGATAGGGAACTGACTACGTCATTTTCATTGATGATTTACTCCAATGTATCTACTAGAAAATCATGTTGTGCCGCCATAAATGTTTATCACAAGTGATGGATTCCTTTTTTGGGTAATATTTATTTAAATAATAGGTTTAGAAAATATTCTCAAAGATTTTTGATGCAAAAAGGGTATTTATTGAAACACATACCACAGGAATTGTATAAATTAATCTTCTTCCAGGATATGTTTATGAATACAAAACCTATTTACCATATCAATTGTTAATTAAATAATGAATTTTAAATTTATCGTCATAACAAGAAGAGAAAATAAAAAGTTGTCAATAATAATAAATTAACCATAACTCCATAGTTATGATTGAGAACCAAAATATATTCATAAATAATATGGTCTCAATATGCTCTATATATTATAACTCACCCAAAAGAATCCAATTTTTATGATGGAATTATATCTGATCAAATAGTTTTCAATAACATGCTAAATCCACCAAATATATACTAATAGACCATCAATATCACATTAGATGACGAATGATCACATGGATTGTTCAAATCGATTATTGTTTTATATCCAAACATCCATAAAGGAGGGGTCTAGTATGAAAGTCCATAATCTAAACTAATATGGTACTCATAATCAATATTAGATCTAGATAAAAAACAAGTGACATTGTCAATTACCTATAACAATTATATTTATATAAAAGAGTGATGTAATCATTATTATATCCACATATAACTATAATATTGATCATTGTTCTATTCACATATCTTATTAATGAACAGTAATTTTGTGTAGATGTATAGAGAACATATAGATCTAACAAGAATAGATTTATCCAATGTCTAAAGTCCAAGGGAACATGAATAGAATATCTCAATATTAAAGGGAGAATATATGAGGTTTCCAGAATTGGGTGAGAGTATTGTCTGGTATCTAATTATGGAGGTAAAATGAGTGGAATTAGATGTTATGGGATAAATTTAACACAATCCTAAATAGACTCTTCTTGATAGCTGATTGAACCAGTCCAACTCACTGTAGATATTTTACAGCCACAAAATTGCATGCCTTTCACTATGGACTATCCATTCCCAAGCATTAGACTCAATGAAACTCATAAAATCTATAAGAAAATTTCAATTCATAATTTAACCAAAAACGAACATGGAATTTGAAAAGTCACATACCAATTTAAATTGATTATGTAACATGTTTTCAGTTTTTTGGAGTCAGAATGTCATCCAAAACTATGTTTTTAATTGGGATACCATAAATCACAATAATTTTAATGGTATATCATTATCAATTAAGTTGAAATTATATTTTTTAGCTGGAGACTAAAATTATTCATCATACTAATATTCATGTGGATGTTATGTAGTTGAATTTTTTTAAAAAAAATTATTATTATTTATAACATATTATATATATACATATTCTCATATATTTTGATGAAAATATTTAACTAGATGAATAAATATTTAAACAAAAATATATTTAACAATCATTTTTAAATATATAATCCACATGAAAATAAATATTTGATGAGCATTTTTTAAATATAAATTTATCTACTTTATTTACCTTATAAAATTTAATTAATTTATGTATACATATATAAGTTTAAATTAAATCAATATATATATATATATTAATGTGATTTTATATGAGTAAATAAACAAATTTATTTTATATGTATATTTTAGTATATGAAAATTAATATTAATATATAATATATTTAAATATATATATATATATATACACATACACAGAGGAACATATGAATGTATAAATAAAAATATAAACACACTCAAAAACACATAAATATAGAAAAACATAGAAACACATTTTATAAATTTATTTAAAAATAGTTATATAATTATATATAAATATATACATAAAAAATAAATTAATTAATATATATAAATAAATAGATATGTGATAAAATATAGGGTAAAACAAGACAGAATAGGAGTATGGTTGTTTGTTCTGAACATGAAGGTCCAACGTTTTAAACCATGTTTGTGTAGGTGAGGAAGAAGGGGGTCTAGTGGGAGAGCACTAACAAGGGTGGATAACTCAAAAGGGGGTGTCATTATTGATGATAGAGTTATAGGAAGAGAGTATTGTTTTTTTATCACTAATAAAGGGTTGGTCATCATTAAAATACAAAACTATTTTTAAATGTATCTTTCTTGTTTTTATTAATGTTAACAAGGGTCGATAAAGGGATTCATTATCAAGTTTTTTGTAGTGCTTATAATACTAAATATATTTTAAACATTCATAAATAATAATAAAAATTTGTGCCAATGAAATTGATTACAGTACTTCTAAACCCCAATATGTAGTAGTGACCCATCACCACCTATAAAACAATCACAGTTGAAAAAAAATTTAAATTAGAAAATAAGAAATTTGGTATACTCTTTAATTTTTTATAACAACTTAAGCAGTTCATGTTAGTGATACATGAATTGCTTATAGATATTATAACCTACCATGCTTGGGATCAACTGAGATTATATGTTAAAGAGAAATCATACTAGAAAATCCATTATATAATAAATTATTTTTGAAACCTTTCTGTGAAGAAAATTACTTTTGTGAAGTGTTAAAAATTCACATTCTCTGTAATTTTTTGGGAATAATAATTATTTTGTCTCTCAAAATTATAGTGTAAGACCTCATATATATAGATTTATCACCTCTTCATGGATTTTATATAATCCATATGGTTAAATATTTATCCTTGGAATTTTATTTTCTTCTTGTGGATTGAACCCAATTACAAGGGGAATTGTTTGGTCATTAAATATATTAAAAACATGAAAAAATGAATTGAAATAAGATAAAATATCAAAGGATATATCAAAAGGTGATTATAAATTTGATAGGGTAGTATTACCATTAATCTACTAAAGTGATTCACAAACAATCTATTTGTGGAACAATACTAAATTCATGAATCATCACATGATTTCTTAATCATTGATATGTCTTCAAAATGTCATCTATGAAACACGTAGAACCCATTTTCATAGTGTTATGTAATTCATGTGAAACTATGAATTCCCATGAATCATTCACCATGTGTGGCATCAATGTGGTTATTTTGAGCCTACATCAAAGCTCTATTATGTATCACACATCATATGTGAATGCCTTATATGCCTTCAAATCCGCTCCTTGGTCATATAGATCCTTTTTATTTAACTAATCATACAGGAAAAAATGCATACTATGTATGTGACTATTTTTGGAAATAGATTACACAATGTATCTTCAAAATACACCATGAAATTATCTAAATAGATACAAATTCAGATATAGAGGAATGACCAAGAACATTTTCAAAAGAGATTTTTTGCACTATGGGATGTTTGTAAGGGACCAAGGTCATAACTCATGTAGTAGTCGTAGGTAATTTAGAATCAATTAGTGTGACAAAGGAGAATTAAATGATCAACATGGTCCCATTAACCAATTATTGTCTTACAATTCCCCTTCAAGAATGAAAGGTCTTCAAGACCCTCTTTTTGAAGACAATGCAATATCATGAACAAAGGGCCCCTATACGAATGGGGATCCCATTTATGAACATAGTTTCTAATATTGGATCATTCATGATGGATCCTAAATCCATGTATTATAAAATGACCACCTTTTCATATTTCCCATCATCTTAATTTTAATCAAGGACATTGTTAAGATACATTTTTTCCAATGATTTTGTGATGCGTAGAATCTAGATCACTCACATCAAATTCATGAATCACTCAAATGTTGGGTAAATGGACCTCCCTTATTTTATATCATTCACATGGGTCTTGTACCTAGTCCATAACAAACTAGATGACCTTTCTAGATTCCTTCCACCCTGATTAAATTCTGAAATAAACATCATGGATACCCTTCAGATATATACATAGAATTACCTTTCCATGATCCCATCCAAATATCATAATACCTACTACATATATATATGGATATGAACACCACATATTCGAACATTGTGTATTTAAAGAATAACTTAATAACATAAAAAGATAAGGATTTATGACATACAATAAACACTAAATCTACTATCAATTAGGAGGCTCATATATATATAGATATACTCATTTATGGGAACCATTAATAAATTTATATATTCATATTAGAACGCGATTTTGATTAGATTTTCAGTATATTGGTATCCATGATCTGTAATTTTGGAAGGATTCTAAAATATAACATAAATATGTAATGGAACCATTTCAAATGATATAATTTCCCTAGAATTGTGTTATGGGACCTAACTCCCATCCTATAATCCAATTTACAACCCATGTGTCACTGCTAATGTCCTAGGGACCAATATTGTAATGTCTCAGTTATAGAAGTTGCCTAGAGGCGCCCTGTACCCAGTTGGTCACATGGCCTCAAGCGTATATACCAAAACGCAAGAGGCTGTTATCTAGAAGTGAGGGACATGTGTATGATAGTGGGGAAACTAGCCCTCATTAGCAGATAAACAAAGTGGAGGAGAAAAATATAACAATAACAGATGAAATAATAATCGAATACTATAGTAAACAGCAGAAGACATAAAGTAATACACAACTGGAGAAAATATTTATAATGATGCGTGACACATATGTCTAGGAAAGAATCCAAACAGGTCATAATGCTGAAATATTGTACTAAACCAAATTATGAAATAAAATAGTAAACAATGATTTAGCATTGCAAGCCTCTGTTCGGTCACATGCTTCATAGCTCCAAAGCATTCAAGTACCTGAACTACAAATGTGATTTCCATTATCTATACATGTAACAATATAATCTTTTTGGTCCCAATAGCATGACCTAAATATGGTCTGAGACTAAACACTAGTAGGTAACCACCAAGAGATCATTTCCTAATAGTCAGTGAATATATAATGAAGTCAATAAGAAAAATATTCAATAAACAAGGAATTACTCAACGATAAAAATTCCTAATGTTTCAAAGAATTAAAACACCACATATCATGTAAGTAGATTATCACTAATTGGTAGCCCTCTGGGATTTATTAACAACCTAGTCCACTCTATTCTTACTTTGAAAACACAAGCATCCCTCTAGTAATTACACACAGTCAAGCCCCTCTAGTTCAGCGTAAGAACATACACTTTGAGGAAGCACTCCCCATCAATTCTCCCTATTGTCTCGAATCAGCAACTAAAAGGTGGTCTAGTGAAGAACATACATTAAATTTCCCCTTTGGCCCACGTTGAGAAACTACATACACTATTGAGGAATCACTTTTAGCAATTCCCCCTATGGTCTCACATCCTAATAGTAAAAATAGACCCTCTGGAGAATCCCTCACGTCCATTCTCCCTATGGTCTACTACACCAGGTTCTTACAGACCTGTGTAAGTCAAATGAGTATAGTAATACATGCCAGCAAAAGTAAACCTCAACAAAACATGGCTACACAATATATAGCATAACAGCATGTCAGATAAAACACTCCACTCTAACAATACTAGACATGGAAAAGAAAGAAACAACCAAATAGGAAAAACTAGAACAAATGGTAAAAATAATAAAACATGGGTAAAACCATCCTAGCCTGGAAAAGTAATCCCTATTAAAAACAAATAACCTCTATACAATCAAAAAAGGCATAGTAGGGAAACATTGGAGCTGAAAACATAAACACACAATACCATGTTCCTGGATATTGGGCACTTTTTCACATATAACTCAATGCCTTACTATAGAAAGGCACAAACCACATACATCAATGTTTTGGAATTGATAAACATGAACCTCAATCCTTGAATCTTCCTATAATGTAGAAGCTCTAAAAAATGTCTAGAAGGATCATCCCACAATATCTCAAAAGTGAGATCAAACAAGAAGAAGGTGTTTTAGATTAATAGAGTACTCAATGATGTGATTCCAACGCAATCGACGATGTTCGATTCGGAGAACAGATGCTCGATTAGGGGCTCGGTGAAGATCAGTACCATACAAATGCTCTCGGATGAACTAGGTTGAGAAGAGATGTGTTTTGTCCATTAGAAGCAAACCTGGTATGTTTAATGAAAAATTGAAAGTATACGATGCTTACTTCTGATGTACATGGTGTGTACTTAACTTATTCGGCCCCCGAATAAGGGAGTTTCTTAGTCACCACCCACTACTATGTGCTTGGCTATTACACTACCAGCACAAGACTACATGTGACAAAAGATTACACAATGTGTACTTAAAAAATTTATAGAAACTACTTTTTTTCTCAAAACACTATGTAATAAACAAAACATACCTGAAAAGATGATCCTAGTTCTTACAAACTCCCCCCCTTAAAAAAATTTGTCCCCAAATTTCCCTAGGAAGGCGGTGTAGGAGAAGAAAAATCAAAAAGCTCCAACCACTATGATCATACATCGGCCTCCCTCTCCCAGGATTCATCCTGTACTTGCTCGTGCTGACATAACACTCAAAAAAGAGAAACAGACTGGCCACAGTTAACATTCATACAAAAATCAAGAATCTTGATAGGATGCTACTCAAATGAGGTGTATAAATCTAACTCAACCTCCTTGGGTAGAAAAACAAGGGATGGGTATGAGAAGTAATGTCGAAGTTGAGAAATGTGGAAAATGTCATGAATAGCTTGGTACCATTGATGTATCTGTATCCAATAGGAAACCAGACTAACTCTTTCCAACACCTCAAATGGCCAGACATACCTCGGTGAAATCATACCCTATCTCCTAATCCTACTGTGTCCAAACCTCATTGTGATATACAAGAAAACCTAATCCCTGACCTCGAACTCCAGAGGTTATCTCTGTCGATCAGCATAAGACTTCTTCCAAGACTGTGTAGTAGTCATACACTTCTGAATCAACTCTATCTACTTTGTGGTGTCCTAGACAAGACAAGGTCCATCATTGCTACCTCTCCTGACTCCAGCCTACATAAGGGTGATCGACATGTCCTACATTACAAAGCCCCATATGGGGCCATCAGAATAGTTTCATGAAAATTATTATTGTAGGAATATTCCACAAGATGTATGTGGTTCTCCCACGAACATCTTAAATGAATTATATATCCTCGAAGCATGTCCTTAAGAATAGCAATCGTATGCTCAATCCTACCACTTGTCTGGGGACGGTATGCCATACTTTGAAGTACCTGTCTACTCAAGGCCTTCTGTAATCCCTTCCAGACCCGAGAAGTAAAATGGGTATCTATGTCTGATACAATGGCATGTTGAACCCCATATAAATCTACAATCTCTCAAATTTATAACCCTACCATCTTATAAACACTGAAGTTATTCTTGATTGACAAGAAGTGAGAAACCTTCATGAGTCTATCAATGACAACTCACACCGCATTGTTCCCTTGAGGTGACCTCAATAAACCTATCACGAAATCCATTACGACATCATTCCACTTCTAAACAGGAATGGGTAACTGCTGCAAAAGATTTCTGGTCGTTGATGCTATTCCATTACCTATTGACAGGTGGAACAACTCATGACGAAACTAGAAATATCCCTCTTTATACCTGGAATCCAATACTGCCCGTGTAGATCACCATACTTATTGGTGACGCCGGGATGAACAACCCAAACTGAGGAGTGAATGTCCCGCATCAACACCTCATGTATGTCTGATGACACCCATATGTTCCCATGAAAACACAATATATATTCTTCTTCGATGGTCCATCCAGGAATATGGTCCTCTCCTAACACACTTTCTCATAAGACAAGGTCTTCATAATCTGATAGCTAACTCATTTGCACTCCATCAAAAAGAGTAGAGGTAAGAGCTACAGAAGAATGAAAAGTTTTCCCCTGTCTATCGTGCACCTCCAAATGCATCTCAGAGAACAAAGCTATAAGATGCCACTCACTACTAGCCTCTTGAATAGCCTATATCTGAGTCCTCCTACTCAACGCATCTGACACAACGTTTCCTTTCCCATGCGTATAGGCATGCTCAAAATCAAGGGACTGAAGTTACTCAACCCACATTCACTCTTTAAATTTTAGGTCATGCTATGTGAAGATATACTGAGACTTTTTTGGTCAGTGAAAACAAAAAAATTCTCTCCCAGAAGATAATGTATCCAATAGTATAAGGCATGAACAACTGCAGCCAACTCAAGATCATGCATCGTGTAATTCCACTCATATAGCCTCAACTATTGAGAACCGTACGCAAAAACCCCTTACTCTTGAATAATAAATTCTCCCAACTCATAGCTGTGGATAATAGTAAACAGTATAGCTCTTTTCTAGCTTATTAAATACTAGAATCAGTTCTAAATTCAACATCCCTTTAATCTCTTGAAAGGCTGACTCAGAAGAATCTAACCTCAAGTACATCACACCCTTCTTAGTCAAGACCATCAGTGGTGATGCTAAGCATGAAAAGTCTTTTATAAAACATCTATAGTAACCATACACCCTAGAAAAATTCATACCTCAAAGAAATTATTTGTCTTCTCCCAATAAACTACTACTCTCACTCTCTGTCGATCCACTAATACTCCTATCCTTGAAATAACATGACCTAGGAAGTGAATCTGGTCCATCAAAAAATGGAATTTTGAGATCATATCATATAACTGATGCTCTCTCAATGTACTCAAAACAATCTCAAGATGGGTAGCATGGTTGTGTCGAGTATGTGAGTACACCAAGATATCATCCACGAAGACCACCAATAAGGATTCCAACTATGGATTAAACACTCAGTTCATTAGTCCCATGAAAACTGCAGGCGCGTTCGCGAGACCGAACAACATTACCACCAACTCGTATAGACCATACGTGCTCTGAAAGGCTGTAATAGGTATATCAGTTGGAATAACGTGAAACTGATGATAACCGGATCTCAATTCAATCTTCTAGAACACCTGGGCTCCTTGACGCTGATCCAAGTGACAATCAATCCTAGGCAAGGGATATCACTTCTTGACCATTAACTAGTTAATATTCCAATAATCCTCCCAATGTCGGAGGCTACCATCTGCCTTCTTCACAAATTGTAATGGCAAACCCCATGGTGAAATATTGGGTTGGATGAAAGCCTTTGCTTGCAACTCCTCTAACTATTTATTTAGCTCCTGTAACTCTGGTGTAGACATCGTATAAGAATGAATGTCATCGCTGCCACTCCTGGCACGAGGTCAATAGACAAGTATACCTATCTCCTTGGAGGCAAACTAGAAGTGTCCTCTGGAAATACATATCTGAAACGATCCACCAATTGAGTAAAGTCCTTCTTTGAAGTCCAATTATCATCCAAATTTAAACTAGTAGTCTGGGTTGTAACTCCTTCTAACCCATGATTCTCCTGTCTTGCTCTTCTCGCTTGGAAATCCCATTCTCCCTTATAAAGAAACAACCTTCCATTGGGTGATGTGAGAATCACCCTATGAAAATAACAGTTGAAAACACCCTAGAAAGTAACTAACCTGTCCATTCTTAGAATGACATCATAGCCTGTCATATCTATGACATAAAAGTCTAACAAGAAGTGACACATAGAAACCTAAGATGGAACTTCTTGAACTGACATACACCAGCAATTCTAGCCCCCAAAAGAGTGTCTACCAAAATAATATTAGTAGAAGAAAATATATTGTGCTCAAATATCTCCATAATAGAAACTGATATAAAGCTATGGGAAGCCCATTTATCGAAAAGGGATGAAAATAAAATTGGGGCAACAAGGATCATACCTTAAATGGTAGTGGGTCTGGGATCCTGGTCTTGTTGGGTCTCCTCCACTGCAAAAGTATGACTTCCATCGTGGCCCTATGACCCTGCATGAGCACTCTGAGTTGATCCATCCTGTTGTCGCTGAAAGCCTAGTGACCGACAACCACGGGCACGACCTCCACCTCAACCTGAATGGCCTGAAGAACACCAGTTCCAAGAATGATGAGAAACTAGGGGCGCTGGTCCTATATGAGGATTCAGAGAAGAACCCTTGTCACCAGCTTCTGCTGAGAAGATCTGGAAGAAAATTCGATGATGACCTATCTTTCAGCAAGATCGGAACTACATTGGGTCTCTCGAGAAATGTGGCCTCATATGACCACTCTTCCCGCAATGGTTACACACCACCTGGCTACCAGAACTAGTGTCTCACCTCCTTGGATCACCACGCGAAGACCCCCTATAGCGATTCCTATGTTTATTAGGAGGGACACTGACTCTGGATGTCAAACCAATTTAGATTACAACTCTAGAATCCCTCAAATTGCGCTCCATGATCAGGGCTTAGTTGATGATAGATGTGAGGGAAGTCAACTTGAAGATGTTCACCTGCAATGTAATGTCAGCCTTATGACCATCCCCAAACATCCTTGATAGGAATAACAAATCACTTCCTAGAATAGGTGTGAAGCACTACAACTCAGTTAAGGGACAAGAATACTCCATAACGGAAAGAGTACCCTGATATATACTCTTGTACTATCGGGCTCGATCAGCCCTCATGGTTTCTGGAAAGAAGTAATCCTAAAAGGCACACTGGAACTCACCCCAGGCCATAACCTACTGGCATCTTACATGTGAGATCACATCCCACCATCTATTAGAGGAGTCCTGAAGCATGTACGTAGCGATCTTGACCCTCCTCTCTAGAGGCCTCTCTAGATGTTCAAGGAAAGAAAGCATGTCTTCTAACCATGTTTCTTTAGGTTGAGGTCCTCCTTCATGGTGAAAGTGGGATGATGATGCTGCTAAAAGACCCACATAAGCTCTGCCAGGGATGGAGTAGAAATAAGTACTCCATGGAAGGTCTGCATGAACCTCATTATTCCCTCTCAGAACTGTGCATCAGCAACTATGTTATGAATGGCCACTGGTGCCAAGACTTGAACAACTAGAGGATCTAATAGAAGTCTTTATCAGTCATGTATGGTGTTTGATTATTTCCCTATAACTGGCGTACAACCTAAGGAAGAATTGGTGGCATAACTCTGCAAGGTCAAGTGCACCCTTATTTCAAGATTAACAGGGACTGAAACGTAGAAGTCTGAGAAGGGAACATGAGAAAGAAAGAATTCAAGTTTTTTTTCAAAAAAAGGTTACATGGCATGTATTTTTACGACACGAAGTGTATCTTTAATATTCCACATGATCATGTAGTTCTACCAAAACTGGATGTGTAACGCCTCATACACACCGCGTGTTTTCCTAAAACACAACATGTACTTAAATCCTTTTCCCTGTATAAGTTATTCTTCATGGCTAAGATATGTGGTTATACTAGAATGAGACTACACTACGTGTTAGTCCCAGACACAGCGTGTACCAGATGAACATCACCAACCTGTGTTGTTAGTCACATGGCCGGTTACACGGCTCACTCTACACGGCATGTTTGCTCCATAAACGGCGTGTACTAGAAAGAATTTCACCAACCTTTTTTGTTCGTTAGACAACTAGATTCAAGGGTTACTCAACACGGAAAGTTCAAGACTGACAAAAAATGTATGAACTAAGCATTACCCATCTGTGTTGTTATCCACATGGGTAGACATAGGATCTAAACAGACTGCGTGTACTTCTTGTACACGGGGTGTCCCACCAAAAAATTTCCCAACCCCGTGTCTCTGCCCACATAGCCAGTGACATGATTAGATACTTCCCGAAATGTACACAGAGTGCATGGTGTATACCTAAGAAATACAGTTTCTTCCCAAACAGAAGAACACATGGCATGTATTCATCATTACACTCCGTGTATTCTGGGTTCTTCCAGACAGTAAGCCTCAAAAACTACTCTGCAACCTAGAAAATAAACACTAAAATGAACATTAATGTTCCAAATTAAAATCCATGAGGGGAGATACTCCCCGAAAATCATAGTTTGGCATCTCATACATGTCATAAACAAATATAATAGTGAAATGATCCACCGAATTACGATCCATGAGGTCCCATAACACTTCAAAAACTAAAGATTGGCCTTCATTAAAACAAAAACATACACAACCAACACCTTATAAAAAAGCAGGAATTCAATCAAGGAATTTTTCACAACATGATGCATATCTAACATAGCCTCTATCAAAAAAACATGCAAGAACTAATGCTCTCTAAATGTCATGGAAAGAATCCATGACATGTCATTTCTAGCAAATTCCTATATAATGCATGAGATGGCACACCTTCATCTCAGTGGGTTTCAACTGATATAGAACCGCCATAATATCAACAATAACATCACAATACATGTGAATCACCAAACAATAAAATCAAACAATTATAATATAGAAAATCCAAAAAAATTACAATACGATGTAAATTGGATTTTCCATGTACATGAGTTAGTTACTTCCAGGCACAACTTATTACCAAGTACCTATTTCTTCCTATCCCAGGCTATAGGATCCAAAAAACAAGTCAACATGAAAATAATTCCTCTGATACAACATTGTAACGTCCTGGTTCCAAAAGATGCCCAGAGTCACCCCATACCCAGTAAGTCACATGGCCTCCAGCGCATTTCCCCTAATGACAGAGGTTGATGCCAAGCAGCGAGGGCCTTGGGTGTGATAGTGGGGAATCTATCCCTCATTGGTAGAGTAACACAATGAAAGAGAAATAGATAACAATATCGGAATGAGTAATAATGGAATAAAATAGTAAATAGTGGAAGAATAAAAGTAATAAGCATCTGGAGCACATATATACAATGATACATGATACATATGTCTAAGAAAGAATCCAAAGTTGCCAAAATGATGATATATAGTAATAAAACAAAGCACATAAGAAAACAGTAAACAACTCCTCATCATTGCAAGCCTTATCTTCGTCCCATGCACTTTAGCTCCAAAGCAGTCAAGTACCTGAAGTAGAAGGGCCCTTTCCCTTATCTATACCTGCAACAATATAATCTGTTTGGGACCAAAATTATGACCTAAATAGGGTGTGAGACTAAATCCCAATAGGCAACCATCGTGAAATTTGTGCCTAAAAGTTAGTAAATATATATTGGTGGAAATAAGTAAAAGTAGCAGTAAACAAGGAAGTACTCAACAGTAAAAATTCTTACAGTTTCAAAGAATTCAAACACCACATATCATGTAAGTAAACAATTAAAATTAGGTAACCCTCTCTGATGTATCCATAGCCTAATCACCTCTGGACTTACATAGAAAACACAAGAAAACCTCTAAAAAGTAAACACAGTCGAACCCCTATAGTTTATCTTAAGCATAGACTCTATTAGGAAGCATATACCATCAATCCCCCCTATATTATCATATCGGTAACTAAAAGTTTCTCAGGGGAATCATTTATGTCTCATTCCCCTTATGGACCACATCAAGGAATTATATAGACTCTAAGGAAGAACTTACGTTAATTCCCCCTATAGTCTCGTATCGTAACAGTAAAAACAGACCCTATGGGGAAGCCATCGCATCATTTCTCCCTATGGTATACTTCATTAGTTTCATACCACCATCTGTAAGTCAAGAGAGATAAAAAATACATGGTTTCCAAAGTGAACCTCAAAACTACTTGGCTAAAAAATCAACACCATTAAAACATTTCAGAAAAAAACACTCCTTCCTTACATTACTAGGCATGGAAAAAAAGAACCAGCCTAACTGGAAAAACAAGACCAAATGGCCGAAACAAGAAAATATGGGAAAAAATCCACATCATGGAAATGTAAAACTTGTTCACAAAAAAAACTGTATCCAATCAACTAATGCATAATAGGATAACATTAGGGTCAAGAACATAAACACAAAATACCCCGTTCCATGGTATTTGGAACTTTTTCATGTATAACTCAATGTATAACTACAGAAAGGAACAAACCACCTACCTAAATGTTGAAGGATTTTTATACGTGATCCTACAAAATTGAATATCTCTAAAACACTGAAGATCAATAAAAATTTCTAAAAAGTTCAACCCAAGATATCTCACGAGAGAGAAGGAATCATAAGAAGGTGTTAAAGAAGAAGAGAGAACTCACCAATGCAATTCCAACGCATCTGACTATTATCAATTCAGAGAAAGGTTGCTCGATTGGGGGCTCAGTGAAGATCGGTGCCGTATGGATGCTCTTGTATGAACTAGTGTGAGAAGAGATGCATTATTTGTATCATCCCAGTTCTAGAAGCTGCCCAGTGGCGCCCCGTACCCTTTTGATCACATGGCCTCAAGTGCATTTCTGCTAATGCCAGAGGCTGACAACTAGCTGCGAGGGACTTGGGGGTGATAGTTGGGAAACTATGCCCTCAATTCATGCAAAGTTGCACAATGGAAGGGAAACAGATAAAAATAGAGGAAGCAGTAATAATGGCATACAACAAAAAATAGTAGAAGACGGAAAGTAATAAGAATCTTGAGAACATACATATAATTATACACGATACCTAATATAGGAAAGTAGCCAAACACGTTCCAATGCTGAAATACAGTACTAAACCAAATTATGACATAAAAAAGTAAACAAGACTTTATCATCGCTTGCCTCAGCTAGGTCCCATGCTCTCCAGATCCAAAGTAGTTAATTTCCTAAAGTAGAAGGGCACATTCCCTTATCTATACATGCAACATTATAATCAGTTTGGGCCCAAAAGTAGGACCCAAACTAGGTGTGAGACTAAATCTCAATAGGCAACCACCAAGTGATCTTTGCGTAATTGTTAGTGAATATATATGGTAGGAAATAAAAAATACAAGTTGTAAACAAAGAAGTAATAAATAGTAAACATTCCTACATTTTCAAAGAATTAAAACACCACATATCATGTAAGAAGATAATAAAAAATAGGTAACCTTCTGGAATGTACTCACAGCCTAATCCCTTCTGGCCCTACCTAGAAAAAACAATATACACTCTGGGAAGTACAAAAATCCTAACCCCTATAGTTCAGCATAAGCACAGACTCTTGGAGGATGAACATTCCATCAAATCCCCTTATAGTCTTGTATCGGTAACTAAAAGGTCCTCTAGGGAAGCAATTACATCCCATTCCAATTGTGGCCCACATCAAGGAACTAAAATCACTCTGAGGAATAACTTACGTCAATTACCTCTATGGTCTCACATCATAATAGAAAAAACAGACCCTCTGGAGAAGCCCTCACATCCATTATCTCTATGGTCTACTACAACAGGTTCTCATAGCCCTATATAAGTCAAACAAGTGCAAAAATACAAGGTAGAAAAATTAAACCTCAAAAAGAATTGGCTAAAAAATCAATTGAATAACCTCATGTCAGATAAAACTCTCCATCCTAACAATATAAGTCATTGAAAACAAAGCCGCAACCTACCAGGAAAAACTAGACCAAATAGTCAAAACAATCAAACATGGTCAAACCTCCATATCATGGAAATGTAAACCCTATTCACAACAAATAACCACTATTCAATCAACCAAGGAATATCAAGCAAACATTAGGGATGAAAACATAAACACACAATACCCCATTCTAGGGTATTGGGAACATTTTCACATATAACTCAATAAATGACTACAGAATGGCATAAACCACCTACATTGGTGTTGTAGGATTGTTAAACGTGAAGTTGAAGCTCTGAATCACCCTAGAACACCATATATCGACAAAAACGTTTAAAAAGTTCAACCCATGATATCTCATGAGTGAGAAGGAATCACAATAATGTTTCCAAGAAGAAGAGAGATCTCACCAATGAAATTACAACACAACTGATGAAGTTTCATTCGGATAAAAGATGGCCGATCAGGGGCTTGATGAAGATCTGCACCATACGGATGCTCTCGGATGAACTATGTCAAGAAGAGAGGTGTTCTGTCTGTCCGACATGATGCATGTATGTTTACTGAAAGAAGTAAACTGCATGTACTTTCGATGCACAAGGCGTGTACTCACCTTATTTGGCCCCACATATAGTGATCTCTAGGTCACAACACATTGCTATGTTCTCAGCTATTACACAGCCAACACACGTCTACGTGTGAAAAAAGAGTACATGGTGTGTACATATAAGTACAGGTTGTGTACTTCCAAAATTTCTAGAAAGTCATATTTTTCTCAACAACACTAGGAAAGATAAAATAATACCTAAAAAAGAGATCTTGGTTCTTACAAATATCTGTTGGAAAGTCGGTACACATAAAAAAAGTGGGAATGTTCACTCTTTACACACAACATGTATTTTATAACTATGAGTAATTATTATTCACATGATCACACACCCCATATTTTTTGAAACTACTAACCATTTATGTTTATCAAATTTACTATGTCTGAAATAGAGATTGGGGTAGGTACAATAGTTGGTTGTTTTCAACCACGACAATGTATATGATGGGACACATCCAAAACCAAAGGCCTAATATGAGTTCCAATTTCCCCATATTAATTTTGTGGTTGTTTAAAGGAAAAAAGACATAATGATTCATCTTAATGGAAACTTACATTCCTAGGACTCAATCAATAGCTACCATCCCACATGAAGACTCAATAACTACCACTAGCACTATGATGCTAAGGGTTATAAAAGCATAGAAGAATAATGTTTTATTATCACAATTAATAACTAATCATTCAATAAAATCTAAAAAATTATACAATATACATTTAAATTATAGTATCATATTCAGTATAATCATTTAAATTCAAGTATTATCTATATTCAATATTACAATTCTAGATATTGAGATCATTCCCTTATTATATTTATCCAACCCAATCCATTGTTACCATTTGATATATAATCACCCAATCTCATTCAATAATTTATAATTTTATATCATTATACTATCTGTATTATACTATGAATCAACAAGACCTTTCATAATGAAGATCAATATAATTGAAATGAAAAAAAAGTAACTAAGAAGCAGAAATAACCATAATAAGTAAAAAATAAGAAAAAATAACCATGCATGTATCCCAACTATAGAAAACCATATCTTTATCATCTATAACACTATCATAATCATCAACATTATCCCATAATCAACAACATAAATCCACTACCATAAGAAAAAAAATAAACACCTCTCCAAATAATTCGACCCAACATGGTTTCATTTCAATTTATAGAATGCACAATATTATCATAAATTTATGGAACATATCATTTCATAATTTCAACATTAATTAATACCTTGAATATATTAATAGTTCATCAATGAAATTGTATTCCAATAGATAAAATAAAATCATCATACAATTATACATTTCCATTGATTCCATCAAAAAGTCATTATCCTTTACCTTCTTGATAATGTCAATTAATTATGAGTACTTTTCGTAATAAAATAATTGAAATAATAATCATCTATAAGTAATTATATTAATATAATAATCATTGAGAGAGATAAACTTATGAAAATTACACAATTCTTTTGAATGGTGCCAAATTTCAATGAATGACATATTCCTTATTCACTTTATTTTAATCATCTTTATGTTTTTAAACCAGCTTAAATCATTTAACATATATATTTAATCATAACAAATGAACATAATTATTAATCAATATATCTATAAAAAAATATGATAAAACCATCATGAATAATACCATCGTAAGATGTAAATCAAAACCAGCTTTCAATGTCATCCAATTCATAATTCTAGTATATTTTATTCATTATGCCAATTATATCATTTACCCAAATGAAATTAAAATCATGATAATATAACAACCATTTATTATAATAACGTAGAAGATTAAAATCTCATATGTAGATATAAAGGATTGAGGAATAACCAACTAGAATGGAAGAACCTAAATAATTCATCCTTGAACCTGATGGAAACAACCTAAGAACCTAACCACACAAACCAACATCACACAAAACATGGTGATAAAACAATAATAGAAGAAACGACACTATTATGTCCTCTATAAAATATGATATTGATAGTAATTGATAAATGTGTATCATAGGGGATCCTTTGATTGAGAGGTAATCTATCCCCATGAATCGAGAGACATATTTCTTTGAAGGGATAAAAATAATCCACCAAAGAATTATTGGAGTCACGAAGTGTATTATGGAATGAAATATAAGTTAATATATAAAGGAATCTAAATTAATAATTTATAGAGTAAATCTAACAGTATTTTACTAAAATGTGGAAACCTCAACCATGGTTTGTATGTCTCTAGTCACCAAAATTCAATGAATCCATCCATTTAAAAGGAATATCCTTCCCAAATTTTTGTAGTTATTTTTTATATTTACAAATAGTCATACCCAAAACATTGATGTGTGTGTATCTATTATGAACTTGATGGCATTTACCATGTATTTCCTCAACGATCCACTATAAAATTGAGAAATTTCCCATGCAATTTTCATTATAAATTTTCTTATTACACAATGTAGATGATCGGTCACGACCCATCCTCAGGGCCCGTGCAGTGACTACCCCAATACTACCTTCCATAGGCCAGGGGATGATGACTAGCACCAAAGGAATAATCCATGTAAAAAGGGAATGCATTTCCTATTAACCTATAACACACACACACACAGCCTGGACACAAGCAGCAGAGTATGTAACTAGAAGTAAACACTAAGTAATATTGTATAAAAATGAATTTGATGAAAGGAAAGGGGCCAGAAATACAAGCCCAAATGTAAAGTACAACAACTGTAAAGCTAGTACAATTGTAGAAAGGTAAAAAACAACTAATGAGTCATCCTCCAAGAATCCCTCCTGAATGGTGGGTACATATGGCATCCTTATCACCCAAGGTCCGTCTGTCCACTCCATGTACATCTTGCCAAGTGGTCCACCTCCGGGTACCTTCTGGCTCTACAACTCTCTGCCTCAATCAGTGATGTCCCTCATCTGCAGCCAACACAATGATGTGTGGGCATCGCTCATGCAGGGGTGAGTATAACTATACTCAGTAGGGACCCCGAGACCCCTAAAGGTGTCCCAGTATCGCTGAAGGCTAAACCATAGAAAAAGGATACAATCAAGAAGTATCAACCAACCCTACATAGGTATATTTCCATACATATACCTAAGTTATCAATCACAGTCCGGCTCCACCTATCGAGCCCAAGAACAACCCAGTCCACACATAAATTAAATTCAATCGCCTTGAAGATAAATGATTGAAAGTCAATACTCTGCTCCCATAACTATACATCATTCATAGAGTGATAGAGATGATCAGATGTAGTCACTGATTCATCTAGTATGTCAAATCCACGTAGGATATAAGACTAGCTAAGTTGTCGGACCCACAAATGATATATGATAAGCTACTCTATCAGACCCACACAGGATACACGAACAAAATTCTGAATTGACAAACCCACGTAGGTTTCCAGTATAGTATTCTTCGTTGTCGAAATCATGGATGATTCTGGTATAGTATTCATCGATGTCGAACCCACGTAAGATTCCGGTACAATATTTGTCACAACCAGCTCAAGGGTTCCCGCACATAGCATGTTCGATTCAGGGAGGGTCCGCTCCTCAAGTCAAGTGTTGATACATAAACTATGATGAAGTCCAGAGTTGATGTATCCCGTAGTTTCGTCTAATCATAAGAAACCCAACGCGATAGATGACACGTCAATCAGACGCACGGTCTGAGAGTTATTGGCATTTCTGTTCCAAGGGATCGATTGGATTTAATCTCGGTCCAAACCCGACCGTTTTCCATAATTGTCCAAAACTAAATTAGATTATAACAAAAGGAATGCCACATCAAGAGGGTCCCAGTTCCCCAGACGGTGCATCGTTTGGATGTGTGTTCTTGATGATATTCACATTTAAGCGAAGTCAGGCCTGACCCGTCAAGCCCGATGGGCTGGCGAGATGGCCTGACCCGACTCGGTGGGTCTGACCCAACTAGGGGTCGGCCTAGCCCAGCTCGGAGGGCCCGACCCGGCTGGGGGTCGGCCCAGTCTATTTTAGTGGGTCCGGCCCGGCTGGGGGGTCAGCCCGGCCTAGTGGGGCGCGGCCCACATGCGGAACCAGCTCGCAATGCAGGCCAGTCTGGTTCACCTGGCTGCACCAAGCGGCGCCGCTTATCCCTCCCCGACCAGCCGTAGCTGGCCGGTTCTACCCGTTTCATGTGGCCCACACAACGAGCTGCAGTTCTCCTCCACGCATCCCCTGTGGGCGCCACGGTCCTCCAGCCCGGCCGGTTCATCCAGCAGAGCGACCCACAGTCTTCTCCACCGCTAATCCCATGCGGGCACCACAATTCTCCAACCCAGCCGTCCATTGCCTTCCTATTCTTCTCTGGTCGAGCGGCCCCCAGATGTGGGCCGCGGTCTCCCTCCACGCGGCGCCTTCATGCACCGCAGCTCCTACCGGCGGACCGGCCAGATTGGCCGTCTAGTTGTCTCGTGGTCCGGGTGGTCTGAGCGGCCGCTGGTCTCCCTCCATGCCGCCAGCGCATGGCTACTACTCCCGCCGATGCGTATGGATGCCGACGCCACTTTCTGCTCCATCCCATGGTTCTTCTCCAGCACAGTGTGATGGCACCGCTCCCTTTCAACTTCACCTCCGACGTCAATCAACAATAAACAACAGAGGGTCATCAGCCCGTGTTGGTTCGGCACGTGCCCTTCGTATTAGATGATATCATTTGGCCTATAACGAACCAACGCATTAATCAGAGAATGAGGGTATAATTTTATTCATTTAAAATTAATAAAATCCCTCTACCTCGATTCGTAGTACGTTTTCGAAGGTGTGAGAATAGAATTTGAAGACGTCGTCAAAGGTTGTGCCCATCACATGCCGCTAATTCCGGGCTCAAGAATCATCCTCATTATTCGTCAGTGACGGTGAATTTTTCATTGTAGAGAATGATTTTTATTCTTGTTCTTCGCGTTCCTCATTGGAAAAAGGGTCGTCCTTCCAAGAGTCCCCCCAAGCTCCCCACAGAATAATTTCCAAGGTGAAGTGAAATAATAGGATGCCTAATATTTTAATGTTGCCATGAATTTTAAATAAATTCCAAGAGTCAAATTAATTTAATGAAGACATTAAATAATTTTTTTGGCACAATTAAGGGGGAGGGAGGTGGATAGTTTACACAAATTAAAATAAGAGAGTTGGATTTAATAAATTCAAGGGGAGTTAATGATTTATAGGGGCGGTGTGTTTCAAGCGAAGTTGAGAGGATTGAACTCGTATGGGCCCCGTCATAAAATATCCTCCCTTGAAAGGTTATGTGATGTTAGGCCCCACCTCCACGATCCCTTTGAATAAAAAAACCACAACCCAAAAAATGTTATGTCACAAATGGATTTTATTTAATTTATTAAAAATTCCCAAAAATTAACATCAACTCCCAATAAAACGCAACTCTGGTAAATGTATCTTTAAGAGTATACCAGCACTGCGAGTTGATCGGTTTCCTCAGATTTCAATTCCGTGAAAATGTTAAAAAGATAGAAAAACCCGCATGTACGATCAATTAACGTACCCAAACAAATCATCCAGAATTGATTCCTGCCACACCGGGCCTCGGAATCAGGCGTCGTTAGAAACTCGGACTCATAAAATTCCCATGTATTTATGAAAAAAATTTCCACAAGATTAATGGGTCTTTACATTCTCCCCACCTCTGGGAATTATGTCCCTATAAGCTACAACACACACTAAGGGAACAAAATGGGGTACTGAGCACGCATCTGAGCCTCCCGCTCCCATTTGCTCTCCTGGAGGTTCCCGTGCTGCCAGCGAACGTGCACCAGAGGAATCGACTGTCCACACAGGACCTCCTCCTATTGATCCTCAATCTCTACTGAAACCTCCGTGAATGACTCCCCATCATCGATGTCCAGCTCCTCATGGTGGATGATGTGGGACATGTCGTTCACGTACCTCCTCAACTAAGATACAAGGAAGACATCGTGCACCCGGTGTAACTGAGGTGGAATAGCTAGGTGGTAAGCCCCCTTGCCTACTCTGCTGAGAACCTGGAATGGTATATTGGATCACGAGGAAATCCTTCCACCTCATCCAAATATTTGTAGACCTCATCGAGGTGAGACCCGTAAAAAGACGTGGATTCCATTCTCGAACTCAAATGGTCTCCATATCATAGCAGCATAGGACATTTGCCTACTATGTGCATTGTTCATCCGCTCCGGGATGATCTGCACCTTCTGCGCCGTAGCATGGAACATCTCTGGTCCTACACGCGTTGACTCCCCTGGGTCAGTCCAGAACAAAGGTGACCAGCAAGGTCGGCCGTATAGTGCCTCGTAAGCTGCCATCCCGATGGTGGAGTGGTAGCTGTTTTTGTATGCAAACGTCACCAAGGGTAAGTGATCCTCCCAACTGCGACAAAAGTCAAGGATACATGCACGGAGCATATACTTGAGTGTCTTAATGTTCTTCTTAGTCTAACCATCCATCTGAGGAAGGAAGGCGATGCTCAACTAAAGATACACCCCGAAAGCCTCATGAAACCCCTTCCATAGCCGAGAAGTGAAAGGAGCATCTCAATCGGAGACGACCATTGATGGAACACCATGATGTCGTAAAATATTTTGTACATAAAGTAATCCCAAGATCTCTACTAAGCTCTTATCTCTGATAAGTAGGAAGTGGGATGACATGGTGAGTCGGTCGAAAATCACCTAGATAGATTCATGTACTCTGGATGTATGTGGATGTACCGTCACAAAATCTATGGATATGCCATCCCACTTCCAATCTGGGACCTCTCAGAGATGAACTAAGGATGTTGGAACCAGGTGCTTCGCCTTTACGTGCTGATAAGTGAGGCATCATGTGACAAATTCTTTACAGCCTGCTTCATAACTGGCCCCCAGTGTTGTCGTTTATGGTCCTGATACATCTTAGCCACTCCAGGATGTACCGCTAAAGGGGATGTGTGGAACTCCCTCGACACCTTCTCCTATAGTACAACTGGTACCATGGTACGTCCGATGAAGAGGATGAAATGCTCCCCACCTCCATGAAACCCATAAAGTGCCTACCCTATGGATATTTGAGCATGTCACGTGTCACAGTAAATGTCCTCGAGTTGTGCCTCTCTGACTCAATGAAGAAGTGGAGGAGTGACTATGAGAGACTGTAGAAAGGCTGCTCCATCTCTATCCAGAAAGGATATTTGCAACATGGCCAGCTTCTCTGTCACCTATCTTAGATGTTGAATGCTTGATGTCCTGCTGAGAGTGTATGCTACAGGGTTCCCCTTTCCAGGAGTATAGAATATCTCAATGTCATAGTACCGGAGGAACTCAAGCCATATTCACTGTCTTAGGTTCAGGTCCTTCTGCGTAAATATGTACTTGAGACTCTGGGGGTTAGAGTAGACTGTAAAATGCTTTCCCATCAGATAGAGCCTCCACATCTTCAAGGAGAAGATCATTGCTGCAGACTCCAGGTCATGGGTAGCATAGTTCTGATCATGATTTATCAACTACTATGAACCATACGCGATTATTGCTCACTCCTGCATCAGGACACATCTGAGTCTGGTCCTTGATGTGTCGCAGTAAACTACGTACCCTACGCCCTCCTGTGATAGCCTTAAAATAGGTGCACTGGTCATCCTCTACCTCAGTTCCTGAAGGCTCTGTGGGAATCTGTTGGACCACAAAAAGTTTTTCCCCTTCTTCGCCAATTCTGAAAGCGATGCTACAACTCTAGAAAAGTCTGGGACAAATCTCCAATAGTACCTAGCCAATCCCAGGAATCTCCGCAGCTCTGTCACACTACTGGGTGGCTCCCAAGAAAGTACTGCCTCGATCAACGCTGGATCCACTGCAACTCTAGCCTCCAAGATGACGTGTTCCATGATGTGAACCTCTCGAATTTAGAACTGGCACTTAGAGAGGTTACCATAAATCTGGTGCTCTCGAAGTGTGTCCAGTAGCACTCACAAATGGTAGGCATACTCCTCCTCGGTAGTTGAGTAAATTAGAATGTTGTTGATGAAGAATATGACAAAATGATTGAGGTAAGGCTGGTAGATCCTGTTCGTGAGACTCATGAACACTAATAGAGCATTGGTTACACCAAAGGGCATAACCAAGAACTCGTAGTGGCCATACCGACACCTAAAAGCTATCATCTTCAAATCGTAATCTCGAACTCTGAGCTGCTGATAGCATGAACTATGGTCTATCTTCGAGAACTATCGTGCTCCCTTGAGCTGATCAAAGAGGTCGTCAATCCTCAGGAGTGGGTATTTGTTCTTCACGGTCACTTGATTCAGGCGATGGTAGTCAACACACAGTCTCAAGCTCCCATATTCCTTCTAGACGAACAAAATCGGAGATGCCGAGGGTGAAACACTGGGTCGGATAAATCCTTTCCACTACTAGTCCTCCAATTGTACCTGCATCTGACGAAGATCAGCGGGATCCAACCGATATGATGGAGTAGATATCGGTGTTTTCATGGGGTACAAGTCAGTGTAGAAGTCTACCAATCTGCAAGGAGGTAGTCCTGGAACATTGTCTGGGAAAACATCTGTGTACTGATACACCACAATAGGAAATCTCGGACTTTTCACATCAATCGCTCCAAGGATGAGACAAGCCAACTAATGTGTGATCGGCTGCCCCCTCTTCTGTGTAAGTCCATACTACACTACATTGTCTCCCTTATCCCGGGTGAAGGTGAACCTAGTCTGATATGTGTGGATACACCGCACTTTGGCCTTAATACAGTCAATCAAGGCATGGACTGTGTTTAACCAGTCAACACCTAAGATGACGTCGAAAGGCCTCAGTGCCGCTACAAAAGATCCCAACCGAAGCTATGGCCTCCTAGAGTAAGCTCACACTGCCAGCACCAATGTGTAATTGTTGAGTCTTCTCCAGTAGTAGTCTCTAGACATGAGGATCAAAGCAAAAGCTTTGCCGGAATCTCTGAGCTCTTAACGAGGGTAGTGGATATAAAAGGATGACTCACACCTGTCTCTATAAGTACTGCAGCAAGGGAGGAGTAGACACAGATAAAACATAGAATCATCTCAGGTGCACCATGGTCATTGGCCTCGACTGCCTAAAGCTGAGCCCACCTCTGTCTGCCAGTTCCTGAGGTCGGGGTGGGCCTCCTGGTGGTGGTGGTGGTGGCAGAGCCTCGAAACATCGTCCACCAACTGATGCTCGACCAACTCCTCTTCCGCGACCACCTGCCGTCAACGGACCACCCTAGAAAAACCTATGTCTCTGCCTGGGATGTCCCTCTACTGTCTCCTGCTCATCTGCATGGAAGGTCGGGAAGTCATGAGCCATGTGCCCCTGCTTGTCGCATGCATAGCACTGCCTGATCCACGTATAGCTGGCTCTGTATCATATTCCTCGTACAAACGAACCTCCATCCTGGGATCACCCACCTCATGGACTGGTCCACTTGGACCGATGCATCATATATCTACTGCTGGCTCCAGAAGACTCTGCAACATATCGCCTTGTGGTGGGTCTCACCACTGGTGACTGCTCAATGATAAAACATTCAACTAGAAGGGCTCGCTCCAGAACCCCCATCTGCATCGGGATGCTGTGGGGGATCATGGAAGCCATGATATCATTATTGAGTCCCTTCTTGAAGGTCCGGGACCTGATTAATGGGTCTCATACCATATCCGTGGAGTAGTGCAAGAGGTCGGTGAACCTCGCTGAGTACTGAGCTACTGTCGCGCTGCCATGCTGTAGATGAAGTAACTTCGTAATCTACACCGCTAAAAGGGTGGTTGGAACAAAATCCAAGTAGAAGAGACTCTCGAAGTCTATCTAGAGTAATGATGCCTTGTCATACACCTGGAGCATCAGGCTCCACCATCTTACTATTGCGGCATGCAAGAGACCCGCGACAAGGATCGTCATGAGGTTAGATGGTGTCCATACCAATATGAAAACGCTCACAATAGCCTCCAGCCAATCCTCAGCTGTTTGTGGGTCCGTATCTCCCTGGATTCTGGATGGTCTCTAGCATTGTAACTCGTGCAATGCACTCAGGAGGCGTGCACTCTCTGCTGGTGAAGTCGGTGGTATCGGTGCCCATCGGGTAGTGGTACTGCTGGTTCCTCCGCTGTGATGGGGCCCTGCACCGAGACCTCATCACTCAGTGGGCTACCATCTCGTATAAAACTCAAGAACCCTAGTTGGCCGCCTTCTTGGGGCCATCCTGAAAAGAAATAGGTGCACTACTGTTAAAACAATATACCTGGTGAGCTGACACAAAGTAATCATGAAGAAAACATTTTCAAATGAAACACACATGCAATAAGTGTTTTCGTGCACTGAGTCAGAGATCAGAAGTCAGAGTTCTAGTGTATATATATACGTCTGCTACTGCACCAACATCAATTTCTCAAAACTGATAACCACACCCAAAACACTTAACACTATTGATGTTAAAAGAATTTGACTACAAGTTATGCGGTAGAACCGACTCCACTGATACAAATTTGTCACAAACCATCCTCGGGGCCCGTGCTATGACTACCCCACGACCACCATCCATAGGCCAGGGGCTAGCGACTAACACCAAAGATGTAATCCCTATAAAAAGGGAAGGCATTTCCTTTTACCCTATAACACACACACAGCCTGAACCCAAGCAGTAGAGTACGCAACTGGAAGTAAACACTATATAATACTGTATACAATAGAAAAAGATGAAAGGAATGGGGCCAGAAATACAAGACCAATAGTAATGTACAATAATTGTAAAGATGGTACAACTTTTGAAAGCTAAACAACAAAGACTGAGTCGTCCTCTGAGAATCCCACCTGAAGGTTGGGTACAGATGGCCTCCTCAGCCCCCCAGGTCCATCCATCCATTCTGTGTACGTCTTTCCATGTTTTCCACCTCCGGGTACTATCTAGCTCTACAACTCTCTAACCCAATCAGTGTTGTCTATCATCTGCAACAATCACAACGATGTGCGGGCATATCCAATGCATGGGTGAGTATAAATATACTTAGTAGGGACCCCGAGACCCCAGAAGGTATCCCAGTAGCGACGAAGGATAAACCACAGAAGAAAGGTACAATCACGAAGTATCAACCAATGCTACTTATGTATATGAACATACATATACCTAAGTTATCAATAACATTTCGGCTCCAACTCTCAAGCCCAAGAACAACCCAGTCCACAGAGGAAGTAAAATAATCACCTTGAAGATAAATGATTGAGAGTCAAGACTCATCTCACACAGGTATACATCTTTTTTAGAGTGATAGAGATGATCAGATGTATTTACTGATTCATCTAAGTTGCCAGACCCACACAGGATACTGGACTAGCTAAGTTGTCGGAACCACATAGAATACAGGACCAACTACTCTGTCAGACCCACATAGGATATAGGAACAGATGTCAGAACTATCAAACACACGTAGTATTCTAGTATGATATACATTGTTTTCCAACCCACAGAGTTATCTGGTACAGTAGTCATCATTGTCGAACCAATGTAGGATTCCGGTACAATAGTCGTCACAACCAGCTCTAGGGTTCCCGCACAAAACATGCTATATTCTTAGAGGGTCCACTCCTCTAGTCAAGTGTCGATATATCAACTATCATAAATTACTAATTTGATGTATCTTGTAGTTTCTTCACATCATAAGTAACCCAACGCGATATACGACTCGTCCATCGGATGCCCGGTCGGAAAGTTATTGGCATTTCTGTTCCAGGGGCCCGGTTGGATTTAGGTTCGGTTCAAACCCAACCATATTCCAATATTTCCCAAAACTCACTTAGAGTATCTAAAAAGGACTGCCTCATCGCGAGGGTCCCAGTTCTGCAGACGGCATGTCGTTCGGACGCGCGGTGTTGAAGATATTTGCATTTAAGCGATGTCGGGCCTAGCCCGTCAAGACCAGTGGGCTGGCGGGTCGGCCTGACACAGCTCTGCGTGTCTGACCCAGCTGGGGGGTCGGGCCAACTCGGATTGGTGGGCCCGACCCAGCTAGGAGTCGTCCCGGCATGGTTTTGTGGGTCAGACCCAGCTAGGGGGTCGTCCCAGCCCGGTGGGGCGCGACCCACCTGAGGACCCATCCCACAGCACGAGTAGGTCCTTTTCGCCCGGCGGCGCCGCTTCTCCCTGCATAGCTGGCCTTAGCCAACCAGTTATTCTTGATGCACGTGAAACACACAATGGGCCACGGTTCTCCATTGTGCAGTGTCTATGGGTGGCGCGGTCCTCCAGCCCGGCCGGCAGGCGACTGGCCTATTCACCCAGTAGTGCGGCCCGTGGTAGCAAGCCGCGATCTTCTCCACCACACGATGCCTGTGGGTGCCTTCGTCCTCTAGTCCGGCTGGCTGTAGTCAGCCGGTTAATCCAGACCGGATGGCATGAGGCTGGCCAATTCTTCTCTAGCTGAGCGGCCGGTTGATGAGGGTCGTGGTCTCCCTCCATGCTACTCCTTTGTGCGCCGCTGCTCCTGCTCGAGGACTAGCCGGATCTGCCGTCCGGTTTGTCCCATGGTCCAGGCGGTCCAAGAAGCCACATGTCTCCCTCCATGTAGCCGCTGTATGGCCACCTCTCCCGCCGCCACCTCCGGACACCGACGCCTCCATCTCCTCCATCCAGTGGATCTTCTTCGGTGCGGTGCGATGGCACGACGCCCTTTCGACTTTGCCTCTGACGTCAATCAACAATAAAAAACGGAGGGACGCTGAGGCTTGTTGGTTTGGCACACGCCCTCCATTTTAGATGATATCATTTGGATAAAGATGAACCAAATAATTCATCAGAGAAAGAGGGTATAATTTTATTCATTTAAAATTACTCAAATCCCCCTACCTCGATTCGTAATACGTTTTCAAATGCGTGGGAAAAGAATTAGAAGATGTCGTCGAATGATGCGCCTGTCAAACACCACTGATTCCGGGCTCAAGCATCATCCTCGTTCTTTGTAAGTGACGGTGCATTCTTAATTGGAGAGGATGATTGTTCATTGTGTTCTTCACATTCCTTATTTGACAAAGGGTCGTCCTCCCCAGAGTCCTCCCAAGCTCCCCACAGAATAATTTCCAAGGAAAAGTAAAATAATAGGGTCCCTAATATTTTTATTGTTTCCATGTGTTTCAAATGAATTCAAACACTCAAATTAATTTAATGAAGACATTAATTAATTGTGTCGACACAATTATGGGGAGGAAGGTGGAGTGTTTACCCAAATTAAAAGAAGAGTGTTGGCTTTAATAAATTCAAGGGTAGTTAAGGAGTTAAAGGGGGTATCAAGGGGAATTGATAGGTTTGAACTAGTGTATTCCCTAGCATAAAATATCCTCCCATGAGAGGTTATGTGGTGGTGGGACCCACCTCCATCTTTCATTTGGAGAAAAAACCACCACCCAAATAAAGTTATTTCACATATAACTTTTATTTAATTTATTAAAAATCATCAAAAAATAACTTCCACTGCGGATAAAACACTACTACAGTAAATGTCTCCTTAAGCGAATACTGGCGATTAGAGTTCATCGGTGTCCTCAGATTTCAATTTGATGAATTGATCAAAAAGATAGAAAAACCCACACATACGTTAACTGAGCATTCCCAAAAAAAACTTCAGGAATTGATTTTGGGGACACCGGTCCTCGAAATCAGGTGCTGTCAGAAACTGTGGACTCTTAAAATTCCCATATAGTTATGAAAAAAATTTCCATAGGATTTTCGGGTCTTTTAACGAACTATCCACTTTGTTACAATCAAAACTATACAACCTGACCATTCCTTAATACAATCCTTCAAATATAATCCCCATTCTGATTTATCAAATATAAATCATCCAAATTTCACACCCATGAAAAAATTGTCACCATAAAGTGGTGAACTACACATGAGTTAGTAAACGAATGGTGAATATATGGTAGATATGATTATTTAATTCTTACATAAGAGTAACTATAAAATCCCCATGACTCCCCTCCCTTACACATTGTTGTTTAACTCGATGGTTTAACCACAGATAAAATAAAAACTATCTATGATTGAATCAACAAAAAATCCTCTTCCACAGTTAATATCACCACAATTTAAAACCATATAGAGCTAAATACCATATCTATAACATAAAAAAACATCAATCTCGAACTATCCCCCTCCAAATTCTATAGAAAAAATTAAGGATAAGCTTTTGAAACCCCCCCAATAATTAAAAACCATGAATTAAAATATTCTATGTTTTCACCTACAATATCGATGATAAACATAGTTAACTCAAAAAAATATCCTAGAGGCAATAATTCAAAAATAAATCATCAAATACCTACTTTTGACCTCAAATTCACAAAAATAGATATGTGTGTGTGTTGGTGGGTGTGTCTAATTAAATCCCTATGAGTATGTTTTTTGACCTCTCTTAGACTCACAACATCATGGCTTATTGGATGAATGATTAGAGGGTCACTCTCTTCTACACTATATTTCTAAGAGGGATACCATGGAGGGTGGTTCATAATGGAGTGTAAATTATCAAGAATCCACACCCTTAGAAACTTCTGTTTCACTCCCTATATTCCCCATACATCATAACAACCAACTACCATGACCACAACTCCGAGAATGACTCCATCAAAATAATCATCATTATTGTTTTTGACCCCGAAGATGTATAAAAATCAACTATATCCATATTAAATATTTTAATGTCCCTATCAACCCATATCATGCACAGAAGGACACAATGGGTTCAGAAAAACTAGTAACGTACAAAAGAGGTAGGTTTCTCTATATACCTCCTGTTATTTATGGAACCATGATTTACATGATCATTTTAACCAATATATATATATATGTGTGTGTTAAATCAATATAAATTAAAATTTATAAATTTGGGATGAATTTATGATATTTGATTCTCACTTACTATTCAGTTACAAATGGAATGGATTCCAATTTTTAAGGTTCCAATTATATAAACAAACACCATCAATGTGTTTTATCTAACTTATAAATAAAATGAAATATGAAAATAATTTTGTGGAATGATTTTATATATTTTATAATAAATTATTTATATTTTGAAGGGTGATTTGAAAATGTAATTGTTTATTTAAATAAATTAATAATTTTCCAATTTTTTGGGATGTATTGATAATAGTTTACCCCACATTATTAACGAATGAACTTGTTCAAATATAGTATTATTTTTTATGATATGAAAGTAATTATATCGGTGGATGATTAAATATTTAAATAAAATTTGAATATTTAGAATGCTCATTGGAAAACTATGTTATTAATGAGGGGAAATAATTGGAAAATTTCATTTTGGGTAATGATTATTCACTACCCATATTTTAATACTGTAGCATTGTATTCTTCCCTAGCTACAGTGGAATACTTTGGTATTCTGATTTTTATATCTCCATTAATTTAATCGTTGCTAAATTATAATTATTATATTTATAGTATCCAATGTAAATATGGTTATCGATGTATCTATGTATTATATTTAGAACATGTATAATAGGCATTCCCTTCCCTCAAAACCACTGGATCCCATGATACATTGATTTTTTTTATTTATGATCTATTGCTTAATTTTTTTAATGTGGGGAAATTATATTATATTTTTTAAATTAATTGAACATGTTTTATTTCTTTTGATCATTTTAAAATATAAAAAGACAATGTTACTTGATTTTACATTAAAAGATAATAATAATATGTTACTTTCATACATATAGTTCAAATCATTGGATTGGGGTTTATTTATAAAGGGTGTACATTGATCTTTTGTTAGAATACTAATAGGATTATTAAGATCAAACCCTACATAATCCTCTAAGTGTATTTGGATCTTGTTTTTTACACTAATCTATTTTTTAGGTTAATATAAATTTATTTTGTTTTGTAAGGATAATATCATTCACTTATGTGTATTGTATTGTAGGTGGTGGAACACAAGGTGATGATGGGCCACATGGTGTTACCGATGTCCCCTTTGATTCATATTTAGCCATGGGACGTTTTCATTGGTCCTATCAGTGGATATATTCATATTTTTACCCTTTATATGGTTAATGAAAATTGATGTTATTTTTTCTATTTTAGTATCATTATCTATCAATGGATTTATGAACGAAGTCATTACCAAATTTTTTATTCTCAATTCCCAAGCACTATTTTCTTGCCCAGGGAAATCAAGAACACCATTCATGCCATGTGATCAGCCAAAATTTGTCTCATGATAGGATATCAAGGACAAGTTCATGAAAGTTATTCTCACAGATACTACCTTATGGACATAATAAAATACCATATGAACTATATCTTATTCACATCCAAATAATCAATGGTACCCCACATGCCATACTATCAAGGGTGTCTAACCACTAAAGTAATTATATGCCTTTATTAAATATATCCAAGAAATATTATTATTTTATCAACTCATTACTAAAGAATCACTTTCTCGAATATACCCATAATGAAATATCATAATTTACATATAGATAGTGACAATATCATAATAATTAAATAATAAAAAAGTAAAACCAACAACAATAGATTCATATTATTAATATTACGCTTAATAGGTTATTCAATACAATAAAAATTAAATTATTATTAAAATTTTAATACATTAATAAAATATCAAAAACTATTCAAAAATAATTATTTTTATTTCAAAAATTGTTTTATTAAAATTATTTTTTGTATCAAAAAATATTTTATAATTACAACTACTCTTGCACATGTTATTTATAACTAGCCACATGTATGTTACATGTATAGAAAAATATTTGCACCTTATATTAATATTATTATGATAATCAAATACTTTAAGAGATTCCAACAATATAACAAAAAAATATAATCTAGAAACATTTATAACATGGTATTTTACAAAGATATGTGTTTATAAATCACATTTCTGGTATCCACATAAAGGTTTGAATATTTTCTATTTTCATATACCAAGAATAAAATATGAGAAAAAACTAAAATAGTCTATGACATAATTTTATAATTCCATAAACCATATGACCCAATAAATAACCAATCGATATATTATCATATGAACTCAATCAATCCTTCGTGTATGCCATAAGATTATAACCAGTTGTAAAATAATTTCTAAAATATCGGAGTGACTATACTCTCACTTTCATAATAAATCAATTAAAATTTAATAACAAAAATTTAATAGACATAATGGAAGAAATTTTCACATTTAGAATTACTAATAAAATTAAAACCTGAAAAATAAATATACATTCATGTTATATAAAATGGTTAAAGTATGTTACACATCACATACGTGTCAAAAATATTTTCCACTAGAATAATCATAAAAAATATAATCAAAAAAATAAAAATACAAAACTCATTTATATATTTAATACATTATCTAATACATTGGAAAAAAACCCATTCCACTTCAATATAAAAACAACATAAAAACCAATATATCAAACATAATGTGTATATATGAAATAGTGTTCATGTTCATGGTATGTGAAATAAATCATAGTTGGGAACTACCAATTGGGAATAGAATACATTCCATGATATTGCAGTTAACATGTCAAAAAATATGGACATGAAACATGTAATAAAACATGATCGATCAACTTGTGCTAACCAGATAACCATAAAACGTCATCGTACAAGGTATGATACTTGATGATTAACCAAGTTTATCATACCATAGAAATTAGAATGAATGTTTGATAGATCCATGACATATCTTACAATATTACCCTTGAAAACCAAAAATGATTTTTAATCATGTCTTATTATAACTATAAGTCTATCCATAAATTTTAATAAATGTTGGATTGAATCCTACAATAGATCCATATCCTGAAATTGATGATAATTAATATTGGATTCCCACATGGAATATATACCAAACATCCCCACATTGATAATAAAATTTAAAATAAATCCCCATTTAGTTTTAAATGAAAATAGTTATTATAATAAAAATAATCCATATCATATACTAGGATTACAATCTATCATTCTATGATGATAATATATGGAATTGAGAAGTTGTCCTATACTAACAAATAATCTGACCAATGGGGATATTAAATGACAACTATATAGAGTCTAACACATCCTTCCGGTATGAAATTTTGTGATAATAAATGGTACCCGATCTCATTAAACCTTAACATACGGTCATCCAATCATTAAAAATAATGTACAATATTAATACAGGAACATGAAACATCCTCTATCATAATTAATATACGTGAGGTGCGGATCACACCACACCATATCTAAAGATAATTTTAACCTAATGTTACATAATAATACACCGATGGATAAATAACATCATGAAATCATTGATTCAAACCATGGAAACATCAAACATTCAAACTACTATATGGGATAATATTTTTCTTCTGTTCACATTGGACCACATTAAATAAGGATATAAAACAAAGCACGTAGATTGGATATAAATCTATGATCCTAGATCATAACTAGTTTCTCAAACATGAGGCATGTCTCATAACCTATTTCATGACCCATACTCTTGTCACTATATACATAACACAACTCGTGCATTCAACAAGTATATCTATAATTGTTTTACATGTAACCTGGATCCCATTATGTTGAATCAAATTAATATTATTTATAACACTAATTATTTTCATCATCAATTTCATAGAAATTTTCTTGATTTTACGTAATAATAATTACACATATCAATAATGAAATCGTAACTTCATTGACCACATGATATTCCATAATATGGTTCCAAAAGGCCACCAAAATCTTATATTAATCATAAAATATCTATAAACACTTCCATATTGGTTATAGGACCTAGAATCTATATCTAAATAAACCAAACCATAGGCCTATTATTAAAACCATCACCAAGAACATTACTCAACCAAACCTAATATAGTGTCGTACACCATATTTAATAATCCATACCATGTAAAATTCTAAATTATAGTATATATGGATAATATAATTCCCAATAT
This sequence comes from Viscum album, assembly GCA_963277665.1. Classification (NCBI taxonomy): domain Eukaryota; kingdom Viridiplantae; phylum Streptophyta; class Magnoliopsida; order Santalales; family Viscaceae; genus Viscum; species Viscum album. Next base: position 834,089,138 of record OY728140.1, read on the forward strand.
AATGAAAAATCAAGGCCCAAGAAATCCCCTTTACCACTAATCCACAAAATATAGTCATAAGCAATGTAAATACCCTTATCTTTATAGGTTATAATTCTATTTATATTTTAGTATCTTGATAATATTTCTAGTATAATTTTGAATTGTGGACAATGGGAAGATGTTATTGGTGATATTAGAGTAAATATGATTATAACCATGTACTATAGAGTCTACATGTACCCTATGTGTAGGAATTGGAAATTCAATTACACTCTACTAGATATTGGGACAATTATGAGCCCATAAGGTACCTATTAATTCTAGACTATTTAAATGGAACGAATACATGTGGGATTTTTATGTGGTGGAAGTTTTTTCTTTTCACCTCATAAATGACCCCCCAAATATCATACACATGGTTATCAACTCATTTTTGGTCTATATCCATCACGGAAATCCTACATTATATTCCTATCAAATTCCATTTATCCTATGTTTGAAGTTTTTCTACAATAATCATTATGTTTTCAAAATATTCCAAAGTTGGTAAAGGTAAGGTACAGACTATACACTTCTACAACATTATATTTTCATACACTAATACCAAGTATCTCTCAACTTCCTATTCCCCCAATTTACAAATATAATTACCTATTCAGATCATTATTCCTCATTGTGGTAGAGATGGGCTTTCATCAATGTTATTGTGGAGATACCACTTCCATACTCATTGGATTTTAATTTAAATCCATATAAAATTATTAATTATGTATTTTGTATAACCTTGGGTTGTACAATCAATTAGGAGGGAGTGATATATCAATTTCATTTAACTATATGAATATGAATATACATAGGTTATGGTTTTTGACATATTTAATTTCTCTAATTTTATCATAGTGATGATAATATAATGGAATGGGATAGAGTGAGGTTTGTCCAAATTGTTTTTTTTTGTTTAAATTACTTATAGAGAAATAATTTATTATACAAAAATAATACAAATAGGTTTCCATTATTGGTTCATTAATAATTAAGACTTTAATTTATTTATTTTATTATACCCATATATTGTAGTGGTGATTAAACCATTACTTGAGCTACATTGTATATATTGTACTAATTCATAACATGTTTATGGGTTATTGAAATTTAATACATTAAACATGAAATTTATCATATTAAATTTTTATGAATTATTCTATAAATTATTATTATACAATAAAAATACCTGGAAACCATATAATATGTTTCAATCATGTGATATATTATAATAATCATGAATATGGATTTTTTTGGTTATATTGTATAATGTTAGAGATGTATGGATGTTATTTCAATCATATTTGTTTGAATCCCACATTGTTGGTTAAATTGTGAGATGTGTGTGTTGAAAACACTTTGGATTCATATATATGATATGTTCTTACATTATAGGATGTGTTTGTTTGTATTCCTTCAAAGTATAAAATAAGTGGCCTCCTATATAGGGATGATGAAAATTTGAAAATTTAGTTCCCCATAATGAAGATATTGTGGCTTCCTGTAGAGGATTATTAGGAATAATTTATTAATGCTTGTACCTACGCCTATAGTGGAATATTTCAAATATATATAAATAATGGTAATGTTTCTTATGGTAAATAGGAACACCACATGGACTCTGTGTTTGAACCAATGAATGTTTAGCTGATGGATACTATGATCCATAATTTAATATTAAAGAATGATAACTTTTACCTATCTAGTAGAATGTAATGTATATTTTCAATACTAAATTTTATTTTTATTTTCTATTCTATATTCCTTACTCCCTTCCATCCTTATAATTTTTCTTTAAACATGTAGTTTTAGTATAGGGTGTCTGAGGTCATGTGCTGACATCCCTGAGGTACATTATAATCAAACATTACACATGTTCCTTTTGAATGTGTATAGATCTTATTTATATTATTAATGTAATGGTAAATAACCCTTGTTAGTGGTGTTGGGGGGAAAAAGTATTATTTTTCACTACATTTGATATGTGGTGTTGGGGTGAACACTTTTGAGATAGTTAATGTATATTTTGAGCATCATTAGTGGGGTTATACAACATGTTCTCTATAAGAGTACAGTCACATAGAACATCTATTTTTTCCTTCTGGCCATTTTTTTCATACCACACATTTGTAAAGTTATTTTTTCTAGTCTCACACTTTTCATAATGTGTATGGATTTTTTGAACCATATTTATATATATGTTAATATTTATATAGATTTAATAACGTTTTTTCCTAGGTATCTCTACAAAATGGTATTCCACTAGTGTATATATCTATTTTGTATAATAATGTATAATGTTCCTAAAAGTCATGTTATTATCTTAGGAAAACACTTTACATACACATCCTCTATTTCATTCTCAAATGGGGTATATAATTTCCCACTTATACAAAATCTGGATATTGATATTAAATTTATCCTCTAGAGATTGAGGATGAACGATATGTCATTTGTGGAAGTAACTCTTAAATATTTGGATATTTAGTAGGTCCATTAAAAACCCGTAACAGATATGATTAATAACTCCATGGTATGGGATCAAGAGTGGTCAAGAGATATGCTTTTTTGGGATAAATATGTTACCCATAAATAATCTTGTTCAACATACTTATTGTGGATTCTTGATCCACAAGTAATATTCAAGGATTAACATTTCATTACATCCATGAGACTATAATATTCTTCGAGTCTCATGTATAATTAGTATATATGAATAGTGAGTCACATGTTTTTAGGTATAGAATATCATGTACTTTCCTATATTTATTTAATTTATTGTTGCAATAATTATAATTTTTTTGTTGAATATGATTTTTACTTATGATGATCTAGAATAATTCAATGTATGTTTTCAGATCTCTGAATTGAGATTGTTTGGGATTTTGGGGATGAAAAAGGCTTATTATTGATATAATAAAAATATTTAACATGTTATATCACACATGTTTAGTTCTTATAAAATAATCTAATAACATTAATCATATTTTCGATAAAAAAATATGATTATACACTAAAATATATAATATGGGTTTTACCATGTGTATTGAAAAAATTATGTTGGAATTTGGAATTTTTTTAACAGTCAGCGTGGGTGGATTAGTAATTTAATAAATTATTTATTTAATTATTTATTATTATTCTTTGAGACCATATATAATATATTTAAAACTACTTATGTCAAAGTGATAGGGATATAATCATCATCCTAGGGAATAATATAAGGCCATTAGATGATATTACATGTATTCCCAACGAAGGATTTTAATTTAGTGATCGGTCTGCAAATAGAGGTTGGTGATCTCACTGATGACATCGATGTGAGAACATTCCTCACTTATGATTGATACACACTCAATGTAGGATATTGTTTTTAGGGTTCAATTCCCTATCTATTTATCTTATGACTAACACAAATTGATTTTACTATCATATGGAATCATAAGTGATCCATATCATGTTGTAATGGATTTATCATCCATGAATTTGGGAATTATTTTTTTTATTCATCATTCTATGTTCCAACATAAATGGATTTATAACAACACAAAAAATTTACTAGTTTCATTAATCATAATAATTTCCAAGAATTTAAGTCCTCATTATTTGATCATTCAATACCAATATTTTATCTGGTAGATAATTCAACAAAACACTAGTCAGTGATTGGTGAGAAATACTAATTTGAAAAAATGGATTGATTGTAGGGGTTTTGATCTGGTAATTATTGTATGAAAATGATTTATGATGATGATAGAGGGTTTGTAATCATATTGGGAGACTTATTTACCTTGTTTTTTATATGTAGACAATATGGTAAGGTAGAGATTTCTTCTCATGTAGATTGTCTTACCAAAATGTAGCCATTGATGATGGAAGTTCTCAATCAATACATGGTATGGGATCAAAAATGAAAATATAAACTGAACAAGAGGTAGAAAATTCAATGGGAAAATATTTCTGAAAAAATAATGGTTCTGAGAAAATCATGAACTGCATGTTTTCCATTATAATGAACACATACTATATGGGGACAATATCCTTTAAATCTAGGGTTCCATAGAAAATAATGTTTCAAACATAGTGTGGGAAAAAAAATTCATGTTACCAAGTGTTGTCGTCATGACCGAGGGATAGATAAGTATAGTCAAAATGCGACACATGAGCACTACTATAATATATGGGCACGACCTAGTACTCAGACATTGATAAATTACCCATACATGTCTAGATATGTATGCACAACATTTATACAGAAGAGTTATACAAATTACATGATCATGGCCTGAGGAACATGTATAGACTCATGTTAGACAAGAAATGACATGTATACAAAAAACCCATGTTATATATCTTGGGAAGTATGAAGTCCTTGTCCTCTTTAGTGAATACCAGTATAATTATGGGTTGTTAACATCTTCCATCTCCCGGAGTGTTAAATGAGGCATCATATACTAGGAATATTATTTGATTACCAATGTGGGAAAATTCTAGGATAGAGATTATATATTCCCACTATGTGTGTAGGGTTGGGATCCTATATCATATCTTCTTCCCTCCATGATATATTATGAATCTTTGTGAGAAACATACCCAATCGTTGTTCCCAAACATAGGGGAATATTCTAGATTTTGTTCAGTATTCCCAGATGGTCCTATGAAAAATATCATATATATGTTTCGATTTATTCTATATTCTAATGTTTTCTTATTGATGTTGAGGCGTGAATAGAATGACCAATCAAATGCATTGAATTTTGTATATCTTATAATTATAATGTGCTCTCTTAGGAGAGAGTCTATTTGAATCCTTAAGTTAGTAAATAGGCTTGTAGTGAATTTCTATGGATTGGTTTGGTAGGAAGGAAAATAGTGGTGATGCTTTTAGTGTTTTGATTTTTTGCTAGGGACTTTAGTACTGGGGAAGAAGCAAACATTCCATTCACAAAGAATTTTATTTCCATCTTGTGGAATAATAAAATGGAAACATTGTTTGTAGGGAAAAAATTTGTACACTCATCATATATTATTGGGTTTTTTTAACCACATCCTTCATGAGATAATTCCTTGTATATACGTTTCACCACGGTACATGAAATCTATTTAAGGGTTTTTTCTTTATGATCTAGTACTAGTCTTCTATAGGTGGATCATAAGGATGATACATTTAGTGATGTTTCTTCCATATAAGTACATGTTTTCAAGGTGTTAACTATGGGTGATTTTCTAGAATAGTCACCACTCGTTGACCTGTGGGTTACACCAGCTGTATCGATGGATTATGTGAATAGGACGAGTTAACAGTATCTGTTTTAGAGGTAGATCATCCTCAGGTTTTGAGGTATCATTGACCCCACAGAAACCGAGGATTATTTTGATGTATTTAAAGAGTTGTTCTCCATTTAATGAAACCACCTTATTATGTTGTAGTCCTTGTGAGTAGACATATTCATGACTTGGTGTGGTAATGGTGGAGTATAAAAAATCTAGCATATTATGTAGATATATTAATTTGACCATGGTTGTTTATTTTTTGCATTTTAGAAACCTCTCTAGATACTCTATGGATATGGGTCAAGATGAATTCCTCTTATCACAAACATTCAATTGTATCCTTTTATACAATTTTTTATCTATTGTGATAACTTTTACATTATGAATAATTAATGATTTAATGAGGTATATTTTTTTGGTGCATTTATTCATAGAAAATCATACACTAGGATTAAGTTATAGTAGTGGGAATACATGAGACAAGTATTCGGTATCTAGTAGACGATAGTAGGCATAGAGTTCTGAGCATGTGGGATTCTTCCAAAGACAGTATCATGATAGTTTATTTTTAGTTCATGTATGTCATGATGGTTCTTGATAGTTGAGTGAGAGGTTGTGTTACTCGTGTGATAGGTTATGGGCATGTCACCCATGATTTTTTAACCAAGAATATAGAAGATAGAGAAACATGTATTAGAAAACTAGGTAGTAAAATAGCAAAAAAGAAATATTTATGAGGGTTTTATAATGTTTTAGATTATCTGAGATAGATGCATGAGGTGGTAGAATATTTAAAATGTTTCCACCACTACCCCAAAGGTAGTTCATTTAAGGAATAGGTAGAAAGTGGGATGGGATGATGAAAATTACAAGTAGTTGATGATGGTTAACATACGAACCATAGATGGTTATATGTATTAATTGTGTCCTCTATAATTTATCTTTTTTAAAAATAAACATTGTCTCATTTTAAACCACTATTTTCACATCACGTTTTCAGGATCTAAGGATTCCATTTGATCATTTTCCCTAACCCATGCACATAGAGACACCTAACTGAGGGGATTCAGTGATCACACATTAATTCCAAAACTATGATTTAACACTTAGGAAATAGATATTCCATCATGTTTATCACATATATTCATTGATATCATATGAAACCACTCTACGTATGGACATTCTATCCATAGTTCATGCACAAATTGTCTATTTATGGTTGAGGATACTCTATGTCTATGAATATGGGATAATGTTTTTCTTTTTTAGTGAGAAGTAAACCTATGAATTAACACATTGGATCATATATAGGATGATATAACTAATTAATAATTATTTATTTATTATTACCCTTGGATCAGTGGATTTTATGAGCTTTCAACTTCCTGTTGTTGTGTTAGAGTATGAGGAAATATTCCCCAATGATGTTTCAGGTTCACCTCCTCAGTGAGTGACCAAAATCAACATATAATTTCCTCGAGGGTCTTCCCTGATATATTTTCCATCATATAATTTATCTTCCAATTAACTTCATGAGATGAAGGTCTAGATGGTGGAGTTGTTGTTGATGGGAATTTTTAGACATAATGTATTCCCCCGGGAATATCAATATGTCTTCATAATGAAGGCGTATGAGTGACTGTGGTTGTGTTTGGATCAAAACCACCAGAACCATGTGACCATTTAGAATAACTGTCTAATATAGATGATATATTTACTCATCAAACAGATTAAAGGGATGAATGTTTTTAAGTATTTCTTATAGGTTGGGTTATCACCAACTATGAGTATGGAATGCAGATTTACCTAACATGAAATTCAAATGTTTTTGGTCACTATGATTACATGTATATTTTATTATACATTTAGAAATCCCTATAGGTTTTCATGGGACTCACAGTATATGTATTTCCTAACTTCATTGATTATTTTGTGGTAGTATTTATTATCCTATCCTGGGGCACTCAACATCAATGGAGGACCACATGAGACATTTGAGTATGGTCTTGGACATACTAAATGAAAACCAACATTATGGAAATATCTTTAAGTGTTGGTTACATAATTCAGAGTTCCAATTTTTTTGGACTGTTCATCCTAAAATAGGGAGTAATGGTGCATTTTATAGTGTTTGATGTATTGTAATATTTTGTTCCACACATGATCTTGACTGGTGTGTAGAGATTCATTGGGTTGGTAGCCTACAATTTTAGATTCCTTACTAATTTTTCTAGTATATTGGAAAAATTGAATTATTTAAATAGGAATTTTTATCCTTTCATTTAATAATAGTTGCTCATTTATAATTTTATGGGGTTATGGTAGAGGACAATATGAAATCCATATAGATAATTTGTAGGACGATGTTGAGATTGGGATGTTCTATTATTCCTTAGGGGCCAATCTTGGTTGTGATTAGATGTATACAGAGGGAGTGACTACTTATTTTCCCATGTATTAGAAAGCTCAGGTGTAGGACTATGTGATCCATGTCATATAGTTGTATGAAGTGGCCTTTTCCTATGTGATGTGGTGAAACTACCTTATAGATTTCAATTCATCATCTCTTCAGATCAAAAGATTCTCAAGAATATATTCCCACTAAAGGATCTTAATTTTAGGTAGAGTTAATATCTTGAGTTCATGTAGCATTATGACTTTGATATTATATATACTCCTCGTAAGGAGAACATAGTGGTAGATTCTATTATCATGTTATCTTGTTATCATTTTTGGGGTGAGGAATCATAATATTTTTACTCATTGTATAGGTACTTAGTAGATTATGATAGTGTAGATTTGATCAATTCAATTGGTTTTACAACTTAACATCTTCAACATGTTAGCAAGGTTCAACATGGGAATAACAACTATGTGAATTTTTGTATTTAGATATCCACTAGTCATACACCTGAGGGATTTTATTATGATGTGATGCACAATATTAATTATTGATGATGGACCATTGTTCTAGTGACACTGTGGGATAGGGTTTTGATTGTGTTTTAGGTGTCCCCCATAAAAATATGTCCATGTGTTGGGAATATGTAACAGGACCATTTGTGCTTCTTCTGGTGGCTTGGAATGAAGAAGAGAGTGCTTGGATTGCTTCTATGTGCCTTACAAGATACCAGTTAACGGATGAGATCCATTTTATATTAGGTTTGTCTCAAACCCATGATTTGATATAGTGGATGAGGGATGGTATCTCTATGTAATATTTAACAAGGTTAACCAAATATTATATTGGGAATTATGATAAATTTTTGATCATTTACTAAATCAATAAATTACACCACATCTTCTCTATAAGATAGTATTGTAAAATAGAGTGCTTGGGATGGTTTTAGGTATAGGAGTTAGAGAGGATTCAGAGAGTTCCCACAACAATCATTATTGAATTTTATGCTCACATCATGTCGTAATTATTAATTGGATTACAAGAGGCCCTTACTAATATATCTAATTTCCTCATGGTGCTTCACCTCTAAATATATGGATAGATAGATAGAGAATTTGGGCTATAGAGTACATGTTTCAGGATTGATTTTTTAAAACTATCTATAGATCGGAGGATCACTTATCTATAGTTGAGTTTGTAGAAAACAAAAACTACCATTCCATCATCTGTATGGTACTACATGAGGATTTTTATAAGATAACCTTTTGGTCACCATGATGTAGGAATGAACTATAGGATTCAACATTCATGGGCCCCTTGTTTTTTGTAGAAACAAGTGAGATGTTTCATATCATCTAGAAGTGTATGAGGACTTTCCAAATATATCAGAAGTCTTATATGGACCAACAATGGAGGAATCATGATTTCACTAAGGGTGATTATGTGTTCCTAAAGGTCTCACCATGGTAAGGATTATAGGGATTTTTATGGGGGTAGTATGTTAGCTTTGATATTTAATTCCCATTTTTATGTGTTATTTAGGGACATTGAGCTAGCTTACAACTTGGCCCTTCCATTGTAGTTAGACAGGTAACATGAAGTCTTCAACATGTAATATGCTATGATTTATGTGAATAATTCATCAAGTGTTATCACATATTGGGTGTTTACCATCTGGGGTTTCAGTTTATTTTTATACTTCCCATTAGTGATCTATTATTAGTATGAGAAGATCCATCGTGGGCTAGCAATTCCTTTAGTGTGTGTTTGGTGGTAGAATGATAATCATCATGAGAGAACTGGATGCAAGATCAGTACCCTCATAATTCTATGTGGTTATTTTACTTTTAGGATAATAATAATATAAGAATATATAATTTAATTATTTTTTTCATTATAAATATTTAGGATAATATACGTTTTTTAAGAATGGTGTGATGTCAGTGCAACATTCTTGGGCCAAGAGAGGCATAGGTTTTACATAAATATAATATTTAATTTAAATATAAGATGAAAATATTGTGTTAATAAAATAATGTAATAATTCATGAATGGTGTGTCATATTATAAAGTTAATAACACCCTTAAATTTGAAATTCAGATTTTACCCTAGGTGAGACATAAAATTTGTTATCATCATTTGTTTTCTTATAGTGTGGTCATGGAAAAATTGGTAATTTTGTAAAAAATATAAAATATTTATTTTTTTATTAAATATATAAATGAAATATATACAATCAAACCATTTTTATTGATAATATTTATGGTTATACACATAACCATAATGATTCTGAGAGTTTCATTTTAGGAGTGTTCTTGGATGATCAACATGGGATGATGCATTGGAAATCAATGTTCCCATAGAGTTTAGGGATCTTGGTAACACCGTCAACAAGTGACTATTATTCATAAATGATTTTTCCAAACTCGTGGTATGTGGTTGTTTTTTTGTTTAATTCCATGTCTATTTATCCCTTTCAAAACACAAATCAACTCCTCTAACTGATTGATTAATGGGTTGGTCATGTTATGTGGGTAAGGATTTATCTGAATGAAATTTGGGAATTTATATTATCTTATTAACATTATCCATCCATAATTATAAAAATTATGGCCAACCAAAACAAAATATGAGTATTGTTAATATTTTTGTGTTTTTTTCATTTCATTCCCTATTCTCCACACATTCTTCATCAATATTTTCATTGGTTACCATCATGAAAAATACTCAGTAGGTGATAATAGTTTAGTTAATAATTTTCATAATAAATCAATATCATATGATAATATTTGGGGATAATGTCATGGTAGTGATATGCGATAGTGATATTAGACATTTGATCATATTAGGACACCCCATTTTTGGTTTTGATATAAGGTAAAATGGTTGTGAGATAGGGATGGATTCTTGGGTTGAATTGGTGGATGGAATATGGCCTCTTATGATGCAATGTCTTGGTAAATTCAATTCCATATTTTATAGTGATAATCATAGTTTAAAAGGAGGTATCGTAGGCATGGGGTAAAGACCAGTGAAGAACTAGCATGTTTTGAAAAAAAATCCCGAATACACATCATGTCGTCTGTAGAACGCATATCGTGTGGGACCCTGGTTATGGGGGAAAGGGTAGGGGAGAAAATAGATCACCACACACCATGTGGGACCTAATGAACATTGTGTGTCTAGGTGATAGTGGCTCAACATATACCTAGGGTGACATGGTCATGTACTTGGATAGACACACGTGCTTGACTAGAGTACATTGGGATCACCTGATACATAGACACTCACAATGTACCCCTAAATGACCAAGGAAATGGGTATATCCTTGATTCATGAGCCTGGTCCATAGTACATGATCATGGTTCAGGGAACATGTAGGTTAATGTGGTATAAAAGACATTCCATTTACTCAAAGTACATGATGTATGCTTTCTCTAGGGAAATGATAGCCACTTATCCTTTTTAATGTTGGTCAATATATATAGTCGATGTGTTACGTTCTTCTATCCCTATAAGGATGCATTGTGGAATAATATCCTGGTAATAGTGTGTGATCTCCATTATGGTACTAGTTTCATATATAATTTCAAGAATACCTCCATGTGTAACTTGTTGGGATTTTTTATTATCTTTTTCCCTCAATGGGGTGTTAGGAATTAGTGTGACTAGCTTACTCAGACATCTATTCCCTACATAGAGGGTCATAAATGATATGGTCTAGTATTCCCCGAAACACATAATAGAGATACCAATCTATTTATTGATATCTTCTACGTTCTATTGTGCATTCCTTCATGGGGAGTCATGGTTATCATGAACTATCTGATGAAGGAAATCACTATTATCTGACTCATGGAGTGATTTATAATATTAAATCACTACTTCAAAACCATGAGTGAGATCCTAGAATGGTAGTGTAGTTGTTAACATATCTGGAGACTCAGTTTTATACATGAGTATATCTGGATTATTATATTTATGTCTCATATTCAGCTATACATTCATTTGGGATGATGAGCTGACTACTCTCTTGATTCCTTATGTTTAGTGGTTTGATGATGACCTACTGGATGTTTATATACACTCCCACATATGTGATCTTTTCAAAAATTGAATTTCTTATGTAGAATACAATACAATTGACGATTTTTTGGGTGTATTATGAGTAGGATGTTCATATTTGGTCTTGATAGAAGGTGATTCATAATAGGTGATTCATTGGGATGTTTTTCATTATTTCTAATTAGATTAGACATTTTATAGTATTTACTAACTTATATTTGGACATGTCTTCTTTTTATTACTTTATCCTTACTCCAATGCAGGATATAAATGTATGTATTCATTTTATATTAGATGTACATTACAATTAATAATTTTTTGTGAATATAGATATGGGTTCACATATATAGGTAACATAGTATAAGGCATCCCATTTTTTATATATCTCCTTGAATTTTGTTTTTATCCCATGTCCTATTAGAAGACATCTTGGGGTTCCAAAATCATATTAATTCAAGATAAGAAGGCCCTAGTGGGTTGAGAATTGATATTTTTTAGAAACCAAAATATTATTTATTTATAATATTCCATATATTATATATTTATTAGTTCATAATAGGGTAGTATAAATCATTTAATTGATCCAGTTAGAATTAAAATATATTTTACTAGTATTGAATGACGATATAAATTTTTTGTTTTAAATCAAATATATGTTTTTTAACTCTTCCTTTAAAACATTATATTAATTAATTAAATATTTGATAAAGAAAAATATATAAGAGAGGGGTTGAGGTAATGACATGATTGGTACTATGTGTCGTTAAATTCTAAATGACCCATCTCATTAAAGTGATTATAATATAAATCTCTAATTAAATATAGACTATGTTGTGACATCAAATCGGAACATATCCATAGGAAGGACTAGGTAAACATACTTCATGTAAAATACATATTATTGATACTCAAGTTTTTACCAGTTTAGATCATCAACATAAAGTTGTAGATTGAGAAAACCTAAGACAAGAACCCTCAAATTTTGAAGTTATGTCCTATTTCTAGTTCAATCATCCTCCTACATTTTTGTGTACTGTTTATCTACCAGAATAAGATAAGTTGGTTAATAATATTAATTAACAACATTGAGAGTATTGAGACTCTATACCAATACCATGTTTTTCCCCACATTATTGTTGGAAAGATATGTCCATCAATAGTGGGAAATAATATTTTAAGAAATTAAATACTAGAGAATTTAAATTAAATGATTCTATGAATTTATTTTTGAATAGATCAAATAAGATACTATATCCCATGTGACAGATCTAGAGAATATAGTGCTCAAATAGAGATTAAATTTTTGATAGAATATGTTATGAAATTTACTTACCAAGAGTGTTTTCCCTTTATATGTTTAAGAATGTAGATTTAAAGTCTATTTAGTTTGAGATATTATTTATGAAACCATTATTGGTGGAAGTAGATATTTTTAACCATTGAAAACATTTTTTGTTAGTAAAAAGGTTATTACAAAGTAATACGGGTTGATATGTGTTATAATATGTTGTATTTTTTCCCCTATAAGATAAACGAGTGAGTATGGGCGATATTAATAATAATTATTTTCATTAAATAATTGTTGAATATTTTTCCCATATGTAGTGACACATTAAATTTGATTTATAAGAAAAATAAAAATCAAACCATGAAATGACATATTTTTTTTAAAATTTATTTTCCCAAAAATGGAAATATCTAAGGAGCACATTTCAATGGTGTATTAATATGAAAATTTAACACTACATCACTATCATGTTATTAGAATATTTAATTGAAAATCAATATTCCTCAATGTATTGTAGATTCCTATAATATTCGATGCATTTATTTGAAGAGTGTAAAAAGATGTAACAAATTGGTAGGTAAATAGCGTATGATATCTAATCATGAATCAACACTAAATAAAAAAGGTGTTCTCTTTGTAACTATATTGTTCAAATTCAGTTCTTCAAGAAAATAAAAAAAAAACTGTACTTCATTCCAATTATTTAATGTAATTTAATTCCACACATTTATCTTCATAATTTTAGGTATTAAATCGAATTTTACACATATTCCTTTATTATTAGTGATATATAACTGTTATCATCAATGTGTAATATACTATATTTCTGCAAAATAGATCCTCTAACAATATAGAATATTTTAGTTTAAAAATTGAAATTTAAACAACCATTAATTATAAAACATGGATGTTTTTATGAAATACTTTCCTTAATAAATTTTAATTCATCAATAGCTTGTATTTTAGGGAATCACGAGTTTAAACAAATCACGACATTCCATTAGTAAAAATTTTCCAATAGAACCGTGTTGTTATGTTAGTGGGAATAAATATTACAATCTTATGAAAATGTATGTCGAATTCAATGGTTACATATTATTTTTGAAAAATAAAAATCAATTATATATTTTTTATTTTTTAATTTAATGAATTAATATTTCTAAATTAAATTAATGAAATATATATTTTATATACTTAATAAATTAATTTTTATATTCATCTAATAGATATTATTGTCATTGGTAATGAATAAACATAATTTTATCTAAAATTAATATATATTTCAAAATGGTAATATTATAACCTTTTAATGGTGAAAAAATTATAATAAAACATTATTACACATTAATAATTTTAATACGACAAATGAAATATCTTCTTTGTTTGGCGGATAAATTTTGTTACACTGGATAAATTTTTTATATTTTTTGGATAACATTCAGATTTTGATGAAATGTATAAATATATTAAATTTTAATTGAAACTAAATTATTTCCTTCAAATTGTTTTTATGAATAAATTATACTATTCAATAGATTTGATGTTAAATAGAATACATTTTTATTAGTTAAGATAATGTAGGAGTTGGCACTGATTTAACATTAAATTTATGTGAAAAAACATCTTAATGTTTTCTAATATTTTATATTTTAAAATATGTGTTCTAATTTTTGAAATGTGATTAAATTTAAATTAAATAATGTAACATTATTAGTTTTAATTTGTATGAAATTGATTCCATATTTGGAATCAGTGTGTCAAAATTATGTAAATACGTTTACTTTTTTAAGAATAGTTTCTTTGGTAATTTTTATCAGTATAGTATAATGGTAAATCAAGTAACTAAGTGTAAAAATAATATTATAAAATTATAATAACACTTATCCAAATATCATTGTATGAGTTGGTTACTACTTGAATAATCATTAGGTCGAAATGGTATACTCTTTAAGACAGTTGAATGATATTTGGAAACTTAATTTACATTATTAAAAGAAAAGTTAAATATGTCTCTCAAATATTAATGACTATATAAGTATTAATATAAGGTTATAATGACAAAAATTTGATTATAAATACTCATTTTAAAGTTAATTTTTTCATTTTTATATATTTCTAATTTTGAGGATATAGATAGTTACCTTACTGGTTTATACATTGATGATAGAGAAATTATTTTATTGATGAAATATAAATAAACTACTTTTTATTGAAATGATAATAACCATTAAAAGATATAAAAAATTGAAAAAATCATATTGTTGGAGTTTATGCTAACCATATTCATACAATAGTCGAATTATTGACCATTCAGAGTCTTATATAATAGATTATGACACACATATTTTTTAATTTAAAGTGAAATTAAGGTTTTCACATACATGCTTTTATTTGTATAACACTTCTAATATTGATTTTACAATAAGTTATATTAGTATATATGTATTCCTATTCAATATAGTATATTAATCATCATCATATTATTTAGTTCATAATTTTTATTCAATAAATTTTTTATTAAACAATTACCCAGAATAGTTGTGGTAATGATTTTATTAATAGAGATAAAAAATAAATGTTATTGAAATATTAACATAAATATACCTATAGTAATTAATATGTCCAATAAATTTTATAAACGACCATTACCTATAGTAATATAATAAATTGTTTTCGATGTTATCTTGTTATTTTAATATTGTCAAAAATCAATGAATTGAACAATGTCAAAATTGACACAACTGATTGTTTATCAAAATAAAATTTAATTGAATTATGTAAAAATAATAAAACAAATTTTAAAAATATAGGATAATTATCCTATGTTATAACATGTTTGAAGGTAATTATGTAATGTTTTATTGAAATCAAATAATTAAATAGTGAACCCTTTTAATGTTAGCTTATTTGTTACCATAGTTAAAAATTTAATAGAATAACTATGTGATAATTAAAATGATATTGTTTAAATTATAAAAAAAACATTTATAATATTTTTTTAGGATATTACAACCTTATATCATCTCATTATCAAAATTTAGTTCTTTTGGGTGTTTTTGTATATTGTTTTTTTATTATAAACTAATATTTTTTGCAGTCTCAAAAAGTACTCCTCACCTCAATTATAAATGTGCATCTCCTCACTCATTAATTCAAACATAATTGAGCCTCAACACTCATCAATAACCTACCATTTTCTATTTCCATCTTCCCTAGTCACATTATAGATGGCATGGTCTTACTCAATGAACTACTCTAGTTTTTTAATATGATATTTAGAAGGAGCATGCTAAAAAATAAGTAACCTCCTCTACTGATTCTTTAAAATTTTCATTCATATTCTACATCCTCTTCATTAGTTATTTCATTATAAATTATTAAATTTAGTATAAATTATATACAGAGATTTTATTATGATTATGAAACAACCATATTTTTCCTTCTATCCATCATACTAAAAATGAAATCATTACACGTGCATATGTATGGATTACCATCCCCACACCGTAGTGTAATATGTTTTTCACAACCGCCATATTTGGATGTGTATAATTATGGAAATAATAACTATATATGATTATTATATCATTATATTTTTTCTGAAATAGTATACACCATCTTCTAGAATATTATTCATCAATTATGGGAATGATATCACCGATCCTGCATATATAATGCTTACTGTCTCCACAATGTGATTCAATTCATTCTACATGATTTTAATTAAATAATGTTTTGGTAATTTAATTTAATGATGAAATATTATATATATCAGGCTTATACCAATTTTTAAATGATATATCTATGAACTAAAATTAATAATAATTTCTGCTACAAAATATGTGTATGAAAATAAAGAAGTTAATACCCGATAGATGAGTGATAATGTTACTAACAAATAGATAATAATATAATAATATATGGTATCATAAAAATGACTACGATTCTTTAATAATTATGTAAACTTATTTAAATAATTATAATTTTTTTTTAAAACATAAAAAATATATGAGGCCTATTTTTAGGGATAATTTGGAAATCTCATAATTTTCTGAGATAGATTATACATATCTATATATTAGGTTATATTCATCATCAATCTATATGATTCCTAAATATTTATTCCAAACTGTTTTTTTTATCCTTTTGAAATTGTTTATTGTTAATTTTACCCAATTTTTTATTTTTTATTCAATTGTATGAAATTAATCTTTTGTTGTGTTTCAATACGAGGTACATTTTGAATTATACCTCATGAATATGAGAATGATGATTTCTTGTAACATATATGGAATGATTGGTTTTTATGTTTTCATAACAAACTATTTCAATGAATCTTACTTTAAAATATTTCATGGTTATTTTCAAATAAATTATTTTTCTTTAAAATTGTGTGAAATTTTGGGAAAACAAATTATTTTTGAAGAAGAACATATATTTTCCACTAGAATTAATTTCACGTGTTTAATAAAAATTGTTTTCCATCTACAATGAAATTTATTAATAGGGTTATATTTCAATTATAATATATTTATTATTCTTATGGATTTATTATGGAATTCTATTTATATACTCCATTTGTTTTACATGTATTATTTTTTGATGGAATGATCTTATAGAAACCCATTTTATTTCATAGGTCATGCTATGATGAATAATTTATGATTTCATGGTATACATATGAATGATTTCATTATGATATGTTTGAGACCAATATATACCCTTAATTCATTGGGTAAAAATTTATATTTCATGATATTTATAGGGATATAATAGAAAATAATTTGGTTCTGTAATATAATCCCAGAATGATGAGTGAGATCAGTTTAGTAATTGACTTTCTCTACTGTGATGGTATTGTAAATGAGACATGACTAATATGAAATGATATTATTTTATTATATGTATGCCACAAAATTTCATGTCATTTGATTAAACTTTTGGTATTACATTCGTTGATTCTTCTGACCTTTTATGATTTGTCCCATGGAATGATATCAGAATCCTTCATATGAAGGATACAACTTTCATATTTTATGTTCTTATGTGTTATAATTATAAAATGATTGATATCATACTTTTTCCAAAACTAATAATATAATATCACCATTTCTTATTTTTCTATTACCCATTTCATAAGGAATGGTACTGAGTAAGATATGTCAAATTTGGGTCTAAATATGAATGTATAACGGGATGTTAATGTAGAATTATTATGAACCAATTTTTTTATGTTTCCATATTTTTAAAGAGATTAACACTATCTGGTCTGTTTTTCGATTTTAAATATTTTGAAATGAATATTCATCAATTATGAAGGTATATCTAAGTATTTAATTTGTGGGTCACTATATTAGGTATCCAATGACTGTTATAGTTATCATTTTGAATGTAGTGGGAGAAAACCATTCAAATAACCCTAAGGACATGCTGATGTGTAACAGAAAATCATAATGTTTCATAAATGATCGTGAATAACCTAATATAAAAACTAAAATGTACAAAGTTGAAATTTATTCATTATTATGTGGTTTTCCAAATATGTTTAGTGTTTCTCATATTATTATTCTTATTTGTAGTAATGGTCTAGAACCATAATGAACAATAATAATGATGGATGTGAACATAAATTCAATGATTTCCTTCCCAAGAAATCTAATGTTATGAAATATTCAATTTAACACCCTGTAGCTATCCTCATACAAAATTATCAAGAAATGAATCATGCTGAACATCCAAACGAACAAGAGAGGGATCAAAATTCTATTGAGTCATTCATGACATGGAATCCATCTTCTTTCAGTGGGTCATCTAATCCACTAATGTCTAAATATTGGATCAGTACCACTATAATGATATTTTCTATTATCCAATATTCATAACATTATAACGTCACCTTCTAAATCTATCATTTAGAATGTGAATCTAGTCAATGCTATAATGTCATCAAGAGTACGAGATAAAAATATGAAATTATTTCCATGGAATGAGAGGTATTGAAAAATGCATTCTTTTAATAAGTAAGTTTCTCGTAGTCTTTGAACAATGATATATAAGGACATCCATGATATTATGAATAAAGATAGTGAATCCATTGGTACCAGTGATGAAAATTATAGCAGAAAACCCAGGTACACTTCTAGAATTATTATCCACCCTTCGATTTATGTTGGTCAATTCTTTATTGTATTAAAAAAATTCCTCGTAAGGGAATTATCCAAAAGAGAATTTAATAGCTACAATGAAATCATTATATTTTTTCTCAATGTTGAGTTGGAGATTGCGGTATCCCATTAATGAAATGGTTATGATAAGAAGAGATAAATTGAATTCAAGGGAAAATATAAAGACCACACATAAAAGAAGATTATTTCTCTACTATGCTCAATTTGTGGAATTAAACATTTATGAAACAATCTTAAAGGGATTAGAAAATGTTTTAGGTGTGGTATAGAAGGTAATTGTGTAGTTAAATGCTTTTCTAATGGGAAACGAGGTCTAATTATGTGAATGTATAAAATGCTTCATAGAAATCACCTATTTCACTTCAATGTTACAAGAATAAGGAAATGGGGAATTATTCCAATAAATTCATTAATCAATGGGTTATTGATGTTGTTCGATGTTAGTAAACTCATATGGAAAAAGACAAAGGCATTTAAAATTTTATCACTATTGATTATGTGGAGTAGGATAATGTAGGGGTGAAAGGTGAACATAACATCATCCTTAAATTAGAAATTTTTTTATTTGATTATGTTGCCACCCACTATTTTATTTATTAATAATTGGTAGGGTATGTAAGTATTGCCTCAAGATTTAGATGTTTAGTTCGCTGGGAAAACTCTTAATGGCACAACAGTCGCATGAAATGTTTTTAATTCTTCCTGAGTAAAAGTATTTTGGAATGTTCTAATAGTAAATATTATTATCCTTCCTACAGTGGAATTTTATGTGATTTTTAACATGGATTGGATTTCTCTATTTGGAGCTCATATCAATTTTTGAAAAAGGGACATCATGTTTGATAATCAAGATCAATCTATGATCATCTACCGATGCAAGGATGAATGTGAGATTCTAATAGAAATTTTATCCAATGTATGGGTATTGATTCCTATAAATGAAGGTTATCTATCTCAAATGTTTGGGGAGAAACTGAAAATTAAGAATACACACAATGTACATGAGTTTGATGACGTCCTTCCTATAGAATTTTTATGTCTTCCACCAAATTGTGATTTTGAGTATTCAATAGAACTCATACAGGGTGCTATGACAATTTAAATGAGACCTTATATAATGGCCCCAATATATTGGAAGAATTAAAGAAGAAACTCCAAGATATTCATTACATGGGATTCACATTCCCTAGTGAGTCACCTTGGTGTGCATTTATTTAAATTTTTAATAATAAATATGGATCAATGTTACTCTGCATTGATTATAAATAATGTAACAAGATCACTATCAAGAAAAAATATCCACTTCCCAGCATTGATGAATTCTTTGACAAAATGCGTGGAGCTCAAGTGTTTTCCATGATTTGTCTTCATTTAGGATAGCGTTAATTAATGATCCAGAAGGAGGATATACCAATGACAGCATTCTGAACAAGTTATGTGTTGAGTCAAAAGTTTTCTTTTGACTTCTATGTTTTGTTTTGGAAATCACAAATGTCTTATTAATCGTACTGACCATAATGATCGTACTGATCATGCTGATCGTACTGACTATTCTGATCGTACTGACCATAATGATCGTACTGATCATACTGATCGTACTGATCATTGTGATCGTACTGATCATGTTGATCATACTGACCATGCTAATCGTACTTACCATGCTGATCATACTGAACATGCTGATCGTACTGACCATGCTGATCTTACTGACCATGCTGATCATACTGAACATGCTGATCGTACTGAATATGGAAATTGTATTGACTCTGCTTCTCATATCTTTTATTACATACTTGTGTTGGTACTTTTTCAAAAACACATGCTTCATTTAAATCGTACTTTTGATTATCTTATTCATATATCTTGTTCTAACCAATATGATGTCGTTGAGTTAGTTACAAACTAATCAAAACGATGTCGTGCTTTCTATTTCAATATGACCGTTATGATGCCATGTTTCCAAGTCCCTCCGAGTTTCTCAGAGAAATATGATCGTTGGAGGAGATGTGACCGTTGGAATCCGAGGCCTATAAATAGGAGGTCAGTTGAAGATGAAGGGAAATATAGACAACGGACAAGAGAACAAGTGTGATACAACTCTGATACTTTTCTTCTATCAAGTTCTAGAGAGAGATGTTGTGACTTCTCTCATGCTTTGTTCTTTGTGCATCTGATCATCCTATCGAGGGCTTTCAAGTGATTGAAATACATAGGTGCCGATTACCTACAAAATTGAGGGCTATCGGGGATAGGCAGAAAGACGGTCCGATCATCGTATCGAGGGCTACCGAGGATAGGCAGATGGACGAACCGATCATTGTATCGAGGGATGTCTGGGATAGGCTGACGGACGAACCGATCATCGTATCGTGGGCTCACCAAGGTGTTGGTGAGATAGTCCTTTTATCCTAGGTGAAAGGATAACCCTTCTCTTTGGGTTAAAAGAATTGTAATTCTTTTACATTTCCACTAATAATAGTATTAGAAATGAAATTGTTTTTGTTTCCTTTTCTATCTCTTATACATTTATAATTGTTTCAATTACATCCATTCTATTACATATTGTATTGATTGATTCTATACGCTTTACGGCAGAATCATTCGTCTTTATATTACTCTGATTATTGTGTTCATCTTGAATGCAATTGTTTTACATTTCTTTAGTATTACAATACATCATACCTTTTTATATTCAATACAATTGTGGGTGTTTGTATTTGTATTAGTTTAAGATAATTTAAACTAATATCTTAGTTGCTAAATCTCAAAGGTTTTTAAAACTACAATTCACCCCCCTCTTGTATTGTTCCATATAATAGACATACATACATACTTATTCGATCAAATAATTGGTATCAAAGGAGGTTTTCCACTGATTTGTATTTCTTGTAGTATTTCATTCATATTACTATCTTAAATACTTACTACAATAATGTGTGGAGTGGAAAAGTTTTTTTACTAGATGGAAGGAATTAATATTGGGTCAATAGACAATCTGAATCCTTCTAGACCACCTATCTTTGATGGGAATGATTATGAGTATTGGAGAGATTATATGAAGACTTTTGTGATCAATACTATTGTAGACAACTTTATTATGCTTACTGGAGGTTACAAAATTCCTGACAAAGAAGTAATTACATTCACTAACCAAGAGAATCAAGAATATAAGATGAATTACAAGGTACGCAATACTTTATTTTGATCTATGACCAGGAATATATATAGTTAGATATCTTCATGTGAAGCAGCCAACTGCATTTGGAAAAAATTAGAAGTCACTCATTTTGGTACATCCAAGGTTATAGAAACAAGAAGAGAAATTCTTCGAGCAAAATATCATGGATTTTTTTCCTTATGGAGAGCCAGTATGTAAACTGCAACAATGGTTTATGACAATTGTCAACAGCTTATAATCTATGGGAGAAAAAGGTCTTGATGATGAATCTCTAGTCGATAATATTATAGTTATAATTCCAAATAAATGGGAGTCAAAAAGGACAATTATTGATGAAAATAGAAAAGTTTCCGAGATTTCTCTAGATGAACTCTTTGGAACTCTTCTACAGCACGAGACAAGAATGAATAGAGATGCTAATTTTAACAAGAAGAAGAATGGGAATGGTAGAGTAGACTTTGCATCTAAAGCTAAAACACCTGAAAGGCTTACAAAATCCAAAGCCAAGAAAGTTATATCTGATTTAAGTGATTGTGATCTTTTGGAAAATGAGTTAGCCAATCTTGCTAGAAGGATGAACAAGATTGTGGGAAAGACAGACTTCCAATATAAATTCAAAGAGAAAGATAGGAAGGATAATAAAGACTCAGAGGTAACATGTTATGAATGTAAGAAAGCAGGACATATAAGGCCTGATTTTCCTTTACTGAAGAGGAAAGATAGAAAGGAGAAACACTCTCAAAGAAACAAGAAAAGGATTTATAAGACACAGAAAGTATTGAAGGCAAACGATACGTGGAGTGAAAGTGGTAGTGATTCTTCAAATGATTCTTCAGAATACGAATCCTCAGGATAGAAAAATATTGGATTTTTATCCAGATTACCAATTGAAGATCATTGTCTCATGGCTACGGTACACAATGCTGAATCTATTACAAATGTCTCTTTTAATGCAAATTATACTAATAATAGATATTATTAATCTTCAACTGATGAATCTTCATCATCAGAAGACGATACAGTACCTTATTTTGATGAAGTATCTACATTAGCTAAATTACTTGAGAATGAAAATTCTAAACTCAAGAAAAATATTGAGAAAGGAAATTCTAGAATTTCAGTTTTAACTAAAGAAGTATCAGTTCTTTCTAAAGATCTTGATGTGAAAACTATTGATTTTAAAAGTATTTTAAATACCCTTGAGAAATTCAAATCTGATAAGGATAAACTTTCTAAGGAACTTGAAAATGTAATTTCAAAGAAAAATATATTAGACCCTAGCTCCAGTTCAAATTCAAATGTTTTGGAAAATAATAATTTAGTTTTAAAATTATAGTCATAAATTTTTTCCTTGAATAAATGTTTGTCAAAATTTACTCATGGGAAGGAAAACTTTGACATGATTTATTCTCAAATTATACCTTTGAGAAATCGTTCTGGTCTTGGTGATACTTATTCCAAACCTGTTTTTAGTAATAACTATTTTGTTCCTCAAAAAACCTCTTTTTGTTCTAAGTGCTAATGTGGTGGACACTAGAGAAGATATTTTTCTCCTAATAGAATTCAATCTTTAAGATTTCATAAAGCTCATTTTGCAAAAAAAATGTGGATTCAAAAAATTCTTTTATCCAACCCTTTTGGATCCAAACAAGTTTGGATTCCAAAAAACTAATTGTTTCTTTTTTAGGAAAATGAGAAGTGTACCAATAAGAACATTAGGTACATGGATAGTGGTTGTTGTCGACACATGACCAGAAACAATGATTTCTTTGAAAAGTTTATCAAAACAAAAGGTGGAAAAGTAACCTTCAGAGATAATGCTCAAGGAAAGATTGTTGGTATAGGTAATATTGTTTTTCGTGGAAAAGTTCTTATCTCAAATGATTTGTTTGTTAAAGGTCTTACGCACAATCTCATCAGCATAAGTAAATTATGTGATGAATGTTACCTTGTGAATTTTTGAAATGATAAGTGTTTAGTTCACAATTCCAAGGATGAATTCATTCTATCTGACCATAGGCATGATAATGTTTACACTATTAACATAGAAGACCTTAGGAGCCAAAACATACCCTGATTAAGTGAAATAGAAGACCAATCATGGTTCTGGAATAGAAGACTATGACACTGTAATCTGAGGAATCATAGTAAACTCTCAAAGAAAAGACTTGTGAAAGGGCTACCAAGTCTTAGATATGATTCTTCAAAAATCTGTGATCCTTGTCAATTTGGAAAGCAACATAAAAATGGATTTAAATGAATTAATGAAGTTTCAACTTCTAATGAATTATAACTAGTGCATATGGATCTTTTTGGTCCTTTAAAATCTGGAAGCATTGGAGGCATATACTATGTATTTGTTTTAGTTGATGACTTTACTAGATTCACATGGGTCTACTTTCTCACAAAGAAATCTGAAGCCTTTTCCTATTTCAAAACTTTTAGATCCCAAGTGAAAAATTAGAAAAACAAACCATTGATAACTATTCATTGTGATCATGGTGGTGAATTTCAAAATTTAGATATTGAAACTTTTTGTAGTAAGAAAGGTATTACTCACAATTTCTCAGTTCCAAGAACTCCTCAGCAAAATGGTGTTGTTGAAAGAAGAAATTGTATTCTTTAGGAAATGACTTGAACCATGTTGAGTGAATACTCAATTGCTAAGCACTTTTGGGATGAAGTTGTTATTACTGCCTGTTATACTATAAATTGTGATTTAACTAGACCATTTATTAATAAAACTCCTTATGGGTTATGGACTGGCCGAAATCCTAAAGTTTCATATTTCAATGTTTTTGGATTCAAAGTATTCATTCTATATACAAAAGATAATCTACACAAATTTCCACCAAAATCTGATGAAGGAATATTTCTAGGTTACTCCACAACTTCTAAGGCTTATAGAGTTTTCAATAAAAACACTTGTTATGTTGAGGAAACAGTACATGTAAAATTCGATGAAACTTATCCTTTTGTTTTCAACCAACCCAATCCTACATCTTCGGATGTGTTTTTTTAAAATCCTTATCAACCGTTATTAGAAGATCGCTCTGGTGATGAAAATGTTCAATAAAGGATTCCTGAAACATTTACCACGGAATATTTTCTACCATATGTTGATGAACATGTTTTAAAAAACCCAAATCAATTGTTTCTTAGGAATCATCCCAGTGATAACATCACTGGTGATGTAAATCAACCTGTAAGGACCATAAATTCCTTATGAAATGAAGTAGAACATCTTGTTTTTATTTTCCAATTTGAACCTGAAAGTCCAAGTGAGGCCTTAGGTGATGATGATTGGATCAAAGCAATGCAAGATGAACTAAATGAATTTGAAAGGAATCAGGTCTGGAAATTAGTTGATAGACCTAATGAAACAACTGTAATTGGTGTAAAATGGGTTTTAGGAAAACAAATGTGATGAAAATATAATCATTGTAAGAAATAAAGCAATACTTGTTGTTAAGGGCTATAATCAACAAGAGGGAATAGACTATGAAGAAAAATATGCTCTTGTAGCTAGACTTGAATCTATTCGTATTCTTTTAGGCATTGAAGCATAATTTAATTTCAAACTATTTCAAATGGATGTAAAATGTGCTTTTCTAAATGGTTTTGTTCAAGAAGAAGTTTTTGTCGAACAACCTCCTAGTTTTCTAGACCAAAAACATCCTGATCATGTTTTTAAACTTACCAAAGCTATATATGGTCTTAAACAATCCCCTAGAGCATGGTAGGATAGACACACGGGATTTCTCTTACAAAACAATTATACAAAAGGTAAAGCAGATCCAACCCTTTTTATAGAAATGGAAAATAAAAAAGTTTTTATTGTTCAAATCTATATTGATGACATCATATATGGATCAACTCAGAAATCATTAACTGATTGTTTTGCAAATTTAATGAAATATGAGTTTGAAATGAGTATATTGGTGAGTTAACATTCTATTTAGGTTTTCAAATTTCTCAAAAACCAAAAGGAACATATATATCTCAACATAAGTATATTAATGACTTACTCAAAAAGTATGGATATGACAAAAACTAAAATTATTAGCACTCCAATTGTTACCTCAAGTACTCTTGATCTTGATGAAACTGGGAAACCATTCGATCAAACAATCTTTAGAGGTACGATAGGATGTTTGCTATACTTGACAGCTAGTCGAACCGACTTAATGTTTTTGGTATGCTTATGTGTGAGATATCAATCTAATCCAAAAGAGTCTCATTTAAAAGCCGTAAAATAGAATCTTTCGGTATTTAAAAGGAACTACAAATATAGGTCTTTTTTACTCTTCTGGGAATGATTTTGTTTTAAAAAGTTTTTCAGATTCTGAATTTGGTGGTTGTAGAATGGATAGAAAAAGTACTTCTGGAACATGTAATTTTTTAAGAGATTCTATGGTTTCTTGGTCATGCAAGAAACAACACTCAGTAGCACTATCCACTGCTGAAGCTGAATATGTTGCAGCTGGAAGTTGCTGAGCTCAAGTATTGTTGATGCAACACACACTCACTGACTATGGATTGAGTTTCTCCAAAACTCAAATTCTTTTTGATAATACTATTTCCATAGATCTTAGTAAGAACTCAGCACACCACTCTCGTTCAAAACACATAGATGTTAGGCATCACTTTCTTAGGGATCACACACAAAAAGGAGATATTATTTTACAATTTATCAGAACGTAAGAACAACTTGCTGACATTTTTACAAAACCTTTATATTCCGATAGGTTTGAGTTTTTAAAACAGAAGCTAGGAATGATTACATTAAAATAATAATTCATATCTACTTCATGTTTTACAATTCTCCTTATAGTAAATAACTCCCCTTGAAAGGGGGAGGACATCTCTTACCATGTTTTGTTTGTTTCTTTTTATCTTATGATCTTTTACTCTCATGGTATGTGTTTTTTTTCTGTTCATCATATCGACCGATGATGGTAATGAATTTCCTTTCCATCGTACTGACTGATCATGGTAACAAGATGGTTTTCCTTCGTATTTCCTGTTAATGGTAACAAGACTCTTTTCCATCGGCTTGTCAGTTAATGGTAACGACTTTTTTTCTATCGGTATGACGATTGATAGTATTCTTTTACATCGTACGTTTCTATTTTCTTTTGAACTTTACTAAAACCAATAATAACCTTACATTCTCCAGCAGGTACTTTCCATTTTTTTATTTTTTTTATTTCATTCGTATTTAATCCTATCCATTGATCTGTTTTCCTCTAATCCTGAACGTAGAAGATCAACGGTCACCCCTTTATCACCTATAAATATCCCCCCTCCCCAAACCCTCAATGTTTTTTTCGGTTTTGAAGCGAAGCTCTGCTCCACTATTTTAAATCATCGTACGATCTTTCATCAGCAGCATCCTTATGTCTCAGTCTTCTACCAACACTCCTGTCGATATGTCCTCAAAGGCATTCTCAGAAAAAGACCTTTAAAGGGATATGTTAGTTTCCCCCGACTTCTATGATTCGTATGATTCTACAATCAAGAGGATTATCTTGTTTCAAAGATGAGAGCATTTGTGTGTTAAAAGGCATGTTTCTCTTGATCTGGTTCTCTTTGATTAAGTCTGTCAGTTTTATAAAACCGTATCTTTCGACAAAGACGTGACTATCAATTTTTCTGTGTACGACAGAAATCAATCTATGTTTGTGAAACAAGCGGCAAATTTTCTGAATGTCCCAATAGAAGGGGATTCATTCTTTCCATCTCACAAACTACCAGAGGATGTCTGTACGTTTAATAGTGAAAGCGCCGAGAAGTATCTGTTTGTTGTGAATGAAGAGAAAAGTAAAGTGGCTCATCTTTCACCAGACAATAGGTTTGTGGCTTTATGGATGCAAGGTTATCTTATCCCAAGGAAAGGGGATAGAGAAACGTTGAATGTTTCTGATATTTTTATGCTTGACTATCTAGTAAATATGAGAAAATTAAATCTCATGGGATATGTTTTCGAAACAATTAAGAATTTAAAGTCAGGTGCAATCAAATATCATTTGATTATGAATCCATCCATTCTTACAAAGTTTATTCTCGAGAGTATGAGGTTTTGAAACATTACTTTTAAAGGGAAGTTGATAGATTTGAAGCCCTCCTGGATTAGAAAAAGTACTATGAAGAAGTTGAATGTTGGTTTTGATAAGAATTCAAAACTTTTTGTCAGAGATGTAGAAGCTGAATCGGCTCAGAATCAATCAAGACCTATGCCAGCCAAAGACATTCAATCTACTGTTATTACTCAAAAGTCTGACCTGCAAACCAGTTCAATGCCTAAGAAGAATCCAAACTACAGTAAAGAGGTTGTCGCCAAATGGAGAAAGGATAAAGAACAGAGAAAGGAAGGTGATCCAAAGTTTGGTCTTGACTCGGCTGAGGCTTTTGCAGAAAGAATAAGGGTAGAAGAAACCCTTAAGGCTTAAAAGAAAAAGAAAACTTTTTTGAAAAGAAAGGCTCAAGACCTTGATATCTCTAAATTCTTGAAAATGGTTGAGGATTCTAGTGCTCAACAGATGGAAGAAATGCATAAAGAGCCCATCGTATAGAGTCTTCCTGATAAAGAAAAAGGAAAACAATTGATGGAGGAAATAAAATAATTTGAAGAAGAGGAAAAAGATTTTCTTTTAGAATTCCTTCAGAGTTCAAAGAAGAGTAGAGAGGAATCAGTTCAAAAGCAATGTGAATATATTCAACAAGTTCATCGTACCAATCAAGCACGAACTCCGGATAGATTTTTATCTCATGAAAAGAAAGGTGCTCAATCCTCTCACACTGATAAAGTTGTTGTCATTAGTGATATAATGGAACATGAATGAAAGAAAAAAGAAAAAGAAAAATGAAAATAGCCAGTTGTTGACTCAAGATGATCGAAGGAACTGGATTCGTATGATGAAGATACTGATTCAGAACATACAATCTCTCTCAAGAAGAGTGATTATATTGTCCATGTTTTGATAATGGTTGAGAAGACCATTCCATTATTCCCTAGGCTAGAAGGGAAGATTGATTTTATTACTGACAATAGAAAGAAGAATTATGGCTCTGTAAAAGAATTATGAAAGAAAGTTTTGTTAGTTGAAGCCAATTTGAATGTTCTTTCAGAGAGATTGGTTGCTCATAAGAAGGCCTACAACAAGATGACCAAGTGGTCGTACAAAACAGAGAGCTCAATAAATGAACATGAGATACCAATTGACGATATAATAAGGTTTTCAAATGAGCTTGAAATTTATTTCAATAATCTTGACTAAGAAACGGTTGAAAGGTCGAATCTTTTGTCTTCCCAATGAGTCGATGTTCCTTCAGTAAAAGACTTGAAGGAGAGAATGAATGCCTTTCAGGCTGAGTTTTCGAAAGTCTCATCTTTCAAAGATGAAATAGTTCTATTGAAGAAACAGAACTCTGGGTTATCCAAAGATAATAAGAATCTTCAAGATAGAATTGATTCTCTTTAATAAGTAATCAGAGTTCAGGAATAGAAAATCAGAAATCAGGATAAACTCTTTTCGGATCAACAAGACCTTCTCAGGTCTCAGGGTGATGCTATTTCTGACGACAAGAAGGAGATAAAAAAGATGAAGGTGGTTCTTCAAGAGTTGATGAAAAATGATAATGAAAGAGAAAACAAGTGACATTTATTTGTTCTCAAGTTTTGTGTTGATTGTTACCATAATGAAATTTCTTTTATCCATTGTCTTGTGTTTATTTATAAACTCTTTCAGACAATTCAAGTTTACCCCTTTCATTTTGTAAATCACAAAGGGGGATAATGATTATAAAGGGGCAGAATGTTTATAAAGTGGGAGAATTATTTTCAACACTCTTAAAGAAAATATACTAATACAATCCTGATGAAAGTTTATACCTAAGGGGGAGTTAGTTGTATTCAATTTCTTATTCAGAAGAGATTCCAATAACTCAGGGGGAGAAAAGTATTTCTTATTATATTTACTTTATGTGTTGTGCTTTCCAAAAAGGGGCAGATTGTTGAGTCAAAAGTTCTCTTTTGAATTCTTTATTTTGTTTTGGAAATCACAAATGTCTTGTTAATCGTACTAACCATAATGATCGTAATGATCATGCTGATCGTACTGACCATGCTGATCATACTGACCATAATGATCATATTGATCATGCTGATCATGCTGATTGTATTGAGCATGCTGATCGTACTGACCATGCGGATCGTAATGACCATGCTGATCGTACTGAACATGCTGATCGTACAGACCATGCTGATCGTACTGACCATGCTGATCGTACTGAACATGTTGATCGTACTGAATATGGAAATTGTATTGATTCTTCTTCTCATATCATTAATTACATACTTTTGTTGGTACGTTTTCAAAAACACATGCTTCATTTAAATCGTACTCTTGATTATCTTATTCATATATCTTGTTCTAACCAATACGATGTCGTTGAGTTAGTTACAAACTAATCAAAACGATGTCGTGCTTTCTGTTTCAATATCACTGTTATGATGCCAGGTGTCCAAGTCCCTCTGAGTTTTTTTTGGAGAAATATGATCGTGGGAGTAGATGTGACCATTGGAATCTGAGGCCTATAAATAGGAGGTCATTTGATGCTGAGGGGAAATATAGGCAACAGACAAGAGAACAAGCGTGATACAACTGTGATACATTTCTTCTATCAAGTAATAGAGAAAGATGATGTGACTTCTATCATGCTTTATGATTTGTGCATCCGATCATCGTATCGAGGGCTTTTAAGTGATTGAAAGACAGAGGTGCCGATTACCTACAAAATCGAGGGATTCTGGGGATAGCCAGACAGACGGTCCAATCATTGCATCGAGGGCTACCGGGGATAGGCAGACAGACGAACCGATCATCGTATCGAGGGCTGCCGGAGATAGGCAGACAGGCGAACTGATCATCGTATCGAAGGCTCACCAAGGTGTTGGTGAGACATACCTTTTATCCTGGGTGTAAGGATAACCTTCTCTTTGGGATAAAAGAATTGTAATTCTTTTACATTTCCGCTGCCAATTGTAGTAGAAAGAAAATTGTTTTTGTTTCCTTTTCTATCTCTTATACATTTTCAATTGTTTCAATTAGATCCATTCTATTACATATTGTATTGATTGATTCTATATGCTTTAAGGTAGAATAATTCATCTTTATATTAATTTGATTATTGTGTTCATCTTGAATACAATTGTTTCACATTTCATTAGTATTACAATACATCCTACCTTTTTATATTCAATACAATTGTGTGTGTTTGTACTTGTATTAGTTTATGATCATTTAAACTAATATCTTAGTTGCTAAATCTTAAAGTTTTTTAAACCTACAATTCACCCCCCTCTTGTATTGTTCCTTTTAATAGACATACATACATACTTATTCGATCCAACATTATGGACACTCAGAATATATAGAGATTCCTCTTTGCATTACTAATTACTCTACTATCATCAAAAATCAAACGAATAGAGACTTTAGAGAAAATCATTATCTCTTTGTGGTAGTATTCATAGATGGTATTCATATCTTTCGAAGAGAAAGGATGATAATGAAAATAGCTTGAGAATAGTACTTAAGAACCTGATAAATATGAGCCATATTGAATATTATTCCAGATGTAAATTTTGGAATAAAAATTATTCATTTTTTGGGTCATATAATCTCAAGGAAGTGTATATCTATGGATCTCACAAAAGAAGAAGTTATTAAATGTTAGTTGAGACAAACAATGACAACTGATATCTGATGCTTTCTTATTTTGGCTCGATATTGTTGTATTTTGTTAAATGTTTATTCAGGATTTTCTAATCAACTAAAATTATTCACTCAGAAATGAGTTATGTTAATGTACACTGAAAAATGTGAAGAATATTTCAATGATCTAAAAAGAAGGTTAAAAATTTCAACTGTGATTACACTACCTTGTATTGGAGAGAGGTTTTTGATCTACAGTTATGCATTAAAGATGGGTATGGATTTTTTAATTATGAAATATGATATGATAATAACTTATTCTTAATGATGAGAGATAATCGATGAGAAAAATTACCCATCTCATGATTTTTCCATAGCTATGTAAATCTATACATTGAATAAATAGATGAATTTTTTGTGAATGGGGTGATATTTATGCTGATCATAACTGTTTAAATTATATTTTCATACAAAATGAGTTGAATATTCATCAAAGAAGATTATTATATTTAATTAAAGATATAAATTTATCAATACATAACATCCCTGGGAATGAAAACAAGGTGGAAGATACGTTAAGTCAAAATTATCATGATGGCCTAACCATGATGAGGATCACAAAAGATCCAATATTTGTGGATTTTAAAATGATATCTATAGAATTTATAATTGAAGGGGTTAAAATGTATCTCTCTCAAAGGAATATTTAAACATCTATACATGAAAATATTAAGGAGGTGCATAAGTAAGATGTAAGGATACAAAAGATGGTGAGATATGTTCCATAATTCAACCATGATTGGGATGTAATAAATTGGATCAGGAATATGGTTTGTATTCCTCCCATGCCATAATTGTAGAAGGATCTGTTGGGCGAGTCTTGTTGTTTGATATTCTCTATTTATCCTAGAAGCGCAAAGATGTTCAGAGACCTGAATGAGTATTTCTAGTAGGATGGAATGCATATGTCTTTTGGTGTATGGTTTGTTAATAAGTAAAGGATGGGAGATAAAATTCTAAAGGGATACTATGAAAATTACCTATACCAGAATGGAAATGGGAAAGCATCACTATGGAAATTTTCCTCGGAATTCCAAAAACATCTAAAGGCCATAATAATATATGGAATTTAGTTGATATCCTTAGGAAGTCAAAACACTTAACTTCTATTAGAGGGGGTTTATCTCTTGATCATATTACTAGGATATATGTAAATGATTTTGTATGATTTCATGGAGTACCAATTTTAATTACATTTGATCGGGATGTAAGGATTACATCGATGTTCTAGAAAAGTCTTCAGTTGGTTTTCGATACGAAGTTATGAATTAGAAATGAATAACATCCCCATATAGATGGTTAGTTTGACATAACAATTAAGACTCTATAAGACATTTTGATATATTTCTATAAATATTTAAAATGTGGTTGGGATCATCACCTACTATTGGTTAAATATTCATACAACAATCACTTAAACTCAAGAATTTAGATGGATCTATATGAATCCCTATATGGAATTAAGTGTAGAACACCATCATTCTGGGATGAATTTAGTGAAATAAATCTATTAAAAAGTGATATTGTTCATGAAATTAAAGAAAATTCCATATCTATTAAACATCACATAAGATAACCTCAAATTCGAAAAAATGTTCTACTGACAACCAAAGAAATTACCTAGTGTTTGATGTTGGTGAAAGGGTGATACTATAAATATATCATTGGAAGAGTGTAATGATACTATGAAAAAAGGGAAATCTATGCCCTTGTTATATGAGTCTTTTTGAAATTTTGGATTGTGTTGGCGAGGTAGCTTACCATGTCTCAATTCCAACAAATATCTCTCACATTAATGATGTGTTCCATGTACCCAACCTAAAAACAGAAATCCATAATAAATTACATGTTATAAACACATAATTTGTATTTTTGGAGCATGATGTTTCTCAGAAGAACAAGAAATGGTGATTCGGGATTATAGTGAAAATTTTTGGTGAAACAAGACCACTCCTTTGGTAAGTTGTTATGGTAGAACCACCAATTTGAGGAAGCTATCTGAGAACTTGAGGATGTGATTAGATAGAGGACCCCTCATCTATTTTCATCTAAGTGACAAAATTTAATGGTAAACATTCGTTTAGGTGGTATAATATAACACCTAGATGAATCTATGAAATATTATCTTTATATAATTTTACTTCATCAAATGGATTTCATTACAAGAAATCATTAGTTTAAATGAATTGTAAGACACACATAGTATAAAATGGACATTATAAACTAGTAATTTGGTTAGTGGGAAAAAATATATCTATATTACGAAAATGTATGGTGAAATCATTGGCTACCAATTATTTATAATAAATATAAATAAATTATGTATTTTAATTTTTAAACACATTTAATTACAATTAGTAAATAAAGTTAATGTAATATATATTTTATATATTTAAAAAATATTTTTGATATTCATCCAATAGAAATTTTTGTCATTGGGTATGACTAAACCATATTTTATGTATAATAACATATATCTTTCAAATGGGTATATTACCACGTTTTAAGCGAGAACCATTTTTAATATAATATTTTAACACATTAATTATTTTTATACTAACAAAACTCTTATATGGAATAAAGATATAAAAATTTACTTTGATTGAATTTTTTATATTTTTCTGATAACTTTCATGATTTAATGAATACAAAAAATACCATAAATTATAATTAAAAAAAACATTTTTCACTGAAAACATTTATATGGACTAATGATATTTTTGAATAGTTTAAAAATAGAAATTTAATATATTTTTATCAATAAATATTATTTTTGTTAATTTTATTTATTTTAATATTAATTTAGATGTAAGAACATTTCAATATTTTGTAATATTGTAACTTTTAAAACTATTTTCTATATTTTGAAAATAAGATAAATTTTACGTTAATTATTGATAATTTTGTTATGTTGAATTTAAATAAAATGTATTTAATATTTTTAATCATTAGTTCCAAATTATTTAATTAGCTTTATTTTACTTTTTTTGGATTTTTGAATATTAAATTCGGTTAAATTATTATTACGGAAAAAAGGTAAATTAGGTAATTAAGGGTAAAAATAATATTATAAAATTACCATATAACATTTACGAAAATAAATTGATGAGTTTTTTAATACATAATTTATCTTTGATTTGAAATGGTATCATTTTGAATCCACTTACGTGAATCTAGGTTACATATGTTATTTTATTTAAAGAAAAGATAATTATGTCTCACACAATTTTTAATAACTATATAATTTTTAACGTAAGGTTATACAAAATATAAATATTATTAAAATACTTCATTTATATATAGAATGTTTTCATTTATCATAATAATTTATTTATAATTTTTAAGAAGCAACTAATTACAAGAATGGTTTACACATTGATGATGCATAAATTATTTAATTGATGAAAAATAAATACACTAATTTTCATTAAAATGATAATAACTATTAAAAGTCTCAAAAAATTGACCAAATATTATTGGACATGTATATTTAGACCATAATCATCCAAGGGATGAATTATTGACCATTTTGAGTAGTGTATAAGTTATTATGAATCTTATATTATTTTATTTATTGTGATGTTAAAGTCGTCACATTCATATTTTAATAAGTATAACATTTTAAATTTTGGGTTATATAGAAGATATATTTCAATAATAATATTACTATGAATTTTAGTATATTTATCTTCGTCATATTATTTTATTTGTGATTTTTTTGATAAATAATGGTATTAAATAATTACACAAAACATATGTTGTGCTTGTTTTATTATTGTAGATAACAAATAAATTTTATTAAAATATCAAAATAAATATAATTTTGGATAATTAATTTGTAAAATAAATTTTCTACATGGATTTTACCATATATAAATATAAAAAAATATTTTATTCTATGTTATCTTGTTATTTTAATATTTTTTACTAATTTATTAATTATATATAGTCAAAATCGATAATATTGATGTTTATCAGAATAATGTTTTATTAAATTATTTAAAAATCATTAAAATATAACTAAAAATGAATAATAATTAGGAAATCGTATAAAAGCTTATTTGGTATTCATTTTTGGTTTAATTGACATCAAAAATGTAAATATTCCAGAATTTTAATATTATAATATTGGTTCCCTTTGTTAAAAACTAAACAAAATAAGTAAATGATAATTAAAATGATAAGTCTTAAATTGGTTGGAAAACATTTATAATATTTATTGGTTGATTATATTTCATTAATATTTCATCTCATATTATAAATTTTTACATTTTAGAGGTTTTAGATGTATTTTGAATTTATTATAAACCAACATATCTTGGAGTTTCCAAAATTGCCCCTCACTTCAATGATAAATGGGAACCGCCTCCCCCATCACTTCACAAATCATTGAGCCTTAAAGCATGGATATAACAAGGTATTTTACATTATCATATTCCCTAGTAATTTTATAGAGGTGACTTTCTTCCCAAAATTCCAACACTAGTTCTTTTTGTGGAGATTTAGTGGGGGGAATATCGAAGAAGAGATAATCCTTTCTATTGATTCTTTCAAACTAATTTCTCATTATAATTCCTCTTAATGAGTTGTTCCATAATAAATTAATAAATATAATATCACTTATGTACTGATATTTTATTATGATTATGATGTAATCATATTCCATCTTTTATCCATCTTATGAAAAATGAAACCACCATATGTGCGTACATTTAGCTTACCATCTCCACACCGTGGTGACATCTGTTTTTCACCACCCACTTACATGGACGGGTATAATGATTGAAATAATAACTATATATTATTATTATAACTTTATATTTATTCTGAAATATTATACACCATCCACTTCAACACCAATCCACAATTATGGGAACAATATCATCACTCATGCATACGTACGACCTCTTGTCTCCATGATACGATGTGATTACTTATACATGATATTAATTAAAAAATGATTATATAAATATATTGAATCTATTCATGTAATAAATATTATATATAGTATACTATTGTAATTTTTTATCGGAAAAACTATAACCAAAGAATAGGAAAGAGAACTTATCTGAAAAAATATGTGTATGAAAATAAAAAAGTGTACACCTGATGGATGAGTAATAATGTTATGAAAAAAACTAATAATATGATCATAAATAATAACATAAAAATTACTATAACTCTATAATAATTCAATAAAATTATATAAATTATTATACAGTATCATCAGATACATACAAAGGATATTTAAATTAAGGAAATGGGTATTTTTGAAATCAAATTATTATATATGATTGTTTATACATTAGTATATATTGGGGTATATTTATCATCCATGAACATGTTCATAAATATGTATTCCAAAATATTCATTCCATCAATCAATAATTTTTAAAATTAAAATTTACCCAATTCATAATTTTTTATTAAATGGTATTAAAAGGAATTTGTTTATTGTTTTTTTGATATGAGGTACCATTTGACTTATTTGAAAAAAATAGAATAATGTTTTATTTTCACATATATAGATTTATTGGTTTTTAAATTAAAAAAATTCAATGAAGGTTAATTTAAAATAAATGATTTCTATTTTCAAATAAATTATTTTCTTTTAAAATTGTTTTGTATTTTACGAAAATAATAAAAAATTAAAGATGAAAGGATATTTACCTTAAAAATTAATTTCAATTGTTCAATTAAAAATATTTTCTATATAAGATAGAATTATTTAATGGGGTTATGTTTCAATCATAATAAGACTATTATTATTATGGTTTTAATATGTTTTTCATGTAATTCAATTTATAAAATCCATTTGTTTTACCTGGATTATATTATGATGGAATGATGTTTAAGAAATACATTTTATTTCATGGGTTATGCTATGAAAAATGATTTATGTTTTTGTGGAACACATAAGAATGATTTAATTATGGGTTTTTTGGGACTAATATATCCCTCCAATCCATTTGTTAATGACTTATATATCATGAGATATATAATGTTGGAATGAGACTATATCTTTGATTAGTAGTACATGACTAGAACAAGGTTTGAGCTTGGTTCAATATTAGTCTTTTTCTACTATGATGGTCTTGTAAATGTCACTTGTCTAATATGAAATGATTTTATGTACTTATGTGTATGCCCAAAAATGTAATGTCTTATGTTATGACTTTTTGGATTACGTTCATTGATTCTTTTGTGCTTTTGTGATGGGTCACTTAGCATTATATCACGATCTTTCTTATGTAGGATAAGATTTTAATATGTTATTTCCTTATGTTTTATGATTATGATATTATTTATATCTCCCTGTTTACCCTTACTGACATCTGAGCTCACAAATTATTATGTTTTTCCCATGGCCACAAAGTAGGGTATTAAGTAAGATATGGGAAAATGGGTCAAATTATTATGTAATAAGTGGGATACAGTGTAGATTTCTAATGAACCAATTTTTTATGCTTCCTAGTTTATAATGAAAATAAGAGTACTCCATCCTATCGTGAATTTTTCATATTATTTAATTAATATTCTGCAATATTGATGTATTACATATGTATTCATTATATGGGTCACTATATTATCATCAAACATTCATTGAATCAAATCTATCCCTAAGAATTTCATCCATCAATTGTTTTTAATTATTCATTGAAATAAAAAACCAAACATGAAGAGAAGACCATAAAATCATTATTATTTAAATTATAATAATTTCCCAATTCTTTAAAAAACGTATACGTTCTCGGAACAATAGGATAGTTTCTCTGTAAAATCACATGAATTCTAAATATGTTCCTTTATACCTTTTACATCATGATAGAAAATGATATTTCTATTTAAATTTTATCGTGAAACCATCATTCATGTAATGGAGGTCTTACTACTTCAACAAATATAGAAATTAATTAATTCATCCTTCTCAATGTGAATGTTCATTAAGGAATGAACATCTAATCTCTAAAATCGCAAAATCTCTTATTTTCTCAATCAAATAATGTAATTTTATGTCATAGAATTTAATATAATTACGTAGTTAACTAGTACAATTCAAAGAAATACATCATAGAATGAAATATTGTATCATAGTGTTTATTATACATATGTTGTTGTATGAGTTCCCCCCAAAGTTACAACACATTATGATAGATTTTTTCACAAACTGGAAAGAGTTATACCAAGAAATTCATTAATAGTGATTCAATGGGATTCTATAAAATACCATGAAAATCATTTTTATTCTAACATAATTCTTCTAAATAGAGACTCCAACCAAGATTCACATTGAAAACTAATCCAACCAATTTATATTTTAGTAATAAAAATATCACCCTTTGGGTTTTTTATATCAGCCTTGTCCATCATATGATTTATTTAAATAATCTCCCCATCCTGAATTTGATATCATAGACACCTAGGGAATTAATACATTATTTTAGTTTCATTTGATATTCTACTTATTTATGTATTTCATCCACTTTCCAATATCCTCTCTCCACTGTTGGAAATAAAAATAAAATGGCCCACATCCTCTATATTAAATTAGGGTCAATAACACTTAGACCCT
Organism: Viscum album; assembly: GCA_963277665.1. Lineage (NCBI taxonomy): Eukaryota > Viridiplantae > Streptophyta > Magnoliopsida > Santalales > Viscaceae > Viscum > Viscum album. The sequence goes on from OY728140.1 coordinate 834,128,906, forward strand.
ACCACTATTCAAATCCTTATAAAATAGGATTCAATTAATATTTAATCTTGAATGAGTCCAAGATTGAGGTAAAAAAAATAAATAATCAAATGTAACAATGTTGTCCATATTTAATCTGATAAGTTCATTCATCATCTAATTACCATAGAGTTGTAGGAAAATTTAATTTCATGATTGTTTTCAAATCTGTATCTCAATTAATCATGAAAAAATAAATCCATTTTTTAATAAATGAACATTTTTTAATTAATTTATTTATTTGTAGTGTCGGTTTGTGAAAACCCATCACTAAATATGATTTGCTTGTATATTTTACTTTTTTTTATGTTTTTAGTGGTATTATTTAAAAACTCCCATTAATTAGTAGGGGTTTCTCAATAATCATCACAAAATAAGTTATATTTTTTTAAATAATAACTATTTTTGTATTATTTATCATTAATAATAAATATTTATTATTTATAATTATTTAATATTTATTATTTAAAATTTTTATTGATTAATATCAGTTAATTATTAATTAGTTATAATTATTGTTTATTATTTATTTTTAATTTAAATTAATTCAATTTTATTTGAAAATCAGGCCTAAGAATCAAATGACCTAAAATTTTGATCATGATATCCATTTTCGCTCTGGAACATGTCAAATTGTAGTTCTTGTAATGAGATTCAATGAAATTAGATTTTCAATGAACGAAATAATTTTAATTCAATTTCATGAGATTTTTTAAATCAATATTTAATAAATTATGGTCACATATTTTGACCCAAATTTCTATTTATTCTCTATGAGATGTCAAGAAATATTGAAATATTTACATAATAATGGTTTGAAGACCTTACTCAGTATTTTTTCAATATAAAAAATGTCACATAAGGCCTCAAAAATGATATTTTCGTTCAGATACCATGATTTTTTAACATTCGATATGATTTTAGATTCATTTAGGAGTGTCATAATCTGATTCTTGGGTCATCTATGATTTTATTCAATGGATATACATTCATATTAATTAGATTGTACTGTAAAAAAACATCCACTAAAAACTATTTTTCATGAAGTGTTTTTATATTTATTTATCATATATATATATATATATTAATATTAAAATTAAAATACTATATAATTTCATCTATTCACATATATTTATTTGTATTTAGTGATATTTGCCTATATTTTTATACATTTATATGTATTTATAAATATTTATGTTTATATATTTTTACATTATGGGGGTAAATATATATATATATATATACATATTAGTGTTGATATATAGATTTATATTAATATACAATTGAATATATGTGCACATTTACAAATATTTTTATAATATATATGTATGTTTATATATATTTATGTAAATTTTAATATATATAAATATATAAATATTTATTCTAATTTTTGTATATTTATATTGATTAATGTATGTGTATATATATGATGTTGCTATATAAATATATATTCATTCTATTGGTTGGTTTGTGTGTGTGTGCTTGTATTTATATAAATTTATTTATATCAATATAATTTTGTAATATTTATATATAATTGTATTTATATAAATTTATATGTAATTATATATATATATACATATATTTCAATATTTATTATTTATTATATATACAGAAATTATTGATTTATTTATTACTTAATTATTATATTTTTTATTATAATATAATTTTATTTTTTATTTTTAAATTACCGATTAAATATTATATATTTATTTATATATTTATTTCTTATTTAAAATTTATTATATATTGTTATATATTATATATTATTAAATATTTTTTATTATGTTATTATAATAATATTATTAAATTATATAGTTTATTCTATTTTATGAATTATTTAATTATTATTTACTAATTATTAAATTTTTATATATTTTATATTTATATTTCTTAATTACATTAATTTTTTATTACTATTCATTTTTAATTCCTTTTAATAAATTATTTATTATTATTTAGTATTTATTTTAATTATATATATATATATATATATATATTAAATATTCATTTTTTTCTTAGTAATTATTAATATTATATAATATTATTATTTATATAGATGTATTTAATTTTCTTTATTTATATATGTATGTATATTAAATTCAGTTTACTCACCATAAGATCAGCTTACTAGAGTTATAATTTTTTAAGAGTATAATTGAGGGGTGAGTGGTTCAAATATCACCTAACACATATATATGCTAAATTATTACATTGAGTGCATGACATATACATGCATGGTGGAATATGTAAATCATAGATTAATTCAATATAAATTCAAAGTAAATATTATATAAATAATATTTAATTAATATGAAAATATTTAATATTTATAAAGAAAAGTAAAAAACCAATCGAAAACATTATGTAGTTGTTTTGAAAGAAGTTTCAAAATCATTAAAAATTCATTTTGAAAAATGCTATGAAATTTTCCCCGACCTTGATTTTTAAAGGAGTTTTTAAAACATAGTAGCTAAATACTATTTTTTTGATAATGGGAATATTATTACCCATTATCCCTTTGATAATAATAAATTTAATTTCCTTAAAATGAAAAAAAAACAAATAAATCATTTTGTATAATGGGAAGTGTGAAAATTTTAACCTCTTTAGGTCGAGGAGATTGTATAGACTCTGATTTATTACTTATGCCTCTTAGAAGTAAGGGCTGTTAATAGTTTGGTGAAAATAACTAACTCCTGATTCTATGTTCTAGAAATCCATAGTTCCCCAAGGATTTTATCCACCTTATATTTTATGAAATTATATTATATTTCAATTTTCTTTATTTCAGAATTATGTACTAGATTATTATTTAATTCAATAGTGTAGCACCCCAATCTTCTATGGTACGCTTCTCTTTGAATAATACAATAGCATGTGTTGTACACAACTTTGAGTTTCTAACACACACCACAACCAATCAACGTAGTCGTTATGAATAGTAATACCCACTTTTGGAAATTATATAAATTTTATAATTGAAAATGGACTTCATTTATGGATTCTTAATATCATGATTATCTTATAGTGAATTTTTTGTAATTTCTTGATAACTTTCATATTTTGATAAATACTGAAAATTACTAAATTTTAATTAAAAACAACTTTTTTAATCAAAATAAATAATAATGATAATTTATTAATTTGAGTTGTTTTAAAGTATAATTAGATTATTTATTTATCGTTTAATCCAATGTTGGTCATTGGACATAATTTCTCATTTAAACTGGACATAAGAAAGTGTCATTCTTTTGATAGTTATTATTTGTTAAAAACACACTTTTTGTTTTGACAACATGAATTAATTTTAAATTAATTCCTGCCACTTCTGTTTTTTGAATTTATAAAAATGGATTCCATATTTAGAATCAAGAGTTCCAAACTGTGTAAATAGGAAACTTTTATTTTTAGGCATTTTGAATAATTACTTCGGAAAATATTGTATTTACAATGGTTAAAGGGTAAATCCGGTAAATAAGGGTAAAACAATAATATTATAATAAAATTAAATTACCCTAAAACGTGTCCTAACCCTATTTATTGATACATGTCTGACCATGGGAATGATTGGGTCGATTTTGGGACCCCATGGAGCCACTTGTATGTGATAATGACACTTTATATTAATTAAGTTAAAGAAAATACAGAAATGATATAAGAATATATTTTTTAGCAAAAACAATTTTACATAGGGTTATATATGTTATATTTTCAACAATAAATATTAATTATAAAAATAAAAATAATTCCTAAATAATGGGATTTTATTAATAATTTTTAGAAATCTAATAATTAAATATATTTATGACACAGTAATGATGCAGTATTTTCATTATTAATTAAAGAATCAAATAATTGGTATTATAAATGTTAAAATAAATATAATTTCAAAGTTTTGATGATATCAACAAATTTTATTGGTTAATATGACCTGTTAGGATTACATTAATGAATTTTTTTGAATTAATAATGTTTTTAAGACTTTAACAAAAATCAATTATTAAATAGTGTCAAAATTGACATAAATTAGTTTTTAAAACAAATATTATATTATTAATTGATATTCTATTCTTAAAAATCTATGGTTCGGAAAAAGGACATATATAATGATATTTGTATAATTAATGGATCATTTGAGGGTCACTTAGATGTATATAGTATGTTTATTAACAATGTAATATAAAAATGCAAAGAGACATGGTAATTGTCAAACTATTTAATTAAGAGTTAAATCAAAAATGATAATGTTAATATAGAGACCCAAACCTATATAAAACATATTGGTATAGTGGTTTTCTACCTATACATACCTTAACCTTTAAATAATATACTTTTGAGCCATTATAAACCGTATATGGATTTATTATATAATAATATTTCTAGCTTTTCAAAAGGCGCCACTCACCTCTCTTATAAAAGGGAACTCCACCTTCTCTCTACTTCACACCATAAAAGCCTTTTGGCTCAGAAAAACCATAACAAAATATTTTCTCACCTTCCCTCACTATATTCTAAAGGCTTTATTATGATCATAAATCCAACCTTTGGAGCACTTTTGATCAAATCAAAAGGAAAAACCTGAATAAGAGGTAATGTTTTAACCACCATCATTCACGTTCCTTTCTTCTTCCACATCATCATTAATTTTTATTTACATTCTAAAATAATAACTAAAATATCTTCTATATACTATTATGTTATTAATAATATGGTACAACCATGTTTAGTATTCTTTCCATCCATTTAATGACATGTCACCATACGTGCGTACGTACGGCTTACCGTCTCCACGTCGTGGTGTAATTGTTATTCAAAACATTATTATTTGGATGGATAAGATAATGATGTTTAATTAAATTAAATAATTATTATAACATTATAATGTTTATGTATATATAATATACCATCCAATTATATATTATTTTAATATCAAAAGAATGACATCGTCGCTCGTGCGTACGTACGGACTATCGTCTCCACGAACGTGATGAAATTCATTACCCATCATATCGATTCAAGTATAATTATCATTTGATGGTTAAAAACAATTTTTAAGGACATGATATAATTCTATATATGAATAAGATACAACATATCCATAACAAACAAAACTTATGTAACAAAACATATAAAAGAAAATGAGTAAGTTAACACCCGAAATGGCAATAATACTACGATATTATTAACAAAGAAATGTTAAAAGATTATTTATGATATCATATTAACGTATGTGATTATTTTATAATTTTAAAACAATTATTTCACCATTATAATACAGGTATAACTACTCTAGACAAAGGAAAAGTACAAGTTAAGGGTTAATTCTACAATCTCTTCATTATCTGAGGCTGTTTATATGTAATTATCTACTGGGACATATTTATCATCCACATACATGTTTCCTAGAAATGTATTCCAAAACATTTTTACTGTTTACTAGAATATGGGTTAAATTCATTTATACCCTTGTTTGACTTTTTATAAAATGTTTTGAAAGGAATCATTCCATCGTTTTCCAAACAAGGCCCTTTTTATCCTTTTCGACAAAATTTAGGTAAGAATATATTTTTTTAACTTATACGGAGGGTGTAGATATTTTCCATCGTTATAAAATCATAAAAGCTTCCCTTAAAATATTATAAGAATATTTTCAAAGTAAATGTTTCCTTTCATAATTATGTGACTTTTAAACAATTAAAAAAATAGATATTTCTCTCAAATACTTTTGTTTTCATCTATGTCAACATCCTTTGATGGATTTGAAGCTTATTTGAAGTTGATTTATTATGATAAAAAAAATCCATATTGTATTGAAGGTTTTGTATAATATTTGAGTGTGAATATGTTATTTTTATACAATTCATGGTTTATGGAGAATGTATTTTCATTTCGTATGCCAGTTTTAATACGAATGTTTATGTTATCTTTAAACACGTTCATATGAGGAATGCATTGGACTTAATAAGTGGAGGGTGGTGCCCTCTAAAACTCCTTTATGCATTGGTAGGTCCCATGATAAAACTATTTTCTTGGCATAAGGGCTTTACAAAAAATTATCCGTACTCTTGGCACAAGGCCTTGAATATGTGGTTATGATAGTCTGGCATTATGAATTCCTTCATTATGAAAGTGGTTATTAATATTTGATGTGATTATTAGACTAGCAGAATATACATGTGGATAAGTAAAGGTCATTATTTAATTTAATTTTTCCATATTATGCTGAAGTTCAAGTTTAAAAGGCTTATGTTTTAGTTATACATTTCCTCAAATGTTTATGCTTATTTGTGAAAATTTCTGCAATATTGTTATCCTTACTGAGCATCTGGGATCACCACTTTCAATGTTTTATTTTTTCCAAGATTGAAGAAGTATTTTATGAATGACATGTAGGGATAGTATGATGGGATATGAGTGTGGCCTATGGAGACTCTGTTGTTTTAGTTTTTCACTTTATGATGTAATGTAAGACTTATGAATGTATCTAGTGATTCCAAGGTTAATAATCTAATCAGTCATTAGAGACTAGATCTTTTGTGATCTTGCCAATGTTATGTAATAATGCCCCGACTCTGGGTAACTGGGGTTGGTGCATTACAGTGGGTATCTGAGGAAGTTTAGTACAAACCTTAGATGCTATATTATGATAATCTTTGATTAGAGCACATAGAGCTAAGATGGACTTTGAGGATTAATATAGAGGATCTTCCTAGAGTTTTGGTATTGAAGATATTTTTTGAGTTTTCTAAGAAGTACATCCCTGTTTGGATACGAGTAGGTATAGGCGACTCTGGAACAGATGTGCCTAGGGGTAAAACCCGAAAACACCACTTTGATCTAGACACAAACGGGGACTGGTGCACGACAACATGCCTTTCTCCACTCTTGGTTACGACACTCCTAGGGGATATTCTTAGGTCAATTCTCATTTTCATTACAAACAATTATGAAGGGTCTATGAGTATATAATTCCTAAAAAAAACATTTTTTTGATTAAGGATTATATCAATAAATTGTTCAAATCATTTTAAGAGTTTTACAAGTTTGGATTTATGTATTGAGGTTCATAAACTAATCTAGTGTATTCCATTGTTTAGAAATGGATCCTAGGGGAATAAATTGAAATAGTTTCAACGCACACACTCCATGTAGGTATTGAACTCATTCTCAAGATAATTATAGTGGAGATGGTGATTCAACTTGTGGTGATCAACTAATCACCATACTAGGAAAACTCACTCAGGTTATGAATAATAACCATACCCATATGGAGCACCCAGATCCATAGTGTGGAGGATCAATGTTATACCACTTCATGAGGAAAAAACCACCAACATTAAAAGTTAGTAAAAATCCATTATTAGCTGAGTAGTGGATAAATTACTTAGAGAAAATATTCCATGCCTTGGAGAGTATTGAAAGGGAAAAAGTTATCAGGGTAGTTTACCGCCTCACTGGAGATGCAGACCAATGGTGGTAATTGATTCACAACACAAAGGTGGATGATGAAGTTTCAAATATTTAATGGAGGGAATTAAATGTTATTTTCATAGAAAAATAATTTTCTTGTGACCATACATCAGATATGGAAAAGTGATTTCCGAGTCTGAGACAAAAGGAGGATGAGAATATCGCAAAGTATGAGGCTAACATTACCAGGTTAGTGAGGAATGCAGTAGATTATATACGTAACCCAAGGAGTACGATTGATCATTTCTTTGATGAGTTAAAACAATTTCTTCATCACGCATTATTCTCATAATCCTTCTCGTCGTATGAATATATATTGTCTTATTTCCTATCAAGATAGAAAAGAAATTCTCTAAGTCTTATGACTTTAGAGAAAAGAAATAGAAGAAGAGATCTACTGATCACTCTGGGAATAGAAATAAGGGGAAGAAGAGAAATGTTGAATATCCATCCTGTAGTAAATGTGGGAAGAAACACCCTAATACTTTCTTGAAGGGAATGGGATTCTGTTACAAGTGTGGTGAAAACAGCCACCATGCTCATGATTGAAAGGGGAAAAAATAAGCTATTGATGATCAATGCTACAATTGCAAGGAGATGGGATATTATGAACATGAATGTATTAATAATCTGGGGAACTTACCTTAGAAAATTCCAAGGGATCAAGGCCAAGCTTATGTTATCCTTATTGCTGAGTTAGATACTCCAAAAGACGTGGTGGCAGGTAATTTAATTGTTTCATAAAGATTAACAAATACTCTATTTGATTCTGAATCAGCACATTTTTTCATATATTCCTCATTTTCTATGAAAATTAGATATTTAAAATTTTATTTAACAAGGTATTTTTCAGTAAAAACTCCAAAGGGAAGTATCATTGCAATAATGTTTTGTGAACCAGTCCCCATTAGAGAAAATAAATGTTCTTTATTTGCTGATCTCATCATTATAAACTGATTGAATTTGATATAATCCTTGGTATGGATTGGATTTCAGACCACGAAGTGATGATTTATTTTAAGAATAAGGAGGTTACAATTTTTGATGATGATGATAAAGAACACCTTATCTTTAGAGAAGAATCACCACCACCAGATTCTTATATAGATCCTCCCTCAGTAGCTGAACTAAATTCGATTATCGGGGAGGAAGAGAATGAAATAACTATCGGTGAGGAAAAGAATATTCAAATAGAAGATGTGCCTATTGTGAAATAATATTTAGATGTGTTTCCGGAAGGTTTACCTGAACATCCTTTAGAACGAGAAATTTTTTTTCCATTGACTAAATTCCTAGATCAAGGCCTATAATAAAGACCCCATATATAATGGACACTCTGCAATTAGTTTAACTAAAAAAACAACTAGATGAATTGAGTAATAAGTGATTTATTTTCCCTAGTGTTTCTACATGGGGAACCCCTGTCATTTTTATTAATAAGAAAAATGGATCTATGAGGTTATGTATCAAATACAGGGAAATCAATTCTATAAGAATAAAGAACAAGTATCCCCTACTTCGCATTGATGATTTATTTGACCAATTTCAGGTATTTCAATACTTATCAAAGATTGACCATCGATCTGGATACCATCAGTTGTGTGTGAAGAAGGAATACATTCTGAAGACAACATTTTGAACCAGGTATGGGAATTACGAGTTTACAGTAATTCCTTTTGTATTGACTAATGCTCTCTCTGTATTCATGGATCTAATGAAAAGATTTTTCAAGGAATATCTTGATGATTTTTATTGGTATTTATTGATGATATCTTGGTATACTAAAAAAGCAATGAAGATCATGAAAATCACTTGCGCATTATCCTGAAGACTCTTAGAAGACATGAATTATATAGAAGGTTTATAAAGTGTGAATTATGGATTTAGAAGGTTTCTTTTCTTGGACATGTTGTCTCTGTGGATGGAATTTCCGATGATCATTCTATGACCAAGGTAATCCAAGAATTTCCAGTACCGACGAGTATAAATGAGGTACGCAAATTTATTGGTTCAGTAGGTTATTATTGGGGTTTCATACAAAGTTTTTCTTTGATTTTCAAACCCATTAAAGAAGCTCACACATAAAGGGTTTAAATTTATTTGGACCAAAGATTATGAAGAATGTTTTCACGAAATGATGAGAATATTAGTCGACACTCCTATATTGACTATACCATCAGGGAATGATGGGGTTGTTATTTATAATGATGCTTCAAAAAATAACATGGTTGCGTCCTTATGAAAAATGATAGTGTTATTTTCTATGCATCACGACAACTAAAAATTCTTGAGTAAAACTATCCTACTCATGATCTTGAGTTAGTTGCTGTAATATTTTCTTTGATGATATGGAGACATTATCTCTGTGGTGAAAAATGTGAGATATATACCAATCACAAGAGTTTGAAGTATATTTTCTCACAGGAATAACTCAACATGAGGCAAAGGCGATGGCTTAAAAAACTCAAGGATTATTATTTCACGATACACTACCACCAGGGGAAGGAAAATATGGTTGAAGATGCTTTGAGCAGAAAGGATTATGGAGTTTTGAACAAAATGAGAGTTGAAGGGATCCAATTTTCATGGATCTAGTAATGTTGGATATGGGAATAACCTTGGAAGGTGAAACACCGATACATTTTTAAATGGTATCCATACCATATTTAATATAAAGGATTAAGAGTTCTCAGACCGATGATGATGAATTTCAAAAGAAGATTAAAGCTGTGAATGATGGGAGATTGAGTGACTTTGTGTACGAAGAAGGAATATTGAAATTTGGGAAGAGACTTTGTGTTCTCAATACAACTAATCTAAATAGGGAATTGTTGGATGATTCTCATAGTTCCAATTTCTCTATACATCCTGGGAGCACCAAAATGTATAGAGATTAGAAGGAACATTTTTGGTGGGACAACATGAAGAAGGAGATTGATGATTTTTTTTCAAGATGTATGGTTTGTAAACAAGTGAAATTAAGAAGGCAACAACCTAGATGATTCATTCACGCTCTTCCCATACTTGAGTGGAAATGGGATAATATTACGATGGACTTTGTCATGGGGCTACCAAATACTCCTAGAAGTAAGAATTCAATACAGGTCATTGTTGATCTTCTTACCATGTCAGCAGATTTGTTTGATATAAGAGAAGATCTAACACTTGATCATCTAGACGGACTATATATTTATGATGTTGTGAGACTTCATGGAGTACCTATATCGATTATTTCTAAGAGTGATTCCCATTTTACTTCAAGATTCTGGAAAAGTCTTTAGAAAGCCCTGGATACTGAACTTCGTTTGAGAACTGCCTACCACCCCCAAACTGATTGACACTGAGAATGGAAAATTCAAACCATAGAAGACATGTTGAGATCTTGATCACATGACTTTTAGGGTATGTGGGATCAATATTTACCTTTGGGAGAATTTTCCTATAAAAATAGCTTTCGTACAAGTATTTGGATGGCATCATATGAAGCATTATTTGGAAAGAGATGTCACACACCAACCTGTTGGGATGATGTTGGTGAATGAAAATATGTAGGCCCATAACTTGTTAAGGAAACAATGGAAAAGGTGAAGGTAATCAAAACCCACATAAAAATAGTTCAAAGTAGGCAGAAGAGCTATGTTGATAACCGAAGGAATGATTTGGAATTTGAGGTCGGATATCATGTTTTCTTGAAGGTATCTCCATGGAAGTGTGTTATACGTTTCGGTAATAAGGGTAAATTGAGTCCAAGGTACATAGGACCTTTTGAAATTCTTAAACTAATTGGGGCTGTAGCATACCGTTTGGAAATACTGCCAAGTCTCTCCAAAGTTCATGATGTGTTCCACGTATCACTGTTGAGAAAATACGTGCTTGACCCAACACATGTACTCACCTTTGAGGAAGTGGAATTGGAAAAAAATCTGTCTTATTTTGATGAGCCCATCAAGATTCTTGATACCCGAGAACAAGCGCTGAGTAACCGGATGACTCGTCTGGTAAAACTTCTATGAAGAAACCATAAGATGGATGAGGCATCATGGGAACCCGAGGATCTTATGATGAAGAACCACCCGAGTCTTTTTACATAGTAATACTCTAGAAATTTCGAGGACGAAATTATTTTTAGAAGGGGAGAATATAACATCCCATGCTTCGACGATATGCTTCTTTTTTAAAAATACAGTACCATGTTTCGTACACAATTTCGATGTTCTAACACACACCACAACCAATCAATATAGCCATTATGAATAGTAATACCCACTTTTTGAAATTTTATAAATTTTATTATCCAAATTGGACTTCATTTTTGGATAAGGAATATAGATATTAGCTTAGGGTAAATTTTTTGTACTTTTCTGATAACATTCATATTTTGATGAATAGTGAAAATTGCTAAATTTAATCAAAAACAACTTTTTAAATCGAAATAATTAATAGTGATAAATTATTAATTTGAGTGGTTATAAAGTATAATTGGATATTATTTTTACCATTTAATCCTATTTTGGTCATTGGGCATAATTTCACAATTAAATTGGACATAAGAAACTGTCAATCTGTAAGTATTTATTATTAGTTAAAAACGCGCTTTTTTGTTTTGAAAACGGGAATTAATTTTAAATTAATTTCAACTACTTCTGTTATTTAAATTTTGAAAAATGGATTCCATATTTAGAATCAGGAGGTCTGAATTTTATAAATAGGTATCTTTTATTTTTATTCATTATGAATAATTATTTCGGTAAATATTTTATTTACAATGGTTAAAGTGTAAATCTGGTAAATAAGGGTAAACAATTAATATTATAATAATATTAAATTATCCAAAAACGTGTTTTAACCATACTGTTTGATACATGTCCGGCCATGGGCATCTTTGGGTTGATTTTGGGACCTCATGGTGCAACTTGTAAGTGATAATGACACTTTATATTAATTAAGTTAAAATAAATACAAAAATGGCATAATCAAATATCTTTTTGAAAAATAATTTTTACATTGAGTTATATATGTTATATTTTAGACTATAAATATTAATTATAAATCTAAAACTATTTCATACATAATGGGATTTTATTTATATATTTTTTAATTTGAATAGTTAAATTTATTTATGACAAAATAATGATGCAATATTTTCCTTATTAATGAAAGAATCAAATAATTGGTATTATAAATGTTAAAATAATTATAATTTGTATGTTTTGATGATATCTACAAATTTTATTGGTTAATATAAAATTATTGGATTAATTAAATGAATTTGGTTCCAATTAATAATGTTTTTAGGAATTTAAAAAAATCAATTATTAAATTGTGTCAAAATTGACATAAAGGTGTTTTTAAAACAAATATTATATTATTAAATGATATTCTATTGCTAAAAATCTGCAGATCGGCCAAAGTAATTATTTAACGATAGGTGTATCATTGATGGACCAATTTGGGGTCATCTAGAAGTATATATTATGTTAATTATATATATAATATGAAAATACAACGAGACCTGGTAAATGTCAAACTATTTAACTATGAGTTAAACTAAAAATATAAAGTTACAATAGTGACCCAAACCAATATAAAACCAATTGGATTAGTTTTTTTCAACTTATACCCACCTTAAAATTTAAATAATCCACTCTTTAGCCATTAGAAACCGAATATTAATTTATTATAAAATAATATTTATTGTTTTCCAAAGGTTCCCCTCACCACTCTTATAAATGGGCACTCACCCTTATCTCTAATTCACACCTTCCAAGCCTTATGGATCTGCCAACCCCTACCAAAATATTCTTTAAACTTCCCTTAGTTCAACCTAGAGGCCTTATTTTGATCAGAATGACATCCTATGAATCCATTTTGATCAAATCAAAAGGAAGAACCCGAAGAAGAGGTATTGTTTTCACCACCCTCTTTCATGTTCCTTTCTTCATCCAATTACTCTTTCTTTGTTATTTCCATTCTAAAATAATAAATCCATTATCTTCTATATACATTATTGTTATTATAAATATGTTACTACCATATTAAGTATTCTTTCGATTTTTGAATGACATGTAAGCATACGTGCATACGTACGACTTATCGTCTCCACGTCATGGTGTAATTGTTAATCAAAACATTATTATTTGGATGGGTATGATAATGATGTTTAATTAAATTAAATAATAAATATAACATTGTAATGATTCTGTATATATGATATAATATCGAATTATATATTATTTTAATATCAAAAAAATGATAGTGTCGCTCGTGCGTACGTACGGACTACCGTCTCCACGAACGCGATGAGATTCATTCCTCATCATATCCATTCAAGTCTAATTCTCATTTGATAATTAAAAATAATGTTTAAGGACATGATATAATTCTGTATATGAATATGATACAACCTATCCATAACCAAAATGACTTATGTAATAAAACAAATAAAGGAAAACTAGTAAGTTAACCCCTGAAACAACGATAATACTAAGATATTATTAACAAAGCAATGTTAAATGACCAAATATGATATCAAATTAATGTATATGATTCTTGTATAATTTAATAAAAATTATTTCCCCACAATACAGGATGTTAAACTACCCTTGACCAAGGAAAAGTACAAGGTAAGGGTTAATTCTACAATCTATTCATTATCTGAGGTTGTTTATACGTAATTATCCACTAGGACATATTTATCATCCAAATCCATGTTTCATAAACATTTATTCAAAAAAAAATTTACTATTTTTTAAGAATATTGGTTAAAGTAATTTATACCCCTTTTTGAATTTTTAAATTTTTTTTGAAATGAATCTTTCCGTTGTTTTCCAAACAAGGACCTTTTTAAGGTTTTCGACAAACTTAAGGTAAGAATGTCTTATTTTTAACATACACGGTAGGTTCAGCTATTTTCTTCCATTATAAAATTTTTGAAGCATCCCTTAAAAGCGTATAAGAATATTTTTAATGAAAAGCTTCATTTTATAATTATGCGACTTTTACATGATTTTAAAATAGAGATATTTCTCTCATATAGTTTTGTATTCAACTATGTCAACATCCTTTGATGAATTTTAATCTTATTTGAAGTTGATTTAATATGATACTAACCTTCCATATTTTATTGAAGTTTTTGTGATAATATTGAATATGGATGTGTTATTTTTATACCATTCATGGTTTATGGTGTACGTATTGACATTGCATATGCCAGTTTTAATACAAATGTTTATATTATGTTTAAACCTGTTCATATGAGGAATGCATTAGACATAATAACTGATGGGTGGATCCCGCTATAGCTCCTCGATGCATCGGTAGGTCTCATGAGGCAATCAAGTGTCTTGGCACGATGCCTTGACAAAATCTTATTTGTAGTCTTGGAACAAGGACTTGACTATGTGGTTATGATAATCTGGCATTATGCATTCTACATTATGAAAGTTGTTGTTGATATTTCATGTGATTAGTATACTATTAGAATATCTATGTGAATAATTAAATGGAATTATTTCATTTTATTTTTACCATATTATGCTGAAATTCATGTTTAAAAAGATTTTGTTTTAGTTATACATTGCCTCAAATGTTTATACTTATTTATGAATGTTTCCGCTAAATTGTTATCCTTACTGATCATCAGAGCTCACCCCTTTCTAAGTTTTATTTTTCCCAGGATTTGAAAAAGTATTGTATAACTGACATGTAGGGATAATCTTAGGGGATATGGGTGTGGACTATGGAGACTATGTTGTTGTAGTTTTTCACTTTATGTTATAATGTAAGACTTATGAATGTATCTAGTGTTTCCAAGGCTACTAATCTAATCAGTATTTCGAGACTTGATCTCTACTTATCATGCCAATGTTATGTAATAATGCACCAAATCTAGGTAACTGTGGTCTGGGAGTTACAAATAGTATTTTTGTTGTTTCAAAGAATTAGAATTGTTCATTTCAGAACCCCACAAAAATCATCTAATTATTTATCAATTAATGTATTATATGTATATCATTTTGAATTAGAAATATAATTTCTTTATACTATTATAAAAGAAAAAAATTTCCATTTTAAATAGAGAACCAAAATAGTTTATTTTAATATAGAATGATTTTACATAATTGGATTTTTATCCAAAAATTAATTGTCCCAATCTGAATCAAAATAGGATTATAAATTAAATTATTTTATATAATTGGACACCAAACCATAATTCAACTTCTCATGTATACATCTTATACTTCTTATCATTAGATGGAGGTCCCCTATATTTAGATAAATATGGTAATGTTCGTAAAAGATATATATTAAAAGATTTTCCATTATCATAATATGATAGAGTAAACACCAAATGATTCCATTATATATCATAGAGTTTAAACCCTATATATACTCATGATTTCATTGTTTTAGTCTTTTTAAAATTATATATGAAAATTTTAATACTTATTTTATATTGAATTTCATCTACACATACATCACATACATCATTTGACATATATATAAACTAACTTCCTTTTGATGTATGTGAATCCCTAAAATGTTTTTAAATACCCTAGTTAATGATATTTCAAATTCTAACTCATTAATAGATAAAGATGTATAATTAAAATCGACTCTTTCCCACTCAAAATTGCAACATCTGCATGTACTGTCTTTGTATACAACTTTTATTAATAAATCATTACATATATGTTTTACTATACCCCCTGTATATTGAAATACATATTCATCGATAAAGTATACATCCATGCATATTGATTGTTGTATGTTTTTCAGACATATAAAGCCTTTATCAATATTAATAATTTTGAATCACCATTGACAATAAAAATACAACTAAATTTATAATATATATATCTTATATAAAAAAATATATTAAAAAATTCCATCTTGTTTAAAATATCAAATGTTATAATTTTTATTTGAGATGCAATTACATGAAAATGAATAATGTAATATATTCATTCCTCTTATGTGAATTTCTATTAAATATCCACACTATCAACTTGAGTGTATAACAGACATACCAATTTTAAATTATTCAGTGTTAATTTTCCAGTTTCCCATAGCTAGTTCTTGAATATCCATATTGTACCAATAACATTATGATTCCCTAGCCAATCCTTACACTATAAATAATGTTTTTATCAATATTGTCCAATTATTCATTATTTATGTTCCTAAGTAAGAATGTAATTTTTATTATAAGTGAGTAAATATGGGTTTTGTTATGGAATGTGATTCTAATAATTATGGTATTGTTATGGTTTCATGATTTTATTTTGGATTTCAGGATTTATAATACATATATATCAATTAATTTATTGATTGGATTCCATTTTATGGAAAATTAATTATGTGGTATGATATTTCCTTTATGTATCCCTTATATTTACTATTTATTGACCTTATATTAAAGGATAATAAAGCAATGTGTTGGTAGATATTGATTAATTTTCTATAACATCATGTAAGACTTTTTTATTTAGGATGGATAAAAAAAATTTGTGGAAACCTTGATCTGAAGTGAAGAATGTATGGAATTTCTAGATCGAGACAATAAGTTTGTGATACCAGAAAATCCACTAATTGTAGCCTCATAATGTTGAATTTATATTTTGGAGATTTTTTCAATGAACCTAATGTGTGTGATTTGGATTGAATTTATATACAAAAAAGATGATATTAATTAAAAAATCGTGTTACCTATCATTCATACTTCTTTGTGAATTTAATGTAATTACATCTTACTATAAGTAAAATATTTAAAAATTATTAAATTATTTTTATTACAATGATGATGTTATATAAGGACTAATATATTATTTAATGTTAATTGTGAAATTAAATAGTATATTAACACAGAACCTATCATAATAAATATATTGTTATATCTGTTGTGTGTAGATTTATCAAAAATGATACTTTTTTGAAAAATGAAATATAAATCTCCCTCTCAAGAATGATGAATTATATAGGTATTAAATTTCTACATTTATCATCATATTAATAATAGTTCAAGGAAAATTTATTTAGACTGAAAGAATTAACTCAATAATTGAGATGAATATAAAAAGATGATTGATCCATTAGGATAACACCTAATAATAAATCATTATTTTTAATCAATAAAGAGAGATGTGTGGATCACATAATGTGAGATTCTACACATGAATCCTACAAGGACAATCACGGTTGATAGAAAATGGGTTTTGATTATCAAAAAATTAATCAAATAATGATCTCAATAATGAGGTAATTTAATGTGATAATAACTCCTATGAGTTTGAAAAACCTCTTTGTTAATATTCATTATAATTATTTTATTTTTTCATGAAGTTTACATATTGTACAATATGAAAATTATCCAATGAATATGATAGTTTATATTTTGGTTTTAGCCTCAATAAATACTTCGACCCTTCCTCGAACCATCTGGTGTTATCAGAGTGGGAGCTTTCATATTATAATATTGTATTCTTTTTAATTTTCATGAATTTAAATGAAAAATTAAATTTCATGTTTTAATTTTCTATAGATCTGTCATCAATATATCATTCCAAATTATCATTCCCTATTAAATAACCCTGATCTAATAATAATAAACAAAATAAATCATTTCAATAAATCATTCTAATATAATATGATATCATGTTATATTCCATAGATTTATATAGTGTGTACTCCATTATCAGATACTATGTAACCTAGTTCATTTCACCAGGACACCTACGGGGACTTTAGGATCCCATATAATAAATACATGTTTCATGATTTATGTGCACCATGTGTTGACTATATATATTGGCACATGGATATTCTAGACCACAAAATGCGTATATTTCTTACATGTCATGTATTCCACATTAATTAACAATGGAAAAAATTTGGTCAAGATGTGTTACTTAATTAATACATCACATGTATTTAATATCTAAAGCGTAAATGATGGAATACATGTGACATAAAGCACACAGTTGTTACCATTCGTATACATCATGCTTTTCATAAATTTTCATAAGAATTTCATGATGTGTCCATAGACATATATTGTAGATACCAGGTGAAGCAAATTACATGTCTTGTGGCCATCATGCATACCACAAGAAATTTGACAAATTATATAGAAATACTATAATCAATTTATTAAATATATAAATCCCATTGAACTGAATATTTTGATTCATTAAATTGATATTATATACCAATTGTTATGTTTTATATTTTATTAAACACCTAATAAAATCTATAAATATTCAAATAAAAAATTGATGGATGATCTTTGAATACTAAAAACTCAACTCATTAAATTTTTTAGGCCACACAATTTTTATGTGTTCTATGTGGAATTAATTTTGAAATACATTCCCTAAAATTATGACTAATTTTATTTTAAGATATTTCATTTGAATGAATTCTATAAAATTAAAAATATATTGAGTAGTTTTCATACGTACTTTTTAATTTTCTTCCATTTATAGAGTTAAATAAAGTGTATTTTATGTTTGTAGAATAAAATAAAATAATTTAATTTAATTAAAACCATTGTGGATGAGATTTTTTTAGGGATTCTGGAGAGAATATGAAACCAAAATTATTTTTTTGACTAATATGATAAATATGATTATTAATTATATTGTTTTATCAATAAAAATATCTAATTGAATAATGAATTAAAATTATTTATTTTTAGCAGTTATAATTGTTTAATTTTTTCATTTGCATAACTAAAAATAAAGTTTTTTATTATTGAAACACATTGAAGGGAAATGTGAGAAACCAAAATTAAAACTAACCCAACAAAATAAAAACAAACCAAGCATAACAAGGCTCTGTCTCACCCCAGTTAATGCATCGTGTCAATAATATGTCACCAATGCCTAACCAGTTGACAAGCAATCCTGTGCGAAATGCATGGGCACGAAACTGATGGCATAGGCCATACCCTCACAGTCTTTTAATCAACTAGCATGCAGAAGTGGCGACCCCATGCTCTGAACCCCATCTGATATAGAACCAAGTAATGCTGGGTACCCAAACAACACCTCAAGCCAGAAAAAGATAAAACCAAAAGCAAACTTCAATCAAACCCGAATGTTTACAACCCATGACCAAAACCCTAAAATTTAACAAGGGGAATTAAAATGTAGGACTATATTACCTATATCTGTCTCCATGAACAACTTCAATGAGATAGATTTTACTTTTCTTGGAGACACCTTCATCATATTATCAATCTTCGAGGCCAGCCGATCCCAAGACTGTATGTACTCCTCAATGGTAATCACCCCTCTGTTGAAGCACCCGACAAGTATACTATCATTCTTGTTGACCCAGGAATATTTATCCTCATTAAGGGACTTTCTTAAATCTCTCCCCATCATTTTAAATGCCTCCTATTATAACGCATTAATCACAAAGATCTACTCAATAGCTTTCTCCTCAGAGCATAACAAAAGCTCCGAGAATTGATCCCCCTAAACCCCTGACCTCTATTTTTCCTTCCTTCCCAACTTGATTATATTGCAATTCTGTGTCCAAGGATTTTTTTTTAATACATGTTACAAATTTTTTATTTCCCCTCACAGGCAAGATAGTTATAAAGAATATGTGAATATTTAAAGGAAAATGGAGTTAGTTCGGGGAATAACCATGGTATGCGGGGTCCATGATGGGATTGATATGAATCTAACTGGATTAATACAATGGTTCATTCGTGGGATGTTGCAACTCAATCCAAGAACAATTTTGGGAGTCTATCTGTAGCGTCATAGGATGATTTTTTTAAACCCAATGATTCTAAATTTTGTTAAATACCATGATCATGTAACTATTTATTAATTTAATTTCTATATATAACATGATTTATTTTATAGATGGATGGACATTACCACATAATCCAAATTCACTAATATACAAGGATAAAATTAAAATTTATGGATAATGAAAAATAAATTAATATTACATTGTTAATCTATTATGTAAAATTTAATTAATATTAAAAATAAATATCGGTGATAAATTAAAAAATTTATATTAATAAAAAAATAATCCCCCATGTTAATATCTATTCATTGACATGTCAATTAGCTAATTTATGATTAATCCATTTTTAATGTGTTATTTCATCCTCCATCATGGGTAATATTAATTACCAGTAAGTATAAATTATGATATAGGGTTGAGATAATCAAATATTTATTTGGTTTATTTTTTTTATCACTAATTAAAATATGGAGTAAGGTGTTTGGGAAATCCGAGTCAGGATTTACAGATTGGGTAGTAAACTCAATAGTTTTAGGAGATTCTTGTTTTTTGAGGGAAAGACTATCTAAATAAAACAATTCATCTATTTTTCATGACCTCGGTCTTGATTTTATTATGGGGAATATGGATCCTTGAAACTGGAATTTATAACATGAAGGTACATTCTTTGGTCAATGGATAGAGCCTTTGATACTTAATAAGGTAGTGGGAGACTTAACAAAATTAAATTTAATATTTCTAAAATAATTTTTAAACCGGAAAATAAATTATTAATAATATATTTTATCATAGAATAATGACATTTTAATCTACCACCTTATCTATGAAATCAATTCTAGAAAATGATCATCTCCTAAAATGATATAACTCCCAAGAATTGTCCAAATTATTTCAAGTATTATTTCGATATGAAAAAAATTTAAATGAACATGAAATCCTTAGGCTTAATCTATTTTCAAAATATAAATGTGATTAGGGCATCATTTTCTATGATAAAAATAGGAATTATGATGTTTATATATATTTTATAATTCTTTCATCGATTTATAATGAACACGTTATGTCACATGGAGAACTGAATTCTTATAGAAGGATCTAGAATCATTGGGTCCTTATTAGGACATAAAAATTATTGAATGTTTTAAGATATTCAACGAACTCTATTAGTGAAATCATAAATAAAGTGACCCAGATTAGACTATTAGAGTCAAACTAATTGTCCACATTTAGTTACTAGAGCCTCTTGTTTTTATGTTTCTTGAATAACCATTCACATTAATCATTCCTTCAACGGCCCCTCATAGTTTTACCATATGTGTTTTAAATTTCAATATAATGAACACAAATAAGTAACTCACATATTTTATCACTCTAAATTCCGAAGATGATAAGGATATGAAGTGAAAAAAAATAATTTTGTGCTTATAGTGAATAAAAATAATGAAAAGGTTACGATCATCAAGGCTAACCCAAAATATAATTATTCTTCACAATAACTTCCATGAAGAGGATGATCAAGGGGAAATTATGGGAATAATATGATACCTCTTTTCATGTGGAAATATTGGCCAATTGATGAAAAACATCACCTAGAAAAAGATTCTATGGTAAGAAACTTGTTTATTCATCATTTAGTTTAATATATATGTTTCATAAATTTTTTTATTACATTAATTATTTGGTTCATAAATATGTATTCAAATATATCAACCATGTAGATTTTGAAAGTCTACATGAGGTGAGAAGATGAACATGAAACCCATGTATCCATATATATTAATAAGTCTATTGGGGGATACAACCTTACATTTTTTTATGATAATGAAAATGTTTTGAAATGCATTTTCTTATATTCTTTTAATCATAAAAATAACAATTTCTCTATCCATATATGATTCATATGGATTAATTTTAAAATTTGGAAATAAATTTTTCTTTATTTTTAACAAAATCATTTTTATTATTAAGAAATATTTTTATAATGGTCTTTACTTGTTAGATTACAAAAACAAGGTAATGGAAACTCATATGCGACACATAACTATGGAATAATTATCATGGTGATTTAAATGAATTAAATATGAAAAAAATTCAACAACATGAATATTTGGATTCATTTGATGTATCTTCACTTTTTGAATGACATATTTTTTTACGAGGAAAAGTGAAAAAATAACAAATTCATAGAAATGTTGAAAGGGTCACTAAACTACTTAATATGGTCCATACTAATGTGTATAGAAGATTAATCCAGTGGTGCGTACTCATACCTCTATTCTTTTACAGGTGACTTTTGTAGATAAGAATATAACTACATAATGATGTATTATTTATATTCCTTTCATAGACTAAATTAGTATAATAAATAAGTTGATAAATACATTCGTAAAATGTTAACTAATATCTTTATAGACCTTGGTGGTGAATATTTTAATGAGGATATCGTTTCTTATTCATTGTAGATTGTGATTTCACCCTAACTCCCTCTACCTTATACATCATCATAGAGTGGTGTATGTAAAAGGGGGAATTTCACCCTATTAGAACTGTTGAGATCAATAGTGAGTCATGTGATTATTCATTCACACTTTTTCGGATAAATAGTAAAAATAGTAACGTTCATTTTTAACCTAGTACAATTTAATGTGGAAAATTGAATTCTATATAAGAACTGGTCTGGAAATAAACTTATGTTCTCGCATGTATGAGTGCGTGAATGCAATGAATTTTTTATGTCCATTTATAGAAAAAGATTACACATATTGGAAATATGTGTATCTTTGTAGGATATCCATATTAAAAGAGGTATATTATATATAATACCCTCAAAATAAAAATATTTTTGTTGATAGACATAAAACATTCCATGATAGGGCTTATATCTCTATTAGAAAGAGTGGGGGCGAGATAGACTTCTACGAAGTCCAATATAAAGATATAGAAAATTTGGTTTAAGAAAAAACCCCACAAATGATCGAGGATGATAATGTTACATAGAAACAAATAATATGTAAGAAAAAAATATATATTAGGGGATGATAAAGATATGGTATTACATTCACCAAGGATGCTGAATCATTATTAGATGATAATAAGGTATATGTAACCTATAAAGAATCAATCAATGAGGAAGAAGCCTCCAAGGGGAAAGAAGATATTAATTTTGAAATGGATTCCTTGAATCCAAACAAATTATTGGATTCTGGAAAATCCTCACATGAATATAAATTCCAGAGGATTTAAATGGGTATTCAAGAAAAAAGTAGACATTTATGTATAAGTCAGTACTTATAAGGAATTAATTCTTGCATAATCATATATAAAAATATTTTTATAGACATTGAAATAATATTTTTAATAGTTACTATTCCAAAATCCAGTAGATTACTAATTTCGGTAGAAACTTACCATGATTATGATATTTCAAAGATTTGTGTCAAAAAATAATTTTTTTAATGGGAACCTTAAATAAGACGGATAGATCACATAAGATAATGAATTTTGAAATCAATAGATACCAATGGCTTATCCACATTGAATAGAACTGTTTTTAATAAATAATGTATTCATGTCATGGATCATTCTGTTTGATGACGTGATAACAAAACATTAATTCCAAAATAATAAATTTTACCCTTCTATTTATAAATGGTTTTGTGAGAGTGTGGTCATTTTTTTAATAGTTTATGTTGATGACATATAACATATTAAAAATTAAATACATGTATTATATTATGATAAATCATTATTTAACTTATGCTACTCTATAGACATAGGTGAATAAGTAAATAATACTGGTAATAAGATACATCATGAAAAATCCAAGAGGATTCTCTATTTATGTCAAAGTAAATAAATTGAATACATACTAAAATGATTTATTATGGCACAATTTATGTGTTTAGAAAACCCATTTGGGTCGACCTGACCAGTCACTAGATCCTGCATGCCACACGACCTGAAGCATGTTCCCATTCACTAGGGGTTGAAAAGAACACCATACATAATATATAATTAATTGGTTACAGGTTAACCCATGCAAAATTGACATGAACCATCCAAAATATTGGATCGATACAATAAAATCATCATAATCGATGGTTCAAAAGAAACATCAAGGTTACTCATAAAGACCATGAATATTTAATAAACCAAAATAAACCTCATATAAAAAACATGGAATGATTAGATATATACATGGTATCCGAAGACAATGCTCAATTCTCAAAATAATGATAACCAATATCATAAAATAAAATACATACATCTCAATGGATACAAAATCGAAAACATTACCCCGTATGAGACAACTCGTTGAGACAAAGTCTCCTCTGAAAAACATGAATGAGAATTGAGAAGAGGATCCACCATATTTTACACAAAATGAATCTACATATTCCAAAAGTTGTACATTGTATGTGTGTCACAATTCCTAGTAGGATACCATTATGAACAAGATTAATTATTTTACACATGAAAACTAATTAACTATTCTGAAAGAACTATTAAAAAAACTACACTGAAAACATTCCATTTTCAAATAAACCTTTTAAATATCATTTGTTTTTTAATTTAAGAAAAAAAGTCTTCAAAAAAACTAAAACCATGGATCAAATAAATAAACCCATCTGAAGGAAAAACATGTTTATCATATCCAATAATTCATAAAAATAGTGATTTAAAACATCACCATCATATAAAAATATAAATGGGAAATGGGAAAAAGTCATTTAATTACATTAATCATGGAACTAATAAAATAGAAAAATAATAAAAACCAATCCAATATGATCAATTTTACCATATGGATATGGTCATAATTTATATCATGACTGAGTGTAAGTATGTATTCTAGATAGATACGAAAAGTGAATGCTCTCAAAGTCTTCCCCATGAACAACTCAGAGAGCTCTCATAGCCATAAGAAAAATATAATGGATGCTTTAAAATTATATGTGACCAATGTATCTGATAGTTTTTTGGAAACTAAAATGGAACTTCACTTGTTCTTCCGTCTACAGGATTTCATAGTCATTCGAACAACCCTTATTTCACACTACAGCTAACCCATGTTCTTCTCAATGCTTATATAATCAAAAACATGTTCCAAGCATGGAAAATAAAATTCATAAGAAAAGTTTCATAATAAAATATTCATATTTTTTAAAATAAATCTACTCTTTTTACAATAATTTATATACTCCTTTTTGAAATCCATTAGAATCCAAAAAATCCCTTTGAGCCACTTTATCTAACCCTTAGGATGCACACATTCCACCCCCATTTGTAAAACAACCAATAAACACCCAATTTAAAAACTAATCCATGAATCAAATAAAATAGGTAAAAATAATCTATTGTAAAACATTTTTATGTAAATATAATCAACTTATGGAAATTTTTATTTGGAATGTAATGTTAATCCCCAGAAAACACCCTTAAATAGATACTCCTATATCAAAATTTATTCTATGTACATCGTTATTAATGATAACAACATGGAATAGGAAGATAAAATCCTCACACACCTAAAAACAATATAACAAACCAAATAATGCATAAAAACATGTTTATGACTAGCTCCATAATTTAGGTTTACACACATAATTTAATGAGGAATAATATGTATTAGGAATGAGGATAGAAAGACAATGTAAGAAGTTTTTTAATTACCTCTAGTAATATCACCAAGTGTACAAGAGGAAAAAACAACCAAATTAGGTGGAATCATTCAAGTCCAATGTGAAGGAACATCCTGTGATGGAAGGGGAACACAGTCCACAACATTAAAAAATGATGAAAAAGCTGAAATACCATTTTTTTATTATTATGGATAGACTGCATGGTTTGGAAAAAAAATGAAATGAAAGTATAAGGACACTGTATTCCCCAAAATAGAGTCAAATGTCAACCAATGTGGTCATCCAATTTGAAAACCGTTGTTTCAACATATAAACAATTCTATGTCACCAATTGAAATATCATCACATGGTTAGATGTATGGATTATCATACCATTCACTAGCCCTGTGCCTTGGTATGTTTTATATCAAACCCAATTTTAAACTAAAGAGACAATATAAATACAAAGAGAAAAATAAAATTGAAATAACACTCAAAATTACAAGTACTACGGACCAGAAATTTGTAAAATATAATCCACCACACCACTTTCTTCCACAAAAAATTCATTAAGAATTAATGAAAAAAAAGGTTATTTATCTACTCCCTCCCCAATGCTTCATTGCCCCGATTCACAAATCTATTCAATCCATGAATCTATTTGTCTAAAACCAATTATATAGACATTCCATAGAGATCCATATTCTAATAAATCTTGATATGAATATGTTTCTCTATAATTGAGGTATGAGATTGAGAATCTATATTTTCCCACTCCAGCACATGAGATTAGCTCAAAGGATTCCCCATTTACTGGTAAAAATTTAATTCATAATTGATTTTGGTATTTCATGGTGGTGACTCCAAATAATATTCTACCTTCCCAAGAAACTCTATAACATGATATGTCCCAACATAACATTTCTCCAACATACCATTCATTCCCATATGACTATGACCCAATGGAAAAGATACCTAAATGAAAACTTAACCACAAACTTGTTTCAACAATGGTCATTTAATATAGTCATAATATGAGTTATGGTGAATTTTAGTTGTCACTATACATTATGAATAATATTAAATGTTCAATTTTCTTCTTTGAGGATAGGTGGAACCAATAATGAATGTCGTCCCACATCAATGTTGTACAATGGGTATTGAAAAAATCACATATATAAAACCTCATATGGGGATATCATGATTAGATAATGATAAATATTATTATAATAATAGTCAAGAAAAATCTGGATACATTCCATTGAACCTCCAAAATCAAACATACACTCTCACATAATATCCTCAAGCATGTAGATAGTATAATCAAACACACCATCTTTGGCTGCTGATATATGGTGATCAACATCACATGGGTTTCCCAAGCCTCCTAGAGGTCTATCAAAAACCAAGAACATATATCAAATCCTTGGTATAGAAATATCACATAGGTAGCTCCATTAACCTACACGAAACATCCAAAAATACATGTGTTCTAGATTCTGCACATTTGTTAATTTATAATTAATAAGAAACTATGATTATTTAATCAAATGATCAAGAATCAATCATATTGAATCTTTAGTAATAATATTACAACATAAATCAATAACAAATATAGATATATCATCCCTC
Source organism: Viscum album (assembly GCA_963277665.1). NCBI lineage: Eukaryota > Viridiplantae > Streptophyta > Magnoliopsida > Santalales > Viscaceae > Viscum > Viscum album. The sequence continues at coordinate 834,156,418 of OY728140.1, forward strand.
CTAAACACTATAATGGGAGTATGATACAATAAATGATCTAGTATATGATGACCAACACTGATTGTATGGTTGGTCAAGAAACTGAAAATGAATTATTTCACTATGTGTTTCATCCCATACCCCAATACTAAATCCCCATTTTACAGAATATCATGATTTCCCTTGGGAGAAAGGACCAACTATAATGATGAAACTCATGTAAGCATTAGAATCAAGGGGACAATATGGAACCTTTAGAAAAGGATAAAACTACCCTGAGAGTGAGAGTAATCACTAATGGTATGATCACCATTTATGGAACAGATAATCTACTTGCCCACTAATATGGATACCAGCTCAATCTTAACCCAATCTATGACAGTACTAACCTACAAAATAGGCAAGAACACTAGACCTCAATACACATACACCTCCATTCATTGATACTAAAATAGACTCATTTAAACACACTCACTACTAACTACTGACTAAACTATACTAGAATCATATTTCTCAACATGTTAGGGAACACATTCCCCTTTCCAATTGTATAATAATTAAAAAAAATCTAAATTTAGAAGATATTTCACCTAGTGTATATTACAAGGATTATACTACCATATTTAAAATGTATTTCTGAAACTTAAGATATGAATACACCATAAAAAATACCTTAATAGATAGATTTTAGTGATCATTGGATAATGCACCACGTCCACGAAATTTATGTCCTGGGTTAGATAATTTTTATAATGTTGGCATAGTTATCTTGGTCAATAGGCCTCCACAGAATCATCCTTCATCCACACATATCCAAACCCCACACTAGAGGCATCAAAATACTTGACATATGAACTCACATGGTCATGATGAATACATATTACGATATATGATAGGCAGGAGTGAAACTTATCAAAATCAACATGTGACTTCTCATCCCACTAAAACATCACCCATTTTTAGTTCAAATACATCAAGTGAGAAGCTATAAAATAGAATTCATTAATGTATCATCCATAAAACGCACCAATAAATATAAAACCTTGATTCTTAAACACATTATTGGGTGACTCCCATGAAATTAATTCTTGAATCATATCTACAACTATTTAAACTCCTATATTAAACCTCAAGTTCTACAAAAACCACACCTCCAAGATTAAACTCCAGCACATGGAAACCATAGTATATATATAGATAACTCTCTCAAAAAACACCAAGGGACCTCTATATTACTAGATTCCTCCATTTTTTTCATACAAAACATGATGATTTAATCCTAAAAAAAGGACCAGGAAGGATCCCAAAAAGTGGTGGAAGATCTGATTAACTAATTCCACAAATACTATAGGGCTGTTGGTTATCTCAAATGTCATAACTGAATAATCTAAATGACCTTAGTGACGTTCAATGGTGATCATTATTACAACCTCTTCCTAGAATAATAACTAGTGGTACCAAGATCACTAGTAAATCATTGATGAATAATGGGAAACCCTGAGAAGTTCAAATAGAATATCAAATCATGGAACCTGGTATTTATTTTTCTTATTTACATGGTTAATCATAACATAGTATTCTAAAATTCATTCACCTCCATCAACTATAACTTCAAATAAATAGGGCGAATACCATAATAAAATGTAGGTGTGGATAAAACTCATTACCTCAAGAACCTCCAACAGATCAACAAATTATATAATCTCTAAATAAGATATATTAAAAAATGACAAAGGAATCAAGATTATCATAGGGAGTATATATATAGTGAACTTTTAACCTCATTGTGAACTAAATCCCATAAAATCTTCTTGAAACACATTTGGGTACCTGTCCATATCCATTATATGTCCTCCCACTGAACATTGGTTTAAAACCGCATGAAAAAACCCATAAAATGTGTATGGGATATACCCCATATCGGATAATGCTTGTACATCCCACCATGGTATTGGATCCCATTAACTCAAATAGATGTGTTTATTGATTTTTGATTTAAAAAACTAGACCCTATGAGAAAAATGTCGACTAGATAGTTGACGATGATCAACCAGGCTATTATGATGATAAATTGATAAACATCAACATCAAAAACAACTATATCCAAAATAGAATCCACCCTCACCTACCAAAACATTTCACTATAGGAACATAAAACCCAACTACTTCCTTTTAACCAATGATGTTAGAATATTCATATTATATTTCATCAGCTCTTCATGCATACCAAAAGAATCGTGACATTTTAGACTGGTATAACAATGGGATGTATCATTGTCAAATTAACCCAATTCCATGGAAGATGCAATAAACACCAAACCTCTCATGGTGGATAGAACAAAATCACTCTACAATTTTATAGTCTCCACTACATAGGGGATAATCTAGCTCTAACTTTTCTGGAATCTTCTACCCCTAGTTGAAATCCCTCTTTCCATGATGATGGGATCCATCACTAATTTTTCCCTTTAACTGAACATTATAGCCATTAGAAAATTTTCTTCCCACGCCAATCCCCCATGAAAATAAATGATGAAAAATATAATGATGCCCCGAATTCCCAAAAGGTAATAATATCCTTGGAGTATCTGGGAAATTTGGCCTTTTGTTTCAATCCATTCCACAATGAAAACAAAAAAATATGATTATTCCCTAATAATTCATTATGATTCATTCCTATGACAAGTATAACTCTTTCCAATACACTAATGAGATTTACCCTGTAACAGGATCATTGTTGTAGAAGACCCCTTGCATCATCCAACTAATGTAACACCACAAAGAATTATCTGGTATATAAAATTTTAATCATCCAATTTTTAATTATCAAAAACTCATAATAATTCATTTGGTAGAGATGAATGAACATTGATAGAATCATTGTACTTATTCTCTTCTCTAAACACTGATTCATGAGGTAATCATTCACAAAGAGTTTTACAGATACATGCACTAAATTTTTAAATTGAGTGGTATAATACATCATTGAATTATCATAATAATATGTCTTATAAAACTCTTGGTTTGCAATAACCTTCATTGTCTCCAAGTATAATGGCCAATTAAAATAATCCATGAACATGTTCCATGTAATATCATTATTAATATTGAAGATAAACATTCTCTACCCCACTTCCTACCTATGTGCTTCAACACATTTGTGGATAATCCAACATTCATGGTGATAATGTTATTCAATTTTTTTTTACTCGATATGTTTTAACCAATCTATAGGCTCATTGGATCCCTTATTTGTAATGTACACTAGAGGATTATAAATCATAAAATCTAGTGCATAGTATTTTGTCTATTTCATCTCTTGACCCCCAACTTGAACTAAGGATTGAATCATAAAAGTCATTGAATCCACCAATGATGGATCAAGAGGAGGTGTCACATTTGGTATATTCTCCAAAATACCATCTTTACAACTATATGAGGTATTTCTTTGAGGAATCATCTACAATACATAAGAAGAATATTTTTATCAAGCACAATTCAATCTCAAACTACACCAAATAAACAACAAAGTACCCTAATAATGGGCATAAAATAGAATCATATAAATAAAGATAAAACCAATTGGAAATGTAAAAAACATAAAAATTATAAATTATTTCTTACTATATTGATTTGGGATTCCTTTTTAGAACAACCATGCACCAACTGTGTTTTTGTAACTAGTGCTGAGAGGAATGGCCACACGAGCAATGCACAATTACTATTAACTATTCACAGTAACTGTGCACCACCTATAAACCTCCTTGTTTCAATCCAAAATAGAATGATAACTTCATAAACATCCCAGACTCAGTACTAAATAATAATAACCTCAAAATATCATCAAAAACCCCATAAAAATGATCAAAACACTAATTGAATTCCAAACCACCCATTATGTCTTCATGTTCAACATGAAGTGGTAACCATGAAATCCCATATTTTAACCTCTCATATCCCAAATTCCATTGACTAATTCTACCACTATCAGACAATCAAAAACTACTCTAATATCATTGTTAATTAAAATATTCTTTGGTAAACTCATCTGGTCACATGACTAATCCTTATAGATTATTCGAAGAGTGTTATCGATCACAATGGGTCGGTAGTATGCACCTTGAATAACCAATAATATATTTAGAAAATATTCACCCATAGTAATCCATAATGAACCATTCATCTAATTGGATAACCACAAAAATATCAATAGTTTCAACAGAAAAAAATAGACATCTATACTACACAATAAAGACCATGTAGATACCATAAAAATATCATATTAAAAAAAATTCATAACTAGAAATATGCATGGTATCTAATGTCATAGATTTAAACATCATAGAATATGAACCAAGACCAACCAAACCTATACATAAATCCCTACAGAAACAAAATGAAAAAAAACACCATATGATACTACTTTTTAAGACATTGTATCCTCAAGAAACAAGGATTGACGTAATAAAAAAGTTACACCCTTCTACATTTTACCTTTTCATGTATTTTGTTATGAAAATAAAATCTACATATCCCCAATGTCATAAATAGGTTGTGATTTAAAATTAATATTATGATTCACCATTAAAATTATTAATTATTTTACCCATGAACACCAATAAAATTATTTGAAGACACCTTTCAAAACTAAATCACATTAAAATAACAAATTATTGATTAAAGACATGATATCCCATTAGATTTCGATTAAAAAATGAAAGTGGTTTTCAAAAGAATCAAACCATTTATCAAAAAAAAGAAACAATTCCCATAGTTAAACAATTTTATAAAACCCAAGAATTCACTATAATATTGAGAAAAAAATTATTATCATATGACAATATAAATGGAAAATGGGGATAAAACATATAATCACCTCGATAATGGTAACAAAAAATGCATAAAATATATGAATCATTCTATAATTATTTATGTGAACCTAGTGATATGACCATAAATCTTATCATGAGTGATTAAAAACAATTTTTCTTTCCATTTAAGAAATGTATAAGCTCTCACAATCTTCCCTGTGCCCAAATCTAAGATCTCTCATGGTCTCTTGGAAACTAAAATGGAAACTCTCTCTTACATCCTATAAAAAATCTCCGACAATCCCATATATGCCATTATGTAAGCTCATATGTTATTGCCTCCAAATGAATTCAAGGTTACTCAATAAACCCTTCTCTCAAAAATTAGTTAACCCATGTTCTACTTTATTCCAATATAATCAGAAAAAGTGGAAATCCAGGATAAGTGGTTTCACAAGAAAATTGAAAAAAAAATCATTTTAAAAAAAATATCTACACAAACTAAAACCATTTCTAAAATAATTTTTTTAATTTATTTTATTCCATAAAACTCCATTGATCATTTTTATCATTCACTTATGGTGCATAAATAACACATCGATTTGGAATACCCTCTTTAGAAACCCAATTTCCAATTAAATACAATAATCAAAATAGAATTTCAAAACACAACAATAAAAAAATCATTTATATGGAAATTTAAAAAACATAAACCAACCGATATTAGATATTTAATGGTAATATCGGTAACACACCCTTATATAAAGACATATTCATCACAATCAGATCCATTTTTATCTCCTTCAACAATATTTAATCTGAATTGGAAAATCAAAGCCTTATTAACGTAAAATAGTAGAAAAAAAACAAAATCCCCCTTCAAAACCCTAGGCTCTGAAAAACCCACTTTATGGTTTTAATACTTCCATGAAAGATGAAGAAAATTTTGTGGAAAGGTGAATGGAAAGAGGAACCATGAATGTTTAGACAAAACTTATGAAAAATCACCATCAATACAAGAGTACAACACTAATAAATGAGTGGTAAATATCTAATGATTAGTAAGAGAATAATATCATTATATATAATGTAAATTTGATCCATTTCACTAAAAATGATATATATGAATGTAATGTTACCATTTTTAAGTAACCATTATAGGCTACAAGATTTGACTTCCTGGAATGGAAAATCATGAACCAACATTTTGGGGATAATATCTCCCAGAAAACGCATCCACATAGTTATGCCTGGGTGTTACACAATTTGATGAACTGCGATTAAATAGTGAAAATCCCCATGGTTACCCTTTTCAACAAACTCACATGGCTAGATCCATGATTTGAAAAATTGTGTACTAACTGTGTTCCATAGTTCGCCTTCCAAAATCTCCCAATTTCGACCCCAGTAGCTAATAACTCACATAAATAACAAAAAGATAAATAAAACATAGTTTTTGAAATACTATTGACCTAATGGGTGTCACAAATAGGATATTTTTGAAATTTTCACATGACATTCATCTTTCCTGAAAAATGTTTACTCAAACACATAATGATAGATATTGGGTGAAAATGATTCCATATGCATTTTCTATTGGGTATCTAATTTAAGTTATGTTATGTATACTTCTATATATAACCTATGCATTATTTTTGGTTGGAATATAAAATAATGAACCAAGTTACTTCAATTAAATGGACGTTAAGATTACTCTTATGTATCTATGTTTAACTATGTATATTTTATTGTTATATGGAGGAGATTATAATTTATTTATAAGAGGATATGGTGACTCTACTTTACAAACAGATAAATAAAATCTAATATTATATTCATTATACAACTTCCCTCTCAATAGAGGTGATGTGATATGGAATTGAACAATAAAGATCATGGTTTAATATTCTACAACTGATTTGTGTATATTATGTCTTATATGATTGTTTTAGAAGTAGTTTGGTTACAAAAAATCAATCTATTATCTTCATGTGATTCCTAAAAATATATATCCTCTCACAATATATTGGGATGATAATGTAGTGATAGACATTACCAAGGATCCAATATCATTTCAATGAATGTAGAACATACATTTTATATATCATCTATTGAGGGGTTTTTTATAGAGAGACAAAGCCACAATAAACAAAATCCCTATGAAAAAATCATTGAGAACCCCAGGACTAAATCCATAATGTAACGTCCTAGATCCAAAAGCCTCCCGGAGGAGCCCCATACACTGGTTGGTCACATGGCCTCAAGTGCATTTCCTCGAATGCCAGAGGCTGCCGATTATCAGTTAGGGCATTGGATGTGATAGTGCGGAAACCATTCCCACATTGGCAGAGAACACAACGGAAGTAATCAAATACATACAATAGAAGAAATAGTAAATATCCAACAATGGTAAACAACGGGTGACTTGAATAACAAACAACTGGAGCACCCATATATATATATATATATAATGATGCATGGTAAATCTGTGTAGGAAAACTGCTAAACAAGTCACAATGTTGGTAATACAAATAGTAATGAGCCAAATTACAAAATAAAAAGATAAATAGATCCTCAGCATCGCAAGCCTAAGCTTGTTCCCATGCCCTCCAACTCCATGTCAAGTCATGTACCTGAAGTAGAAGGGTGTTTTCCCTTATCTATACCTGAAACAATATAATATGTTTGGGCCCTAAAGCATGACCCAAATATGGTGTGAAACAAAATCCCATTAGGAAACTACTGAAATATCTATTCCTAATAGTCAGTGAATATATGGCTTGTAAAGTACCGAAAGTAGTAAACAATCCATAATTTCAACATCAAGAAACGGATAATCGAACAGCTAAACACAAATAGGTAACCATCTGGGAAGTACGCATGACTATCCCCTCTGGTCCTACCAAACAAGTACAAGAAACACTCTGGGTACTGTACTCGGCCTTACCCCTCTGGTTTAGTATATAACGAATCTCTGAAAAAGCACTCACAGTCAATTCCCCTTATTGTCTATGATAGTCTTTATCTCTCTAAGGAAGCTCTCACGGTTAATTCCTCTTATATCCCCAAAGCCACAGACTCTCTGAGGAAGCTCACTCAGTCAATTCCCCTTATATCCTAAGTCGTTCAAAGACTATATAAGAAAGCACTCACCGTCAATTCCCATTATAGTCTAAACGTTTTAGGAATAAAATCATAGACTCTATGAGGAAGCTCACTCAGTCAAATCCCTCTTATAGTATATATCAGATAAGGACTCTCTGAGAATGCATTCTCGGTCAATTCCCCTTATATCCCCAAGTGGTCATAGGCTCTCTGAGGATGTTCACTCAGTCAATCCTCCTTATATCCCTAAGTCCACAAAGACTCTATAAGGAAGCTCACTCGGTCAAATCACCTTATAGTCTACTACACCAGGTTCTCACGACCCTGTGTAGGTCAATGAGTATATCACTATAATATGGCCAACGTAAACCTACAGAACTACTTGGATAACAGTCTACATCCAATCAAACATGTCAGAATACAAACACTCAAACCTGTAGCAATAGGCATGGGAAATAGGCTAGGCAGCCAAACTGGCTAAATAGGACCAAACCATCATAAATTGAACATGCACGAGAAAAAGATCCAAATCATAAAAATCAACCCTATTCTTGTCCAAATAACATCTCCACAGTAATTCAATAATGGGAGTAAATCAACAGGGGTAAAACAATAAACACAAAATACCCTGTTAAAGGGTATTGGTGAAATTTTCACATAATACTCAAATAAATTGAACTGAAAGGCACAAACCACCTACCTCGGGGTTAAGATATCACTATACGTGAAACTCGAAGCCTAAATTTATTTAGAACATCAATGATCATCAAAAAATACTAAAAGGTTCAACCCACAATAACATGGAAAAGAAGGTAAATCATGTAACAAGGATCCAGATGAAGAGAGAACTCACCGATGCGATTCTAACACAATCAAAAGTGTGAAAATTGGAGGACGGTCAGAGGCTCGGGGACTCGGCAAATATCTGAGGTCATACAAAATCTCATGGAAGAACAAGACCTAGAATACGTGTGTTCTGTCTATCAGACGCGACCCCATTGAATTTAATGTAAAAACAAAATACATGACATGTACTTTTGAAGTACACGGCAAGTACTTGGTGTTTCTGTACTCCATATTATGTGGCCTCCACATCACTCCCACATGGCCTTGTGTGTGGCTTCAACATGGCCAGCACACAGCCTGCTATTGAAAAAATGTACACAACATGTACTCATAAAGTAAATGGAATTTACTTAGAAAATTTCTATAATTTCAACTTTTTCTAAAAAAACAACCAGAAAAGGAAAAAACATCACTGAAAATAAGATCCATGTTCTTACATGTAAGTCAACTAAAACATGAGCATCATTTTAGATATGGTATGCTAATATTCATTAGTAGTTAGTTCTAGTCCAATTCAACAACAATTCGAGTTTTTGTTCTAGAACTAAACATGAGTTATTTTTATTGAATTTATATTAAAAAGAGAGAATATAAATTAATATTTCTTACTAAATTTCATTCATAATTATACATTTTTTAATGTATTAATGTCTTAGAGTAACCAAAATATTGAAAAATGTAATATTATCTCACCAATCCAATGAGAATAATAAAATTCTATGATGATAATAATCAAACTTCTTTTATTGTCAGATAAAATTCTATAATGGGGTACATTGTCTATCGACCAAAATGTGTGATTACATGTAAAAAGATGATAAATTATCTTATGATATTCTGACTATGTTGTCTCCATCATGTGTGATTATGATAATAGACCCTATAGTATGAATTCTATATGTTTATGTGTTATTGGATATGCCTATATTCAAAATTGAACAATAGTATTTTTTATTTATTATAATTATTAATTCATTTCAGGAAACACATTCATATATGTATTGTTGTAAACCATGAAAAAAATAGTTCATTGTGAATTTTGGAACATTGGGTGTCTCTTAAATTAAGTGTGATTATTGAATAAGATAAGGAAATAATTATACCTTATATATAGAGAGATTGTGATTTATTATACCTTTTATTGAAATAGAACTACGTTATTTAATTTTAGGACCATGGTGTAACAATGAGTTTATTTTCAATAGTCATGGAATGGTCTATCAATAATGTTAGTTCATTACATGGGTTAGACACCTACTTGATGAGACGTCAAGATAAAGAGAATTATTTTACATATTGAGTACTCATATATGGTTAATTAAATTAGGACACTAACATCTTTCTCTTTGGTGACTTGACCTATTTTATTACAATAACAAATGTTTTTAGGGAATACCACCTTATTCCAATGATAATGAATCCTAGAGGGTTACACGCTATGTTTTTTTATTCCCAATTAAAATCTATTTATAATTAATTATTTTTATTAATTCATTTCTCAAAAAAGATGAATACTTTTATTTATGATTTAATAATTTCATAAATTAAATACATATTTATTCTCCCAGCACTTGTTAAATAACACATATATATAATATTTATTTAATATTTTAATGGATAATTACTTATTTGGTCATTTGATAAATTTGGAGGAGCGTGATGTAGACCAATATTATGATTATTTAAAAAAATAATTTAAATGTTATTAATATAATACATATTGTAATTCCAGTTTGCGTAGGCCATAAAAATAGTTTTATTTTCATTATTACATGGAGTAAGGTTTGATAAGGTATAATATATTATTTAATCATTGTTTTGAAATTAAATATTATTTAATTAAAATCCATGTCACATTACATTTTTGATTTTCAATATTTTTTAACAATTTATTGAAATTGAGAATTGATGTACTCATAGAAATATAGTGATCTCTCTTAAGACCATATAATAGTATAGAGATTTCAGTTCCATATCCACCATCTAATGATTATTATTCAATGTAAAATTAATCAATCCCAACATAATTTTCGAAATGATAATCACGGACATCACAAGATGATTGATCCACTAGTATCACATAAAAAAATCCATCAGAATTGTTTGAAGATCGTGGGGGAATGTGTTGATTATCTAAGGATGGATTCTATACATGTATCCTAATTTTGTAATGATTGTTTAAGGAATAGTATTTTAGATGATAAATATCAAAATTAAATAACTATCTTAGTATTGGTGTATTTTTTTATTCTGATCTATTTATATTAAATATATATTAAATGCAAAAGGATCATCACATTGTTCTTGTGACCTTATTTTTTAATATTATTTAGTAATCTTTCATTAGCCATGAAATTGACATAATATTCAATATTAGAATGATCCATTGAATCTAAAAACATTTATTCATTATCAAAACTAATAAATGCTTTCTTTAAAATGTGAACCATCAATATTAGCATGACATCCATTGGGTGTAGATTTACATAGCTAGTTCTTATGGTCGATTAGTTGTTCATTTGTTTGACCCATTGTTTTTGTCAATTGTCTAATTCATTAGGCCAGTTCATTGAGTTTTATATATGGTACAAATTAATGTTTCTATTAACATGTATATTTAAAATGAATTCAAAGAGGTGGATTTTTTAGAGAAATTCAACCAAGGAAGTACCCAATGCATTAGTTAATTTAAATGATGAAAAAGTTGATACTATATTAAAATTTCCAAATAATTAAATATCATGGATTTTATGGATGTTTGGATTTTTATAAATATATGTTACATATCAAAATGAAGCTCATGCATTCTCAATATTTAATCATAACATTTCAATGATATTTCAAGAGTATTAGTGATGAATACAATTGAGATTATATTAATAGAAATAAATGGGAGGATATTTAACCATATAAATTTCATGACGTTTTTATATTTAAAATCTAACGAATAATTTTCACTTGGAAATATTTATATGAATTATATAATTTTTATGTATAGAAGAAATGTCTCTATGAATCCTTAGAGACCTTCTATGGATATTATGTGATATTTTTAGAACCAAATAATTTACTATATTGGGAATATAGAATTAGAATATGATGAGATCCATTGATGAAAAATGGAATCTGTTGTTCACTCGAGTATTCATGAAAGATGAGGATAACCTATAACACCTGATATATATATGATTTCTTAAGATCATAAGTATTGATGAAGATCATTATATAGTATATGTAAGGATATTTGGATCCATCTACCCAGGGAAAAAGTTCAAAATCTATCAGTTTAGAGAAAGGTATAGGTAATTCAATGATATTTCGTTTTTATCACTTATTAAAGAGTTATTGTATCATTTTGTGTACTATAGAATCCATGTAGATCAAAGTGGAATTTTTTTGATGATTTATTATGGTTGTAGAAAATCCATGTTATGTGGTATAACCAATATAAAAATGATTAGTCCTTTTAGTTGAATCCTATAAATATTTTATTAAACACTCTCTCATTTATATAATTTTTAAATTTAAGTAAATTATAAGAGAATAATCTATGTGGATTAAAAAATATTACATGTTCAGAAGGTTTATTTGGGATGGATAATTCTTAAGAAGAGTGTAAAAATAATTAACCCCACACCCAGTGGTAGTTAACCAGTCCTAGGGCCAAATAATTTGTATTTGATTGTCCATTTTTTCCAAAAAAACCCATAGATTTTGTTTTAAAATTGATTTAGTATTTAAATTCAATAAATAGAAAATAATCACTAACTATAATTTTTATGAGATACAATATTTGATATAAAATTATTCTTCTCTACCTTATTTTACTCGACTAGGAAAATAGATATATTACTATATATGGGATTAAACTCATTTATGAAGGTGTTTTTAGGACTCATTATTTCAAGAGAGAATAGTAGTAATATAGAAAGGATCAAAATTCCATCTTGATGTTATAGTTTTAAATGTTAATAAACACTGTAATTTATTATAAATAGAAAATGAGAAATGGGACAATTTTAATAGTAACTATGAAGATAATGTCAATGTGAAGGATTGAAAATATCATTATTGGAGTATTGTGTTGGGGGATATTCAAATGACTGATGGTAGAGCTATTTATTGATATTTCATGTGAAAAAAAGAGATAGATATAAATATTCATGGATTTTAAGAGAAATAATAATTCTACACACTTTTTAAAAAACATCTAATTAATTTTCATATTGGATTGATCTAAAACTAAAAACTTTGGAAATAAAATAACATCATTCTATTAATGTGTTAAATAATACATTAATTTTCATCGAGATAAGAAAATATTCAACATTTTAGAAGAAGGAAAAATATGACATGGCCTTCAAAACTATGATAAAATTCAATGTCAAAGAAGAATGTGTAATTGACACATGTGATTCATTTGATGATGAGGATAAACAAGATGTCTACCTAATTCATTATATTTTTCAAATATATTCAATGTAGGAAAATTAAATTGAAAATGTAATAAATTTCATAGATGTTATAATTGTGATGCTATAGATAATATTTTAAAATGATTTCTAAAGATGTAGGTTATTGAATCAATATCATCTATGGTAGATGATAATTCACACACAAAAATTTAATAGCAATATTAATTATTCATGTATCAAAATTGAATGTTTTATAAGAATTAATGAGAAGTGGAAATGATATCAATGTTTAGATAATATTGTCAAATTTACTTCACATGTTGATAATGTATTTGACTCTTTATGTAGTTATGATGATATATAGTGAAGGATATTGTATGAGTGGGAAGTAAAAGGCATGTTTTAATCTTATCTTGTATATATTACGGAACACAAGAAATAAATTTTGAATCTATAAAAAGATAAAAATAATATGGATTTTTAGAAGGTTGAAAATTTTATGATTAAATATACCTATTGTGATAATATCAAGAAGCACAATAATAGAATGATTGAACAGGGGGTGGTGATTATTATCATAGAATAGAAGTTTTATGTATGGAAAAAAGCTTGGATAGAAACAATCATTATGTCATGTTGTTCAAAATGAGTTAAAACATAAATATAAGACATTAGTAAATATAACGAGGTTAAAGTTAAATTTCCCTATATCAATGAGAGGATTGGTTGCAATATGAATTTTATACCTTCCCCTAATCTATCCCAATGTATTCCAAGAGTTTCATATAGTCTAGCATATAAAAAATATGATCTAAGTGGTTTTGACCATAAAGATTTATTAAAGACACACTTCCCCATAAATTATAGAAAAAATGTCATGAAAAAAATTATCATTTAGAAAAATACCAATTCATTAACAATAGAAAAATAATTCAATAATTATTGATATATTTATTATAAAATTGTATGGTCTAATTTTTTTGATTTTTTTTATACTCTAGTGGAACGTACGAACACAAAGACAATAATTTTTATTTTAACATATCATAATTAGGGAAGCAGCAAGAACTAATGCGGAGATTAGCTGAGCATTCATGGGTATATTTAAATGAGAAGCCATATGGTGTCAGGAATGAACTAAATAACTACAACCAAAATTGATTTGGTTTTTTATAAAAATAGTGTGTTATATACATAATAAAGGACACTATTCTGATGTATGTGTGACTAGAATCTATAATGATGTTTTCAAGGATATTAAATGGAATTCATAAAATTACATGTCAATAAATAAGATAACTACGAAAAATAATGATTCAATGTATGTCAAGAAAGTGATTTTGATTGTATGGTTTGATGAACTGGACAAGGCCAAACAAATTGGTAAATCACAGGTAACTATTGATAAAAAAGGAAATCAAATAGTTTTATATTACGAGAAAAAAAATTAAAGAGATGTTTCCAATAAATATAGATATGAAAAACCATGTAAATCCAAGTAAGAGTTCTGGATAATGTAATAAATAAATAATGGATTTTATGAATAAATTATTATACCAATATGGGATGATGAAAATATTTATATAAGAAAAATTCAATGGGGTTTCATTAGTAATCGAGGTTGAGAAAACTGATCCCAAAAAGGAATAAGTTCAAAGAAATATAGAAGGCTGTATAACTATTAATTCCATGAAAATGAAGATAAATTCATTAAATTTTTACCGTTATTGTTTTGGAGGAAAATAAAAGTATATAGACAGAGGAAAATCTCATCCTAAATGTTTCTTATAAAAAATAAAGAATGACCCACCTTATTTTTCATTATTCTTGTTTATCAGTGATAACATGATGGTAATGATAGAGTACATTGAGTGTTATACATGTTGAAAAAGTTCATACTCATTATGATGTATTACATCTACATTGAATATTATAAGATAAATCAAGCACATAAAAGTGATAAATAGTAAGTAGATTTTATCTTAAAATAAATATGGAGATTTTAGAAAATAATAAAGTACTAGGGAAAATAGTATAAAATTCACACAAGCAGCCCATTGTTATGATTTTTTCTTGAATTTTTTTAATGAGGGGTGATTCTTATTATAATAATGAGAAAATGAGGGATTTTTATTTAATTAACCTTATCATTCTATTTTTATTTCTTGGATATGCCAGTGATTAATAAAATCCAATAAATTTCTATATAACAGATATTAAATTTTGAATTATGATCATGGTACTACATGTAAGATGTTTTTATTACCACCATAGATGATCTTGAGTTCACCATTATTGGTTTATATACTATACTTTCCCATATTGATATATGGTAGATTACCTTATAAATCAATTATAAAAAAACTTGTTGTTTCATTCATCTATGATGAAGATAATGGCTGAGATTCCAATTTTCAAAGGGAGAACCATATGCAATCATTGGAGATGTTGTTGGAAGAATGTGATATATGAGGCCTTTTTATTGTACATTTATTTTATTGTAAATAATTACGGAAGAAGAAATCCGTGAAGATAAAAATAATGATGTTGGTGAGTATGTGTATTGAAGAAAAATTAAATGGAATAATTGTTTGTGCCCCTGTGTAATTTTATTTTTTTTCCAAATAGTCATTATGTGTTTGGTGAAAGAATGTGATACTGAATCTTGGACCATTTATATGGATTTAAGAGTAATCATTGGATTTGATACATGAAAATATATCTACATCCATTATATGATTGATTTTCTACCATTTATTCTGTAAATATTTGTTGAGATATGATATTGCATGATGTAAACCCTTTAAATGTGATGATTAATGAAATAATAATAAAAGTACCAAATTTTTTTTTTGAATTCATATTAAAACTCTCCATAAAAACATAGAATATTTTTTGAATTTATTGAGGAATGCTAATGAAGGTTTGAGGATTCCCTCTTTGAACATAAATATGACTGGAATTTCAAAACTGAGATATAAAGTGTATGAATTTGGTCATTTCATTAACCATAAGCTTATATGGTTGATTAAATGTGTGGTCAATCCATTGCAATTAGCTTCATATTTTGATCAATATATTCGATGGATTTTTTATATGAAAAATTTGTTCTTATTGTTGATTTTTTATAGTATGAACTCGATTCATTATGTTGTATATACAGTCAACCTAGATAGAAAACTTTGGTTGATCCATTTTGTTGTATATGTAGATGATTGAAATAGAGTCATGTAATTATTCTATTTATATATCCTTAATAATCATGAATTACATGGCCAAATAAGTATCATTTTAGTGTACATATACATGAAACAATTTTTGTGTTACCATAATTAAATAATTATGTAAGAATCAAACTCTACTATATGAACATGATTCTATCACTGTGTAATCATCATACATTGTGTAATCCTGTATTAGACACCATTTTCCCATCATTTTGAAAACCCACTAAATTAGGCATGTGATTGAGATTTTCATTAGGGAATATACATCATGACCACTCATGTGGATCGTGATCCATCTGATTATCAAAATCATGCCATGAATGAGTTTTGATGTATAAATAAAAGGTTCTTGCCATAGAGATTCATGTTTCAATACATTTTTCAATTTCAAATGGATTTAAAAAGGTTGAATGTTTATAGGAATAAAAATAATGAAAAACATATTGATATAGGTGATTTAATTGTGAAAATAATTGAGCCTTTATGAATTTTTATAAATAATTATAATTCATCTATTTTTGGATGTTATGATTAATAGAATTAAATATCACATATAGGAAAAAATGTTATGTCCTATATATAATTTTAATGAATAGTTTAATGGGAATTCAAGAGTTTTTGAATGAGGAATAAAATTAGTTTTTACTGATTTAAATTAGATGTTATTGTTCTTACCAAATATCATGGAGTTTCTATATTTTTAATTTATGATGTGTTCATAGTATTATTCATTTTATAATATATAAGGTTAATGTATTAAAGTAAGGTCAGTGGAAATCCTTGAATACTCGTGTAGAATTATGTGAAGGATTAATAGGAATCTGATACTCTAATATATCATGTAACGAGTAGGACTCAAATCAATAATCCATTAAAAGAAAATGAGATTTATTGTACACATTCTAGATTGTTGGGGAGAATCAGGATAATTGAATATTTTAAGGATGTTTCAATACTATTTTTATTTATAAATATATTGATGAATTACATGTGGAGAACTACTGATCCACTTTGTCAGGATGAATGGCCATCATTACATTTTTCAATGAACATCATGATAAAGTCTATGGCATTTCATTGTTAGATCTTTTATTAATGTGATTCTAGGTTTTCCAATACACTCTACAAATCATAAAGAAAATAATTGACACCACATTCTAGATTTTTTTTATATTAGAGGAAAATCCATATGCGGGGGGGGGGGGGTTATTACCATTATAAAAAGCGTAGGCCTTTCATTTGAATCATATAAATAGTGTTTATGGATACCCTCATATTTGTAATGCACAAAAAATGAGGCTAGAAGACTAAACTGAGGGAATATGAAACCATAACAAGTTTGTGAGATTGATTTAAAAAGGATAATTCATAAATTTACTGTACCACTAATTGAACCCTCTTCTCATTGGGACATAACTGGTTCTTCAGATTGATAGTTCATATCATTCACCCTTGATCCCTCTTATGTTTATTCTTCAAATGACACAGGTTCTATTTAGGCTAATAGAGTAGTCATCTTCATTATGCATATAATTAATGTATTCATTAGATAATATTTTAATACAATGATTTTTCATGGATCAACATGAACAGTTTTACATCTAGACTATGACACATGTTGACACACATACACCTTATTAATTCTATATAATCAGTCCCAAAATCTGCATCATTCAAAACTTTTTAGACTTTGCCAAATCATTATTTATTTTATCATAATTTTTAGATACTTATTTAGAACTATAAATAGAAGTTTTTTTTTAATTTATCCTCAATAAGGTTAAAATTAATATTATCTACAGTATTATTTATCCAGACATAGAACAGAAGTAATATTTTCTCTTATTATATTAGAAAAAAATATTCATTTCTTGGATCAATATATATATATTCCATGATTTACTTATTTATTTTCAATGATTTGTGGTATTCCAAAACCCAATGGTTATTTGAAGTGCTTTCCCATCCAAGAAAAATTTAATAAGGTTTCTTATCTACCCATGGTGTGAGTAATACTATATTATGTGTAGAAGAAAACTCATTAACATATTTTTCGTTGGTAGTGAAATGAGTTTATAGTAACCATAAATAATGTATTTTCTATATTTTTGATCTTGTGATTTTTTTCATCCAAAACACCCTTTTGTTGATGGGGTCTCACTGAAGATATGTATTGTAAAATACCATTCGTTTCATGATAATATTCCATATCAAATGATGTGTACACAATTCCATTTTATTGTATCTTAGTTTTTATAAGTGTTATGGTTTCATTTTTTCTTAGATTTTAAAATCATTTTTGAAATCCAACACTTATTTATTTGATAATAATAAAATGGATCATACCATTTTTCTAAAATCATAAAAAAAATATGAAGAGATTACCACCATATGTTTCCACCTAAGGAATCAATCTATACACAATAATGTGTACAAAATTTATTAAACCTGATTGATTATTCATCTTTAGAGGATATGGATGTCGAACCATATTTTATTATATGCAATAATTAGAAATAATTTTCCAAATATCACATTATGTTAATAATATCAATTGCATCCCTCAATTTCGACGCATTCTCTATAATTTTTTGATTAATGTGACTTACCCTTTAGTGATAAAATCTATTTTCTTCTTACAATAATTGAAATCATGTATTTTAAATATATTTTAGATGATTGTGGTTTTTATTTTTCCTCTAAATATTCATAAATGGTTCCTAGATATGGATTTTTTTTTCCACACTTTCACCTGAATTTGATTTTCAAACCCAACTCACTAATCACCCTAATTCGTGGAAAATTATAATGAAGTCTATCATTAGTGAGTCAACCATTATTCTTAAATTCATGGACAATGAGTTGACTCTTGTAACATCATTTTATCCTCAAATATCTTTCTCTAAAATGATAATTTTTATTAATGTTTCTTGTATCTTCATATTACGTATCATATGTGAGAAGCACCTACATTCTACAATTAACATTATGTTATTATATGATATTTTCCTGAAACTTTTAACCATATTATTCTTTTAATATTTTTAATTTCCTTTTAATAAAATCCAAACGGATTTGACACTTTTTTGGTTGCTTCTCATTCTCTTGACTATAATAAATCTGATCAAGTACTTCTATTTCAAGAGGATAATATATATTTTCCATTAAATTTAGTTTTTTAGTCTTCTATCCATTCTCCTATATATTTTATAAGAATTTATTTTCCCCCTTTCCTTATATTTCAATGATTTTTACCAAATTAATTATAATTAAAATAGTAACCATAAAATGTATATCTCCTTCAATATGAATAGTACGATCCAACTCTCCTTTATTGGCTTCCAGTGTCATAAACCCTTAAATAGATTTCAAAATCACTATAAAAATATAAAATGTAACCATCAAAATAAAAAAATGATATTTCATTTTAGGAGATACAATATTATTTATATTTCTCTATAAATAACATTCTTATGAATACAACATTTATTGTTGGTGGACTTTCAGTAGTTGAGAACATTCATCCTTCAAATCCTGTCATTCCTTCTACACATGCATTTATATTATTTTTTATATACAAAACACAATACTAATAAATTTTTTTACATTAAATAAATTTCAATGAGAAATATTTATTTCATCAATTGTTATTGGACATCATTCCTATCTATCATCCAAAATTTATTCAATAAAATTCTTAATATAATGATTCATCTTTGAACCAACCATTTTGATATTTGGTTGAAATTTTTTTCTTAATGAAATAAGTTTGTATTTTGTTTTATATTTATCCATTGGATACATAACTTAATCATTTATATCTATTATGAGTATTTATTATTTACTTTTTATTATATTTTCCAAAACAGTCTACTCTTCCTAATTATCAAAACAAATTGTGGATTATTTATTCCAATCAGGTTTGTAAATGTTTTTATTATTATAATAAACTAAATATTATATTTGGTTAAAATTTATACTCACCATAACCTATTAAATATTCTCATTTAAACCCAAGTAGTTATGTTTCCAACCATCCCACACCTAAAACATTTTGAAGGTGACATACCTTAAAATATTTCATTTCCACATATAAAAATCATTGAAATAAATAATATTAAATGTTCACATGTATAATCATCATTTTAAAGATCTTTAAAATACATATATTATAATGGTTTGAATAAAATCACATTATATGAATGAAATAATTAAAACACTAAATTCTCCAACAACTTTTATGCAATCATCTTTTAGATTAAGACATCAAGAGATAATGATCCAAGGATTATACCTTCATGTTATTAATATTTTATTTTATACGTTTGTGTTAATATCCATAGAATCTTTATTCACAATATCTTAACCATTGATCTCATGAAAAATTATTCACATAAAACTGAAGACTTTAGTAAGACAGGTATATAAACCATCATCATTATCAGTTGAATTCATCATTAAATAAACACATAATTTATATAAACCCTTTATATTTTTTTCATTAAATTTTATATCACCCTTATCAACGTTATCATTTTTATACCTAAGAAAATTAATTATTTAAAAATTCATATACATCTTATATATTTTGTTGGATAGTGCTATTGCTAAGGAATTCTGATCCATAAAATCAATACTCAAAACTTCATATTAGCTTCAATAAATGATTTTATAATAGGATCACCCAAATCCAACTTAATACTATAGATTTCTTAACTATTTCAAGATATCTAAAACGAAATATCATTATATAATTCTAGATATAATAGTTTCATCCATGAAATAAGGTTATCTATTTTTATTCATAACATTATCTATAATTTTATCTTATTTCCAATATATATTGGTAATGTCATATGGATCTCAGACCATATGTTTTATAATATTGTCCCATAATCCATTATATAGGGGTTTGAGTTTGATTGAATTTAAATAATCATATTTTTAATCTAGATATCACATTCCCATTGAAAAATACACAATGGATCTATTTTATAAGAACGCTCAAAAAAATAAAGATCGTGTACATGTGATGTATACATGGTCTACCCATAAATGACTATATCCAAAGATCAAATATCAATAATGCATTGATATTTTAATTTTTCCCAACATAATAGGTTTGAGATTACCATAATTACTAGGATTCACTACTCATGTATGGTATGTATCCACTTCTACTCTTCCACAAAAAAAATTTACAATAGATACACAATGTAATTTAATAATATGTTGAAATTAAATGGTCTTTAACCATGAATAAATACAAAAAAATATATCTCTATGAATATCTACTCATCAATTAAAATTCTCCAGCAAAATTAAAAACAAAATAATTCTTTTATTCCTAAATATTGATGAAATTTATTATCACAAATATCTCTTTAAAATTATATATATTATATATTATATTTATTATTATATTCTAGCCTTTCTATTTTTTTTTTCATTTTTTCACTTCCACATGTGATATCATCACTTTTATATAGAATATACTCAAAATTTATAAGATCTTTAAATTGAAAATTTTAAATTAAAAAATAATATTTTTTTATATTTAAATAACTACATACCTTATATCTTCATCCTTCATATCCCCACTATTAAATTTTAATAATCAGTTATTATTTTACCAAAAAAAATCCTAGACATAAAGAGAAAAATACATAATTATTATTGTTTGAATCCAATGAATTTCTACAGTCATGGTGTGATAGGTTTCCTAGGTTGTAATGAGCTAGCTTCTCCCTAACATATTTCAACTACCGAAATGGTCATAATATAACCTAATCCATTATATCATGAAATTATGTTTCTCATTATTGGCAATCAAACAACCAACAATATTGGTCGATAATTCTTTATACCTTAATAGCTAAAAAACTTCATTAAGTCTTCCTTTACAATGTAGTATGTGTTCCATGGAGCTGGCATAAAAAATATATAATTACTAAATCTACCCTATACACTTTCATGTCACAATATTTGAATTCAAAACATGTTTCCCCTTACAGAGTTATCCAATACGGTTTCAAATATACTTTATTTTGTGACTAATAGTATCATGAAGTATAGTAAACTGGAAAAGATCTTGTATAACTCTTCCAAAGATACATCACATCATCATAAATGTTTTCGAGTCATAACCAATGATATTTCCAAAAATTTCCTAAACTATTTCAAATGGTCTTCCATTGACTTTAAAGAACATCATTTGACTTTAAATTACATGGAATTTAATATAAATTACAACTAATATTTACATTTTTAAATTTCCAACCAAAATAATTCAAGGATTGTATCACATGGGAAGATTTTAAGAAATACACTCTTCTAGTGGATTAAAGTGACATTAAAAATAAGTAATTGGATCAGTATATGGATAATAACTTTAGTGTCGGAACATTATACTTCAATGTTTTTAGTGATACAAGATTTTAGACATATGTCAATCTTGTTCATGACAAACTGTAGTAGGCTATACCTCTAAGAAAAAGTTGTTCAAATACTATAGTAGGTATATTATTCTCATGATTTTTTGCAGGTTGAATAATTTATATTTACTTTTTTGTGAAAGAAAAAAAATTTAGACCTTTCATTACTATATTTTTCTAAAGTATTATTTGGAATAATTCCCTAATTTGGTGTATTGTGATAGGAAAAAGGAATCTGGGGAAGAGTTTTAGTCAGAGTAACAATTAAATTTTTTTTGGATCATAAGGGATTTCATGATTGAATTAGAACATATTTTTGGTAAATTAAGACAATGGATGAAAATCAATAGGTTCCTTATGTTGATATATTTACTATTCTAATATTTTTAATTCTGTTTTGTGATCTATTATATATTATATCTTCTCATCATAATATTTTTATTAGATAGTATCTTTCTTTGGAGTGTAGGTTGAATTATATAAAATAATCATGAATGTATATACCCCATTGGTTAAATTATTAATGAGGGGTGAGATATGTTATTAATTTGTTATCATGGTTTCATCCTTTATACTTATTTGGGACTTTCCTATTTTGAAATGGGAATATTTCCTATCATTGTATGTATAGAATATTAAAAATTTCAATGTTCTCATTGATTTGAGTATGTGGTAAGATTATTTTATTCCTATAATGTAACTTAGTGTACAACATTTTGTTAGATTGAATTTGAAAAAAGTATATCAAGGATGGATGAGGAGAATTTTGAAGGCATTTCCTCTCATATAGTATGTTATGATCTAAAAATTATTGAATTGAAGTGACCAAATTAAAAACCATTTTTTATTGTATTTATTTCATTATTTATTTTCAATTTATTTGTCATTGTTTACTCTTAAATGGGTTTTGTAGTATTATATTTAAAAAATGATTAAAACTTTGAAAGTTTCAATCCCACCATTCTGTATGAAAACAAAATAATTAAGGGAATTGAAATGTTTCCTTGAGGATATAGGCTCTATTGTATTAAAAAATATAGTAATTACATTTGGTTAACCAAGTTATTTTCATATAAAAATGATAATGGGAGTCTAGATCATTTTATTGACTATAATAAAATGAATAAGGAAACTATTGGTTAATAGTATCAGTTATATTTAAATGATGACTAATTTCTCCCATTAAACATGGATAACTAATGTCAAATGATTTATTTATGACAGTGGTACCATTAAATCTATTTGATTCATGATGATATTTAAAATATAGTTTTCTGATTATTTTATGGAAAATTTGAATATTGTGTAATACATTTTTTCAAGATTAATGCACCATCAATTTTCATGGATCTAATGAATATGATTATTCAATTATTAATAGAATTATTTTTTATAGTAATTATGCATTATATGATTGGGTTTTAAAATTATGATTATGACCAAGGACATCATCTTTTAATGGGGTTGGGAATATGAAGAAAACATATTATTTAAAAATTTCTTCTAAATTTCTATTTTCGATATATGAGGTAAAATTATTGGGCAATAAATTTTTCAATTCTAGAATCATTGGGTATCCTAAAAAGTGGGATTATTGATGAACTGTGATGTAACTAATTATATATTCATGGTTTTTAATTTATCAGGACATTATATGCATTATCATTACTTCATTTAACATTATTATCAAATAGACACTGCTATAAAAGAACTAATAAACAAATGATTTAAATATGTTTTTATAGAATGGTGTTGATTGGTCATTTAAGAGATGATGAAGAGGATTATGAAAACTCCCATCCTAATAAAATGATATCAATTTTAACATTTTAATTTTTATTGGTATCCCTTTTGTGTGGGTTTTTGATGAGTTATAACACAATACCATCATGTTATGGCCTATGGATTTATGTATCTTTGGCCACATGTGAGGAATTATCAAACCCATTGTACAAATCAGTCTATTGTAGTGCATATTCTAAAATGTTGGAATAATTACAAATTTCAGGAGTGGTTCACTGTTTATACTTATCATGGAAGCCTCGAGAATATTTTATCACAGAGGAAATATATTTATATAAATAATAAATGGGTTGTGGTTATAAGATATTTTTATTTTGGTATTCTCTATGATCCGAATATGGAAAATACTATAGATAATTCCCTTAGTAGGAAGTGTAAACCTCAAAAGTGTGAGAAGTTAAATATGAGTGTGATTATTTTTTATGTTAGTCATATCTTTTTCAGATATATCCAAATAACTAAATTATATAATTCAACATTCTATTGGTCTTGGATCATCATCAGTGGAATATGTGATGTAATTTTCGTTTTCTTATCATTATTCTATCATCATTAAAGAGAGACTCAATGGTGGGGATATTTTATAGGCATGTATTTGATATTTTGATTCCTTCCTCAATGTCTAGATATTATTCTTGTTTCATACTATCATTTGGAAATACATTATGAGGTAGTATCAATCCCCTCATTAGGTTGTCACCTAATAATTTCTATTATGTATCATAACATGTGTATGAAATTTCAATGTCAAAGCATAAAAGTTGGGTTCATAGGATTATTGAATAGATGCCTTTCCTAACAATGGGACATGATAGAAAATTAAATATTTTCATGTGAGTTTCAAAAAATTTATACACTAGTATGGACATGATATTAATTCACAATAGAAATTAAATTGAGTTTCCACCATTATCCAAAAGTAAGATATATGGTTTGTGTAATTGGATAATACTTAACATTGTCTCCTAATTTTATGCCAAAATGGGAGATACCCACTATTGAAAACATGGGTAATTTTTAATTTTAAATTTTCTTTAAATTATAATGGGTGATGACTAGAATTTTATCTGATTTGGACTTATGATTCAGGTCATGTTTTCTAGAATGTGATTCAAAACATCTCTAGAATTATGTAAAATATAATTATTCTTATCACCCTAACTTAGATAGTTATACAAATAGGATCTTATTAAAATTAAATCAATTATTAATAGAGAATAATCTATTAGATCATATATTTAAAGGATATTTTTATCCCAAGAATAACAAAAAACAACATTTTAAGAGAACTTAATGAAAGGTCTAATAATTTCTCATAGAAATATCATGGTTATACTATATTTAGAATCCTTATGATATCCACTTAGCCATTAATGTTTTCATAAGATACTCCATTATTGGTAAAATTAGTGGTTTCACTCTTGTAAATGCTTCCTTATACATATCATAATATTAGAGTGTTGATGACTATTTCATAAAGATGATTTAAAACTCATGTAAGGTCCAATACTATGGAATTCATATATATTCAATTACAAAAATATTAGATTATCAAGGGAGACCTATTAGAAAGGGGTGAAAATGAAAAAAAAAGAGTAATGTTAATATTTCTTAGTTGTGTAATAAAGTCCACAAAATGTATTATAATCTCTAGTTAATAAGAAATGGTAAAATCTTCTAGGCATTTTAACTAAAAAAAGTGGTAATTAGAATAGTTACTCAAAGAGGAGAAAGTATATCATGAAATTTTTATAATATGATGGATTAAATAGGTTGATAAAAACATTTATCACGTTCATTCTTATATAAAATAAATAATATTTTATGATATATAAATCATTATCTTAAAAATGGATTAACGAATATAGATCCCCCTTTTATCATCCATAGGATAACCCTTTACCAGTGAAAAAAATTTAATGAAAATATAAGATTTATTAAAATGTATTCCATTAATAAATTTATAAAAAAAAGATAAAAAAGGCCCCATTTATTAGCCATGAAAATCTACTGAGAAAAGTAAAAAAATTTCTAGTGGAAAATATATTCACATGTAGGTTACCCCCACCCCCATGTTATTAGAGTGCTATATCTCTGTTTTAGTAGCACTATTCTTATATCCCTTGACCTTTACCTGTGATATTCCCACCCTACCCATTTTCAATGTAATAAAAATCCTCCCTCCCACACTCATATATGATTTCCATTGGAATCACACTAATGACCTACACCCACGTGAACTGGTTCCTTCACCACTTCTCAATGATGTTTCTTTCTTTATTATTTCTCATATCTATTAATTTATATATATCTAGACACATTTTTTACACACATAATTATTCATATATTTATTTTTATATTTTTATATATCTAAATAATTTTTTAAATACATATATAAATATAATATGATGTGTTTATTGCCGTTTTTAAATACCTACACACACATATATTTATATATATATCTATGTGTGTGTCTATAAAAATAATTATACTTTTATATATTTACATATATTATTTATTAATATTTATATGAATTTATATAAACATATAGATAAGTATTTATATGTTTGTTATTATAGAATCACATAGAAATATATATATACAGACAATATATATAAAATGTGTAGATATATAAATATTCATATATATAAATAAAAAATCACAAAAAAAATATATTTATAATGAAATTTTATATGTAAATATGTCATTAATTTATTTATAAAATAAAATATTTATTTTTAGATATAGAAAAATATGTGTAAATGATTAGATATTTAGTAATAAATAACAATTAAATAAGAAAAATGAAAACATTAGAACACCATAATATCTATATTAGTGTAATACCAAATATTAAATTGATCCTCCACTAAAAAATTATATTATAAAACCCACGTAAACTATGTTTATATTCTATAAACTTTTCAAACAATAAAGTATCCTGAAAAAATAAATTTTAGAAGTTTTACATGACATTTTTTCCCAAAAAAACAATGAATGTGGTTCCCCATGGTCCCCACAATGTATATCATTTTCCAAATAATGATTTAATTTGTTTTGGGTCTCAAATAAAAACTTGAATAAATATTAAATTTCAATATATGTTTGATTCATTTTTTCATCTAATTTTTGATTTATTATTAATTTATTGAATTTTTCTATAAATGAATTTTTATTAAATGAATATTAATAAATAATTATTAAAAAATTTCAATAAATATTAATTTTTATTATTATATTAAAAAATTACAATATATATTTCATATATTGAGTGTGGTTGTAAATTTAGTGATATATAAATTATGTTTTATGAAATATATTATATTACTGTCAGTATAAATATATTTATATATCAATATTTGATTTTTAAATATTAATATTCTTGTTAGGATGTATAACTTTTTTCAGCACCAGAAAAATAATTTTATATATGATAGTAATTCCATTTATCAATATTAATAAAAAACTCATAAATGTGGGTATTTTTATCTCAATTTTAGGGCTAAAATGGGTACTTTTATAATAAATGATAAATGTACCCCCTTTATCATCACATTGTTATCACTAATAATGTGTAGCTGTTAATATACCCAAATTTGTAGTAATGAGCTTCTATACCGGTGATGTAGGCATATCTATTTTATTCATAGTTTAATAGTATACCCACATTCATTTTGTTCCAATTCATGATAGCATGGGGATATCAAGGTGATAATTTTGGATTACCCTTCATTAATGATTTACAATGAAACATGCTTAAAAAGATGAAAAAAATTATAATTATTTCTATGGATGATGAAATTCTAATAGTAATCAAATTCCACATTCCTGATCATATTATAGCCCCTGATAGGATCCAAGGAATATTTTTTAATGTTGTAATGGGACCTCATCTAGAATAATATCACTATCTGGATCCATTATCTCTTTAGTGATATCTCATTACCATGTTCATATAATAAAAAATATATAATTATTATCCCTAAAGTAAAACTTAATAACCTTTTTAAACAATTCCATCCCATTATTATGTTTAACTACAAATAAATAATTAATGGAAATATACTCAATGAATGGTTATATATATTCATAGAAAAAATTACCTAAAATCGATAACACAGGTTCCTTCAAGGAAGGATAATCCCTAGGATTATCATTGATAAAAATATTATGAAATAGAGGATTGGAAATACATCATGATGTTCAGGTATCTATGTTTCTTTTTAAGGTGGTAATTTTACATTTTATTCCATTTTTTTCATTATCATGTATTTTGATATTTCATAAAGGGAAATTATTTTGGCTTCATCAATTATAGGAAAATATTGAGTCTAAGATATCCCATATTTAGGGGGTGTTTCGGATGCTTTCGCCGGTGTGCGCTCGTCTGTCTGCTTGATTTCGACGAGCGTGGATTTTGTTACCCCGCATTCCCACTTTCCAAAGGTGGGAGACATATGTTCCTTGTTCACGGACATTTTCTCCTTGATCGAAACGGGATGATGGGATGTCAGTAATTCCTTCCGTGGATTCCTCCTCAAAACTCGTCACCTAGTCTGGGTCTCCCATATAGATTTAATATGATGTTTGTGAGAACCTTCCTGGAGTTATATATTCATGGATTCCAGTTAATTACACTGCTTCTATCAGGACATTCCAAGGGGTCCGGTTAGGGAAGCAACCTTCAGTTGGAAGAGTAGTCACGTTGAGGCATCACTGGTGTGTCTGGGCACTAGGGAATTGGTGTTTCTGTCTTTTGTCGCTTATTATAGGGATTCTAGGGGGTGCAGAGGCCCGAGGCATCCCACATCAAGCATGGGGAATCATTAGCATAGGCATGTATCTGAGGTTTTCCTCAACTTCCCATGTGTAACACAGGGTATGCCACAAGTTTAACGTCCAGTGGAGATGGATCGGGCTGATCAGAACACTAGCTAGAGTGGATCAGATTGAAGAACCTCCTTGAGGGAACACCGATATTGGGTCCATCACGTTGGTGGCTTCCCGAGTACTGTAGAGAAGAATGTGGGGGCATGATCCCACCAGGATGTGGTGGCTCGGGTATGAATCAGGAAGGATGATGGTTTTGGTCATGATCCTTGAAGTGATTTCCTATGTACCATGCCTTAGAACATATCAAATTCCTCGTAGTTCAAGAATGGATGTGTGGGGAATACACTCTAGGTTTCCCAAGTGTTGGTGAGCCAATGTGAAGGAGATCAAAACGACTAGGTGGTGGGCTTGAACCTCGTGAGGATTCCTACATACCATGCCGTAACATAGATCAATGCCCACATAGTTCAGGATAAGGGCCTGGTACACCGAAACAGAGGTAGTTGGGAACAATGGTTGGTGGTTTTTAACTTCAGGGAGGCTTCCCACATACCATGCATTGACATGGATCAAAGACCACATAGTTCAGAATGGATACCGAAGAACCGACATGAGTAAGGACCTTGGCCCAAGTGGGTGGTGGGATTAAAACTTGTGAGTCTTCCTACATACCATGCATTGACATGGATCAATGTATCCATAGTTTAGGTTGGAAAGGGGTTGTTGAATTGATGTGAAGGGGTTTCAGAATTGCTGGACAGTGGGATCGCAATGGCTTACTGCTGGAGTGTGATGCAGTTTAATGCCATGCGGGATGGGGCGTGTCAGAGAACCGACGGGAATAAGGACTTTGGTCTTTGTGGTTGGTGGGGTTTAACCTCATGGAGGATTCCTGCATACCATGCCTTGGAATGGATAAAAGGTCACGTAGTTCAGAATGGATGTCTGTGATCTGATGTGAGGATGGACCTTGTTCTGATGGGTGTTGGGATTGGACCTCGTGGAGGCTTCCTACGTACCATGCCTTGACATGGATCAACGTCCACGTAGATCGGGTGTGCATTGTAACATCATGCAGGACAGATGGCATTTGGGGCTCACTCTTTGAGGCAGCCCAAGGAGTGTCATGGTTGGTGCTTACTCTATGCTTACGAGAGTCATGCTCAGTATGGGAATCAAAAGGTAGCAACAACCAGACGATCACGTTGCAAAGGATGCATTTTTGGTAAACGAAGGGGGGGATTACGTGTTGGGAGGAACATGGTGTGGTGACTTACTCTTAAATGGAGGCTCATGGGAGACAAAGCGCAGTAGGAGATGGGGATTGGGACATACTCAATGATGGAGGCCTAGTTCTCTATCACACCCTTCATTGGACTTGGCAACATGGAAGTGAGGAGGAGCGGGGGTACCTCCTCATACATGAAAAGCTAGGGGATTATGCCATGGTGGCTGCTCATCCCCCAGGGACCAACACTGCTCCCGGGAAGAGGATATCATCCCATGTGGAGACCAAGGGGGAGTGGAGAATATCCATGGTGAGTGCACCCCATGTGAGAGGCACGGGGCGATGTCACGGTTTAAAATCATGTGCTGAGGACGAAGGTGCTTGGCAGTTTAACATTTTGCAGCACAGACGAGGTGGGTTTACTACGTACCCTTAGGACTTACATAACCGGTACCCTCTGCTCCTTGTGGGAGGGAAAGTACCAGCAATGCCATGGTAAAGGGGGTCGCAGAGCTATGAATCGAGGGTTCCACGTTAGAGTGGCTATGTGAAGAAGAAGTATCCATTAGAATGCCTATGAGAAGAAGAATTAGGCAAAGAAATGACACTTTCAGTATCGTCCGAGGAACTTTGAATTCAAATCATGAAAACCTGGAGGGTGGCATAGGAAAAGGAATTTCCAAGCAGAGTCCATAGGCAGGGGCCTTGTAGAGCTTGGCTGCTCTACGCGGCGAAGGGCACTTGCGAAGGGGTGTGCTTTGTGAAGTGGGGTGACTTGTACATAGAATGGGGTGGAGGTACACATGGGAGGTTCTTCATGAAGTTGAATGTTGTTGGAAGAGCACTACCTCACGGAGCACAGCCGCCTCGCATAGAAAAGTTTCAGGAAGCATGGTTCTTCGCGAAGTATAGTGACCCTGCCTTAGCATGTGGATCACATGTACATGAGGGGTGCTTCGAAAAACATAAACGCTCTGCGAACACCTCTGTCTCTTTGGGGATCCCTTTACTTCATGAAGGACATTAGGTTTGGCTAAAGGCATCCCTCTCGGAAGAGGGGGTCAAAACGAGACTAGGTAGAGGCATCTCGCGAAACAAAAATACCCCGTGTAGCTCATGATTAGTAGAGAAAAGGGTGCTTCATGACTTGGGAGATAAGAAGCCGAAAGGTTGGATTTTCCATTCGTGGGCTTAGGGGGATCTCGGTATTTATAGGCAAGAGGTTCTGTGAAGCAGAGTTTACATGGTGCGAAGAGGGATTGAGTTGCTTCTTGGTGGGCTCACGAACGTCAGGGGAATCTGCAGAGGATACCACCTCCTTTGCTTCACAACGAGCTCACAAAAATCAGTGGTGTTCATGGAGGGTACCTCCTCCTTTTCTTCACAGCGGGCTCATGAACGTCAAGGGATTTTTCATAGGGTACCACCTCCTTTGCTTCGCGGTGACCGTGTTGTTTGGTGGGGCTCCGTGAAGGGGCTTCATGAAGCCAGCCGTGGGGCCTCTCTCCCTACTTTATTTACTTCCTACATTTTGGTGCCAAAAAATGCCCCTCCTCAGACATGGAGTTGCGGAGGGATCAGGGGTCGAAGTCTAAGGGAAATCGACATAATCATCGGCCATTCATGATGCTTGATTACGAAGAGGGTGCGCGAGGCGGACGGGGGCCGGGCGCGCCACGATGCTCCCTGTGGACTGGACACACAAAGAATCTCCGAAGGCATCCACCTATAAATAGGGGTCTAGAAATATATTTTTTTTCTCTACTCTGCGATTTTGACATTTTGTGCTCTTGATTCACGATGCTCCTCATATTCTCTCTGCGAATCGGGCTTCGCAGCGAACCGTGACTCTTTGACTCCGCGAGACCGCTTAGTGAACGTGCACTTGCAAGCTGAGGCCAGGCCCTACAATTCAGCTTCATGAATGAGATTAGAAAATAGTATTCGCGATACACCCTGAAATTTGTTAGAATTATGAAACCCAATGGCCCGTCAAGAAGCTGCGTTGGGGGTGCTTCCAGACGCCACCCGGAGGGATGAGATGCAAAATCATCTAGGCTTAAGAGAGTTGGTCTGTAGCCACTGGGAACATAATTAATTGACAGAGCTACTATCAGAGATCCAAAATAATTATCCGTTGTGCTGGAAGTTTCCCTTGAATGGCTCCAGGATAAGGGATAACGCCTTCATTCATGAGGTGAGTAGGGATGAACCAACTTACTGGTTCAGGAACACGCCATGCCAACGCCAATGGTTCAGGGCGGCTGATGGTCATGCACGGGAGGACTTCACACCTGTCATTGCTGACTGCTTGTACAATCACCTGAACAATGTTGATGGAAATCCATTGGATTTGGATATGTCCTTTCCCATATAGCGCAGAATACCGAAGGTAGCCTTGAGGGATTCGAAGAAGGGGTGGTCCAATGAGTGGGATCTGTGCCAGGGCAGCAACTTCACAAATGATTAGGCATGGGCCTATTGGGTAGGTGCCTCATGTTAGGATTTTGGAGCCAAGTTGAGGATATTGTGTTTGTATGAGGCGTCATGGGCCTCCCAATTCCATATTTATCAACCAAAACAGATGATGTCAGAGCTGTTAAGCAGTTGGTCGTCTAGTACCAACACTTTTCACCTGCACCATGGCGAGGTTGGCATCAGTTTGTGGAATGTCATTCAGATTTTGGAGGTCTCGATCTTGGGGGCTATGTATGATGAGTTTCTCCCCCCCCCCATGAGTGTGTGGGAGGATCCAGAGCAGATGACGCGACACACAGTAGCACTGATGGGGCCGGTCCCCAGAGAAGATAAAGAAGAGGTGAGGGATGTACACTTCAAGAAGTGGTTCATGCAGTACTTGAACTTCCCAAAGGATTGAGAGTTTCCATCGAGGCCTCGAACTTGCTCGAAGGGGGCTTAATGGGGCAAGGAGCATTCATATTGGTGGCTCCAAGAGGACAACCAATGGATGACCTGGGTTGTAGAGTCAATACCGAACAGCAGCTGATAGTCTGACTGGCCGTGTTTCTCGCGGCCCTTATCTGTGGTTGGTTCCTATCATTGAGGGATACCAACATGGGGGTGCGACCAAGTTCATTCATCATGGAATCCATGCTGGCCATAGGAGAGCGGGTCAATCTGAGGATTCCAATGCTTGCCAGATTGTACAGGATGACATGGCATGTTAGCGAAGGAAAGAGGAAACCGAGGATATGCGGGACCATCAATCATTTGTATGGGTGGATCGCGGATCACATCAGGGGGTTTACGAATATCTGAACCTCATCTCACCACCAGGGTGAAATATCCACACATCTATTCTGAATGCTGCCAGGATATTTCCGACAAAATTAACCGTACCATTATTACTGAAACATGTGTGGAAGGTGGACGATATGGAAATACATTGCTTGCGGCTGTGCGATCTATGTGTTGGGGGAGTATATGCCCAACATCCTCATCTGCTCATTTGAGATATCATGGAAGAGAAGATCCGGGAGTATGATCACAGCCACAGCGTCGGTTGGTAGCAGAGGAAGGCGATGAACATCATGAAACTCTGGGAGTATGAAAATGAATTATTGAGGCTACAGATTTGGGAGTATGAGCAGTCATCCTATTTTAATGAACAATCAGAGATGATCTTGAAATTGAAGGCCCAACTGGCAGAGGCAGAAGAGTGCATGAGGCAAGATTTTGAATAAATGGTCGTTATCCAGTCCGACGTAAAGCGGGACCAAACAGAGTCTGATGAACTACGCCCCATCGCTGTTGAGGAGGAGATGGTGTTGAGCCGACAGTAGCAACTCCTTGATGCCACAAGTGGAAGGGTGGTCGACTTGCAACTTTCTTTTGACGGGATCAACCCTTCCACAAGAGGGATAAAACCTCGAGTGTTGTAAGGATAAAAAATTATCAAATGTACAGTCATGTATTGATTAATTTGATTTCATATCATGCATGAGTTTCTTTATCAAGGTTGGCTTCATACATGTCAGTTATATCTGTGAAATGTCTAGTGGTTAGTGCCTAAGCTCACACGGGTTGTGCCCAATGTGGGAAACATTGCTATTCCATCTGAATATAATGCGTCGACCAAACATCAGGTATCTGGGTGTTATGTAACAAATCCAGATCTTCCTAGAAGACATAGGAGAGGCCCGATCAGAGGATTAGGACCTCAGACCAATCTTCGATCCGTTCTTCCAATGTGCTCTAGTACACGAGCAGGGAAACACTAGGGGTGTTGGGATTAGTCCGAACATAGGAAAGTGGAAGGTGTGAATAACAATACCCAAAAATCCAGAATGGTATGCGGGGTGGCGTGACGATGGAGGATAACTATTGGCTGTGTCGGAAATGCAGAATCCACATCATGTTAGCCTGGAACGGGGACAGACAGATGGGGGTCAACCATTAACCATGTTCGAAACACAGGGTCTGTCACAAATTCAATCCACTAGTCTTCAAAAAATTTGGCCCAAGATAGTAGGCGGTCCATAGGCCGAGCATCCATACTGTTAGGGAGTCCCTCCAGACATGAAAGAGGATGATGGTCCGAATAAGGTGCATACAATGCATAGAATTTGGAGTGAGTTTTTGTTTGAAAAGTATCCAACACTCTTGAAATTACGCCACTGTGGCGGAAGAACACTGCATGGGTGCATCAGTTTGATCAGGGATCATTCCTTCATTCAGACAGGACCTCTCTAGCAAAGGAAATGTCTCTTCCCATTGTGATCTTGGGGAATCCTAGACTTGTTCGGGGTACAGTTTCTGTTACATGTTTTCTCACGAGGGGTCAGGCCATGGGTTCGAAATGGGAAGGAACATGATCATAAAATTCCTGAGACTGGACTTGAGGTGAAATGCCTGGGTTTCCCTATGTATCCAATTATGATGGAAATCAAGCTGTTCATAGTTTTGGAAGCATAGTGTAATCATATACCAACACTGATAAGTGAAATCCTCATTGTCAGAGGCTTTGGTGCATCCCATGATCAACATGGGGCGTCCTTAATGAGTTCCGGGTAGAACTCTAGTTTACTGTCATGCGTTGAAGACATATGCAATCCTACAGTTTAACATTGTAAGATAGGATGTAGTATGAAAGGTAATATCCCTAGGAGCATGTGGTGTGGTAGCTATGAATCTGATGTGAATGAGGACTTGGAGTCCAAATCACACCACGTACCCCCGGAGGAAACTCTTTAGGTCGAGGGACAAAGAGTGAGAATTAGGTTGGGCTCGAAGTAGGGTGGTTGGGAATTCTTACATAGCCCATGACGATGGGAATCAAGCCATACATAGTTCTGAGAACTCGTTTTAATTGTATGCGGGACGATGAGAATCCTATCCGCATTGGTACACATCCTACCAAAACTACTAATCCCACGTGAGTTGTGCACAGTGTGAGAAACAAGATGTAATGGTGGGACTTTCCCGAAACAGGAAAAGGTATGCTAGGATGAAGGGATACTCGGTGAATACCAAACCAATGATGCTAACTAATCCATGAAGCACACCTAGACACATGAAGATATATAGCCGAGTATGTCAGAATTCTACTTGAACGTGAGGATGTGGAAATGTGTGAATCATGACGCTCGAAATCTGGATCACAATGATGGCGGCGTGACGATGGAGGATAAA
The DNA here is from genome assembly GCA_963277665.1 of Viscum album. Lineage (NCBI taxonomy): Eukaryota > Viridiplantae > Streptophyta > Magnoliopsida > Santalales > Viscaceae > Viscum > Viscum album. The sequence continues at coordinate 834,192,751 of OY728140.1, forward strand.
TGTTGAATGTGGAAGAAACACAACATTCACATTGATTTAAACTGGAAGGGGTACAGACAGATGAGGGTCGACCGTTGACCATATTCGAAACATGGGACATGTCGCAAATGTCGCCCAAGATCCATATGAACATTGGCCCGAAACGGTAAGAGAGCCCTTTGGCCAAGCATCAGTGTAGATCCCTTAATTCAAGAATCCATGTTTTCCGAGGGTCCTTTTGGACGTGGAAGAGGATGAGGATCCAAATAGATAGTTCACAAAACTTGGAAATGGAATGAGAGGAATATCATCATGAATATTCCACACTTCGGGCTCACTGTCAAAACACATCTGAATACGACAACGAGACGTATTATATGAAGGGAGTAGAGTCCCTTCGATCTAGGAGATCATAGTTTAGGGTCATAGAACTTGGACCATAGGTGGTAGGAAACACTAGAGACTCATGGTGATTAATTACAAAAACCATAGGTGAATGGGAATCGGGGGTTCCGACCACCACGTTTTCTGTGGAGAGGTTTTAGTTCAAGGAAAAAAGAGAGAGCTGAGATGGGCCTATGGAAAAGTGAACATGCGTTCCTATGTACCCCATGAGGATGGCGATCAAGCTACACATATTTCTTTAACTGGGGGTAGGGATAGGTACTAGTGACAGGGAAAAAGAGGTATGTGGGTGTGGCCAGCACACCAAAAAAAGTGGTATTTGATAAATCTTGTTTGTCCTTTAAGGTGAGTGGGTTTTTTTTTGGGAAGCGAAAAGCCTAGGGTAACAGACCCTGGTGTCGCCACAGTAATCTACCCATTGGATGCATTGAGAAATGGCATAGTGTATGACAAATACCCAACATGAAATCCTCTATGGTGAGGTCATCACAATGCAGTGCCATTTTTCGTCATGTGGCCAGGATGATAATATCACAGTTTAGGGTCACGTGATGGGACCAGGCATGCATTTTAATCTCATGCATCGTAGACATAGAAAAGACGATGCTGGGGGGAATGTGTATGGTTCAATGAAACATAACCGACATGGATGGTGACATGATACCACATCACATAGTATGCAATTCCAAGAGAGAAACCTTGGTCCAAGGGGGCCAGATAGGGGTGAGAGGAAAGGGGTTGAAGAAACTTGGTCATAGCTGATTTGGACCCAAAAATGAGACGTACGGGTGGTCCTATGTATCCCATAAGGAAAGGAATCAATACATTCATAGTTTGAAGAGATTTTAGTTTTCCGTCTTAGAGCTCGGACAATGAAGGATGGAAACCTTCTATGTAAGCGCAGACCTCGACCCGATCCCTAAGCCCACGTGAGACAAAATCGACGTGGGAAACAAGGGGGAAGATGTCTATTGCAACACATGGAATGCACACCAAAGGGAAATTGGACTGGATCCCCTATCATGGCTCTGGACTTCCAAACGTGTAGATGTGCACTGAGGAATATTACCATGTGTTTCGAATTTCAACTTGGATATGATGAGGTGGAGAAGAATGTGAATCATGTAACTAACATTTTGGGCGTAATGGGGTTGGCGTGGTGATGGAGGATAATTGTTACCATGGTAGAGACACGTTATCCATATTGTGTAAGCCTGTAATGGGAACAAAAAACGAGAAATGACCATTGACCATATTCGCAACGTGGGATTTATATCAATTTTTTGTCAGCGACCGTCTGGGGCGTTGGCCCGTAATGGTAGTAGAGCCCTATGTCCTAGCATCCATGCCACTCGGTTTTCCCCCTCAGGTGAGAAATGTGAATGAATCCCTAATGAAGAGAAACAAAAAGCCTGAAATGTTGGTGGAGGCATATCTGAGCAGAGTACGACACTCTAGGTACTAAACCAGAGAACACATAAGCACACTGGTGAACCGTTGAAGAGGGTTGATGAAGGTGTAGAGTAAGGAGAGGGTAGGCCAATGTGCCATGGTGAAATGGGGATTCCCATGAGGTGGGGCTGGATACGAAGTCAAGACATTCGGGAGGTCCTACGTATCCCATAATTATGGGGATCAAGACACACGTAGTTCTCGAAGATACCCGGGGGGTAGGATACCCTAATGAGGAAGTGTACGGTGTGGCGAGTAACCCGATCTGAATGAGGGCATAATACCACACCACATCACACAATCCCCTGAGATAGAACTTAGACCAGGGGCCCGAAAAGGCCAAGGGGGCTGAGGCTGGGCCTCGGTCAAGAAGGCCTGACCAGCTCGCAGTTTAACATCTTGCAGTGAGGGCGAGGGTCAGGGGACCAAGAAGGCCAGGGGGCCTGAGGCTGGGCCTCAGTCAGGAAGGCCTTACTTGATCACAGTTTAATGTCTTGTAGTGAGGATGAGGGGGATAGGATACCCCAAAAAATCAATGTGTACGTCATTGAAAATAACCCGACGTGAAGGAGGACTTAATCACGTACCACACCGCACAATCCCATGAGAGAGAACCTAGGCCAGGGGCTCGAAAAGGACAAGTGGCCTTGGTCAAGAAGGCCTGACCAACTTGCAGTTTAATGTCTTGTAGTGAGGATGAGGGTCGGGGGACCAAGAGTTCTAGGGGGTATAAGGCTCGGCCTCGGTCAAGAAGGCCTGACTAGCTCACAGTTCAACATCTAGCAGTGAGGACGAGTGGGATATGGTGTCTTCTCTGGGGGTTTTTACAGCACTATGAGAAAACCGATGTGAATTAGGGCATAATCTCATACCACACAGTAGAATCCCATGAGGGACAACCTAGGACTGGGGCCCAAAATGGCCAAGGGGCCTGAGGGTTGGCATCTCCCTGAGGATGTTCGTCGCTTGGAGATACAACAGGGAGTAATGAGCCACTACACTCGATGTTTGGTACATTTTGGTGCAGACCTAATGATCCAGGACAACTGTTGACTATGTTCGAAACATACCATTAGGAGCAACAAATTCGCATCGACTGCTGACTATATTAGAGATGTGGGATTTTTATCAATTTTTTGGTCAACATCCTCGAGGGCGTTGGCCCTGAGTGGTAAGGGAGAGCCCATAGGCCTAGCATTCATTTTATTTAGGGTCCCATCCGGACGGGGAAGGAGAAAAAATCCCAATCAAGGAGTGGGTGAAGTATATATGTACCCATATCTCAAAGAGGCGAACGTCTCTAGAGAGTGGGATGTACGGCCGGATCAAGGTTAGATCGACATGAAGTGGGGAAAAATTACAACCTCACCATACATCATGACCCGGGCAGACGATTCTGGAATTTGGGATGGGCCAATAGACAAAATTTCTGGGCATTCCTACTTATCCCATATATATGGGAATCAAGCCACACGTAGTTCTGGAAGGCCATTCAGTTTAACGTCGTGCGGTGAAGACGTGGGGGGATAAAGGGTCCGGAGCAGGAACATTGTGAGACACTTATATTCCTTGTATGAGTGGGGATAAGTAATCCAACACCATATCATGCGAGGATACTCTAAAAAAATATACCCAGGGGGGATAGTCAAACAGAAGAGTTTGGGGCTTGGCACAAAATGAAGAGTCTTAGTGTTCCTACATATCCCATGAGGATGGGAACCAAGTCACATGTAGCTCTAAAAATGCAGTTTAATGTCATGCAAGACGATGCACAGTCTAAAGTCATGCAGGATAGTTCAGTTTAAGGTCATGCAGGACTGTATAGTTTAAGGTCATGTCAGACCGTACTGTTTAAGGTCATGTCAGACCCTACTGTTTAGGGTCCTGCCGGACCATATAGATTAGGGTCGTGCCAAACCATAGAGTTTAGGGTCATGTCGGACCCTAGGGTTTAGGAAACTTATTACATGAGGAACTTGGCGTCGGTGGTAGGAGTTAGGTTATCACCATCCATGGTCACCTAGGAGTATTCTCCATTGTGGTATACTTTATGAGTTGTGTAAGGTCCTTCCCATTTGGGCTCCAACTTGGGTGGTTTCCTACCAGGGATGATTGGTTTTCTAAGGTCAAATATCTGGTCTCCTTGCAAGAAAGAGTAGAGGCAAACCTTCTTGTTAGAGGCTCTATCTATCTTATTCTGATGCCTTTCAAGATTGTGTAGGGCATGTAGCCTACTCTCGTCGACTGCATCCAATTCCACTAGACAGATTTCGACCACTTTACTTGGCACCTGCTAGTCATAGACTGCAGTGCGTAACAATGGCAGTTGGATCTTGATGGGTAGGACAGCCTCAGCCCCATACACTAGGGATTACGGGGTCACCTTGGTGGAATTGTAAGTCATTTCCTGATAATCCCATAGGGAGTTGGGGAGTTTGTCTGGCCAACTCTTCCTGTTCTGGCCAACCATTTTTTAAAAAATGTTAGAGAGGGTTTTCTTGAATGCCTTGATCTTCCCGTTTTCCTACGCATGTCAGCGAGAGGTATGTTTGGAGCAAATTTTGTACATGTCATTCAATTTCTTCAGCTCAGCTGCTCAGAAATTTGTTCTGTTATCCGTGAGGATAGCGTGAGGGACTCTAAATCATTAGATGATGTTGGATCTCACAAAATTAACAATGGATCGAGCCTTGACTTCCTTGAGTGGGACTGCTTCTGCCCATTTGGAGAAGAAATCTGTGGTGGTTAGGATAAACCTACACTAAAGAGCTGTCACCAGTGGATAGGGTCCCACAACATCAAGTCCCCACACCGTAAATGGCCATGAGTACTTGGTGGAGTGGAGCGGTTATGGCGGCTGATGCAGGAAATTAGAATGCACTTGTCATGCGTGAAATCTCTTGGTGAACTCAATACAATCATGGATCATAGGGGGCCAGTTGTACCCCAGTCTCTGAATCTGATGGGACAGCTACGGCCCAGCTTGGTGGGCACCACAGGAACCAGCATGAACCTCTTGCATGACATGAGAAATCTCAACTCCTCGAATATAACGGAGGAAAACACCATAAAAACTGCGCTTGTAGTGGATTTTCTCAAGGCTCGTACCACTCTGGAGGGTAAACTATAGCGTGCGGCATCAGATTCGCTCGTGCTCGGCCCGATCAGCAAGGTGGCAACCATTTTGGAGATACATGACAAAATGTGTTCTCTAGTTTTAGAGTCGTTTCAACCACTTCTTCTGAAGAACCAGAGGCTCTTAACATGGGGGATCCGGAAGTAATATTTCGTACTCGCGGGCCGTCGTCATCCTCTGGGGGATGGGAGCAATGAGTCTACATTGTTCTATATATATAATAAGATCATCCTGCTCAGGTTCGGCAAGGGATGCAGCTATGCCGGCCAAAGCATCCACTCGACCATTTTATGACCGAGGGACATGGGTAACCTCCTGTTGAGAACGGAACTAGGTGAATAGATAGAGGGTGCACTCCAACAATGGCATGATCTCTGGCTTCTTGAAAATACAGTCGCCATTGACTTTCTTGATGACTATTTAGGAATCCACTTTCATGTGAAAATGGGGCACATCGATCTCAGGGGACAACTCAAGGCCAATGATGAGAGACTTATACTCAACCTCATTGTTAGTGAAACCTTCTAACAACAGGAATGGGTACGGAAAAATGGCTTCCACCGAGGTGATGTTGATGATACCCAGGACCACTCTGTTGAGCCTATGATCATTGACCCTTCTACCGACGGGACTTTGAGAGGCACCGTCAAAATGCATTTTCCAACACGGGACGACATGGTCGACTGATAGGATTGGCCCATCAGGAAAATCGATGTATAGTGATTGATTCATGGAGGTTGGATGGGAAGCTAGGAAATCTTCCAATGACTTCACCTTGATAGCCTTCTAAGGCAAGAACCTGATGTCAAACTGCTGGAGAATTACCACCCACCATGCTAGTCAGCCAGTCAACATGGGTCTGTTCACTATGTACTTCAGCGGGTCTACCTAAGAGACCAACTGTACCTCACGGTGCTGCAGGTAATGTCACAACATATGTACAAAAAATACGAGTGCAAGGTATCTCATCTCGATTGGGGAGTATCTAGTCTGTGTATCGAGGAGAATGCAGTTGAGATAGTAGGGTTTATTCACAATCCCCTCATTTTTCATCTGGGTGAGAAGTGCACCAAGAGATCGATCCAGGGTAGCGACATAGAGATTCAGTGGCTTCCTGGAAACGGGTGGCATTAGGACAAGAGACTAGAGCAGATACTACATGACTTCCTCGAACTCAGTTGACACTATTCATCTCATTAATACATGGTTCCCTTCTTCATGAGCAGAGAAATGGGTTTATACTTGTCAGCTAGGTTCATGATGAATCAGCGTATGTAGGCTAATTTTCCTTGAAAACCTCAATTCTCTCGAATATTTCTCAGGGGAGGAATCTGGCTGATGGCCTTGATCTTCTCAAGGTCGATATAGATGCCTCCGTACCGAACAAAAAAGCCCAGAAACGTTCCGGAAGTGACCCCGAAGGCACACTTCAAAGGGATCATCTTCTTTTGGCGGGAACAGAGGAAAATGAACAATTTCTCAAGGTCTTTGAGATGGTCCTAGTTTTGGCGAGATTTGAACACCATATCGCCCACATAGAACTACTCCAATGTTCCCATGATTGGATTGGATATGCGTTGCATGGCCTACTGATAGGTGGAACCTACATTTTTTAGGCCGAAAGGCATAACCTATTGAAAGAAAGTACCATGGGGGCCCTGAAAGAAGTGGACTCCTTGTCTTCGGGGGCCATTTGGATCTGGATGTATCTAGAGTATGCATCCATGAATGAGAGGGCTTGGAACCTAGCCATAGCATCAATAAACAATTCTTTCACTGGAAGGAAAAAATAATCCTTCAGACAATGGTAGTTGAGATCGCGGAGGTTGATAGAGACTCAGTTCTTCCCATTCATCTTTTTGAATGGCACAATGTTAGCTAGACACAAGGGGTACTGGACTTCCTTGATGCAGTTGGCTTTGATGATCTTGTAAACTTTGTCTTCAACGATATCACCATGAGAAGGGTGAATCTTTCTGGGAGGCTGCTTGAATCTGTGATGGTTAGTCGGGAGACCAAGGCGGTGGACGACTACCTGGGGATCTAGTCAAGGAATCTCATCGTAACTCCAGTAAAATGAATCACCGTGTTATTTGAGGAATTCCACGTACCTCTTTTTCTCCTCGAGGTACATGGAGGCACGTATCAAAATGGGTTTCGGCTCTTACTCACTATCAAGGATCACTTGTACCAGTTCATCGATCGTGGTAGAGACGCCTTCTTCAATGGAAGGGGATAATCCTCTAGATCATATTCTCCACTTGTGGAGGGATATTCCACAGGGGGAGTTGCTTTCGAGCCACCAAACACTAATGGGAGTCTGGTTCTGGCTTGAGCGGCAGTGGTCAGCACATTCAGAGATTCATGCACCATTGAGACCATAGCGATGAAGGTAGTTGATCCAATCCCATCTGGTCTTTGGCATAGCGGGCCACACATGATGACGTAAAAGAATTAGTGGTGCTTCAACTTATGCCGGTTAATCCCAGCATGGAGAAACAGATACTTATGACGTATTTCAATTGCCATGGGGATACATCCTGATACCGTACAGGGGTAAGAGGTTCTGGGATCACTCGAGCATGGTTGGTGTAGGAATTCGAGGTGATTTTTTGTTATCGCTTGGACCTGGGAATATTTCTTCCTCTTGAACCCGAAACAACAAAACACTGCCCCAATTTGGGGGTCGTGGCCTCTAGTTGATGGATTGAGAAGACATAGGCATTATCTAGACATGCTCAGGGATCACTTGTGACTGGGGTTGTTTCAACCTCATTTTATAGAATCTTCTTATCCTTACTCTTCTTATAGTCAGTGTCCAGATAAAGAACTTCCCAAGAGGTGAAAGGAGGTGAATATCTTAGGTGCACACCTACTCAACCATTGAGGGAGTATTTTAGGCATTAGTGATATGATGGAGGGACTGGTTCATGCAGGTTTATCCATGGCCTGCCCATAAATGTGTTATATGTGGTGTCTTGGGATACAACCATGAATTCGGTAATGGAAACTAGGCCACCGAACTGGGTCATCAAATGGATCTTTCCAACTGGGTTCCACTTGGTGCTGTCATATCCCTGAATTATTAGGTCTGAGGGAGTTAAATCATCCTCAGACAACACTAGCACCCTAGTGTCTATGTCAGGATTAGGTTAATCTTAGAGCCCATGTCAACAAGACAGTGGTAGACTTCCACACCATTGAAATAGCCAGTGATGTACAATGGAATAATGTTCCCCTGCATGGGAGGGTCCTCGTCTTCACCAGAGAATGAGATAACTACCAGGAATTTGTCATACTCAATTGCCTCAGCGCGGAAGGCTTCTGCAGCTACAACCACCGTCTCAAACTGGAGGGGGCTCTTTAAGTCCTCGATAAGCACCTCACGCATGTCTGACGATAGGAGAAGAACCTCAAAAATATAAAGCATCGCTAGAATTACAGAAAGGTTCTTGAGGACATCATACATCTGTTCTAAGCATGAGTTTCTGCTTACAGGAGGCCGCAATGAGATTGGAGGCATGACAGGCCCTTCCGGTTGGACCAGCGGCTAGCTAGTGCTTGGCACATCCCGTTGCTCACTAGTCGAAGCCTGAAGATTAGCTACCAGATGATGACCATACAACATAAATTGTCTTTTAGTGTGGAAAGACTGGTCATGGTATGGATGAGGCAGCTCTACCTGATCTAGTAGAACAAACAGTGGTGGAGGTATATCTGAGGACACCAAATGAGGAGGTTGCACATGCTGAGATCTGCACTGAGCCTGCTGTCTAGTCTCAGTGGCATGCACGGCCTAGATAAAAGATCCAGCTGACGTGCCTTGATGACCCAAATGGCCATGGTTCCACCAACGTTGGCGTCGGCTGGGGACGTTAGGGAGGTTCACATGGCGTTCTCCCTCATTGGGAGTCATATTGAGATTTACCAACTCCAGGGTTTTAACTGAAGCGTACCCTTAACTATAACTTGAAGAATCATCCTCCACTAGGATAATTCATTGAGGGATCCTCATATCAGGGGGAATGATGTCACCAAGAGTGCAGGATGACAATGCCATTGATGGAGTGTGCTACTTTATCTTGCGCAGTCGATGCTTACTCTTCTGGGAAGAGGATGGCAGAGATGATGACGTAGAGGCGCTAGTGGCAGCTTTAGAAGGCTCTGGATGATTCAGGCATGCCCAGATAATACCATAGGCGTAGACGAATGTTTTATGAGCCATCCAGTCATTGTACTTCAGGGATCCACGGCTGGGAACCTACTGCCACTCACCTTCGTCATCGCTAACGCCTTCTGTCCTCACAAAGACACCCACCACTTGTGTCGGGGCTAGGCCTAGCATGACTATGTTGTTATCGACCTGGTCTTGGAGCCAGTCTTTAAACACATATCACTTCTTGAGGGTGTGCCCTATAATATGATTATAGGGGTAGTAGTTGGGGCGATCAGTGAGATTCACCTCTGCTGGCCCTCTAGAGTCAGGTAAGCACATAATCCCCTGCTCTAGGGCACTACAGAAGTAACCGGGGACCTGATCTTCACTGAACGGGTAATTCTAGTGTGTTTTCTCTATTTTGGGGGCTCTGTGAGCCTGGACTTGACGAGGGGCCAGAGGAGCCTATTGAGGAGTTGGAGCCTGATTATCGCACCTAGGCAGTGGTGGTGCGTTCCGCGGGGGAGACTGCCGATTCTAAGGAGGTCACTGCTGGGCAGGAGGTTGTGCCTGAGGTGGAGGGCCTCTACGAGGTTGCGGTGTCAGTGCTAATGGCATCAATTCTAGCTACCTGGGGGATTTTATTCGGGCCACTACGGTAGGTTCGGATCTAGAAGCCCGTCTCGTTGGGATCACAGGAGGCATCAGATGCGCCTGACTGGCCTGTTACAGAGCATCCTTGAGGCACTGGGCCTTATTCGAGAAGTCTCGGAATCCTCCAGGGTAGTTCTAAGAGATCAGGGAAGGGACCAGTTCTATTTTGACATTCCCCACACACATCGTCAGTAATTTCTCTTGAGTCAGTGGCATGTCGAGGGAGTATATGATCTCATTCACCTGGGCGATGAAGTCAGTGACTCGCTCATCGGGTCTTTCCTTGCACATGTAGTGGTATGTGATGTCGGTCTTCCATGTGGAGGAGCTGATCTAGTTTAGGAATTGACAGAAAAGATACTCCAAGCCGGTCACCGATAGAATGGGCATCTGGCTGTACCAGACAAAGGTAGGGTCTTCCAATGTCTGTACAAAACATTATAGTTAAGAGGCTTCCTACTGTGCAGGATTCCACAACATGGGGTGACACTTGGAGGAAACGTGGACCAGGTGTTGCGGCGGGTCCCCTGTCCCATTAAAGGGCGAGAAAGTGGGATTTCAAAATCCGGGGGGTGTGGGCATATCATCCGCCCACGCTGGATATGGCATTCCATTTGGTGGGACTGGAACCGGTCACTTTTCCAATGCCTCGAGGTGGGCGATGAGTGCCTCCATTGGATCGTCTAGATGGGGGTCCCTTTCATGACGGGGATCCCTAACCATGAGTGCGTTTTCAGGATCTTTGACATAGTAGATGAGATCAATGGATCATGGAAGAACTGGCAGAATGGCTTGCGGGGTACCTGGGGGAACCTGGGCTAGATTCCACGGATTACCACACCATTCGGGAGGGTTTAGTTAGACATATCACACCCTCTTGTAATGAGTTCCGGCTTCAACCTTGTCCACATGAGTGGTATGATCAGGGTAGCCCAGAGGAATATCATAGGGGGGAGTTGTTCCTGCCCCTGCTACCCTGACCTAGGCTTCCCATAGTCGGGTCGTCGCTCTATAGCATGTCCAAGAAAGAGTTCGTTGACCAGCCTCTTCTGCTTAGCAAGTTGCTGGTGCAACACGACCTTCTCGGGGTCTTCCTCCATCGTCAGAATTGAGGTGGATGAGTCAGAGTGATTGAGAGATCTGACATTCTCTTTACCCTAACTGGCATTCTGACTGAGCATCAATGACTCTATGGGAGTAGGATGTCCTAGGATGTTCCTCTGCTGGTGAGTAATCCTCCCTGAAGTGTCCAACAGTGGTGGCACATCCTCTGGGTGTATGTCTCTATCAAGAAATTCCATGTCTTCAAACTTCTCCAGGACATCGGCCATATGGACCATGACCCTACCCAATGGCATGTATTCGATATCGCATATCGAGTCAGGCCACCGTCGAATAGTGCTGAAGAGGAGGGTAGCATACATCCCCCATCCCTGGACTTGCATGTGTGGTTGAGCCTCCCTGATGATTTTTCGGAGTACCATGAAACTCTGAATGTGTTTTTGATGGAGGGTCCTCTGCTGACCTGGTGGATCAAGGCGCTGGGTCATGGGGAGTGTAGCCAAATCGACCAGAAGGTATTGCTCGCCAATTTCATCAAAGTGAACTTGGCTCTTGGGGTACACTACCTAATGAAAACACAGACGGATGTGTGTCTCCCATAGGCTTTGGCAGAAGAAATCGACTTCCTCTGGGGTGAGGGATTCCAGCGCACAGAAGATCGATAATTCAGCCGCCCAAAACATCTCCAATAAGTGATTCGTCATGAGAATGTTCCATAAGATCATGGGATCAGATTCTGGGTCTGGCCCAATATTGCCCCACTCTTCAACCAGAGGCGGCTGAGGAACCGAAAGAAGTACTGAGTTGGACCGCTGAGATAGTAAACTATGTGGTGCATAATAAGGCTAACGAGCCAACTGGCCGTCGAATTTCGGGACATCCCTCAAGCAGTGCAGTGAGCTAAGAACAATTTTACGATACGTCGGGCATACAGTAACAACTTCTGTTGCATGGATCACGGTTACCGGTGATGGGTCATGCTATTCCTCAACCACCATCGGTCCCCAAAATAGCTCTCCATGATCTCTAGTTGAGGTAGAGGGAACTCCATGTGATGATGGTGGGGTCTTCACGATCAGAACCTGTGGGACTCCCAAAATTTCCTCTTCGTAGATGTACATACGAAAAGTGGTGGGAATCTGGTGGACTTCACACTCTGGAAGGATGAGGTTGATGCACATTGTTCCTGCACTGGTCCTTGACACATAGGACTGAGGGGACGGTTCCAACACTGAGTCATGCTCTTCTTCAGAATCTAAGAAACAGACCAGTTTGATCTCAGTCTGAGGCTTTTTGGTATTATTCTTGTGGCTATGACGACCTGCCTTCCTACCCCAGGATGGAACTTCGGGGAAGGGAACATTCACTACACAAGAAATTCCTTTGGCCATACTAGTGTTGGAGTAGGGAGTACATCCGCCTGAGTAGGCCAGGGTGTGAGGAGAACCAGGGCAGATGTGAAAGGGGACATGGGGAGGACCTCCGCACTGGATGCTGGTATGGGGGGTACCCTAGGTGGAATTGACGAGAGCACAGGTAGGACCTCCAAGCCTGGTTCCCTTGGTGACGTCAGTGTAAGGCAGGTCCCCATACTGATCGGACCGAACACGGGTAGGAGCTATGGGTTGGGTGCTGGTGAAGTGAAGTTGATCTCCACCCCTCTGGTTGATAGGATGAATCTGACCTTCGTCAGCTTTTATAAGGATGTGAGGAGGTTCCTCACATAGGAGAGTGACTGGATGTGCAATGCCCCAACCCCGACGGTCCGTGGCAGAAGGGACGGCTCCGTATCCAGTGTAATGAATGCAGGATAGCCTCCCATATGAGTTGTTGCTACCATAAGAAAGGCCCCCATTCGGGTTTTAGGTGGCATGGGGCATACCTCCGAGCCGGACATGGGGGCGGGAAAAGACCATATCCCCAATGGTGGTTGCATGGGGAGGGCCCTCTTAGTGGGTGGCATTGTTGCGGGTTAGTCCGCAGTGGCCACTGCATGTCCCTGCAACTAGGAGAGTCGACCTAGCCTACCTGTGGGGTGGTTGGGGCCTCGATCCAGGTTGGGAATATAGCTTCCCATGCTTAGCGTATGCAGGGGGGGAGATGATGCACATCGGCGGTGACTCGGGCCATAGTAGCCGCTGACGTTGACGCCCCTTGATGGGCGTTCTCCTCGACCTGTGCCCGACTTTGGTGTCGGGTCAGTCGGACCGGTAATAGTAGTGTAGGAAGATACTCCACTTTCTCTTCAGCTCGGGGAACCAGGTGGCGGCGCAAGCGCGGCCTGGTGGGGGCCCTCAATGGGAACCCCTGGGATGAAATGCTGGTCGGGCATGCCCGAACATCCACTACCTCATCGGCGTAGGGCATGGAGTCTTTGTGGAGTTCCCGGGAGAGGCCCTCAAAATGATTTAAGGTGGGAGTGGGGATCTGCAGATCCCTGTTTAGCCCTTGGGGGCGACATTGACGGTGAGGCGCAGACGCCTCTAAATCCAGGCAGGTCATGTCCCTTGTTGGGATGACCCCCTCCTCCTCTTACATACGTACGAGGTCCTTGATCACTCTCTATTGGATAATCATTGATGGGGAGAGGGGGTGTGGGTTCCCAGTAGTCACGACAGAGGAGGATGTCGTAGAAGAGGCATAACCATGCATGGTAGCTATGTTGAGATTGCCCCTACCCCTGTGCCGTTGGGAAGTGGGTGATCGGGTTCCGGATGCAGCAAATGGGCTCCTGAAGGCCGAGAGATCAGTTCATTAGTACTGATAGGAAACGAAATTGACACCCATTTCCCCAACTCCATTCCTTCTTCCATGATTGGTAATAGGGATCCACAGTGACAACATTGTAGACCGAGATGCCCAACGTTTTGACTGCCCAAACTTCTTTTGAGTTTCATGCTAGGCCCACTATTTGTTTGGTGGGACCTAGCGCCAGATATCTAAATCCGGTTACACATCACTCTATAGATGTCTCGAGCACTACTAATTTCCACATTGAGGAGAAGAACATCACGTTGGGTTCACAATTTCTGTTTCCGACACTTATGACGGGGCGCACTCGTCCATCCGCTTGAGTGCGACGGGTGTGGATTTTTTTACCCCGCATTCCCACTTTCCAAAGGTGGGCGGCATCCATTTCTTGTTCAGAGACATTTTCTCCATGATCGAAAAAGGATGATGGGATGCCAGTTCTTCCTTCCATGGATTCCTCATCGAAACTTGTCACCTAGTCCGGTTCACCCTTATAGATTTAATACAATGTTCATGAAACTCTTCATGGAGACATATCTTCATGGACGCTAGTTAATTAATTTTCTTCTTTCATGAAATTCAAAGGGGTCTAGTCAGGGCAGCAACCTTCAGTTGGGGGAGTATTCATGTTGAGGCATCACTAGCCTGTCTGGACGCTAGGGAATTAGAATGTATTTCTTTTGTCCATTTTTATTGGGCTTCTCAAGGGTGCGGAGGCCTGAGGAATCCCACATCGAGCATGGGGAATCATATATCACATGCATGTATCTGAGGTTTTCCTCATCTTCAAATGTTGAACATAGGGTATTCCGCATGTTTAACATCCAGCGGAGACAGATCTGGTTGATCAGAACACTAGCTAGAGTGGATCGTATTAAAGAACCCAATTGAGGGAACACCAATATTGGGGCCATCGTGTGGGCGGCTTCCAGAGTACTGTGGAGAGGAATGTTGGGGCCGACATGATCTCACCGAGATGTGGCGGCTCTGGTAAGAATGAGGATTAATGATGGTTTTGGTTTTGTTCCTTGAAGAGACATCCTATGTACCATGCCTTAGCACAGATCAAAAGTACTCGTAGTTCAAGAATAGATGTGTGGGGATTACACTCTAGTTTGTCTAGGGTGTTGGTGAGCCAATTTTAAGGAGATCAGAATGACCAAGTGGTGGGAATGAACATTGTGAGGCTTCCTATGTAGCATGCCTTAGCACGGATCAAAGTACACGTAGTTCGGGAAAAGGGTCTGGCACACCGACATGGAGGCAGTCGACACCAATGGTTGGTGGGATCGAACCTCAGGGAGGCTTCCTAGGTATCATGCATTTACATTGATCAAAGACCCCATACTTCATAATAGATACCAGAGAACCGACGTGAGTCAGGACCTTGGCCCAAGTGGGTGGTGGGATTGAACCTCGTGAGAATTTTTATATACCATCCCTTGACATGGATAAGAGTCCCCGTAGTTCGGGTATGAAAGGTGATGTCGAACCGATGTGAAGGGTTGTTAGAATAGATGGACGGTGGGATCTCAACGGCTTACCGCTAGAGTGGGATGAAAATTAATGACATGAAGGACGGAGGCATGTCAGAGAACCGACATGAATAAGTACCTTGTTCTATGTCGTTGGTGGGATTGAACCTCGTGGAGGATTCCTAGGTACCATGCCTTGACATTGATCAAATACCATGTAGTTCAAAATGGATATCGGTGAACCGAAGTGAATATGGAACTTGGTCCAATGGGTGTTGGGTTTGGACCTCATGGAGGCTTCCTACGTACCATGCCATGACATGGATCAAAGTCCACATTGTTCTGGTGTAAAGTTTAATGTCATGTAGGATAGAGGGAATTTGGGCCTCACGCTCTGAGGTGGCCCAAGCTGTGTCATGTTCGGTGCTTACTCTAAGCCTACGAGAGTCATGCTCTGTGTGGGAAACAGGAGGTTGCAGGGACAAGACGATCACATCGCGAAGGATGCATCCGTGGGAAATGAAGAGGGGATTATGTGTTGGTCAGCCCATGGTGTTGGGAATTACTCCATGATGGAGGCCCGAGGGAGACAAAGTGCAGTGGGATAGGGGGATTGGGACTTATTCCAGGATGGAGGCCTGGTTCCCTATCACACCCTTCACCGGACTTGACACCGAGGAAGTGAGGAGCAGTGGGAGTACCTCCAAATGAAATAAAAGTAAGGGGATTATTCCATGGTGGCTGCCCTTCCCCCGAAGACAGATTCTGCTTCCTGAAGGAAGATATCATCCCATGTGGAGACCAGTGGGGGTGTATAGAATTTACAAAGTTAGGGTACCCTGCGTGAGAGGCACGGGGCGTTGTCAGGCTCTTTGACTCGGTAGATGGGATCAATGGATCATGGAAGAACGTGAGGAATGTCATGCGGGGAAGCTGGGGGAACCCGTGCTAGATTCCACGGATTACCACACCGTTCGGGAGGGTTTGGTGAGATGTATCACACCCTCTTGTAATGAGTTACGGCTTCAACCTTGCCCACTTGAGTGGTATGATCAGGGTAGCCCAGAGGCATCTCGTCGAGGGGGGGGGGGGTTGTTCCTACCCCTGCTACCCCGAACTAGGATTTCCATAGTCGGTTCGTCACTCTATAGCATATCCAGGCAAGATTTCGTTGACCAGCCTCTTCTGCTCAAAAAGTTGCTAGTGCAACACGGCCTTCTCGGGGTCTTCCTCCATCGTCAGAACTGAGGTGGACGAGTTAGAGTTCTTGAGAGCTCCGACATGCTCTTTAACCTTACTGACATTCTGACTGAGCATCAATGACTCTATAGGAGTAGGAAGAACTAGGAGGCTCCTCTGCTGCTGAGTAATCCTCCCTGATGTGTCCAACAGTGGTGGAACATCCTCTAGGTGTAATTCTCCATCAAGAAATTCCAGGTCTTCCACCTTCTCCATGACATCGGCCATATGGACGGTGACCCTTCTTAGGGCAGGTCATTAATATCACATATCGAGTCAGGCTGCCGTCGAATAGGGCTGAAGAGGAGGGCAACATACATCCCCCATACATGGACTTGCAGGTGGGGTGTATCCTCCCGGATGATTGTTCGGAGTACCCTGAAACTCTGAACGCGTTTTCGATGGAGGGTCCTCTAGGGACCTGGTGAATCAAGGCGCTGGGTCATGGAGTGTGTATCCAAATCAACCATAATGTATTGCTCCCCAATTTCCTCAAAGTGTTCTTGGATCCTGGGGTACACTACCCGATGACAATGACGACGGAAGTGCGTCTCCCATAGGCTTTGGCAGAAGCAATTGACTTCCTCTGGGGTGAGGGACTCCAAAGCACGAAAGTTCGATAATTTCGCCAGAAGAAACATCTCTAGGAATTGATTCACCACGAGAATGTTCCAGAAGTTCATGGGATCAGATTCAAGGTCTGGCCCCAACTTTCCCCACTCTTCAACCGGAGGCGGCTGAGGAACCGGAAGCAGTACTAAGTTGGACCGCTGAGATAGTAAACTGTGTGGTGGAGAATAAGGCGAATGAGCCGACTGGCCGCCGAATTCCGGGCCATCCCTTGAGGAGTGTGGTGATCTAACAACAATTTCAAGATACATCAGGCTGACAGCCACAACTTCTGGTGCATGGATCATGGTTACCGGTGATGGGTCATGCTCTTCCTCAACCACCATCGGTCCCCAAAACAGCTCTCCATGATCTATGGTTGAGGTAGAGGACACTCCAAGTAATGATGGTGGTGACTGAACTATCGGAACCTATGGGAATCCCAAAATATCCTCTTCGTAGATGTACCTAAAAAGAGAGGTGGGAATCCGGTGGACTCTCACTCTGGAAGGATGTGGCTGATACACATTGTTCCGGCCCCGATCCATGACACAGAGGACTGAGCGGAGGGTTCCACCACTGAGTCATGAACTTATTCAGAATCTGAGAAACAGACTAGTTTGATCTTAGTCTGAGGCTTTTTGGTATTATTCTTGCGGGTGTGATGACCTTCCTTCCTACCCCAGGATGGATCTTCGGGGAAGGGAACATTCACTACACGAGAAAGTCCTTTGGTCATACTGGTGTTGGAGCAAGGAGTACTTCCGCCTGAGTAGGCCAGGGTGTGAGGAGCACTGGGGTAGATGCGAAATGGGACACAGGGAGGAACTCCGCGCTGGATGCTGGTACGGGTGGGACCCCAGCTGGAACTGACATGAGCATGGGTAGGACCTCCATGCCTGGTTCCCTTGGTGATGTCAGTGTGAGGCAGGTCCCCATACTGATCGGACTGAACACGGGTAGGACCTCCGGGTTGGGTGCTGGTGAAGTGAAGTTGATCTCCACACCTCTTGTTTATAGGACGAATATGACCTTCATCGGCTTCTATAAAGATGTGAGGAGGTTCCTCACATAGGAGAGTGAATGGATGTGCTATATCCCCACCCCAACAGTCTGTGGCAGAAGGGACAGCTCCATATCCAGGGTAATGAGTGCGAGATAGCCTCCAATATGAGGTGTTTCAACCACGGGAAAGGCCCTCATTCGGGTTGTAGGTGGCATGGGGAATACCTCCTAGCTGGACTTGGGAGAGGGAAAGGACCATGTCCCCCATGGTGGTTGCACGAGGAGGGCCCTCATAGTGGGTGGCATTGTTACGGGTTAGTCCGTAGTGGCCACTGCCTGTGCCTACAACTAGGAGAGTGACCCAGCCTACCTGTGGGGTGTTGGGGGCCTCAATCCAGGTTGGGCATATTTCATCCCATGCTCGGTGTATTCATGGGGTGATGATGCAAATCGGCGGTGGCTCGGGCCATAGTAGTTGCTGACGTTGATGCCCCTTGATGGGCGTCTTCATTGACCTATGCCTGACGCTGGCGTCCAGTCAGTCGGACTGGTACTAGTGGCGCAGGTAGATAGTCCACTTTCTCTTCAGCTTAGGGAACCGGGTGGCGGCACAGGTGAGACCTGGTGGGGGCCCTCACTGGGAACCCTTGGGATGGAACGTTGGTCGGGCAGGCCCGAACATCCCCTACCTCATCGGTGTAGGGCATGGAGTCTTCGTGGAGTTCCGGGGATAGGCCCTCGAAATGATTTAAGGTGGGAGTGGGGATTAGTGGATCCCTACGTAGCCCTTGGTGGCGGCATTGAAGGTGAGGCGCAGACGCCTCTAAATCCAGGCAGGTCATGTCCCTTGTACGTATGACCCCCTCCTCCTCATACATACATACGAAGTTGTTGATCACTCTCCATTGGATAATCTTTTATGGGGAGATGGTGTGTGGGCACCCAGTAGTCATGGCAGTCGAGGCTGTCGTAGAAGAGGCAGAACCATGCTGGGTAGCTACATTGAGATTGCCCCTGCCCCTGCGTCATTGGTAAGTAGGTGATCGGGTTCCGGATGCAGCAAATGGGCTCCTAAAGGTAGGGAGATCAGCTCATTAGTACTGACATGAAAAGAAATTGACACCCAGTTCTCCAACTCCATTTTGTCTACCATTATCTATAATAGGGATCCACGCTGACAACGTCGTAGACCGAGATGCCCAACGTTTGGACTGCCCCAACTTCTTGTGAGTTTCATGATAGGCCCGCTATTTGTTTAGTCGGACCTAGCGCCAGATATCTGAATCCGGTGACACATCACTCTACTGATGAGATGAGCGCTACTAATATCTACATTGAAGAGAAAAACTTCACATTGGGTTAAAAATTTCTATTTCCGACACTTTTGTCGGGGTGTGCTCGTCCGTCCGCTTGAGTGCGATGGGCACGACTTTTGTTACACTGCATTCCCACTTTCCGAAGTTGGGTGGCATCCATTTCCTGTTCAGGGAAGTTTTCCCCATGATTGAAAAAGGATGATGGGATGTTGGTTCTTCCTTCCGTGGATTCCTCCTCGAAACATGTCACCTAGTCTGGGTCTCCCTTATAGATTTAATATGTTGTTCATGAAACTCTTCACGGTGGCATATCTTCATGGACGCCAGTTAATTACTTTTCTTCTGTCAGGACATTCAAAGGGGTCTTGTCCGGGCTGTAACATTCAGTTGGGGGAGTATTCACGTTGAGGCATCACTGGCGTGTCTGGACTCTAGGTAATTGGAATGTATTTGTTTTCTCTATTTTTATAGGGCTTCACAAGGGTACGGAAGCTTGAGGCATCCCACATCGAGTGTGGGTAATCATATTCCATAGACATGTGATAGAGAAAATATTTTCAATTAATTTATATTGAATATCATTGTTTATAATCCCAAAAAAGCGTTATTAGATGGGTAAATGTCATGTTTTTAGGTTTTAGTGTTATTTTGAACCCAAATGTGAAAAAAGACTATTTCTGGATTTTTGACAGATTTTTAAGTCAGGGGTATTTCAGTCATTTCTGGAAAAATAAAATTCCAACTTTTCTGATTAAACATTTTTTATAATCATTATTTTATTTCCTTCATTTTTGTCTTCTGGACCAGGAGCTGATTCGGCCATCTAAAGGGTCTAAATATTCATTGAAGTTGGGGATTTTTTCGGGCAGACAGCGTGGACCCACTCAACATAAATGACATAAAACTCGGCCTATCAATATTTAAATGATGTGTTTCCACCTGGGATATGACGAGGACATATAGTTCCGACTCTAAAAGAAATTTGGAGAAGTTTGGAAGTCATTAATGAGTCCATTAAACGACATAGATTTGGAGGAACCATCCTGGAAACTCCGTCCAGAAACAGAAATCGAGAATGAAAAATTCATAACTCCTTCATCCGGTTTTCAAATGAGCTGAAATTTTGGAGAGAGACGGCCAAGATAAATGTTCACAACATTAATGAAGGGTGGAACGCGTGAAGAGGTCATTAATGGGTTCTAAAACGCTCAAACTTTCGGGGGTTGAATTCTGCCTATAAAAGGAGGAGAGCTCCTCCCCCTCAATCCATCCCATTCTCCACCACATTCCTTCCCGGGCACCCAGTAGAAGAACTTCTCAACTTTTTCTTTTATTTATATTATTTTAAAATGTCTCTCCTCTCCCGCATTATCTCTCTTACCCCATCCATGGAGGGGTGATTTCATTTGAGTGATTGGAAAGAGGGGAGGCTGGACCTATGTGTTGTGCTTGAGTTTTTGTGCTTGAAATGAATAAAATTTGTTCTTCTTTCTTCTTCTGGTTCCAATTCATAATTCAGTATTAAATTCCGAATGCGATTGTGTTAATGTTTTTGTTCTGAAATTATAAATTGCTTTGGTTGATGATCACATCTCCCTCCACTCAATTCTAATCTGTATACGGTGGAACATGGTAGGGTTGGGAGGTGATTGCTCGATGGTTGTCAAGCACGTGTGTAGGATTGTATGTTGAAATCTTGGTTTATTAGGGAACAAAAATTCTAGGTCTGGGATTTCTCTAATTAATCAAGAGACCTTCTAAAACCCTAATCACATTGGAAGGAGGATAGACCAATCTAAGGTTTTTGAAAGGAAAATTCTCATCATATCTCTCTTACCAGTTTAAGGAAGAAGAAGAAGAGATAAAAATTGGAAACCATGATGGCACACCACTAAGTCTAGCTGAACCCAATCCGATCACTTCCTTTATCATTTGTTAAAATCAATCAATTTCTGTTGTTTGTTTCTTTCATAGTCATTCAAATTAATTAAAACCAATCTTTTTACGAAAACCAACAAAAAGTGACAACCTTGTTTTGTGTGCACACCTCTTCGGGAGACTACCTAGGATCAACTGCTATACTATACATAGGTAAATAAAATATTGTTTTTCCACGCCCCACGACAGGCGTGTGTCAAACTTGGCGCCGTTTCCGTGGATGCAGTGCCTTAAAGCTTTTGTTTTTGTTTTTTTTTAAAAAAAATCTCTTTTGAATGACCCGAAGTTCAAATAGAAATTTATTAGAATTCGATCCAGAAATTGAGCGCACAATAACCAAATTGAAAAATCAAAATCTTCCAAAAGAATTTGAAGAAATAAATCTCACTGATACAAGTGATACCTTGATTGAAGACTTTGAACCTTTAATAATGGTTGTAAATCCCAACCGAACCCTACATGACATCTGTGCACCTCAATTTGTCAATAAAAATTATCAACTTGAAATTCCTGCCTTAGAAAATGATTATGAATTACGAATTAACATGATCCAAATGATTCCTAAATTTCATGGTCTTGCAGGTGAAGACCCGAACCGACATATTCAAGAATTTACCGATGTCTGCTCCAGCTTGAAACCTCGAGCAGTCGCGGAAGAGCATGTGAAGTGGAGGGCTTTCCCCTTCTCACTAGAGGGAGCAGCAAAGGAATGGTTGTACAATCTACAACCTGGGGAGATCAGTGACTGGGAAGATCTAAAAAAATGCTTTCTACAAATATTCTTCCCAACATCTAGGAGCACTGCAATAAAGAAGGAGATTTATGTCATCCATCAATCAACTGGAGAAACACTCTACGAATACTGGGAACATTTCAAGAAGCTTTGTGCAAGTTGTCCACACCAAGAAATTGAAGAGGACCAATTCCTTGTGTTCTTCTACCAATGATTTCTTGAAAATGATAGGAATCTACTAGATGCCTTATCGGGAGGAGCCCTCATTGATAAATCACCTGAAGATATACGAATTCTGATGGAAAAGATTTCACAAAATTCACAGCTGTTTGGCACTCGAGGTACGATCACCAGAGGAATCCATGAGGTAAGAACATCTGATTCAGTGGATTTAATTTGGAATGAAATGGGTGAACTCACCAGGTTGGTGCGACAAATAGTTGTGAATCATGTGAAGGAACAACAAGGACCGAATAAGGTATGTGGTTTATGCTCTTCTAATTCTCATGACACTGATCAATGTCCAGAAGTGAAGGGGATAGAATGTTGTGCTGCAGCCTATCAACAAAGACAATACCAACCGCAAACCCAACCAGGGTATGGGTTTCAACAGAACCAAGCCAGAGCACCTTTTCAGCAGCAATATCAGAACCTGATAGCATTCCAACAACCTTATCAGAAGCCCTTCCAAAAACAACAAACTTTTCAACCACCTCCTTTCCAGCGGAAGAATTATGAGCAACCATCCACAAGTGCACCGAAAAATGAAGACCAACATCTGAAGACAAGAGTTGCGGGAATAGAAGAAAAGATGGACAAGCTAGATGATCAATTTTCAAGCATTATGGATGCTCTCACCAAGAAACAAGGTAAGATTCCTGCACAAACTATTCCCAATCCAAAAGATAATGTTACTGCAATCACAACCCGAAGCGGGAAGGAGCTCAAACCACTAGAACAATATGTGGAGGATGAATCTAGGGAACCTGCTGAAGCTCGTCCTGTCCAACCAAAAGATGGAGTCAACAAAAAATTAGAAAGGACAAGGTTCAAGAAAGAATGACTAGAATCACCATTGCATAAACAACAAAGGGAGAAAAAGGATATTCCATCACCATTCCCATCAGCATTGGTTGAGTCAAAGAAGGGAGAAGAAGAACAAATTAACCGGGAAATTCATGAAACATTTCGAAAAGTTGTGATTAACATTCCACTACTGCATTCAATCAGGAAAATCAATAAATATGCAAAATTACTGAAGGAGCTATGTACTAAAAGATAGAGGCTAGATGGAAATGAAAGAATCAACATAGGAAGAAGCGTCTCAACATTGATCACACCACCGATACCGCAAAAATGTCAAGATCTAGGGACTTTCTCTATTACCTGCACTATCGGTTCGTTAAATTTTACTGATTCACTATGTGATCATAGAGCTTCGATAAATGTGATGCCTCACTCTGTGTTTTCATCTTTGCAGATCGGAGAACTAAAATCAACTCGGGTGGTGGTACAATTAGCAAATAGATCCACCGTTTTCCCAGCTGGAGTCGTTGAAGATGTACTTGTAGGAGTGAGAGGATTAATCTTTCCAGCATACTTTTATGTCCTTACCATGGAGGAAGACCGAGCACCATCCCAATATCCCATCATCTTATGGAGACCATTCCTGAAAACAGCAAGAACAATCATCAACGTGCATGAAGGAACCCTCACCATGGAGCTCAGAGATAGTACGGTACACTTCAATATTCATGATACGATGAAACACCCGTCCATCAATCACTCACTTTATGAAATCTCCCATGATGAAGGTATAGAACCAATTAAAGACTCAGGTATGCTTCATGACTTGTTATCTATGGGAGAACACTCTTCATTTGAATTTTATAACTCCCATGAACCTGAAAATTATGATATCATGTTGGAGGATGAGGTAAAATCTGATTTTTTCGATGATTTGTTAAGAGGAAGTAAGATTATTCCAGAGAATTCAACATTAGAAGTAAGGAACATAAATGAAATATCATCCCTTGAACAACCCCCATGTTTAGAACTGAAGCCTTTTCCATGTGACTTGAAGTATGCTTACCTAATGGAAGGAGAGAAATTGCCAGTAATAATTGCCATTAACCTATCCCATTCACAAGAACAAACATTGATTGACCTTCTCAAAAGGAATGTAAAAGCTGTAGGATGGAGTTTAGGTGATATTCCAGGAATCAACCCTAAGGTATGCTCTCACGGGATATTTTTAGAAAGTGAATCTCGGCCAGTTAGACAACCTCAAAGAAGACTCAATCCCACAATCATGGAGGTCGTTAAGAAATAGATTGAGAAATTGTTAGCAGCTGATAATATTTACCTAATATCTGATTCTCAATGGGTCAGCCCAATTCATGTAGTCCCCAAGAAAACTGGCCTGACCACTGTTACAAATGAAACAAATGAACTGATCCCCATGAGAATACAAAACTGCTGGAGAGTCTGTATAGATTACAGGAAGCTAAATCAGGTTACCAGAAAATATCACTTTCCTATTCCATTCATTGATCAAATGCTTGAAAGGTTAGCTGGAAATACTCATTACTGTTTTTTAGATGGATTCTCAGGTTATTTTCAGATACCAATTGCACCAGAAGACCAAGAGAAGACAACATTCACCTGCCCTTTTGGAACATTCGCCTACAAAAGGATGCCTTTCGGGCTATGCAATGCCCCAGGTACATTTCAACGGTGTATGGTGAGTATTTTATCGGACCACATTGAGGATTGCTTGGAGGTGTTTCTTGATGATTTCACAGTTTTTGGAAATTCATTTGACCATTGCTTGGGAAATTTGGAAAAAGTTTTGAAAACATGCATTGAAAAGAACCTTGTCTTAAATTTTGAAAAATGTCATTTCATGGTGGAAAAAGGGATAGTGTTGGGGCACATAATTTCACAAAATGGGATTGAGGTTGATAAATCAAAAGTTGATGTAATAAATTCCTTCCCATATCCAACTTGTGTCAAACATTTTAGATCCTTTTTAGGGCATGAAGGATTTTACAGAAGATTCATCAAGGATTTCAGTAATATTTCTCTCCCTCTCACAATATTACTTCTAAAGGATGCTAACTTTAATTTTGATTGTGCATATAGGGAATAATTTGATGAATTAAAGGAAAGGTTGATAACACCACCAATAATGCAGCCACCCAATTGGGATTACCCTTTCGAGATACTTTGTGATGCATCCAACCATGCAGTGGGAGCCGCTCTATCACAGAGAATTGACAGCAAACCTCAAGTCATCTCCTACGCATCAAGGACCTTGGATGAAACACAAATAAATTACAAAACCACAGAGAAGGAGTTCCTTGCAGTCATTTTTGCACTAGATAAATTCCGATCATATGTTCTGGGCACTAAAGTTGTTGTTTTTTCTGATCATGCAGCTCTTAGATACTAAATGAAAAAGGCGGATGCTAAACCACGGTTGGTGAGATGGATGCTACTCTTACAAGAGTTCAACTTGGAAATCAAAGATAAGAAGGGTACTGAAAATAAAGTGGCTGATCATCTGATTCGACTACCCCACACCGCTGAAACAGAAATACCAAAGCAGAACCCACTTAATGATGAGCTTCCTGGAGAACAAATCTACATCATCAAAAATGAAGTACCATGGTATGCCAACATTGTCAACTATTTGGTAACATCTCAGGTACCCTCTCATCTATGATCTCATCAACAACATAAGCTTAAATCTGAATCAAGATTTTACATTTGGGAAGATCCATTTCTGTTGAAAATATGTAATGATCAAATCATAAGAAGATGATTGCCAAGAAGTGAAATTGAATCAGTGTTTGAATTTAGTCATAAATTATCATGTGGAGGCCACTTTGGACCTCAGAGGACTGCTCGAAAAGTTTTAGAATCTGGACTCTACTGGCCCACCTTATTCAAGGATGCATATGAATTTTGTAAAAGATGTGAAAAATGCCAATTTTCTGGTAACATATCCAAATGACATGAAATGCCACAAAAACCAATAACCTTTTGTGAAATTTTTGAAGTTTGGGGCATAGATTTCATGGGATCATTCCCAATGTCATTTGGAAATTCATATATTCTTTTGGCTGTAGACTATGTTTCAAAATGGGTAGAAGCAAATGCAACCAGAACTGATGATGCAAAAGTTGTTTGTGATTTTGTTAGGGCTAACATTTTATATAGGTTTGGTGTGCCACGAGCAATCATCAGTGATCAGGGAACTCATTTATGCAACAGGAAAATGGAAGCATTGCTGAAGAAGTATGGGTTGCATCATAGAACATCTACCCCATACCATCCCCAAACAAATGGCCAAGAAGAATTCTCTAATAGAGAAATCAAAACCATTCTGGAGAATACTGTTAAACCCAACCGGAAGGACTGGAGCCAAAAGTTAGATGATACATTATGGGCATACAGAACGGACTACAAAACACTGATATGGATGAGTCCCTATAGATTGATCTATGGTAAGAGTTTCCACCTTCCTGTGGAGTTGGAGCATAGAGCCTACTGGGCGGTCAGAGAGATGAATTTGGACCTTGAGAAAGCTGGGAAAGAAAGAAGATTGCAGTTGCAGGAGTTAGAAGAAATTAGAAGGGAGTCTTTTGAAAACTCAATGATCTATAAAGAGAGAACAAGGATGGTCCATGATAAGATAATTCAACCAAGAACCTTCAACCCTGGAGATCACGTGTTACTCTTCAAATCCAGACTTAAGATTATGCCAGGTAAACTTCATTCCAGATGGGAAGGCCCCTTTACTATTATTCATGTATATTCCTTTGGTAGTGTGCAGATTCTAAAAGAAGGAGGAGGAAACCCATTCACTATAAATGGACAGGGGCTGAAGAAGTTCCATGGCACCGTACCTCAAGAACCAGTGGTGGAGATCGCACTCCTTCACCCTGAAAACAAATGAACACCTACCAGGTTGCATCATTCCTTTACACTTGATTAAATGCAGTAACTCGAACTTTTTCAAACATTCATTTACATGCATTGAGGACACTGCATAAATTAAGTGTGGGGGTGGAAATCTTGAAGTCCAGGAGATTTTTCAAAAAAAATTTTTTTGTTTTGTTTTGTCGAGCCAACGACATTAAACAAAGGCGCTACCGGGAGGCAACCCATATTTTCACCCATTTTCAACTTGTCTTCTTAGTCATTTACCATCATGATTGAACGAGCATTCACTATCAATTGTTTTAATTTTTTTAGGTCCATTAATGAAGAGGGTGTCGTGGGATTATACGTCGTGAAGAAAAGGATCGATTTGACAGGGGAGTATGAGTTTCAATTTATATTATCCGACTTTATTCCCTACATTTTTTAGTATTTTAAAGAATTAATCAAGAAAAGGTATGCCCATTCTTGTATTCATGTTTTACTTGACTTCTCTAGGAGACATGAGTTTCATAGAAATCCAGTGATTCTATGTTTTAGATTTCAATGTTTATGAGATTGAATGATTAAAATGGATAATTGGATGATTAAAGTGAAGCAAGGATATTGAAATAAGGACTCATGATTTGATGGAATTAATTGATTCATCTAAATGAAATTTCCCTTCCATTTTTCATTCTTTGAATTTCTGAAATTCAGGTGAATTAATTTGTTATTATTAATAATGCCATGAGTGATTGTCCAATATCATATTCTCATTCCTGAGAGGATTTCTAGACCAAATATTTCCTATTTTATCTTGAGCATATGTCTTGAGTGATCTTGGGACGTGCCACCTGCTAGAACTTGTATTGAAACTTGTCAAATCTATGACTGTACAAAACCACATTTAAAATGATTGAGGCATATCTTTGGCTAGCAACATTTTATCCTAAGACCCACCTTTACATTTATCCTTCGTAAGCCCTTAGATTCCATGAATTGCCTTATAGGTTTAAGCCACATTACAATCCAATTTTTCCTTACCTACCCGCACTTTTAGTATTTTTTCATAGTTATTTCAAGTTTGAGTGTGGGGGAAGGGCCTTTCGTGTGCCTTCCTTGGGATATGTATAATGTTAGTGTGGTGTAATGTGTGTGTCAACATTTTGGGCAATTTATTATTAGAAAATTGGGCATGAGTCGTCATTTCATTATGCTTATTTCATTTCATCCGGTTCTCCAAAAAAAAGAAGAAAAAAAATCAAAATAAAGCTGTGCCTTTCTGGAGCTTTACAAAAAAAAATAAAGCTGTGCCTTTATAGAGCTTTACAAAAAAAACAGGGAGAACTTGGATGATATCATTCTTTGTAATCATTTATTGACTCATGACCCATGTCATTGAAAGGGGAGTGGTGTTGTGATTCACATTTCAAGGGGATTTTAGTGAGGTTCATCTTGTGTTTTTACTTGATTAATCATACATTATATTTAAGAGTAAAACCTCCTACATCTGGCCTTATATTATTTCAATCATTTACCCAACAACCCTAAGCCACAGAGTCATTTGAACCTTTATTGCAAGTCCTCATGATTTTATGTGTGTTTTGTCTTTACAAAGTGGAGAAAGTAGTTACTTTACAAGCCTATCGGTAAGGAGCATGTTCTCATGATATGAGCATAACTCCACTATTAATTTTATCATGAGTGATGAGAGAAAAGATTCATAAGTGAGGTAGATCATGATTTGGAATGTTTAATAATAATAAATTGAGAATCTTGAATGATTGAAAGGAGAAGCTTCATTATTTTTCAAAGGGGAAAAGTAAAATGCATGAATTGATTGTTTCTTTGAAAAATGGGAAATTAAATTGTTATTTTTGTGGAACTGGAAAATTTGATAGGACCTTGATAATAATTTGATTTTATTCCATTTGAAATTTAAATATTGGTGACATTGGTGTCCTTTGAATTCCATGTTGAGATTCTATGCTTGAGGACAAGCATAGTTTAAGTGTGAGGGAATTGATAGAGAAAATATTTTCAATTAATTTATATTTAATATCATTGTTTATAATCCCAAAAAAGTGTTATTAGATGGGTAATTGTCATGTTTTTAGGTTTTAGTTTTATTTTGAACCCAAATGTGAAAAACGACTATTTCTGGATTTTTGACAGATTTTTAAGTCAGGGGTATTTCTGTCATTTCTGGAAAAATAAAATTCCAAATTTTCTGATTAAATTTTTTTTTAATCTGTATTTTATTTCCTTCATTTTTTGTCTTCTGGACCAGGAGCTGATTCGGCCATCTAAAGGGTCTAAAAATTCATTGAAGTTGGGGATTTTTCCGGGAGGACAGCGTGGACCCACCCAACATAAAGGACATCACACTCGGCCTACAAATATCTAAATGATGTGTTTCCACCTGGGATATGACGAGGACATATAGTGCCGACTCTACAAGAAATTTGGAGATGTTTGGAAGTCATTAAGGAGTCCATTAAACGACATACATTTGGAGAAACCATCATGGAAACTCCGTCCAGAAACAGAAATCGAGAATGGAAAATTCATAACTCCTTCATTCGGTTTTCAAATGAGCTGACAATTTGGAGAGAGACGACCAAGATAATTTTGCACAACATTCATGAAGGGTGGAACGCGTGAAGAGGTCATTAATGGGGTCTAAAACGCTCAATCTTTCGGGGGTGGAATTCTTCCTATAAAAGGAGGAGAGCTCCTCCCCCTCAATCCATCCCATTCTCCACCCCATTCCTTCCCGGGAACCCAGGAGAAGAACTTATCATATTTTTATTTTATTTATTTTATTTTAAAATGTCTCTCCTCTCCCGCATTATCTTGCTTACCCCATCCATGGAGGGGTAATTTCTTTTGAGTGATCAGAAAGAGGGGAGGCTGGACCTATGTGTTGTGCTTGAGTTTTTGTGCTTGAAATGAATAAAATTTGTTCTTCTTTCTTCTTCTGGTTCCAATTCTTAATTCAGTGTTAAATTCCAAATGCGGTTGTGTTAAGGTTTTTATTCTAAAATTATAAATTTCTTTGGTCGATGATCACATCTCCCTCCACCCAATTCTAATCTGTATACGTTGGAACATGGTTAGGGTTGGGTGGTGATTGCTCGACGGTTGTCAAGCACGTGTGTAGGATTTTATGTTGAAATCTTGGTTTATTAGGGAACAACAATTCCAGGTCTGGGATTGCTCTAATTAATCAAGAGACCTTATATAACCCTAAACACATTGGAAGGAGGATAGACCAATCTAAAGTTTTAGAAAGGAAAATTTTCATCACATCTCTCTTACCAGTTTAAGGATGAAGAAGAAGAGATAAAAATTGGAAAAACCATGATGGCACACCACTAAGTCTAGCCGAACCCAATCCGATCACTTCCTTTATCATTTGTTAAAATCAATCAATTTCTGTTGTTTGTTTCATTCATAGTCATTCAAATTAATTAAAACCAATCTTTTTACGAAAACCAACAAAAAGTGACAACCTTGTTTTGTGTGCACACCTCTTCGGGAGACTACGTAGAAAAACTGCTATACTATACTTAGGTAAATAAAATATTTTTTTGCCACACCCCACGACAGGCGTGCGTCAACATGTGTCTGAGGTTTTCCTCATCTTCCAATGTTTAACACAGGGTATGTCGCATGTTTAACATCCAGCAGAGACATATCGGGTTGATCAGAACACTAGCTAGAGTGGATCATATTAAAGAACCCATTTGAGGTAACACCGATATTGGTTCCATCATTTGGGCTGCTTCCAGAGTACTATGGAGAGTAATGTGGGGGGAGGGCATGATATCACCTAGATGTGGCGGCTCGGGTATGAATCAGGATTGATAATGGTTTTGGTCTTGTTCCTAGAAGATACATCCTATGTACCATGCCTTAGCACAGATCAAAGTACTCGTAGTTTGAGAATGGATGTCTGGGGATTACACTCTAGGGTGTCTAGGGTGTATGTGAGCCAATGTGAAGGATATAGGAACGACCAAGTTGTGGGATTGAACATCGTGAGGCTTCCTACGTGCCATTCCTTAACAAGAATCAAAGTACACATAGTTTGGGATAAGGGCCTAGCACACCGACATGGAGGCAGTCGAGACCAATGGTTGGTGGGATTGAACATAAGGGAGGCTTCCAAGGTATCATGCCTTGACATGGATCAAAGACCACGTAGTTCACAATAGATACAGGAGAACTGACGTGAGTAAGGACCTTGGCCCATGTGGGTGGTGGGATTGAACCTCGTGAGGCTTTTTATGTACCATGCCTTGACATGGATCAGAGTCCCTGTAGTTCGGGTAGGAAAGGGGCTGTTGAAACGACATGATGGGGTGTTTGAATATATGGACCGAGGGATATCAACGGCTTACCGCTAGAGTGGGATTCAGTTTAATGACATGCGGGATTGGGGCATGTTGGAGAACCGACGTGAATACGTACCTTGGTCCATGTGGTTGGTGGGCTTGGACCTCGTGGAGGCCTCCTAGGCACCATGCCTTGACATTGATCAAAGACCATGTAGTTTAGAATGGATATCGGTGAACCAAAGTGAGGATGGAACTTCGTCCAATGGGTAATGGGTTTGGACCTAGTGGAGGCTTCCTACGTACCATGCCATGACACGAATCAATGTCCACATTGTTCAGGTGTACAGTGTAATGTCATGCAGGATGGCTGGAATTTGGGGATCACGCTATGAGGTGGCCCAAGTTGTGTCATGGTCAGTGCTTACTCTAAGCCTACGAGAGTCATTCTCTGTGCGAGAAACAAGATGTTTTTGGGACATGATGATCACGTCGCGAAGGATGCGTCTGTGGGAAATGAAGAGGGGATTATGCATTGGGCAGGCCATGGTGTTGGGAATTACTCCATGATGGAGGCCCGAGGGAGAAAAAGAGCAGTGGGAAAGGGGGATTGGGACTTACTATAGGATGGAGGCCTGGTTCCCCATCACACCCTTCACTCGACATGGCACCGAGGAATTTAGGAGGAGTGGGAGTACCGCCACCAGTAAGAAAAGCAAGGGGCTTATGCCATGGTGGCTGCCCTTCCCTCACAGACAAATTCCGCTTCCCGAAGGAAGATATCATCCCATTTGGAGACCAAGGGTGGTTTGGAGAATGTCCAATGTTTGGGCACCCCACGTGAGAGGCACGGTGTGATGTCACAGTTTAATGTCTTGTGATAAGGATGGGGGTGCTTGGATATTTAACATCTTATAGCTCGGACGAGGTGGGTTTAATCAAAACCCCTAAGACTTACATAACTGGTACCCTCTTCTCCTTGTGGGAGGGAAGTTACCAGTAATTCCGTGGTAAAGGGGGGTCATAGAGCGAGACATAGAGGGCTCCACGTTAGCGTAGCTATGTGAAGAAGTTGTAGCCATTAGCGTGCCTATGTGAAGAAGTAATAGGAATAGCAATGCCATAGGAGGTATCTTCTGGGGGACTTTGAAGTCACATCATACAAACATGGAGTGTCGCATGTGAAAAGGAATTGCCAAGCAGAGGAGTCCATAGGGAGGGGCCTTGTGGAGCTCGACTGCTCTGCGTGGAGAAGGGCACTTGCGAAGGGGTGTGCTTTACGAAGTGGGGTGACATGGCCTTAGAATAGGGTAGAGGTACACATGGTAGGTACTTAGTGAACTGGATTGGTGTTCGCAGAGCACTGCATCTCAGAGCACAGACGCCTCGTGAAGCAAAGTGTTGGGAAGGAAGGTGCTTCATGAAGTATAGTGACCCAGCCTTGGCATGTGGATCACATGTATGTGAGGGGTGCTTCACAAAGCATAAACGCTCCGCAATAACCCGGGTCCCCTTGGGGATCCCCTTCTTTCATGAAGTCCCTTAGTCTTCACGAAAGGCCTCCCTCTCAGAAAAGGGGTTCAAAACCAGACATGGTGGAGGCATCTCGCGAAGCAAAAATATCTCGCATAGCTCATGATTCATAGGGAAAAGAGTGGTTCACTATTTGGGAGCTGAGAAGCCAAAAGTTCATATTGTCCATCTGTGGGATCAGGGGGGAGCTCGGTAGTTATAGGAAATAGGCACTGCGATGCAATGTTTACGTGGCACAAAGAGGGATTGAGTTGCTTCGTGGTGGGCTCACGAACATCAGGGGCGTCCGTAGAGGGCACCACTTCCTTTTCTTCGCGGCGGTCTCATGAACGTCAGCGGTGTTCACAGAGGGAACCAACTCCTTTTCGTCACGGAAGACATGCGAACGTTAGGGGAATTTGTGGAGGGTACCACCTCCATTACTTCACGGTGGCCGCGTTGCATGGTGGGACTCCACGAAGGGGCATCGTGAAGCCAGCCGTGGGGCCTCTTTCTCTTATTTCTTTTCTTCCAACATTTTGGTTCCAATTGGTGGGGTGTGGTCAGTTCCTTCAATTTTTTATGGGATCCTCAGAATTTTTTCCCTATTTTTTGTGGTGATTATATTATTTTAATAAAAATGAAATAAAAAATAAATCTATTATTTTAGGGAGATTATGAGAAGGTTTTAATAATATAATTTTCCAAAAGTGAATCCATTAATGAAAAATATATATTCTTATTATAGGTTATTGGATTAAATACCTCAATGTAATGATAATAGATGATTTTTATCCAAGATATGTCTCCCACTAATGTATCTCGGTTCCCCAATAGCCAATTATATGATAATGATTCACTATATTGATGGACTCATTGATGGACTCACATTGAATAATATCTATTTGAATGGTTATCTCATATCCCTCATGGATGCCATATAGTTTTATTTAAAATGTATATCACAATATTTTTCATTTTTGATAATGTATATAATCTTGCATTAAATCACTATGAAATGGTTTTATCCCCTTAAAAATTATTTTTTAAAATTTTCATGTTGTTGTTATGTTTTTCATAAATATTACGTAATCTAATGGACAATCACTTATATAGATTGTAAATTCCAATTTTCCACATATATAAAGTTGGTGAGAGAGGAATGACTATGAATTAAAGGGAAATGGTCTTTGTTTGTCTGTCATGTTATAGAAAATCCATTGAACATCACTCCAATAAAAATTACATTTGAAATATTCCATTAAGAATTGTTTTTTATTGTGGTGATCACATTTAATCAAGGAATATCTTTTAGTATTATATTCATGGAAGTCTTTTGGACTCTATAAGAAAATCACAGTAGCATCAGACACCTTAAGACATGTATATATCATTGTTGCCACTAATGTAAAATTCTTTTTACTTTCTATGAACATATCACAATGGTCTAGGTTTTGGGTAACACCCCTATCTATATAACTATAGGTTAGTATAATGTTATCCTTCGTGTAATACATTAATTATAATAATTGGGAAATAAATCTTTCAAAAACCCCTTTCACATGAGTACAAAATGAACAAGAATAGAGAATCATTAAAATAAATTAAATATGGTATTGGTATCCTCCATTATTAACATGGGTCTATGATCATGGACTACAATTCCTATTATACTGAATAGAAACTTCTTATAGAATAATATCATTCTTTATAAAGTGTTTTTATAAATTTATTAGATTTCTATATTCCCTTATTATATAAGGAAAAAATATTCAACATGGTGCCTTAGATCATGTTGACCCAAACCAACACTCATTCATCATGCTAATACACTATATGGACCTTTATAATTTTGATGGTATAAGACACAACCATTATTTATATATAGAATGAAAAGTACATGTGGGAATTACATATTGATTCCACAAGGTCCATAATAGACTCTTTGGACCTTTTATTCTACTCCTTAGACATTAACCATTATGAACACCCCCACCCATAGTCAGCAGAAATGAAATTTTATTAGTTTGGGATTATGCTGTGCATGTTATTCTACTGTCCATTTTAGTGTATCTGATTAATTATTCATAAAGTGACTTTATATTTATCATTTTTTCCTCCACTTCATTGTATATTGTCCCCTACTTACTGTCATATTTATATTGATGTCCTATATTCCCCAACACTAATCTATTTTTATGAAAAATTATTCCTGACCCCATTACCGTTTGAGTAATATGGGGGTTTTGGATATTTTTTTCTTGTTGGTGGGATTCACAATTAGGGTAATTATATAAGGTTATTAAAGTGAGTTCATCCTACTCTTTTATGGGTGATGGTCTCAATATTTTTTGTAAAAACTGTTGGTATTTTGGGTTTCATACATTCTATGGAAGTATATTTAACCATGTTATTTAATTATATCATTAGTGAATATATTTATCATAATTAAGAAGTGTCCCTCACTGATATAAATGTTCTGTTTTTTTCATCTACTCTCATAAAATATAGGAATTTTTTTACATGATGCTGTTTTCCATGATAAATTAGTGTATCTAAATTGGTAATAAATTTTTTCAATGTGAACTCATTGGATTATGGTGATAGTATTGAATTATTTTTTGGGCATAGATGGTTATAATCTAGTGAGTGGGTTTTTTGGTTCTTTGATTAATGATGGTGTGTTATTTTTTTAAAATTGGAGTTTTTTGTGTCCTATTTATTATTTGGATTATTTTTGTTAATGTGATATCATTCCATCTTGTGATTCTACCCAAAACCATATTTGTTTTCAATGATCTCATATTTCATGTGTTGTGGTTGTTTTGGTTATGGGGTTTTTTAAAATATATACAGTGAATGTTAATGATAATGACTTGATGGGAGATGGTTTGTATTTGTTTTCGATGGTGGTTAAGTCAAATTTATTGGTGAAATAATCAATGTAGAATACATAGTTTGATGTATTTTGTTAGTTGTGTGTCTCATGGTTGGAGATTTGAGGTTGTATTAGAGCCGCTTTGTGGAATATTAGGTCTTTCATATATTAAAGAATCTATCATGGGATTGAGGAAATCATTATTAAATTAATTCCACTCCATTATAATTATTGTATTTAAAATTATTTAATAATTTATGATCCTAGTTTTTTAGAAATATTATTGGTTCCTATTTTTGTGACATTGGTCAAAAAATTATTTTTACAAAAATACCAAAAAATTATAGTTTATTCTAATTGTTGGAAAACATTCATATCATTATATTCAATTTCATAATATTCAAAATCATCCTTATAGATTAATATTTTTCCTCAATAATTATTGTTCCAATTTCTTTAATAATCATGAAACTATCATTGGAATTGTAATAAAACCATAATAATAATTTTCAATATTAGATAAAATATTGGAATCACTTTTCAAACAAACATAACAACCATTTTTTAGAATCCATGGTCTTTTCACTTATTTGAAATCAAATCCATTTCCATTAGATTTAAATTTTTTGTCTCCTTCTATACTAAGAATATAGAGACCCACATTATTACGATAGATATTGTGAATTTATTTTCATATGTTATTTAGAAAAAATATAAAAGGGTAATACCTCAATATTATATACTATAAGTATTCAAATATTTTTTGAGTGTGCATGTTAGACATTTAATATTCTCAAAATAGGATTCATCTCATTAGAATTATTCTTTTTCAAAATATCTCTCTCCTTTCATCCATAAATTTTTCCAATAAGTATATACATATTGTACCAATTAAATAAATCCCTGAGAATATTTACATCATAATACCAGTAGTACCAATTATATATAAAATTTACTCTCCATAACATATTTACGGTAAAAATCTTTTTATTATATAACACCAAAATGATTCAATTATTTTCCTTTTAAAAAAATAATTTCATTTAATAAACATCTATCATCCCGTGAAATGGTTATTCGTTTATAATAATTTCTATTCACTAGTGTCTTCCTAGATATATGTTTAAAACATTCATTTTTAAAATATGAAGTTTTATATTTCTGGAAAAAATAACAAACAGACTGTACATCCTTGTTTTAATATTTTAAAAATTTTACCCAACAAAATCATATGACATTAATTAACAAAGAAATTTATCATTTAAATAAAAATAAACACACCACGAAACAAGATAACTATAACTATCTACCTGGAAAAATCAAAATAAAGTTAATTATATTCCTCAATTTGACCATGAATTAATTAATTTTACAGTAAATATTACCCACATTAATAGCTATTTATTGAACTTTAATATGTTATTTCTAATAATATTACCTTCATATGAATGGTTTTCATTATTTTTCACATATTTGACCACAAATTTTGTATTATTGGTATTTTATTTTCTTTTATTGAAACTAAAGGTTCACGTTTTTTCACACAATTATGTTTCACATTGATATTTTAAAATCCTTATTTAGTCCATTTATGTGTAAAAAATTTTCCTCATCCATTTTAGTAATAAAAGTAAATGTATATGTCTATTAATCCTCTTTATTGTGTGATTTTTATGCTTCATTAAAATAATTCATATGTGTTTATTTTATTCTTTTGCACCAACCATCTTCCTTTAAATTATTATCCATGAAATCGATGTCTTAAACATATTATTTTTATAAGAAACTATCATTCAATATTAAAACATTCATTCAAAATTAAATAATTTATGGGTAAGTAAACCTTGATATATTAAATTTAATTTTCAATAATTATTTATTATAAATTAAACATTCTTCTCAAGGAATTTATCATCATCATTAGAATCTATAGAATGATAATCTTTAATTTCATTTAAATTTAAATATTTCATTTCTCTAAATTCATTATTCATTTTATAATTGTATTTTTATGAAATTAATAGCCTCACTCAAGTAATTATACATTAAGATTTAAAATTTATGATCAATATATAATTCATTAATAATAAAATATTCAATTCAAAATAATTTAACAAAAATAGTAAGTGAAAACACTCAAAAACTCCATTCAAAAAAGTAGAGTCTCTCGTGTTTCACCATAAGATTTTAAAATGATTAGTAGGTTATTTATTTTTATTTAAATCAAATATATTTATAAATTATTAAATTTTTATTTATCTATATATTTTTCATTCTAATGTTTAATTTTATCCTATATAAACTTCATGTTTTCAATGTTAATATTCTCAACTTTTCCTTGAACTGATATGCAGTCTTTAATTCCAACACCATGACACTGATTTTTTTTATAACGAAAAAAATAAAATTTTATATTTCTCTTTAAATCTATTGGATACATTAGATACTTAATGTAGTTGTCTAATAATTATCCAAATAAATAAGGAAAATATATAATACATAATGAACATTTTTTCAAATAGAAAATATATATATAGAAATATTCATAACATCTAATTATAAAAGAACTTTTCATAAAAGGATGTATCTCATTTATTATTAACAGAAATAATAATATACATAATGTAAATATAAATTAATCCATCAATTATAGGATATTATTAGATTTTAAAGTTGACAAATACCCTTATGATTATTGAGAATTCACAATTGGGGATGAATTAGTGAATTTTATACCTTCTTATCTTTATTTAAGAATTATTATAGAAACCTATTAAAATCAATAACTAGACAATTAGCACACACAAAATGAAAAAATATAATGTGATATTTATACTTTTAAAAGGATTATCACTTAAAAATAGTAACTACAATTTGGTGTGATTAATAATCTCATGATCACACAGTCCACTAGAATCATCATGTAAAAAAAATGAAAATGTATTGCACATGAACTCGTAATACAAAAAATGTATCCTAAATTGTGTAAAATGATAAATCAAAAAAAAAGTATATAGAATATTTATCTCAATAATAATAGAATCATTAAAAAATTATACCTCCATGAATTTATCACGGTGTTTCATTTTTTATCCTTCCTAATTGTTGTCTTCCTCTTACTCTTACAAAAAATGAGTATTCTTATCATCTAATATAAAGAAAATTCCTTCATTATATTTCATCACAATAAATTAAAAATAGTAACAAATATAATTTATATCTATAATAATTATCTTCACTCTTCAAATTTGTATTTCATTTTCAAAATACAGAAAATTTTCATCCATAAAATACATTTTACATCTAATAATTCAAACCTAATACTATATATCACCATAAAATTTTAGTCACTTTCCAAATATTTAAACAGACCTTTGGATAAGTTTCCCCCCCCAATTCATATATGGTGTAATGAGCCATTTTTCCAATAAATTCATTACTAGTTTTTCACACAATATTTTTATACATTTATGTAACCTTTACTTTTCATTTAACCCTTATGTGTAACACTATACTAAAGAGTAAACCTTAATTATCCTAAGTAATCATTGGTTAACCAATTTTTATTATAGAGGTACATCTTGAAACCCTTACATACCATAATAAAACTTCATGTAACATTTATGTATCATACCTTTCATTTGAAACCATTTCCAAATTTTTATATTTTCATCTCATTACATGTTGACACTTATATATTGCCCTTGAATATGAAATTAATTTTTTATTTTATTTAACTTTTTATGATCATTGAAGGTCCCACATATATATCATATATGTATTAGTAAATTTATCAATTTACTAGAGCTTTTGTGCTTAGAGGTTTCCTTATATATTTATAATAATACATTGCGTATGATATGTTTTACAAATTTTCAGAAAAAACCTACTCAGAACCAAACATAATTAATAAATCATTTAAAATTCTTCCAAAAACGTCCATAATTCTTTCAAACACTTCCAAGAATCCATACATCCTTCCCCTTACATGATAACCATTATCTTATGATAGTTTAAACATTATTCATGTATTAATAAAAAAGGCCAACACAAAAACTTATTCACTCCATTCTATTCTCCAATTATCGTTATTAATATTTCCAATGAAAAATACAATCTTTTGTTTTCAGATAACATAACCTTGGTCACAAAAATTTTAGATCTCAGTATATATTTCATTCATTATTTAAAAAACTATCCCATATATATTTTTTGGAAACCATTGATCATAAGTTAAAATTCAAACTTCATCCTCATAAAAATAAATCATCATATAAAAATTTGAATCCCACATGATATAAAATCGTGTTTGAAGTATGAAAAATGAAAAATAATGTCATTTTTTACATAATATTGACTACATAAACTCCATGAAAAATCTTTTTCTTCATAAATCTTCTCAATTTCCAAAATCTATTCTTTAATACAAGCTTACAAATGTCCCTTCATACAATCTCATAAATCATGTAAGAATATTTCAATACTCAAAAAACCATATCAACTATGTAGAGTACCCCTTTAATGACATGTTCAAATATATTTCTCCCACATATGATATCTATACCCCATTATAATAAAATAATATGTTTGTATTCTCCCCTAATATTATTTTTCTCCCCCATTCCAATATACATTTTCTTCTTCAGAAATAAGATTTTTTTGTATTTTTCTATTTTCGAATCAAATATCCCTAAAACAAGTTAGAGAGTGAAAAACTTCAGTAAACCATATCCCTGTTAGGAATGTGTTTGAACTCCCACTAATAACCTCAATCTATGAAATTATTCATTTGGAATTTTCATACTGAATATATCTACAATATATACCTTTTTAGTGGAAAATCTATCTTAATAACATATTGATCTTCCAACCACATAATAAATTGATATTTTATATCAATTTTTATTTATTGAGAATCTATAACAATATTTAAAAATAATTTAATGGTACTTTGATTATCAAAACCCACACCTCAATAAACACCATATCTATATTTACTTCTACCAATTATTTCTTGATCCAAATTAATTGTGTTGTTTCTAATGTTTTCGTAATATATTAAACATTGGATATTCATATGGTCACTTAAAATTTATTCACTGTGTTCCAAAAAGAACATATTTATCCAAAAAGTAATGCTCCACAAATTAATGATCTGTTATAATTTATAATTAGAATTCATTATGATTTTACATATCCAAGGAGATTAAGCTATCCATTTCTATCATATTTCAATCTATTAACCATTATGCCTTTAATATACCTAATATTTCTCATTATTTTATTGAAATGAGACTATTTTGATGCACTATAATATCTAATTCATAATAAAATGACATAATATAAATTCTATATTGATGCTATCAAGTAATGAAAACCACAAATATGCTTCCCTGATTCTGTTAAATCAACATCCATTGATTTTTAATAATTTAAAATCGTGGATTCTAATTAAATATTGGTATAATCCTGATTTTATTCTATTATTACATTTTCCATTAGATATTTGTATGTATATTTATCTAATTAAAAAATAGTATATTCATGATGATAAATTTTTTATAAAAAAATAAACCAATTCTCCTTGCATAGGATTATTTTACCTACTTTTTATATGAATGGAAAAATTCCATTCTTATACATTCTTCATTTCAAAAAAAATATTAAAAAAAAACAATAACAATAAGTGACATATATTTTTCATCATTAGTGTTGAGGATGTTTTCAAATATTCTTTTATAAATCATCAAATTTAATTAATGTATTGGAAAACTACGATATTAGGGGTTTTAACCCACATAGAGACATCTTAAAACATTTATCCCATCCTTTATCAATTCAATAGAATAGGCCACCAGGTTTCTCGATGTAAACATTGAAATTCATATCTCAATTGATAAATATTAAATTAAAGTCCAATAATATGTTCTTGAGTCACATATAAAATAATATAAAAAAACTATTCCAATAGTTTCAATAGTGTATATTGGTGTGGATGTTTCATATAATGAAATTAATTCATCATAAGAATACTTGTTATAGAAAATTTGATTCTTTTTACCACTTATCAACATCAATTTTGATTATTATGAATCAAAAACTTCATTCAAATAGATTTTATTTCATTGGATGAGGTTTCATCCTTATAGTATCATTATTCAAAATTTAATATAATATATAATTCATATCATTTATCAAAACATTATTCTCCAAATC
Source organism: Viscum album (assembly GCA_963277665.1). NCBI lineage: Eukaryota > Viridiplantae > Streptophyta > Magnoliopsida > Santalales > Viscaceae > Viscum > Viscum album. Next base: position 834,234,536 of record OY728140.1, read on the forward strand.
CTTTTTCACATATTTTGGTTAAAGATGATAAAATAGAGAGGTTAATTTTTTATTGTTATGTTTCTCATAGTGTAGACTAACAATCTTTATTTTTTAAGATATTTTTTACATCTACAAAAAAATCGCATATTATATGTTCAAAAATAATGTTTTCATAACTAAAAATCACCAAATTGGTATTATTAATCTTCTTTTCATTCAAATTATTAATATTTTTCAAGAATAATACCCTGATTCCCAAGAAACATTGCCTCATAATCTTTACTTATAGAACCTGCCTCTTGATGTGTTATTTCATATACTATGGTTTCTAACACATTTACTTCATAACTATTCATTATGACAACTTTACATCATTTTAACCCCATTTGTATTTATTTTGGTCTCATGTGACTCTTCCACATTCCTATGTTACGAAGCCTCTCGATCACATGGTGTGGTAATAATGGACCACATTATCAGACCAGAGGATAATAAATTTGATTATCCTTTAAGAGGGATTATTTCATGTTCTATGGTTCTTTTATATATTAAATTTGTGTTTTTGATTCCTTTATATTGATTATAAAAGTGAAATTAAAGATTCACCAAATATATCCTTAAAAGGAAACTACATATATGAAATATATTACCTCTCATTTATTTTAAATAATCAGTTCATGAATAGAATAATTCAATATATCATTTTTCTATAGAATTTATCATTATATATGGTGACATTGGAATCCAAGGAAATGAGCAGAGAAGTTTTTTTTGGAGTAGGGATCAAGTATATGAATTGTTCTTATTATGTATCCCATTGAGGAGAATCATAGCACAAGTAGTTTGGTGTCATTTCATGAGGCATTTATTTAATTTTATTTCCACATTGATGGACCATTATGGTACCATTTAAAATCATAAATTGTTGACCACTTCTATGAAGTTTAATATCTCACATGATACACTACTAGGTGAAAAGTACACAGTAATGAGTAGGAAAGGGACTTATGATCCTGTTGAACTTTTTTTTTATCATAATATATTCAAGAAGTGAATAATTATTATGGACTCAGAAGATAATCTTGATTTAAGGCATATAATGGAATGAATTAGAGAATACCAAATCAAGGCATACAGGGAAACAAATAAGAGAGTCTTAACTCAATAAATTTTTGGAAACCATGATGAGTATCATAATTCAATGATTTTTATTGGATGAGGCTTATGGTTGTAACAATCACAACCTCAATAATGATTGGCCAAACCTACAAATTTTATCATGATACTCTTGATTTTTATTCGTTTTAGTGATGTATTTGAAGAGGTTGATTAGATTACTTGAGTTCACATCTTATCACTACTCTTGATTAAGTGTTTGAGGGAAGATACACCATTATAAAGACCTATGGATTCCCAAAGAGGTGACTAACAAGAATGGTCTCCCAGGTAGGCAACCAATTATATATTTATTCTCTGGGTGGTGAAAATGGGTATGTGGTTCCTAGGTAGGTTTATTGTGTATGGAGGCACAAGATAGGTGTTCTACGTAAAGTGTCCCTTATATTTTTAGTTCTTGTGTGGTTGAAACTTATGTGATAAAAAACCCAAATTATTGGGTTCCCATGTTGTATTATTTTCAACAACACTAGTGATTAACACATGATTCTAATTAAAAGGGAATGTGAATATAATTCAATATCCCTTATTCATAGAGATGGTTTTAAAAATCCATATATGGGGGTTATTATGATCAAGATATTCATTTCATGTGTCTTCTTACAATTGACATATATAAATCATCTATCAATAACATATGAGAGATAAGTGGTTATTTTATTATCAAACACTTTTATGGTCACACAACGATGTGTGGTAGCCAATCTAATTCCCAACCGGTCGACCAAAGAACACACCTACATGAATTATTCAAGGTGCATATAAATATTTCATCAATTCATAATGTCATAGACTAAATATATGACTATGAACCTATAGGAAATATCTAATGGGAACACATGAACGTATATGTGGAAGGGACCACGTGTTTATGAAATCATGTATCAGATTTAATTTAGGGACATGATTTTTTTCATAGAGGGGTATAGGCATGAATATAGACAATAAAATTACTCCATTATAAAATTTTATCTTTAAATGGTAATGATGTTAGACCAATAAGACCATTTTTTCAGTATGATATATTTAATATAAAGTTATCTTAAACAAAAAAAATTATACGTGAAAATAATTTTATCCTTAAAATATGTTTTATATGGACAAAAGATGTCTACAAAGTCCATGAAAGTTGATATTTGGTATAAAATAAATTTTTCTCCATGATTTGATGAAATCCTTTTCTTAGTCCCAGTAGAAGTTCTCACCACTATCTTCCTGGATTGGGGATGATTTTTTATGGACTTATATCCGTAAATGATTGATAATTAATTTGGTACCTATATATACCCATCTTATTCTTAATAGTGTATATAATTGAATCATTTTAACTCAACTCATATCATCTGAGTAATTATCATATTATAGATCTTTTTGTTATTAAAATATAATTTCCTTCTTTAATTTATATAGTTTTACATTTCAAATTCAGTATACATATTCATATTTCGTCTTGTTTCATTTTAATTCATTAAAACATGTCCATATTTTACCCTCTTCAATAAGAGTCTATCATTACGATACACCACCATAGTTCCTATATCATAGAGATAAGATAAAATTAATAAGTTATTCATCCACCCATATAAATATAACATCTTCATCAACCTTGACTTATTTTTTAAAATTACTAATAATCCAAATTTTATTAATTTATATGAAACCAAAATTTAAAATGTCATTTATCCTTTAATGAACATCTCAACAACTATACAAAGCATTAAATATCCTAAAATGTGGAGTAAACATCCACAATTTTAAATTAAAGGATATTCATTTTGTTAGGCATTGAGTTTAACTACTAATATTAATTCATTTTATTTATTTTTCGTTCCTATTCGGAGTATTTAATTTTATACATTCCATAAAAATTTGGGTTGGATGAATGGTGATATATTTTTTTACCATTATTACCCATGGGGTCACATCTTATACAAACATTATCCAATGGATGAAACTTATTCTCATCTTTCATTTCATATGTTTCTGATTACTTATGAAATTTTCTTCTTGGATCTAGTAAATTCCCCATAAAAATTATCATAAATAATATGAAAATATGAAATTTTGTTAATTAAACCATCATCAGCATTCCATGTTGGAAAAAATAAAAAATGTTAATAATAGCCATGAAATTCACACTTCTCTCTGGAAATACCTTACTGTCAATAAATTAACACCTGATATTATTACATATTTTGGCCATTAATTTTTTCTATTTTTTGTGAATTTTTTATTATAGAGTTAGACACAGTCAGAATTTCTATATAATTTTATTTTGAATTTTTTTATTTCATTACAAATAAAAAAATTTATATTCAGGTTTTTATTCTATGAATTTTGATACAGTTTTGGATCATCTTATTTTTTCATAAATATGATTATTTTCACTTGTGACATGAGTAAACATTTTCTGCCAAATATGAAAGACCTTTTTCAAATTTGGAATATGATCCAAGTTAACCACATTTATTTTCATCATTATTTGATACTATAAATAATTCCACATTCTTATCTGTTGATCATTCTATAATATTCAACATATAATTTATGATGTTGAAAATAAATTATCTCAATTATTTTTCCACCTATAAAAATTATTTACAAACAAGTTGAAGCTCACCTGTTTCTGTTCTAAAATAGGGTTCCCATTACCAATCATGATTGATAATATTGGATCACTATATCATTTATACAGAGAGTTTTTCATTATGTGTTTGAACCATAATAGTGTTTAAACATCTACGTCCACTATTTTTTATGGTTTTGTTAAAAAAATATTTTTTTATTTTAAATAGGATACAACAGTTCGATGATACATTGAGAAAATTATGATAATATGACAATTATATTTATTATATATCATTTGGTATAAATATATAATATTAATGAGACATGTATGATGTTGGAATATCAAGTGACTAGGGATCATAACCTCTGAGACTACTATTTGTGATGTCGACACCAGTTATATTTTAATAATGTATTTCAAGAGGATTCAGCCGCCAATTAGAACCCCACATGTTTTACTGTCGTAGGTTATTTCGATTTACAAGAACATCAATTAGTCTATCTACTTATGATCATAATCATTGTATGAAATTTGATTATGTACATTAATTTAATATTGGAAAGACGAAATTTTAATTATGGCGATGAATCACAGGCAGGGTACATCATTAGTGGTATGAAATTGATTTAATGACCAAGAAAATAGTTTTCACATTGGATTATAAGAGATATCATAGACATAATTTAATTGAATGGTTTTTAATTTCCTAAATTCATCACCATGGTTGATGGTGGTATGTCTTTTTAGTATGTTCATGAAATAATAAAACAAGGAAGTATAATGACACATAGTTTTTATACTTCTTTAAGAGATATCACATGATAACGATATTATTTTACACAATGAATGTTAATAGGAGGTAGTTAAAACAACGAAATGTTCTTATCTACTTTGGCTTCATGAGGTTTTATTGTTTACAACTCTGATTCATTGAGTGTGAATCACATATATATTGGTGAGGGTCTACATTTTGATTGATAATGTGTACCCATGATTTGCATATATTCAAAATAATATTAGAATAAGATGAATTATTCCCCAAATCTAGAATCCATTGAATTTATAAGTGTCAATTCATTTATATAATTTGATTTTATAATTAACAAATTTAATTTATTTCTCAATCCTTTCAATAGTAATTTAGATATGAAATAGAATTTGGAAAAAATATTATTTTTCGAATGATCATCATAAGATCAAGGTTCATTAATAAATTATGAGTGGAAAGAGTATATTTATTTATTTTTTTGAAAAATTATATGTTATTGTTCTAAAAGAGTGTTATAAAATAACATTTATAGTTATCAAAAATTTTAATTAATTCATATGTCATTTGTAGTGATTTAAATAAAGGTTATGAACATATAAAGACAAATGAACAGTTTCTGAAAGCATAACATATGTACATAAATAAATTTTATAATTATAATTAGGGATATATAATGCGTTAATATTATAGAGATATATTATCCTTTGTTCTCCAAAATATCATTTTCTTTTTAGTGAATCCAATGGAATAATTAAAACAAATCGACCTCAATTATTTTGATTAAGCCCGGGTTTGTCATGTGATCGAAGGGAATCCATAAAGAACACTGATTTCATATGATACCACCCAATAATCAAATAATGACAGAACATGTTTTTTTAAACATGTGGATGATTTGGAGGATTCTATTCCTTGGTCCATCGAGCTACAACATCCCATAAATGATTGAGTTAAATTAATATTTATTAATTAAGAATGTTTCATTTATGGTTTTTTTTATTTTTTCTTCGTGCTTCAATTACGTTATATAAAGTCAATAGGTGAATCCAAGAATCATTATACAATGATATATTTTAAAAATTTATTCTTATTGATTTTTGTTTTAATTTACTCGTAATTTAGACATCCATATTCCTATTATATATTCATTTCATGACCCAGATATCCATTTAAACATTCTTATATATGTATCCTCCAAGAAAGTACTTCATGTGTTAATTAATGTTGATCATGTTTGACTCATTTTGTTAGTGGATGGAATTATTTTTCTTTTTGATTGATCCATTCATTAAATTTGTTTTCTTGTTATCCTATTTTTATATCCTTATAATTCATTAAATGGGTTACCTCTTCTACATGAATTGTATTTATATTTTATCGTTACATTCAACTTCATTACTCATACCATTAGAAATAACATCTTCATTAAATATAACAATTAGTAATTATTTTTATCAAAATTAATAGATATATTAACTTAATATTTATCCACACTGTTATTATCATCTTCACATTTTGATAATAAATTTCTATGATTCAATTTGGAGAAGTTCGTACATTTCCACATTGATAAAAACATTTATTTATTCAAGTCTGATTCATTATTCCTTGAAAATATCAATTTATATTCACTCATTATAATTTTTTTCTCCCATAAACATTGGGAAATTTTATTTGAAATTTCCAATATCTGCACACATGAAAAAATTCAATTGTATCTTTCCCTAAAACATTTCTTAGCATATTTCACAGTTTTATAAATAAAATAAATTTTTGTTTTATATTTTATTTTGATATATTATTCAAAAAAATATTCATACATATCATTTTTAATATAATATTTAATCCTCACCTTCTAAGAATATTTAATGTAAATTTGTCTATATCTCTTGATCTCAATCATTCGGACAATTCCCTTTCATATTTCATAAGTAATCTCCATAGTATGATGATTTTAAAATACATGTTCTCCTAGATCAAGGACATCATGTATCAATAACATTATATGAATAATTTATGCAAAAATAGGTTTTATCGTATTGATATCTATATAATCCTCTTACATCTCACCAAAATCATGGATGGTGCTAACAATTTCATTAACTCAAGTAGATATGTCAACCCTTATTTCATCATCATTCATATTGAAATATTTATATATCAATCACTATATTTATAACATTGATTTCTTTAGATTATCATTACCTTCATATATTCTTTCAAAATTAACTTAGAAACCTTTTTTCATCCATTTAACATTGAGAAACTACATTTCAAAAGGGGATAAAAAATGGAATTTTGAAAAGATCATCATTCACAAAATTCATTCAATCCACCGTTATCATTCCAATATCATTGTCACTAGGTTTAAAAAATTAGTATCATTATTTAATATATATATATATTATCTTCATAATGTATAGAATCATCTAATCATTATATATATAATAATTATTCCAATAATAAGATGAAATTCCACAGGTTTTCACTAAGTAAATTTTATAAATTTTCACAATATAAAGTCAAAACCTATCTCTTATTATATAGTAGAACATTTTTTAATCCATATATCAAATATATTATCTTATTATAAGGGAACCTAGTGGATCATATACCACTATAAAATAAATTTCATCAATAATTATAATTAATTAGGTGTGTGGGTATATAAGTAAATTTTCAATATTTATAGTTTTCTTTATAAACAACTTTAAAACCCTATTAATTTTAATAACTATATTTTTTTAAAAAAATAAATTGATGTGTGTGTTGGATACTCAACAAAAACATCACATGAATCTACTAAAACATAAAACTGTAAAAATTTTACATGTGGTGCAATGTGATTGCACTAATAGAAGAGTTGTTGAAAGCGATAAAAAACATTGAGTACAAACCCAATGAAGAGATATCAATGAAAAATGGAGTAGTCAATACATTTTTTTGTTTCTCATTCCCTCTCTTACTGTAGTGAAAACTAACTTTCTACATTTTGATTATAAGCCACTGTAATGTGTCTATCCATATCTATTTTTTAACTGTGTATTTTTACCAACCACACATCTTGAAATATAGTCTATAACCTTGTTTTATAACAACACTAATACTTCCATAAACTTTGGATAAATGTAATTGAAATAGATTGGGGAACTGTAGATCCTATTGGAAAGGTAATATAGAACTATATATATCCACGGTTCAAACCATGGTTATATATAATTTTATTGAAAGCTACAACCACAATTTAACACAATAGGTATAACTCTAGTGCCCCGATGGAAACCATGGATATAAACCAATAGCCATGGTTTCCACCATGAAAATAGATCTATATCCACAGTTTTATACAATGTCTATTGGCAATAAATTTCTAAAGGAAAAAGTAAAATGAATCCGAGCATCCACAAATCGTGTCATGTGTTCCACTATGTTCATTTATAATGGTTGAAGATGAAATATTGATATTTTCCACAAACAATTACAAATGGGTTTTTCCTATATGTCTGTCTTCATATTTTTTACATACTATCCATTAGTTCAATAAAATCATAGATAAAAACAATCCACAATGATATATAATTTCCCTTTACATTAACCATAATGTCCATTTTAATCCCCTCATTATAGACTCACGTGGCTTGTGATTCTATTCACACTATCCTTTCATAGAACTTGGTTCCTTGTGGACCTAACCAACAAAACCTTTTTGTATGTGTTCTTCATATATTTCCCAATGGATTTTCTTTTATATCATCATTACACAACAAAAATAAAAAAAATTAGGTTGATAAAATTTTTCATTTTTTCTCTATTTATTCTTGTATAAATAAATTATTTACCTGAATCATAGTGGAATAGAGTTGGTGGGTGCTGTAACTACAGAATAATTGAATAAATTTCCAAGAAAATATTACACATTCACTTTTGGTGGATGAAATATCCAATGGAGACAAAAATTTAGGGAATGATCTTACCCAATAACACATTTCAGAATAATTAACTGAACTTCTCCCACAACATTCAATTTTATAACAAGTGACCAGATGCCTTGAAATCTATATCCAAACAATATTAAAGCAATCAATAATTAAACCAGTAATCTTGTATCCTAAAAACATTGAAATCTATAAACATGTAATACTTTGAATTTTTATCAGGTATACCTAAGAAACCATAATGCCTTCATTACGTAGTCCTAAAAACTAAAATATAAAAAACAAAAACCAAAAAACCTGAAAATAAGTTTCATATAAACATATAATTCACAAAATATCATCTTATAACATCCAAACCATCTGACGTTGAAGCCTTGAAACCATCCTACCAATAAACCTGCAACTATAATACATGAAAATATGAAAACATTAAAATATGAACCTAGAAATAAATTCATTATATTCTAAAAAACAGAAGACATATAAATATTAAAATATGAAATATATATACTCTAAATCATCAAACCTATAATTCATTATTCTGTAACATACAAACAAATAATACATTAGACCCAAAAAAGGAAGACATAAAACCTCTATCATAACCAAATACATGCATCTACCAATCCTTTATTCAAGATTACATAAAAAATGATCCCAACACCTCGCTTAACGGATGATCCAATTCAATATTGAAGATAAATATCAGTTGTAACTATGGTTTATTCTGAAGAACCAAAAAACATTGATGATGTAAAATAATTTATTTACCCCTATTTTGAAGAATTAGTCCAACAAAAAGAGAATTATAGGACATGATTATATGAATAATTACGAGAACAATTTTGGGGTGGTGGAACCATTAGTCATCCATTGGTTGAATAACCAAATCACCTTTAATAGATTCATGTTTCACAAAAACATCATAGGCCATCTCATTAATCAAATGATCTAGGTTAATACCCATAAAATTTAATAGGTGTTATAGATTTTCACTATAAAAAATCACTAAAACATGAATGATGGTTCATGGTAATGTGATTTTTTATTAGATAATTCAAATGATATGCTATCATACTAACTGAAAAGGGAACACTAGCTATCTAAAAATATTCATGCCAAACTACATAGGAAATTAAAAATGTGTTATCATTTGACTCCAAATATGTTAATTTACATATACAATAAAATATCCCTCATACATTGGTACATTCACCAGGCTCTCATGTCATAAATCATAGAATTAATTTTAGTTTATAGTTATTTTAAATTTGAACTATTTAAATCTTTATCAACATGAGGTTTATCTAGTTTCAATAAAATTCTATTAAAAATATGTATATGTTTATATCATAAAAATGAATTATTATTCTATTTAAATTAGTCCACCTCATTATGCTCTTGTTCTCTCCCCATTTAAATTCATGAATTTGTGAAAGTGTTTTTTTCATAAATAGAACAAACCGATCTTATTTTTTTCAACGAAATTATCATAGGTGATAAATTTTATAAGTTGTTTGCAACAAGTTGTGTCAAATGAACCATAATACATAACATGTGAAGCTTATAGATAATAGAATTCATAATAATAAAAGTTATAGAGTTTAAATGTAGAGCCAAGCTACTCCCATATTACTAGGACTAATATTACTATTGTTACAACATGAAATTTAATTAGTTTCAAGAATTTAAATAATAAAACTCTAGTACATCCATATTTATGGGAGATATATGTAGAAATAAATAGCAAATATCATCATTCATGAAATAAATAATAAGGTAACCATAAACATTAAGGAACAAGAATCCCACCACAAATAACCACAAATACTAATTACATTTGAATAAAATTAGTGAATAAAAAAAACAAAAATATTATATCTTTATTAATTTCCATAATGGACTACATTTTTTGTTTGTGAGAAAAACTTCAGGCCCACAATCTCCTTGAAATTTCCCTTCTAATAAATTGATGATTTGGAAAATTATTGAATCCCTAATTAAGAGAATCTTTAAAAAAATTATGAAATAAAAAAAATTACTTTAGGTAGATCACTCACATAATTCTAACAAATTTCCTAAAATATTTATTAAGGGAACACATCATGTAATTTTAAAAATTAAACATCATTTTCCCCTAAAATGGTGTATATGAAAATAGAACTCTCTTCACTAAAATTACAAGAGAAATATAAATAACACATCAATAATATTTCAAATAACATGATCATTGAAATGTGTTGAAATCATCCTCATGGAGTTCAACAGGTCCTATCCTCCAAGATCAATATGGATTTTCATATTCAATACCATTATCAAGGAATTTAAAACTCAAACTATATCCATCAAACAAATACTAATGTTCACCTCCCAGGGTCCATGAACTAGACCACAAAAGCATATATCATTTAAATTTTATAAACAAACTAATACCAAACCTCCAAATGCCAGAACCCCCATGGCTTCTACTACTGAAATTTTTAGAACTCGATTTTTTATTTTAAAAATTACAAGAAAAATATATCCATGTTAGTAAATAGATACTAATATAATATAATATAATAAATTCAATAAAAAATATCCATCCATTCTAGTAATTTAAATTATATTCAAAAAGAATAAATGGGGAAGTCAAAACAATTGTACATGCTTAAGTTATTCAAGGGGATTAACAAGAATGAACCACTAACCATGAGGTTCATTAAAAACAATTAAAACCATCTGATAATATTTCAATTTCTTTCATGGTATATTTATCTACATAAAAAAATATAAGGAAATTAATAGTCAATGTATCTCATGGAGAATATGAATTTATGAACCATGCATGGAAAGAATATCCAAACATGGATAAAACTGAAAATATAATTTTGATCATTATGACTGATGATAAAAATATAGAAATGGATAGATGAAGTGTTTATTCAGTACTAAAAATGGAAATATAAAATAATTATGTTGGAGTGGAAGTCGAAACTTTAATAATTGTACTATTGAGAATGTAAACCCTCCCTTATTATCTAATTTTTTGTTTGGATTATGCAATTTATAGGTAATTTATGGAGATAAACTAAACGGAGAGTTATAATATTTTTGAATTAGTTTTACTATATGAAATGATGTCTATCATAGACAAAATCAATTTCCATGATAAATTGATAAAGAAAATATAGAATTATTTTATGAAAAATAATGATTGTGGAAGAAATCAATATAAAATTTATGTACTAAGAATTCCAATAACATTACCTGTTTGTTTTGAAAATATAATGAAATATAGATGATATACTTTCTTAATATAAACCCCACAATAAAACTAAATTAAAATGAAAGTAGTAATAAAAAATATATATATATATATTATAATAAGCCTTATAAAATGAGAATAAAATAGTTACAAAACACATACCTTGAGATTAGTTCTAAGGGAATAAAAACCCACACATTATGAAACCCACTTGGTAGCCGACTCAAAACCTTTTCCAACCTTTACACATAAAATCAATGACAACCAATAATGAGTTGATGATACATTTATATTAAATAGATACACCATTACACATGTGTCCAACTCAACTAGAATACATGACATGAAAAACAAATAAGGCAAATAATAGAACATACTATGTGACAGGAACCATCATCGTAACTCTGAAGCACTTCATTTGAACAATTGAAATGATAGACCCATTATACTCCCCTTTGTATATTCACATCTGTTCAAACATTTAATGAAGTTTCCAAGAGAAAAAATCATTAGAGAAATAGTTATAATATAGTCTAAAAAGAAATAACAAATACTAGATACTTTCATTTTAATATGGTTTTAATGTGGGGTTTTTGTACAGTAATCATATCATAGAATTTTCATTCTATTTTAGGTAAGGAATTTTGGTGTGTGATGGTTAAATTCTTGTAGTATATGGGTGAGTGATGTTATGTGTAAGCATATCATATATGTCATATATTTATTATAATGAGTAAGGTGGTCGTAAAACAAATTTCTAGTTGTAAAGAAGTAAATGAAGAAAAAATAATATGTTTTAGAAATTTATATTGTGTGGTAAATAGTTAAATAACATATGAAAATTTTTGATAAGGTATTAATCATAAACATTTTCGTCAATGATGCTAACCAAAGGAGAGAAATCACATGTTGCAGTTGGGTAACTACTTCTACAATTGGAAGGGACTACTGCAAGGGATTAAGGAATCCAAAAATTATTGAAACAATTAAAGCCAATGAAAATTGTTAATAAATCAACTATACTATATGATATGCAATATGTAAAAACAACTGAATCATAACCATTGAAAATAAGATAATGATTTTAAAAACCTACTCAAAAATCCCCAATAAATGCAATTTATCATATTTATATTTGGAAGAGTAAAATAATTTATTATATTCATGCACAAGGTGTTAATAATGTTGGTTACACAATAACCCATTCAAGAAAATTCAATAGTATGATGTTGAAAAATAAAAGTATCTAAATTTTTTTTTCATGGACATAAAAGTAATCATTACAATTTAAATGATATCAAAGACATCAACCATAATTTAAGTATCTTTTTTACTTTAAAATAATCAAATACATAGAAAACCTGAATAAAATATTAAGAAATAAAAACTAAAAAATCACATCATTATTCACTGGATTGTTCAATTAGATGGAGAAGTATTATACTATATCCTACAAAAATTTCTAATTTAAAAAACATTAATAGTTGATATTTTTTGGTCCCTAGGATGTGTACAAAAATGATTCATTTTTTAATATTTAGTGAGAGTCACTGTATTGTTGAAATTTATCTTGGATGATTCTATTGAAGTTTAAAAATAAAAAGTGGGTTATGATAGAAAAGTTATGTAAAGAGATTACTCATTGAATAGGGATAATGAATCTTGTTACTGAGTATGAAACCAATTTTATGTTTTTATTTTTGAAAAATTATTTATGATAAATAAAAGTAACAAGGTTTTTATAATTACTATATATAGTATTTAAAAATGTTGATGAGGTGCTAGATATTTTTTACAATGTCTGGGATATTATTAAAAAATGATTAAGCCATTTTGAATAGGATGTTAAAGTAATATATCTATAGAGAACCAATTTAATATATAAAACACATTATAGATTATAAATAGAGTTTTTTTAATAAATCGTTGATTAATTTATGACAATATTGGACATATCCTGATGTTATTGTTGTAGATCAACATTAATTTGATGAAAACCATAAATTTTAATATAAATATTAAAAAATGGATATGTATGGAAAACTGTGTATGGGTTATTTCCATGTTCTAGTTATGTATCATTTATTATGTTCATGAGTATCATTTATACCATACATAACAATAATCTAGTATAGTTGAGTGGAAAAATATTAATATTTTGTTCTATATAAGAATCATACATGTTTATGTATAGATTGTAACGACCCAAAGTTTCATTAATGGAAAATCCCTCTTGATCCAGTTAAATGTTTCTTTATGAAAAATGTTTTTATAAGATGTCAACTTCTTTAAGTTTTACGTTAAGATTTGTGACCGTTACTTTTATAGCCGTTGAACAGTGATCATCTGGGTAGTTTAAATATAAGTCTTTAACGAACCAATTTTCTACTCAGACAAAGGAAGCGATGGCCTCATCCAGTAGAATTGCCCCTTACGAAGCCCATTTGTCGGAGCTCGGAAAGGAGGTGGCGTCTTTGGGCTTTGCCCTTGACCAAGCCCAAGCTGAGCTTCATCAAGTCAAGCTCGAACGTGATCGTCTACGGGAAAAATGGAAGTTGATAGAGATTACCACTCGAGCGATGTTATCCGAGCAACCCCAAGAGTCTGTCACCATCGCACACCTTACCCTTAGGTCTTATGCGGCTATTTTAAGGGGTTATGTAACAAATAAGTAGCACCATTTTCATGTACATTATTTTTGTATATAATAATGAATATAATTTCTAGTCATTTTTGATGCATTGTAATTAGTTTATAAAGTACAAATGATGTTTTTAGTTATTATTTAATTAAGAATTATATTTAATTAAATTAAAGGATTTTTGAATTAAATAATATTTTAATAAAATATTATTATTAATGTTAAATTAATTTTTATTAAATATATATGATCTTATAATTTTATGAATGCAATTAAAATTTTTATTAAGGTTTGAAAGCCATTTCTGTCAAAACCCGTGATTTTTTTATAAATGTCGGTTTTTATTTTAAAAGTGAAAATTCACATATTTAGAAAATTATTTAGATAAAATAAATATTATTTTTGGAATCAGGACGTTGAAATTATCCAACGGTGAATTTTTCATAATTTTTTGAGACAGTCAAATTTTTGGGTAAAAATTAAATACCATTTAAATATATAATGTGTTTTATGACATCATAATGACCCAATGGTGATGTAATAAAATACCATAATCCTTATGTTCGGCCAATATGTGTTTTATCATTAAAATAATGAGGTTTTGGGTTTGTTTGACTCACTTTTCAAAGCATTAATGGAGCCCTCAAGACTAATTCAACACTTTGCCTTTTTAAATTAATTTCCATGGGAGTGTGACTCACCTCCACATAAGCAACCCTAATTTTTTAATAAGTTCGGACCTTGGACTTGTAAAATATTGTTTTCCTCTTTTCTTTTTCCAGAAACCATGGGCAAATACCATGGGATGGTTTGTGGTTTGGATTATTTTAATATAAGGGGTCCCAAACCTAAATAATAAAGAATTCTCTCACCTTTCCTATATAAACCCACCCAAGCTCCCACTTCCTCCTCACCCAAAGCCCTTTAAGTTCGTCCAACCTCTGCCCTACTCTCTCTAGAATCCTCCCAAGGTGCCCCAAGATCCCAAGAAGCCTCTCACAAGCCTCTCTCTAGGCTTTGGAAGCACACTTCCAAGTAAGGGTTTTTCTTCCTTTCTCATTTTTGTCAATTTTCTTTAAGTTGTATTGCCCTTTTAATTTAATTTATGAATGTTGGGGTATGGTTTCGCACCTCTCCCATACTTCCCTCTTATTGTTTTAATGATGGGAGACCCCTTTCTCCCTCATTAAATGCCTCCCATGTACACCCGTTACTATGCCGAAATTCCGAAAGGAACCTTTTTCTCCTCTTCTATATTCAAGCAATACTTTTTTATCATGAATCTAAATTCCTTTTCAATTGTTTGGACATGTATCTATATGACCTTCTTACTGTCCATTACATGTAAATATGATGAGGAACCCCTTTCTCTCTCATCAGCCCTTTTTATGAATTCTTATGTCACGCCGTTACGCTGCCGAAATCACACCGATTTTCTAAGCCAATATCATTGTGTAGTGAATACCATACCCATTTCTCCATCAAGGGTATTCACCTTTATGCACATTTACTTATTGATTGTAAAGTTTAATGTATGAATTCCACATTCCTTTATCGTGGAATAAATGATTATGTTTTATGAATCCATGTTTTATGATCCATGTGGCACACTTATGCATGAAATGAAATGTTTAAGAAGGGTGCGCCCTGATAGCGCTCCAATGCATTGGGTAAAGTATAGTATCATGATACGTCATGTGCAATGAGTGTTTACTCATGCTAATTCAAGTGAAACGAGGGTTTACTCGTGCTTCAAGTGCAATGAGGGTTTACTCATGCTCCATGTGCAATGAGCCTTGGCTCATGCTAATTCAATGTTAAGTGTTGTTGCCACATTTCCATGTTATGATTATCATGCTTTATCATGCCTTTATGTTCATGTCTCTATTATGCTCTATTGATATGCCTATTTCCTAACATGTATTTTACTCCTCATGTTATTCATTGTGTACTCCCTTACTGGGCTTTATAGCTCACCCTTTTCTTATGCATGTCCTCAGGTTATCCCATGCAATGCTAAGTACGAAGGAATGTAATGGTCATGTAAAGGAAGTTTTCAATAAGGATGTTGTATTTCATGTTTAAAGTTTTTATGTAATGATCCTAAGCCCCAAAGACACTAAACCTCTCGATCTTCTTTGTTGTATCAAGTGAAGTTTTATGTAATAAAGCATGTTTAAGTTGTAATAAAAAGCAGGGTTGTCATAGTTGGTATCAAAGGATAGGTTTAGTTATTTTTGGGATTAGGAAACCCTAGTAAAGCCTTAGATACAAGACTAAGCATAATAAAAACATCCCTAAGTTTTGGTAAATACTAAGTAAGTGTTTTATCAAACAAATACATCCCTGTCTGGATACGAGCAGGTAGAGGCGGCTCTGGCACAGATGTATCCTAGGGGTAAAACCCGGAAACACCGCTTTGAGCTAGACTCGAACGGGAACTGGTGCACGACAACGGGCCTTGCTGCACTCTTGGTTACGACACTCCCGGGGGATATGTTTTGATAAATTCACAATCTTAGTATGAACCCTTATTAAGGGAAAAATGCCCCTAAGAATATATGTTAGAAGGAAGATCATGAAAAGCCTAGATTGAATCCTATAGACTCATGAGTTAAAGAGATTAAAGTTTATTTATAAGTCATCAACTTTTGTCATTGGATTACCCTTTATGTGTTACCCCTAACTTTCCTTTTATTCCAGCCAATGGCCGGTAATAGGAGAACTCGGGCTAACAACCGTTGTGAAGATCAGTGTGATGATTGTACTTATGAGATGCCCAATCCAATGGGAGCGGGAATCGCGAACTTTGTCACGCTTCTCTCTCAGCTAACTCAAGTTTTGAATAGAAACACTGTTCAAGAGGAACGTTCAACCCCCCCTAAGAAAGAACAAGTCGCTATTGAAAGCTTCATGAGACAAAGGCCTCCTACTTTTAGTGGATCATCCGATCCCACGATTGCTGGACAATGGATCAACTCCATTGAAAAGATATTCTCCATCCTCCAATGCTCTGAAAAAGAGAAGGTTCTCCTGGCGGCTTATCGTATGGAGGGTGAAGCTGATCAATGGTGGACGTTGATCAAAAATACGAAGCCTGAGGAGGAGATCGAGGCTTTAGAATGGAAGGTATTCCGGAAGATGTTTTTCGATAAATATTTTCCACGCACCCTCCGTCTTAAGATGGAAAGGGACTTCCTTTCCCTAAAGCAGAAAGATGATGAATCTGTGGGAGCGTACGAGGCAAACTTCACAAGGCTTGCACGATACGCTTCCGGCTTTGTCGTTGCCCCCGAATGCAAGGTTGACCGCTTCTTTGGTGGGCTGAAGCCTAGCTTGCGGAAAGCATTAGCGATCCGTGACTTCGACAGCTATGAGGAAATTGTCTGATGTGCCCTCAAGGTTGAAATGGAGATCGTAGAATCACAGGGGTATCATGGGGACAAGAAGTGGAAGGTGGACTTCAATGCTGGTGGTCTGATGGATAAATCCAACGGTGCTAAGAAATTACAGCACCCCACTTGCCAAAAGTGTGGAAAGAAGCACCCTGGAAATTGCCTTAGGGGGACAAGAAAATGCTTCAAGTGTGGAAGAGAAGGGCACCTAGCTGTTAACTGTCAGCAAGAAGGACCCGCGGCTGCGACGGAGGGGAGGAACGCTCCGTTCGAACCTCAACGCGTTGTTCAATGCTTCAAATGCAAAGAACCGGGTCATTTTGCGAATCAGTGCCCTAATCCAAGGGTTATCGGAGGCAATCAACAACCTCCAAGACAGCAAGGAAGAGCTTTTGCCATCACTTCTGCCGAAGTGAACCCCGACAACGAAGTGGTGACAGGTACGCTAGTTATTCATTCAAGAATAGCGAACGTACTTTTTGATTCAGGTTCTACGCATTCTTTTATATCTCAAAAGTTTAGTAGAATAATCCCTGCACCACCACAAATCATGGAAGTAAAGATGTCAGTGAGTACGGCAAATGGGGCAATCATTGCATCCCATGAGTATAAGTCCTCCCCTGTTATAATCTGTGGATTGAATTTCCCAGCGAACCTCGTCATACTCCCTTTGGTGGAATTTGATTCAATTCTTGGCATGGATTGGCTTTCCTTATATAGAGCCAACATAAATTGTCGGGAGAGGGAAATCACACTCCATATGGAGAATCGACCCCCGATTCTTTACAAGTGTCAGGAGGAAGATGAATCTCCTTTAGCTCCATCATCTCAAGCATGGATATTACTACCTTATGAGAACGCATATCTGGCTCAGATGATTGAGTCCAAGGAAGAAACCACCCTGGAAGAAATGCCTATTGTGAGGGAATTCGCTGAAGTATTTCCCAAGGAACTTCCTGGTCTTCCTCCAAGAAGAGATGTTGAGTTCTCAATTGAACTTATACCTGGGGCGCTACCAATATCCAAGACTCCATATAGAATGGCTGTGGTTGAGCTTGAAGAACTGAAGAAACAACTACAGGAGAATCTGGATAAAGGGTTTATACGCCCAAGTGCATCACCATGGGGTGCACCAGTCCTCTTCGTCAAGAAGAAGGATGGGTCAATGCGGCTTTGCATCGATTATCGTGAACTTAACAAAATCACGATAAAGAACAAGTATCCTCTCCCAAGAATCGATGACTTGTTTGATCAGCTGCGTGGAGCACAATACTTCTCCAAGGTCGACTTGCGGTTGGGATATTATCAAGTAAGGGTGAAGAAGGAAGATATCCCCAAGACTGCTTTTCGTACAAGGTACGGGCACTATGAATTCATAGTAATGCCTTTTGGACTCACCAATGCTCCAGCAATATTCATGGACTTGATGAATAGAGTCTTTAGAGATTACCTAGATAAATTTGTGGTAGTCTTTATAGATGATATTCTAATATACTCCAAAACCAAGGAGGACCATGAGGAGCATTTAAGAACTGTACTGGAGACTTTGCGCAAGGAGAAGCTCTATGCCAAGTACAGCAAGTGTGAGTTCTGGTTGAAGGAGGTCTCATTCTTAGGCCATATCATCACAAGCAATGGGATATCTGTGGACCCCTCCAAAACAGATGCAATTGAGGGATGGCCGAGGCCAACATCGGTAACTGATATCCGTAGCTTCTTGGGGTTAGCTGGATATTATCGACGATTTGTGAGAAACTTCTCACGATTGTCCAACCCTCTTACCAAGCTAACTCGAAAGGGAGTAAAGTTTGCTTGGAGTGATGAATGCGAAGAAAGCTTCAAGGAGTTGAAAAGGAGGCTTATCACTGCACCTGTGCTCACTTTACCCACAAGTGGGGAGCTTTTTGTGGTATTCAGTGATGCTTCGAAGAAGGGCTTAGGATGTGTGCTGATGCAGAATGATAAAGTGATATCCTATGCCTCAAGACAGTTGAAAATCCATGAGCGAAACTATCCAACGCATGATCTGGAGTTGGCGGCGGTAATCTTTGCCTTGAAAATCTGGCGACATTATCTCTATGGAGAGAAATGTGAGATATATACTGACCACAAGAGTCTTAAATATATTTTCACACAGAAAGAGCTTAATATGCGCCAGAGAAGATGGATAGAGCTTATCAAGGATTATGACTGTTCAATACATTACCACCCTGGGAAGGCGAACAAGGTGGCGGATGCCCTAACTAGAAAGGATCCAGCAATTCTATCAATGATGAGAATTGAGAAGGATCCAATCTTCTTAGACTTGATGAAGATGGACGTGGGAATCATAAAGAAGGGAACATCATCAATCATTTCACAAATTATTGCTCAACCATCTCTTTTGGAAAGGTTAAAGGATTCTCAAAAGGATGATGTGAGAATCCAAGAAAAAGTGGAAGCTATCAAAAAGGGAAAATCCTCAGAGTTTAATGTTAATGAAGAAGGAATTGTGCGGTTTGGGAAAAGAGTATGTGTCCCATCAAGTTCGGAGCTGAAGAAGAAACTTTTGGATGATGCACATAGTTCAAATTTCTCTATTCACCCAGGGAGCAGAAAGATGTATCGAGATCTCCGAGAAAACTTTTGGTGGGATAATATGAAGAAGGAGATCGCCGAATATACATCAAAGTGCCTGGTGTGTCAGCAAGTGAAGGCAGAGAGGCAGAAGTCTAAGGGGATGATGCAACCATTGCCCATACATGAATGGAAATGGGAGAACATCACCATGGACTTCGTCACTGGACTTCCAAGGACATCCAAAGGCAACAATGCAATCTGGGTTATTGTGGATCGTCTTACAAAGACTGCACACTTCATTGCTATTCGAGAGGATTTCTCTTTGGATCAACTGGCACGGATTTATATCAGGGAAGTGGTACGGTTGCATGGAATAACACTATCTATTGTGTCAGACCGAGATCCAAGATTTACCTCTACGTTTTGGAAGAGTCTTCAACATGCTCTGAATACTGAACTGAACTTCAGTACGGCCTATCATCCTCAAACTGATGGCCAATCCGAGCGGACTATCCAAACACTTGAGGATATGTTGAGAGCGTGCTCAATGGACTTTAAAGGAGGATGTGATCAACATCTTCCTCTAGTTTAGTTCTCTTATAATAATAGTTTCCACTCGAGCATCCAAATGGCACCATATGAAGCCCTTTATGGGAAAAGGTGTAGAACACCGACATGTTGGGATGAGGTCGGTGAACGTAAGCTGCTTGGACCAGAAATGGTCGAAGAAATGGTAGAGAAGGTGAAAACCATTCAGCAGCATATCAAGGCAGCCCAAAGTCGACAGAAGAGTTATGCAGATAATCGTCGACGAGACCTTGAGTTTAAAGTCGGAGACATGGTGTTTTTACGCATATCTCCGTGGAAGAAGGTCATGAGGTTTGGAAAGAAAGGGAAGTTAAGTCCAAGGTACATCGGCCCCTTCGAGATTCTTGATCGTGTTGGGGCTGTGGCCTATCGACTAGCACTTCCACCTACTATGGCCAAGGTGCATGATGTCTTCCATGTATCCCTCTTAAGTAAGTACATACCAGACCCTTCACATGTACTCTCTTCCGAGGTGGTACAATTAGAAGACGATCTTTCTTATGAGGAGGAACCAGTGAAGATCTTAGATCGTAGAGAAAAAGTTCTACGAAATAAGACAATGCCCCTCGTCAAGGTGTTGTGGAGAAACCACAAGTTTGAAGAAGCAACTTGGGAGTCGGAGGATATGATGAAGCTAAGTTACCCACATTTGTTTTAGTGTGGGAAAAGGAAAATTTCGAGGGCGAAATTTCTTAATGGGGGAATGTTGTAACGACCCAAAGTTTCATTAATGGAAAATCCCTCTTGATCCAGTTAAATGTTTCTTTATGAAAAATGTTTTTATAAGATGTCAACTTCTTTAAGTTTTACGTTAAGATTTGTGACCGTTACTTTTATAGCCGTTGAACAGTGATCATCTGGGTAGTTTAAATATAAGTCTTTAACGAACCAATTTTCTACTCAGACAAAGGAAGCGATGGCCTCATCCAGTAGAATTTCCCCTTACGAAGCCCATTTGTCGGAGCTCGGAAAGGAGGTGGCGTCTTTGGGCTTTGCCCTTGACCAAGCCCAAGCTGAGCTTCATCAAGTCAAGCTCGAACGTGATCGTCTATGGGAAAAATGGAAGTTGATAGAGATTACCACTCGAGCGATGTTATCCGAGCAACCCCAAGAGTCTGTCACCATCGCACACCTTACCCTTAGGTCTTATACGGCTATTTTAAGGGGTTATGTAACAAATAAGTAGCACCATGTTCATGTACATTATTTTTGTATATAATAATGAATTTAATTTCTAGTAATTTTTGTTGCATTGTAATTAGTTTTTAAAGTACAAATGATGTTTTTAGTTATTATTTAATTAAGAATTATATTTTATTAAATTAAAGGATTTTTGAATTAAATAATATTTTAATAAAATATTATTATTAATATTAAATTAATTTTTATTAAATATAAATGATCTTATAATTTTATGAATGCAATTAAAATTTTTATTAAGGTTTGAAAGCCATTTCTGTCAAAACCCGTGAATTTTTTATAAATGTCAGTTTTTATTTTAAAAGTGAAAATTCACATATTTAGAAAATTATTTAGATAAAATAAATATTATTTTTGGAATCAGGACGTCGAAATTATCCAACGGTGAATTTTTCATAATTTTCTGAGACAGTCAAATTTTTGGGTAAAAATTAAATACCATTTAAATATATAATGTGTTTTATGACATCATAATGACCCAATGGTGATGTAATAAAATACCATAATCCTTATGTTCGGCCAATATGTGTTTTATCATTAAAATAATGAGGTTTTGGGTTTGTTTGACTCACTTTTCAAAGCATTAATGGAGCCCTCAAGACTAATTCAACACTTTGCCTTTTTAAATTAATTTCCATGGGAGTGTGACTCACCTCCACATAAGCAACCCTAATTTTTTATTAAGTTCGGACCTTGGACTTGTAAAATATTGTTTTCCTCTTTTCTTTTTCCAGAAACCATGGGCAAATACCATGGGATGGTTTGTGGTTTGGATTATTTTAATATAAGGGGTCCCAAACCTAAATAATAAAGAATTCTCTCACCTTTCCTATATAAACCCACCCAAGCTCCCACTTCCTCCTCACCCAAAGCCCTTGAAGTTCGTCCAACCTCTGCCCTACTCTCTCTATAATCCTCCCAAGGTTCCCCAAGCTCCCAAGAAGCCTCTCACAAGCCTCTCTCTAGGCTTTGGAAGCACACTTCCAAGTAAGGGTTTTTCTTCCTTTCTCATTTTTGTCAATTTTCTTTAAGTTGTATTGCCCTTTTAATTTCATTTATGAATGTTGGGGTATGGTTTTGCACCTCTCCCATACTGCCCTCTTATTGTTTGAATGATGGGAGACCCCTTTCTCCCTCATTAAATGCCTCCCATGTACACCCGTTACTATGCCGAAATTCCGAAAGGAACCTTTTTCTCCTCTTCTATATTCAAGCAATACTTTTGTATCATGAATCTAAATTCCTTTTCAATTGTTGGGACATGTATCTATATGACCTTATTACTTTCCATTACATGTAAATATGATGAGGAACCCCTTTCTCTCTCATCATCCCTTTTTATGAATTCTTATGTCACGCCGTTATGCTGCCGAAATCACACCGATTTTCTAAGCCAATATCATTGTGTAGTGAATACCATACCCATTTCTCCATCAAGGGTATTCACCTTTATGCACATTTACTTATTGATTGTAAAGTTTAATGTATGAATTCCACATTCCTTTATCGTGGAATAAATGATTATGTTTTATGAATCCATGTTTTATGATCCATGTGGCACACTTATGCATGAAATGAAATGTTTAAGAAGGGTGCGCCCTGATAGCGCTCCAATGCATTGGGTAAAGTATAGTATCATGATACGTCATGTGCAATGAGTGTTTACTCATGATAATTCAAGTGAAACGAGGGTTTACTCGTGCTTCAAGTGCAATGAGGGTTTACTCATGCTCCAGGTGCAATGAGCCTTGGCTCATGCTAATTCAATGTTAAGTGTTGTTGCCACATTTCCATGTTATGATTATCATGCTTTATCATGCCTTTATGTTCATGTCTCTCTTATGCTCTATTGATATGCCTATTGCCTAACATGTATTGTACTCCTCATATTATTCATTGTGTACTCCCTTACTGGGCTTTATAGCTCACCCTTTTCTTATGCATGTCCTCAGGTTATCCCATGCAATGCTAAGTACGAAGGAATGTAGTGGTCATGTAAAGGAAGTTTTCAATAAGGATGTTGTATTTCATGTTTAAAGTTTTTATGTAATGATCCTAAGCCCCAAAGACACTAAACCTCTCGATCTTCTTTGTTGTATCAAGTGAAGTTTTATGTAATAAAGCATGTTTAAGTTGTAATAAAAAGCAGGGTTGTCATATAGATAATTATCCCTATATGTATGAAAAATATAGATGAGGGGACATAAATCCTTTTCAGCACAGAAAAATTTCTTCTGTAGACTTAATTATATCCTCATGTAAACTTAATTTACATTTTTATTATTGATAAAATCTATATTACCATCATCCCTTAATGAAATTATAACTTTTTTCAGAGTAAAATTTGAATTTTTCTGGTTTTAATAATATCAATAGATTATTAATTTTATTAATTTCTAGTTCTCTATCATTTCAAACAGAAATTAGCTTTTCTGAGTTATGTATGAAAATTATGGTAGCTTTTAATTATGCTCAGAGAATAAGATCAATGAATGGGGAATCAGAGTGAATTTTTGATGTCTCAAATATGGGTTCCATGATTTCATGGAATCTAATGAAAAAAATTTAAAGAAGCTAGGATTTGATATCAATATCTGAAAATCATGGAGGATAGAAGAGGAATGACCCACTCATGTATGATAAATTAAAAAAACTAAATATTTTATCATTAATAATGAATTTGATATTGTGTGAAAGATGGGTATAGCCAAATGAGTTTAAATCATTGGAAAATAATTGATTTCCATGTAGAATGATTGGGTAGTTGTTTATCATTCCATAGATAAAAGAGATAACGATGAGATGAGATAATAATAAATTACCAAACCCATAACTGAGAATGTATAAATATTTCAATAAATAAAAAAATGAATGATTAAAATGAAAACATGAAAGATCATAACTTCGACTGAAAAAAATATCAAAATAGAATTTGTGATTCAATCATTATAGAAAAGAAGAGGTGATGAGATACAATGATACTTCTAGATTCGTATGAATTTTCATATTTCATATAATATTTCAGCTAGTGTGTGTGACTTTCTATGTTAGCCTATAATTAATTTGTTTATTTTTTCATTAGAAATTTTATATGCATGTTATATTAGAGTTTTCAGAAATTTTACAAATGAATCAGCTGGATCATAGACTTTCATGACTTGGACATCAATATATGACATAATGCATTTTAATTTCAAATAATTTAATACTTCAGTTACAATTTTTAATACATTGGCCTCATTGTGAAAATAATAACCACTATTTTAGAATTTGGTGGCATCATATGGATTTAGAGAATCTGTGTAATGCGTACTTGAAGCATATCACCTTAGAAATGTCTATATTATGGATAATCGTAGTGTGAAATCCCAAATCAATGTAATGGGAAATGGTTGAACTAAGATTAATGTATAGTTTCTCTACTTCAATAACGTTTTTATTAGTTCTTCACGAAAAAAGCCTAAATGTATTTGTAGGTTTACGAGTTCAGAAGATGTTGTGAAAGGCTGAGATCCTCAAGGAGGAGGAGTATCACTGAATGGGTGGTGGCCGCATCAAAGGCACGCCAAAGGAGGAGGTGGGTAGGATGCCAAAGACCAAAAATAGGTGGATAGGTGAGGGGTGAAATTTTAGTGGCGTTGTTAGGGGAGGAGGTATAGTGTCCTCTCATAGCAGCGTTTGTGGGGAGGTGGGGGATGGTCATGCCAGAGGAGGATATCATGTGTTCACCTCAGAGCTTGTTTAGAAAGGAGTGGTTTCCTCTTAGTAGAATTATCCTAGGGAGAGAATATATCCCAAGGTTATAATAATGGGGATGAGTTAACTCAGGCAAGGAGAGATCATGATGGGAGGACAATCATTGGGTGACGAGAGAATGCATGGATAGAATAAATGGTAGGAGGGTATTGAGGTGGGATACCCGAGGGTATATGAGACGAGCCCCACATGTAGGATATTCATTCAAGTACACTAAACAACTTATGACCATGGTTTCTATAAAACCATGCCTTCAAATCATCCCTCAACTATAGTTTTAATTAAACAGTGCCTAGAAATTTTTCTATAGCCACTTGTTTCTAAAAATATGGTTATAGGTCTGTGGTTATAAATAATTTTTCTAAAAGATAAACCACTATAATACTATAAATTAGATCCCATATATTCTAATAAATATTTATCTAAAAAATAATCACCATTTAGTGAGAAACATGGTTATATCATACATTTTCAATTTCACCAAAAATATAAGGATCCCATCAATGTCTAATTGAATAACCAATCATTATAAAAAATAGAATATCTTTCATCTCAACTACAATCAAGAAACAACCTCATGAAAAAAATAAGTTGATCCCCATTATTTTCTTGTACGTCCTGATATAGATATATAATTCCAATAAAATATGATGAATCATTATTCCAAAATGATTATGTATAAACAGTATCCCTTCTAAACAAAGTAGTTAGACTTCCATCAAGTTGTAAATATGTTTCTTTTTTTCTAAATTCCCTTCTTCCTCATATTAATCTACTTGAAAAACAATAACTATTAATATCTCCTTATTATTTATTCATTAATCATCTATATTGTTTTTCATGAAATTTATTTTCATAGTATAATAATATATTATCTAAAATATTAATATAGTATTTCCCCCATTAAAATCATCTTTTAAATTAAAAATATATAAATGTCACCACATTCAATTACTTTTCACCTTCATGTAACTAAAATATGAACTCTCAGATCATCACAACATATATATTCACCTTTTATTTATTTAGGAAACTTGCCAGATGAGTTTTAATACCCCATGAGTTGTCCATATTTCAATGATGTGGTTTATAGGTAACTTTTTATGTCTGTCACACTAATATTTTTCAAATTTCATATGGCCTTTATTGTACATCCCTTGCATATCACCCCATGCTGTAGAGTTACAGTCACATATACTGATTTTTTTTAGAAAAACATGTATATCATAGAGAAACCTTGTGTAACCCTTACATTTCATAGGCGACTAGCTAGAAAACCTTACATATAAATCCTTATGTTGAATGAATATACCAACTTCTTTGGATAATAACTTCACACATAGTGATCCTTATGTATTACCCTTATGAATAAAAAAATGTACAAATTTTGAAAACCAAGTCTATTCTGTAAAGAGTGACCCTTAGTTATAACCATTACACGTCAGGTTCTTTTTAAACATTCCAAACACTATTCTATCAGTAGCACCCTTGAATATTAAAGGTAAAATAACATTTATGGGATACATTACCAATTTTAAGAAATTTTATTTAATGAAACCAAATATCTTAAAAGATTATTTTAAAATAATTACAAAACCATCTATACATAATTATAATAGTAATATCCATTCAACAAATATTATCCTCACATGATAAACCTTATGTTCTCTAGTTTGAACATGAATTATTTATTGACAAAAATTCTAAAACAAGAGCAATTCCACTCTGTCAAACTATATAATTTATCTATCTGAGATTCACTACATTGAACACTTCCCTTTGATCATCAACATAATATCACGATTAAAACCTCTTCACATACCAATATATTATCATTCAAAGGATCAATAAAATTGTTTGGAACTAATAATAGTTGATGTTCCCAAAAATTATATGGATCCTACACTTAATGGGGTAGGGAATTAGTGTTTATTATGTTTCTAATTTCCCATTATTCATCCTATAATTAATTCACAGGGTAATGTAGGATCACTCTTTTTTAAGTTAACCCCACCACCCATGAAAATACAGATAACTAAATGTTATATGTGAACAAAAACATTCATGGTTTGGATCCAATTTTGGTGACTATATCTATATACCTAATTGAATTTCTAGGAAAGAAATTAATCGACCAATAAAACTACAAATTATAAAATGATCTATTAATTTTTCATCATTAATCCTAAGTTGTAGATTCTCTCAAATTAAAAAATAATAATCCCACCTATTATATTCAATAATAAAAACCTATAATGATAAAAAAAATTTACAAAATAATATATTTTTGATAAATAAGATGATTGAATTTTCATTTCTTTTATGGATTTTCTTTATCTATTATGAAAAATTTATTACATTCTTATATAATTAAAAATAAAGTCATTATAGTACTAATTATTATGTGATTTTCATTAAGTTCATAAATATTCTGAAAATATTTTAAAAATATCTTCCTCAATTACTTTTGATATACTTTCTCACTTCTCGTCATCTTTTTTTCATTATAAGATTTTATAAGAAAATTCATAATCATTAATTTTTTTATAATGAATCAAATCTGATTACATTCAAATGTTTTGGATATATGAAATATTCAAAAACAAATAGTTATAGATAATCTATATATTTATTACTCATCATATCAATACCATAAAATATCACATTATATTCTACTTCCATTATTCATAGAATAAATAATTAAAAATGAATAAGATTAAAAATCCCACATTTTAGTTCTTTGTATATAATGATTTGAAAATTTCTTAGTAGCATAATATTGTAGCCTAATATTTTTAGTTTCACATATCTAAAATTTCACTATCATAGATCATCCAAATGAATCATTTTTTATATTTTTTGAGATTTATAGGGTACTTATGAATGTATTCTTTATTCACCGGAATATGATGTAAGACCCAATGTTATGATCTTATTATGATCAAAGGCTGGATGAAAAAATAGTATGTGCACCGGGTCCCCTTTAAGGTCCCATTTTGATACATTGAATAATTATCTAACTTAAAATTACTACATTGAGTGATATTATAACTATATTGAATAAATTTATCCCACTAAATTGAGTATATGTCATAAATAATATAAGAAATTTCTAATGAATAACTTGAATCAATTAATTTAATATCACAAGAAACATAATTACTATCACACATATCTTAGAAAATTTCACATGTAAATTAATTATGTGATGCATGAAAAAACCAATATTGAGTAACATTTGGTTGTTCTCTTGTATACATATTTTGATTGGGTAAAATTTCATACGATCATCATGAGTATAAGTTCCTTGATTTTCTTCATCTTGCATCTCTATAATATTCTATTTTATAAAGAAATATTTTCAAATACAACAAAAAATATCAAACAGCTATGAAAATATATTCTTAGAATAATACACTTAATGATAAATATTAGGAATAATTTTATCAATCACATAAGTATCAATAAAAATATATTTTTCAAAATATTAAGAAATTAAGGTAACAGAATTCTGGACTATATAATGAAACGCGTGATTAAAAACCTCTGGGTAGTTTCCCCTTTTTGGAATCAATAGAAAATTTTATTATCCTCTCCTAAACCGTTTACTATTTATATATATCCTAAAAAATTTTCAAACAATAATAATTCATTAAAACATCAATTTCAACTCAAAATATCATATAATGTATAAAATGTAATTTGGTGAAATGTTGTTATAATTCATAGAAAACAAATATCATTTTGAATTTCCCATGATATATTAAAAACTAATTGAACAATGAGACTATGGGATTTCAAATTTTATAATTTAATTACTTTTAGTAATCATTAAAATTAATATATTGTATAAAAAATATGGAAGATACCATTGGAAAAATAAATTTACTTTATAACAATAACATTATAATCATGTAATAAATTAGATAAATAATAAGATGGTATTGTTTTTATCCTCAATAAAAATAAAATTGAAAATAATAATGTTTTCAGGATTATTCATTTTTCCACTTCGATTAATTTTTAATTAAAATTATCACAAAAGGTGAATTAATTTATAATTAATTTAGATAAATAGTGAAATATTATGTAGTTATTACTTGTAAGTCTGGAACAAAAAGTTTCCATAAATTATGATACCTTAAAGTTTATATAATGAAGTTTTACTTCAAAAATTTAATAAAATAAATGTTTTAATTTCAATAATTATTTATGTTTACAAATGTAATTAAAAAAATACTTATGAAAATATTATTTCTTAATATTATAAACAAGATTATACACGTGACTATATTTTATAAGAACTACATTTTACTCTACTAAATAATGATGAAACTATTTAAAAATTTTTATTTTTTATCATTTAATTTTATAGTTATATCATTTTACAGTTGAAAATCCCTAATTATTTAAGTAATAATAATATTCAATAATTAATACCCATACCTATGTTTAATGTAATGTTTTATAAAAAAATTTAAAGTGCTAATAACTAGATTCTATTTAATTATCTTCAATAAAATGTTAATTTAGAGATATCCCCCCGCCCTTGAGACATTACTTGTATATATAACGTTTTGATGCACCACTATGAAATTACATCAAATAGGTCTTGGAAAATCCTCAAAATTTCACTCGCACGTAGATTTCATCCTTTAGAGTCAAACACCCACATGAATCTCAAACTCATGGGCTTATCACATAACAAATTTTATATATTTTTTAATAAAAAAATTAGAGGCTTCTGGATGACCGTGGGTTATCGCACAATCATATATACTTAATTAGTCATTATTTTAATGTTGGTTCAGTTAAAGTTTTTAAATAATTTTATGTAATAATAAAACATTTTAATAAAATATGAGGCTTTAGTTTTATTTTAATACATAAAAAAGAGTGAAATATATATTGTGATATAAAATAAATATGAAATAATGTATAATTATGTGAAGTTTCAGGGGTGCAACGAAGGCGGTCGGGCCTATACCAAATGACATGTTTTATCATTTTATTTAGAATTATCCATAGAACTAGTTAAAATAAAAGCCCCATCATCCACAACATTAGGACATAAAATATAATTTATAATTATTTTATATCTATTAAATATAACGTTTTCATAGGATTCTTTATTTGTGGAATATTTCTTAGATAACTACAAGGAATATCCCTATTTCTATTAGAGGATTAAATTTTTTAATCCCTTTAGAGGTGATCCATAAATGATCTATGAAACATTGAAAATATATATATAAATAAATTGGTTCTATCATGCATAATTATTACTCTTGTTTGGATTCATTTTTTATCTCCATAAAAATTTCTTCCGGATAAAAGGGATACTTCTTTCTTCGCATAATCCATTGGATGGAAGGGTTAGATCACCCTCGATTATTGTGTCAATTCTAAATCATGTTCTATATATGGAATGAATAGATTATCTATAAACCTTATTATTCACAATTATTATAATTTATCATATAGGGTTAGAGAATGATAAAACCATATATTTAAAAGCACCTAGGTTAGAGAATAAATAACATTATAAAGGCTCTTATTATTCTCTTAATCACTTGTGAACCACATGTATAAAAAATTATAATATTATTACTTAATTGACATGAAAAAAATATGGTATAAATAAATATTATTTATAAAAAAATGAATTAAAATTTATTTAAATAATTTGTAATTCATCATTTCTCATGTATCTATTAACTCTACTAGTCATTCCTATACAATATTACAAAAACGTAAATAATTATTATTAATTTTAATAAATAATTATCTCTTCCTTATTTAGTGATAAATAGATATGTATTATATTATCTCAAATTGATAATAAATATTTATTAGATATCATGCCCTCATATATAATCTTAAATAAATACTGACTAAATATTTACGATAAACAAAAAATGAAAAAACATTAAATGATGTATATAAATAATATTTTTTGAAGATGTTATATTCATATAAAATTTAAATAAAATTATGAATACTCTTATTTTGTTACCTTATAGGTATCTTCCTCAGTGGTATTAGGTTGTATTGTCTATATTACAAGGCAAGATTCAAGAAAAACACCAAAAATCCCTAGAGATTGATGTTAAATTACATAGTGACTTTAGAAAAATACGAACAAACATTATATAAAATAATTAATTTCTCTTAAAATTAGTATCCAAGCATGTATCATAGTGTTTTCATCTTCTTATGTGCTCGACGTCTCTCTCTATACTTTTTAGATATAAACATACTGAAACAAAATCATGGCGATGGACTTGATCATGGAGTTTCATTTCCAATAAAGGGTCTGAAATATCAAAATTTAGTACATAACATGATTAAAAACTCATTTCTCATATTATTAATTAGTGTAATATCAGTTATGATGAACCAAAACATACCCAACAATCATAGTAAAATATTTCATCTGGGTTTATGAAGATGCATCGATGTATGGATAATATTATGAACTAATAATAAATATAAAGTATAAGAACCATTACACACTCCTATATATAGTATCATCCAATGACCCATATAAATATGGATTTATGGTCGGTGATTCATTTTTTCAAAATATTCGTACATGAGATCACCATGGATGATCATTATGAGAAAAATATTGAAAGTCTTATGATCCCCCCACACCTTATTCACTATATCATTTATGTCCCATAAAATTATATAATATGTACATAGAACATATATTTAAGAATATTGACATATAGCCTCAATTTTACCATCATACCAAGGAACATATAAGAACTTTTAGTGTGATAGGTACCATTTGGATGTTGTCTTATGGATATTAGAGAGAATAACACTCATCACGTGTTCAGCTATGGTTCAATTTTAAACATCATTAATATTTTAATAATCTAATGTATAATGTAGTTGGTAAAAAAACCAAGTCTTAATTTTTTACTCTTAAAAAATAGTTATATGATAACAAATCCACTTGTAAACCTCACTTAAAAAAAATTATTATAGTAGGACATATTTATAGCTACATATCCAACTATACTATATGTGGTTGTTTTACTTATATCATCGTCATCTATCATAGAAAATCCATCCAGTGATGTTAACTACATGTATATAACTCCATCCTCAATCATCCTCTAAATCGTAGATAGTACCAAAGTAAACAATTCATCATATCATTATTGAGCTTTAAAATAATGGTACATCTCGCAAATCTGGAACAAAATGAATCTAAAGATACTTTTTAAGATGCACTGAAATCTGAAATATACATGGTCTTGTGTAGATATGTAAACATCATGTTGTAATATTCGTTTACATTAAATATTATCTTATCCATAGTATGATACTATAAAAAACATATGTAAAGAATACTAGTTTTATGTACCCTAAATAATTATTATTCTAATGTCTCCAATTATGAGTAACTAATATAGTTTTATATTCATAAACATTTATGAATATCTTTGACCAATTTTATATATTTTTCTCCTAGCCTTATTTGATATTTCCAATATACAATTTATAAATAATCAATATCAATCATTTTTACATATCATTCCATGTGAGAAGTATTTCTAAATTTCGCATAGGGATATGTATTCTATTCTTATCAAGATTATAATGTGTAAATGAAACCAATTTGGATTTATTTTTCAATATTTCATTTTTCAATACTATGTCATCCATAAATAATGAAATATACTAATCATCCCCATTTACTTGGTTAGTGACATTATTCTCTATAACATGGGTTGTTACATTATTCATGTTTGAGATATTATTATTATCTTAACTCATTATATGATTATTCAATATTTTTCTGTTTGTTGTCAACATATTTTCTTTGAAAAATTCAGCTCTCCCATAACCCTATTATATTCATATAAGAATACATTCATTTAAAAATAATGTTTCTTGGAAAACAGGATTATTTTATCCATAAAATGATCCCTAGAAATATATCACATTGTTATTGATGTTAGATACATATTTTCATTGTATATATGGATCTATTATAATATTCCTAGTATTCAGTATGGTCTTAAAACCCAATAACCCATAAAATTAATACAGATAATATTTAACATTTAAAATAATATTAGAAATTAAAAATATGATTATTAATAATGTATTATCATTTAAAATATCTTGGAATTGTTAGTTTTTCAACAGTCTTATGTGGTGTAATTTCTCAAACATGGAAATCCATGTATGGTTCCTCTTGAATAACTACCAAATAATTTTACATCAATTTGATAAACATCCTAAATTATAAACCTGATTATGATGTATGGAATTTGTAATTAATTTAAAATTAACTTTTCAATCATATTAATTTCACCATTCGACCCTATATAAGAATAAATATTCTTATAAAACAATATATATCACCCACCACTATTAATATAAAACAATTAATATGGTTTTTTACATTCCTACATAGTATGTATCACATGAAATATTCCCCTCTCTAAATTTTCAATTATATTTTTCTAGTTCTAGATTGTGAATTAGGATCCAAGTATCAAATAATGCCTTGCTTTCTCCAACTATCTAAAAAGAAATGTACACATCAACATGAAATGTTTTTGGAATGATTTATATCTTTCAAGGTAGGGGATTTTAAAATTCATAGTTTTTGTAGGATATTTAATTGAGATTAAATTATTATTTCTGTTGATATATATTTAATTCTAAGTGAATCTTAACAAAAAATATTCATCAAGACAAATAACCTTGTATTGTACAAGATAACCATTATTTCATAACATATGATATTGGTATGAAAATATAATTGTATCATGGTTATTTGTTACATTTCTATCTTACGATACATATCTTGAAAATTATCATTGTATACCTAAAAAACATATATGAATCCTTATCAATTTACCTTGTACTATTATAATCTCTATAATGTCAATAAAGAAATGATATATTATGAAAACATTCATTCTATATTCAGTGATTGATAAATAATTTGTTACGATATTTTCATTCATACAATCCAAAAAGTTATTTTTCTTTTAACAATATCAATTTATTAACTTCAAGTATCATTCCATAAACATAATAAATTAATTAAAATATGTATATGAATTTAACTCTGAGTTCACTTTGGAATAGTTCTTGCATGGGCTGCTGAAATAACTATATATCCTAGAAGGATAACATTATATTTAATGGTTTAATGATCTAAAACATAATATGTATGTATGTCAACAACTCCTAGAATGTTCTTTTCTACATGGAAATATCATATCTTTCTGGGAATATCATTGAAATTATTCATTATTTATATGTGGTAGTGAATTATTTAAACATAAATAGGTGATAATATTATAATTTGTATTCATCATTTATTTACACATTTTCATATCAATGATTATGTTACTATTCAACTAATAAAAATTTGTATAATATCCAAAAAATATTATTTCTAAAAAATAAATAATATTTCATTATGTCCAACATAACAGTAAGAAAAATTTATAGAACAATGATAATGAAAAATAATTGTTTCACCTGAATAAATACTTTTAGAATTCAAATGTTGGGAAATTATTACTATTGGAATAAGAATCACTCGTTTTCTACCACTATGTGAATTCAATATTACTTCTTTATGTTATGGTATTCACACAAATTAAATAGGAATATTTGTTCCTTTCAACATTGGATAACACAAATTACATCTGGTAATCATTACTTTTTGATTTTTATACTTGAAAAGATGATATTATTTAATACCTAGTATTTAATAATTTATATTTTATGATGAATATACCTGCTTTCAATGAAAATACTTCCATATTTTTCAATTTTTTATAATAAAATTTAGAATGAAATATTTATCTTCATGGAAACAAAATATATTTTTATTCATGTGGATACCTCTAAATATTTTTTCTTGTTATATTATGTTTCAATGACCCCAATTAATATTAATTATTCAAAGTCCTTTCAATGGTTTCTTTTCATTATGTTCACTATAAGGGTTGTGTAATCGAGTTTCCTTTAACTCATATCCTCCTGGTGAAGCTTAGTCAATAGATTCACATATCATTCATCCACATTGTTCATCTCATAAAACAAGACGATTTAGAATATCATAAAAGTTTAAGGATTGCATTATTTGATTACTCAATATTAGATTATCTATATTGATTAATAGTTTTTTCAGAGAATAAATTTTCTTCATTTTATTAAATAGAATATAATTATATAAACTCCTTCTAGTTTAAAATAAATTACTATGGAAAAAGTATAATTTATCTAAATGATTTCATTCTCTATCTCAAGAGATTAATGATGAGGCATAATTTTATAATCTTCTTTATTATTTTTTGTATTATTATTTCACTGAAAAAATATGATATATAATGCAACATATAGTATTAGAATATTATATACTGCCTATATTAATCCTTATAACCTTCACATACATTTTGAGGTGGATAAAGTTTTATATGGAATTAAAACACATAGTATAAAATATTTGTGTGTAGTTCAGTGTATATAAAACATTACTACATATTGAAATATGTAATATGAAGGGAAAAAATATATCCAAATAATTTATGTGTAATGATTAATTTCCCTTTACATATTTTATATTAACTAATAATAGACTTTAATTTTTAACTTGATTGATAAAATATTTGTATAATAATTATTTTTCATTAGTATACAACAATTTCATTATATCTAAATAACCCTCACTATTGTATTTTAATATCATATCACATGGATATTAAAGTGGAAAAGATCTATATAAAACTTTACAAAAACCAAACATGTTCTTAACAACAAGTTTGATGGAATTTTTATAAGTAAATCTATCCAATTTCATTAATTGTCTACCCCATGATCTATTGACTAAACTTCAATATCCTAAAATCATGGAACTAGATTTCCTCAACACTTTCCTCTTGGTCACAACAAGTCCTCATTTGGAAGTTAACCCATGATTTGAACTAAGTTATGGTACCCCAAAATATATTTTAATATTTCTAGACATTTGAAATCACCTAGACATGGGATAGTTAATAACTTTTAATTGTATTTTGATTTTATCTTATTACATAATTTTTAATATCATGTATATTTTACTTGACTAAATAAATATTTCTAGAAATAATTTCCACATACTATACATAAATGTAATTCTCTCATGAGTTATTAATAATTACTTTTCTATGTGATTTTCATCTATAATCAACAAATAAATATGTTTGAATTTATCGAAATGAAATAAAAAATTTATAATGATAATTAGATTATTTAATTGTTTGTTTATTGAAAAAATGATTGACTAACCATTGACCTAGTTTTAAAAACTCCATAAACCATAACTTTTATGAATCTTTTTTTATTCCAACTATACTCAAATGTGACTAATATGATGTTTTATCCTTATATTTAATATTGAATCACATTCACATATCTGGGAGCTCCATCAATAAGATAATATTTTACTCATAATTTGTCAATGGGAACAAATGTTGTAGTTATGTGGTTTACTTAAAATAAATTATAAACATTTGTGATCATAAATAATAGAGGGGGTATGACACATAAACCATCATTTTAGACCAAATTATTAGAGAAACCATTAAATAAATAAATAAAATTAAATTATGAACATATATTAATCAATTTCATCTCATAATCACACATGAATAAAATGAATATATATTTTTCACACTAGTTAGCATTAACCTAATTGTTTTCATTTATCTAGATATACTCACCATGAAATAGTGAAATTATATATCTTATTAATTCATTCATTCATTCAATTCGTCATATCTGCGTGGGGATAGAATTAACATCATTCAAATTCAATGATTTTAAAATTTAAATTTTGTTTTAAATTAATAAGTACACATTGTTCCCTTGGAGGAAATATGATATGTAACCCAACTCTATATCAATAGTTGTTATTAAATTTGGACATTTCGTGTTAGTATTCAAAGAATTACATGTTTAAATTAAACATGAAAACATGGTATGTTATAATTTTTTATAATAAATTTTGTATTTAGGAAAATTTGAAACACATTACCCCATTGGATGTGTGGCATTCATAGAAGGTGGAATTCAAGTATCAAATATATCGATCATTTAGGTTAATTAATTTTGAAAATTTAATTACATATTTATGTAACCTTAAAACCATATTACACAATACCATGTCTTCTTGTTACTACGACATTTATATTTTATGATAACATTAAATAATTAATCAAATAATTAATTTTTATTTATTACTAGATGTTTATACAAAATTTACAATTGAACTACACAGAATTTCATTTCATTTTTACATAATTTTGACATGTTCTTGTTGAATTATGAATGTAGAAATTTCAAACATTAATATGTTACATGATATTTACACAGGACACATGGAGTGTATTATCATTAGAATTAGGTTGGAAATCTTTCAATTTTTACACATCTTTTGACCCATAGTTTGACCATTCTCTTTTCATGAATATCACTAGTTGAATATTATAGACTATATTGACTATTTGAGGGATACACTACATGTAGTCCCTAATGTTTCAAATTACTTTAAAAGGTGAAAACATTGTGTTTTCATTACACAATATTTCAATTTCAATTTTTTAATCCATTTATCCCCTAGACAATTTAGATTTGGTGAACTATGTTATATAGTTTTTACATTTTATTTGCACACTAAGTAACTTTGTCACTTGATTAGAACCCCTATCACTACACGATATTACACCATATCATTCTTCATTTCTTCACCATGTAATATAGAATATATGAATGTGTATGAATAGTTAATATTATCTTGTGTTAAAAAAATAATCAAAATAAATTCAATTTTAACAATAAACATGCTTATTAATAAACACATGACAAACTATTAAAAATTATTATATGACAATAATGATATAGTTTAATGGTTCTAGGGTATTTAATATGCTCCTAGGATCATGACCACCAATGGTTTTTCTTTATGTTCTCCAAATTTCTCCTTAAATGGGGGAAATATTTCAACATAATCCATGATATAGGGCCATCGCATGTAATTTATAGTTATTTTATATAGTTTTATAATTACCTCGACATTTAATTTTTTTCACTTAGGATTCTGTAATCCACTTCTTCAAATTTCATTGTTGTGGTTAGAAGATTCAAGGGTATAATCTCTATAGTAGTAATTCACATGTTCTATATAACCCACCGGAAAATACCATTAATATAACTATATTATATTATAATAGATTATAACACATGTATTTTTTTCTATTTTTATCACCATAAACATTTATTTAAGGGAGGAGTAATTTTTTTCCTATCATAACTATAGAGACTGAAAGAGGAGGATCACTTCCTATTCATGACATTTTTCTAATTGAATATCTCTCTAGATATTCAGAGGATTCTCTAGAAATATCATATTACACAATGTCTAGAAATAAATATATAGGTTTAGAAAATTACCTAAGCTAAAATTTATAGGCACATATATAAAGAATACGTAATGGAAAAACAGACATTCTTAATCCAACAATCCCTAGATAACTCCACACATATTGAAAAAACTTAAAATTATTATTTTATTTAAATTCTCAAAACATATAGCTAAAATAAATTTAAAAAAATAATAATTATCAGTTATTCAAGTAATATTTAATATATAATTATTCATATAATCATTTACTTTACCTATAACCCCTATTCAGTATTTACAAAACAACAAATAATGAGTATTTTTTCAAATAAATAAGTATCACGATATTATTTATATGAATTAGATAATTATTATATTAATTTTTTTTTTGATATAACAATCATATCATTCTGATTGTTATTCTCTCAGTCGTGGTACTCTTTCTCTATGAGATTCCCTTGGTCTGGATTATCGCGACTCATCCTCCCCTACCCCTCCTCCTTTTTAGTGGGGGGGAGATCTTAATACACCCCATACTAAACAACTTATGTATGTATTGTTATCTATTCTATATTTCCTTTTTCCATTCTTAGTTATCACTCTCATCAAGAAGCCTCTAGGTTTATTCAATGTATCACAAAAACTTGCGCTATTGACATTAGAGTTTATGTGTGACTCTTCTCTACTTCATCTTACTTTGGAAGCTCGATTCAGTAAGAATTTTCCTTCATTTAACTATTTTTAATGGTTTATATTTATATCATTGGGTATTTAAGACCGTGTGGGGGTGGGACTTCTTGAAATTTTTCATTTGATGGTGTGAATATCTTCAGTGAATGAAATGATTATTTCTCTTTCCTAATATTTGAGAGTGAGTATTGTGGGTCCCCCTATCTATTTCAATTGTTATATAATATTCATATGAATTGAGATTCTCACATGATAGATTTGTGGGAAATAGTTTCAAAAACATTACTTCCCTTCTGAAAACCCCCTATTTTACGCATTATTAGGGACTTCTAGGATTCTACTTGTTCTATGATAGTAGGATCCAAACTATTTTTCACTTGACATTTCATAATATACAAGTAGAAGTTGATGTATCTATGAAATTTTT
Organism: Viscum album; assembly: GCA_963277665.1. Taxonomy (NCBI): domain Eukaryota; kingdom Viridiplantae; phylum Streptophyta; class Magnoliopsida; order Santalales; family Viscaceae; genus Viscum; species Viscum album. The sequence continues at coordinate 834,274,899 of OY728140.1, forward strand.
GGAGTGCATGTTGATCTCTTGTGTGAATGAATTTAGATTTTAATATGATATAGTCTTTAAATATTAGAATGATTTTTGCATAGCCAGTAAATATATGGGGAACCCTTTCCTGTCTTGCCATCTGGGACTCAATGAACGACATATAGTGATTGATGCTAGAAAATATCAATGACCAAATGCACTTGATTCCCAATCAATAGATCCCTTGAACATCACATTTTCGTGTTCTCTTCCCATATATAAGGAGTGGAGACCTAATAATACATACATGAAGGTGGTGGGGGGGGGGGTTCAAAATGTTGGTGAATGATTTTTCTTGTTGAAATATGACTTTGTATGTTCTAATAAGGTTAGGGTGTACTATAATTGATCCCCTAAAACCGGATCAAAATTATTCTAATAATACTTCTTATGAAGATGTGTCCCATATGGGTAATTTATCCCCTCTAGGGGTAGTTAATAATAGGGTCCATAATTGGAAAATGTAAAACTTATCAGACACGACATGGGACTGGGTGATTGTTGTGGTAAAAACAATCTTAAAGAATATCATTTCATGTATTTGTAAGAGTAACCAATTTTAGGATTTGTGGCCAGATACTCCTTCATAAGAGATAAATGAGTGCTTATCAGGGAAAAAGATAGTGGGATTTATAGTCATTTTTCAAAATATTTTTCAAAGGTAGGATCTGGAAGTGATCATCGCATCCCAAGAAGGAGGAAGGTAAAATAAGAGAATAGTGATCTAGATAGTTTAACTGTGAGTAACTGGTGATAATCCAAGGGTTGGGTGGATTAATACTACCCTACTATTAAAAATAGAGACAATATAATCAAAAAATATCTGAACAAAGGTAATGTACGGTCATCCTTGTATGATTGAATCGATTAATGAGTTAAGTATGATTATGGTGAGTGGATGTGAAATTATCGAATGTGGTTAATTTGATGATCATGTAGTTAACCATATTGGTGATTTGGTTGAAAATCGTCCTTGGATGTAGGGATGCTTTGGTTCTTTATAAAAGGTATCGTGTGTTCCTCATGGGCTATTAAGAAATGTGGCTAATATGGTTGATAAATGATGGGATAACACTATTTTATCATAGTGGTTAGTAGTTGTAGAGGACCACAAAAAACGTTGGATTTTTTATTCACTCTATAGTGGAGATTCTAGAGAAGTAAATAACTATTTATATTTATAAGGGGGATTCAAGAAGGATTAATGGGTTCCAAATTCATGTGGGAAGAAATAATGGGCATGATGATTGGATCAACAAGAAACATCTTATTTTTACTAGAGGATTCAATGATAAAAAGATAATAGTATAGGAGTGATTTGAAGCTTGAGAAAAATTTTCCTATAAATTCGAACAAATTTCCAACTATCAACTAGAGAAAAAGGTAACATATCTTCTTTAGAAATTATACAATGAGATTACATCTACAATATTTGAGTGAGATTTCTATAATTTTGTTACTTGTTATAGTGTCTGAAGTACATCACTGAACATGCAGGTTTCACAATTTTTCCTTAAATGTTTTTAATATATATATATATATATATAATAAATTGAGAATAAATATTTCTTAAATTTTTAGATCATGTGTATTCTCATTAACAACTGGTGACTACATATTTTTAATCAAATAAATTGAAATATTTTTTACACCACACATGATAATAATGTTAATTAAACATGATAGATAAATACAAAATTTCAATGAGATCTTGGATACACATAGTGTGTGACACCTTAAGCCTATTCTTCGATGGAATTAGGAAATACCACCCAATGTCTTATGGTGGAGTCTATAAATATCACTTGAAACCCATAATGAAGAAATATAATTTCCAAGAGAATAATAGAAACATATGAATACACATTGTGAATCATAATATTTTTATATTGAGTAATCTAATAATGTTGGTTATATACTACTGTCATCAACATATGTTCTAGATGTCCCATTATATAAAATTCAATAAGTGGACATTATATAGGATCCATGTCCATAGGCAGGATCCAATAGTTTCATTCACATCAATGGGCCTATGATTCCATATTCTTATAATTAATAGAAGGAAAACATTCATCAATCTCATTAATCTTTAATGAAATGTCTATTATGATTAACCCAATATAACCATGTTCCTTATGAACATTTATCATCAATATTTATGTCAACAAATTATTGTATGTGAATTTTTATGTGCATTAATAATAATCATAAATTATAAGGACCATCAAATTGGTCTTTAAAATATAAACATCCATGAAAACACACACAGATATATATATATATATATATATATCTCTGTGTGTGTGGATTTTTTTCTAGAGAGTCACCATCTCAAAATAACCTAATATTGTATAACTAAACAAGAACTTCATACGAATAATTATACATTTCAATTGAGTGCCTACCCCTGGTAGATTGCGTCATTAGTGACATTTCATATTATATCTTCTAGACATAGAATATATATTCAATAATAATAGTATAATAGTTCATCATTATTGTCATATTGGGGAATTGATATATCCTTTCAGTGTGATAGTTACCTTTATGAAATTTTCATATTGATGCCTCATAGAATAATGATCATTGAGTGATAAAATTATAATTATTTCTCCAAAATATCATTATTATGGTAATATTTTATACATTGTAAATGGTTCTAGGGAACCAACTCTATCAAGGGGTTTCATTTATCCAAATATAATTTTAAGTGGCTGATTTCATTGTATCTTATGTATATACATATCATTCATACATAAGGTAATATTACATAACATTAATAAAAAACCATCCCCTTTTAAATGGTGGGTAATTAACATCCTAAAGATGATATCAAGGAATATTATGAACATATTTCCTCATAGGAAGATGATCGAGAACAAAAAAATACCATGATCATAATCACACACAAAACCGTGGTCATATACTGCATACCATTCATTTTGTATTCTGCTTCCTTGTTTTTATAATGAATTAAGTTGGATTTGAGGAATAGATATGATATAATATATTAATAACCAAAAGTTTCACTAATCGGATAAATGATCAATATTCAGTGTCTTAGTCTCTAAATACTCCACTACCATATTAATACCAAGAAAAAATTAAAAACAAATTGTGGACTTTAACTAAGGAAGAATATAAATTCACTATAAGTAAAAAAATTTAGTACTCAATAATACTTGTGTTGGAGGATTATTGGGTGGGGGAGTGAATCATGGAGAAATATAATGAATGAAGAATTAACCAATGAAAAAATGATAAGAAAATTAATAAATATATAGATAGTGTTTAAAATTTCACCAAAACAATATATGATCGAGAGGTCTAAAATGTATCTTTTTAAAAATGTAATTCCCATTTAATTATTTGTTAAAAAAAATTGCACATTATTTTCAAAATAGAATTATGGATTTCTTATAGTATTGTATAGGACACTCCTCTTATCACCAATTAATTTTAGTTTGGAACCCTAGAAGGTCTTATGTATTTGTATTGAAACGTATAGCCTAGAGGAATAATCATAACTAGTGGTATCAGATCCATGGTATGTCCTATATGTGATTTAGGTGGCCTCAAAACAGTTTGAAATTTATAGCAGTGTTTCAATCAGAGCCTGTGTGTCCATTGTGGTACCATTTGTAAGAACGTTTCCTAATATTAGTGGTTAGGAAACATGTATGCATGTAAATTTTAATTAATTTTGTTAGAATCAGGTGGACGATACTTGAATGGGAGGAATTGTTTTGTTGTATATGGTTTAAGGGTATGATTATATTTTCATTATCCCAAATACCACATTAGTTTCCAAAAATAATTGTGACTTGATTATATGTTTGGATGAACTACTGCTCCAATCACCATTTGGTTTTAGGATAAATTAAAGAAAGAAATATGTGTTTTTCCTATAAGTACTAGATTTGAGAAATCATATTAACAATTATTGTAGATAAACCCCTCAACATACATTGAGAAAAATTAAAAATTATTCACAATGTTTAATGTTTTTTATCATGACATACATGGATGGATTATATTACACCTCTGTACATATTTTTTTAAGTGAATATAATTTCTATGTATTACCACTTGGTTAATTCCATGTGATGGAAATGAGACCTTGGTTATCTGTTTTGTGGGTCTTTGGAATTTGATGCACCAATGATCATTACATATGTTCTCACCATGTTAAATGAAAGTGTATATAAATGATTCATAGGATGTACATGGATGAATGATAATATAATGTGGATTGGATATAGGGAATTATATATTGGTTGTTATAGGATTGACAAGGTTTATTAGAGGAAACATACATGTAATATTGCTCATTTAACAGATTTCATTGAGCAGCAAGAACAAGTTATATTTTGAATGTAGTATTTAGTTTGGCATAGAAAAGTACAATTATCAAGAGTATTATAAGGATAAAATTATAAACAAGGGGATATATTGAAAATTATTTTCATAATTACATGGCTCTATTAAGAAGTGATAAATGAGTGTTGGTGAAACCTAGATAAGTGTCATTGCTCGGTCATAATTTTTTTTGTAGATATGAGCTAGGGACTGATGTTAATACATGGTAGGATTGTGATGCATCATGTTTGTAGGATTCATAATTTGAAGAAAGAACCATATTATAATTCCTATTATATGTAAATGATCACTGATACTAGGTATGTTGGTTCCCCCATAGTTAATTGATGTATTAATGCTTAATAAAATTTATTCATTATGTAATGATAGTTGCACTATCCTAAAGAGAATGCCTCAATCAAGGTTCTTCAATCATGGGGAGATCAAAAAATCTTCATCATTCCGGAATTGAATATGTACGGTTTGAGAATATTATGATACGTCCTGTTAGATTATGCATAGTATTTGGATAGGCTATATATGAGTTCCTTCGACTAGGTTGGTCTTCTTCACGAGTTGAATGAGTAGAGCCTATCCAATCAGTATTTTATTTATAAAAATTATTGAAATTGTCTATGTTAAAAAGGAATACAACATTTTAGAAATAAATAATCGTAACAGATTTTTAAAATAATAGAAATATAAATTTAATTAAAAAATTTCTATTTGAAAAAACATGTATTTATATCTTAAAATTCATATTAATCATGAAACATTAAAAATAGTGAGTATAGTCACAATTCAATCCATTCCCAAAAATATGAAAATACATTAATTTTTTTAGTCAATGACATAATATAATATTATAAAAGTTAATTAGAAAAAATAAATAATAAACCCTCATATTAACTTTCTCAGACAGAATCCTTTTTAACTATATGACTAATTTCATCAAATATATATATTTAAAATAAAAACAAATTCTATAATATATATATATATATATATTTAACGACAAAAAAGAATTATGGAAATAGTATACTAAACAATTTTTATTTTTCAAACCAATAACATATTATAACATTAATTGAATATTTATAAAACATTTCAAACACCAAATAAATAATTCCATTCAAAATAGATTCAAACAATCATTTTTTTAACCTAATTATTAAAATTTTTAAATGAAATAGAAAATATATACTAAAATTTATAATTCAATCAAAAAAGATAAGACTAATGGAAAATATTATTGTTTATACTAAAAAATCAGAATGATTTATGTTAGAGTTTATTATTCATTATTTTAGGATTTACTTACCCAAAATCCAAAACAATTTTGGGGTTCCATCCTAAATCTAATTGGTGATAAGTGCAGTATCCCATTAAATATTATATATTCACCACGAGTCCTTATAGAAATTGATATAGGATTAGGTTTTCACCCAAAAACCCGCCCCTCAAACCGAGGTAAAAACATTTGATCCTCCCCTTCAATGATAATCCAGTTGATCAATTCATCTTGGATATTCACCATTATTTCAATCTTCACTTGTCCACAATTCCTAAATAAAATTATTAATTATAATTTTGGAAAAATCCACCACCATAGGTTGACATGAACCAACAAATCCACCATATTGTTTTCCATAATATTTGGGGATGTTCGGCCCACATAACACCTATGATATACCATGGATATAATACCAATATTAGGGGAGATACTTAAGCTTGAGAATAAAATAAAAGGTGATGGAATATTTAATTACGTGAATAATTAATTATAGTGATAAATTAATAAATAGATCTATATTTTTTAAAATGTAAAATCCATCCAATGGAGTGGATTGAAATACCCCATTGAAACACCAAAATATATAATAATAATAATAATAATAAAAGACTATAATATTCATGTAAATACCCAAGCGTAAATGACGATGATAGTATTTATGCACCGTTTTTAAAACATATACCATGTTACACCTCCATCGACTCACTCTAAAATTCATCGCTTGGATAATTCCATCATACTATAACAAAATGGAACCCTTATACTCCTTGATGTTGTGTCACACATACTAATTTTTTTTTAAAATTTCACTTCCTCCTCCAAATATACTACGACATGTAACACATGAAATATTTCTTTCCAATATCCATAGGATATCAAAGAAAAATGTTTTTTAGAACACATATTCAACATCATCCGAAAGATAATACTGCCACTCTATTTTAAATTGGCAATAATTCCATATCTCCATTCAATTTTTTCAAATTTCACTTTTTCAATACATTACAATTGAGAATATATTTCCATTAATGATGATAAAAACCATGTATTAATATTTTGGAAATATATACATTTATTCATTTTTTCTTTCCAATAAACAGGTTGAACCCTATCGACATCCCCTTTATCCCATCAAATATTGATATATCATCCAACAATCTTAGTCAGATCATCAATTGGTTAGAATCACACCAACCATCATCTTCTTGATATATTATTATGATTCACCATTAAATATATAAATAAAACCCAACATCTAACCCTAGAATAGAAATAAAAATTCACCTATATATTTTATAATATTATATGCACTATCCAACCAAAAAATAAAAGAACCAATAACTACTGACATTCCTATAATAGTGGAAGGAAAAACTATAGATCACTAATATAAATTAACTAATATAATATATATCTCCATAGAATCACCTCAATCTTCAATTTTTAATTCATTTATTACTAGTAGAAATAATTAATGAAAAAAATCCTTGTAAGACCTAAATAACATCTTCTAACATACTTCATGTTATAAATGTTCCTACTAAAAGTCTATGGTTTTTGACTCATATGAGGTGTGCCAGAAATTTTAGGAAGAAAACATTATAGTTTCATTCACCAAACACCTTGAACAAACATTTTAATGGTGTGTCAGTCATACATTCTCCCACAAGCACCATGGATCCTCTTATAAGCTTCCATCACTCAGATTATAAATTGAAATCTCAAACCCACAACTCAAATATTATTTTTTGAAGTGATTCCTCACATTAAAAATCTTTTATGTTCTAGTAAATTAACCCTTATGGTGTTCCATCCTAAAATTTGTATATATGAAGAGTATGATATACATACCTATATATCATATACCACCACATAAGGAAACTAATATGGGAATAAGTTTTCAACAAAAAATTGATATATGAATTTATATCAAAATGTATTATTCCAACAATAAAAACGAAATTACACAATCTAGATAAAATAAAAAATTGTTTTCTGTCATATCTTACATGAAAAACAATGTCACCCTTCTTCAAAAAGAATATAAATGTTGTCTTATCCTCATACATATAACATGTTTTTTTCCATAATCTTTAAAAAAGAATTTTTTCTTCACAAAATGAAAAATAGATGATAAAAAAGCCATGATGGATTTTTAAATTGGTCCATTTATTGGATAATAGTTGGCAGGTTAACATAGAAATCAAATCTGGAAAATGTGTGTTTAAAACTCAAAATTAAAATGCATAAAAATATCATATTTAATAAAATAATCTACACTAAAAACTGTTCAATGAAAAACGACCAATAATTCATTTTCATAATGTTTGTGGTTCAAATAAAATATATTGACATAAATGATGTAATTACTCCTCTAATAACTTATTTTAGTTTCCCTTTTTAAACATTCATTTTTTAATGATACATTATTTTTATTTACACATGTTTTTAATTATATTTCCATGGGAATGATAATATAGAAATATAATTCAACAAACGACAACACTGAACACTTTTCATGTCTAAAAATTAGCCACAAAAAACACTTTTTCAATGAAAAATTTCATCATATTATAAATGAAGCCAATGAGAAGACCTTCCCCTAAAAATAACATCATATATAATATGCATAACACTAAAATATTTGGTTAGAACGAAAAAATTGACATTTAATGTGGCTTAAATCAAGTTCATCATTTAGTGTATTCTAATAGATTAAAAATTATTGATTTAATTGGGGTTTATCATGGTGGATACAAAGTGAATAAATTTCATTAAAATTACTTAGTAATATTTTCTTAAATTAATGCCTTCAAATGATGAGTAAAAAATTATATAAATAAGCACAACCAAATATTTTCTTAAGAATGTATGGGTATCGTAAAATAGTATGTTAAATACTTTTGGAAACCTCTAAATTTGGGAAACATAATATACGGTACTCAACATAGTGCATGAATTTCCATTTTCATTAAAATTCATGAAAATGATTGATGATCGAAACTAATAATGAAAATTACATAGTAGCAATAATTTTTGTTTTTAAATTTCAATAATAGAAAAAGTTACAATTAATTATTTTATAGTTAAAAATTGATTTTCACTATATAATTCATCTCAAATAGTATTTGAAAAATCAGAACGAAACATTCAAAAAACAGACATTGAAAATATACTGAAAACTGTTTAGAATGATAATAAAAAATGAAATGGGCTAAATATATAACAATGTAAAATAAAATAAATGAAATATTATATCCACTTATTATAAACTTTTTTATACTCAAATTCCACTATATATTGAATATAACTCAACAAAAATGATAAATAATTCAATATGAAATGATGAAAGAGTAGAAAAGGTCTCTTTAAAGGCATGAGATTACCTAGATTCTTTTAATATGCACAGACAATATTGGGAATCTGTGATTATGCTTTTCATTTGATGATAATTGTACTTAAGTGGTTACTAATTACAATATTAAACATTTTTAATATTATTAATTCCCACAAATTTAGAATTTGAAAATTCAAAAAGGATGAATTACATTAATATGGGTATTCTTTTTCCCACAGAAGAAATAGATGAAGAAGATTATAAATACTCATGGATAACATGAGCCTCCAAGAAATATGGGACTACATGATCATCATAAATTCATTCAAAGGATCTGTGTGCATCATATAACCTATGTAGGATCCAACGAAGTCCCATTAACGATTCCTTCTACTCTTAAGAAGGTGGCCTAGACAATCGTTGATCACAATAAGGAATGAAGATAAGTCCCCACATGTCAAGAATCTTTCCAGCTGATGTATTTGAGAAAATACATTGAAAATAAATACTAAAATAGCATGGAAGTATCCAAAAGGTGAGATGTTATTCTATTCAAAAAATACATGTGACAAATTACCGATGCATAGGATTGTTTCCTTTTATAAAATTCAAGAAACTCATGATAACCTTGTCCATTAAAAAAATATAAATGAAAAAAAGGACGAGGAGGTGAGATACTGTCGCAGTCATAAAAGTCATGCGATTCACCCTTGTAGATCCATAGAGAACCATGTGATCCCTGTCACATGTCCTACTCATCTTGTGAAATCTTGTGGGCATGTTACCCACCTCACACAAAGAGCCTTGGGTATGTCTAGGTATCCTCATAGTCCCAATTTAACTCCCAATGGAAAAACCAGATTGGATTATCAATGAAATTTTCATGCATCTCCATGTTGCATTTTTTTGTCCCATGACACATCATCATAAGGTAGTTTAATTGTCATAAATAGTAGTCATGAAACCTCAATAGATCCCCCACCATTGTAAAATAAACAAATGAAATAAGGATATAAAATGTATGAACGTATCACATTCATAAAACTCATGTGTAACAGAAAATCAATCCACACCAAAGCATATCAAGTCCCCTTGATAAAACCAACATAATCTCGCAAAAACCCCTGATTATCAAATTTTTTTATGAAATGGTTTCAAATAGGACACATGATACCATGAGATGGTGTTTTGATAGGTCATCTCATCATGAAAAGGCTCTCAATAATGTTGGATGAAAAATATATAAGTCCCTATACATGACTGCATGATTCAACATGACCACATTAATTAGAAATAAAATTATGAAGTAGGAATTGATGGTATCATCTCACAATTACCAAAAAAATAGTGTAATTCCCCTAGAATGATTAATAGTGGAATATTTCAAATATTTGTGACAATAAACCCCTCCAATGACTCAATCCAAGATCTGCATGATATGCATCATGTGAAGAGGTCAATTTTTGGGTTGTATATGCCTATAAATCCACCACCCCAGCAAGAAAAACACATCTATCAACATCAAACGTAGATAGAATTTTCATTGGAACCTCAACTTGGTACAAGAGAAGATTTCTTGAAGTACAGAATCTTGTGACTGGAAAGTACAATGTCAGTTATAATCTTGATAATTATCAGTGAAATCAGGTAGCATGCATAATTACCTCACATGATCACTTTAAATCACATTAATAACCCCATTATGGACACATGAAAAGAATACCAAACATCTTCTATATCAGATGATATTTAAAATAATATACCACAACACAAATATAATATATTCTAAAACAATATGGAGAAAATACTAAAATACAAGAGAATTAAAAAAGGAATCTATATTTTGATCATCATCTACTTCTTGTTAACCATTTGTGACATGTTAGAGTAGCATAACATGTCACCCAGATATTGTGAAACTCCATTGGTATAATATTTGGATCATCTAATGTCTGCTAGAAATTTCCATGAATGTCACATGATTCCCCTAGGCATGGAACCAGAGTCTCACAAATCCCTATAGGCATGCAATCCAAACCTTTTAATGTTCTTCTAAACATTCTCCCGACTCATAGGATGGCACCAATATATATCATATGAGTCTTGTGGTAGCACTCGGGCATGTCAACTGACTCTCCTGAATCCGTACATGAATTCCAACTAGGTATCATGATTACATTCAGACATATCATCTTGGATCAAATATCACCCTACAAATATATCGAATTGAATCTCATTACACCCCTCCAGCATGTCATCTAGATTTTAAACAAATCAAAAGTGATCCATCTTGATCATGAGGCAGCCTTTGAGCATGTCATTTGGGGTTATGTGAAGGATTTCAGTACTAGGTAACTAGATCTCATGATGTCATATAGACAATCCAACCTCTATAATGTGATTTACTATTGAAAAACAATATATATTATATGATATCCTCTAGTTAGGTGAACTGGATCACATAATTTCCATTGGACATGTGAGGACGATATTCTTTTTTATTCAATCTCAACAATCAAGGTAGGTCAAGCATCCAATCAAATAATATCTATTAGGAATGCATTCCATATAAATAATGACATCATAGGACTTGAATTTTTTGTCCTTCCTCAGTGTGTATGCCTGATCAAAAAGGGAATCATCAGTGTGTAATACCTGATCTAGGGAGCTATGTTGACTCTGATTCCAACCATAACTGGGATATGTAGGATTCCTTCCAATTGTTCAGGATCTATATTAAACACCCAAGGGGTTGTCCTAGAATATAATTCCCCACATAAACGATTTATTCAACTGATTATTTTCCATCCCCAGTTTCTCACAAAAATCATAGTTCATGTGGGGTTCATTTTTCATAATTATCAAATCATTCATAAGGATAAATGTTAGTGTGTAAGACCCAACTAGTTGAACTATGAGGAATCTAGTTCATACCATAATCAGGATATATAGGATGAATTCTAAACTCCTGAGTCAAAACTCAAATGGAAATCCACAATAGTATAAAACCAATCATTTCTATGATATTTCAACAATTAGGACTCAACCCTTATCGTTGGATGATCATGATACGTCATCCATTGGAGAACTGAAAAATGAGGTTCAACTATAAGGACTAAAATTCATGCTATATCCAAGATATGTAGGACACATTATAAAGGCCTAATTCAATACTCAATTATAAAAAACCTCAGTTTTATTATCTTAATGTATCTAGAAATCCATCCATATGGACCAACTCATTACTATGGGATAACCACGTTACCTCATCTGTAAACAAACCTAGAAACCAATTGAATTTTGATAAACTTGATTTCATCCATAACTAGGGTACACTTGATATATCCCTATGTATTTAAATCCATAACAACAAATCATAGGGGAATTCCCATCACATAATCCATGTATCTATATGGAATGAGGTTAATCACTTGTTATCCCTTGTTTACCACACCGAGCATATCTCACTTGGGATTATAGAGGCACATAGAACACGTCATTTTAATCATTAATCCCCACTGGACAAGAAATATTTAGTATATAATACCTAGATAGTAGCATGATATGCATATCCCACATATATGGGAATATACCATGGGTCCAGTCCAAAGGGAATCATAAATTGTGATAACATTGATTCCGCATATAACAATATTACGTAGGATTTCTCCTCAAGATATGAGATTTAACATCTAGTTTCTATGTTTCCATATATATTTCATTTCATTAGTGATTTAATATTATCCACACCTTATACAGTAGGGTCCACTTGTATCTCAATTTTCGTCCTAAGAGTAATCATTTCCCCAATTGGAATCATTGGTCCCATAAAATGGGGACAAATAAATTCCAATTCTTTCCATGAATAAGCCTCATCGCACATGGTTGGGGTAATTTTCATTATAATCCTCATCAGCACGTAGGGAAGCAGTCCTCTCCATGTTATGAGGTAATAATTGATTTTTAGCATTCTATCAGTTCATCGAACATGAAGACAAATCCTTGATATTTGGTTCTTGTTAAGAAAACACAACTAGAATCTCCCTCAATGTCACTATTCATAGAACAATATGGGACAATATTTCATTAAATATGATCACTCATCACTGAGGATGCAAGACATAATGTCCCAATGTTACTGAGGGTTTAAAGAAAGGCTGATAGTGGATGTTAATAGTCATCCATGTTTTGTTAAATGTAATGGGAAAACCATAATATCTTGATATTTTTTTGTGAATGTTGTCAGCAATAAAAAACAAACATAGAAAATGAAGAAGAAAATTCACCTAGAAAAAACACGTAAAACCATCCTCAATAAGTGGATTTTTATGTGAAAAATGAGGAATCACACAATTAGACCCAAAAGGGGTCCAAAATATGGTACCTCCGAATATAGATAATCCACCTCTTCATCAAAAAACTACCATGGAAAAAGGGAAAGGTTTGGGTGCATCCAAATTACCACCCAAAAGAGTTGAGAATCCATTAATGGAGGAATTGTTTTCACCAAAATAATGCAAGATACATAATATCAAACAATTCATTGAGGATATTGTCGTTGACAATATTCCCATCTAGAAAAATCTTCAAGAAGAGATGATTATACTCACTCTAATAGATTTTCTTCCAAAAATTGATGTCTCTTTGCATAAAATAGGATCCAAATAAAGAATATGGTCTATATTAATGAGGAAGTTCATATTTACCATTAATTTCCTCCATTTTGGATAAATAATACCCCTCTCTACTATAATCATTTAATATTATGATGAATCAAGATTCATTGGGAGAAGAAAATTGGGCCATCTCTTTAACCTCGACCCACTCTATATAGACAAGAGATAGCTTAGGTAGTTATACCCCTAGAGTTTCATTTCTACATCATGTACATGGGTACTGGAATGAAATCCATGGAAGGGTGAATCACACCTCTAATGTCGTAGAGGAATCCATATCCTGAATTTGTGGATGAAACGTTTCCACCACAAAATTTCATAAATCCTACCGTCTACATTGTTAACGGTGCAGGATATCCTAAACAGAACCTTACACACATCGTATCGTAATGTGGGATGATTATGGGCCATTATGATCAATATGAGGTGAAAAGTAGTGGTGGTTTTTATGAACCCTTGGAAGACCATCATTTATTCTGAAGAACATTCATCCGGTATGATCTCCTTCTGGATGGTTATAACTTCATCATAAATTCCATTATTGGTTTAGTTCCACACTAAGGAATATGATGATCATCAAACTGATGAACTATAACCAACCATAATATCATAGGGTTTCTTTGACTGGAATGAATGATGGAAATTTTTATCCAATCTCATTATAATACCTCTCTCATAAGATAAACTATTGGAACTCAACACTAATAATATTTGGGTTCAGTTTTAGAAAACTATGATCCTAATGAAGCATTCTGATGTGTTCCATCAATTCACAAAAATGAAAAATTTCTTGATTATTCTTCTTAAAAAACGATACAAATCTTAATTCATTCACTCATCATGGTATAAAAGGCTATGAAAAGAAAAAGTTGTAACATTCAATCTCAAGAAAGATGTAGTGTTAGCTCAATCACTAAAGAAGGTCCTGAACAGCCCATCTCCTCATATTGATTGGTAGTGACCAAAAAATAACCCTTGGTCTAATGCATTGGGAATAAGGGTTTCAAGGTATTTGAGGAAAATATGAATAATATATTTTACTATTGAAATGAGAAAATATTGAGTTATTTATTTGATGTTATGGACACCAACCTTCTCATGATATCACAACCCATGATGCTCTATGACATCAACCTCACCAACCATCCCAATTACTACCCCTTCCATGGAATAATGGGTCATAATAATCGGGGCTTCGTTGTATTCAAGTAATTCCTTTATATCATGGTCAATTATAGATATTTAGTGTTACATAACTCATCCAAATAGGTGGAATGCATAACCATCACCAAGACAAACGAATATTTTTATTTGAATAATGTTACACCCAAGAATGAGTGGAATTTAAAAAGTTATATGACATGGAAAAAATTTGACTGAGGTCATACCACATTGACAGGTAAACTATGCCGACATATGATAACTTCACCACCTAAATAGGATAAATGAGATATGCCCCTAAAATATGGTGTTACCAGCAGAATAAGGATGTAATAGAAGATGAAGAGTCATTCACTGATCTAATTTATCCTATGAATCATGCATATTTATTTTCTAATACAAATAAATCAATGGAATTTACCCAATAAAAAGGAACCCCAATTTGATGAATATATCATCTTCAGTTATGTCAATATGATAAAGTATGAATACACATTCTATGATGATGGATATGCCTCATGAATATAAGTTTCATGTTAATTATTTGGGAATATGAGACTGCATGCACAGAAACTGAGGATACAATGGAAAACATGTGAATGGTTTGACCATTTATTTTAGTCACGTCCCCATTAAGACATATATTCATTTAACAACTTTGGGAAGGAAATCCAATATGACATGAAGATACATGAATGAAATCATGATCCCTCAAGGGGGACATCTAGATTTGGTCTTCTTCCATGAAAACATGGAATGGGTTCATTTATCTAATCAATCCACGATATGAGGAAGATCGAAATAACCCCCAACACTGGTAGAAGATGTTGGGACAACCTCTATATAATCCCAAGACCCTCAAAATAAATTTCCTCATCTTCTGATCAATATTTCTATGAGTAACCCCAATATGGTAAGCACCAATCTCTAGCATAAAAATTAAAACTTTTTGAAATTACTAGTTGTTTCCCCAGAAATAATATGTATCACGGACACACTCAATGATTTAAAATAACTTAGAGAGGTTCCCATTCAATCCATAAAGAGTCCACATGAGTATGAAATATATTTTTCTATATCTATGGTATATTCGGTGGATACCTTGTCTCCAGAACTCGATGTCACTATCAAATTCACATTCTAAGATCACGAAGAGGTCTTCTAAGGGATAACCAGTCCCTTATATGTTACAAATTGTGTAAATAATGTGTATTGTAATTTTTTTTGATTGATAATGGTCCCGATATCAAACTCATCTTCATTAAAACCATTCATCATTTTGGATATAGATAAGGGTATTTTTATGACACATAGATTACCATTTATGTGAATGATAAACATTACAAAAGACATCTTAGAAAGATAAAACTCAATGATCAGATTGGGGATATCACATATGATGTTGAGTATCTTGTTATTCTGAAATAAACGGTATTCAGTTTCCTACTTGGATGTATACAGTTATATAAAAACATGAAGGTACCTTCAACATTGCATAAATGCATAAAATACCCAATTGATGTATTAGTCATCATACTACATAGTGATAGTTACCCTTTTGGAACAATTGGATCCATATATGATGAAGCAGATGTCTACAATAGGGGGCGTAATGATGGATTAATATCTATTATTTTCAGCCCCTTATTTCTTGGGGAATTCGCCTCAAAACCCCTAGAGTTTGCTCGATAGTGGCACTATTGTCCCCATAAATCAAGTCAAGGTGATAGAGTTGACATCATATGTCCAAGTCATACCTACCCCATATGACAGTTTAAAAGGAAATTAACTTCGACTTATATCTGCAATATCTCTAGAAGTAGGGTATAACCATTTCTCTTCTCATGGACTCTCTCATAAAAATATAAAAATAGAAGCTTCCTCAAATTTCCATCTTCATCTGAAATAGTCTCAATAGACTCAAATATAGAAGAAGATGTGATTACCTCTGTAATTCCCCTCCCATATTGGAATAATTTTTCTCCATCGTTATCGATGAATTCAAGAAGATAAATCTAGGAACATAAGAAGTCCCACAACCTACACTAATTAGTGGAACCATTCCGCTCGAAAAATATATTTATATTAAATTTATGAAGAATAATTGATATGTGTTCCCTTGGAACTATGTAGAAATTATTAAACAATATCCATATGTGATTTTTCATTGTCTAATATTACCAGATGAGTGTCAGGGCTGAAAGAAGACATCCAATACGGTGGACCACTATCATGTTACCAATGTAGAAGTAGAATTTGATGAATTAATCAATGAAATATTTTTTGAGAAGTGAAATATGTAATACTTCTCCCAAACATCATCCTTGTAGTGAAAATTGATGGTAAAATTAGTGTCTATGTCAATTTTGAAGAACATAATCTCCATGTCCCAAATGTTGACTTCTCATTTCCCATTACATAAATATTAATCGATACAAAAACTGGTTTGCATGATCATTGAATAAAGGATAGGAATTAATGGTATATAAAAATAATTATTTTACTAGAAGAGCTAGATGCTAGGCTCTTCAGAGTTCCACTATGGAACATTTTCATTCAGTTCATTAAATTAGGGAAAATGAACATTATCCCTACATATCAACACCCCATACATCACATCATTGATCATATCATGCTAATATAGTGAAATGTTATGTTAAAATATTGGTATTTAAATCGTGAATCCAGTGTGATCACATCAAAGGATTTCAAAAAGACATCGATAAGCCAGGATAACATAGGCTGTAGAGTAATATTCTAAAATGAACCATCAGGGTTACAATAGAGATGTTCCTTGGTTTTGTGGTATGCCATTTTGTCATAAAGGTCAACAAAAAAAAGACTTGTGCTATTTTACAAATTTCAACCCCAAAATACTCAAATAGATGAGGGGGATCCATGGTCACCTCGCCTATATTTTGTGTTTCATATAAAATATTGACAACTATGTAGCACCCCGATCCAAGAATTCAGGATCCAATGTATTATTTTTTTCATTATAATTTTTACTACAAATCAGATTTTAAAAGACTTTATAGTTTAGTAGTTTGGGAGAACCAGATTACATAAATGATACGAATAATACATTGGGAAAAGAAAATAAAACATGATACATAATAAACTGAAATAATCTCCATATTTTAATTTTTATTAAATAATTTATTTATCATAAACTGGGGAAATCAAACATAATATGGGTGATCTCAAATTCTCAATATGGGTCTATAAAGTAGAGGCCATAATGAATCAATCAGAATAAATAATAAGGTAGAGAGAAAATTGATAACCCATTCCATTAAATTGCCTATATATAGAAAAATCAATATGAAAATATAAGAAACTGAAAAAAAAAATTACATTTAATCAACAATGCAAATGAAATGTATCCATAAACATGTCGACAAAAAATCACATAAATGAATAATATCAAAAAATAAATGAGGGTAATTTTTAACCACTGGATGTAATTTTTCATAGTTAAATTGCATCAATATTGATAAGATAATTCAAAATATGTTTTTCAATATAACATGTAAAAAACCCTTTTATTATGGTTGTCCAACTAACTCTTCCGATGAGACTACTGATGCATCGAGGGGATATCTATAATCGGTCCCCACACATGTCAAAATAGTCCAAATCATTCCTCATATTCATGAACAATGTTCCATATCAAAGTATCAATATTGAATTAAGGATACTGACATTCAATATATCCCCAATAGAGGACAAGTAACATCAAGGTTTGTTGACATAAATGAATGAAATACCATTTAAATATCATTAAAACTATCTTCAGGGAAGTGAAATTTTAAACCTTACAATGTTCCACGTACCACCATAAAAATTTAAATCATAACCCCATTATGGAAAATTATTAAATGAAACATTGAATATGATGTATGTAAGGATATTCAGGATATATAATGTTAAAGGATTGTAAATAATTCCAATTAATGTGAATTGATGCATAATAACAAATAAGTCTCAATGGAATTTAGATTGAGATGAACTCTATTACATAAATAACCGAAAAATAATTATCATCAAATGAAAAATTTAAAATTATCATTTTAATCATAAACAATGTTTCTTATAAATGAAGGTTGGTAAATATGTACATTCCATATGAGGTTAAAATATTATTCCTTTTTTTAATGGTAAAAATGATAGAAAATTACTCAGTTATAAAGGGAAAATAATATTACATTAAAACATAAGAAAAAGAAAATAAAGGTAAAAATTTCTATAGGAAATAATTTTTAAAATAATAAATCATTTTTCAAAGAATTCTCCTAAAACATTTTTTTATAAGGAAATAAGTTCTCTATCAAAATATATAAATTTAGTGGGGTTCTCTTAAAAAAATTTACAAAAAAATTCAATAACAATGTCTTTAAAATGGTACTATTAAAAAATGTTCATGAATAAAAAAATATAATAAAATAAAGGTGCTAAAATATGTTTAACAAATAATTACCCTCGATGAAAATTCAAGTGTAAACAATATCGAACACAATGATATTGTGAAGTAAACCATCAAAAAGACCATAACATTGATGTAGACATCAATGAATGAATATACTATGTGTGGAAATTTGAAATAAAAATAAAAAAAAGTGTAATTAAAACTATATACTGGGAAAATATTATTATACACATAGTCATAGAATATTAACAACAATGAGAATGTAATATAACCCAATGAAAAGAAATTTTCTTATGCAATTCTTCTCTTATTGGTAACTTTTATTTAAAATCCCATTAATGAAAATAATAGAGATTGAAACTAAGAATAAAATGAATTAAATATAATACATTGTATTATATATTAAAATGGTTAATATGTACACCACAACAAATAAGTAACTGGTGAACATGACATTTAACTCATATAGGTAAAAAGCGAGGTTAAAATCACATACTATGAGTCAGACATGTCACATTTGTCATTATCCAACTGAATGACAAACATATGTTAATTATTTTCATGATTCACTACCATTTTCAATTTTATAATTACTTTTACCTTACTTATTATGATGTTTTATACAACTACACAAATAAATATTTTTATATCTGGTGATTTAACCAAATTTAGTTCATCTACTAAAATGAATTTGGTTGTTTAACTATGTTAAAATGGGTCATTATAGAAAAATATATAGAATAATATTAATTAAATAATTATCATATTTTTACATAAATTATTTTTTTAAAACTATCCATGGAAGATGTTTATGAATAATGAACAAATGTTACAATCATGGACACTGTAGGTCGTACGTACGTAGGAGTAACGTTTCCATTATTCAATGATCATCATGGAATAAAGTTAAGTGATTCGATATCATTCCATAGTTCTTATTATATAATAAATATCATTTAATATTTTCTTGTGTAAATTTCTATTGGAATCTTTTGATTTAAAAGGAATCACATTAGGTCAAGGAGGAGGTAGTCCACACGTCCACCAAAGATATTAACAATTACTAATAGTGATAAAGGGTAATAAAAAATGATATATTGTATTTTTATAAAATTAACTATGACATGAATATCATTTAGATTATTTTTTTAATATTTTAAATTAAATCATTCCTTTATGCATTCAATGTATCGTGTGAACGAATCCCATCGCTTTGAAGGGGTGGTAGTCCACACATCCAAAAATGATGTTATCATTTTTTTCACAAAATGGAAAGTATAAAGATATGGTTTATCAAAAAATGAAATAATTATAAATACCTAAAACATATCATATATAACATATATAGATTTTTGGAAGTTATTTTGTTATAGCTTTTCTAATCCAATGTTTCTTGAGAGGTATGAGGAAGTTTGAGGAAATGAGACCTTTTATAATGAGGTGGGGTGGAACTTTTTTAATATTTATGAAAAAAGAATTACCCCCATGTTTTTATTTAATGTATATAAATAATGGTCACATTTCTATAAAAGGAAGTATATGGTAGAAATTGGCCTAGAAAATTGAATTTAGACAAATTTATATGTCATATTATGCAATAAATTTAGTTATTAGTCCCTTGTTAATAATAATTTCACCTAAATCATAGTAAATTATTTTAATTTCATTCACTATTGTTTTTGGTAAAACAGTAATATAAATTTCTAAAAATATTAAATTATTATAATTAAAAATATTGAATTCATTTTCCCAAATTAAAATCATAGATGTATCAAAAAATAATTTAAATGAAATTTTTCAAATGGGGAGATATTGTAGGGTTTTAATGTAAAAACATCGAAATGTTTTCTATGGTATTAGTCAATATATAAGCTAAATATATTCAAATAAAAAAAATTGGATTAAATAATAAAAATATTTTCTTCTTAAACTTTAAAATCAATTTAAAATCTAATTAGTACTTGTTAATAAATTATATGTTTTTTATGAATTAAATTTCTATATATTATCTTTTCATAATAAATTGAAACTTCCAAGAAAAATAAAATAAATAATCCCTAAACTAATTATAATGTTTTCAATCAAATATGATGATTAATATGATATATTATATGTAAAAAATGTTTAAAAACATTATTTAAAAAGGTTCTCCATTATGAGGTGGTAAAAGTTCCTAAATAAAAAACAGGTTTTTATGCATTCAGTTTTATTTTCACTTTACTTTGGATTATCAAAACAATAGGATGATTATAAATAATATTATATTTATTATAAATTATATATTTTTATATATCACATTAATATTAGTCACTTATTTATGATAATTTAATATATTAATAAAAAAAACGTTTTGATCATAAAAATATTAACATTTCATTTATATTGAATCAGTTTATATTATCATTTCAAATTATTTGGTAAGCTTTCAATTAATTATATATTTTTGTAAAAAATATATATTGATAAAAAGAAAAATATTTATCACTACTAACTAAAGTTCTAGTTTATTTTTTATTATATTAAATAAGAATATTTAAGAATTTTTTTGTAAAACTCAATCATGCGCATAATGAAATCCATTGAAAAAAGTCATTGTTACATATTTTTCACACTATCTCAATGTCACATGAAATGATATATATAAAATGTTTTGAATTTATTTAAAATATTTTTAATACTAAAAATACTTGGAATATTATATCCCCTTACGTTCTTAGTTTTGAGTGTCATACAATCTATTGAATACAATGTTCCTACTTAATATTTTTTGGGCATTATATTCTCCCAACCATAACTAAATTGTTTCCTTATAATTAAAACTCATTATTGAGGTTATTTTTTCTGGTATTTCATGTTTTTAATGTCCCCTTCCTAAGAAGGATTCATAAAATAACCACTAGAAAAGAGAGAATCATAAGTAGACGTGTCTAATGGAATGTAATATAATTAGGTCTCTAAGGAGGAGAGAATCAGAGGACAATAGAACTACATATAGGGAGTAAAAGCATCAATATTTATAATGGTTATTGAGTTAATTAATAATAAACAAGATAATTATCGTTGGAAAGGTGAGTGCCTCAAAGCCATAAATATATGACGATTCAATAGACTATCTATTCGAAAAATATTTATTTATTTGGAAAAAAATTTGTTCGATCATTTTACTAATGTTGAGTAATTATTTAAATTTCTGATTATAAAATGAAATTTAATTTATTGATATATATAAATTTCATAAGAACACTTTCATCTTTTTTTTCTTCGATCAAATTTTAATTCATCCATTTCCTCAAGAAATGGGTATCAAAAAATTAACATAGACTTTAGAAGAACAAAAACATTTTACGGATCTTAAGCTGCATAAAATATAGATAGGTATAACTATTTTTCTATAACAATTATCCAATGTAAATATGGTTTATATATTATTCTCTAAAACAAATAAGAAACACTATTAGTTTATAATTTAAATTTATTTTTCAACATTTGTAATAATTACACATTAAGAAGAATATCATATAACATAGTGGAAGGCACAAACACTTTATTATCCATCGGTCATGGGTTCAAGTGCTGTAATATTTCCTTATATGATTTGTTTTCCCCCAACATAAATTTTGTCCTTTTCTAAAATAAAATTAATATAGATACTAAAATAAATTTGATGGACTTCATTAAGATATAATAAATCAATAAATATCATGTTGAATAAGGTTTTCAATATAACCTCAATATATAAATACTTCACCCAATTATTTCTTCTAAAACTCTTCTTTGACCTATATTTTATTCTCTAGAAGAGGGAATTTACATGGGTAATTTATAGGTTCCCAATATATATGGAAATGTATTATACATGATTCAATTGGATTAGTTTCATTTCATTCCATCACAATATTCATTATTCCTCACCAATTAATTGAATTATATCCTTTTTTCTCACACATAAATCATTTACCCATTCCGTTAAGATACATTCATGGGTGTCTCTATAAACATTTATTGCATGATGGAAATTCATCCTTCTTTTCTCTATGGTTCTCACCACTCGGTCTCGTGAAAAACATCATCCATCTAATATTTAGTGAGGTCAATAGTCGGTTCTGATATATAATTTTAATCATATTTTAGGAAAAATGATAACCAAAAAACGTGATATCATTCACTCATATAAACACCTCATTTATTTACTCATTTTCACTCTATTTCTCTTTAATGTTCAATGTTAACACGACTTCATTGGGAAAATGAAAAAGGCTAAAACTATAAAGCATAGTGTCAATAACAATAGTTAAAGAAAAAGGTATAATGTTGTATATGATTTTTGATTAATAACACCTTTTCATAAACATAAATCACCTTTGATTAACAAGTATATTCATTCTGAAAATATTTCATAATGATTTGTAATGGAGACATTAATTATCTTAAGAAAACCCCCTAGGAGTGTCAAAATAGGGTTTCAGTAAGGCTTTTTGTTTTTTACCAAGATTCCATAAGTTTGGAAAGGTCCGTATTATTAGATTTGTTAATATATATAAATCTATTCCAAAACGATTCCCCCTTATAGTTTCCAAGACATGATGTATTTATACGAATACCCACATATTTTCTAACATATAGGCCATTGTTTCTGCATTATTTTTTTCATTGGAATGATTACATGTAAATAAATCACGAAGGACAGATCTGTTTAGTAATTTTAGAAATCAAGATTACATAATTGATTTTGATTATACATTGGGGAAATTAAATTAAAAATGATTCATAATTTAATGAGATAAAATGTAACCTTTAATGCTCATTCAAATATTTCTTCCCCATAACTATGTGAAATGAAACATGATAACAATGAGCTCGAATGATAAGGAATAATATATAAAGAGGAATCACTAACAAATCAATGAGAATAAATCAACATGGAATGGAAAATAACAAATAACAAATACCATTAAAATTTATATATAAGGAAAAATCCATATTGAATTTTAAGAAAGTACATCTATTTCCATTTAATCAATGAAATGTAATGAAATGTTTCCATATATATATCAAAAAATACCAAGGATGAATAATAACAGAAATTAATTTTGGTAAATTCATAATTATTGGACATCATGTTTCATAGGTACATGGTATATTTTTTTCAATACCTTTCTTATGATAGTTCATAACATATCAATTAAAACCCATCTATGGTTTCTAGAAAACTAAATCATCCCATGAGACTACCAATGCATCGAGGGGCTATCTTTAACCAGGACCCACCCTTGTCCTGCCAGTCCAAATAGTTCATCATATTCAAGGACAATGTTTCTTATGCAAATATCCTTATTTTTTAAAGGATGACTATTTATCAATAGTTACCATATGGAGGAAAAGTTATATCACATTATTTTGACCTTAATGAATGGATATACCATTAAAATACATTCAAAAAAATATTTAGGGAAATGAAATTTTAAACATTCCAATATATCCAATACAATATTGAAACATTTAAATCAGCATACCCATGATGTATTAATATTTAATGAATCTTATTATATCATTATAGATTTGATATTAATTATATAACATGTTAAATGTCATTAAATACATGAAATAAAATTGAATTGGTGCATAATAACAATAAGTCATAATAGAATTTAAATTGAGATGAAATATCGTACATATGAATAGATGGAAACAAAAATAATAGTAATAAAATAAGACATTTAAAAGTATCATTTTAATTATAAAAATAAATATTTTATGAAATGGTAGAGGGTAAATCCATACAATCCGTACGCGGTAAAAAATATTCATTTTGTCATAGTAAAGTGTTATAAAATGGATCATTTCAAAATAATCACTAATATTAATTTGAAAACATTGGAAAATGGAAAAAAATTTAAAATAACAAAACTATATAATTATGAAATTGTTAAAAAAATTTAAACAATTTAATATAATATTGGTTTAAAGAGAAAATGGGATCTCTGACTAAATATAGAAATGAAGTGATGTTTTCTTAAAACATTCTAAAACATTTTGAGTAAAAAAGAGTTGAAAATTAGTATTATTACTTGAAAAGGAACATGAATAATTAACGAATAGTAAAATTAAATGATTTTTTTAGAAAGTTATCATATAATTTCCTTATATGTAAATTAAAGTGTAATCGATCTAGAAAAAATTGAGATTTTGATGTAAATCCTTGAAAGAACTATAAAATTGATGTGAAAATAAATGAATTAATTTATTATGTTTTTCAACCATAATAAAATATAAAATAAGATTAAATAAAAATATATATAGTGGAATGGTTTTTATACACATAATTGTATTATATTAATGGCAATGAGGAAGTAATATAACCAAATTACAATAAATTTGGTTATGAAATTATTTTCCACTGGGTAACATTTAATTAAAATTACATTAGATTAATTAAATAATATATAGAAAAATTAAAATAAATATATCTTAATTAATGGTATGAAATATTTAAATATTTAGTACATAATCCACACAAAATAATTAAGTGGCAGACATGACATCTATATAACAGATGTATATATCGAGGTGAAAATCCCATATCTTGAGTGAGAATTATAACATGTGTATTTATAAAAAAGAATAATGAAATTAGTTTAATTATTTAAATTTTTTAGAAAATTTTTATTTTTATTTTTATTTTACTTGAACATTACTTATTATAATGTTGGATACATTTACATAAATAATTAAATTTACATTGGGTGTTTTGACGAAAGTGTGTTCATGTTTTAATATTATATTGTTAGATCGACTATGATAATCATAGTCATTATAGAGCAATATAAAAAATAATATTCTTGATATAATTATCATATTTATACATAAATTATACTTCTAAAACCAAACTTTATATATGGTTATGAAAAATGAACAAATGTTACAATCATATACACTGTAGGTCAAGAATATGCATGAGAAATCATTTCATTTTACAATAACCTCTTTGGAAATAAGCTAAGTTACTCTATAGTATTTCATAATGATAATTTTATCATAAATAATATTTATTTAGTCATATATACTTATATATTATATTATTGCGATTTAAAAGGAACCAAATCATTTTGAGGAGGTGGTAGTCCACACATCCACGAACGACGTTATCCCTTTTTCTGTATTTCAACGGCTAATATAAAAAATGATATATTATATTTTTTGGAAAATAAATAATTTCACAACTATAATATAAAAGCTTCTAATGCCAAATTTGTTTAATTAGAACTATTATTTTCTCATTACATGTATCATGTGAATGATTCACATTTAATTGTGGGGGTTGTAGTCCACAATTCCACAAATGATGTTATCATTTTTACACAAAATTGAAGGTATAAAGATAAGTGTTGCAAAATAACTGAATAAAATTATATAAATATTAAATATCATATATAACATATAAAAATATATTTTACATAATAATTTCCACCATGATAGGTGTTAACGGAAAATTGGACAATCATCATTTCGTGAGGTAATTGGTTGTTGACCACGTAAATAGTATGTTTGTCAGTTATTAGATGGAGGGGTGGGTATGTGTAGGTATAAAAAATAAAAAAAAATATATACAAAAATATTTAAAATAATTTAGATAGTATATAAACATTAAATAAGAATATTTTATTGGGAGGAGAATGGAAATAAAATTAAAGATATTTAAGAAAGATATTACCTGTTAATCGGGTACCACCTATTGGTTTGCATCAAAATTATTCATTGAATTTTGTAATTACGAAAGACATGATTAAAATAGTAATTTAGGATAGTTTTTATTGAATTTTTTATTTTTTTTCTAATCTAAAGGTGATTGATATTTGTGGGGAAGTGGGAGGAAATGAGTCTTTTTATATTAGTGGTGGGGTGGCACTCTTGTAATATTTTGAAAAAAAAACCCCACAGACAATTTTATTTATTATGGATAAATAATTCTACCATTTAAATAAAATAGACATTAGGGTTTTCATATTTCTATAAATTTACTTTTCAATATTTATCGATCATATTGTGTAGTAATTTTAGGGTTTTTTCACTTATAAACCTTAAGTTTACCTTAATAGTCATAATAAATTTTAATTACATTCACTAATTATTTTTGTCAAAAAAATGTTTCCTTTATAATAAATTGTAAATTGTTTATATTTGATATATGGAATCCATTTTTCCAAATTCTAATCATATAATTTAATAAAATTAATTTAAATTCAATCCCAATGACGGGATGACAATGCAGGTATTAAAATTGAAATGTTCAATAATTTTTAATGTTTTTATAGTCATATTCAAAGTGAAATTTCTTCTAGTGACTTAAATTTTATTAATTGAAAAATATAGTTATAATTAATCTTTAAAACTAATTTAATAATATAATTTATCCTTATAAATAAATTAAATGAAAATGTAAATGTGAATTAAATTTCATTATTTTCCACTAATCATTCAAAATGAATCTTCTTAGAAAAATTCAAAAACAAATTACCAAAAATTAATTTGTTTTCACTATAATATGATGTTTATTTGGAAATATTAAATTTATAAAATGGATAAAATTTTATTTAAATTAGATTCTCTATTAAAAGGTGATAAAAGTTCCTTAATAATTTTTTTTATTTGTAAATTTTATTTTTTCTTATCTTATACTTATAAAATATATTTTATGAATATAAAATAGATTTGGTTTAAAATATCATATATATATATATATATATATAAGACTTTAATATTAGTCTCTAATTGTTATTAATTTAATTTATTAAGACAAAAAGTCATTGTGAGCATAAAAATAATTATATTTTTTTATATTTAATTGTTTTATATTTTCATTTCTAATTCGTTGGTAAATTGTTAGTCCATGTTATATTTTGATAAACCATATATTTTGATAAGTTATAGAATATTATTTATAATTTCTAATTTGACAACTATTTAATATGTTATTATATTAAATAATAATATTTAAAAATATATTTTTTTTTGGTAAAAACTCATCTTGCATGAAACGTAAACCGTTAATGAAACGTGTTGTTCTGTGTTTAAAATGATCACTCAGTGTCACATTCATTTTGATATACAAATTATATTGAATTTAATTAGAATATTAAATATTTTATAAATAATTAGGAAATTTTATTCCATTTTGCGCTTACTGTTACTTGATGTACATGATATTGAATACAATATTCCCACTTTAAATTTTTGTGGTGTTATAAGAAATGCTCGCCCATTAACTAGTATAATGAAAAAAAGAATTTTCTATAAATGGGATGATGTCAACCAAGAAGACTTCTAATGACTCAAAAAGTATCTACTAACCCACGGAATCTGATGCCTACAGTAGAAGGAAGACCAATCATTATTATGTGGCTACCAATGCACCCTCACTGGGTTCTCTCCTCATGTAGAAAAACATCGTTCTTAGTGTAAAAATTCTCTACCACCTCATTCATACAATGCAAGGTACTGAGAGCCGATTTGCTAATATTAGGAAGAACTACCTTACACATCGTTTTGTAGTGAAAACAATGATGCATTACTTACCGAACCGATAATTTCACCTAGTATTTTTTATTGATCCATAGAAGTACATACATGGTTTTCTTATATTTACTATGCTCTTGGATCAATAGGTAGTAATTTTAAAAAAATATGAAATTTAATTTGTATCACAAACCTTGGTGAAAGGGAAATACCATACTGAATTCCTCACAAAACATCTTACCCCGAAGAATATATCGGTGAACAATGAGCCTCCAAATGAGAAGGAAATCAATGCCTAGGAAACTCCATAGACAATTGAGATTTATTTTGATGGTTCCCCTCGATGTCCTTGAATTAAAAGGATGGAACCCCCGAAATCTAATCATGTTGTCTAAGGAATTGTATTTGTCCCTCCAGAAAAAGAAAATTTACCTTATATATTCTCACAATCTAAAGTCTACATAGATAATGAGGTAGTGTACCATTAGGTCATCACAATATTGGATCTAGCCCTACAATAGTAAATAGCATACCAGAATATGATAGGGGATTCCAAGATAGTGATAAACTAAATCAATAGAAAATATTCCTTATAAAAATATATATAGTCCCTCTAACAAGATATATTAGTGGAATTTATGAAGAATTTATTTATTAGAACACATTGTATTACATTCCTTGATGAAAAAATGCTTGTACCGACACTTTGCCTAATATAGCGTCATCCTTGGAAGACAAAGATCATTATGAAGAAATCTGTTGTATCACACATTGATGAATCTTGTTGTCAATTGTTGTTTGTTGTGTGATGAAATCAATCAGGTAAAAACAACCCTATATAATGATTAACAAAGGACCACCCCCGGATGGATGGGGCCCAAAATCCATAATCCTAAAAACATAACTCTCCAGATAGACCAGGTCATTGGGGAACAAATTTAGCATTGTATAAAGAAATTAACCCTATAGAATGGTCCAAAAGAGAATAGTTACCTATAAAATAATGGATTGGATAGAATCCTCCTCATATTAATAGTATGAGGAGAGATTATAAATTTCATAGAAGAAGGTGAGTCATGCCCTTGCTACATCCATCAATATATAAATTGGCTCTCCCAACAAATTAGACAGCTGGATATCACTGAAAAACATTGATACTAGATTGTGTGTATTTCACAATCAAATTTCATGCATGGAATATCCATGAAAAAATCAACAATCATCCATAGGAATTGATATATATATATATATATATATATACTTAACTATGTGTCTCCATTTTAATCTAGGGAACTGATTTATGGGGGCCATATCCTGTCGCAACAACTAAGAAGAACACATAAATCTTTACTTATACTATCTTATTTTCTAAATGGGATAAGTAACATCCACTCATGGAATACAGAATGATGAATATAATCTACTTTGTTATGTCCCATATCATCACCATGTTAGGAGTCCCTCCCAAAATATTAATAGACAAAGACCCCAACATTTATTCTACAGAGTTGACAAAACTATAGCAGATGTAAATTATCAATGGAAATCACTCATCTCACTATCATTTAGTGGAACATAGAATGATATAGGAAATTAATTAAATTATATCCAACATAAACCAGATTATGGAAATCAAGGATAAAAATGATTTTTGGACAAGACCCTCCATGCATTAGGGGCCTACCATACCACAATGTGAAATGTTTCCTATGAAACAATATTTTCATTTTTGTATGGGATCAAGGACATGTTACAATAATAATACAAGATGACATTGATGTACAATTCCATTTTCAATTACATCTCATATGATGAGAAGTCATAAATGTGACTCGATGAATATTAGCATCTTAACGAAGATATGTTTGATAAATTAGACATCTTTAGGGTCTACCATGATCAGATCACATGAGGATTTAATAATAATATTTATCTCCATCCATTATTATAACAACAACTACTTTTGGATCCCAAGAAAACTCTGATACTACGAATAAAGCCTCCAATTATGGAACCCAAATGGGAAGGTTTTTTCATTATATATAAGGTATATTATAGTGGAGATTACTCATTGGCCATAATAGATTGGGAGAATGTCACACAACCCAATAATACATGATTTATAAATAAATACATTTCATATCTATCATTAAAAATCATCAGACTTAGTTGAAAGAGAATAAAATACATAACAACTCAATTCCTAGTTGGGAAAAATTAAATTGTACAGTATCCCACATCATGAACATATGGAAAAAAATTATACATATTCATTTGGGTTGTGTGATGTTAAACTATATGTGGACATCCTAAAAACATGATGTCAGACTACACAAAAATTTTCCTAGGATCATGATGTATAATTATAGAATCACATCCTCACCGCATGATGTTAAAATTCATGGGAAACACTATCTAACTAACTAATCAACAAAACTGTGCCAGATCTGTGAAAATAAAGGATGAAATTTTCCTATCCTTGTATCAGAGATAACTCTACATAGGGGTATAATTCATCCATGAACTATGTGTGGATGGGTTCCTACAATCGTCGGATAAATAATGATGTTTGAACCTATTTTATTGGGCCCAATCATAATATTACTTTTCCTTTAAGTTGAGTCACCCACGTCTCTTAATGCATGATATCAAACTGCATGGATGATATCCATACAATATGAAATTAAAATAAACAGATTCTTAAAATGACATAGGATTTATTCTAATTTCAATCAGATTCCTAGG
Source organism: Viscum album (assembly GCA_963277665.1). Taxonomy (NCBI): domain Eukaryota; kingdom Viridiplantae; phylum Streptophyta; class Magnoliopsida; order Santalales; family Viscaceae; genus Viscum; species Viscum album. The sequence goes on from OY728140.1 coordinate 834,306,437, forward strand.
GAAGCCTCGATCCCATATTTTTTTTCATCTACAACATGATGCAAAATACCCATGTCTTATCCTTAATTTCCTCGGTATTGTGAGAGAGACCCTGGGCATTTATTGTTTCTCACACCAAGCATAACTCTTGTAAGCGTATGAATTTTAATAATGGATTATATTCATAAAGAAGAAATCTAATTCCATTATGATGTCAACATGGTCCTGAATGTAAAACCCAATAAAGAAATAACATGAGTCCTCACTGACTGGGGTTAAACTACATAGTTGTTATCCTTTATAAGACAAAAAACTACCCATTCGCATGGACCTCACCTAAGAGGACTACTATTATTGGTTAATGGTATCCTACCCCACAACCATTCAAGAACTATGTGTTTCTTGATTTTTGTTATCATAAGATATGTAGTTATTCCCAGATCTTCAATCTGTGGGCCGACTAAAATAATCAACAGAAAAAATTCCCACCTCTGTATACGACCTCGACCTATTGAGTGTGTTTCCCAATCAAGAACTGTGTGTGGACAAAATCACATAATTTTAGGATACATAGTATTATCCTAATATCAAATATTAGGCCTTAATATAATAACCTATAAGGAAATAAATGGTCCTAAAACTTCACAGGGCTAAGTCACATGAGTCCTTTTTTCCTACTTCAAATTGAAATCTATGTACAACCTCCTTACACATATAATATTCTTCAAAAAACATTTTCACATTAATTTCCATGTAATTAATTAATTATGTTAAATAGTAAAGAAAACTTCCTGGTCACACAACATTAAAATGGAACCACAATAACTTATTACCCATATGATGATAAACGAAACAGAAAACAAAGATACGAAATGACATTAAACTACATAGAGAAATAAATGTCCCAATAAAATTACATTAAAATATCCACATGACCACCTGTTTATCATCATTTATCAATTTACCACAAGAACCTTAACTTGGTCATCTAGAGTATAGTTTGCATCCATCATCTTTTAGGATCCTCAATCCATAAATCCGACATTATGTATCGTGCGCCTCAGGTTTCCAAAATGTTCCATAGACCATTGAAAATATACTCAAAATCAAGGGTCCCTTTGTTTGACTATGATTTTATTCCCATGACTATTGTATATGTGCCTATGAGAATTAACCACATTTAAAACAATATAATAACCACCTTTCTGTCCCTGTGATCACTGACATCACCATAGAATAATTTTAACACCTTAGGGTGTTTTGAACTACTCCTAGTATGATTATACCATTTCATTAATCATGACTTGTGATCCTTGATTCAAGAAGTACAATATCTCCATCTCCCACTTAGAAGGATTATGGGGTACAAATTCCCCTTGTACTCCGAATTAGGATTTTGTGCATCATCCCCCTTATTAGGTTTGTGTGCTACATGGCCTTAAAATTCATACACTCTATTAAATGTTATACGACCTCAATATATAGCCTATAATAGTCCAAATTGTATTAAATTAGGATATTAAGACAAAGATACAAAAAACTTTCTAGGTTTACAACTATATAATGGTGTATTGAGACAAATTCAAGACATATTTCGTTAATATCTTCATCCTCATAGTTTAGAATAAAATTAGGGTCCAATTAATAAGGCATAAATCTCAAAGGTTCTAATCTGTAACAGTAATAAATTTCATGTTATGGTCATTGGTCACCATGGTTCATGAAAAAATAATAATAATGAAAATTTTAATATCCTTACATTGAAAATATATTCCCTATAAAGTGGTAAAACTATTAAGGTGCTCAAACCCTTCCTGAATATTAAATTTTCCACAAACCACACTTCATTATTTTAGTTCCATGGATAACAACATCCTTCCATGGACCATGGAATGGAAACAAGACATATAGAGTACTTTTCTATATTATTCATGCATACTAATGTATCGTGAATATGATCCTGTGGTCATTTACCAAATACATCACTATGTAAAAAGTGAATTTGGATCCTTGTGATCCCTCACATCACTGTAGAAGCACTCAAATCCTGAGTGTTTTTTTATTCCCAATATAATTTTCCCATATCAAATTCATGGTCTAATCAGATAATTAATGTTTTATAGCCTCTACACTAAATTATCCCATTGGACTTGAAAACCTCAAAGTTACATAACCATGTTCTATAACCTTTCTCCTTGTAGGAATAGAAACTTTGTTATCGACCCTTTTATGGACCACGCCACATGATTTGAAACCAAAGGGTGTAAGTCTTAGGCTTCACAATATAGGATTTAGACATCCCAAATTTTCCAGAACCCTTCTAGGAGAACATTCCTCCTATAAAAAACCTTGTCATTTATATGTTTCTATCCTCACAAATATTTATCAGAACACTATAAGGAGTTGAGATCATATTTTTTATGTCCACGATACTAACATATAATGTCTTTATCCTAATAACTAAAGTAATATCCTCCATTATTGAAATCACATACAGTCCTTGTGAACATTTTCAACACCATAGAGAAACTGGGAGTCTTTGAGTGTTACAGGTAATCCTTGGTTTTTCTACCCCATCATACAGAGGATGACTCAGACATTTGGGTTATAAAATACATAATCCATACTCAATCTATCATGGTGGACCTACTATCCCAATTATGTACCCTTTTTCTGATATCACCCATGTAAATCTTTCATATCCCTAGGAAAACTTACTTCAAAATTAAATTTTCATGACTATGCATGTATACCTATGACTTTTATAAATGCACCTATAGTAACCAACCAAATGAATCATTTAGAAAATGGATTGTTGATCCTTGTGAGCCCTGAAAACACAACGATAGAACATAGAACCTCAGTGTTTTTTGGGAAATTTATGGAATATCTACACCATATTCCCTAATCATTGAAAAGGTCTGAGCAAATATTTCCCTAAACTACAGCAGATAGATGTTCTAAGCCAAAAAATTCTTCACCACAACGATGGAAGGTCAGATCTAAAAGACCATAAACTATAGTAAAATAATATCTACGATAAAATACCCTAATCAAAATCAATAGTAGGTTTGAGAAAGAATACCCTAAACTACAAGTTATATATGATCTGAGTTAATCTCCCTAAAATAAAAGCGATTTGAGGTCAAAGATAAAAGAATCTAACTTAGAGTGTCCAAGATAAAATAATGTGAACTAAATCACATTATATATTTTTGTTTTCAATAATGTAAAATATTTTATGTACCATTGTATGACCATTGAAATAATATAGATATGATCTCTAATCCTATCTTCTTTGGTTAAAGATTGATAGTTCTCTCCCACAACTTATAATCTACCCAAATTATCCTTATGCGAATAAAGTTATCTCTAGGTAGCCGGAACAAATTAATAACTATGTAGTATCATGTTCAGGGGAATTAATGACCACTTCTCTAAAACGATCTATTAGTATTTAAATTTATAGATCCATATATTCAGGTTTACTTGATAATAGTCAAATTATTGGTATCATTTTGGACTCATATAATACCAGATCAATGAACTGTCATTCATGTCATGAATGAAAGGAAATTGGGAAACAACATTAATATTCTAGTAGATCAATTCACTGATATAATATAACATGAGTAATATCCACATTTCAGAGTCTCTAAATGAATCTCAAAAACTAGTTTTATAACAATGGTCAGAATATAATAATATTCAATTGGATAATCTGGCCATGTCTGCAAGAGTCTTGATAGAAGTTTCAATTGAATGCTAATGTTCCTCTCATCCCCCCTTCTCTAAATCCAGTATAGGAATAATAGTCTCTAGTAATTTAGTTAGCTACACAACTCTCATTTGAGAAGTTTCTAATTAGGATGATGATGATGATACAAGTTCATACCACAAGAGATCTATGATATCCTTATGCCTATATATATATGCATTCCCCAAATCCATCTGGACTTTCAATTTTCATATAAACTAGAGAACATACTCCAGTACAACCAATGCCTCTTTCATATTCTCATTAATGTGGGCATCATATGCAAAATCATGTAATCCATTCTCATTGGTGTCTAAATCATACAGAGTCTGCATAATTTTATTCATCATTTTGTACATTGGTTTTCGATCAAAATAATCTTCCCAAATCATGGAATTGATACCAAAATAATTCCTATAGACATGAAATGTTAATAAATACGTATTAGTAATCAAGGAGTGATTCTCCTACCAGATCATCCTATGTTATGTTGTAGCTTCTATGGATGGTGGATTAGGTGCAATGAGAGGATAAATAATCTGTTTATCTTATAAGGATGTAGGAGAATAATCTTTATATGCTCTTACCTCGACATTCATATCACATGTTTCCAATTCTAGGTGTATTATTTCATAAATATATTCACTCCTACTATCAGGATGTTCATATCTTGGATATGGGATCTTCCAAGAAGTCTCTCCCATATCTTCAATCAACATAATAATTTCCATGGAATGTAGGGTTGTAGGGCCAATGGATTGTACACATGAAGAATAATTAGGGATAGCGTAACACCTAGATAAGCTATTACGAATGATTTGAAATAATATTATGTATGGAAAAAATATATTTAGAACATGGAATAATTATCATTGAATCAACATATTAATGTTCCAATATCATCCAATATTAACAGATAAGCTCATGATGTCTATCTCCTCAAACACAATTCAATGGATGAGGGGAGTTCCTTTCAGTATAGATGAACTAAACAGAAAGTATGTATTGTGTATATGGCTTATAATTAAACATCTAATTTTACCTAACTACATGATCCCAATCTCAATGGGATATCACATACGACCTTTCCCTAAGGGATTTGATTTCATTATTTTTGATTATCTTAGTTATTATGGTATAGGGTTGAAATCTAAGCTATTGGATTGAATCATCACATCTGTAACATCATCAGTGCAGAGTGAAATGACCCCGACCCTAGATATGTTCATCTATATTGGATGACCTGACACATCACATATCCTTTTTTTGTTGTTTTTTCATAATAATGGAAATGATCACCTACCTGGAAAAATAAAAATTGGAATGTACCATTGAACATATAGTGGATTATACATTGTGAATGTGGGCCGTGTGTTGGTAAAGACTGGAATGGGTGGTCTCTACAATATTATGATGATGTCAATCCAAGAGCCACGCTGTCACTAGCATCGTATTTACCAAGATGCTTGAATACATGTCCCCAACAAGGAAGTGCCATCAGTTCAAGAACATGGCCATAAAACTCAATAGTCTAATGGTCAAAGTTATCTCTATATTCAATCTGTATCCCTTCGAATTATGAACCTTATATTCAAAAATATCTTAATATTTTCCATAAATATAAGGAAAATAATCTGAATGTTACATATAATTATGTAGGATTTTTGGATGACCCTACTACGACAATGGAAAATATCAATATACTTATTGAAGGACATAAAAGTGTGCATGGTCAAATCCATTCTCATATTTTTCTTCATAATGATGATCATGTTACTTTACAAGAGTTGTGTATATGAGGGGTTATCCCAAACATCTATTTCTGGGTGGAATTCATCATACATCACTCTAAGAGGGAGAATCTCACCTCTTTGGTAGATATCCATTATGTTGATTCACACCTCTCAATATGATAGATGAAATGAGTTTGTTTCAGGGAACCAACATCTGATAAATTAATAAAAATATAATTCTATTAATAGAAAATATTTTGTGAAATCAAAAATAATTCAAAAATACAAACTCAATATAACTTATCGGTGAACTATAAGCATCGTTTCCTCGTTTATAATGGTCATTCCCATTAATCAGAAAATTTACTATCATGATGGAGGTACCATTTCAAGATTCATTTTCAACCCAGGTTTTTCAGGGAAGATATGAATATTATCAAGTAAATCTTCAAAATATTATGGTGGGATAAATAATATCCATCTTGACCAATGGGAGAGTTTTTTAAAATACGAGATAACTACTAGGGTTCAGCAGTGACCAGCTGGCCATCCTCGAAAATTATCAAATAAATATAGGTAGAAGATGTTGACACCAAATAAGATGGTATTTTTAACCCCAATAGAGGAATGAAATGATTTTATAGAAATATGAACCCTCATAGAGATGTCTATGAGATAGAGGATAATCCTTGAACTCATATGAGAGGAACCTCTTCAGAATCTCTCATCAAAATAAAAATGATATCATGGGGTAATCATTGTGATTTTTTTTAATAATGAAACATTGATTGGTCAGAGAATATGATAGTTAATGAGAGCTAGAATCCATTATAACTATATTAAGATTAATATTATAGATATAAAAAATACAATTATTTTAAAAGAAAGACATAAAATTCATGATGGATCATTCACAATACATTTTTCTTTATGGTGTTTGAGAATTGCATAAAATGCTCACTAATCATATAACATATGAATATATCATGAGTATAATGAACATATAAAGATTCAAAACAAATAGGTTTCTTCAAATACTCATGATCGTGTGACCTAGAGTTGGTCATGCGTGCCAAAAAATAGTTTATGTAATATACATTCAAGACATAAATTCCTATGGGACCCTCAATGGTATCAAGCATACCCATGGAAAAAGTGAATGTAATAAATAAAATAATTTTATTTATTAATTTGATAAGAAACCATTGGAAATAAAGAGTGTTGTAATGTTTTTTATGTGGAAGGATCTCATGGAAAGATATCATAGATAATTCTCAAGATAAGGTCTTCCAGTTATGTTTGGAGACTTGTACACATGATGAAACCAAGCAGAGAGTGCGCTAGAGAAATTGGAATCCAGGGAATAAATCACTATATGCCCCCAGTTTATTGCTAACCCCACAAAATACAATGCATCAACCGAGATACTAATTAGAAAAAATTTAATATATATAGCAAAGCATTTAATTTCTTTATAACTAAGCCCCTATCCCCACGGATGCCACTATAGAAGGGGGGGGGGATTTTTTGATGCCTACAAAACGAGCATCATAAAATTTCCAAATGATGAAATACCTAAATTTGAATATTATTTTCGCCAAAAAATCAATGAAAGTTGAATATGGTCAACAATCACAGTTCACATGATCATCCAAGAGATAAGTGAGCATGTGATAATCATAAAGACATATAAAGAGACTCTGAATAGATCATAAACTATGAAATATCCCTAAAATCAACCTTGATTTGAAATATGATGAGAATATCTAAATTGTCGGAGCCACTTGTGGTCATAAAATTAATGTGACACATCACTGTTGGGGAGGATGGTTTTCCATGATATCATTCAATAAAAAAGAAAATATCCCCAACCATAAAAAAATAAATGAATGAAATAGAATGAGGGGGAGGAAAGAGACTCTCATAGTCGTAAAAGCCACATGGCGTGCCCTTGGTGATCCAAAATACACCACATGGCCCTAGTGACAAGTCAAAATCATCTCATGAAATCAATCTGGAATATCATCCCCATCCCATGAATAGCCATAGGTATTTCATGGTGACCACACACTCCCTCTTCGACACAAAAAGTAAAAAAAGATGGAACAATCCATGAACTGCCCACACATCTCTATAGGGACATTTCTTGGTCATGCAAGAAATCACAATGACGTAAATTGATTATCTTCAACAACACTCATCAATCCTCATGATATACCACAACTTTGTAAAATAAACAATGAAAATAAGTAGGTAAAATCATAGATCCTCACCTACTAATAAAACTCTTTTGACATAATATGGTAACCTACAACGAGGTCACACAATATCCCTTGAAAAATACGGTCTGGCCTCATGAATGATTCTTGGAGAGAAATCTTTTTCCTATGAATGGTTCCATAAAAGCCACATGAAATCACACAATAACAGTTATATAGGCACCCTCAAGTTTGAAAAACAAATGAACATGTTATCATGAAAATATGGATGTCTATCACCATAAATGAATGATTCAACAAGACCCCATTTATTAAAAATTATCCTGTAAAAGGAAAATTGGTGGGATGGTATGTGATTATTAAAATTAATGTGATGCCCCTATAATGAGTTATGGTGGGAACTTGCAAAGACACATAACACTGACGATGTCCACTGACTCTATTTTGTATCTATGTGAAACCAACTGCATATTATGGATAATTACTGGGGTTGTGATGTATATACACCCCACACGTGTATGAAATTTTCATCCTTTATCATCCATTGAAAACTTAATTTTCCATATAACCTCACCCCCATGCCAGAGTGTATTTCACAAAGTGGCTGACCTCATGACTGGAAAGTCATTCGTCAGGTAACATCTGGTGAACAGTTGGAGAAATCATGTGTCATGCATATGCATATCATGTATTCATAATATATAATGTGATGAACCCCTAACAAGACACGTTACGATAATCATTCACATCTGTTAGATCTCACAAGATTTAAAATAAGCTACCAGTAAACAAATAGAAGACAATCTCAATTAAAGGATGGAACAAAGACTAAGAGACAATAAACATTAGAAAAAAAACATATATTCTGATCCTCATATACTTCATGTGAACCATTTGGGACACAATATAGGTCCAAAAATTATTGCTCAGATATAGTGACTCTACAATGGTACAATATTTGGTTCATGTGAATTCTCCAGACATATCATAGAATGTTGTACGACCCCCTCAGAAACTCCACACATGACTCACGATGCCCTCTTGGATCACCATCCAAAAATAGTGATTTTCTTCAGATATTTCACCTGACTCATAGGGAGTCACTAGTACATGTTAGAGAAGTCTCAAGGTAGAACTCAGTAATGTAAACTGAAACTCATGACACTATATAGGGACCCACATTTTTTATCATGTTGACCTCCTAACAAGTCATCCAATATCATGAATCACTTTCAGGAAATATTGCATTAACTTTTAAGACAGCTACCAATAATTTCATCTATCATTCATGATGACAACAAGTTGAACTATCCAGATCATGTTATACCCTCTGATCATGTCAGTCAGGATCATTAGATGATTCCATGATCAGTCAACCATGTATCGAGATGCAGACATGAAAAACCATCATCATTCATTTGAAGAGACTTATACATGCTATTCAAATTATTCGAGGTACTCTTTCTAGGTAAACTAGATTATGTGATTTTCATTTGTCATGTAAAGAAGTAATCATCAAAAATTCTAGAAAAATTATAAAGGAATGTCAAAGTTCCAATAAAATCATATGGGGAAGAAAATAAGTCAGATCAATAAGGGAATCCAATGAAATAATAGACTTGTCCATCAACAGTGTATAAGACCTGGTCAACAATTTAAATGTAATATTGTAAGTTCCAATCATTGGAAATACAATTACATCGATTCTTTCAATCATTAGGATTCGTATAATTCCTCCCAGATGTTTGGGCTCTATATTATATACCCAAATGGTTTTCACAGCAGATATGTCTCTAGATCCACAAGTAGTGAAACTGATTGTTTTCCATCCCTTTTTCTCACACCGAGCATTGATTATGCAGGAATAGGGAATCATAATAATCATATCATTCATAAAGGTCAATGCCAGTGTGTAAATCCTAACTAGTTTGGCTCTATGGAATTTGATTCCTACCATATTTAGGATATAAAGGATTCCTTTCAAAATATGTGTTCTTATTCTCTAATAGGAATCACCTTTCATATAATTCCAATGATTTATTGAACATTTCAACCCTCAGAACATAATAATTACCATTGACTGATCATGCTACCAAATCTTTCAGCAGTTTGAAAAACTAGTTGAACTACAAGGGATCATATTCCTGCTATAACCAAAATATATAGGATACCATCATAAGGACTGAGCCTAAATAAAAATAGGAATCCACCTTAGTATAATTCTCTTCATGTCTCCAAAATATCGACCATTGGGACCCAATCAATCCCATGGGTGGATCATGCTATCTCACCCCTCACCGGATTAAGAAACAAATTGAACTATAAGGCCTATGATTATTATCTTAAATAGGTTTTGTATGACTTCCCCTTGTGTATAAGGATACTTAATAAAACATCCCAATGGATTTCTAATCAGATAATCCCTACATTCATATGCACTATGGTTTATCACCTTTTGTCCCATGTTTTCCACACCGAGCATAGCTCACATGGTAATTGGGAGCCAAAATGAACACATAATTTCCAACATTAATCTACACCATCTAAGTAAATTAATATATTTAATCCTTGGTTAGGGTCAAGATATTCATATGCCTCAAACAAGTGAATATATGTAGGGTCTAATCCAAAGGATATGTTGAAACTATTGTAAAAATAATTACTACTATAACCAGGATATATAAGATGTATTCTTTGGGACTCAAGTAAAAACATATGGTTTCTAAATGTCCATAAATATATATAATTTATGCTTAAATTTAATTCTCATTGTGTTTAACAAACTAAATTGGTTTTTATTATAGTACTAATGATATAAATTGGATATCTCGTAATGGTTTAATCCCCTCGTTAGAATATTAACCACCTCCAATAATAACATCAAATTTAGATGAATTTGGTTATATGAATTTAGAATGTAAGAAGTTTGTCATCACTGGGAAATAGATGAAGAACCATAGAAACATACATATGGATTCACTAATTGGATAACACATTTTTTTAATAAATGGATATTTAACCTATAATCAATTTTTTACAATGACTAGTCCGGTATCGATATTAGGAAATGATTCATGAAAATTTATTAAATAAACAATAGTTTCCTAGAGAAGGACCCACCCCCCAAGGATGGGATGGGCTTGACCTTCCATCATATCGACCAATGTTAGTAAATAATTTTCATTGGTCTAGAAACCATGGTTGACCACATAACATTTGAAAATAGGTACATTCCTAATTATTGATAAGGGAACAATTGGGTGTTTCTATTAGTGACGGTAATAGTTACCCAATTTTAATGGTTATATAAGAAATTAAACACTAACAATCAACATTTGGGAAAATTTGAATGCACTAAGCTTTCATTTATTCTCAATCGAAATAATAATAATAAAATATGAAATAAAGCTATTTATTTTATGTCGTACCTAATAACCCATAAAATAAATTAATATAACTAAAATTATGAGGTTACTTTCCAATAATTATTGGTGATATAATCCATGTATCTTTTAAATAGTAGTGGAAATTTAGACTCTAAATGTGGATGAAGGCACTTTATTATGAATAGCCAAAAGAGACTAACCATTATCAATAATTGAAGAATGTGTTTATATTACCCAGAAAAAAATTAAAAATATCACAACCCTTGAATATTGAACAAGAAAAAATATTGTACTGGGGGGAGGGAATGGGTCCAGATAATAATCTATTGTATTATCATCTCGTTATGTTTTGTGTTGTTATCATAGAATTCATGGTTCTAATATTGGAACCTCGGGTTCTTTAGACACTAACTCTATCACTTCCAAAATTTTGGCTTCATAATCAGATTTTTATTTACGTTATATGTAATGTAATTAATGTATTAAATGTAGTAAATAAAAATAAGGAATATTAGTAATTAAATTTATGTTTTTAATCTTAAAACATGATGAGTTCATGTCTGACTCTTCTAGGTAGTTGTTTTAGCATTGAACTCTTATTTCCTCATGAAATTCATTTACAAAATTATGGATTAGAGAATTGAATGTTGATCATCTAACTGGAATTAAAAATATATTTCCTCTAGTTTTATTGAACCATTATCTATATCATGATATGAGGGTTCATTATATATTGTTTTTAAATTAATTTACTTATTAATTTTAATGTGTGATGATAATTAAAAATTGAATCGAAGGTTATGTCAACCCCTTCAGATCTCATGTTTGTAGTGGTTTATCGTCATGTAATTTTTTATTAATTTAATTGAAATTGAAGGGGAGTGAATGATTTTATAGTGGCGAATCATCATAAATGAATTGTTCATTATAAAATACCATTGGAATAATTTTATCGTCACCTTTGTGTTGATTTTCTTTCACTATGAAATATTGAACATTATCTATCATCATCACCATTTTAACCTTAAAATCATTTTTTCATCTTAGATTACACTATACAGAGACATGAATGAGAGTATCTCAATGATTTTATTATACATATACATCATTAAAATGGAATGGGGACATTGGATGTTTTTTTGAGTGAGTTTTTTGTAATATTAGAATAATTCATATAATCAACTTGTACACATCATGTGTTTTTTTGTTCATGATCCTCTTGCATGCCATGATACTTATTCAACTATGGGAAGATAGTTGAGTAACTAAAATGATGGTATAGAGAAGTGTCTTTGACTATTATAATGACTTCATACACTTTATATAAATGGTACAAACATTTTAATACATTTATTGGAGATATTGATACAGTTGATATTTTTCATAGATATCAATAGAATAAAAGTGTAAATGAAGAAAATAAAAAGAATGAGAAAACACGAAAAGAAATAAAATATTTATAATATGTGAATGAAGAAAAATAAATCATATTATGTATCCATAAAAATGTCTCAATAAAGATGCAAAGTCCTGTAGTAGGATCACATTAAATTTAATTCTCAATCCCAATAGAATAAATATATATCTGAAAATGGGTTATCACATTGATAGATCAATTTAAAGAATAATTTTTTAATTATTGTGTAACATATTAAATCTTTTCGGTTATTTCTATTCAATAATAAAATAATTGAAAAAAGGAATATGTTTTGGTTGTCAATTAAATATAGTAAAAATATAAATAAATAATTAATTTAAAATAAAATAAAACTATAAAATTCTTAGTGGATAATAGTTTATCTAAACAAGGATATATATTACCATATTAATTGTTTAAAACATATATTACATTATTATTAAATTTTTTGATTATATAACACTTATATGAAAAAATATTAAAATATAATATGATGGATAATAGAACACACATTTACCTCCTAGAGCATGGTAATCACACAATTATTCCATGGAGTCCTTATGAGATCACACTGCTCTAAATATAATATACTCACTTAAAAAAAAGAAACATATTATATACCATTAATTACCCATATCACCCAAATATATCCTATTTTAAATGTAATAGAAGAATGTAATAATAAATTATTTAATAATGGAAGATTCATGATTGGGAATAATGAGATTAATGATAAATTACGTTTGAATCAATATCAAACATCCCACTTCCCTTTTATGAATAAAGAAAAATCAAATAACATTTACATAATTCACCTCTCGTTTCTAACATGTTACCCTAAGAGAAAAATTTTAGTACTCTATATTAATGGAGTAAAACGAATAAATATTGATGAATATAGTTGATCAAGGATAAATAGAAATAAAAAAACTATATATATAAAATTTTAAAAAAAAATAACATGGAACCTTTATAAACAGAGAAATTAAATTTAATAGGTATCAAAGTGATGATGATGTATAAAATCATTTTAAATAACAGTTTTTTTCTCGTTTTATAAATGTCTAAACACATATCCATTATTATAAAATAAAAATAATAAAATTACAAGCATTTCAGTTCATTTCCATTCTCAAAATGGAAAAAATACTTTTAACCATATTTAACAAATTATTAAAATGTTTTTATTGGGTTGTACCAGTTTTTTAGTATTTAATATAAATCTGGGCTTTCTTTCTCTATCTCATGGCTCCATGGAAGCTGTTGTGTAAGGGTTAATAATATAGATGCTCACAAAGAAATATTGAAGATATTTGGATTAATTTTGGGGTGGAATTTGGGTGTAAGACAATGTATCATGGGTTATAAAAGGAATATTTACTAATATTATATAATAAATTATCAAATAACAAAAATAATGAAATTGGGATACAAGATCCTGATCTTGGGAAAGTTCTTGGTAGAAGGAAGGACAATGTCTATAATAGTTCATTATTTATATTTTGTTGAAAAGATTTTATATAGGAAATAACATTCTTCAAATATATTTTATGAGTGATTGATCATTTAGTTTCATCAATTAATTTATATATAATAATAATAACAATAATCATAATAATTAACTATTTTTTTAGTATTATGTTAATTATTATACTCAAAAAATATTATAAAACATCTCACATAACCCCCTTTTATATAGTTGTGGTCCATTTCATATTTTCCATTTTTTTAATGTGGGATTCACACACTTAAATTATAGCATTGAATGAATAATATATTATTTATAATAAAAAATAATAAATAATAAATGATTAACAATAAAATAATAATAAATAATTATTTAATGACTGGTAAAAATTATATAACTATAAAAAATTATATTTGTATTATGATACTAATAACATAATTATCAATAAAAATATAATATTTTTTAATTAATAATATTGACTATTATTAATGTAATTAATTATATATTTAGAAATAATTATTAAAAAATAATAATTTTATTAATATTAATAATCATAATTGATAAAGTAATTTTAATTTAAATAATGTGGAACATTCAGGGATATAGGCCTAAGTGATCCTTTCATAATAAATAAAATTAACTTGGACTCTGTATTGGAGTAGTTTATGAAATATTTTCATATATATTATATGCAAAATTAAATAGATGAAAGGAAATGAAGCAATCAATAAGTCCCAAATACCACAATGAGCGGTAATACTCAAAAACATTCTTTGCAAGGGTATCTGTAACAATTTTCACATCCGTGAAAATTTTAATTAAAATAATGAAATTAGAAAAAGATAATATCTTACTTGATAAAATATAAAAAAAATAAATGATAATATTTTAATATTATAGTGGGGTAAATTATTTATTTATAAACTATTAAAAATTAAATAAATAATATATTTAAGAGTTTAGTGAGAAAAAATTGTTTATACCAAATTTAATTATTAATAAGTAAAATAATATTTAATTAATAGTCTAAATTAATTACATAAGAAAATAATATTTTAATTAAAATTAGTTAGTAATAACCATTAATGTAATTAATAGAGTGTTTATTATCGTATTTTCCATTACTTTCAAATACTGTGATTAATAATAATTATTAATACATAATAGTTCATATGATTAAAATAACAGTTTACATTAAATTATATAATAATTTTTATTACTCAACATACATATTTATTTCAAAATCAGAAATGGCATGAAGCATGGATTTGGAAACTCAAACCAAGGGACTAATTAGATTAAAAAATCAAAAAAAAGCATATAAAAACAAGAAAACATGGATTTGTGAGTTCAATAAATATTGAAAATACAATGACACTAAAATAAATAATATAAATACATGTTAAGAAGAAAAATTTAGTTCTTCCTCCTTGAGGATTACAACAACTATAATAACATTGACCAATTTGTTGTCCTCCACATGAGTAGTTATCATATATTGAAAAACATCCTGAGTTTCTCAAATAGTAATTTTTTCTATGTGAATTTTCCATATTCCAAGATCCACCCTGAAATTCTAGGTGTTGGCCTCTACTCTATTGGCAACACGGATGCCACAAGAAGACAAGATCATTCTCTTGAGGGCGCGTCCTTTTCACATGGAACAACAATAGCCACCATTAATGACTCATCATTAATACTAGAGGATGGAGTTTATATTATCAAGAATGGAATATTTAGGTTATACCATAGAAGAATTCCTCAGAGTCATAGAATACGTCATCATAGATGAATTGTTATACTATGATGAAGGAATTATGTGATCCTTCTCAATGATCTCACAAGTACAATGACCAGAAATATATGTATAGATGAATTGAAGAATAATATTGATGTTGGATTCTATATCTCTGACTAGGAAAGTGGGATGAGGCTTCATACTTTCCCTCTAATCCACAAAAATCCACAATAATTTGAATATGCACCATTGCCTACATAGTGATGACACACTACAACATATTCGTTATTTAGAGGTAGTTTTAAGTGGATTTTTTTTAAAGAATTGAAAATTTAAATTTTTTATTAAAAAAAGTAAACCATTCTTCCCCAATCTCTCATTCACCCACAAACCTGACCACATGCATGTCAGCCCTGTAATCTCATCCCCCAAGCATCGCCACGTCCCACATTCTTCCTCAAGATCCCCTTCCCCCTCAACAATAATCCCAAGAACCCCCCCCCCCCACTATTGCTTTTGAGGACTCCCCAATGAACATGAACCCCATCACCCCCTCTAGTGCTCCTAAACCCTCCACCGAACCCCAATCTGCCCCCCCCCCCCCCCCCGAGATACCCTTCTATGTGGACCCCTAAACCTAGAACCACCATGATTTCCCCATCACTGATGCTTAAGAATCCCTTTATCCCTCCAATCCCAAGCCTTCTAAGATTTTATGGTTCTTTAGTCATAGCTCGATTCCCCTGATCCATACTGGGACTCCGGTCATATCCCTATCCCCCCCCAGAGCCCTTTTCTATCTCTATGGCCATAGTCTTTTTTTCCTTGTCCCTTTTCTAGCCTTATGGTCACAGCACTGTCCCCCCCATTGAGCACTTTCTACTGTAATGAACACATCCCCCCCCATCCTTACCATCACCTGAGTAATATTCCTCACTCGATCTCTCTCCATGAAGTTGAATTCCCTCAACCCCACGTCAAATGTGGGCTCAAATAGGTTTGTTTCCATATTAATTAAAAATACAACATTGTTTCATTAGATTTTTACATTTGGTTATGGTATCTAAGTATGGTTGAAAGATATGATGTTTAGGAAGAGCACATCAATGCGGAATTAATTTTTATATATTGTTAATTTTTTATTTTAAATTGTAAATAACTAAATAATATAATGATAGGTTTTTTTGTAAAAAAAATCAACAAAAAATGAGATGTTTTTCATAGAGGAAATAATAGTAATTTATTTTTTTAGTATTTGTATTGGATACCACCTGATTATTTAGAGAGGTTGTTAATGATGTATTTCTGTTGAGAATTATGGCATAATTTTGTTATGATATTGAATTTAATTGTATGTAAATTAATTTATTTCTAAGGATACATGATTATAAATGTCGTAGTATCAAAATTTAATCATTTAACTAATAAAGCCATAATATTGTGGGTGTGTCCACACCATGGTATAATTTATATTTTGTGATATATTATATTTTTTCATATTAAAAATATAGTATACTTTTGTCACCCATAAATACTTTTACCCATCTATGATTGAGATTTTCTATTGAAAATGATATGAATAAATTGGAGTTCAATGGATAATTTTTTTAGAAATAACATAAAATATTTATGGAGAAATATTAGATAATTTGAAATATTTTTATGTACACAAAAGACTATAAAATTTAATTAATAATCATCTATATTTTTTAAGATATTTCTTCTTCTAATGAACAAAAATAATGAAATAGTTTTGATCATGAGGATTTATGACTCAAGGGAAAAACATCATTTTTTGTAGTGTTTTGAAAATCATTCTTATATTCATTGTGAGCATGTTTCTTGTTTACTTATTTTTCAATATAATTTTTTAAAGTATTTAATATATAGTAAGGATGATTATGTGACCCTATGATTGGTATTGATCCTTAACTAAAATATTTAATTAAATGTAGTGAATAGTTCATTTTTTATGTCAAAAAATAATTTTTGTACAGTAATTGAATATATACCTTTGTAATGAAAAATGTAAATTCATAATTTCATTATAAAAACCATACTCATTATTACACACTTAAACACGATTTATTACATAAACTTGAACTTAAGACAACTTTGAGGATAGATAGGTCTCGTGTCTTGGGAAATTAGGGAAATTACGTGACAACATATTGCATAAAAGTAAAAGATCATTATTGAAAACTTCTTTTACATGGTCACAATATTCCCTCGTACTTAGAATTCCGTGGAATAACTTGAGGATATTTATAAGAAATAGGTGAGCTTCAAAGCACAGTAAGTGAGTAAACAAGGAACAATATGAAGTATATGACACATTTTTGGAAATAGGCTATCAATGAATCATAAGATAAACATGAACATAAAGGCATGATATAGCATGATTATCATAAAATGAAAATGTGGCAGCAACACTTAACATGATATTAGCATGATCCAAGGAACATTTCACATGAAGCATGTGTAAACCATTATTTCACATGAATTAGTATGAGGAAAACCACATTCCACTTGAATTTCCAGGAATAAATCCTAATGTAACTTGACGTATCATCATACAAATCTTTACCCAATGCATTGGATCACTATCAGGGCACACCATTTATAAAAATTTTATTTTATGCATAAGTGTGCTACATGGAACGCACAACATGGATTCATTAAACATCATAATTCATTCCAAAAATAAGAAATTTTGAGTATATAAATTTATGTCCTCAGTCAACATGTTCATGTTCATAAAGGATAATAGCTTTGATAGAGAAATGTGTATGGTATTCACTTACACAATGATTTTGGAATGGGAAATTTTTGTTGGACATCGTCATTAAATAAAAATCATAAAATGGGATGATATGAGAGAAATGGGTCTCTTATAATTTATACATGAAAAATAATTTAAGGGTTTCATGGAACATAATATCCAAAAATATTTAAGAGAATTTATATTCATCAATGTCAAATAATTCCTTGAATATAAATGGGGAGAGAGAAATCTGTAAAGACTTTCTGCATAGTAATGGGTATACGTGAGATGTATTAATGATAGATAAAGGGGTCCCTCATCATAAAACATTATTAGGTCAATAAAAGGGATCTTATAAATAATACCACAAAATTTTCATTTAAAAATAATGTGTATAAGAATATATAAAAACATGGACAAATTGAGAAAAAACACTATTACATTGAAAAGGGATCCAAACGGTTTGGGAGGGGATTGAGGGAGTCTTAAGGGAATTATTGGGTGACATATGAGGTTTCTAGAGAGTTGAAGGTAGATTATGGTCATTCTCCAAGAGTATTGAGTGAAAAGAATTTGGATCTTGGGTGGGTTTATCTAGGAAAAGAGAGTGAATTCTTTATTATTTAGGTTTTTGACAATGCACATTAAACTAATCAAAACCACAAACCATCCCACGGTTGTTGCCAATGGATTTTGAAATAGAGGAGTTGAAAAAATTATTTTATAAGTCCATTGATCAAACATATTTTAATATTAAGCTTTCATGTGTTATGGTGAGTCACACCTTCAAGTATATCATTCTAAAATGATAAAAAATTTTATAATTATTCAAGGTTCCACTATGGATTTTTAAAATATTTAAAAAAAATATAAAATAATATTATTTAAAAGGTCAAACATATATTTTTTAAAAAACCATATTATTTTATTTTTATACATCACTATTGGGTCATTATTATGTCATAAATCACATTATATATATTAAGAGTATTTAATCAAAAATTCGATTGTCTCGGAAAATTAAGAAAAATTAACTATTGTATAATTTTGATGTCCTTATTCCAAAAATAATACTATTTTTAAATAAAAAATATTCTAAATATTTGAGTTTTCACATTTAAATTAAAGACAGACATATGTGGAAAATTCATGGGTTTTGAGAAAAAACAATTTTAAACCTTAATAAAAATTAAAATTGTATACAAAAACATTTTATGATCATTAAAATTTATTAAAAATTATATAATTAATAAATAATTTTTTTAAATATTAGTTATTTATAAAATCCAATAATTCATCAAAATAGAATTCTTAATTGAATATTAACTAAAAATACTATTTGTTCTTTAAAAACTATTTACAAATTACCAATTATTAAATAAATTCATTTTATTTATAAAAAACATAGCATATAATCATGGTTCTAGGGTCTTGTTACATAACACCTTATAATTAAGGCCCACAAAAGACCTAAGTGAAACATGTGCGACAATGAAATACTCTTGGGGTGAATTGGATAACATCGATTGAGTGGTAATTTCTATTATCTTCCACTTCTCCAATAGGTGATTTTGTTGAAGATTAATGTGTTTAAGCTCAGCTTGGGCTTTATCAAGAGAGAAGCCCAGTGACACTACCTCCTTTCTAAGCTCTGAAAAATGTGATTCATTTAGAGCAATTCTACTTGATTAGTCCATCGCTTTTTTGTGTCCCAGTAAATTGGATTTGTTAAATACTTATATTTATACTAATTATTTGATAAATTTTCAATGGATCTATTAGCAATGACATAATTTCATAATGTTATCTTAAAATACATAAACATAAAACCAAGGAAGATCAGATGCTTTATATATTTATTTTAGATAATAAGTCATTTAATTTGATCAAGATGAATTTTAATTAATAAATGTTGGGGTCATTAAAATTTTCACCCCTTAATAAATGTTTCTCATTCAATATCATTTTCCCACAATAAAATATATGGGGGTAACTCTTCTTCATCTCTTCTTCTGATTCCCATGTTTCCTCTTCATTCTTGTTGTTTGTAAATAACACCTTGATGAGGGCATTGTATAATTTTTTATAACTCTTTCTATTTTATCTTAGATCATTAATAGCATATCATTATAGGAGAGGCCATTCTCCATTGATACCACCTCTGTATTGAGACCATATGATGGACCATGTATGTACTTCCTCAAGATTGATACATGGAATACTTCATGTAATTGAGATCGGTTTGGTGGGAGTTTTAGTTAATATGACAGTACTCCAATGCGATCAAGAATCTCAAAAACAATCTATGTACCTTGAACGAAGCTTTCACTTAATCCCAAATTTCATAACACACTTCCACAGTGATATGTAGAGGAATACCATGTCTCCATCATCAAGCTCTAGGTGTCATCGATGATTACCATCATAACACTTTTTTGAGTATGAGAATCTTTAATGTGCTGCTGGATGGTCTTATCCTTCTCCACCATTTATTAGACCATCTATGGACCTATGAGTTTTTTATTCCCAACTTCATCCTCAAATTCAAGTGTTCATCACCTCTTCCATCAAACGGGTTTATATGGAGCCATTTGGATGATTGAGTAGAAATTGTTATTATAGGAAAACTCAACCAGATGAATTTGTTGATACCATCCTCCTTACGTACATTTATCATTCTCTTAACATAACCTCATGTGTTTGGATAGTCCGTTGAGATTATCAATATTTTTGAGGATGATAAATTGTTCTGAATTTTAGACTAGTATTAATAGTGTGTTGAAGACTCATCTAAAACATAGAGGTGAATCTTAAATCTCGATTAGATAAAATCGATAGTGGTAATCCATGAATGCTTACCACTTCTATGATATATATTTTTGTCGGTTGATCCAATGGAAAATCCTCCCAAATTACAATTAAGTGTGAACTATCTATAAGATGATCCATAACAACCAAGATAACATAATTTTATTTGGATGTATTTGAATGTCACGTTAAAAAGTATATGGTGATGTTCACCCATTTCCACACTGGTATGGGTAATAGTTTCATCATCCCCTTACACATATTCCCCTCATCGTTCACTTACTGACATACCAGGTTATTTGATGTATACTCAGTGATCTACATCTTAATGTAATCCCACAAATAATTCTATCAGATATCATGATACATCTTTGAGATTCCTAGGTGACTGAAGGAATTGCAACTAAGTGCATCACCAAATGGATCATTTTTTAACTCTTAATTTTATAGAATAGAAATTCCTATAAAAAAATCACCAAAATCCTTCTTCAATAACATTTTACTCCAATTATTTCCCTTTTATGATAGTTTCCACTTTCTTTTGAATTCCCACATCATCCTTTTGATCATCCTTTAACCATTCATAAAGATACGGTTGAGAAGTCATTTGTGGAAGGATTTGAGATGTTCCCTTATTTATGATTCACATTTTCATCTTCATCTAATCTAATAAGATTGGATCCTATTCAATTCTCATCAACGAAGGACTTGTGGGATCCTTTCTACTTAGAGCTACATTAACCTTGTTCGCTTTAACTAGATGGTAGTGAACTGAGCATTCGTAGTATTTGATAACCTCTAACCATCTTCGATGTTGAATATTTAGATATTTTTGTGTGAATATATACTTCAGTATTTTGTGAACCAAATATATTTCATACTTCTACTCAAATATGTATTGTCTCCAACTTTTTAAATAGAAGATTAATGGAACCAACTCCAGATCATGAGATGGATATTATTGCAAATGAACATTAAATTGCCTTGAGTAATAGGTAATGACTTTACTATTTTGAATCAACACAAATCCCAAGCCCTTTCTCTGAAGCATCATGGAATAGCACATAAAAATATCACTTTTGGGAACTGTGAGCATGGGCATAGTGATAAGACTCCTTTTAAACTCCTTGAAGAACTCTTTTCAATCATCACTACAAAAAAACATGACTCTCTTCTGTGTTTTCTTGGTATGAGTGTTTGTAAACCATGATTAACCATTCAAAAATCATAGATAATATCCATATAACCAAGGAATCTATGGATATCCATCATAGATATTTGCCTCATCGATCCCTCAATAGAATTTTTCTTAGATGGATCCATAGATATCCAATTGCTTGTGATGATATGAACAACGAATGATACTTCCTTCTACCAAAACACTCACTTATTGTACTTTTTATAGAGCATCTCCTTTCATAAGGTCTCTAGTATAGTGCTTTGATTCTTCTCATGATACTCCTGGGTTTTGGAGTATATCAGAACATCATCTATAATTACTACCAAAAAATCATTATGGTAATATAAAAAGACTCTATTAATCTAGTAAATGAAAATTTATAGAGCATTAGTGAGTGTGAAAGGAATTACTATCAATTCATTGTTCCCGTAGTATGTAAGAAAGCAGTATTGGGGATATCCTCCTTCTTCACCCTTACTTTGTAATATCCCGATCGCAAATCCACCATGGAGAAGTATTTTGCTCAACATAGCTAATAAAACAATTCATCAACTTGGGTTAGATGATACAAGTTCTTTATCACGAACATTCTAAGCTCACAATAATCAATTGAAAGGCACATTGAATCATAATTTGTCTTGATAAAGAGGACTGATGCACCCCATGGTGATTAACTTGGGTATATAACCAATTTATCCATATTCTCATGTAGTTGTTTCTTTAGATCCTCAATATCCCCAACATTTATTGTTTATGGAGTATTGGATATTGTAAATTCCACAGGTATATGATTAATCAATAATTCAACATCACTTATTGGAGGAACAACAATAAATTAATTGAGAAACACTACATTGAATTCCCTCACAATAAGAACGCCTTCAAGGATGGGTTCTTTTTTACACTCAATCATCTGAATAAGATACACATTCTAATAGGGAAGTAATATCCACACATTAGATGACAGTGCTAAAGAAGATTTATCCTCCTCCTTTCAGATGTACATAAATGGGGTTCGATTCTCTATTTGGAGAGTGATTTCTCACTCATAGAAATTTATGTAGGATGTATATAGGGAAATGTTATCAATGAAAATAATATGAACAAATTTTACAAGATAGATTATGAAAAGGTTATCTGGAAAGTTTAATACAAAAATGTTGATCAGGGTGGAGTTATATTCATGGGATGAAATGACTTCCCCATTTTCTATTCTCACTAACATTTTTACTTCCATGATTTGTGGTGATGTTGGGATTGTTATACTAAATGTTTGGGATATAAAATAATGAGAAAAACAATAATAATAAAGTATATTCATTATTAATGAATGAATAACTAGCGTACATATGACCACTTCGTTGTCGAGATTCACTTCAGTGGTGGTGAAGAAAAAATATCTCTTTTTATTATCTGGAAGTTGTTGGTTGCCTCCTAAAACCCTTGGCATAGGGAACTAGTTCTAAAAGTTCTCTGGTTATTTACTATTAAATAAATGAACATTGCATTGAGGGTCGAACAGGGCGTTCATCTCATCTATCATAGCAACCGTTTTTTCATGAAAACACTGAATGGCTAGGTACACTTCTCTTCCACACTTAAGCATTTCCTCATCCCCATCATGTAATTTCTGGGGTGTTTCTTTCTACACCAATGGCATGTGGGGTGTTGTTATTTCATAGTACCATTATATTTATACATCAGACAACAAGAATTAAATTCCACCTCACACTTCTTATCCCCATGATACCGTTGATATTAACTGATCATCATTTAGTCATTGAGGGAACATAAGACAGTTTCCACATAGCTATCAATGTCACATATCACCGGGGATTTCCGTACTCTTGGTTTAAGCACACCAAAGAGGCTGTCATTCTTGATTTTGGGAGTGACAACAAAACCTGAGGAATATCATTCAAGAATTTTTGAAGTTTAAATTGTACGCTCTGATGGATTCATATTCTTTTTCCTTGAAGGAAAGGAAGTCCCTTTCCATCTTAATTCGGAGGCTGTGCGAAAAATATTTATCAGAAAACATTTTCAGGAAATACTTCAATTCCAACACCTCTATCTATTCTTCTTTATTCATATTTTTTATCAAGGTCCACCACTTATCAACTTCACCCTCCATATTATTAGCTACTAAAATAACATTATCTTGTTTGTAACATTGAAGTATGGAGAATATATTTTCAATATAGTTGATCCATTATTCATCGATTAAAGGATCAGATAATGCATTACAAGTAAGATTCATTTTTCTTATAAAGATCTTGATTATGGCATGTTCTTTATTGGGGGTGTATATTTTTCAGGGACCATGTTTCTATTCAAAACACATGTTAAATGAAACAGTATCATGAAAAAAATTGGGATTCCTTCTCTTGTTCTATTGGTAATCTGATTAGAACAATCATCACATTGATCTTCGCATTGGTTGTTAGCCCAGGTCATCGTATTACTAAAAATTGGATGGAATTAGAAGAATGTTATCATTAACACATAAAAGGTAATCCAGTTTAAAAAATGGATAACATATAAATTACATTTATTTCCTAACATATGAATTTATTGGCTTGAATCTATTTTATCCACGATCTACATCGCAACATATATTCTTAGGGTCAATTTTTCCCCTTAAAAATTGTTCATACTATGATTATGAATTTACCAAGAATATCCACTGAGAGTGTCATAAGAAAGAGTATTACAAGGCCTTTTTTCATGTACTATATCTCGTTCGAGTTTAGCTCAATGGGGTATTTTTGGGATTTACCCATAGTTACATCTATGCCAGAGCCACATCTAATTTCTCGTATCCATACTGGGATGTATTTTCATGATAACCCACTTACTCTATACTCACGAAAATCTAGGGATGTTTTTATTATACTTTGTCATAAAAAAAAATTATCCACTATGGGTTTCTAATCCTAATCACCAAAACAACTAAATATAATATTCGATACAAAGTATAACAACCTATAACTTTATTAAAAAATAAAATATGATTTATTATAGAAACATTAACTTAAGAAAACTCTAAGGATCAAGAGGTCTAGTGTATTTCGAAATTTGGGAAATTACATGAAAATTGATGAAATAAAAAAACAACATCATTAT
This sequence comes from Viscum album, assembly GCA_963277665.1. NCBI lineage: Eukaryota > Viridiplantae > Streptophyta > Magnoliopsida > Santalales > Viscaceae > Viscum > Viscum album. The sequence goes on from OY728140.1 coordinate 834,332,012, forward strand.
TGAAATATTCATTTACATGACCACAAAATACCCTCATACATAGCATTGCATGGGATTACATGAGGATATTTATAAGAAACGGGTGATCTATAAAGCCCAAAAAGGAAGTAAAAAAGGAATGAGATGAAAAATATTATAAATTTTAGGCAATAGAAATAATAAAGGAAAATAAGACAATCATGAACATAATGTTATGATATATCGTGATTATCATAAGATGGAAATGTGGCAACAACACTTAACAAGATATTTTCATGAGCCAAGTCTCATTGCACACGAAGAATGAGTAAACCCTCATTGATCATTAATTGGAAGGATAAAAACCTAATTTCACATTAATTATCAAGAGTAAACCCTTACTTCACTTTATGTTTCACGATACCAATCATTACACAATGCATTGGACTGCTATCAGGGCACACCCTTTATAAACATTTCATTTCATTCATAAGTGTGCCACATGGATCACACAACATCGATTCAATAAACATCATAATTGTTTCCACCAATAATGATTTGGAATATATAAAATAAATTCATCATTAAACAAGTACATGTTCATAAACATGAATACCATTTAGTGAGAAATGATAATGGTATTCACTTACACGATGATTTTGGTATGGGAAATTTCGGCAGCATAACGACGTCAAATAGAAACTGTAAATTGTGTTGATGAGAGATAAAGGGGTATCTCATAGTTTAAAATTTTATTTTACATTTTAGGTGGTTGTGTAAAATATTATCCCAACATATGGAATTGAATTTAGATGTAATATATAAAATAATTTCTTGAATGTATATAGGGAGAGAGAAATCCATTAAGGAATTTGGAAATAGTAAGGTGTGTACATAGGAGGTATTAAAAAGAGATAAAGGGGTATATCAACATTAAAACATAATTATTATGATATGGGGGCAGATAAAAATCATACCCCAACATTTTTTACTGAAAATATATGAGTACAATAATATTAACAAGCATGGGAAAAATTAGATATGAGGAAATCACTTACTTGGATGTGTGATCCCGAAGGATTGGGAGGGGCTTGATAGAGCTGTATTTGGATCTTAGGGTTCCTTGGAAGGATTATAGAGAGGGGAGGGACGAGTAGGCACCTGATCAATGGATTTTGAGTAAAGATTATATGGATCTTTAGTGGGTTTATATAGGAAAAGTGATTAAATTCATTATTATTTAGGTTTTGGAAAATACACATTACACTAATCAAAACCACAAACCACCTCCTGGTATTTTCCCAGGATTATTTGAAAAATAGAGTGTAAAAAATTATTTTATATGTATAATGGCCGAAAATATTAAAATATTAGGATTTCTTATGTGTAGGTGAGTCACAACATCAAGGTAATAATTTTAAAATGAGAAAACATTTTATATATCTACGAGGGTCCACTAAAGCTTTGGAAAATAAAACAAAAATATATATATAATCAAATTATTTTAAATGTAAAACATATATTAGCCAAAAATACCTTTAATTGTATTTTATTATTTCACTATTGGGTAATTAGGATTTCATAAAACACATTATATATATAAACAATATTTAATTTTTACCTAAAAATAGGACAGTCTCAAAAAATTATGAAAAATTAAACATTGGATAATTTCAACAACTTGATTCCAAAAATAATATTCATTTTATCTAAATAATTCTTTAAATATGTGAAGTTTTTAAATTTAATATAAATATCTACATTTATTTAATATTCATGGGTTTTGAAAAAAGAGTTTTCCAACCGCAATAAATATTATAATTATATTCATAAAAATTATATGATAATTTATATTTAATAAAAATTAATTTAGTAATGATAATATTTTATTAAAATATATTTAAATAAAAAATCCATTAATTCGTCAATATATATTTCCTAATTGAATATCAAATAAAAATACTTTTTGTTCTCTTAGAACCATTAAAAAGTAAAAAAAATTTATGAATGTCTGTTAATTATACCAAAAATTAAATCACATAATAATAGATCTTGGGTATGGTTACATAAACCATTATAACACCCACATAAGACCGAAGGGTAAGGAGTGTGAAGGTGACATACTCTTAGGGAGGCTCGAATAACATTGTTCGAGTGGTAATATCTATTAACTTCTACATCACCTATTGGAAAATGTTTTCATGTCTATCATGTTGAAGCTCAGCTTGGGAATAGTAAAGAGATAAGCCAGGTGATGGTACCTTTTTTCGTGCTCTAAAAAATGGGCTTCCTATAGAGAAATTCTACTCAATTAGGTCATCACTTCATTTGTCTATGTAAATTTAATTTGATAAATATTTTTAATTATACTAATCATGTGATCACTATTATATGGCTATTTTAGCTATGTTAACATTTCAAAATGGTATTTTTAAACACAAAAATATAAAACCATGAAAGGTATTATGCTTTATATATCCTTTTTATGTAATAATATAATTATTAATTAAAGAGTATTTTTCATTAATAAATGTTTGGGTCATTATAGTGATAGAATATAATTTTTATTTAATTTGATATTATGGTTGAATAATTAGATTTTACTAATTTAGTAAGATATAACCAGAATAAAAATATTATTATTTTAAATTAAATGAGTTAATACACCAATTCAATTACTTTTTAGTGTGTCTTCTGGGATTTTAGTTATAAAAAAACTCATTCAGAGGGATACATTATTATTGGTTCCAGCAAGGGATTATACTGTGGGTGCTGAATCGATGGTTGCCCAACAAAATTCAGAACCTTCAATGATCTTTCTCCATTTATTAGACCAAATACACCTATAGTATTCAGAGAATATGAAATTAATATATGATGAGACATAATAAATTTTACTATGTTCAATAACTCTCGGCTATGTATAAGTAGAATACACATGATGATGTTTTGTTGAATAAAATTAAAAACCTCTTCTTGTATAATGTTTACATCAAACTCATTGTACCCTTTTAATCACAACCATTCAATTGACATAACAATTACTATTCTCCAAATCAATAAGGTGATGTATATATAATTTTTTATTTTTAAAACATAATAATTGTTTTATTATAGTTAATGTAAACTATTATAAAATTAAGTCTATTATACTAAGTAGAAAAATAAATAAAATTGAACAATGTTAGAATGGATAGCTGGCTTAAAATTTTAATCAATTTGATATTCTACCTCTTAATAGATTTTTGGCTATCCGATCATATTGAAATATATAATATCATTTTTGGGGTTCGAATCAATAATTTAATTGAGAATAATGTTTTTATTCAAAAAATTATTTAAGGATGATTTTAAGCCCTGAGAATCATGACATGGAATATGAATCTATTTGATATGGTATAAAAACTTGTTTACTCCCAAGATGAAAATAATTAAAAATGATTCATATTTAATTAGAACATGATGAAATTTTTTTATGTATTAACCATTTTTGTTGATATATGTTTTGGATTAAGTTAATACTATTCGGTCTAAATTAAATTATTAATGAAAATTGTGTCACTATTTTCTATTTCTGGTTATATGTTGTTTAAAAATCATTATGTGATCAACATTGTTGAGCCATATTTTCCTAATTTTTAGGTATTTAATTGAAAAATATCATTGGGTGGTATTTAAAAAAATATCTAGATTTAAGAGAAGCGTTCAAAAATATATTATCATGTATTATCTATAATATATTTCTGCAATTTATAAACTGTGAAATATTTAATAAGTTCAATATTAATGGTCCATGGAAGAAAAAATTTTAAAAAAGAAAACCACATACTTATGTGAAATTTGAAATCTTTTTTCTTTTAGAATTTTTTATTATTGTGACATTTTTTCAGACCAGTTTTAAATTTATTTTATAAAATTATATTTTAATAAAGGTTTTACTTGTTTTACCTCTAACTGATTTGAAGTATTTTATTATTATTATTTTTTGTGTTATGAGTTACTAGTTTCAATTATTTAGATCACAGTGTTATTTGACCCATAAATTATTTTACTAAGATATGTTTTACCAAAAACCCACATCAATATAAAATTAAAATATTGATTATTATTGTTTTTTGAGGAAAAATTACCATATTTCTCAAAATCTGGGAAACTAATCACATGCCAAAATCCCTATATAGTAATCTCAATTATCTATTTATTTTGAGAATTTTAATTTTAATTAAAGGTTGACTATATTGAATTTCAATTAAATCCACATATCCAGATTTTAAAATTCTCTCTTTTCGTATATTAAAACAGTCATGTGATTTATTTTTCATCAATAATGTGTCAGGATATTGTTATATATATGGAAAAAATTTAAATCACATTACTAAGGACGAAACCTGATTATGTGATGGGTTTGGAGGATATTTTATGTTTTGAAATTTACAATCAATCAGTTGAAGGTTGAATAAGATGTCAATGTTTTATATTTAAAAATTTAAGATGGATAAAGATAGATGAGTTTTATGTGTATCTGATATTGATGCAATTCAATTTTTTGTATTTATGTTGGAATTGGTATAAGGAATTTAATTTTACATAAATTTTTATCACTAATGAAAATCAACCTAATGAGCTTCTAACATTGTCGATAATGGATAATGGAATGAATAAAATTATAAACCTTGCATTAAAAAAATTCAAGACACGAAAATCAACATCAAAATATATTAGAACAACCAGTTGAAGGAGCTATAAATAGAATCCTTAGAATTGATATTTTTTAGATGATAGGACAACCTAATCAAGACTGTAACATATCATTAGATCCTAATCTTGATTTTTTGGAGACTACTTTATGTAAAGATTTTACTAAGAATAAAAATGGATTCCATGGTTATGTTCTCGATGGAAATCAATACTTTTATATCTAATGATTGAAATATTCAAAACATTGTTTTATACTAAAGTTGTTAAATATTAATTTTTTTATGTGGAAATAAAGATAATTTTATGTCCATGTTATTGGAATTGTTGTGTGATTCATTTCATAAATCAATGATCCCTGAGTCTTTTTATGATATCAAAATAATTGCTAAAATCTTTTCTAAGAATTATATAAAAATAAATGTGTTTTCCAATGATTCTATTGTTTATTAAGGAGAGTATTGGATTGAAATAATTTTATTTTTATGGTTTCCAATGAGTGATATTGGATATCAGAATCAATATAATTCAATTAAAAGGATGAAAAATAATTATACCTTCAATTTGTTTGTGTTACATTCAATTAAATCATCATTTTAAAATATTATTCATGTCATAAAAACCCACCAGGTACATAATTTGGAATTTTATATACAATAACAATGATGGGTTAATTAGAAATCCAAGAGATTCATAGTCATAGAGGAAATATGATTCATTGCATCCATATTTTTTATCTAATTCTACAAATGTTTTATTGGGATTATATTTTGAGTGATTCATACCTTTTAAGACTTTTTAAATCTATTATATCATTTGTATGGTAGGTTTTATCCCTTAAAAACAACATCTATGGATGTGAATGAAAAAAAATATTTTTTCATTTTGAAGATTATTCATAGAAAAAAATTCCTTGAAATGAAATTGATGTAAAACTGATTCCTCTAATTAAATAAATATAGCAATTAGGGACAAATAGTTTTGAGACATATGAATCTTATTCAAGAAAAATTCAAAAAATTAATTTTTTTCTACTGTGGACAATTATTGATTTCTAGGGACATTAAAATTTAGATGGATGAAACACATACATTGGTTTGTATTGTCCTATTTCTAACATTAATTTTCATCTCGAATGAATAACATATAGTAAAAAATGTTTATCCTTGTCTCATAAAATATTACTCAATGAATAAAATAGATTTAGGTAGATCATGTAAAAATTCAATGGTTCTATAAATCAAAGACAACATCAAAAGTTGTTGAATGGTTATGAAATAATGGAACAACATGGAAATGTATAAATAGAATTTGGGATGGTGAATCATTTGAATGATATTGGAAAATTAATATAATGTTAATTTCCAAGAGAAATAAGAATAAAAAAATGTAAGAAAATAATATATTCTTCAAAAATTCCTATTATGAATTTAATTTATTTCTGAATAATATTGATGATATACAATATATGAATATTGATTCTGAGAATTTATATTAACATTTCTTAATGTGAATGGAAAATCAAAGTACCATCTCTATACTCAATAAAGATTTACTAATAATGAACATAAAGTGTGATCTCTGGATAGATGAGAATGGACTGTATGCTCTAGTAATCATTGTAACAAAAATCAGTATAACGATACAATCCATCATGTTTTATAACATGTGAATGTATCATAAGGTATTCTAGTAATATATCAAGGTTTGTTTACTTAAATCATCATAGTATACATGGAATGACAAGTCACAATTCACATATTTTATTACGTGATTTACTAAAATTTTCATTGCATCCATTATTATTTTAAATGATTGTTGCTATTATAATCCAATATTTCACATTATCTAGTAAACTATATAAGAAATATTACAACCCATTTGAGATTGAAATCTATTGTGAGAGATTTTTATTGACAGTTTTGGTAATATAGATGATCTTTACTTGATCATTTTTTACTGTTATGATGTATTTAATTGTGAATTAAGCCGAGGAAGCTAAATTTGGAGGCCCCATGCAGTATTATTGAATGTGTCCAATTGACAGAAACATTGTTTATATATTTTAAATTTTATTGAAAACATTTATAACTTAATTAAAAGAAAATATATGTTTTATTAATTTAGAGAAATCAAGGGAATTTAAAATAACATGTAAAAAATAAATCTCAACATAAATTATATATTTATGATGGTAATTTGGTATAGGAGTGTATATCCATTTTCTCTATATTCATGGATGATATTGAGACAAGACTTGGGCATGTTGGATGTGTTGAAGACACATTGACTGACTCTCAACTACATTTTACATCAAAAATATTTCTTTCAATTGGTTGATTAGTTGGGACGAGATCAACGAGTTAAATTACAAATGTAGAATTAATACAGGTAGATTTATATGTGCTGCTAAATAGTGAGATTGATTATCCATTTATTTATTTTTTAGGATAGAAACAATAATAATAATGAGTGTTCAAACAAAAAATGAGAAATATATACCAAAATCATTTAATAAAGAGATTGATGAATTGTTTATCCAACATGTGGGTTTATAAATAATCAAATAAATACAGATATTTGGTTGAAACATATTTTTTTGTGAATCAAAAAACTTATGATACAGTTTTTAGGTCATGAATACTGACAATCTTGATAATTTGTCAGAATATTCAATGTTTCATTCATGAGGTCCTCTTAAATAGGCTAGAATTTTTTATGCCTAAAATTTGAATGGATTTAAATTTCTTACAATCGATCAGGAAGAAGGTTAGAAAACAAAGTATAGTGGTATATTTACGTTTTTGTATGTGGGATATTATGGAATCTTGTATTATATTTTCTAATTAAATTACAAATAACAATTTTAAATTATTTTATCTAAATGTAATCGGTTTGAAATTATCAGGGGTTTTAAATGAGATTCTATAAAATTTACATATGTGAAATTATCTATCATGATAGATATTAGTCACCATGAATTAGATGATCTGTATATGTTATCATATTGATAAAAAATTTAATATTATGTGTTATATGTCTTGGATGAATAGTGGAGTGTCATTTCTCATGTAAACCAATGAGAGATGTGTGATATGGGTGATGTAGTGGAATAATTTACTTCTAAAAATGAATCCCATCCATTGTAAGATGAAAAATTATTTGGCCATCATGAATTTTAAAATATTAGTCTTGAAGGTGTGGATAAATTAAATGTTATGATGGATCCAGAAAATGACGTCATTGAAGGAAAAAATGATTTTATTCATATTCATCAATTCATCCATTCATTTATGAACCACATTTTTTATTTGTGAAGTAATTAATTAACAATGAAATTTATATTTATTATTCATTACTATGAATCATTTATCATTTATATTTTTTAAATGATTTTTTTGAAATATATGGTATGGTGTGAATTTTATTTGATTAAATTGTTGGATTGATAACGAAGAAGCATTTTACTAATCCCATTCCACTCTCAATTGACATTCTTGAAACAATAATTTCTTATTACTATCCATTGGTATCCCTCCATACCACATTAGAGACACCCTCCAATTTCCCCCCAACAACATCTATCACACCCTACATTCCATCAAGTTCTGGCACATCCTTCATCAGTGTCCCACAAGTAGCTCAGCCAACGCCTCCTAATTCCACAACCACATCAGCGGGGGAATAGGTAATCACACCTATTTCGTTGCAGGTGTATTGGATGATGAAAAATATTTGTATAAATTTTAATATGAATAATGTTATTTAATTTTGTATTCTACTATATATTTTTTTCATAAAATAGGAAAACCATGCTAGATATGAGATAAATATGAAAATTTTATATTTATGTAATCTTATTGGGCCTAGGATAGTAATCCTATTTGAATCATATAAGATCTCTATGAATGATGCCATTGGATTATTAATTCATATTCTATGATATTTGGAGGGGGTTATGCATACCCTTCCGATTACATATACATATTGAACAAATATGTCTCCATCAAGAAAACATGTGGTTTTTGATTCACATATAAAAGAAAATTGAATACATTATGGTGTAATAGGAATTCATTATGATATTAAATTCTAATATATTGAAAATTAATCTCAATGTATCATGGTTTTTCCACTTTTCCAATTCTGATCTTATAGAATGAAAGTAGAAACTGAAATCATTAGGCAAGAAAGTGATGGATTTTGAATAATGATTATGAAAAAAATTCAATGATACATTGTTAAAACCCACAACTATATGATATGGTACCCAACAAGTTACCTAGATATAAATGGAATGTTTTTGTTTATATAAATCATGATGAGTATCATGTGGTAATTTGTCATGACCCATCCTCGGGGCCCGTGCCGTGACTACCCCAAGACCGCCTTCCATAAGCCAGGGGCTAGAGACTAGCACCAATGGCAAAAATCCTGATAACTGGGAAGACATTTCCTTTATAAAACATTAACACATCCAATAAGAGTACAAGCGGAAGTAATAAACTAAGTACAAAAGAAAGTGCTGAAATGTAAAAGGGATAGAATTCAAACCCAACTAAAATGTACAGCTACAACTGAGAAAACATACAACAGAAAAGAAAAACAGCTGAAAAAAATAGAAGAAAATCCTGGGTCATCCACTTCGGATCCTACCTGAATGGTAGGTACAGATAGCACATCTCCTGGATCATTCACCACGAATCCTACCTGAAGGTTAGATATAGATAGCCTCCTCAACACTCTCTCCCGTCAACCTCCTCTGAGTACAGTCTCGTCACGAATTCCACCTCCGAATACTGAATCGTCATGAGGACCACCTCTGGGTACTGTGTAGTCCTCGAACACTCGGCCACCGTCAGCGATGTATGTCATCTGCATCCAACACAATGAGGTGCAGGCATAGACCGTTCATGGGTGAGTATAACGATAGACAGTAGGGACCCCGAGACCCTCAAGGTCTCACTAAATCTGACAAGGATAACCACAAAGAAGGATCTAAAAAGATAACCCTTACATAGGTAAAAGCCCATATATATACCTAAGTTATCAAGTAACCCATCTCAATCATGACGTATCACACAGATATGAAATCAACAGATAACCACTTCTTAAGTATATTCCCATACATATACCTATGTTAAAAAGTGACCCATCTCAATCCTTAAGAAAAAAAAGGTCAACGACTCAGCTCAAACCAATATTTTCATTAACGATATCGAAACCTAAACTGCTGGTGAACTCCTCATCTGTCGAGTACAGTAGCCTTGTCATGACTCCGAGGTGCTACTCACTAACCTTAGACTGCTTAGGTACTTCTCTTATTGAGTACCGTGGGTCTGCCACTTCACAATTTAGTGCTCCCCGCCAGGGCTCTGCCGCCCAAAAACCAAAGTGGTTCCCCTAATAGCCTACAGAGGAACTTCTCCTACCGAGTACCATGGGTCTGCTGCCAACTACCAGGCGCTCCATCCACCGTGGGTCTGCCTCCAAATACCGAGCGCTCCGTACACTGGGCTAGTCGACTCACTCCAAGTTGATTCGGTCAAGAAGTCGTCACGTTCACAACTACTAGGTCTCCGTACTTTGCACGCTCATCTTATGGAGGATCTGCTCCACGATCTACTGGTCGATACTCCAAGTATTACAAAGTCCCACAAGGATGTATCAAAAGGGATTTCCTCATCACATGGGTCTTAACGCAACAAATGAAACGTTGATCAGATGCCCGATCTGTGAGTTTTTATCCTTTGTGTCCCGGGGGCCCAGTTGGTTTCGTCAATGAACCAACCCGACCGTAACTAAAATGTACCCTGAACACTCATAGGGTATACTCATATGACCATTCTCAATGTGATTACCAACACCACGGATGGTTCGTCAAACGGACGTTCGGTTTGAAAGTTATCGGCTTTTCCGTTCCTGGGGCCCGGTTGGATTTTGGGTACAATCCAACCCATCCATACTAAAACTGCATCCAAACCTTAGGAGACATATACCAAGATATCTATTTCACCAATAGGAATCCAACAATGTCGACGAGATGTCAATCGGACATCCGAAACATAAGTTATAACTATTTTCGCTCTGAGGGCCCAGTTGGTTTCAGGTTCGAACCAACCCAGCCATACCAAAACATTACTGAAAGCTTGAGTGTAATATACCAAAATGACTGCCTCGATCCAAGGATCCTTATATAACTTAATGTGCATCGATCGTAGGTCTGTAGCGCAAGATATGGGCGTTTGAACGAACATATTCCAAAAATAGGAGGTTTGGGCCCGGACCGACCCGGCCCAAAAACCCCTTGGTCGGCCCGTACTGGGTTGACCCGACCGTGGTCTGGGTCCGGCACAATTGAGCACATCCCGGACCGACTGGCTCGGCCCATCCCGACGCGGGTGGCCTGACATGGCCCGGCGCGGGCGGCCCGGCCCGTGCGGCCTACGATCCAGCTAGGAAGCCAGCCGCGGCTCGTCTCTCGGCCTCCCGGACAGTGAAGGGGGGGTGGCGCCGCCTCCTTTTTTTACAGAATGGCGGACCCTATGGGGTCTGCACTAGTTGACTGCCGGGGGGGTTACGCCCCCCCCCCCCCATGAATTCTTCGAACGGAAGACCGAAGGTCGGCTGACTGTGTAACTGCGGAACCCGAGGGTCCCACATCCAAGTGGCGCCAGCGGCCGGCCGAGTCCGACCACCCCAGCTGGTGACCGTCACGGCCATAGGCCACAGCTTCTGTCCGACTGGTGGGGCGCGCCGGCGCCGCGCCCCGCTACCGTGACCCGCTCTTGGTCGCGACCGCTTTCGAACTCTTCGGCGCGGCGTGACGGCGCCTCGCACCGCCGCCACGGCCCGCTCCGGTCGCGGTTCTCTTTTTTTCCGAGTGGTGCAACGGAACCACGCCGCCTTCACCACAACTCATCAACATTGTTCCTCAGGAAAGAGGGGAGGAGAAATCGGTCGTGTTTGTGCGGACCGATCTCCTCCCATCATGTTGGTAACATTCGGCCAAAAAATAATCAACGAAGAACATTAAATTAATCATGAACGATAATAACCCCTACAACTTCCCGCAACATTTTATTCCCAAACCGAAAGGAAAAAATTTGCAGATCAACATGATAATAAGTTGATCTGCATTCCTTGTTTTCTTTAAAATGAAAGAAACAAGGGAATAATATCATACTTAATTAAAAACCCTCCCTCGTGTCATTCGTCTTTTGATGACGATATCATGAGAGGGTGGATGTCAGATCGTCAACATCATCGCAAGGGAGGATATGAAAGTGACGACGATCATTGGCATTCGTCACTTCCACAAAGGTCGTTGATCCTAGCTTGAGTGTCATTCGTTGGAGATCTGATGGATGGAGAACCATTCTTCATCGAGGGAGGGAGTCATTCTTCGTGGGTGAAGGGAACTCTCCTCTAATTCTCCAAAAATTTATTCCATGAAAATATCTCATCACGTGTCCCTCTTTTAAAAGATCTCCAAGAAATTCCAAATTCATGAGGTGTGACAAGAATAATTAATAGGGTTATTAAGTACCTTAGTTGACTTCATTAAGCTTTGTAGGTGGAGAGGCTCCCCATTAAGAAGGGAAGCTGTCATGTAATTAACAAAGAAGGATTAAGGAGGTCAAGGGGAGTTATGGGGAGGTGAGTAGTTAGGGTTTTGTGAGGGTCTCACAACACTAAACCCTCCCATGGGAGGTTAGGTGGGTGTGGGCCCCACCAATAAGTTCCCCTTTGTAGGATAAAAACCACTTTCCTTAGATAAAATATGTACACAACAAATTTTATCTATTTTATCTAAATCTTCATTTATTTAACCTGAACACGCTCAAAAAGAAACTACACAAATGTCCCCATAAGCAATTACCAGTGCTTCGAGTTCATTAGTGATCTCAGAATTTAATTCCGAGCACTGGTTCAAAAGATAGAAAAACTCCCTCGTTCGTTCACTGAACGTACCCGAGATAAACTTCAAAAATTGATTCTGGGCACACCGGGCCTCAGAATCAGGTGCCGTCTGAAACTGCGCACTCTTAAAATTCCAAAAAAATTAAGAAAATTTTTCCTTGAAATTTCGAGGTGTTTACATTACTCCCACCTCATGGATTTACGTCCCTGTAAAGCTACAACACAAACTAGGGAAACTAAAGGAGGTACCGAGCAAGCATCTGAACCTCCCACTCCCATGTACTCTTCTGGAGGTTCCTGTGCTGCCAAAGAAAGCGCACAAGAGGAATCGAACGTCCACATAGTACCCACTCATGTCAATCCTCAACATATACTGGAACCCCGTGAATGTCTCCCCATCATAGATATCCAACTATACATTGTCAATGATGATGGATAGGTCATGCACACATCTCCTCAGATGAGATACATGAACGATGTCGTTCACCCGATGCAACTGAGGTGGAAAGGAAAGACGATAAGCCACGTCTCCTACCATACTGAGGACTTGGAAAGGTCTGATGAACCTCGGATATTACATGCCGCCTCGGCCAAATCTCTTTAGACCTCATTGTGGTGTGACCCGTCTGAAGATGTGGTCGTCGCCCTTGAACTCCAGTGGTCTTGTCTCCTATCAGCATAGGACTTATGTCTGCTCCGTGTAGTCTTCATCCACTATTGGATGATCTGCACCTTTTCCGTTGGAACCTGAACAATCTCTGGTTCTACACGTGCTGACTCCATCACTATCCACAATGGAAATCTGAAATGGGGCCGGCTACTATCTCGCCACTCCCAACAACTGAATGCCCGATCTCTTACTAAGAGCATCTACTAGAACGTCCCACCTCTCCAAGATTATAAACTATATCGAAGTCAATGTCTTGTAGGAACTCAATCCATCACTGATGTCCCAGGTTCTTATTCTTCTGAGAGGATATACAAATGAGATTATTGAGATAGATAGAACCGTAAACTGCTCGTTCAATGAACAATGGCTGAGTCTTGCCAATTGTAAGAACTCATCTCCACCCTTTTCGTCTACGTTCCACCAAAACGCTACTGGGATTTCCCCTCTTCAGAAAAGAGAAATCTGGTATCATCCCTGGGATGAACCATGTTCTTCACCTAATACAGTTAATCCTAACATTAACGATACTCTTTCTGGCCATGGATGACTTCATAAGGCCTCGACGCTACCACCAAGAGATCCAACCATAACTCTCACCACCAAGGGTCAAGTCACAATGTCGGTAGCAGTGTGTGGTCACAAGGACTCCTCCAGTAGGTATCTCGAAAGTGAGGGTCAAGTCAACGGTTTTAAACAAGAACATCTTATTATTAACCATATAGAGTGGACAGAAATTTAATCGTCACAACGAATGGTGTCTTTTATTACTACAGCTCAAAGTACAAAGAGACACATAACTACAACGGCGACAACATGGAAACTAAAAACACCAAGAACAAGGGACTTCATGCATAGACCCTCTCTTGTCCCCCTTCTTCCAAAGCTCGGAATTCATATGCTTCACCTGCCTGAAGCTGAGCTCTCCCATATCCACCTATTCCCTGCCGTCGGGGTGGTCCTCTGGGTGGTGGTGGTGGAAACACCTCGAAACGTTGTCCACCTCCATCTGCACGGCCAGCTCCTCACGTTCTGTCATTATCGAACCTATGCCTCTACCTAGGAGGTCCTTCATCTATCTGCTGATTGTCTGAGAGGTGGGTGAGATAGTCACGAGCCATGTGAACCTGACCGCCACATGCATAGCATTTCCTACTCCTCGTATGGATGGATCTATTTTGATTGTCTCGCACCACTGAATCTATATCCCGGGGTCTTCCAACTGAATGTCCGGTCCTCTTGGACCCCTGCATCACCTGTCTACTTCCTACAGATGAATTGGCTGTTGATGGTAAACCCTGCATCAAAGGCAGCAGCTCCTGAGCATGATTAGTGTGTAGTTTCACTGGTATAAACTCCACCCTGAAGAATGTCTCGATGTCTCCCCAGGTGAAGGTCATCCCGTCGCAAAACTGGAAAATGTGGCTCCAACATCTCTCAGTTGCCTCTTAGAAGAGGCTAACAGCTAGGTACACCATCATGTCTGTAGGTGTCCCAGCTGTGTGGAAGGCTCGTGTTACAAACTCCAGCCAGTGTCCAGCCGTCTGAAAATCCGAATCGCCTCGAAACACTAGAGGCTCCTATCTTTGGAACTCGTGCATCGCGCTCAAGCAAAGTTCACTCTCTGCTAGTGTCTCAAATGGTGGAGGTCCCTCTACTGAGGCCTCATCGCTAAACAGCCTATCAGTACGTACAACTGTTGGGGCTCTAGCTGATCGTCTGGGGGAAGGCATCCTGAAAGAACAGATGTGACACAGTCAAACGATTATACCTGGTGAGCTGACCTGGTTTAAGTTGACTTAAGGGAAAACTTTTGAAAACACACACGCAATCAGTGTTTTCTTGCACTGAGTAGAAAATCAGATGTCAGGGTCCTGGTGTATGGATATGTCATCCGCCCGCACCAATATTGGACTCCCAGAACTGAAAACCATACTCAGTAACCTTAACTCTAATTCTTTACAGAAAGAAAATATCATAGTTATAAGTTTTGCGGTAGAACCAACTCCCTTGATACCAATTTCTCAAGACCGGTCCTCGGGGCCCGTGCCATGACTACCCCAAGCCTGCCTTCCATTGGCCATGGGCTGGTGACTAGCACCAAAGGCGTAAATCCCGATAACTGGGAAGGCATTGCCTTTATAAAACATTAACACATCCAATCAGAGTATATGCAGAAGTAATACACTAAGTACAAAAGATAGTACTTAAAAGTTAAAGGGGAAGAATATAAACCCAACTAAAAAGTACAGCTACAACTGAATGAACATACAATAGAAAAGAAAAATAGCATAAAAAAATAGAAGCAGCCCCAGGGTCGTCCACCTCAGATCCTACCTGAAGGTTAGGTACAGATAGCGCTGCTCCTGGATCGTCCACCACGAAGCCTACCAGATGAGTAGGTACAGATATCCCCCTCAATTCTCTCGGACATCAACCTCTTCTGAGTATCGTCTAATCGGGAAGTCCACCTCCGGATAATGAATCGTTGTGAGGTCCACCTACGGGTACTGTCATGTCCTCGAACACTCGGCCCCCATCAGCGTTGTCCATCGTCTGCGTCGAACACAACGAGGTTCGGGCATACCCCATGTAGGGGTGAGTATAACGATACTCAGTAGGGACCTCGAGACCCTCAAGGAATCACTAAATCCAACAAGCATAACCACAAAGAATGATCTAAACAGATAACCCTTACTTAGGTATAAGCCCATACTTATACCTAAGTTATCAAGTATCCCCTCTCAATCATGAGGTATCACACATATATGAAATCAACGGATAACCACTATATAGGTATATTCCCATACATATACCTATGTTAATAAGTATCCCATTTCAATCATGATGAAAACAAAAAAGGTCAACGACTCAGCTCAAACCAGGATTTTCATTAAGGATATCGAAACCACAACTGCTGGAGAAATCCTCCTATGTAGAGTTCAGTAGCCCTTTCATGAATTCGAGGTGCTACTCACTAACCTTAGAATGCTGAGGTACATCTCCTGTTGAGTACCGCGGGTCTACCACCTTACAAAGTAGTGCTACCCGGCAGGGGCCTGCTGCCCAAACACAGTAGCGGTTCCCCTAATAGCATACAGAGGTAATCCTCCTACCGAGTACCACGGGTCTTCTTCCAACTACTATGCGCTCCGTCCGCCATGGGTCTACCACCAAATTCCGAGTGCTCTGTCCACTGGGCTAGTCGACTCACTCCATGTCGAATTGGTCAAGCAGTCGTCACATCCACAACTACTAGGTCTTTGCACTATGCACGCTCGTCTATGGGAGGATCCGTTCCACAAGCTACTGGTCTATAATAAAAGTATCACAAAGTCCCACAAGTACATATCAATATGGACCAACTCATCATAGGGGTCTCAATGCAACAGACGACGCGTCGATCGGACGCCCGGTCTGTGAGTTATTATCTTATTCGTCTCAGGGCCCCGATTGGTTTCGTGAATGGACCAACCTGACCATAACTCAAATGTACCTTGAACTCTAATAGGGTATAATCAGAGGGATTGTTTCTCAATTTGATTACCAATTCCATTAACGGTTCATCAAAAGGACGTCCTATCTAAAAGTTATTGGCTTTTCCATTCTAGGGGCACGGTTGGATTTCGGGTACAATCCAACCTGTTCATACTCCAACTGGTCCAAATCTCAGGTGAAGTATAAAAAATGATTGGTTTCACCAAACGGAATCCAAAAAAGTTGACGGCATGTCAATCAGACTTCCATAACTCATGTTATAACTGTTTCCGCTCTGAGGGCCCAGTTGGTTTCGGGTTCGAACCAACCCGGTCGTACCCAAACATTACCAAAAGCGTAAGTGTAATATACCGAAACGACCGTCTCGACCCAATGATCCTTATTCAACTGATGGTGCATCGATCAGAGGTACGTATCCCCAGATATGGGCGTTAGAACGAACCTACTCCGAAATTAGGGGTTTGGGCCCGGACCGACCCTGCCCAAAACCCCATGGGTCGGCCTGTACCAGGTCGACCCGACCCGGGTCCGGGTCCGGCCCAATTGGGCACGGCCTGTCCCGGACCGGCTGGCACAGCCTGGCTCGACGCTAGCGGCCCGTCCCGGCGTGGGTGGCCCAGCCCGACTTGGCGCATGCAGCCTGACCCGCTTGGCCTGCGGCCCGACTCTGAAGCCGGCCGCGGCTCGGCTCTCGGCCGAGCGGGGTGCGAAGGGGGGTGGAGCTGCCCCCTTTTTTGCAGAATGGCGGACCCTGTGGGGTCCCCCCTAGTCGACCATCATGGGGTTACGACCCCCCTCGGATTCTTTGAACAGCCTGCCAAAGGTAGGCCAACTGTAGAACCACAGAACCCGAGGGTCCCGCCTCTAGGTGGCGCTGGCAGCTGGATGAGTCCAGCCGCCCCTGATGGTGACTGTCGCGGCCTTAGTACGAGCCTTCCATCTGACCGGAACGATGCGATGGTGCCACGCCCCTCTGCCATGGAACGCTCTTGGCCACAACCTCTTTCAACCTCTTCGGCGCCTCATGACGACGCCACACACCACCATCGCGGCCCTCTCCGGCCGCGGTTCTCTTCGTTTTTGCGCGGTGTAACGGCACTACGCCGCCTTCGCCAAAACTCATCAACATTGAACATCAAGAAAGTGGGGTGGAGAAATCAGCTGTGTTTGTGTGGTCCGATCACCTCCCGTTATGTTGGTAACATTCAGCCAAAAAAATAATCAACAAAGAACGTTAAATTATTCATGAATGAAAATAAACCCTACAACTTCCCGCAACATTTTATTCCCAACCTGCAAGAATAACATTGTCGGATCAACTTGATACTAAGTTGATCCACGTTCTTTGTTTTCATTAGAATGAATGAAACAAGGGAATAAATTCATACTTAATTAATAAACCTACCTCATGTCGTTAATCGTTCGATGACGATATCACGATAGGGTGGACGTCGGCTCGTCGACGTCATCACAAGGGAGGAGATGAAGGTGACGAAAATTGTTGGAATTCTTCTCTTCCGCAACGGCCTTCGATCCCGTCTCGAGTGTCGTTCATTGGAGATCTGATGGATAGTGAACCGTTCTTCGTCGAGGGGGGGAGTAATTCTTCATGGGAGAAGGGAACTCTCCTCTAATTCTCCCAAAATATTTTCCAAGAAAATATCTCATCATGTATCCCTCTTTTAAAAGATATCCAAGCAATTCCAAAGTAAAGAGGTGTGACAAGAATAATTAATAGGGTTTTTAATTTCCTTAGCTGACTTCATTAAGTTTGGGAGGTGGAGAGGCTCCCATTTTAGAAGGGAAGTTGTCAAGTAATTAACAATGGAGGTTAAAAAGGTCAAGGGGAGTTATGGGGAGGTGAGGAGTTAGGGGTTTGTGTTGGTCCCACCACACTAAACCCTCCTATGGGAGGTTAGGTGGGTGTGGGCCCCACCTCTAACTCCCCCTTTTTAGGATAAAAACCACCTTCCTTAGATAAAATTTGAACCCAACAAATTTTATCTATTTTAATCTAAATCCCCATTTATTAAACCTCAACCCACTCAAAACACAACTATGAATATGGTCCCCCTAGGCAATTACCGGCGATGTGAGTTCATCGGTGCTCTCGAATTTCAATTCTAAGAACTGGTTCAAATGATAGAAAAACTCGCTCCTTCCTTCAATGAACGTACCTGAGATAAACTTCGTAAATTGATTCTGGGCACACCGGGTCTCGGAATCAGGTACCGTCTAAAAATGCGCACTCGTAAAATTCCAAAGAAATTCAGAAAAAAATCTCCTTCAAATTTTCGGGTCTTTATATATTAAAATATATATTATTAAATTAATCACATTTTAAATTTATACATGTATAAGGGAAGGATATGGCCTTTCATAATTTTCTATTAAATTACATGCTATTTATCTAAAATGTTTTAAGGGAGAATACATCTAGTCGAGATATAAAAATAATCCCTCACAATAGTGGGCCATAATGTTTTTTCGAACAACTGATCTACGTTGGTAATAATTTGATTAGATTAGATAATTCTATCATATTATATTCTATTATATATATTAAATTGTTAATTTTTTTAATTTAGTCATAGAATTTTGGAAACCATGTCACCCAAACAGAACTGTGGTAAGATGTTCATAAAAAATATGATGTGAGTTTTTTGAATGAGCCTACCAATGAAGTTGGTGAATGAATTCATTTTTCATTATAATAAATTATTTTCAGTTGTCACTAGGTTAATATATATTTCTTCAAATATGATTGATATTTGATATATAGGTAAAAATTAATGAACTATGGGATTGAAATCATGTGTAGTCATTCTCCCCCTACCAAAATGACCTCGTAGGTAATGTTCTTGTGAAAGAGAATCCTAGTCGAGTGGGTGGTGTGGGATTGAGACCATTACTATATGAGGTGCTTGGTAGTCCATATTGGATTTCAAATGTATCTACACAAAGTTGTTTTTCACTCTCTACCCTAATATACTGACATAGAGTCTGTTTCTATGAAAATAAACCGTTAGAAATATGGGTCAAATATTCTCTTTTTAGAAATTGTTTTTTGATTTATATCAGAAGATGAGAAGATCTAACCCTGTCATTATTGCATTGATGATCGTGGGTGCTTTGATATATTAAAAAACCACAAAATTATTTATTTCACAATGTTTTTTTTATTTTATGTTTCACGATTAATATACAACACCATTAAATTTTCAAAATAATTATATTTTAGATAATAGTAGTAGGATGTAGAGACAAAGATGGAGAGGTCGATGAGAAGTGTACATCAATGGATAGTGTTTAGTTATTTATATTATGCCATGTCCCAATATGGAAAAAATAACTTCCCCAATGATTTGTAATTTACATATTATTTAATATAGAATAAAAGACAGAATAATTTGGTTCATATTAATTGTATAAACCGATTTACAAGATGGAATTTTTTTCATTTTATATGTTTCCATAATAAGAAGATTATGTATATGACATAAAATATATAGTTTATCTTACATTTCATTTATTTATCCCTTTGTATAGAATGTTATAGTTCCTAAAAAATAAGAAGGTGTTAATAGTTGCAGTTCTTTGGTATGTATTTTTTGGTGTGGTAGTTTTTTTATAGGATTTGTGGTAGAGATTTTATAAAATCCCTTTTTGGAAAATAAATATTTTTTGGCAGTTTAAACTACAACTAAATATTCCTAATTATTATATAGTGGTGGCTTAAACTGCATATATATAATGATGTTATTTTTTACCATGGTTTTAACCATCACTAAATATAAAATAATGTTATTTAGAGATGGTCTATTCATTTTTGATGTGGTTTTATGTTATAAAAATCATTATGATTTAACAACATTATAAACAACCAATATATCATGCCCATAATTTTTGCAGGAAATCCATAGCTAAAAAAAAATAAATACCACTAAATATACCTTCAATGATGATTATAAAAACTAATAATAAATTGAAGGTACCACCAAATTATTTATTATGACAATAACTTAAATAATTGTTTTTCAAAACCATCATAGAACACATTTGTGGTGGTTTAAACTTCAGAAAACTGGAAGTTTTCTATTTATAAAGTGTGCGATGAAATAGCAATCATTTAATGGCTGTTCTTAAAGTCCTTTAATTTTAATTTGACCTTTATAATGGGGGGAAAGATATCCATAGTGTACCTAGGAAGACAATTAATATCTATATGTGACCTAGTTATAGAACACCAGACCTTCATGTATTTATCGTCAATAATAACTTATCCTTATAAGATAGTAAAAAGTGCGAAATTCACATATAGTGTTTTTGGTTTAGGTTTAACCTCAATTCGCTTCCCCAAATACTTAATTCCTTCTATATAAACCAACTGTTGGGTTTCTATTTGGACATTCAGATATATATTGGTATGACCATATGAAAAATAAAATCTAGTTTTTTTCTGAGTGCACAAACTTTTCCACATTCGCCAATATTTCATATTCATCATGGTTTTCCAAGTCTCATTACATAATTTATTTTATCACCATACAATTGACCATTAATACTTTTATTTGATTCCTATGACCATTGAGTATATCCACTTAAAGTCTTAGGGACATGCCTCTTTCTAAAATCTAGATTATGTTATTTTATTCTAGTGATTTTTGATAATATATTCTCAAACTTCCTAGAATTATTCAAATATATAAACATATTGAGTTTAAAAAGTATATAAATTTGTATTGGTTTTTATCCCATCTCATTCATTGGAGGCTTCTTAAAAAATTTCTAAAATAGAGTCAACACTTATATTCCCCTAGCATTTCTGAGTTCCAGTTAGACTGTGAAGAACCACAATGAGTTATTTTTATAGTTATTACTACTTGATTTTATAATGAATTGTTTTTAAATATATTATATGTGTATCAATACATCAATATCTTATCCCCACAAGAAATACCCTTTTTTATCCCTGACTGTTATTAAGGGAGCCTCTTGAGAGATTTGTGAACGAAACATTCGGGATTAAAAGTTTTATTCTTTGATTTCTAAGGCCTCTCGTTGTACATCCCATTATTTATAATGGTATTAAAAATATACCAACCGTCCCCTATACCAAGACCCTCAACATGTATTCTATGCACAAAAGAAGAAAAATATGGACCCTTCCTTGGACCACCTCCAATATTTTCAGTTACAATTTCATTGAAAATAGCCTCTAACATTTCCTATAGAAGGGAAACAACCTCCATTACATAGATGATTAATCTTTATGGATTCATCCTCGTATTACATTCCAAAATTTACATTTATCAAGGAAATCCTCTGAATTTTATTCAGATATAGATAGTAAATATACAATAATACTATTCGAGAGATTTCCTGATATAATTAAATATAGAGATAAAAAAAGTCAATATATCATAAATAATTCCTATTCCAATTACGTTATCATAAATGAACAATATTATAGATTTTTTAGGATTTTGGAGTAGATTCTCCTCTATGATGACTATGATAGAATGTATAAATGATTCCGTTTTTGTTTCTCTATCTGATTTTATATGCATACCCAATATGAATAAATTTCCCATAAATAAATTCTAAATTTAATTTCCATAATTGAATGAATGTATAAAAAATTACTAAAAAATGTTAATCTATAAAAGTAATAAATCAATCAAATGTAATAAAAAATGATTTTCGGAAACCCCACATTCTACTCTATTTTTTTCATTTTAGTGAATTTGAAATCTTATAAAAAACAAATTATTAATATAATATATATAATTTGAATAATTTACGGTCAATTTTGAAAATATTTTTAATAAATAGTAAGAATAATAAACACAAAAAATTATAATAACCCAAAACAATCATTTCCAAAAACATAAAATTTACAAATTAAGAAATTTATTGTTGTAGATTTTTATTTTTTTATAAAATATAATTATACATAAAAACAAAATCAACATAAAAAATTAACTCCACAAATAAAAAATTAATTAAAATACAAAAAAACTACACAATTAATAAATATTAAACAATATAAATAACATAAAAAATTGTGGTTAATAAACAAATCGTCAATAATTATCAAAAGATATTTGCATAATATTCATTTTTTTATATAGTGATAGGGAATTAAGATAAGTACCAATAAAATTATTCTAATGATATATATGTATAGTTTTATTATAAAAATATTTCTGGCACATAACAACGATATTGTCATGATATTCACTATATATTGATTAAAAATTTTAAGGGTGACAGCTAAGATTTTAATTTAATGTATCATGAGATTTTTTGGAAATTAGATAAGACCTTGTTTAAAAAAAATATAATATTATATAAAATCATAGAATTAATGAAAACACACTATTATTTCCCAATGACTCAATAAGGTAAATAACTTGAAATGGTGTTTTTATAACTTAAAAAATCTCATTTATTTATATTAACTTGATGAATAAAGAATTAAATATCTTTTTAGAGGTTATTTACATATTTTTTTACATATGGGGCCATGAAATGTGGATTCTATGGAATTCTATTCATTAATATTTAAAATAACATTGTTATTCTTCATGGTTGGTATCCCATATTTAAAATCTGTCCTATATTAAATTCACTCACCCATGTTATGTTAATATTTAGTATATGATTTTGTTTCTTTGACATCACCAAGTACTATTTGAGATTTCCTAGGATTCTAGGATCCCAATCAAGATGAATATTGGAATAGAAAAGGAAAGATTTTGGGAAATCACTCATGTGTTTGTGGAGGTAGATGTTTGTTTTTCTATAATTAAAATTAACATTTTAATTAGTAATGATCAGTAGTATTATCTTCTTATTTATGATGAAAAGGTTCCAATTTTTTTAAGAGTTTCAATAATATAAGATACTAAATTAGAAATTATCATACATTTCTCTTTTCTTCTTCATGTGGGTTTAAAGACTATACCGTAAAAAATTAATATATGTTAATTTTTGGCTAAAATATTATGATGGACCTCTCAGCACATTTTATTGGGGGATCAATAATAATAAGATGTGTTATGTACCATCTCCCTTTAATTCGATCCGAAAAACTGACCGAAACCATACAATTTATTATGGAATGTTTTTGATCTGATTATACCACTACTGCCTCTTAAAAATCAAACATAATATTCCAGGAACCATTACACCAAAAAAATGAATTTATAAATGGATATTCCCTTCATAATTCCAACATAACAACATTGTACATAAATAGTACATGTAGTAGAGGAAAAGGTAGCTTTACAACGAAACCTAACACAAAATAATAAATGAATATTAAAACCATTTCTATTTAAAAAATTAAACTTCTAATAGAATATGATACAAAATTTTTAAGATGTAGATTATATAAAAATATACAATAAATGAACTCACAGGAAACCCAATCACTGTATGACTGCACAAGTCTCGTACAACTATTAGTATCATAACATTACACATGTGACCATATCTTATAAACTAGAATATAATATTAATATGTGTGAGCACAAATATCATTAGTAATTACATTAACTTCACCCCATGCATAACTATTAATCAATAGATCCCTTTCGTGTTAGTTTTAATTACTATTTTGAATCATATTTTTTATTGAATTTTTATTTTAAAACCCAAAACACTTTTCCCTCTTTTTTGAAATAATATTTATAGTCCTCAAAAAATAATCATAATTGGTGGTCCATAAAAAATTAATAAAAAAAGATACTATGAAATCATTCCTTTATAAAAAATCTCACATATAAATGATATTTGAAAACTTACATCTAATTTTTTCATTAAAAATCCACAAAATTATTTTTAACATTAACATAAAATGGAAATTTTGTATCATAGTAATAATAATAATAATCATGGGAAAAACATATGATTAGTTATATGAGAGATAAATTCAATATTAAATTAGGAAAAAATAAAGGAAAGTATCAAATGTTATATAACCATGTTCCAATGACAATTTAAATACTAAGGAGATAATTGGATATATATACCATTTTAAAATTGGATCCATCATATCGACGTGTATAATGACATCCATATATCCTAATTTTAAATCATACCCTACCTATCCTAATTGAGGAAAAAATTATCATATTACGGTGGAATCCATATTAAGGTTCACTAACCACAGTAGGATCCTAAACAAGTCCATCATGTGATATTTATGCTTACACTAGCTACAGATTATTTCTCATGATGTATAAAACAGTTTTGACCTAATAAATGGTAATGAAAAATTATATAAATAGATATACACAAAAATATCTAGTAACAAAATGCAGGATCCGTAAATATAGACCCTCTCTTGATCTCCCCTTGAGGGATTTTTCATCAACTATATAAATGAAAAACATGTCTTATACTAACAATAATTTCATTCCGTTAAAAATGATGAGGGAAATGTTCTCAGGGTTTGTGTTTTTCAATAAATTATCTATAAAAGTACAATGTGGGTCATATAATATATCATTAAACCAATAAAAATAATAATAGTACTAGGACCATATTTGTAGGATACAGAATACCATTATAATATCTATTCAGGTATTTTTTCAAGTATATGAAATGTGAGGTTAATTAAAAACTATTTATACAATATTTCAAAATTTAAAATCCAATTTTATAAATTGAATATCAACAAAAACAGAATAATTCATTTGAAATAATTCCCAATCACACTCATTATTAAATTTTTACATCAAAAAAATTAAATTATACTATATTGAAATTAAGAATATTTATTTATTTAGTGACAATGCCAGTTTAAAACTACCATGAATCAACACATTCAGAAACTAGACCACTATTCCACCAATATATTATAATAATTATCCATTGGGTACCATAGAGAAAAATAAAAAAACAACCAAACCACAATCAGGTAATGAAAAACCTTATCTCACCATGACCCACATAGGGAAAGATGGAGTGATGATAAAAAAAATAATGGGAACATATAAAAAATGTGGGACTTAACATGAATAGTGAAAAATAATCTAAATGGGGAAGTCATAAATAGAACTAAAAGGGGAATTGAGTCACACATTAATTTCATATGGTTGAAACGTTTCAGGGAAGGGGATGAAAGGCCCCCAATCTAGTTTTATGAAAAAAATAAAAATATTTTAATTTTTTGATAAAAAAGACATTCACAATCCATGGTGTGGTATAATGAATGATAGTGTAGTACCTCATACAATGAACCCATAAAATTTGGCACTCTTCTTTAGTGTAAAGGTCTTTATGTGGAATTTCCCCCACTCATGGGGCCCTAGTCCACCACAATTCTTCTTGAATACTATAGCGTGTCCCACCAATATGAGGGAGGTATGTGGTGTATCCCCACTTGGACATGTTGTTTCCAAAATGAACTATATAATGGTAACAATGGTTATCATTACATATAACAAAATACCTATTATGTAAGTCAAATGGACATGATATGGCCTACAAAAACACTTAATATAGACTATGTATTACACTTGTAACAATTATGTAGTATATATGACAAATGACATAGAACAATTGATCATATCATGAAAAAATACAACACATGATCATTTGTAATGTTAGTACTAGTAAACCAAATGAATCACTGACACCTAAACCTTACATAGTTTTGTTCTATAAAATATATACTTTCTAGTCACACCATTTCTAAATGAAGTACAAAACTATTGTTTTATTTTATGCACTCACAAATGCACCAAAAATTCCAAGAAAAGTATGATAAAAATTTATAAATAAATAATTGACTAATTTAATAAGGAAATAGAGGATGGGTAAGGCAATTCTATCCAACATAACACTTTTCACCTCTATCATTATTCATTGGATCTATTTTATTAGTAGAAAGCGTAAGATTATGTTTTCTCAATATGACTCCATTTTCCAAAATAATGTAACTCCATTACCATCATCAAGAAAGGCATAAAATGATAATTTAATGTGCCAAATTTATCTCCCAAAACCCCAAGGAACATATCCAACAATAATATAAATAGTGATTAATAACAATTATGAATTAAGCATAACAAAATTCTCGATATGAGTCAGATTGATAAAACAATGATGGAATCCCCAACATTCTAAAATTTTAGTAAAGCCTAAATTATTTTATGAATGAATCAAGAATTAAGAGATTTATATAAATATGATAATCAACACTACCCTTCCAATAAAATGATATAATTAATGATAATGGAAAACTATAGGTACCCTCACTAAATTTTAGTATTCAAAATGAGGAAACATTATACAAACCACGATTAAACATCCATAAAATAGATGTCAATGAAAGAATAATAGGTAATATAAGAAATAAATAAAATAAGTATAAATAAAAATCATTTTCTTGACATTACATCCACTAGGTTTAGCAGAAGGATTCATTGAATAGGTAAGTCAGATTCAAATCATTTTTTTTGTGACTAAATAAAAACCAACAAAAAAGGATCAAAATGAAAGCAACCATGATATATATTTAGGAATTTATAACAAAAATTATTATTATTAACATGATTACTGTAAGGATGGAACATCGTTGTACTATCCACAAAATAATTCGATTAAATATAAGAGTACATGTTGATACCACTGTCTATTTTTTAGACTCAACTCACAACCACATTCTATTATTGGATACCAATCACAACTCTATAGAGTATAGGAAGTTTAATTCACCTAAAGCACTATGGTAAAAATTTTTTAAATCTAAACCACAATCCACTCCACTTTTGTATATGATCTTAAATTGATACTAAAAATTCTCAACTAAAAATTAAGTAAAAAAAATATTTCCAAATAATGGGTTTTGAAGAATTATTTAATAAATGCATTAGAGGATAAGGTTAAATGGAAACAAAATTAAATAAACACTACAAAATAGATGAATCTATTTATTATATGAAATACTAATGTATAAAAAAAATTCACCTCCCTAACATCAAAAAAATAACTTTAGTTAAAAAAATAACATAAATTCTCACATGGATGTTTTTTCATTGAATATCCAAACCAATGTTATACTAATTCAAATACATAACATAAGATATTATGGCAGTGAACCTAGTTATTAAGGAAATAAAAATCTAATAAAGGGAAAAATATTACCAATAACACAGAGTCCTTATTCCCCTTCACACGTATCATGTTTACTATAAAATATAGGAGGATTTCACATTTATAAAACTATATTAAATTAACTAGATTAATCAAATTAAAGGTTCACCTTGAGAAAATCACCCATATATTCACCTAAAATTCCAACAAGATATGATGTCTTCATATTATAAATAATAAGAAAACAAAATACTTAATAAAGAATCATCCAAATCAGAACCATACCAATTAAGTAGTAAATATTAAGATAATATAAAACTCCCTAAAAAAATTAGGACAGCTTAAATAGAATTAATATCCCTCCCCTCAAACATTTTCTAAATCCTTAGTTTTTACCATTCTATTCTGTAAACTAATTTCATGGAATAAAACATAAATTCATTATAATTTTTTATACAAACCAATATGTTTCATAAATAGATATTATATTTTAATTGAAATATATTCATTTCATAAACATTTGTTCCAGACCATAATTTATTATCTCTAGTATCTTCTGAAACATTTTATCATTAAAAATTCATTCATAAAATATCGACATATTCTACCACTTATTTATTCATTACTAGAACCCTTCATTGGTATATCACACTTCATATAATCATTCATAACCTATGGAATGGAAACATAATAAAAGGGAGAACTAAAATGTTTAGTTAGGGAACACATGAGATATATCAATGAACAGAAAAACCAAATGAGGTAATAATGGAACAATGACACGATATTATCATTTTAAAACCATACAATGGATAAAATAGATCATAATCTACTGTCATGTAATAAAACATTTCATTTTATAAGACATGAATTATATATAATCTATTATTAGAGAATATCATTGGCATAAGACATGGAAGTCGGCCATACACATAATCCTTGAAAATCATTTCCTTGATATTTAAGGATCTTTTCAAAAACAAGTATGGGTGAATTGGTTCACGCCATAAACCATCATAGAAGTCAAGGTTCAAACCCAAGGCTATCAAAGTGGATAATTCCCCTTATTAAAATGGGTTCTAATACCCATTCTAGACATGATTATCTAATGATCTATGTATCTTTATTAAATTCATTAGAGTTAGATATAGGTCTAAATCAGTACACATTAAAAATAACATGTATGTCTCGCACATGATCATAAATAATTAATCATAACATAACTAATGAAAATAAATGGGTTTTATAAATAAATTTTCTTCATTAACATAAACCATGTACATAAATATTAATTATAATATTCAATGACAATAACCCTATTAAAGATTATGTAACATCAATGGATTTCATCATTGAAGGAAAATTATTTTCAAAGATCACATAAAATATTTTTTTTGGAATATAACTTCTCAAATTTAAAATCAAATATATTTTATTAAATCATAACACTTATAAAAAAACATTTTCATTGAAATAATATTTCATCTTTTGATATAATCTTCAAATAAAAATTTATTCATTATGTTGGTAGACATTGTTCATGTTGTATAAGTTAAATAACATTTCATCCATATATTTTAAAAAATAGTAAAAATGTAATTCATTTGAATAAAAAACAAAATATTATGTTCAAATAGATTCTTAAATAGTCAAAATGGGTTAAAAGGACATTAAAATGTCGTAGGTTATTTGTAAAAAAATATGATTACATTTTTTGAAAAAATGGATATGGAAGGCAAATATTACCCATGGAATAAATAAATGTAAACAATCTTGCATATTGATGGGAATGAGAAATAAACCATTGTATCAAGTTAATCATACCATAAATCCATACTAAATTAAAACATAAAAAATAATATTTCTTCTAATTATATACTTGTTTAATGTTAATTTATATAATATCATATATTATCCCTTTATAATATTTGAACACCCCATTTGTCAATAATTACTTATTAAAATTATAATTTATAGTTGTTGCATGTTTTCTTTATCAAGAATATATGATTTTAGTAGTTATGATACATGGACATTTATCTTAATTATATTATATATAGAAAATATAACATCATATAAATATCATTTTATAGTCATTATATATATATTTAGTTCAATGAATAAAAGTTAGATGTATAAATAAGAATTACGTTGTTCATTGAGATGTTAGACCATATGTGTGCATGAACTTTAATTTTCATTTTTCTATATATATATATAAAATAAAGGTAAATACCAATTAAAAATTAAAATGAATTTATTATAACACATTTAATCATAAAATTCATTATTATTACAATACAAGAAAAAAAAAATGAGAAATGAATCGAATCGCTTTGTAGAGGTGGGGTGTTCATATAAACATGAGAGACGTTATCATTTTTCAAATGATTTAATGGGAAAAAGGTAGACATAATATAATTATTATATAAGTATATTTTCTTAATTATTATCATATATAATCATTAATCCCATCATAATTACAATCCCTAATATATTATGATGACAAATTAATTGTACTGGAATGTGGAGATTGTATGTGGTACATATACATGAGTGATTCTTTAACTTCCCACTTTAAGGTAAATAGGGTTTATAATGGTGTTTCCATAATCATAATAACATTTGAGAAAATTATGATAATGAATTTATTATTTTAAGACACATAAAATGATTTGTATATGGTGAAGAATAGTATGAAAAAACATGTTGGTTATAATGATTACCACTTCTTAGTAATGAATCCATTAGATATCATCTAAAGGGATCTAGTTTTTGTACATTGGAAAAATTAAAACCTATATAAATAATATAAGAATGTTGTTAATGAAAATGTTTAGAGATTTTTTGAGCTAGAAGTGTAAATGTGAAGTAAAGTGGTGAGGTAATTTGCGACCTTTTATATTTCTGAGAAGGGGGATCTTTTGGAATTTCAAGAAAAACAAATATACAATTAGACATTTATAGAGCCAAATTATTCAAAATTAACATATATTCAAAGATAAAATCTTATATGGTTGTTATAAAATCATCCAGTAGTTTTGAGGGATGTTTTTATATGTTTTTAAACATTATCATTTTATTTGAAGCTTAGTTAAAAAATTATAATTTTTAACTATAGTAAAACATTTTTCAATATTACAGGGATGTAAACATTATATATAAGAATAAAATTATCCCATAACTAGCCCATTTATGTCCTTAGAGAATATTAAATTTTATAATTGTCTTAATTTATGATTTCTTTGATTCTTAAATAAATTAATAAATTATTATGTTGATTAAATATCCCTAATTTCAATTTTTATAGATTTTATTTTTTTTAATACATCATGAAAATGGGTATATTCAAATAAAATTCACCAAAGCTTCTCTAATATGTTATATATATCTATAATTTTTTTCCACAATAACTCACTCAAAATATATCACTTTTAGTATTTTTAATATCTATAATTGTTATTGTTTTATTAATTAGAAAAATACGGCATCATTGTTTCATAAGAAATTAAGGTCATTATAAAATTAAAAATAATATATCATGAATAAAATTTTAATTAGATAATAATAAAAACATATATTCATTCAGAACATATTTTTTTCCTAATTTTTACTCATAATTAATATTAAAATCAAAGAGAGTGACATTGTGTGTCATTCATTGATTTAAATAATATGGATGTCAATTTTCAGGATAAGCTTCCATTAAAAACTCATATTTATCATTATGGTTTTAAGGGTATAAATAAATTTATCAAATAATAATTATGATGATAAATTATGGTTTTATCATATATTTTTATTTCATATTAAACTTCGTTACACTTTACAGAGGTGATAAATTTTAAAACGATCAATATTCATATTGTCCAAAATTATTATGACCTAGTAAAAAAATTTATATCCCATTAATTCTAAATATTAAATTAATTTTATATAATTCAATACCAATTAACTTCTTAAATCATTCTTAATATAATTTTGAAATCTATGACAAAAAATAATTTAAAAAGAAGTATTATTGTAATCATAACACTAGAATTTGTCTCATCTTAAGATTAAAAAAATATATGTTGAATATTTAAAACATCTCAACATGTAAATAATTTTTAAATTTTTAAAAAATAATTCTCCAATACAATTTAATATAATTTATGATGATGAAAATACTTTACAGAAATAAAAATGAATTTTCATAAAAAAATTATTTTTAAATAAAATGATTTTTCATTTATATTATAATAAATGAATAACCAATAATTAAATTCTTAACATACATTTACATATATGTATCATTATTTTATTAGTGCTATTATTACTTCCCAATTTGATGTCTTGTTGATAAAAATTCCATTAAATAATAATATCTTAATAGTATATGACAGTTTTTCTAAACTCAGTATTGTGTGTAAATATTTCTATCAAATAAATAAAATTATTTAAATAGAAATATTTAATAAAAATATGGTGCGTTTAGAGTATAACTCCTTAAAAAGAATTTATCCCTTTGAATCTGTTACTCTAATTTACATAAACAAGGATTTCTATACCACATCACATCCTCACGTTCTCACATAGTATCCTCATATTGGTTGTTTCACTACAAAACATTTACAAAGTGAGTCGTCATGTTTTGTAAAACAATTCCCAATGATCTATAATATCAAAAAAAAAATTATAATAATGATCTTTTCATGGAGGTATAACCTCTTAGTTTAGAACATGTGAAGGATTAGGTATGTACATCATCATGAGAGAAACAAGGAACACATCATTTTCTTTATAGAGATTCCATGGAAGTGTTAATCGACAAGATACCATCCCTATATGATTAAGAATTTTAAAATAATAGATTTATATTGGGAATATATTTCCCTCAATTCCAAATATCATCACACTCTTCTTGGGATATATACTTAGAAACACATTTTCATAAATATTAAACTACATTTCTTTCTAATGATTATCGGTATAACTTTTTGATTGGAATGGGGTTTCACTTCTATGTTGTTGAGTGGATCTAATTGTCTCTTTCATTTCCAAAGATAGACCAGGCACCAATATATGTTTTTCCCCAACATCACTGTATAATGATATACTTTCTCACTTCCTATCATAGAGGTCTATATAAGGAGTCATCTTCATACAATAATGAAATACATAATTATATGAAAATTCAACCAAAATAGGGTATTGATCCAAACACCCTTAGAAATCTATAGAAAAATATCTCAACAGGCATTCTAGTGTTTTAATATTCTTGTCATACTAACATTATATTTGAGGATAATTAGTAATTTTGAACCATAACTCATTATCTAGATCCCATTGAATATTTTCCACAACATCGATATAAACCATAGATCTCAATATGATTCAATTTATAGTGGTACACAATGAAATATTAAAACCTTATTAATTAAAAACAATATAGGTTGATCAAGATAGAAATATTATCTAATGTAAATTAATCATAATGAATTCAAAAGGAAAATTACTACAACCCATTAATTATTATGCATTTTATATGATTCGGGGAGTTTGATGACAAAATATATGTTGATGTTTTTATATTTCAAATTTGTTATGGGAAACATATATTACACCCTCATTGAATTCTGTCTCTAATATTTAAAATTATTACATATGAAGAACATTCAAACATAGTTTTAAACATATACATTTTTGATATCAAACCATAAATACATGTTCTAATCTCTATACATAATCAAAATTCTAGAATAAAAAAAATGACAAAAATAAGCATCACCCATTATCTCCTTATTCAAATATTTTATCAAAGGGTCACATACATAGTTTGTAAACATTATTTTTACATCATAATCATGGTGGAATTGATGAATATTTATCACTTTCTATTTTATATCTACTTATTAAATATGTAACTATTTAATCATTACATGGAATGATTATTTAAAAATAATATTATAAAGACAATATTTCACCCATTAATTCATGATTTCAGGATCCATACCCTAAATGTATATAAATAAACTATATTTTTAATCCTATAAAATGTTAATAAAACATTATGCTTTTGAAATAGATCATATTCCAGCTTGTACAATTTCCATGGGTAGTAATGTATCAAAAAATCATAATTCTTAATCTGTTCCAAACATATTCTTGCGATCATGTCCACCACTCTCTCTTTTTCAAATAATATTTTAATATTTTGGGATCATTATATATGTCAAAAATTTCTCTACAATGTAAATTCCTTTATATAATTATTGAATAAATTACCATATCTAACTCTAAATCATGATTTGGGTAAATTTTCATGGTCCTTAAACTCTTTTTAGGAATAATCTATAAGCATATAACTTTCTATGAGGACACATCGTAATAAATTATTTTATACATGGCCATAAATTACAAAATATTAGATATTTCATGGTATTTTAAGCACACGTGCAATGAATATCCATCTCCTATGTTCCATAAATCATCTGACATAATAATCATTCCAATGGAACTTGTCTCAATTCCTTGTTAACATGGTGAGAGGATTCAATAGTAAATAACTATTATCCACAAATCATCGATAATATCAATACAAAAAAACAAATATGAATCCTCGTCAATGTTTTTGGTCTTGGACAATGTATCATTGCATCTATCTTTTAAGGGTAATGTCATATACCAAGTATTGAGATTATATGAAAAAATATGGAAACACAACAAAACCAAATTGAACACATGTTAAATTTTGTAAGAATATTATCTTGCTTAGGGTCCTTAAAAATTTTTTCCAAATAATTGTCATACTCTTTCATTTCTATTTGAATATGTTAGAATATCATTGATAAAGACTACAAAGAACTGATAAAAATAATCTATAAAGACTTTATTCATTAAATCCATGAAGATACATAGGGAATTAGTATGATCAAATGGAATCAGTATAAATTATTAGCCACCTTACCAATTATAAAATATAGACATGGGTATATACTCTTTATTAATCCTCAATCAATGATATCTTCAATGAAGATAAATTTTGTAAATGTATTGATCTATTTATATTTGTTCACAAAATACACCAATTTTGTGAATACGATATTTTTCACAACATTTTTCTTTTTTGGTTCTCTATAATCAATATAGAGCCACATTTATCAAAATTCCATCTTAAAAATTACATCAGGTTTCACCCCAAGGTGACATACAAGGCCAAAGTAATACATTTTCAATATTCTTCTTGTGTTGGTTATTTAATTTTTGAAACTAAATCAAGTATATTCAATATAATTTCATGGTAGTCGGTACTTAAGATGTAATGAGTTATATGGGAATCTCAACCTTTTGATTCGATGAAAAAATAGACAAACATTTTGGAAGCACATCAATAATGTCCCATACAGTAATCATTTATTTCTTGTTTATTTTATCCCTCACTATATGAGATAAACAACTCTTTTGAATTAAAAAAATGGCACATATTATGGATGTTATTTCAGTAAGATGTTTATTTTTGTCATGAGACCGAAATAAGATCAATGATGGGTTTGGAATATCAAACATAAACTTCCCATCCATATCATTTGATTTTGTATTTTTATAGAATTTTTTTTTTCTGGAATAACATCAATTTCAACTAAATTTAGAATGAAAAAATTTACTGGAAATAAACATTCACAAACTTAAACCAGATTAGAATCATATACTTGGTATGTGATTTTCATTCCATTATGGGGTTTTTCCTAATCACTCCTCAAGTCCATTTTGAGGTGGTACTGTGATACCCTTTGAAATGTATTTTGATATAAAATAGTTGGTATAACTAGAATAAAATATTAAATTATCATCTCTAGAGTAGATGATAAGTGTAACTATCACCACAATGTTATCAAATGACATATAATAAATAATGATCATATGACATTTTCCATCGTATCTGGGTTTAAGAGTTTATTTACATTGATCATCATAATTAACCTTTATATTTTTGTGATAGTTTCCATAATTACCATTCCAATTTAATTGAAAAAACCAGAGTGTGTGTGGCTCATTATATTTAGATTTCTCTCTATTCACATCATTAGCAATATTGCTCACATCAAATAAGAATTCAATTATTAGATAAACTCTTTTAACCCAGATGTAACTTTTACCAATTCCCACAATAATATACCCCATGTACCCTTATAAATTTGGATGACAAAGGATATAATATTTTATTTTCTAATTGGTATTTATAATATCAATTTAGTTTCATTTTTTATTTGTTTTAAATAATTGAGATTAATCGGTAACTCAAATATCCATCTAATCCCTGAGAGATCATCAAACAATTTATGCAAAGGGATTGAGGTCCTATATGAAAAAAACCATTTAGAGACATGGTTTTTAGATAGTAAAGTATTCATCAACCTTAATATCAGTTCTAATAATAATTATAGAATTGTTTCTTTCTTGTATTTTTAAATTTTCCACATTGGTTTGAACCGATTAATCCTTCTTAAGGTTCAATAAATTTAATTTATTCTCCATAACCAAACAACGAATATGAAGAATGTACTTACTAAAAATGAGATTTTAATTTCATCCCACTCCATAGATTAAATGTCTTATTGTTATCTCATTTTTATGATAAGAGTCCACCAGTGATATACTTCACTATACAAATGAAAAACAACCAAAATAAACAAATTATGTCACAAAAAATAGAGAAAGAAATACCATTTTAATGTGACAGATCCATTACTCAGTAACTAGAAGATTATAACACCTAATAGAAGATTATGTCAGCGCCAACTTTAATTACTAAAAATATCATTCTACTATCATTTTCACATTTATAATTTCATAAATATTCATATCTTGATAATGTTGTGGGTTAAAAGAAATAATATATTACATTCCATAACCCAATAAAATTTTGTTTCAAATGAGGATAATTATTACATTTACTAACATACTCATCTTTATCATGACTCCTTCACATTCCAACCATTTAAAAACGAAAAATAATATTTTGGGAAATAATAATTGTGGTGAGAAACCACATAATCATGAAAAATAAATTTCAGGATGTCTAAATCATGAAACACTCTTCTGTGGCACTTTAAGATTATTTGAGCTCATTAATGATCATTACCAAAATAATATGATTTCATCCTATATATATAGATTAATCCCTTGGGTTTCTAATTATTTTTTTAGAATACTTGTTTCCAGTGGTTAAGTAAACCATTCATTGATTCCAACAATAGTGACCCTTACATGTAATATATATATATTACTTCGTAATAGTTGTAAATTCATTACATAAAATTCTGATCCATGATAGAATAATCCTTGTATTGTATTCATGGAAGCATGGAAACATAATCAATAGGTAAAAATATATATAATTCATATCCAACATAATTCTTACTAACATTCCCCATTCTTAGACATATCATACTTAATACCTTTTCTCATAACCTAGGGAAATTAAACATAAAGGAATTGTATGCTCCGATTCTCTATAAGGTTAAATAAGGGATATATCAATGATCAAATAAGGCTTACATGATCACAAGGAAAAAATAACATGATCATTACATTTGATAACCATGCACTACATATAAGAAATCATACTCTTATGTCATAAAATAAATCATGTTAGTTCATATGACATGAATCATAGTGGAATCAAATTATATGAACCATGGTTATATAATGTTGGAAATATGGAATGGAATTGGGTCGTATATATAAGATTATAAAGTAATTTCTATAGTAGGGAGAGAGTTTTTCCACGAATATCATAGTGTTATAGGTTCTCTCCACAATCTGTTTTTGTAATCAACATTTTCTCAAAATAGTATAATACTTGACAATGTCCCTACCTAAAATCGTTTCAATCCCCATTCCATTCTTTTTACATCATGCAATATCAATATTTTTGAAATTAATTAGAGGTACATATTGGTACCAACCATCAAATAATGAAAATAAAACATATTTGTGACACATGGACATAAATCATTCATTATATCAGAACCCTTGAAAAGAAATGGGTTTCATAAATTCTCTTTTATTATAAATTTAATAAATTCAGATAATGATTAAGAATAGTGTCATTAGATTATATCACCATTATAGATAAATTAATGTCCAAGTATTTCATTGTATATTAAAATTATTTTAGATGATATATAGAATAATTTTTGAGGAATATAAATGTTCCATCTTAAAATCACTTATTTTCTAAAAAATAAACACACATGTAATGAAAAAAAATTATTTAAAAGGATTAATTTAAACATGTAATGGAATATTTTAAGAAAACCATATTCATGACCATGGTAAAATGTTTTCATATCATATATGTTAAAAAAAATTATATTTTTGTCAAAAAAAGGTACATTTTTATGAAAAAACCTATAATATTTGTTTCAAAACACTTTTTAAAATGTAAATCATGGTGAAAATAAATTTAAGAAATAATATGATAGTGATAAAATAAATTATAAACAAATTTTTTAAAACATGGATAATTACTATAAATATCCATACTAGATACATAAATATAAACCATTTGGAATATTAATGAGATTGTAAAATAAACATTCACCTTGAGTTTTCCTTTCTTAAAAATCTCTATAAATTCAATTATAATAAATTTATATTTAATAAAACCCTATAATTTATTAATTTCCATAAATATGATATCAAAGATTATACCCTAATAATATTTAAACACCCATTTGGTTAATAATTCGATATTAAAATTGTTATATCTTGGTGTTAAATCTTTTATTTATCTTGAGTATATCATTTTACTAATTCTAGTAATAATGCATTTACAGTAGAAAGATGATATACAAAATAATTGTCAGGATATTAATATCATATATATTCATTATATACATATTTAAGGTCATCAATAAATATTAGATTTGAAAAAATGAATTAAACTGTCTGGGGTGATTGTAGGTTATACAAACGCATGAACTCTATTTTTATTATAAAGTTGATGGAATAAAATAAATATAAATATTTTTCAACCATAAATGTATAATAATTATAACAGATAATCCATATACATCATAAAATTAATCTTTATTTCCATCAATGATAATGATAAATGAAAAAATTAATTTTTCTTTTTTTTGTTGGAAGTCCACACATATGAATGAGTTACATTACCAAATCACAAAGGATTTTATTGTAAGAAGATTGACAAGATATTATTATCTAAGAAAGATAAATATTTTATTAGTTTCATATATTAATACTACACCCACCATACTACTAATCCCTATATATTTGATTAAGAATGAATTGTATCTCTACGTGGAGACGGTATGTCATAGGTGCACATGAGGGATACATTCACTTCCTGTTTGTGGGGAAAGCACGTTTATTATGGTATTTTAATAATCATAATAACATTTCCTCATACTACGTATACTGAATATATTATTTTATGATATATACCATATATATATATATATGAGGTAAAAACGAGTATAAATGAATGTGACCGGTTAAGGCGTCTAACACATATTGGAAATGAATTCTTTAGATCTTCCCTAATGGGGTCTATGGTTGGTGTTTTAGAAATCCCAAAACCTCCAGAATATATATTTGGATATTTATAAGGGAATTTGGTGGAAATTTTTAAATATATAATGCTCTATGTGGTGTGAATATGAGAGGGATAACTGTCCCTTTTATAATTAAGGTGTGTGATCATTATATATTTCATAAAAAATTATAATATAATAAAAAAATTGTTAATAAAATACATAAAAAATTCCATATATGTAAATTTAATATTGGATATCTTTATAGTACAATTAAATAATATAATTTTTTCTGGATTTTATGTAACTTTGAACCTTTTATTTTTTTTATTGACCTTAATTATCCGATTATAATTTTAACATCATTAACATATTTTTCAATAATAAAGGGGTATAGTTTTTACTTATATGGATAAAATTTTTCTATGAAAGGACCATTTGATAATATTTCAATTTTATCACTTCCACCTTGTATTATTTGTTTTATTTTTGAATAATTAAATAAATTTTATTTTTATAAAATATCATTATTGTGGATTTTGGCACTATTCATTTAATTAAACGTTAAATACATAAAGACAAAGGTCAATTAGAATCTATTTTCTATAAAACCTCACTAATTTGTCATATATATGTATAGAAATGTTGGTTAACATTAATAATTCAAAATAATATATCATTTTTAATTTTTAATATCATTTATTATAGTTTTATATAAAATGGTGAAATACTCCATCAATTTTTCATCAGAAATTATTGTCATTATATAATTACTAAATAAAATAAGAAAACATATATCCTGAAAATAATTTCATTAATCTCAAAATAAATACCTATATTCATTCATAACTATCTTTTTCCCCTATATTGATATATAATCTATATTAAAAACAAAGAGTGTGTCTATCTGTAACTTACTTGATTTAAATAATATATTATCCACGGTCATGGACCTAGGTCCATTAAATAAGAAAATTTAGACACTATGGTCTTAAGGGACTAATTCAATCTAATAAATAAAAATTAGGATTAATAATTACATCATCATCATTATTTTAAATACATATTAACCTGATTTACCTTCTACTAAGGTGATAAATTATAAAATGATTACAATTCATATTGACCAAAACTAAAAGTGGCCTATTTAATAAAACTGAATCTATTAATTCAAAAAAGTAAAATAATTATTTCTAGTTCAATAACGAATAATTAAATATATATTAATTTAAATGAATCTATCCAAAAGATATGATAAGAAATACTGTTTAGAAAACTAAATATTTTTAAGCATACAATTTGATTAATTTTTATCCTTTACTTAGTAAAATACGTTATGAATATTTAGGACATTTAATGTTGTAAGTAATATATATATATCATTAAAAAAATTAATAAATATGGTTTAATTTATTTTATTAATATAATAATATATTACATGCATTAATTTTTTTTTTTTTAAATATATTTTTATTTCATTCATATTTTTTTTATTTTCATTTAACTTATAATTATATAAAATTAGTTAATTTTATACAAATATAACCAACCATTTTTCATAATATAATTATTCATATTTATATCCCCTAATCTAATACCTTGGAAATAAAATTAATTTTTATAATAATATATTAATATTATAGAATGGTTTGTTTCAATTCATTGTATTGTGTAATATAATCTATAAAATAAATGAAAATATTTATAGACAACTATTACATAAAAACTGTAGTTTTACATGATTTTATCCAATGATTTAAATCAATCATGGGATTTCCCATAAAAAATCCATCATGAAAACATCATACAATGATGGACCATGATAAAAAGGGAATAGATATGTTTTATTATTAGGAAAAATAAAACAAAATATAATAAATTAATACGATAATAAGATGAATATAAAAAATACTAATAATAATATAATCTAGTACAAAAATGACTGATTGATTCTTTACAATGATTTTACCAAAAAATAAACTAATACTAATCTTGATCATCATGTGAATCCACCGAAATACATCTAACCTTAGTACAATAATTTCCCAAGAGCTACCATATGTTATACCATTAAATAAAATACAAATATTCATAGAGAAAAATTAAAGCATTCATAACAATAACATCACAACCTTCATAGACATTAATAATAGGGTTCTTTCATTAAATTAAAAACAAATACAAACATATTTTCCCTTTTTAAAAAATATAATTATTTTTATGAAAATAAATTATATAATATGTTTTTGTTAAAAACATAAACAAGAAAAATATTATTTAGAAAACCACACATTAAAAGAGTCTCATTTGTAAAATATAGTGGAAGATTTATAACCCATTTTCCATAAATACCAAATCACAAGTTTTCATTTTGATAAATGTTTAAAATTTAAACAAATAGGGATAATATTATTTTTATTTATAATAATATTAAAAAAAAGAAGAATAATAATAAAAATATCAATAAAAAATCAAACAATGGAAATGAGAAATCACTTAATATTAATATAGTATATAAATAATGAAAATTAACTGTTCCAATATAACAAAGTACAACTGATCATTTGAATACTTATGAGATGATGGGTGTTTTATAAATAATATTAATACATTATCCATCATATTTGTATAATTTATGATATCATGGTAACTAAATTCTCGATTGTACCCATCATAACCACATTGTTGGGATCAATCCCAATGTAGGGTTTAATCGTTACTAATGGTCACTAAACAAAGCATGATCTTGAAATAATAAAACATGTGCTCTCAAAAATTCAAATAGATTCTCTTCGTCACACATGAATTATAAATATGAGGTGAGTATGTAAATGGTAACAAATAATTACATAAATATAAATACATGTACAAATATAATAACAAGGATAAGGTACCATAACCAAAGCCTCACCCCATACACAATTTCATTAACACACCCCCTTTTTCATCAATCATATCAATATAAACTCTTGCATTATTATGTAAAATTTCATTCCATTGAAAGAAAAAATATATAAAAGGGGTATATTCATCATGTGAATTTCTAGAAATAAATCCTCTTTAAATCCGAAAAATGGGAATCATAGTAAATCCTTAAAATCAACACCTTTATTAAAAGTACTAATAAAATCCATTATAGTTTTAATGTCCCTATACAAAATCTATTTTTTTATTTTATAAAAAATTTATTGTGCAAGGTTATGTAAAAATATTATTTACTATATATCAATATTGAGAAACATGACACATCA
This sequence comes from Viscum album, assembly GCA_963277665.1. NCBI lineage: Eukaryota > Viridiplantae > Streptophyta > Magnoliopsida > Santalales > Viscaceae > Viscum > Viscum album. The sequence continues at coordinate 834,374,656 of OY728140.1, forward strand.
AATTAAAATATACTGATAACCTATTTTTCATTCAATATTTTTCTCAAATAGGTTTAATACTATAATTTTATATGCAAACATAATTTCAATCAAGTAATAATTCATGTTATTATTATTCAAATGATAGTACTGGGGTAAAACTACCTCAAATTTCACTTTTACATATCTAGGTTATATTCCACCTTTAGAAGGAGAAAATGGTCCTTAAAGAACAAATTCAAGCAATAAAAATAGAAAATCCCCATTGAAAATAGATTATAATTGAACACTTTTGTTATCATGACCCTCATGGGAATTAGGGGAATGAGAATAACAAGATGATATTAAATATAGAATAAATTTTTTCATTACCAAAATTAAAAACCCATATTCAATTTGAGGAATATATATTTCAAAGGAGATGGAGTGTTCAGTCACATATATTTCTCTACTGGTCAAAACACATGAGGTAATGGTAAGAAATTCTCCAAAGGGGGCTTTATATTTATAAGGGATGCAGATGAACTAGATTTACTAAAATACCTAGATTGACAAAAACCACACTATGTGATTATGCACTATGGTATAGTTCCCTGGACAAGGAACCCATATAGAATGGACCTCTAACTATGGATTTGAGGTTTCTAGTGTTGGAGTTACACCAGTACTAAGGCCCTAGGCCACCATAGTGAAGAATTAAGGATGTTGTGTGGCCCACCAACAATAGGGAGTGGGGTGTTTTGGCCTCTCTAGTATATTCCATTTCTAAGAACACCCATGTAATGGTTACACCAGTTACCCTTTTTCACCACATGTTCCATATTGGGAAACTCTTTTTGTCACATTATAGCCTACTATAATACATGAACTTATATTTTGGTAACAATGATAACCATTTTACAGTATAGGTTCCCCAAATAATAGAATTAGTGGTATGGTAATATAATAATGTAGTGAAACCACCTATTTAAGGGTATCACCGATTACCCCTATGTAACAAATACACATAACCTATACATCATTGGGTTCCTCGCGACATAGCCCTAATTGTCAAACCATGGACTACTATAGTCTAATAAAGTAATTTACAACCCTAAAATCCCTAATGACTTGGAAAGAACCAGAAATATGATAAAATAATATAAAAAAATAATTACATTAATATAATATTGAATGTGAGGTCGGGGTGCCATGAGTCAGTTGGAAGTGGTTATGGATACTATTAGCACACCTCATGATTCATAAACCAATATGATAGTGGCACGATTGATCAACCAACTATTTTAGTTATTTCTCATATAGTGTTTAGATATAAAGATTAAACTTTAATTTAGGATTTGGTGAATGTGAAAGAAGGAAAGAGAAATTTTGATCTAGTTTCAACTTTCATAAATGTTTTTAGAATGATTGTACCTCATGAAAAGAAATTTATACTCGAATGCTCTTGCTTATGATTCAGCTTCAGCAGTGACAACAACCACTACACATCCAGTAATGTAGAAAACTACAATAACAATTCATTTGGTAGAAGATAATGGATCTATAGGAGGTATATAGTTTAGTGTATGAAATGTTGATGCCTCAAAGGTATATTGTGGTTTTGGGAACCATTTAGAATTGACATCAACATTCACTATTAATAGTGACTCCATGGAATATCTTTCGATAAGTCCAAGATGTAGTGAAACTACTGTATATTATTCAGCATCTATGAAGGATAAAATCATTGATAGTGATTCTAGTAAAAATTATAAATATATTATATTTTCAAATATAAATATTTCAATGATTATCTATGACTTCAAAGGAAACTTTTGTGGAATATGTAACAGAAGAGAAATTTATTCATATAGAATCTGATAATATTTGGATTGAGGATCAATGTCCAACATTTGTGAAATATATTGATAATGTCCAAATCAGTAAAAAAAATAAATCATTAATGCAGAAGATGTGTAGTGATCCTATAAGGATCCAATATATATTTTTGTGAACATAACTCATCCTTAATTCTATTATAGAGGTTGTGTGTACTGGGAAATTCCAACCCTATCATTTACAATGTACCATCTAATGTTGCTGATGATAAACCATTGAAAAAGATATGAGACAAATTTTTCATGCCTCAACACATTCACATTTAGAAGTCGTCTCATTGAAAAATCAAAAAACATGAGGACTTCCACTACCTATAGGGTTTATGAACACCTAATGATGATCTTGTAAGACATAATATGTCGAGGATTTTTCCATGTGGTTTGTAATATATTTTTACATCCTAATATAATTTGATTTCTATTTTTTGTTTGAATAAATGACACTTTATTTTTTGGCCTTTTATTATCTTCTATGATAATTAATTATTCAATGTTATGTACTTATCAACCTCAGAAATATATTTTCTTATTATTTCAATAGAGGAATCATGTGTTTTTTATTCCAATGTCTTCATTTCAGTCCATTCATGATTAATTAATAATTAATTATTATATTAAAAATTAATAATTAGACTATTCTTTATTTTGGTACATTAAATTATTAATTATTATAATTAATATTAATAATTGATAATTTTTTACTCAAAAATTATTTATTAAATATTGAAGTTCTATTAAATATTATTAATTATATTTTTAATAAAAAATATTTAAGCCATAGTGGTTAAAACATTGTCGTTTCACGCTTATAGTGGTGGCGGGACTTGGATTTGGGAATCCATCGGTGTTAGTGTGATTCACTTTTATTTTTCCCCTTTCTCTCACATGTTTTAAAAAATATTTATCATTTAATTAAATACTAATAAATATAAGAAATAAATATAAAAATAAAAATTAATAAATATGTGTTATGGTTTTCTTTTACTAACCCTATAGTAAATTGTTTTTTGTTTTCTCATTATAATAAAACCGGTGTCTATTCAGGTCCACATTAAAATAATAAGGATACAAATAAATACTTACTAAATGTAAAGACCCGTAAAATTCAAGGAAATTTTTTTTCTTAATTTTCTTTGGAATTTTACAAGAGCGCGGTTTCTAACGGCACCTGATTCCGAGGCCCGGTGTGCCCGGAATCAATTTCCGAAGTTTGGCTCGGGTACGTTCAGTGAACGAACGAGCGGGAATTTCTAACTTTTGAACCGGTGCCCGGAATCGAATTCCGAGGGCACCGATGAAACCGTAGAGCCGGTAAACGCTTAGGAACTCCTGTTCTGGAGTTGCGTTCTTACGAGTGTTGATAATAAAAATTGTGGATGTTTACTTTGTAATTACACTACAATTTTTATTATTTTACTCTAAGTGTTATCTCTTGTTGGAAGTTGGGTAACCACCCAACCTCCCTTGGGAGGTTATGAGGGTGGTGGGGCCCACACGAACCCCACCTCTTCATATCCTCTAAAACCCCTCAACTCCCTCATAAGTTATGATATCTTAAGTTATAACTTTAGACTTAAATAAGGTGAGTTGTGTGTGTGTTTTGAATTTCAAACTCTTGAAATTCTAGTGTGTTGTTGTGTTAATAAAATAAGATAGTCTTATTTTATTTTGGTGTTTAGTTTTGTCTCCTTGAGAGAGTTGGGAAGGTTCTTCTTGTTTCTTCATCTTCTTCAACCTCGACGAAGAACACGAAGAACGCCGCTCTTCAACGAAGAACTTCTTCGCCGAAGAACACGGTCCTTCCGCGACGCCGTATCCGTGACGTGACTTTCTTCTTCCGCGTCATCTCTTCCGCGACGGTTTTCCGTGACGAACACCATCGAAAACGACTCTTCCTCCAACGTCAAAGGAATCGACACCGATATTCCACGACTACGCCAACGTGCGACTATCAAGGTAGGGGTTTTTATATATGATTGAATTCATTTTATTGATTCTTCATATCTAAAATTCATGATGATGATGACCAAATGAACATGGACATCATCCCGCACATAAACCATTCTCCTTTTTCTTTTTATTCTTCACGTGTTCTTCGTACGTTCTTCAATTCCAAATATTTATTGACGCTGGAAACACGAAGTTTTGTTGAGCGCAATATATGGATGTGAAGCCCTCGACGCAAGGATCACAATTATGTGATCGTTTAATTTTTCGGGCTTGGAACGAAGCCGCAATGGCTCGCGGAAGGAGGCGTCTAAATATTTATTGACGCTGGAAACTCAATGTTTCCCTGAGCGCGACATACGGACAGGAAGATCTCGACCCGAGGATCATGAATATGCATTCGTATCTTTTTTCTGAGTTAAATCGAAGTCGGAATGGAGTGCGGAAGGCGGAGGTCGTTGGTGCAGGTCGTGGGGAGAAGTCGTGTGAGGAAGCAGGTGATGCGGGAGCGGGCGCATCAGGGTTTACGGTGAAGACAGCAGCGGCGCGACAGGCTGAAGGCAGCCGCGACGGTTCTGGCGAATACAGCGGGTGCGAGAGGCGGTTCTGGCAAATACAGCGGGTGCGAGAGGTTGGCCGCTGGGGTTGGGAGGAGAGGCTGCGTGAAATTGTGATTGAATAAGTTATTAGATTGGAGAGAGAGAGTTTTGGGAAATAAAATAAAGAGACAAAAAGGGATAAGGGAGAGGTGTTTGATTTTGGCGCACAAGGGGGAAAAGGAACGTGTTTTGATTGTTTTTTTTTTGTAGTTAAGAAAGATATAATTAAATAAACAATTAATAATAACAATAAAATATTGTTATTATTACTTTTGTTGATAAAACACCTTTTCACCAGCAACTCCTTCGTGCGACCTCGGTTTCACGAATCGTTTGCGGCAGTGTGACCCTGACTTCGAGACGGAATTTATGAGTCCAATATTGGATGTCTTTTTCGGGTTTTTGGGTCTGGTACCCGAAGCGCTCGGAAAAATAATAGATTTAATATTATTATTAAATCTTCGACCCACCATAACTCATACGTGCGACGTCCGATTGTCTTGCCGTCAGTGGCGATATAATCCCGTCATTAATACGATCGATTCAAGTCTAATGTTGGATACTAAATTCTAGTTCGTGGTGCGGGGCCACGAAACACCGAATAATAATATTATTATTATTATTACGGGATCTTGTATCGGACATATCTCTCTCATACGGTATCGGAATGACGAACCGTCTGTGACATTGCGACACTGGAATTACGACGGATGTTTCAAGACTAATTTTGGATATTTAAGTCGAGGTTGATGCACGGGCCCCACGAGGCCCGGTTCGCGCATGATGCGGTGAAATGCAACTTTTTCACCGGCTATCCGTTTGGGACCAATGGGTAGTCCATCTCGTGTGTTTTTCCGTATGGATCGCAAAGGTGTGATTGGTTTGGTTAACCAGTGTCATTTGAAGTACGACTGGGTTGGATCGAACATGAATCCAACCGGGCCCTCGGAGCGGAAACGCTTATATCTTGAGCTACGGACGTCCGATTGACGTGCCGTCAGCCGTGTTGTGTTCCTCTTAGTGAGACGGATCCTTTGGCATACTCCGCCCGAGGTTTGGACGCAGGTGGAGTACGGTCGGGTTGGTTTTGCCTTAAAAACCAACCGGGCCCTGGGGACGAAAATGTCAATAACTCTCAGACCGGGCGTCCGATCGACGCGCCGTCTGTTGCGTTGAGTTCCTGTTGACGATACGGAACTTTTGGATACATCAACTCTGGACTTTGTGACAGTTGATGTATCAGCCTCTCGGCTCGTGGAGCGGACCCTCCGAACGAGCTTGCTGTGTGCGGGAACCCTAGTGCTGGCTGCGACTATTACTGTGGCTACTACTGCTACTACTGCTACTGTGACTACGACGACGACAGTACAGAGATCCTGTGTGGATTCGACGACGACGACTACAGCACTCAGAGATCCTACGTGGATCAGTGCTACAGGTCCTGTGTGGGCCCGATCCTGTGTGGATTCGACGACGACGACTTCAGCACTCAGCGATCCTACGTGGATCAGTGCTACAGGTCCTGTGTGGGCCCGATCCTGTGTGGGTCCGATCCTGTGTGGGTCCGCGCTCAGCGGTTCTGTGTGAGCCAGCGCCTACAGGTCCTGTGTGGGTCTTTGCGGGGGTTAGTTACCTATCGATCCTTCGTGGGTCCGACGACTTAGATGGATCAGAGATCATCTTTATCGTCTTTTGGTTAGTTACCTATCGATCCTTCGTGGGTCCGACGACTTAGATGGATCAGAGATCATCTTTATCGTCCTTTGAAGAAGTATTCCTGTGTGAGCTGAATCTGTTGCTTTCCTGTGTGGATTGTGTTGTGCAATCCTGTGTGGATTACGTTTTGCTTTCCTGTGTGGAATACGTTTACTTTCCTGTGTGGACTGAGTTGTACTTGGGCTCGGAGGTTGGAGCGTATTTGAATTTGATGACTTAGGTATATGTATGGGCATATACCTAAGCAGTGCTGGTTGTTACTTCGTGATTGTACCTTTCTTTGTGGTTTATCCTTTGTGGATTTGAGAGACCTTCAGGGGTCTCGGGGTCCCTACTGAGTAGCTTATACTCACCCCTGCACTGGCTTTGCCCGCACTACGTTGTGTTGGTTGCAGACGACGGACAACATTGACCTTAGCTGAGGCTTGCAGAGCGGGACGGTACCCGGAGGTGGACCACTAGGCGGGACGTGCCCGGAGCGGACGGTAGAACCCGTGGAGCAGTGGAGCTATCTGTACCCACCCTTCAGGTGGGATTTCCAGTGGACAGCTCGGAGTAGCGGCTTTTACTTTTCAGTTGCTGTTTTCCCTTTCGAGTTGTACTTTACTTTCAGTTTGGGTTTGTATTCTGGCCCATTTACTTTTCCGCACTTTCAGTTGTACTCTGCTTTTGTTTAGTGTTTACTTTCTGCTTGCTTACTCTGTGGTGTTTGTTTACTTTTTTAAAGGCAATGCCTTCCCTTTTTACCGGGATTTACGCCTTGGTGCTAGTCGCCAGCCCCTGGCCTATGGAAGGCGGGCTTGGGGTAGTCACGGCACGGACCCCGAGGGCGGGTCGTGACAAATTGGTATCAGAGGAGTTCGGTTCTACCGCGAACTCTGATCTTTTCTATGTGAAGCAATAATGTTTAGCGTATTGAGTGTGGTTATCAGTCCAGGGAGTCCAGTGTTGGTGCGGCGGCCGACGTATCCGTACACCAGGACCCTGACTTCTGATTTCCAACTTAATGCACGAAAACATTGATTGCGTGTGTGTTTCAAAGTTTTCTTTGTGATTTCTTTGTGTCAGCTCACCAGGTATACTGTTTGACCATGGCGCACCTGTTTCCTATTCAGGATGGCCCCACGATGGCATCCAGCTAGGGTTCCGAGAGTTGAGCGTGATGACGGCTCACCGAGCGACGAGGCTCTGGTGCAGGGCCCCTTTTACTATGTTGGCACCCTCGGGTGGTGTACCAGTAGCACCACCACCTGTTGGGCAGCAGATGCCAACGACTATACTAGCAAACTGTGCACGCTGGCGGAGCGAGTTGCACGAGTTCCAGCAGTAGAGGCCTCAGAAGTTACGAGGCGAGGCAGATTTCCAGACAGCAGAGCAGTGGCTGGAGGCGATTGCTAGAGTTTTCCGCCTAGCTGAGACATCAGTAGAGTGGATGGTGGACTTCGCCACTAGTGTTTTCCAGTGAATGACCATGAGGATGGTCCGCATAGTGATGAGGCTTCGGTACGTGAACCGATGCCTGAGATAGTGCCTTTGGGTAGTGTGTCAGCTATACATCACTACCTTTTGGTCAGCAGTTACAACCGGCGGTACCGGTAGGTGACACATGTAAGTTTACTGCCTTACATGTGTTCTAACTTCAGATACCCTCATGTTCCGAGGTGAACCTGACTCATAGGCGGCTGAGGACTGGCTTGAGGAGGTGGCCGAGAATTTTCTATAACTTTTACAGTTTCGGCGGAACGACGTGTTGATAACTGAGAATTCATCGAGGCGTACCGAACATATCGGGTACTCGATGGAAGCGTTTCGATCAGTGCATTAGAGGTCGGACCTCTGAGCATGGTATGTTTAAGGGCTTCTGAGCCAGCACCTTTTCTCTATGCATTTCTACTTAGGCTAGAGTGCTAGAAGGATCCTTTGTGGTTGAGAATTCTTTGCTGATCGAATACAGCCAGAGAATGTTAGAAGTTTGGAAAGCAAGAAACTGACACCAGTCTCAGAGACTTGGGCATGTAAAATGTTTCAAGAAGAGGAAATGTTAAGGACAGATGAATCTGCAGAACAGCAGACATGGAGGCAGAGCTTGGAGAGCAGCTCGTGGTGGTGTACATTTCAACATGTTACCATCACCCGCCTTTGTAGTCCCCGCTAGACTCAGGGAGTTGGAGAGCAGGGAAAGAGGGTAGCTGCTTGCGGTCATGGAGTGCGACCAAAAAAGGGCTCTAAGGATGATTCGAAGTGCGGAATTTATCTTCTACTAGCTGCCGTAGCCACAGGCATCGAAACGAATCATCCCTTCCTTCCATGAATCTAGTCCTAGACCTAGAGATTCCGGTTAAGCCGTTGACTTGACCCTCACGTCTGGAGATACCTTTGGGAGGAGACTCGATAGTCACACTTACGCTGACGGTGTGATCTGACCCTTGAGGCGAGAGTCTCGGTTAGGACCTCTTGGTGGCAGCGTCGAGGCCTTACGACGTTAGTTTGAGTATGTATTTGGCAATCACTGATCATACTCAAATTGACGATATTAGGCAAAAGTTGGGATGGGTTTTCCTTGGTCGGCGAAAAGGAAACCCTGGGAAGCACAAGATAAACTCGTGCATGGGAGGGTGTAGCCAATCATTCTTGGGTCGGCCAACCTTACCCTCGTGGCAGCAGGAGTTTTGAGTTTCAGTTCTAACCTAAAAAGGGAGACCTTTAGAGTTTGATGATGGCGACCACGTTCTTATACAGGTCTCACCTCGACGAGGTTTACGGAGATGTAGCCGAGGTGGTAAGAGATCTCCGAGGTTCAATAGACCTTTCTAGGTCCCCAGCAGGGTAGGCGAGGTGGTTTATCGCTTGACCCATCCACCTCAGTTGCACCAGGTGCGCGATAACTTTCATGTAACTCAATTGAGGAGATACGTGCTTGATCCTTCACACATCATCGACCTCAGGGAGTTAGACGTCGATGATAGAGCGACATGCACGAAGGTTCCAGTGGGGATCAAGGATAGACAGGAGCAGATCCTACGGGGATGATCGATTCCTTGGGTGCACTTCCTTCGACAGTACGGGAACCTCCAGGTGAGCACATGGGAGCGGAAGGCTCACATGCGTACTCTGTACCGCTTTTGTGACCCTAGTTTTTGATGAAGCTTTACGGGGACGTAAAGCCCTGAGGTGGGAGTAATGTAAAGACCCGTAAAATTCAAGGAAATTTTTTTTCTTAATTTTCTTTGGAATTTTACAAGAGCGCGGTTTCTAACGGCACCTGATTCCGAGGCCCGGTGTGCCCGGAATCAATTTCCGAAGTTTGGCTCGGGTACGTTCAGTGAACGAACGAGCGGGAATTTCTAACTTTTGAACCGGTGCCCGGAATCGAATTCCGAGGGCACCGATGAAACCGTAGAGCCGGTAAACGCTTAGGAACTCCTGTTCTGGAGTTGCGTTCTTACGAGTGTTGATAATAAAAATTGTGGATGTTTACTTTGTAATTACACTACAATTTTTATTATTTTACTCTAAGTGTTATCTCTTGTTGGAAGTTGGGTAACCACCCAACCTCCCTTGGGAGGTTATGAGGGTGGTGGGGCCCACACGAACCCCACCTCTTCATATCCTCTAAAACCCCTCAACTCCCTCATAAGTTATGATATCTTAAGTTATAACTTTAGACTTAAATAAGGTGAGTTGTGTGTGTGTTTTGAATTTCAAACTCTTGAAATTCTAGTGTGTTGTTGTGTTAATAAAATAAGATAGTCTTATTTTATTTTGGTGTTTAGTTTTGTCTCCTTGAGAGAGTTGGGAAGGTTCTTCTTGTTTCTTCATCTTCTTCAACCTCGACGAAGAACACGAAGAACGCCGCTCTTCAACGAAGAACTTCTTCGCCGAAGAACACGGTCCTTCCGCGACGCCGTATCCGTGACGTGACTTTCTTCTTCCGCGTCATCTCTTCCGCGACGGTTTTCCGTGACGAACACCATCGAAAACGACTCTTCCTCCAACGTCAAAGGAATCGACACCGATATTCCACGACTACGCCAACGTGCGACTATCAAGGTAGGGGTTTTTATATATGATTGAATTCATTTTATTGATTCTTCATATCTAAAATTCATGATGATGATGACCAAATGAACATGGACATCATCCCGCACATAAACCATTCTCCTTTTTCTTTTTATTCTTCACGTGTTCTTCGTACGTTCTTCAATTCCAAATATTTATTGACGCTGGAAACACGAAGTTTTGTTGAGCGCAATATATGGATGTGAAGCCCTCGACGCAAGGATCACAATTATGTGATCGTTTAATTTTTCGGGCTTGGAACGAAGCCGCAATGGCTCGCGGAAGGAGGCGTCTAAATATTTATTGACGCTGGAAACTCAATGTTTCCCTGAGCGCGACATACGGACAGGAAGATCTCGACCCGAGGATCATGAATATGCATTCGTATCTTTTTTCTGAGTTAAATCGAAGTCGGAATGGAGTGCGGAAGGCGGAGGTCGTTGGTGCAGGTCGTGGGGAGAAGTCGTGTGAGGAAGCAGGTGATGCGGGAGCGGGCGCATCAGGGTTTACGGTGAAGACAGCAGCGGCGCGACAGGCTGAAGGCAGCCGCGACGGTTCTGGCGAATACAGCGGGTGCGAGAGGCGGTTCTGGCAAATACAGCGGGTGCGAGAGGTTGGCCGCTGGGGTTGGGAGGAGAGGCTGCGTGAAATTGTGATTGAATAAGTTATTAGATTGGAGAGAGAGAGTTTTGGGAAATAAAATAAAGAGACAAAAAGGGATAAGGGAGAGGTGTTTGATTTTGGCGCACAAGGGGGAAAAGGAACGTGTTTTGATTGTTTTTTTTTTGTAGTTAAGAAAGATATAATTAAATAAACAATTAATAATAACAATAAAATATTGTTATTATTACTTTTGTTGATAAAACACCTTTTCACCAGCAACTCCTTCGTGCGACCTCGGTTTCACGAATCGTTTGCGGCAGTGTGACCCTGACTTCGAGACGGAATTTATGAGTCCAATATTGGATGTCTTTTTCGGGTTTTTGGGTCTGGTACCCGAAGCGCTCGGAAAAATAATAGATTTAATATTATTATTAAATCTTCGACCCACCATAACTCATACGTGCGACGTCCGATTGTCTTGCCGTCAGTGGCGATATAATCCCGTCATTAATACGATCGATTCAAGTCTAATGTTGGATACTAAATTCTAGTTCGTGGTGCGGGGCCACGAAACACCGAATAATAATATTATTATTATTATTACGGGATCTTGTATCGGACATATCTCTCTCATACGGTATCGGAATGACGAACCGTCTGTGACATTGCGACACTGGAATTACGACGGATGTTTCAAGACTAATTTTGGATATTTAAGTCGAGGTTGATGCACGGGCCCCACGAGGCCCGGTTCGCGCATGATGCGGTGAAATGCAACTTTTTCACCGGCTATCCGTTTGGGACCAATGGGTAGTCCATCTCGTGTGTTTTTCCGTATGGATCGCAAAGGTGTGATTGGTTTGGTTAACCAGTGTCATTTGAAGTACGACTGGGTTGGATCGAACATGAATCCAACCGGGCCCTCGGAGCGGAAACGCTTATATCTTGAGCTACGGACGTCCGATTGACGTGCCGTCAGCCGTGTTGTGTTCCTCTTAGTGAGACGGATCCTTTGGCATACTCCGCCCGAGGTTTGGACGCAGGTGGAGTACGGTCGGGTTGGTTTTGCCTTAAAAACCAACCGGGCCCTGGGGACGAAAATGTCAATAACTCTCAGACCGGGCGTCCGATCGACGCGCCGTCTGTTGCGTTGAGTTCCTGTTGACGATACGGAACTTTTGGATACATCAACTCTGGACTTTGTGACAGTTGATGTATCAGCCTCTCGGCTCGTGGAGCGGACCCTCCGAACGAGCTTGCTGTGTGCGGGAACCCTAGTGCTGGCTGCGACTATTACTGTGGCTACTACTGCTACTACTGCTACTGTGACTACGACGACGACAGTACAGAGATCCTGTGTGGATTCGACGACGACGACTACAGCACTCAGCGATCCTACGTGGATCAGTGCTACAGGTCCTGTGTGGGCCCGATCCTGTGTGGATTCGACGACGACGACTTCAGCACTCAGCGATCCTACGTGGATCAGTGCTACAGGTCCTGTGTGGGCCCGATCCTGTGTGGGTCCGATCCTGTGTGGGTCCGCGCTCAGCGGTTCTGTGTGAGCCAGCGCCTACAGGTCCTGTGTGGGCCCAATCCTGTGTGGGTCTTTGCGGGGGTTAGTTACCTATCGATCCTTCGTGGGTCCGACGACTTAGATGGATCAGAGATCATCTTTATCGTCTTTTGGTTAGTTACCTATCGATCCTTCGTGGGTCCGACGACTTAGATGGATCAGAGATCATCTTTATCGTCCTTTGAAGAAGTATTCCTGTGTGAGCTGAATCTGTTGCTTTCCTGTGTGGATTGTGTTGTGCAATCCTGTGTGGATTACGTTTTGCTTTCCTGTGTGGAATACGTTTACTTTCCTGTGTGGACTGAGTTGTACTTGGGCTCGGAGGTTGGAGCGTATTTGAATTTGATGACTTAGGTATATGTATGGGCATATACCTAAGCAGTGCTGGTTGTTACTTCGTGATTGTACCTTTCTTTGTGGTTTATCCTTTGTGGATTTGAGAGACCTTCAGGGGTCTCGGGGTCCCTACTGAGTAGCTTATACTCACCCCTGCACGGGCTTTGCCCGCACTACGTTGTGTTGGTTGCAGACGACGGACAACATTGACCTTAGCTGAGGCTTGCAGAGCGGGACGGTACCCGGAGGTGGACCACTAGGCGGGACGTGCCCGGAGCGGACGGTAGAACCCGTGGAGCAGTGGAGCTATCTGTACCCACCCTTCAGGTGGGATTTCCAGTGGACAGCTCGGAGTAGCGGCTTTTACTTTTCAGTTGCTGTTTTCCCTTTCGAGTTGTACTTTACTTTCAGTTTGGGTTTGTATTCTGGCCCATTTACTTTTCCGCACTTTCAGTTGTACTCTGCTTTTGTTTAGTGTTTACTTTCTGCTTGCTTACTCTGTGGTGTTTGTTTACTTTTTTAAAGGCAATGCCTTCCCTTTTTACCGGGATTTACGCCTTGGTGCTAGTCGCCAGCCCCTGGCCTATGGAAGGCGGGCTTGGGGTAGTCACGGCACGGACCCCGAGGGCGGGTCGTGACACTAAAATACTAATTATCAAAAAAATTCTATCAACATAATACTCAAATTATTATTTTATCAAGTAATATATAATAATAATAATGTAGTTAATAGTGTAATACATAATAATAATAATATACATATGTTTTTTAATTTTAATTGTTATCTTATTAAACAATAATATTTGTTTCATCCAATTAAATTGTAATTTTATATATGTGTGTAATTATTCTTATTTTTAAAATATGTGTATATTATTATTCTATTTTTTACTATTAATTTTTATTATAGTTATTGTTTATATATTATAAGATTTCAAAATTACCTTCTTTAAATATAATAAATGTTTTCATTTTCTAAGTTGTAAATTTTGGATTATTATAAAATATAAACTACAAATACAATCAAAATTAAATTTAAGTGACATTCATAATGATAAAAATTTGTTAAAACAAAAAAAATAATTTATATAATAAAAAATGAATAATATCGATGATTGAAAACATTATTATTTCAAAACACAACATGTATACCTAAAAACAAGAATGTCACTATAATATCATAAAAAATAAAAAATATAAATATATTCTAACTGAAATTTAAGAGATATGATTAAGGCATGTAAAATTACTTCAAATATAAATAATTAAAAATAAATAAATACAAAAAATTATATGTTAATTAATGTATATGACTTAATAATAATTATTAATAATTTAATTAATTTCATATATGTAATATTACTTATTCTTTAATAATATTAATAATTGTTATTAATTTTTTATTTTATTATTTATATTGTCTAATAAAATATTTGCTTGTAATAAAAGGAAATTTTATTAAATTCAAATTCAAATCATGTCTTCCATTTAAAGGATTGTAAAGATATATGATAGAGCCTTTGCAAAATTGAGTTAAGGGCCTTCTCATAATATTAATTGAAATATAAGTAATCAATAATTACACATTTATCAATGATGTATGAGGAAAATTAAGAGATATTTAGTGAGTTAAGATGTAGTATCATGACATATGGGTTTTTAATGGGTGGATATTATTGCTAATAATCATTTTTTTCATTTTCTAAATGCCAGTTTAAGTGTTGTCGATACCCAATACAAGACTTCAACACTGCTAAATCAAAAATTCAAAACATCCAATTCAAATTCGAATTTGAAATAACCAAACCAGAAGTCGCGAGAAAGATGCCTCGAGCCGCACACCTGCCATCGTACCACACACATGTCTGCGCACCTCGAGGTGTCCCGATCAACAAACCACCTCGAGTTGCACCTCTGAAATCATCACTTCATGCCTGTAACACCGGCGAAAAACCACTGAATGAAGGCATCGCTGCCGGTGCCGAACCTCAGAACTCCAAGAGGCGTCACCATCACGCCCTCCCCACTAGAGAGAATCTAGATTAAAACCACACAGAATGAACAAATCCAAAAGATAACCTCAACAGAATCACCCAAACCAACCCATAATCCATTACAATCCAAAAAAACCAAAAAAATATCACATAGAGATCGTAAGAGGAAGAATATGGTTAATAAAACGCACAGAGAGTAACACGGCCTGCGAAACCCCTCCTTCCAGGTCCTTTGAGAAGCTTCTGCAGAGGATCCCGGAACAAGGGCATGGGTGAACCAGATCCACCATCAGGTCGACATCCTTCTCATCAACTCAAACCCAAACAAAATCCCATCGCCGTCATCTGTTAGATCCACAGAAACAATGCTCAACCCCCAAACACTCAGATCTATGGACAAGATGACGATCGCGAACCACCGGTGCTGGAACTCAAGTGCATATTCAAAATCATGTCGCAGGTAAAGACAGCAGTGCACGGCAAGGGTTTCGAGTTTCTTAATTTTAATCCTGTCATTTTTTAAATTAATTAATAGCATTCATTATATAATCATTTTAATATGAATAATTATATTACAGAAATATGGTTTATAATTAGTTTGTTATGTTTTTTTAGAATCCTAAAATATTATGGGAAATTACATCTATCAACATTTTCCCAATCAATATAGAAAAAATTACAAAAACATGGCATGGTATGGGTTCATTTCAAGGGCTCTTTTGGAGGTTGACAGGGCTCCTATTTGAAAAAATGATTATATTATATAATTTGAAATACATTTTTATATCATTTGAATGAAATTGAAAAGGAAACAAATGCTATAGCAGATATAGAAATACGGAAAATTCAAGTTAAAAATTACATATAGGGGTAACATGTGGAAAATTTAGAATATTTGGTCAAACTGTTTAAATTTTTAAGAGTCATAGGGTTATAGAAGCCTCATATCCCCAATCTGGTTCACAGTATAGTGTGTTTCTAGGAAAAGGAAACATGGGATTATCTCACTCAAGGATATGAAAAAGGAGATCCAAAAACACACAAAAAGAGAATTTTATTCATGAAGAACTAAATAATGGGGAATCATTAATGCTTGGTTTCTCTCCTAAAGGCAATGAACTCGAAAATTAAAATGACTCATTTATTCAATCTAATGGAGGTAAATCCTTTGATATAGACTACCACCATGATTGAATTATCATTTAATACACTAATATTATAGGAAATTGAATAACCCTCTCATGGTTATATCCCTTTCCTCTTCCCAGCTACAAAACTAATGGCTCACAAAGGCATGTTGTGACATGAACTGCATGATATGAGTACTAACTAGAACTTAAATATTGACGTTATGAAACCTAATCATACTCATTTTTAAGAGATATGGTTTCAATAGAACTCTATATAAATCCAAGAATAGAATTCATAGATATGACATTATTTTATAATCATATTCAGCATAATAAAAAAATACATTCTTTGGACAGTAATAGTTTTTGGTCTGTGTAAATTTCAACAACATATTTTAACATGGAGAATGATATCCAGTGATTCCCACTATGATCGTATTCTTTTGAACATCTACTTAAAAAAATTCATGGTAACCTGGTAAAGGAGGAATCAAAAATGGGTGAGCTCATATTCTTATTAAGGGTAAAAAAGGAGATACATAAGCATAACATGACCATAGGCTATTAGAATATGAGAATAAAATTTATAATATAATATAATATATATCAAATATTATATAAATGTGTTTTTTAATAAGTATTTGAAGTTAATAAGATAAGTATCATATTAGAATCAATAGTATAATCCATGAAATAATAACACATGAATAAGACATAGAATTTTTGGCAGACACATAATAATATAAAATAAACTAAAAATTGCTCATGGAATCCCTTCCAATACCATATTAATTGTACAGGTTCACTCCCCCATACTATCCTTATTGGAATTGTTGAATCCCATTACCATATTAGTACTCAAGGTTCACTCGTAATACAGTTATAGTGGACAAAGACCATTAATGAACTTAGTTCACTCCCTCTTTCATCCATGTCTATCTAAAGAGACATAAATCATTTCCCAATGAATTTGTTTGAGATATTTTGACCAACATTATCATAATTAAATCAAACATATGTTTTCAATAAGATCTTAAATAAACATATAAAAAACATGAAATTATATGGTTATTATAAAAATGTAATAATATCATAATATATAGAAAAATATATTGGTTTCATAATAATTTCTTCAAATCATAACACGTAAAAGGAAGCGAGTTTCATAAGCTGATTAGTCATGAAAGATAAATTGTTTTCATTTATATTATCCCATAAATATAAAATCAATTTAGTAAAAGAATATGAATGGAACCGTTGGATAATTTTACCATAAGGAAATGATTAACACCTCTGAATTTCATCATAGATGGGATATAATTTGTAAATATCTATTAATTTAATTTGTTGAGTAAAATATCTATTCATCATAAAAACAATTATTTTTAAAACATAAATATTTTCAAATATATTGATCTTTAAAAATATTAATGAATATTGAAATCATTTTGAAAAACATTTTCATTGATATTCACTTTGAACACTTCTAATGAAATATTTGAAATTATTTTTAAAAAAATATTTCATTGATAACATATAGATAAAAATTGAAAAAAATTAAAAATATTTTCCAATAAAAAATGTAAAATAATATTGAAATCATTATAAAAATTATTTTCCCAGAAAACGTATTAATGGTGATGGAAAACATTTGGAATAGAATTTCACTTGAAATACAATAAAACTTATAAAATGTTTGAAAATGTATTGAAATTTTTTTATTGAGAATACTTTTAAAAAAGAAAATACATGATATAAATTTTTTGAAATCCTTTTAATTTAAAATTGTGTTTTGGAAACCTATAAATTAATCATGTAAAATAAATAAAAACACATTCTATAAGTGAATTTTTTTAAATCATTTTCATAAAAAAAATATAAAAAAAATGATTGTCAATAATAGTAGGGAAAAAGTTTCTTAAAAATGAATCTTTTATAATTTCAAGGAAGGATTTTTAGGAGGGTGTAAGAATCCTCAAATGCTAAACATTTATTTTGTGCTATAAAATGATTATAAACATGCCTTTTAAGACGCAAATTTCTATCAATGTAAATTTCACTTGGTCTAAATAAATGTCATATTATGAAAAATGGTTATATAAAATATTCACTTCCTTGGTTTTATGTTTTTTTATTTCAAAATGTCTTTAATAATTGTTACCTATTCTAATATAGTTATTTAATAGTGATCACATGATTAGTATAAATATAGGGCATTACCAAATCCAATTTACTCAGATAGAGGAAGCGATGGCCTCATCCAATATACTTGTCTCGTACAAAGCCCATTTTTTAGAGCTCGGAAAGGAGGTGTCGTCATTGGAATTCACTATTGACCAATCCCAATATGAGTTTTAATATGTTATGCTCGACCAGAATCACCTAAAGGAGATGTTGAAGTTAATAGTGATTACCAACCGAGAAATGTTATCCAAGCCCCCCCCCCCCAAGATTATGTCACCATCGAACACCTTAACCTTTGGTCCTATGTGGGTATTATAAGGGGTTATGTAACAAGACCTTATTACTACGATTATGTTCATTATTTTCTTATACAATAATGAATATAGATTCATTTTTTTATTGTTACATTTTAAATAGTTTTGAATCAAAAATAGTATTTTTACCTAATATTCATTGAAGAAATATATATTGATAAATTAATGGATTTTTGAATTAAATAATATTTTCATAAAATATTATTATTATTAAATTACTTTTTATTATGTATTAATGATCATATCCTTTTTATGAATACATTTGTTATTTTTATTAAGGTTTAAAAGTAGTTTTTGTCAAAACCCTTGAATTTTTGATACATGTCTGTTTTTATAATAAAAGTTAAAATTAAAATATTTATAATATTATTTGGATAAAATAAATATTAGTTTTGGATTATGGACATTGAAATTATCAAACGGTTAATTTTTAATAATTTTCAGAGACAATCGATTTTTTGGGTAAAAAATTAAATACCGTTTAATTATATAATGTGTTTTTTGTCATCATAATGACACAATAGTGATGTAATAATATAATATAAACATTTTTTCTTCCAATATATATTTAAACATTAATATAATGTTATTTTATGTTTCTTTGATTTATTTTACAAATCTTTACTGAACCCTCTATGACTTATAAAATATTTTATCTTTTTAAATTGATTTCCTTGAGAGTGTGACTAACCTCCACATAAGCAAACCAATTATATTTAGAATTTCGGCCGTTGGATTTATTAAATATTGTTTCCACACCACATTGGAAAAATCCATGGGAAAAACCATGTGCTGGATTGTGCTTTTGATTAGTTTAATGTGTGGTGACCCAAACCTAAATAATAAATAATTATCTACCTTTTCTAATATAATCTCAATCAATCTCCCACATATTTATCTCTCAAGTCCTTTGTAGTTCGTCCAAGCCCTTCCCTCCTCTTTCTAGAATCCTCTAAAGGCACCCAAAACTCCCAACAATCCTCTCTCATGCCCCTTCCATGCCTTTGGATCCGCACAACCATGTAACATATTCCTTCCATTCTCATTTTATCAATGTTTCATAATATTGTAATGCCATTTAATTTTCAAATATGAATTTTGGGGTATGATTTTTCACCACCCCCATACTTTCCTATTTAGTTTTTAATAATTTGAGACCCATTTCTCTCTCATTAATGCCTCCCATGTACACCTGTTACCATACTGAAATTCGGTATGGAATATATCTCACAATATTAACATGGAAGAAATTCTATTGTATTATGAATCCATATTTCATTATTTATATAGGGACATGTGTCTATATGACTTCCGTAGTATAAATTTCATGTACATATGATAAACATCACTTTTTCTCTCATCAACCATCTGTATGAATTCTTATGTCACTCCGTCATGCTGCCGAAATTGCACTGCGTTTTTCCATGCCCTAGTCACTAGGATGTGAATACCATGCCCATTTATCTATCAAGGGTATTCAAAATTATTCACATTTAAATAATTGTTTTTTTGGTTTTATGTATTAATTCCTAATCCCGTTATCATGGTATTAATGAATATGTTTAATGAATCCATATTTTTTGATCCATTTGGACCACTTATTATTGAAATGAAATGTTTAAGAAGGGTGTGCCCTGACATCACTCTAGTGCACTGGGTAAAGATTAGTATCATGATACGTCAAGTGCAGTGGGGTTTTCTAATTATAATTCAAGTGAAATGTGGATTTACCCATGCCAATTCATGTTCAATGATGGTTGAATCTTGTTCCATATTCAATTATACTTATCTCATGATTATTCCATGTATAGTGTTGTTTCCACATTACATATTATGATAATCATGCTATATCTATCTTTTAAGTTAATTTTTTTATTATTCTCCATTGATCTGCCTACTGCTTAATATGTATTTTATTCCTCATGATATGCCACGTTTTACTCCCTTACTACTCTTTACAACTCACCCTTTTTATATGCATGTCCTATGGTTATCCCATTCTATGTTAATTATGAGGGAATGTAGTTTTCATGTAAATGAAGTTTTCAATAAAGATATTGTTTTCACGTTTTAAGTCATTATGTAATGTTTCTAAGACAAAAATACACTGGATGTCTTGATCTTATATGTGGTATAAATTAATGTTTTTATATAGTAAATCAGTTTTAGGTGTGTAATAAAAAGCAGGGTTGTTATAGTTGTTATCAGAGGGAGGTATAGTTATTTTTGGGAATACAATTAGAAAACCACAGTGGAAGCCTTTGGGAAAAGACTAAGTATAATAAAAAAATCCCAATTTTGTAGAGACTATTTAGTAAGTGTCTTATCATGAAAAATACATCCAATTCTGGATACGAGCAGGTAGAGGCATCCCTGGAACAAATGTACCTAGGAGTGAAAACGCCAACATAGTGTTTCGGGCTTGACCCAGGATATACTAGTACATGACAATGGGTCTTGCTACACTCTAGTTTATGACAAT
This sequence comes from Viscum album, assembly GCA_963277665.1. Taxonomy (NCBI): domain Eukaryota; kingdom Viridiplantae; phylum Streptophyta; class Magnoliopsida; order Santalales; family Viscaceae; genus Viscum; species Viscum album. The sequence continues at coordinate 834,395,452 of OY728140.1, forward strand.
CCTATGGGGTATTCGTTAATAAATTAAAAAGCCTAGTATGAACCATTATTAAGGAAAACAAAAAAAATCACCTAAGAATATATGTCAGAATGTAGATCATTTATAACATATATTGAAGCTTATAGATTCATAAGTTAAGGAAATAAAAGTAATTTAAAAGTAATCTATTTTTTCCTTGGTTTAACCATCATGTGCTACCCCTAAAATTGCTTTTAATCCATCTAATTGCATATAATAGGAGGACTCGGTCTAACAACTACTTTGAAGATCAATGCGATGACAATTCTAACGAGATTCTAAATCTGATGGGAGTGTGAATTGTGAACTTTGACATGATACTCTCTATGTTAACTAAATTATTGAATAGAAACATGGGTCTAGTTGAATGATCATCCACCTAATAATGAACATGTATCTATCTAGAGTTTCATGAGACAAATTCCTCATACTTTTAATGGTTCACTTGATCCCTCAATCGCGAAACAATGGATCAACTTCATTGAAATGATATCCTCCATCCTTCAATGATCCCAAAAAGAGATGTTTCTTCTGGAAGCATATAACATGGAGGTTGAAGTTGTTCAATGGTGGACCTTGATAAAAAACACAACGCCTGATGAGGAGATCGAGGTGTTGGAATGGAATGATTTCTGGAAAATATTTTTCAATAAAAATTTTCCTCACACCCTCCAACATAAGATGGAAAGGGATTGCCTTGCCCTAAATAAAAAATATTATGCATCCATCATATCATATGAGGAAAACATTGCAAGGCTTGAACGATATGCCTATAGCTTTGTCATTGATGTTGAATTCATAGTTTCCCGCTTATTTAGTTGGATGAAACCTATCCTTCTAAAATCCCTAGCGATTCGTGACTTCAGCAGATATGAAAAAATATTCTAATGTTCCCTCAATGTTGACATAGAGAACGGAGAATATCTGGGGTATCATGTGTATAAGAAGTCTAAGGTGGACTTCTATTTTGGTAGCCTAATGGATGAATCCAACTGTGTTAAAAAAATCTAGCACCCCATTTGCCAATGGTGTGGAAATAAGAACACCATAAATTTCATGAAGGGGATGAGGAAATGCTTTAGGTGTGGAAGAGAAGGGATCAAAGCCATTATCTTCTGATAAGTGAACCCTACAGTAGCGATAGATGAGAGGAATGTTCTGTTCGACACTCAACTCATTGTTCATTGCTTCAGCTACAATGAACCAGGGAACCTTGCAATTCAGTACTCTAAACCTAGAGTTTTTATAGGCAACTAACAACCTCTAATGAAGAATGGAAGAGCTTTTTCCATCAATACCACAAATGTGAACCCTGAAAATTAGGTATTGATAGGGACACCACTTATTCATTCCAGAATAGAGAACATACTTCCTAATTCTGGTTCTATGCATTCTTTTATATCAATAATGTCTATTAAAACAATACCAACACCACCAAATAACATGGATGAAAAGATGTCGGTGAGTACGAAAAATGGGGAAATCATTTCATCCCATGAAAATAACTCCTCCCCTATCATAATATTTGGATTGAACATCCCAATGAACCCCATTATACACCATATGGTGGAATTTGATGCAATTTGGTCCATGGATTGAATTTCCTTATATAGAGCCAGCATAAACTTCCATAAGATGGCAATCAGACATCATATGGAGAGTCAACCCACTCATCCCATAAAAGTTCAAGGAAGAAGATGAATCTTCTTTACCACCGTAAACTAAAGTGTGGATATCACTTCCCTATGAGTAGTGGTATTTGGCTCAGATGATTGAGTCCAAGGAAGCAACCAACCATGAAAACATGCCTATTGTGAGGGAATTTTATGAAGTGTTTCCTATGGAATTTCATAGTCTTCCCCCATAAAGATATGCATAATTCATTATTTACCTTCTACCTGGCTCATTTCCAACATCCAAGACTCCATGTTGAATGGCTTTTGTGGAGGTTGATATGAAAAAGAAACAATTACAAGAGAATTTGGATAAAGGGTTTATTTTCCCAAATGATTCATCATGGGGTCTCCAGTCCTCTTCTACAAGATGAATGATTGGTCAATGCACCTTTGTATCAATTATCATGAGATAAAAAATCACAATAAATAACAAGTATCTTCTACCTCCAATTGATGAGTTGTATGATTAGCTACGTAGAGCACAATACTTCTCTACAGTGGATTTGCGGTCAGAATATTACCAAATAAGGGTAATTAAGTAAGATGTACCCAGGACTACTTTTCCCACCAGATAAGGGCACTATGAATTCATAATAATGCCTTTCAGAATCACTAATCCTGCTGAACATTTCATGGACTTGATGAATAGTGTATTTTGGGATTACCTCAAAATATTTATGCTTGTCTTTATAGATGATATTATAATATACTCCAAAACCATGGAGGATAATGTGGAGAATCTATGAAATATACTAAAGACCTTGTGGAAGGGGAATCTATATGAAAAGTAAAAAAAGTGTGAGTTCTAGTTGAAGGTGGCGTCATTATTAGGTTATACAATAACAAGCAATGAGATGTTTGTGGATCCCTCCAAGACAACTGTAATTAGGGGATGGCCATGGACAATATCTATAATGGATATTCGTATCTTCTTATGTTAAACTATTTATTATCATTGATTTGTGAAAAAATTTCATGATTTTCCAACCCTCTTACAAAGATAACTTTGATGGGAGTAATGTTTTCATGGAGTGATGAATGCGAAGAGTGCTTCATGGTGTTGAAAAGGAGGATTATCATTATGTCGATGCACACATTACCCACAGGTGGAGAAAATTTTGTGGTATTATGTGATGCTTAAAATATAGGAATGGGATATGTGTTGATGCCTGAATGATAATGTGATAGCCTACACCTCAAGGTAGCTGAAAATCCATGAGCAAAACAACCACACACGCGATTTTGAGGTGGCAGATGTGATATTCAAATTGAAAATCTGGAGTCATTACCTCCATTGGGAGAAGTGTGAGATCTATACTGATCACAAGAGCCACAAATATATATTCACAAAAAAATAATATGTGTAAAAAAAGATGGATAAATCTCATCATGGATTACAATTGATTGATCAACTACCAACCCAGGAAGGAAAACATGGTAGCATATGATCTAAGTGGAAATGATCATGCATCATAATCAATGATGAAAATTGAAAAGGATCCAATATTCTTATAATTTAAGAGGATGGTCTTGGTAATCATCAAGGGAAGAACATCATAAATCTTTTGAAAAATGATTTCTCAAACGTCCCTCATGGATAAAATAAAGGATTCCCAAAGAAATGATGTGGAAATTATGAAAAGGGTTGAAGCTATCAAAAATGGGAAATCCTTAATGATTGTGGTTGAAAAAGATGGAATTGTGATATTTCTGTAATGACTATCTCTACCAATCGACCAAAGATAATGAATGATATTTTGAATTCAGTACATAGCTCAACCATCTCTTTTCACATGGGAGTACATAGATGTATCGAGACCTCCAAGAAAAATTTTGGTGGGACAGTATGAAAAGGTAGATTGGTGGATATACATCATAGGCCCTGGTATATCTGCATGTGAATGCAGACATGATAAATCCTAAGGGGTTGATGAAACCACTACCTATACCAAATAAAAGTAGGATAACATTACCATGGAATTTGTCACTAGACATACAATGACATCAAGAGAAAATAATGTAGTATGGGTCGTTCTGTATCATTTTACGAAGACTGCTCATATTATCGTGATTCGATAGGTCATATCATTAGATCAACATTCATGGATTTGAATCAAATAAGCAGTAAGGATTTATGTATTACCACTATATATTTTATCCGATAATGATATGAGAGTCTCCTCGTAGTTTTGGAAATGTCTCCAACATTATCTATGAAGTGAACTGAACTTCAGTATGGCCTATCATCCATAAACTGATGGCCAATCTGATCGAAATATTCCGACACTGGAAGATATGTTAAGATCATGATCTTTGGACTTAAAAGGTGGATAGGACAAACATCTTCCATGGTTGAATTCTCCAACAATAACAGTTTCCACATGAGCATCTGAATAGTACCATATAAATCCATTTATGGGAAAAGGTGAACGACATCAGCGTGTTGGAATGAATTATGTGTGCGTATGTTTCTAGGACCTGAAATGGTCAGAGAAATGGTGGAGAATGTGAGAACCGTTTTGCAACATACCAAGGCAGCCCAAAGTTGACAGAACAGTTATGAAGATAATCGTTAGAGAGACCATCAGTTAAAATATGGAGACATGGTATTTGACTGCATAAATTCGAGGAATAATGTCATGATGATTCGAAATAAATGGATGTTACGTACAAGATACATCGGCCCCTTGATGATTCTTGATCGTGTCGGGGCTGTGGCCTATCGACTTGCACTTCTACCCACCATGGCCAAAGTACATGATGTCTTTCATGTATTTATCTTATGGATGTACATACCAGTCTGTTCACATTTACTCTCTTCAGAGGTATTATTATTAGAGGATGATCATTCTTATAAGGAGAAACCGATGAAGATATTAGATCATACAAAAAATTCTATGAACTAAGATCATTCCCCCTTCATCATGGTGTTGTGGAGAAACCACATGTTTGATGAGGCAATGTGGGAATCATAGGAACTATTGAAGAGGAGTTACCAAAATCTATTTTAGTGTGGTAAAATTAAAATTTTATGGTCAAATTTATTAATGGGGCAAGATTGTAACGACCCAGCCTTCTATCAATGGAAATTCTTCTAGGTTTAATTAGATGTATTATTATGAATAATGGTTATATAAACTAAGAACATTACTGGTTTTATGATTTTGGATTTCAAAATATCATTAAAAATGGTTCCCATTTCTCATAAATCTATTAAATATTGATCACTTGATTAGTATAAATATAGAGATTTAACAAATCAAATTTACTCAACTAAAAGAAGTGATGGAATCATCCAGTAGAATTTCTCCGAACAATGCCCATTTGTCCAAGCATTGAAAGGAGTTGGACTCATTGAGATTCCCTATTGGACATGAAAAAGTCTAGCATTAACACGTTATGCTCAAGCAGAACCGCCTACGGGAGAAGTGGAATCTAATTAAGATTACAACCTGAGTGATGTAATCTGAGCCACCCCATGATTCTATCACCATCGCACACCTTACCCTCCGGTCCTATGTGAGTGTTATAAGGGGTTTTGTAACAAGAAATCATTTCTATGATTATGTACATTATTTTTGTATACAATAAAAAATATACAATCATTTTATTATTGATACATTGTAAATAGCTGTTAAATCACAAAATAGTATTTTTAATTAATATTCCTCTAAGAAATCGTTACTAATAAATTAATAGATTTTTGAATTAAATAATATTTTAATAAAATATTATTATTAATAAATTACTTTCTATTTGGTTTAAATTATAATTTAATATTATGAATACAATTGTAATATTTATTAAGGTTTGAAAGTTGTTATTTCAAAGACCCATGATTTTTTTATAAATATTAATTTTTATTTTAAAAGTCAAAATTCACATATTTAGAAAATTATTTGGATATTATTAATATTATTTTTGCAGTCAAGATGTTGAAATTATCCAACAATGAATTTCTCATAATTTTATGAGACAATAAAATTTTTGGGTAAAATTTTAAATACTTTTTAATTATATAATGTGTTTTATGACATCATAATGACCTAGTAGTGATGTAATAACATACTATAAAAATTTTGTTTGGCCAATATATTTTTTAAAATTAAAATAATGATATTGTTTTGATTTATTTTACAATTCATTAGTTAACCCTCCATGACTTTTAAAAAATTTAATCTTTTTAAATTGATTTTCATGAGGCTATGACTCACCTCCACATAAGCAACCTTATTATATTATAATGATTGACCATTGGCCATATAAAATATTTTCCTACACTCCCATTTAGAATATACCATGCTAAATAACCATGGATGATGTGTGGATTGGAATAGTTTATTGTGTGGTGACCCAAACCTTAATAATAAATAATTCCCTATACTTTCCTATATGAACCCACCCAAGCTCCAACTTCCACTTCACTGAATTCCTTTGGAGGTCATCCAAACCCATCTATCCTCTCTATATAATTCTTCATAAGGTTTCCCAATCTCCCAATAATCCTCTCTCAAGCCCCTCTCATGCCTTTGGGATCACACATTCATGTAATGGATTCCTTCCTTTCTCATTTTATCCATGTTTTGTAATATTGTTATGCTATTTTACATTCAATTATAAATGATGGAGTATAATTTTTCACCTCTCAAATACTACCATATTTATGTTTTAATGATGAGAGACCCCTTTCTCTCTCATTTATTCATCCCATGTACACCGATTACCATGCCAAACTTCTTTAAGGAATTTCTGTCTCCTCATTTGCATTTAATATATTCTTTGGTTTTATGATTCAACATTACAATAATTATGTTGGGACATGTATCTATATGACCCTATTACTGTCCATTTAATTTACATATCACAAGGCATAAATTTCTCTCTCATAAACCATTTTTATTAATTTATATGTCATGCCATTATGCTGCCGAAATTGCACTGCATTTTTTCAAGCCAATGTCATTATGTAGTGAATACCATGCCCATTTCTCTATCAATGGTATTCACCTTTACGAAGATTAATTTATTAGTTATATAGTTTCATGTATTAATTACACATTCCTTTATCATGGAATAAATTATTATGTTTAATGAATCCATGTTTTATGATCCATGAGAAAGACTTATGCATGAAATTAAATGTTTAATAAGGGCGTTCCATGATCATGCTCAAATGCATTGGGGAAATATTAGTATTAGGATACGTCAAGTGCAATGAGGATTTACTCATTCTAATTCATGTTCAATGAGTATTTACTCATGATAATTCAATTTCAATTAGGGTTTACTCATGATCCATGTGCAATGATCCTTCGCTCATGCTAATTCCATGTTAAATGTTGATACCTCATTCCCATGTTATGATAATCATGATATATCTTCACTTTATGTTCCGATTTCTATTATGCTCCATTGATATTCCAACTGACAAAAATGTATTTTATTCTACATTTTATTATTATTTTAGTCATTTACTAGTATTTATAGCTCACCCTTTACTTGTGCATGTCCTTAGGTTATCCAATGCAATTCTAATTATGAGGGAATGTAGTGGTCATGTAAAGTACATTTTCAATAATGATTTTGTGTTTCACATTGTACTTTGATTTGTATTGTTACTAAGCCCCAAATACATTGTACCTATTGATCTTCTTTGTTGTATCAAGTGATGGTTTTATTTAATAAATCAGGTTTAAGTGTCTAATAAAAAACAAGGTTCTTATAGTTGGAATTAGAGAGGGATTTTTTTATTTTTTGGATTAGGATTAGAAAACCTTGGTGAAAGACTTAGGGATAAGACTAAGTATAATAAAAACATCATTAAGTGTTGGTGATTATTTATTAAGTGGTATATCATGAAAATGTGTCCCTGTCTGGATACGAGTAGGTAGAGGTGGCTCTAGGACAAATGTATCTTGGACTGCAAACTCTGACAAGGAGTTTCGGGCATGACTGAGGGTATCTTGATACACAAAAATTGGGCCTTACTACACACCTATTTATAAAACTCCTGAGGGATATCATTTGGTAAATTAAAAAACATAATATGAACCATTATTTAAGGAATTAAAAGAAATTATCTTAAAAATTTATGTTTGAATTTTGATCATTGATAACATAGATTTAATCCTATTGATTCATAAGTTAAGAAGATAAAAATAATTTATAAGTCATCTATTTTTTTCATGTTTTACCCTTTATGTGTTACCCCTAACATTCCTTTTATTCCTACAAATGGATTTTAATAGGAGGACAAAGGATAACAACCTATGTGAACACCAATGATATGACTTTTTCAAATGACATTTCCAATCTGAGGGGAGATGAAATCGCAAACATTATCCCAATAATCTCTCAGTTAACTCACGATTTGAATAGAAACATGGTTCAGGATGTACTTTCAACCCCCCTAAAAACAAGTTTCTATTGAGAGCTTTATGAGACAATGGATTCTTACTGATTATCTCATCTCTCAATCACAGAATAATGGATCAACTCCATTGAAATGATCTTCCTGTTCCTTCAATTTCTTGAACCAGAGAAGGTTTTTCTAGCTTCTTCACATATAGTGGGTGAATCCGATCAATGGTGGAAATTGATAAAAAATATGAAGCATGGGGAAGAGATTATGGTGTTAGAAAGGATATATTTCTGGAAAATGTTTTTCGATTAATATTTACCTCCCACCCTCAGCCTTTTGATTGAAATGGATTTAATTTCCCTAATGAAAAAAAAGACAATGAATCCATTAGAGCGTACGAGGGATATTTCACAAGGAATTCATGTTATTCCCCCACCTTTTTCGTTACCATCGAATTCAAGGATGACTACTTCTTTAGTGGCCTGAAATCATGCCTGTAGAAATTCCTAGAGATCCACAACATCGACAGGTGTGCAGAAATTTTCTAATGTGCCCTAAAGGTCGAAATATTTAAAAGATAATCTCAGGGGTATCATGGGGGATATTAAGAATAAAGAAGACATCAATTCTATAAATCTTATGGATATGTCCGACAGTGTGATGAAAATCCAGCACCCCACTTTCCAATGGTGTGGAAAGAAGAACACTAAAAATTGCCTAAAGGGGACGAGGAAATTCTGTAGGTGTCGAAGAGAAGGGCACCTAGCTATTAACTATGGACAAGAGAAGCCTAGGTCAATGGTAAAGGAGAGGAACACTCTATTCAAAACTCAACGCATTGTTTATTTATTCAACTACAAAGAACCATGGCACCTAAAAAATCAGTTCCCTGAGACATGGGTTTTCACAGGCAACCAATAACCACCAAGGCGGGAAGGGTGATCTATTTCCATCACTACCACTGAAGTGAACCCCAAAAATGATGTGGTGATAGGTACACTTTTTATTAATTTAATAATAGGTAATTTACTTTTTTATTCAAATTATATGTGTTCTTTTAAGTCCTGATTTTTTTAGAACATTCCCAACCCCACAAAATAACACAGAAGTAAAGATGTCGGTGAGTATGGAAAATGGGGAAAGCATTGCATCCCATGAATATATCTCCTCCCGAGTCAAATTTTTTGGATTTAAATCCCGACCAAAATTTTCCATACTCCCACTGGTGTAATTTGATGTAATTCTCAACATGGATTGACATTCCTTATATAGAGCGAACATAAATTCCTGAAATAGGGAAATCACTCTCCATATGGAGAATCGACCCTCAATTATATACATGTGAAAGGAGGAAGATAGATATTTATTATAACCGTCATCTCATGTGGCGATATTACTTACCTATGAGCACCCATATCTGGTTCAGATTATTGAGTCCAAGGAAGAAACCATCCATGAAGACATGCCCATTGTAAGAGAATTCACTGAGGTGTTTCCCAAGGAATTTCAGGGACTTACACCTCGAAGAGACATTGAATTCTAAATTGACCTTATACATGGAGAGTTTATAATATCCATGAGTATATATATATTTATTTTTTTTGAGCATGAGGACATGATGAAACAACTACATTAGAATCTAGATAAAGAGTTTATACACAGAAGGGCTCCACCATGGGGTCCTCCAATCCTCTTCGTAAAGAAGAATGATTGGTCAATGCTCCTTTTCATTGATTACAGTGATCTCAACAAAATCACGATAAAGATCAAGTATCCTCTAACATGAATCTAAGCGTTTTCTTATCGACAACATGGATCATAATGCATATCTATGCTGGATCTGTAGGTTGGGATATTATCAAGGGTGAATGAAGGAAGATATCACCAAGTCTTCTTTTCGTAAAAAATATTGGCACTATTAATTCATATTAATTCCTTTCAGAATAAAAAATGCTACAAAAATATTTATAGACATGATAAATATACTCATTATATATTACATCAAAAAATTTGTGGTAATCATTGTAGATGATATTCTAGTTTACTCCAAAACCAGGGAGGATCATGAGGAGCATCTAAATATTGTAATAGAGACCTTCCGAAAGGATAATATCTCTGAAAATTACAACAAGTGAGAGTTTTGGTTGATGGATTTCTCATTCTTGAGTCATATAATAACAAGAAATGGGATATCTATGGATTCCTCTAAGGAAATTTCAATGGAGGGATGGATGATTCCAACAATGATAAGGAATATCCATAGCTTCTTGGGTTTAGCTAGATATTATCACCGATTTATGAGAAATTTCTCATGACTATCCAACCCTCTTCCCAAGATAAATCTGAAGGGAGTATGTTTTTCATGGAGTGATAAATGCTTTGTGAGGTCCAAGGAGTTGAAAAAAGAGGTGTATCACTGTGCTCATGATCACTTTACCCATAAGTGGACAACTTTTTTTGTATTAAATTATTATTCGATAAAGGTCTTGGGTTGTGTGTTGATGTAGAATGATTATGTGATATCCAATGCCTCAAGAAAGCTGGAAATCATTGATCAAAATATCCCATGCATCTTTTGTAGTTGGAGACTATGATATTTGTGTTGAAAATAATGCAATATTACCTCTATGGTGAGAATTGTGAGATGTATACTGATCACAATATCCTCGAATATATATTCACCCCAAAAGATATTAATATAAAGCAATTAATATGAATAGAACTCCTAATGGATTATGGCTACTCAATCATTTACAATCCCGGTAGGGCTAATAAGGTGGCAGATGCTCTATGTAAAAAAGATATGAATATTTTTCAATGATGAGAATTAATGGGATCCAATCATATTAGACATCAAGAGTATAGAAATGGGAATCATTAAGGGATGAAAATATTAAATACTTTCTTAAATTATTGCTCAATCGTTTGCCTTAGATAAAATAAAGGATGATCAAAGAAAGGATGTGGAAATTATGAAAATGGTTGAAGCAATCAAAAATGGGAAATCCTTAGAGTTCGTGGTTGTCAAGGAGAGAATTGTGATATTTGGATCACGACTATGTCTACCAACCTATCCAAAGATAAAGAATGATCTTCTGAATGTCGTACATAGCACAACCATCTCAATTCACCTTGGAAGCACAAAGTTGTATCGAGATCTCAATGGAAAATTTTGGTGGAACAATATGAAAAGGGATATTGCATAATATACATCAATGTCCTTTGTATGTCAACATATGAAGGCTAATAAGATAAAGTTTAAATGGATGATTCAGCCTCTATCCATACCAACATTGATGTGGGACAACATTACCATGGACTTAGTCATAGGGCAGCCAAGGACATCAAGAGGAAACAATGATATATGGGTCATTGTGGATCATCTTACGAAGAAAACTCACATTATTCCAATTCAAGAGGACTTCTCATTGGATCAACATGCACAGATTTACATCCAATAATTGGTAAGGCTACATGTAGTACCATTATCTATTATATCTGGTCATGACCTGACATTCACATCGATGTTCTGGAAAAGTCTCCAACATTATCTAAGCACAGAAATCATCTTCAGAATGACCTATCATCCTCAATCTGATGGCCAATCTGTGTGAAATATTCGGAAAATAGAATATATGTTATGATTGGGTTATATGTAATTTAATTTAGGATGGGACCAACATCTTCCACTGGTTGAATTCTTCTACAATAATAGTTTCCACCCGAGCATCTGAATTTCACCATATGAAGCCCTTTATTGGAAAAGGTATAAGAAACTATCATTTTGGGATGAATTCATTGAGTTTATGCTACTAGGAACATAAATGGTTTATTAAATGGTGTAGAAGGTGAAAACCATTTCGCATCATATCAAGGTAGCCCAAAGTTGATAGAAGAGTTATGCAGATAACCGTCAGTGAGACCTTAAGTTCAAAGTTAGAGACATGGTATTTCTATGCATATCTCCATGGAATACAATTGTGAGTTTTAGAAAGAAAGGGATGTTAAGTCCTAGGTACATCTACCCCTTCAAGATTCTTGATCATTTTGGGGATGTGTCCTATCGACTAGAACATCCACCCACCATGGCCAAAGTACGTGATGTCTTTCATGTGTCCCTCTTAAAGAAGTATATAATATACCCTTCACATGTACTCTCTTCAGAAGTAATACAGTTAAAGGATGATCTTTCTTATGAGGAGAAACCAGTGAGGATCTTAGATCATAGAGAAAAAGTTCTACCAAATTTGAACATGCTCCCAGTCAACGTGTCGTGGCCAAACCACATGTTTGAATAAGTGACGTGGGAATAATATGAAGTGATGAAGCAGAGTTACCCACATCTGTTTTCGTGTTGGAAAATAATATTTCAAGGGAGAAATGTCTTAAGGGATGAAGATTATAACGACCCAAACTTGTATCAATGAAAATTCTTCTTCGTCTGATTAAATGTCTTATTTTGAAAAACATTTATATAAAATATGATATTTTTTTGTTTAATGTTTTTTAATTTCAAAATATCATTAATAATTTTTATCATGAAAAATATAGTCATTGAATAGTGATCACATGATTAATATAAATATAGGGATTTATGAAATCCAATTTTCTCTGACAAAGGAATCGATGGACACAAATAGTAGACATTCCCCATACGAAACCCATTTTTCAATGCTCGGATAGGAGGTGGTGTCATTGTGATTCTCACTTGACCAAGCCCAAGCTGAGATTCAACACGTTAAGCTCGAGTGTAACCACCTATGAGAGATGTGTATGTCAATATAGATTACCACTCGAGCGATGTCATCCGGGCCACCCCAAGAGTCTATCACCATCGCACACCTTACCCTTCAGTCCTATGTTGGTGTTATAAGGGTTTATGTAAAAAGAAATTAACACTATGAATATGTGCATTATTTTTGTGAATATATTAATGAATAAACATTAATTTTATTATTGTACTTTGTTAATAGTTTTTAATAAAAAAAATTATTTTTATTTAATATTAAACTAAGCAATATATTTTGATAAATTAATTGATTTTTGAATTAAATAAAAGTTTTATAAAATATTATTATTATTTATTTAAATTTTATTAATTATAAATGATCGTATAATTTATATGAAAAAATTTTAATTTTCATTAATTATTCAAAGTTGTTTCTATCTATAACCAAGAAATTTTGATAAATGTATTTTTATTTTAAAAGTAAAAAATTCAAATATTTATAATTTTTTTTGAATAAAATTAATATTAGTTTTAGAATAAAGACATCAAAATTATCCAATGTGGAATTTTTCTTATATTTCTGAGCCAGTCAAATTTTTGTGTAAAAAATTAAATACCGTTTAATTATATAATTTTTTTTGACATCATAATGACCAAATAGTGATGTATTAATATTCTATATACATAATTTCTGGATAATATAATTTTTTATCAATAAAATAATGTGATTTTATGTTTTTGATTTATTTTATAAATCATTAGGTTACCCTTCAAGACTTATAAAACATTTCAAATATTTAAATTGATTTCCTTCAAAGTGTGACTGACATCCAAATAAGCAACCATATTATTTTAAGATGATTGGTTATTGGCCTTATAAAATATTATTTTTTCAGTCCTTTTTGGAAAAAAACCATGGTTTGGTTTGTGGTTTGGATTATTTTATTGTTTGGTGACCACCCCTAAATAATAAAGAATTCCCTATCTTTTATTATATAAACCCACCTAATCTCCATCTTTATCATCACTCAAATCCTTTATAGTTCATCCAATATCGGCGATATATTATATAGTATCCTCACAAGTCACCCCATTCTCCGAAGAATCCACTCTCCATCCCCTCCCATGCCTCTGGGATCAAACTTCAAAGTAAGGGATTCCTTCCTTTCTCTTTTTATCCTTGATTCTTAATATTGTTAGGCCCTTTTTTTCCATTATAAATTACGAGGTATGATTTATAACATACTCCATCCTTCCCTATTTATTTTTTAAGGATTATATACCCAATTATCTCTCATTAATTTATTCCTTTTACACCCTTTACCATGCCAAAATTCAATCAGGAATTTCTCTCTCCTCATTTACATGCTAGTAACTCTTTTGTATTATGAATCCAAACTCACTTACATATGATGGGACATGTATCCAAATGACCCAAATAATATACATTATAGGTATATATGATTAGACTCCCCATTCAATATAATTATCCATTTGTTTGAATTCTGAGAGAACGTCGTTATGCTGCTGAAATTGCACATCGTCTTTTTATGAAAATGTCATAGTGTAGTGAATGCCATTCCCATTTCACTATTAAGGGTATTCACCTTTATGAACATTTACATATTGGTTATATAGTTTAATTTATTAATTACACATTCTTTTATCATGTAATAAATTATTATTTTTAATGAATCCATGTTTTATGATCCATGTGGAACACTTTTGAATGAAATGAAATGTTTAAGAAGGGCGTGCCTTGATAGCGCTCCAATGCATTGGGTACAAATTAGTATCATGATACGTCTAGTACAATGAGGATTTAATCATTATTATTGAACATAAATGAGGATTTACTCATTCTAATTAATGTTCAATAAGGGTTTACTAATTATCCATGTGCAATGAGCCTTAGCTCATACTAATTCTGTGTTAAGTGTTGTTTCCAAATTTCCAATTTAGGATGATAATGCTCTATCTTTATTGTATGTTCATGTTTATGTTATGATCCATTGATATTCCGACTAGCTAACATGTATTTTATTCTTCATGTTATTCGTTTTTTAATCTCTTACTGAGCTTTATATCTCACCCTTTTCTTGTGCATGTCCTCAGGTTATCCTATGCAATGCTATGTCTGAGGGAATATAGTGGTTATGTAAAAAAAATTTCAATAAAGATGTTGTGGTTATTGTTTTAAATCATTATGTAATGTTCCAAAGCCGAAAATAAACTAGACATATGTATCTTCAATGTTGTATCAAGTGATGATTTTATTTCATAAATCATGTTTAAGTTTGTAATAAAAAAAATTATTGTTATAGTTGGTATCAGAGAGAGGTTTAGTTATTTTTGTGATTAAGTTTATAAAACCGTAGTGAAACCTATAGGTATAAGACTATGTTTAATAAGAACATATCAATTTTTTGGTGATTATTGAGTTAGTGGTTTATCTGGAAAATACATCCATGTTAGGATATGAACAAGTAGAGGTGGATCTAGCACTGATGTACCTTGGATTAAAAACTCCAAAAAAGAGTTTTGGGATTGACTGAGGGTATCCTCATACAGGAAAATGGTCCTTGCGGTACTCTTGGTTACGCCAGTCATGAGGGATATGCTTTGGTAAATTCACAATATTATTATGAAACATAATTATGTGTATTAAAAAAATTCTCCTATGAATATATGTTGAAAAATTTATAATGGAAAACATATATTGAAGCCTATATATTTATAAGATATTGAATAAAAGTAATTTATAATTCATCTGTTATGTCATTGGATAACCCATTATGTGTTACCCCAAAAATTCAACTTATTCCAGCCAAAGGTCATTAATAGGCGGACTCAAGATAACGACCAATGTGATAACCAATGTTATTACTTCTCTAATGAGATACCCAATCTAATGGGAGAGGGAATCATAAAACTTGTCATAATACTCTTTCAGTTAACTCAAGATTTGATTAGGATCAGGGGTCAGAAAGAATGTCAAAACCCCCTCACCCATTTAAGGAAGAACTAGTCACTATCGGGAGCTTAATGAAAAAAAATACCTTCTACTTTTAATTGATTATCTGATCCCTCAATCACGGAATAATGGATTAACTCCATTAAAAAGATCTTCTCTAACATTGAATGTTTTGAACAAGAGAAGTTTATTCTTGCTACTTATCGTTTGGAGGTTGAATTTGATAAATGGTAGATATCGATCAAAAATACAATGCCAGAGAATGATATTGATGTGTTGGAATAAAATTATTTCCAAAAAATGTTTTTCGATAAATATTTTCATCACACCCTCAGAGTTAAGATGGAAAAGGAATTTATTTCCATAATACAAAATGACAAAAAAATCCATAGGAGCATAAAGGAAAACATCACAAGGATTTCCCGATGCGCCTCCAACTTTTTCATTACCCTCAAATGCATGGGTGGATGCTATGTTAGTAGGATGAAACCTAGCCTGCGGAAATCCCTAGAGATCTATGACTTTGACAACGATGAAGAAATTGTCTAATGTTCCCTTAATGTTGAAATGTAGATCAGATAATCATAGGGGTATCATGGGGATAAGGATCATAAGGTGGAAATAAACTATGTTAGTTCGACGTATATATACAATAGTGTAAAGAAAATCCAACACCCCACTTTCCCAAGGTGTGGAAAAAACCACCCCGGAAATTGATTGAAGGAGATGAGGAAATGAATTATGTGTGGAAGAGAATGAAACCTATCATAAAACAACCAATAAGAGAAACCCATAGCTATGATAGAGAATAGTAATACTCTGTTCTACTATCAATACATTTTTCATTACATCAACTGCAGTGAACCTAGGCACTATGTAAATAAGTTCCCAAAGATAGAGGTTTTCGAAGGTAACTAAAAACCACCATGGCAGTAAGGGTGAGATTTTTCCACCACTACCACCGAAGTGAACCCCGAAAATAATGTGGTGGATGTTACACTAGTTATTCATCCTAGAATATCATACATACTTTATGATTTTGATTCTACACATTATTTTATATCTTGAATGTTTAGTTGAACAATCACAACACCACAAAAATTTCTCGATGTAAAGATGTCGGTGTGTACAAAAAATGAGGATATCATTAAATCCCATGAATATAACTCATCCCCTAACATAATTTGTGCATTGAACATCCATGTGAACCACATAATACTCTCTCTTTTGGAATTTGATGTAGTTATTGGAATGGATTGGATTTACTTTTATAGAGACAACATAAATTGCCGTATTAATGAAACAACTCTCTATATGGAGAATCAACACATGAATTCTATAAAAGTGAAAGAAAGAAGATGAATCTTCCCTATAAACATCATCTCAATCATGGATATTACTGCCCTGTGAAAATTCGTATCTGGAACAGAGTATTGAGTCCATGTAAGCAACCATCATTGAAGACAAGCCTATTGTGAGAGAATTCGCTGAAGTGTTCCCCGAGGAATTGTCTAGTCTTCCTCTTTGAAGAGATGATTAATTATTAATTGACCATATACATAGTTTGTTTCCAATACCTAAGACTCTATATATATTGGGTGTTGTGAAGCATGGGGAGTTGAAGAAACTACTATAAGAGAATCATGATAAAATATTTATACGCCCAAGTGCTTCACCATTGGATTCTCCAGTCCTTTTTGTCAAGAAGAAGGATGAGTTAATGTTCCTTTAGATTGATTATTATGACCTCAAAAAATCACGATAAAGAACATGTATCCTCTACCGTAAATTGATTACTTTTTCGATCATCTACGTGGAGCACAATACTTCTCCTAGGTGGATATGCAATCAGGATATTTCTAAGTAAGGGTGAAGGAGGAAGATATCCCCAGGACTGCATTTCATACATGATACAGGCACTATGAATTCATAGTAATGACTTTCAGACTCAGTAATGCTGTAGGAATATTCATGGACTTTATGAATAGTGTCTTCAGATATTACCTTTACAAATTTGTGGAATTATTTTTAGATTATATAATAATATACTCCAAAACCAAGGAGGATCATGAGGATCATATAAGAATTATACTAGAGACCATGAAAATGGATAATCTCCATGATAATTACAACATGTGTGAGTTCTGGTTGAGGTAGGTCTCATTCATGTGTCACATAATCACAAGAAATGAGATATATGTGGATCCCTATAAGACAACTGAAAATGAGGGATAGTCGAGGCCAACATCTATAATGGATATCCATAGCTTCTTGGGGTTAGATGGATATTATCACAAATTTGTTATAAATTTATAATTATTGTACAACCCTTATACCTAGATAACTCAGAATGGAGTATGATTTTATTTGAGTAATGAATGTAAAGTGAGATTCAAGTAGTTGAAAGTGAGGCTTATCACTGCGCCTATTTCTCAAATTACCTTTATGTGGAGAACTGTTTGTGGTATTTAGTGATTTTTTTAAAAATGTCATGTGTTTTTTGTTGATGTAGAATAATAACCTGATAGCCTACACCTCAGTATAGGTGAAAATCCAAGTTCATAACTATCCCATGCAAGATCTGTAGTTGGTGGATGTGATCTACACATTGAAAATCTTGAGGCATTATCTCTATGGGGAAAAGTGTGGGATATATACTAATCACAAGATCCTTAAATATATATTCACACAATAAGTGGATAATATGAACAAATTAAGATGGATATAACTCATAAAAGATTATGATTTCATGATCCACTACCACGCCAATAAGGAAAACATGGTGGAAGATGCTCATAGTAGAAATAATCTTGCATATTTATCAATGATCAGAATAGAAAAGGATCGAATCTTCATAGACATGTAGAGGATATATATGGGAATAATTATGGTAGGAATATCATAAATATTTTGTGAAATTATTTATCAACCTTCCCTCTTGGAAAAAATAAAATATTCTCAAAGAAATAATGTGGATTTTCAGAAAAGGGTGGAAGCTATTAATAATGTTAAATCCTCATAGTTCGTGGTTGAAATGGATGGAATTGTGTGATTTATGTCACAATTATGGGTACTATCTGATCTATAAGAAAAGAAGATGATTCACAATGATGCACAAATCTCAACCTTCTATATTTACCTATGGAGCACAAAGATGTATTTAGATCTCCTAGAAAACTTATGGTGCGACAATATGAAGTGGGAGATTGCAGAATATACATCAAAGTGACTTGTATGCCTGCAAGTGAAGGCTGATAGGAGAAAGTATAAGGGTACTATATAACCACTAACATACCCATATGGAAGTGGGATAAAATTACTATGGACTTTATAACTGGACTTCTAAGGATATCAAAACAAGACAATGCAATATGGGTCTTTGTGGATCGTCTTACGATGAAAGATTACATTATCATGATTTGAGAGGACTTCCCATTGGATCAAATTTAATGGATTTATATCAAATAAGGGGTAAGTCTTAATGGAGTACCACTATCCATTATATCTGATCATGATCTGAGATTCACCTCGATGTTCTTAAAAAGTCTTTAACATTCTCTGAGTACTGAACTGAATTTTAGTAAATCCTATCATCCTCAAAATGATGTCCAATCTGAGAATACTATTTAGAAAATAGAAGATATGTTATGATCATGTTATTTGGACTACAAAGTGTTATGGGACAAAAATCATCCACTGGTTGAATTCTCTTACAATAATAGTTTCCACTCGAGCATATAAATGGAACCACATGAATCCTTTTATGGGAAAAGGTGATAGACATCGGCATGTTGGGATTAAATCGGTGTGCATATGTTTCTAGGACCTCAAATGGTTTGATAAATGGCAGAGAAGGTGAAAACAATTTAGCAGCATATTAAGGCAGCCCAATGTCAATGAAAGAGTTATGCAGATAATCTTCAAGGATACCATTAGATAAAAAGATGGAGACATTTTATTTCAGTGAATACATCCGAGGAAAAATGTCACATATTTGGGAAAGAAATGGATGTTATGTAGTAGGTACATAGGCCCCTTCAATATTCTTCATTGTTTCAGGGTTGTGTCATATCGTCCAGTACTTCCACCCACCATTGACAAAGTACATGATTTCTTTCATGTATCCATCATATGGATGTACATACCAGTCCTTTTACATGTACTCTCTTCAATGGTATTACAATTAAAGGATCGTCAATCATAAGAGGAGCAACCAATGAAGATATATGGTTGTAAAAAAAGTTCTTACAAATAAGATTATGCCCACTTTGTCATGGTGTTGTGGTGAAACAACATGTTTGAAAAAGAAATGTGGGAATTAGAGAAACCGTTGAACAAGAGTTACCCTCATCTATTTTAGTGTGGGAAAAGAATTATTTTATGGTGAAATTTCTTAAGGGGGAAGATTTTAACATCCCAAACATCTATAAATGAAAATTCATTTTGTTCTAATTAGATGTATTATTATGAAAGATGGTTATATAAAATATTCACTTCCTTTGTTTTATGTTTTTTTATTTCAAAATATCATTAATAATTGTTACCATTTCTAATATAGCCATTTAACAATGATAAAATGATTAGTATAAATATAGGGATTTAAAAAATCCAATTTACTCAGATAAAGGAAGTTATGGCATCATCCAGTAGAATTTCCATGTACAAAGACCATTTTTCGAAGCATTGAGATGAGGTGGAATCTTTGAGATTCATTATTTACCAAGCCCATCCCTAGCTTCAACAATTTATGCTCGAGCAGAACCTCTTACAGGAAAAGTGGAAGCTAATATAGATTACCACCCGATTGATTTTATCTGATCCACCCCAAGAGTCTGACATTGTCGCTCAACATACCCTTTGACCCTGTGTGGGATTTATAAATCGTTATGTAAAAATATATTATCACCATTACTATATGTATTTTTTTGTCCTTAATAATGAATATACATTCATTTTATTATTGTCACTTTGTGTATAGTTTTTTAAGCACAAATTGTATTTTTAGTTGATATTCAAATAGGAAATCAATTTTGATAAATTAATGAGTTTTATAAATAAATAATATTTAGATAAAATATTGTTATAATTAAATAACTATTTATTATTTATAATGGTTCATATAATTTTTTCGAATACAATTCTAATTTTTACTACGATTTGAAATTAATATTTGTCAAAACACATGAATTTTTGAAAAATGACTATTTCTATATTAAAAGTAACAATTAACATATTTAGAAAATTATCTGGATTGAATTAATATTATTTTTTTATTTAGGATGTTGAAATTATACAGGAGTGAATTTTTCAAAATTTTCTAAGACAGAATAATTTTTGGCTAACAAATTAAATAATGTTTAATTATATAATATCCATTATGACATCATATATTCTAAATAGTTATGTAATAATATTCTATAAACATTATGTTTGGAAAAAATATGTTTTAAAATTAAAATAATGTAATTTTAGGTTTTTTTTATATATTTTACCAAGATTTAGTGGACCCTCCAAAACATATAAAAATTTTTTCCCTTTTAAATTTATTTCTTTGAGACTGTGACTCACCTCCACAAAAGCAACCGTATTATTTTAAGAATTTCAGAAATTTTCCTTATAAATTTGTTTTCCCACTCCCCTTTGTCAAAATACATGTGCAAAAAACCGTGGGTTGGTTTGTGGTTTGGATTAGTTTAATGTGTGGTGACCAAATCCTAAATAATAAAGAATTATCTCTCTTATCCTATATAAACCCACCAAAGATCCCAAATATTCATAACTAAATCCATTTAGAGTTCGTCCACAACCTTCCCTCCAATACCTTGAATCCTCCTGAGGTTCTCAAATCTCCCAAGAAGCCTCACTCAAGCCCCTCCCAAGCCATTGAGATCACACATCCAATTAAGGCATTCCTTTCGTTCTAATTTTTTCAAAGATTCTTAGTATTGTTATGCCCTATTATTTTAAATTATAAATGTTTGGGTATTATTTAAAAACTACCCCATAGTATTTTATTTCTGTTTTAATGACGAGAGACCCATTTCTCTCTCATTAATGCCTCCCATGCACACCCGTTACCAAGCCGAAATTCCGTATGGAATTTCTCTCTCCTGATTTATATTCAAATAATTATTTTGTATTATGAATCAAAATTCAATTAAATATGTCAGTACATGTATCTATATAACCCACATACATTACATTGCATGTAAATATGACTAGACACCCATTTCACTCTCATAAACATTTGTATGAATTCTGATGTCACGTCGTTATGCTGCCGAAATTGCACCTCGTTTATCCAAGACAAAGTCCATTTGTAGTGAATACCATTCCCATTTATCTATCAAGGGTATTCACCTTTATGAAAATAAACATATTTTTCATAGAGTTTCATATACTAGTTCCACATTTATTTATACTAGAAAAAATTATCATGTTTGATGAATCCATGTTTTCCGATCCATGTGGAACACTTATGCACAGAATGTAATGTTTACGAAGGATGCAGACAAATAGTGAACCAATGCGTTGGGTAAGATTAGTATCGTGATACATCAAGTGAAATGTGTATTTACTCATTATAATTAAATTAAATTGTGGTTTTACCCATGATCTTTGTGTAATGATCCTTGGATCTTGCTAATTCTAGGTTAAGTGTTGTTTCCAAATTTCCATGTTATAATAATAATTATATATCATTTATTTATGATCATGTTTCTTTTATGCTCCATTTATATTCCTACAACCTAAAATGTATTGTCATATTCATATTATAACTTGTTTACTCCTTAACTGGGTATTATTTCACACACTTTTCTTATGCATGTGCAAAGTTAATCCAATGCAATGCTAAGTACAAGGGAATGTAGTGGTCTTGTAATGGATGTTTTAAATAACAATGTTTTGTTTCACATTTTAAGTCATTATGTATTGTTCCAAATCCCTTAATAAACTAGACCTCTCTATCATATATGTCGAATAAAGTGATGTTTTTATGTATGAATCATGTTTAAGTGTGCACAAAATAGGGTTGTTATATTCCTAGAAAAGAAAAACAGAAGAAGATTTATTTCCTTAAATAAATCCTCAATATTTAAATGGGAAATAATTATTTAAAAAAATATCATTTCATAATGGTTGAATATTTTTTAAATAAGTTTGAAAAAAAATTGTTTTTATAGAATATAGATTTCCGACAGAAGATATTGATAATGTCAGATCATATTAAAACCAATTTTATTAATATCATAATTACAAAAGAGTATAAAAATTGTAATAATACGTATTAATTTCACGACTGGACATTGGTGTATAAAAATCCTGAGTGGTCATGAATTATGTATCCTAAGGATTATTCAATTAAATCATAATCATAAACAATCCCAATAAGCAATGAAAATTTTGCAATAAATACTTATCAATTGCTAAAATTGAATCACAACCCCTATGTAATAAAATGACATAATTAAATATTAAAATACCGTGGAATGAATGATATAAAATAAATAACATGTAAAAGGAAATTTTATAAACCTCTTAGAAGCATATAGGTTCATAACATGGCATCTGTCCCAATTAAGGCTAATTATAAAATAAACATTAACAATTTGGTAACATTTCAAACATAAACTCCATGAAATAAATTTCATAAAATGGATATGTAAATATACATAAATATATTTATAATATTCATATAAAAATTACATTGGAATTATAAAATCCATATATAGGAAATAGTAGGTTAACATGGCTTTTGGCTCATGAAAAATAAAAGTGAGACAAATAATCCCTTACATTACGTAATTCCTTTATTCGTAGAAGTTAAAACCTCTTATATAAGGAAAATAGTGTTATTATAAATATATCATAAAAAATATTCTTATATATAATAACATATATTATTTTATTATTACTTTATATTACCCATTTAATGTAATACCATGTTAACATTACGGTTTGGGTAATATTTACATTATTCTTCATATATGTTATTAATTTTTATTCTTGATAGTCTTACATATATCTTGATTTACTTATTTAATGAATTTAGAACAAGATATATGTATCATATATATTAATTTTATGAATATTTTTAATAATCTATAAAATAATAGATAATTTAATAGAATACATTGTTCATGTATATGTTTGGACGTACGTACGAATGAACATTGTTTCCAATTTTTTTTGTCTTATTGAAGAATGAAATTAAATGTCATATGTGTGTGTGTGTGTGTGTATAACATCATTCAAGTGGAATTATCATGTACTATATATCATCTAAGTTCACTAAACCCATAAATAATATATTTAATGTAAAGTGTTAATAAATTAAATCACCTTTAGGAGGAGGTAGTCCCCACGTCCTCAAATGAAGTTATTGTATTAAAAATTTGTAACATGAAGGTATGTTTTATATAAGAATTAGAAAATAATAATTAAATCATAAATATTACATATATCATATAAAAATGAATTTACCTTCATAATTACCACCCAAGAGAGTTGATAATGGAAAATTCAAAAACATTATTTCATGAGGTGGTAGTTCGTCATAAACAACAATGGTAAGTTCAATTCCCATTATATGGATGTGTGTGTTATTTTTGGTAGAAAACATAAAATAAGGACTTATTAGTATATTTATAAAAAAAATTTATTTATATAATTATTTAATAAGATGTTTTTAGGGGGTATACAATGAAAATAAAAAATTGTTCTTGCGGAAGGATGTTTTCTCTTCATTGGGTAACTCCTCTCACTTTTCACCAAAGAGCATCCTTTGGTGGGATTAAACCAAAATGGAGGATTATAGGATGTAAGGAGGGATTTCATAAGGATATTATTTTTGGTTTTATGAAATCATAAATAGATAAATTTGTCTAAATTAGATGGAGGGGTGTGTTAGTTTTTAATTTGGAGGAGAATAGAAATTCTTGTTTATTTTTTAAAAAGGAATTCCACGCACGTTTTCCCACGTCATTTGGATATAATAATGTTGAAATTGTGAAAAATTTATTTTTTGTTTAAATATTTTTATCCATTATATTTTTTACAATTGTTTATATTATTTTGGACCTTAAGATGAAGGTTTAGTCCAATTGTTAAGCATGTTTTTCTCTGGATCACTATAATTAATTTTAAACAACTTCACTAATATTTTTTGAATAATTTATGTTGACCTTGTTATAATGTATTAATTATTATTTTTATAAATATAGAACAAATATTTCAAATGTCAAATAATAGATTTGGAAAAATGTATTTTAAAATAGTCCCACATGCATGTCAAGATAACCATTATTTTAAGGAAAAATCCCCAAAAAATGAAACTTTTTTAAATCTAATTTAATTGTTTAATAGGTTTAAGATACCTAAATTAGACTATGTGAATATAACTAATATTTATATAATTTAAAACCAAATAAAAAATAATTTAACTATATAAATAAATTAGCTGAAAAGGTAGTCCTGGATTAAAATTCTATATTATTGTTACTACTCATCAAGAAATGAAACTTCTCAAAAAAGTACCAAAAATGAACCCACAATAAATTATTATATTCAAATTCTGAAAATAATTTTTATTTTGACAAATAAAATAAAAAAATCAATAATAATACTTAATATTGGTTCTCTATTAAAATGTAGTAAAATTTCCTTTTACAAAAAAATAAATATTTTAATTTATAAATTTTTATTCATTTTTATCATATACAAAGAAAAAAATTGTATGATTATAAATTTTTTTTAAATATATAATAAATAAATTTTACAGAAAACATTAATCAAGTTAGGGGTTTAAATTTATGAAGATAAAATTTTGTTAATACATCGAAAAAATGAATTTTGGTAAAATAGAGTTGTTTATTTTAAAAAAGTCAATGCATTAACTTATATTAATTATTATGAATAGATTACATTAATATACAATTATAAATCATATTCTAAAAATTATGTTAATCGTATTCATAGCTTTCATTCCAATGGGTAGGTGATAGAAATAATAATATATTAATAATCATATAAATAATATATTATAGTTTATTAAAACATTGTATTTAATGTAACACAGGATATATAAAGAACTAAGATATTATACATAACAAATTGAAATCATAAAGTTTCTTGTACCTCAATATAATATAATTATTTCATAAATTGAAATAATAATATGTTGTTTCTTGAAACCTATGAAGTAAATAGTTCTTTCCAAATAACATAAGACATATTTAGAGTGTCATTAAATGAAAAATTCCAAACAAAATTAATTAATTAAAAAAATATTCAAATATTCTCGGGGTGTTTCATTCTATAAACATTAAAAATAATTTCACCCTCATAATTTGTGTATATTATCAGAGGTTTAATACTGAAATGTTCTATTCTTAGAAAACCACATCATAAAAATAAATACTAAAACATATTTGAAAAGGGAATGATGGATACATAACATTTACCCAATGTAACTATTTAATAACGTAACACATATGATAAAATAGGTTGAAAGTTAAAACAAGGAAATGGAAGAGAATGATATTTACCAAGTTCTATTGGAAGTGATAGAAAACATGGTGAATTAAAATTTAAAAATCACAAATCCATAACCTAAATAGGATTGAAAATGGAAATTGATATCATAATAAGTTATGACAACATAACAAAATTTCATTTCTGGACCATTTTTCTTAATGTAAATTAATTTTAATGAAATGTTATACATACATGATTTCAAGACATCAATGCCATTTTTTTCCTTAATGAACATCCAAATCATATATTATTCTAATAAATAAAGGATATTATTTCATTCTTGAGGTATTTACATATCATGATATCAATATAGAGTTATATGTTGTTCCGTCTATCTTTAGTTGTCCTAAAAAATGGTTAGCACATGTTATCCAATAACCATAAATACCTATATAGACGGAAAATACATAAATATCTAAAACCTCATAAAAATTTTAACATTAACTATATTATAAATGGTTATTTTCATAACCATTATGAAGTATTGAATTCAATAACATTATAAAAAATATCACAAAATCTCTCAACAATATCTTAGCATTGATCCCCTATATATATTAAAGTATATATTAGTTATCTCATACTAAACATGTGATTACCTTCACCCGGTATTCTCTTGAAACATTATAATAACCTGAATTACCAAAAATACATATTATAAACATGCATGTTTCCTTATTCAAATTTTTTTCCGAATATATTCAATTAATCCAATTTTTTTGAAAACATCAACAACAATAGAAAATTCCTTAATATTTTCAATGTTAATAAGTACTATTCATCCTAAATATTAATATCAATCAAATATATATACAAATATCATTATCATAACTTATAAAATATATAAAGGGGTATATTTAACTTAATTGTGTGATTCTCAAGAACATCATCATGAAATTTAATAAATTATCTAGTCTATAAAAACCATTAAACATATTCCTGTTAATCCATAGGGAAAGAAATAATAATAAAAATTGTATATATTTCACCATTAATATAACATATATAATGAATACAAAAGCATAAAAACTTATATTACTCCACTATATCATTAATTCATTAATAATGTTGCCTCGTCCAATTAATTAATACCTCTCTCCTTTCAAATTTCCCTTATACTCTCATCAAAAGAAGAAATTTCGAAATAACTCATACCACCTTGCTAATTATATTCTTGTTATTTTCACTTTGGACATCTATATTCAAAATAACCATTCATTCCACTTGTAAATAATTTAAACCGTAATGATCTTATATGGAGGACAATATTCATATCCATTTCTATAACCAAACAATTAATATATGTATTGCAGCTAATTTCTTTGTGTTATTCTTTTCCATAGTTAAAACATATTCTTGTTCCCCTATGACATTCATTTATGTGATTATTTACTCATCATATACAAAAAAGAAACTGAATCATCTATCTTCCATAGTCTCCACTAACAAACTCTTAGCGAAATACTTTCTTATCTTCTTTGTGTAGTCTAAGATTTGGTTAAGGTACACATTGTAAATAATCCTCTATGAATACTAATTACACTTGATCATAACATCTATCATTATAGCGAACCAACCAATTTTATTACCCATCAGTAGATTGTCTGTCATACTCATCACTAAACTAATTCATTATGGTTTCTTCAATTGACATAAATCTAGAAACTGTAGTGTGAGAAACACTTATCAAATCAAAAAAATCACATAATACTAAACAATTACTTAAATTATGTCTAAATTATAACACATAAATAATTTTATTCAACTTATATGAATCTATAAGGACACCCTTAGACATATATTTGGATATATCCCTATGTGTCTTAAAATGGTTTTCGGATCTATGTTTTCAACGGATGACTAAACCATTCCATTGCAAAAAAATATAGTGACCCAAGATTAATATAAATAGAAATTACATAATTTTATATTAATAGTCACTACATAAACGAAATGGGTTACATAATATTCATTCTATAAAAATATAAACCTTTAAAATCAATAATATGAATGGAACCATTGGATCATTTACCCAGAAAGGATTGAGTGACACAAAAAAGATGTCTTCCTAGATAGAAAATAATTCAGAAAGAACCATCAAATACATTTCTTGGGAAAAATATCATTTATTATTAAATAAATTATTTTTAATACATTAAATAGTTTCGAAAACCATTATCTTTGAAATCATATTAAACAATCTTTCAAACATGTTGAAACCAAATTTCATTGAAATTTTCATTAAAATAATAATAATGAATTTAATAAAAAAATTGAATACATATTTCATTACAACTTGTTATATAAGCATGAAAAAATTTTGTTACTTTTTTTCAATTGAAATGTATAATATAATAGTTAAAACAATTGATAATTTCTACCCTTGAAAACTTATAAAAGTGTATTTATAGTTTTTTAAAAAACATGTCATTAGAAATAAACTGAAACTTATAAAGAACACATGAAATCTTTTTCAAAACATTTTTAATTTAGAATAATTTGAAATTTTTTTAAAGATTATTTTAAAAAATTTAAATCAATTTCTTGGAAAATATATTTTTGAAAACAATTTGAGGATTCCTTGGAAATCATTTAAAATAATTTGTATGAATAAAAAATTGAAAATATTTTCATTTCAAAATGAAATTAAGAAAAATAATTCCTAAAATATTAGGAAATTTTTTCTCTAAATATGAATATTTTAAACATGAATGGTATACATCAGTGGAAGGATATTCATGACATTGGATAAATTTCATCATTCTAAACAATCATTTATTACTATAAAATATATAGAAAAGTGCCTCTAACAGCAAATGAAAAAGTAGGTAACTAGGTTTTCATCCAAAGAGAGAGATAAAGACTAGTTATATTAAAAACACATTTTTAAATATTTTAAGTACCAAAGAGTGAAAAATGGAAAAAAATGTTTAAGATATAAAGAAATTATATAGTATTATAATAATCAAGAGTTTTAATGAAGAATTTATTATAAGTATTTGTCAATGAATGCATAATCATAAAAAAGGTTAATTAAAAATGAGATTGTTGTAATAAACTCTTACCGTTTGGTATCCTGGAATCATAATTCCTATTTAAGAAAATGTCATTACATGAAGTTTAAGATATCATGGAAAAAATTATATTCATTATATAAAATGTAAAATGGTAGTTTATACACCAAATAGAAAAATATATGCCCATAATATGACATGTGTCTTGATGAATGAAAATTGAGATGAAATAGCATTGATGATTTGGTATATTTTCAAACATAAACCCCATGAAAAAAATTTCATGAAAAGTATATGTTCATATAAATAAATAAATTTAATTATATGAATCATATGATACTTACATGGATATTTTACACAAATAATATATTATATAGGTGGTTAACATGACTTGTGTCTCATGGAAATTAAAAGTGATATGAGGAAACCCTTACCTTAAGGATTGACATTCATCATATACATTCAGACCTCATATATAATAATAATTATTTTTATTACATATTAAAAAGGAAAATATTATTAAATCTAATACCACATATTATTTTATTCTTACATTATATTACTTGTTTATTAACAGTTCCATGTTAACATGATTTTTCTTGTAATATCCAATTTGTTTTTTGTGAATGTTTTGAATTGTAATTCGTGATACTTTTACATAGATCATGATTTAATTACTTAAAAATGCAATAAATTGTCTAAATAACGTATATATTATTTATATAAATATTTAAAATAACCTATAAATATATTGTTATAAATGGTAACACACTGTTCAAGGAGATGGTGGATCATAGGTATATAGGAACATTTTTTCGATTTTATTATTTTATTACAAGAATGAAATTTAATAATATATATATAACATCTGTCTAGTATAATTATCATTTTTAATATATCATATATGTTCACTAAATCAACCTCTAAAATAATCCATGTAATTTGTGAACAAATTATATAATATTTATAAGGTGGTAGTCCACACGTCCAAAAATAAAGTTATCATATTTATGAAAAATGCAATGAATGATGGTATGGTTTATATAATAATTACATAATAATAATGAAATCATAAATATCAAATAAATCTTATAAAAAATTGTTTCAATCTTAATTCTGAACTATGATAGGTGGTAATGTAAAAAAAACAACATCATTTCGTGAGGCGGTAATTCGGTATACACAAGAATGGTAAGTTAGATACACAGTTGATGAAATTATGTGTATGTATTGCATGAAAACATATAATATAAAATATTAAAATTTTTATGATATATAATATATTATATAAGTATGTAATAATAATATATGGGGGTGAATAATGGAAAAAAACAACATATACTAAGGAAGGATGTTACATCTTATTTTTTATCTCTTCTTTATTTTCACATAATGGATTCTTTCGATGGATTTATTTCAAAAGGTGGTATTATCATATTATTTAATGGATTTTATGAGGATATTATGGTAGGTTATTTACAATCTGAAATTGCATTATTTTTTAGAGGCTGGGAGGTTTGAGTGAATTTTTATAGTGGAGGACTGACATTCATATAAATTTTTTAGAAGGGAATTGAAAAAAAATTACAATGTCAAATGCATCCAATAATAGTCCAAATCCATTGAAATGAACTATAGTGTCGAAATTTGAACATAAAAGTACATTTTTTAATGTTTCTATCTCATTTAGGGCCTTAATACTAATTTTTATTCAATTACTATGCTAAACATTCTCTCAAATGATGTAACTGTTTTTTCAAATTCACTAATATTTTTGGAAAAAAGCATTTTTAACATATTATAAATTTGAATAAAATATTATTAGATATATTTAATCCATTTTTACAATTTAAAATAACATAATTTGAAGAAATTCATATAAAATTAATCGTGTAAACAAGTCTCGATTCTGGGTTTTTAAGAAAAAAAGTATGAAACGTTGAAATGTTTCTATAATCAATTTCTGGGTGAAAATGGTTACAATAAACTATATGTGTTGAAATTGTGAAGGTACATGAGTTTTTTAGATCTGGTTTCCTAGAAAAAACAATTTTTACGTTAATTAAATGAATATTTGGTGTATCAAATTTTATATTAAATATATTATTACACTATATTAATTTTTCTAAATTAATTTAATGTAATAAGTTGATAGAGTATTTTTTTCATTGATAAGGTATTAGTATATAGACCATGATGGGACATATAGTATATAGACCATCAAGTGAGATTGATCATAATAATATGAGACCTAATCTCATGGAGTTCACACTTAGTAATATCCAAGATGGATGATTTTCAAAACAAACTTACCAGTAAGAATTCCGTACATTTTCTTATCATCGTATATTCCTATTTTTGAGCAGTTTTAATGGTCCTTAGATATAAATATTATCATTAATGCATGTCAAGAATCGCACACTTGGAATTCCTGATAAAATCAATCATGCCCTATGATCGTGGGAATTAGGGTACATTAGGTGCATCATGATTGTCATGTTATTAAGGGATAATCCAAAAAATGATTTGTCCCTTCCATATTAATTGAAGCATCCCCATCCTAGGATCCACCTGAAGGGTTCCCTGAGCAGGGCTGGACACATAACCTCAACCATATCTCCCCGATCCCTAGAGATTTCTGACTTGTAAAGAGGGCCTTTTTAACCTATCAGTGGGGAAGACTATGCCCTCATAGGTAATATGTAATAAAAAGTGAAAGAAAAAAAATTTATAACAAATTGTGGATGCTTATAAACAAGATAACTGCATTATAAGACATTGAATATAATAATAAATGTTGAAGCTGATAAATGAAACCATGTATACTATGATGTCATTCTATGATGCCTGTGCAAATTTAAAATTATGTAAAATGGAAATACAAGTATGAAGTTAAACTAAAAGAGAAACGAAACAAAAGAAAAAACTCCATATTAAGAAAATAATCAATCATCTACCAAAATATTCATTTAATGAAGCAAGAAACTCTCAAGAACCATTGGCGGAATGCATCTCGTCATCCATAATTGTGAGCATAAATTCTACTCAGGTAACAAACAGTGCCCGAGTAGGGAGCGAGATAAAATCCCAGTAGGTTGGAACCCACTATGTATAAACCAATACATTTCATGTTGTAAAAAATATCAGTCTTCCATATATATATATATAATAAATGAATGTAATTAAATAACCAGAATCAAATAAATGTAACTTGTTCCAGGTCCCCAATGTCTCCCATCCCATACCACCTGTGTCAGCCTAAGTCGGAAATCTAAAGAAGTTACCTGTATTACAGAAGATGTGTATATATATATAATGTATAGAAACAATACCATAATATTGTGATTTATCATTTGGTATAGTTTATGGGTCAACAATGTTTTCTTTAAGGAAGAGAATGGTATCAATATTTAAGATGGGAAAAAAATACTTCATAAATAAACACATTCCACACATTATTATTATTATTATTATTATTATTACTACTATTATTATTATTATGTTTATGTTATTGAGTTGGAGTCTGAGACGATACTGAATGTATATCGACTGTATATCATTTAATTAATCTGAAACTCTTGAGCCTATCTTAAGCAATCTTTCGAAAGGACAAGTATTGCTCGAGGCATGCCATTATAATGAGTATGTCCTGGTCATGCACAGAAGGGGTCATGTATCACCCAAGGCTTTCTATAGCCACATGCTAATAGTCCTTCCTCGATGATATCTTCGGGAACTGGTGTCCACCAAAAGAATATAATAGGCCTAGGGAAGTACATTTCTGGCAAGTCCTAAGACATCACCTCATCAGCACATAAAGGTAACCAGTCAGAAATGAAGAGTTCAAACATGATTTCGTAACACATAACATTATTCTATGATCCCCAAAAATATTATTAGATTTCATAGAATAGGTATCATAGAGTTTCACTTATAATTGTAACTAAATAGTATAGGTAAATCATCCACAAAAAATGATCATTTAAATTGTGAAGCTGTAGAAAAATAAATTTATTAGAAAAAGCCATCAAAATGAACATATTAATTTATAAATTCATATTCGGATAATAACTGAACAAGGAATAAATAAATAGTAAATAATTAACAAGAAAATACAAATAATTCTGTTCAACATTACAGAAAATAATTTATTTAATTATTACACAAGAATCGAGATCATGCAATATGAGAAATTAATTAATTTGACTAATTCAGTGCTAACGAATAATTGTCCAAGAATGTCGGAACACAGAACTGTGTATCCAATGATGTTAAAATAATTTAAATAGGATAAAATGTTTCACACGAAGGTTTAATGTTTTAGCAAAAGAGTTTATTTTATTTTCACAGGGTAAAAATTAGACCTCGCTGGTAGGAACCGACAAGTGGCACAATGTGCGATATAAATGATGTAACAAAATGAAGGGAAAAAGAGTAGACACCCTACGTTATGGTTGGAAATGATTCTTATGATCTGTGGTAGGATTTGATTTCACCTAAAATCGAAGAAAACAAATGAATTTTGAAAAAAAAACCCAAATCTCAGGTAAACCTTTTCAATAGAAGATCACACAACAGATTTGGAATGAGATCACATGATTCCTAATATATGGGATAAGACATACTGAGAGCATCACATTGCTTTAGATGATGATGAAAACATAGGATAGATGATATCGTAGCGGCCTTCCAAGTCGAGAAAGTGGTGATTTGGACCACCTGGGGAGGTGGGTATTCCACATACAAAAGAAAGGGACCATAGGAGGATATGAAAAAAAGAATGAAAAAAATAATGAATAGAATGAAATAAAAAAAGCATAAGGGAAAAAGAGAGTTAAAAAAATAAAAAAATAAAACTGGATAGAAATGAAAAAAATACAAATAAAAATGGATAAACAAATTTTTAATTATTTTTCTATTTTTATCATTCCCACTTTTAATTTTATAATATTTTTTTATTCCTTTTCCATATCTTCTTATTTCAATAAAATTTATTTAATTCATTTTAATTATTTTTACGTTGAATGCTACACTAGGATGTGAATTAAAAAATTTACATAATGTCCATGCAATAATGTAACTAAATTTAATAGCTTCCCAGGGTCTGCACTGGGATGCTATATATATTTGAACTATAAATATAATCGGTCCACACCTTAATTTAAGCCAAGACGTTTCATGAATTTACATGAGTAATTAAAAATATTTTATCTAACCCAACAATAAATATCCAACCATATATATATATACGTGTTAAATATGTATAAACATCTGTATATTTATATATATACATATATATACACCAGCACATGTATACAAAACTATATATATTTAATCCCAAATATATATACATCATATACATATATATAAATATTTTTGTCCTAATATAATATTATTAACAATAATTTACATAATTATTATTTAATTCAACCCATCAATTTCACCGAGTTTATTTTAACTACAATAAATTTTTAAAAGCTGATAACACCAAATAAATTAATATTGACTGCACATTTTCATTTTATTTGAACAGTTACTAATATCACATTTATTACATTTTCCAGTTATTATTTTCACATCCTCACATTTTATTAATTGTGGAAGTATATTTTCAGTTTCTTCCTTAAAAAAACAATAATGTTAATAATAAAATTATTATTATTATTTCTAGTTTTACAACATAAATATTTATAGACCATATAAATTATCTTCATGTGAGATCTGATAAAATGTATGATGTTCCAAAAAGTTATACCCTGCCTTGGTTAAACCCTACTTCCTTGAACGATCAGTGGTATCAAAATTCTCATTCGACAAACCATTTCTAAGAAAATAAATATTTATTAAATAAAAAACGAAATTATAAAATAATTAAAATTATAGATGGTATTACCACATACTGAGTTTCCAAACACCCGATTAGCATCAATGTTATACACTTCCTAAGTCAAAATATACTTTCTATACCTAATGGTGGCCTCATATTTCTCATATGACACACTGTTTGAGAGTTTATTTTTGGAAAAAAAACACACACGCGTATGAGTAAGATCATTTATTATTTTTATTAAATCAATGTCAGTAGTCTACAGGTCTCAAAATCACATGATAACTCATCATCAACCTCTAAAAATATTTCATAGAATATTCCACTGTTTTAATAATGGGATAACCTTAATTAAATATGGTTTTATTTTAGTTTTATTCTATTTAATTTGAAAAAAATTATTTAAATCTCACAACACAATTTCTACTATCCAAAATAAAAAGTTCTCACTATAGGTTTCAAAACCGACTTGCCCTTCGAAGGTAAAAAATATCGATTTGTTATTTTTTTCAATATAAAACACATAAAGATACAACCTTCCCACCATAGAACTTCACTACAATGAGAAGCATTTGGGAACAATGTAACCTCTATCTAATCTAAAAGGGTCTTGTAGTCCCGCAATGAATTTTGTGTTTCGTCTATAAACACCCAACACATGTTTAAGAAATGCATGGGAAAACAACAAAAAAATCATTATGATCGGATCCAACATTCATTTTCCAACTGAAACACTGAGAAAAATTTATCCAAGACCTTTTTTATAGAGACATGATCTTCTCATTGTCTCATTAAACATCTTATCAAAATTACTTCCCACCTTAGGATTTAACATTAGAAAGGGGAAAATTCTGAATCATATCAACTTCCACAATCGAAATTATCTACAACACACGCCCTTATGAATTTTAACGATGATTCTCACATGATTTCTGAAACATATAAAATGTTTGATTCCCATTGACCTAAAATCCAAAGTTATGCCAGCTACTCATGAAAAGAAATTGCCAACCCAAAAAAAAGTCATCTCACCTGACAAAGTGCCAGAAAAAGGACATTCACATACCGCTTCATTAAGAAAGAGAGAGAACTAGACAACCCACTTCAGCCAACCATTTAAGAAAATTCTTGTCTTCGATGATAGTGTTTTATGAGCTAAATAATGATTCCTTCTTCCAATGTATCTGACATTTACCTCGAACACATCCACAAAAATAAATAAATTACTTCTGGTGATATTCCTTGATTTGGACATCACCGAGCCCAACAAAGTTTTTTGGTAACATTAGATTGGCACTTTAGGAGTGAAAGGAAATAACGCAAGGTAGTCCATAATCCATGTTTACAATTAAGGAATTGGTACATATACAATATTACTATATCAAAACATTGACCGAACATAGAGAGACATTTCCTTGGAGGTCATGTTTGATGAAAAGGCTGGGGAACTAGAGTTCGTCAATATTTCCAACAGGGAAATCCAAGGGTCACTCAGGACATACCCTATACTTGTTAAAAGGGCTGTTTTATTGTACAATATTGAGAAAACCACCCTAAAAAATCCCATTCACTTTTAAGGATTTTGCATGGCATAAGACCGATGCACTCTTAGTACATCAATGAAGAATGAAAATAGGGGACATGCTCGTCACTTAAGGAAGAGTACACTAAGAGGATTTAGAAATTACCAAAAGGGAAATGTTTAAATAATTTATCAAAATGCCCAGCCAAATTAAATGGTGTGTCAAAACACCTGAGTATCTAGAAATCATCCCATGCATTGGGATGAACATGATTCCTATAAAACAGAATTCGATATACAATGGAGATGTCCCGAAAAAATTTTAACAATGAAAGTCATTATGACTACGCAAAACTCAACCAGTTCATCACAACATTAAGTACTAAATGACGCTAGGTACATGAATGCATACTACCTTGAGGTGATATAGAAGTAAGGTTAATTTTAACTTGGATGAAGACGTACGAGTCTTCGATAATTGTGGAGAATATTGGGTCGAACGACCTATTAAACAGATGACCATTCCTGAAGCATGTCTAACCTATTGAAAATGAGCATTACCTGATGATCAATCCCGGTACAAAATTCAATTAAAACATGACCACCCATCCGAAGAATCGTGTCATTAGAAAATAAAAGTCATAATAGAGACAATAGTACCCAAACAACACCAAACAGT
The DNA here is from genome assembly GCA_963277665.1 of Viscum album. Classification (NCBI taxonomy): domain Eukaryota; kingdom Viridiplantae; phylum Streptophyta; class Magnoliopsida; order Santalales; family Viscaceae; genus Viscum; species Viscum album. The sequence continues at coordinate 834,432,788 of OY728140.1, forward strand.
AGAAAGGTCATAGTACTAGAAATGGATTTTAGTTTTGGGGGGCAATATACAATGGGTTATCCCATTAAGAAGAACAAGTGTCAACCCTAACATCAGTTCACGCCAAAATAAATCAATAGGATAAAAACATTATCATCAAAGTAATCGCTAAAAGAAATAATGCCTATATAAAATGATCACTCAAACATTATAAGGAAACTAAATGATGTTTTCAGTTCCCATAATCGAGGGTCCTAAACATGAAAAACCACAACAAGATCTATTCCCAAGTAGTTTATATTTAATTACATTAAGCTTTAATCATCTATAAATTTAATCAAAACATCAAGTACCATTAAAAAAACAAATGGTACATAATTTAACTAATACCACAAGATAATAACAAGCATGTTTTACAAAAATTCCTTTTAAAATTTTTTATATTAAATCAAATCACATCATTAATTTGGAAATTTATCGCAAAATTCATTTTAGGAATATAAGGGTGGATATCTACTAATTCATAAATCACCCATACACATTTAGGGTGTAATTTGGCTCCCATTTAGTTTCAACTTATAATTTTTTGAAAAATCTACCAAATACATATCAAACAAGATATAATTTCACTTCTAGTAACTAAAAAACATGATTGAATCACAAAAAAAATACATTTAATTCATAGAGTCTTGATAAAAAAGAACATAATTATGATACAAAGAAATTATACTAATAAATTGAAATCTTGGAAACATGATAGCATGCAAAATATATCACTAAAACGTGGAATCTAAAAAAGATATTTAAATAAATACAATTCATGACATGAATTAATGGAAACAAATTTGAATCAATAGGCAACCTAAATGAATCTACATGGCATGGAACTATACATGAAATGTGAATTCATATGTGCCTATTATAATTCATGAAATGATTCATCCTTTCCTTAATAGAGCACATATAAAATTTCCTAAATTCCATAAATTCATAAGCAGTAGAAATTAAACCAATCACTCTGGGAAAAATCATATCAATTGTTACATCAAAAAGCCTGAACAACAATTCCAAACCGGGCCACACAGTCATTTCCCATATGTGGGTGATCAGTCCCATGAATGACTGTTATGAATGTGTCTCCACATCCCTAGTCTCTTGTTTACCAACCCAAAATAGTATGGAAAAAAATAATTTACCCTATTATGCCACTTTGTAGAGTCACTATACCAGGAGCCACCTAAAGGGTGTCACGATCCGTGCTGGCCACATAACCTCAAGAGAATCCCCTCGAATTCCAAAGTCTTTAGAATTGTAGTGAGGTCGTTTTTAACATGTCAATGGGGGAGACTATTCCATCATTGGTAATAAGTAACAAAAAAAGAAGAAACAACAAGTTATAACAAATAGCAGAAGCGTATACACAATCAAACTGTAGCAGAAGCAACTGTATAAATAATAAATGCAGAAGTTGATATATAAAACTAGATATACAATGATGTCATTCAATGATAAATGTGCTAATGTAAATATACTAAAAATAGAAATTCAAGAATGCAATTAATCTGAAAGGGAAATGACCCAAAAGATACAAAAACATATATATAAAAGGCTCAAAAATCTTCCCCAATATCTATCCAATGTAGCTGGAACCCCTCAAGAACCGGAAGCATCACTCTTCCTGTTAGTAACTATGAGCATAATGTCTGCTCGGGTAACAAATGGCTCCCGGCCTAAGAGTGAGATAAAATCCCAGTAGGCTATAACCCATGGTGTCTAAACTATTCCATTTCTTGATGTAATATTATCAGCATTCCATATATATGTTTCTATATATATATATAATAATTTAATGCTCTTAAATAACTGAAATAAAATAAATGTAACTTGGTCTAGGTTTCCAATGTCACCCATCACATACCATCTGCTTCAGGATTATCCGAAAAACTGAATTAGTTACTTATAATAAAGAAGATGAATATATATATATATATATAAACGCTATAAATAAAAATTCATACAAAACAGAACAACACCCCCATGCTTTTTCTTCAGCCATGGGTCTTGTCTAGGGGTCAACAAAATGTGCTTCATCCACCTGAAAGGAATCACTACCATACATATATCAATTAATCTAATACCACCGATCCCATTAAAGGAAATATTTCAAAAGACCATGTATCACTCGAGGCATGGGTTTACAATGAGTCCATGCCAATCTCACACTAAAGGGTTCAAGTATCACCCGAGACATAGAGTAGCCACTTGCCAATGGTCCATCCTCAATTATACCATCTGGAACTGGTGTCACCCAAAAGTATATGGAAGGCTCACAGAATTACTTATATTGAAATGTCTAAGACATCGCCCCACCTCCTAGTGCAAAAATGTTACCAGTCCAGAGTAGAGAGTTCAAGCGTGAGTCCTTAATATCGGATTATGTTCTCTCATCACACTTAATTTAATTAGATGTGATAAAATACGTTTCAAAGAGTTGAATTTATAATTTCAACTACAAATTATAGGTTTCTCTATCACAACAAATGATCATTTAAGCCGAGTAGTTATAGCTAAATTAATATTTTAGTGAAAGCAATGAAAATTCAAATATTTATTTTTAAAGGCATAAAAGGATAATATTTGAACAAAAAATAAATTGGAAATTACTAACCAAGAAAAACAAATATTTTTGTTCGCAATTATCTGAAATAATTTATTTAATTCAAACTCAAGAAAAGAAATCATGCAACATGTTCAATTAATATATTTAATTAATTTAGGATAATGAAAAATTGTCCAAGAATGTAGGAACACCTAATCGGGTATCCAAATATGTTGAAATAATTTAAATAGGTTAAAATATCTCAATAAAAGATGTGAAGATTCAATGAATCATTTTATTTTATATAGAATGTGTAAAAATTAGACCTCATCGGTAGGAAACAATGAATAAAAAAATGAGAAATTAAATTGATGTAATGAAACAAAAGGAAATATAGTAGATTCTATACCTTATGTTCATAAACTATCCTATGATATTTGGTATGCTTTGATTTGACCTAATATAGAAGAAAAATAATGATTTTATAATTAACCCAAAAATCATGGGTGACATCTTTCCATAGTCGATCATGTGCCATTTTTAGAATGAGATTTGAAAGACTCCTAGTGAATGGGATAAGCTATACCAATTGGATCATACCACGTCAAATTACGACAATAATGGACAAGATATGTGATTCTGGTGACTTTTCAAAGGACGAAGTAGATGGTGTGCACCACCATTGAGGGGGGTGTGCCATGAATAAGAGAGGGGGGAGAGGAGGAGCGGAAAAAAAGATATAAAAATGAAAGGAATAAAAGAAAAAAATATAAAGGTAAAATGAAAAAACAAAATAAAATAAATGGAGAGAAAGGAAAATAAATAAAACTAATAAAAATGGATTGACACATTTTTAATTGTTTTTCTATTCTTGTCATTCACAATTTTAATTTTATTATTTACTTTCATTCATTTTAAATAACTTTTAATTTTTTTAAAATAATTTCATCTTTTTAAAATATCTTTAACCCAAATGATGCACTAGTTGTGATGTAAAAATTTAACACAAACCTGAACAATTATTAAATTATTTTTAATAACTTATCATGGCCTGCAATTGTGTGTGTAGACGTGCACCCTGGGTCGCTTTAAATATGTGGACTAAAAACATTTATGGTTAATATCATAATTAATTTCATTACATTACATTAATTTATGTGAGTATTTAATAATATTTTATCTATCCCAATAATATATATCCACCCATATATATAAACATGTTATATATATATACACACACACCTTTATATTCATATATATACACCCACACATGTATATATAACTATATATATTTAATCCCATATATATACATCATATTAATATACATATATATATATATATATGTTTTTGTCCTATTATAATAATATAAACAATAATAAAAATAATTATTATTTAATTCAACACATCAAAGACGCCATTAATATTATAATGACAACAACAATACAAAAACTTCTAACACTTAATAAATTGATATTGATTACACATTTTCATTTCATTCGAACAATTAATAATATAATATTTATTAAATTTCCGTATTATTTTTTACACCATGAAACATTTTATTATTATTAGAAGTATATTTTCATTTTCTGCCATCAACAAAAATAATAATATAAATAATGAAATTATTATTATTATTTCTAATTGTCTTACCAAAACATTTAAAAGGAAAATAAATTATCTTCTGGTGCAATCGAAAAAATGCCACATGATCATAAAAGTTATACCCTGCAGAGGGTAAACCCCATGTCGCAAAACTACTAGGGGTCTTGGAATTCTAATTTGATGCACTGTTTGATAGAAAATAATTATTTATTATGAAAAAATAGAATAATAAATTATTTAAAAATAAATAGGTTATTATCAAATTAGAGGTATCCAAACACCCGATGTGCATCATAGTTATAACCTTACTAGGGTAATCCCAGCGTTCTATACCTAACTACAGTCTCAGATTTCTCATACATGCATATTTTGAGAGTGAATGCAAATTATTTTGAAAAAAAAAACAGACATGTGCGTGAATAAAATAAAAGTACATTTTTATTTTATCAACACCAAGAGTCTATGTGTCTCAGAATACCACAATGGAATCATCACAACCCTATGAAAATATTTCTTACCATATAACAAATTTTAATAATGATTTTACCTTTCATTTAATTTCATTGTATATAAATTTCAATCTAATTAATTTAATAAAATTTATTTAAAAGATTCATTGCAGTGTCATATATGAGAAAAAAAATTTCCAATGAAAAGTTTAAAAACCGACCGGCCCCGATAACAGAAAAAAAAGTAATTAATTTTTCTCTTCCGTTCAGTTAAAAATATGGAATATTACCTTTATGGAAGTTGATATCTCATACTTTTTGATGAAATTGAACTGTATCCCTAAATTATATGTCCATTGTGTAACGAAGAGTTTATTTAATATTGTCAAATAATGATTTATCGCGCCTTTATGTTGATTAATCCTTCACAAATCCTACATGATGAGATATTTTGACAAAGGGATTATATTATATAGTTAGCATTCATGTGTCATTGTCGTCATTGTGACTATACGACCATCGTTTTGGGTGCCTTGAATCATTTCTAGACAGTAATCTTGGGATTTAGGCAATCCCATCTCATTCCAATAAGATCAAATCCTAGAGGCTCACACACTATATTTTACTTTTTTTCTCAATTAAACTGTATTTAAATTAAATTTATTGAATACTTATTATTTCAATCAAAAAATAATTATTTTATTCAAGTTGTATTGAGTGAAAAAATTAAATACCTATTTATCCACTAGATTATCAATAAAATATATATATTTATTTTAATAAATTTTTAATAAATATTTATTTATTTGTTTGTGAATAAAATATTTAATTAATAGAATGAAATATTTATTCTGGTTATTAACAAAGGCCGGGTGATTTTTAATAGACCAAGACCATGTCCTCTGATAAAATAATTTTTTATCACTCGATAAATTTTATATATCCATTTTGTGAAAGATAGTCCACCACAAATTAATAATAATAATATTATTATGTTTAATAGGGTTTCAATAATGGTTAAATTATATTTAAGGGATACTATGAATTTAAATTTTGTTACTAGAATCCAAGGTTTATAAATAGATGGATATTTCTATTATGTAAGTCACTAGAAACCAATTCTGTGTTTGGGAAAATAGATTTATTGTGCATAATGAATTTCCCCTAAACTAATCCTCATATCTCCCTTTAATGATTATAATCCAAATAGATATTTTTTTTATTACCGAAGAATGTGTGACCACAAAGAAAAAAGGAAAGTCATTCGATTACCCCGTCTATCACCTAGATAATGCGTTACATTTCTCAGAGACCATTGTAGAATGTATGGATCACCAATAGATGGATTCTACCCTTGAATCCTCAATGTCAAAATCAAGGAACTTTAGAAGAACCGTTATAGATTATCAACAAACATAAATGACAAAAATTTCATATCACAAGTATTTATTTATTTAGATGATAAATAAATTAATAATATATTTTTTCTATAGTATCCATACCCATGGTTTCCAAAATAATTATTAAAATAAATTTTAATATATCGTGCTCCACTGAAACACTTCTGTAACACCCAGAACCAATAAGTGGTATAATAGAGGTCACATTTAAATTTAAATTTGTTTATTTTATTGTTGAGATATGTTAAATCAAATTTATATGTTCATTTCATGTTATTCGTTATTTAATATGATTCGAATTAACATGTTATTGACATATTAATTTTTTTCATTCAATGCTTTAATTTTTTTATAGTATTAAGAAAAAATGATGAATGACCAGAGATTCTACTGAAATTTTATAGATATATGTTTGGTAAATATAGGTTTACATGATGTGTATCTAGTTCACAATTCATGTACCAATTTTCATTGTATCAAGATTCACCGACCAATTAAATAAATTTGATGTTTATCTATTACACACCATGTGTTGATTGGGACAACTAGCCAAAAAGAAATTTGTCTTATGGTGTGTAGTTATAATGTACATACTATGTAATCGAGACGATTTAACGCGCCAAATCCATTGATGCGAGACTTGAATGTGCGAAAACTGAGCAATTTGACTGATGGTGTGTAGTTTTGTGATTGACTATATGATAATGTTTTTAAATAATTTAAAATTATCAATTAATATACTATAATAAATATATCATTAATCATTTTGACATTTATTTTCCATGAATTCATAATTCATGGACATCTTAAATTATTTTTTAATGATTGATTAAATTAAAGGGAAATGATTAATTAATTAATACAATTGTGTTCATCCTAATAATACTGAATGAATGAAGAAATTTATGATATCCAGTTACGTTTTTCATATTTTTTCCATGTATGACTGATCATGAGCTTCACAAGACTGATGTATTTGATGTAATGTTTTTAATTAAATTCATTTTTGGGGTTTTAAATTAATTAATGTTAAATTAAATGATGGCCTATGAGTCATCCCTCCCTCCATTATTATGCAGGACCTATGTGTCCAAGGATATTTATGTAATTACCCTAAACCAATCCTTTGGATTCCTTAATTTTGGTTTGATAAATTAATATTTGTAAATAATGGGGAATACCACGGCGTGTGTAGATGGTTCAAGATGGAACCATAATGACACTAACTCGGTGATACAAATATGGAAATGAGTAATGTTGTATCTCAATCTATTTATAATAAATGGAGTTATTTCACATAGGTCATACGTTGATTTAATGTCTTCTCATTGAATCAGTCGTTAAATAAGATCATGATTGGTGCATTTAATTATTTTAAAATTATTCTTCTGAGAAATTAAAATAATATTTATTGCTGAAATATCATGATCACATAAATTAATATATATGAAATGATAGAATTTAAATAAAATTGACAATGTGTAAATGTTTTATCCCAACATGGTTAATGGATTAACTAAAAATCCCTTTATAATTTAACAAGACATGTAATTGATAAAACTAGATAAACATTTATGCATAAGAAAATATAATCACATAATATAATATTATATTATACTAATATTTCCATTACATGAGAACATACAAAAGTCAATAAAACTATAGGATTGAACAACCCTTGTTGGGAAACATTTATTAATTGTGTCCTTATGAAGGTTTCTTGTTTTCATAACCATTATACATCCAGAGTAATCTCCATAGAAAGGTTTGTGCAATATGGTGGAATTTGTTGAGAAAATACGAGTATGGATTTCTAGATTATGGAGTACAGTCTATGGATCAAGGATTTGAAAGCCTGTAGTTGGAAAAGGCTTGCCTACCTACATAACAACCAAATTTGTTGACAAAACCTTGTTAGTGTTATAAGAAAGTGAAAATTGATCATTCAAACAAGAATTCCATAGAAAATAGGCATTCCATTTTCAATGATTATGGCTATTGGGACCTGGTAAAACAGTGTGAGATTTAAAAAAATAAATTATTTTAATATATCTCACCAAATTCGCAATCAAGAAAATTACTAATAATATGCTCTTTTTATATTAGAATGAATTGATAAAATCATCATCTACACTATCCATGTGATCACTATTTGATAAAGAAAATATCCTCAATTGAATTAACATCCATGAGCAATTTTTATGGATTTAGAGTGTTCTATTTCACAAAAGAAAATGTTACATGATAGAATCCTCAATGCCTAATAAAAATGCATAAGATGTGTGTGATGAAGATTTCCTAGAATATGAAAAAACATAAGAATGACCCAGTCAATTTTCAATGTTTTATCCTTTAATCTTTTTCTATTGAACATGAGATGTAACATCCCAGGTAAATAAAGAATATGAAATTTTAATATTTATTTATATTTGTGAATTAAAAATTTATTTTAATATAAAGGTTATTCTATGTTATATGGAATACCCGACACACAACAATGGGTTTCTCTGAAATCTCAGGTTGCACACTAGGCTGAGTCATAATGGAAAATAATAATATAATTTTATTTTAAATTTTAGTTAATGTTTATCATTTGTATAGTTGATAGTGAAAATAACTAATTAAATATCATTGTACATGTTTGTTTAATTTTTTAACATTTATCCAATAAAAATTGGCATTGGGTATGTTTTTGGTATTTTTCGGATTAAGTTCATTTTTTTATTAGTAGTGAACAATTATGCATTTTAATTCAAAACTGCATTTTTATCTAATTCATTTATATAGATAGATTGTTCTTTTTATTGGTTCTAATGTGTAATGGGATTATATTTTTAATATTTAATCCAATTTTTTTCAATAAAAGCAATTTCACTTTTAAATTAGATATAAAAAAGTGTCAATGTTTTGATAGTTATTATTTCGGAAAAACACCATTTTTGGTTTTGACAATGAGAATTAATTTTAAATTGTTTTCTAAAACTTATGTTTATTGAATTTGAAATGATGGATTTTATATTTGGAATCTGGAGGTCCACATTCTGCAAATATGTAACTTTTTTGAGACATTATGGTTAGTAGCATAATAAGTATTTTATTTACAATGGTTAAAAGGTAAATCTTGTAAATAAGGGTAAAAATAATATTATAATAATATTTAATTAAGCTAACATATTTCCTAATCCTATTATCTGATAAATTTCCGACCATGGGCATCCTTGGGTTGATTTTGGGAACCCATGGAGCCACTTGAAAGTGAAAATGACACTTCATAAAAATTAAATTAAAGTTAAGTATAATATAACATAAACTTATATATTTTAGTAAAATAATTTTTATATTGGGTTATATAAGTGATATTTTCGAGATTAAATTTTCATTTGAAGTATAATACAATTTCCAACATGATGATATTTTATTTATAATTTTTAGACAAAAAATAAAAAAAATTAATGAAAAAATGATGATATAATGATTACCAAATTAATGAATATTTTAAATAAATAAGATTATAAATATTAACATTAAATTATTTTGAAACATATTAAGACATCAAATAATTTTTTATATATTTATGTCATGTTAAATCTGATTTAATTAAGGTTGTTTGAATGAATCATGTTGTTTTGTGTTTTTTAAAAATTCATGATATGAATAGTATATAAATTGACTTAAATGAGTTTTTAAATCAATTAAAATTTTATTAAATTATAAAATAGGCCTAAAAATTTTAGATCTACAAAAATTACATATATGATGTTAACAATGTCTTTAATGATCCATTTTGAGTCTCTTAGAATTTTATAGTAAATATATTAACCAAATTGTATGAATATACTAGAAGACATGTTAAAAGTTAAATAAGATAACAAAAGGTCAAACAAAAAAGATAAGAATTATAAAATATCCAAAAAATGTCCAATATTTACTGGATGATTTTATATAGACTTATATTCATCTTATATTATAATGTAATGATTTTTGGACCTTTTTAATTCAAAAATAATTTCATAATAAAATAATATTTTCAAACTTTCCTAAATAGCCCCACCTCTATCTTATGAAAGACCGTCAACTCCAACCCCAAACTCACACCTCTCAATACCATTAGCTCAACCATACTTTGCTCAATTTATCTCCCAAAATCACTCTATTCCACCAAATATCCTTAATTTGGGTAGAAATATTTTCAATAATTTCACCTGGTTCAAACCAAAGGGAGTTACCTGATTTAAAGGTATCGTCTTCTATTATGTTCTTTTCTATTATTTTCCAACATTAACCCCAAAAGCTCTTTTAATTACATTATTTTATAAAAACATCAGAATATTCAATATAATAGGATTTATTTATGACAACGATTCGAACTAAACATCCACACACTTCCTTATAATGGATATGAACTTTCTGTTTCTGTGGACAGTGAACTACTGCCTTACGAAATGATGGTTGTTCAATAGTCTCCTACCGCGTCTCATGGTGACCATTAAGATGGAAATGTATTTATATGTGATATGTATTATATTTATATTGTCTCTATGCTTATTTATTTTCAATTTATATCATAATGTTATGGTTTCCATAATGGGTACATATGATAATTTGATTTGAGGAAGAGGAGATTATCACCCCCTCAAAATGATATGACACATTCATGCAGTACATAAAATGTAAAAAGGATGGATTTTATGAAATAATATATGATATTATACAAGAATTATAATATAACTACGTATCATTAATTTTTCATCCCATTAAATATGCAATAAAAATGAAGGTGGTGTTCATGCGTACGTACGACTTACCGTCTCCAAGAACTGTGCATTTCATTTCTTATCTCCAAATTTTTTTAATGTTATAAATACATATATACACTAGATATATATGTTATATATGATATCTAAATGATTAATATCATTATGGATATATTTTGCTTTTGACCAGATGGACAACACGAAATTATATAAATGTCGTTTTTGACTCAAGTACCAAATATCAAAAAATGACCGTTATTATCCTAAATGATTGTGTAATGTTTTTATAGTTGTAATAAGTGATAAAAAAGGAATAATAAACTTGAAAATGGTTCTGAAGAAAGTATAAATTAACTATAGTTTATTATTGGTGAGATTAAATAACGAATGAGTCAAGTCGGACATCAGGTAAGGTACTTTATCTCAATCTCTTTTCAATGAAGAATATTTTGATTTATACACGAATTTCATTAATATGGTGTAATATACATTTTAACTTTAATTTAATTTAAAGGGAATATTTTTCTATGTATTATTTTACCAATTAACAAAAATAATGTTTCTTTTTAATGTGTGTGGTGATAATGAACTTCCTTCCACCATGAGAATTTTTTTATTTTTAAATTCATTTACCAGTTCTTGTGTTTTTAAATGGAAAATAGATACAAATTATTATTTTTATGTATTTTGGTTTTGAAAATGGTATTTAATATTGATTGATTATGTCAATATATTGAAATGTTATATGGTGATTGCAATATTGAAATGATATCTTTCTTTTATTCTAGTATATGTGTCATGATTATGTTATGGTTCTTGGACATTATTTATTCATACAGGTGGTTCCATGATAATCCTAGTTCGGGTGAGCCCGAGATATCACTATAATGCATTGGGAAGCATGAAGGACACAAATGATAGTGTATCACCAAAGATATTTCAGAAATATATTATGATGGGTTTTCCAGATATAAATCTCTATGTAGTTGTAAAAGATACAATGTATGTATCTTGTGATTTCCAAAAGTTACCTTTGTGATTTATCCTTTCTATGTGTTATTCAAAAATATTATTATTTCCTAAGGTATGTTAAAGAGATCATGTTTTTAGAGTTTATGGACTAATTTTTTCATTCATTATTTTATAACTCTTACTTAGCTATTTATGCACATCCCAAGTCAATGAAATGTCTTTACTAGGATATAAGGAAGGGTAAGAGAAAAAAAGAATTCATGATGATTTATATCAAGAAAATAACTCTTATTTTCTATTAAGAGTTTTTATTATATAAAAACGGATACAAATTAAATGTTTTTTACTTATAATATTTGATATGTAATGTAATAGTTACATCCTAATTCTCTAAAACTCTAAAACTGAAAAGATGCACAATGTGAATTCTTAACATAACTCAATATTATGTAATGTTTAAGGTTCAGGCCTTATAGTAGGTATTACTGGTTGGATTATAAAAATTTAAGAGTCTGGATAATGTTATTTTACAATCCATAAATTAATTTATGGTAAGATTTAAATGATATAGCATTTACAAATTACCATATTTCTTCCCCTAATATATTTATGGGTTATGAATGGTTTTCTTGAAGAGGAAATAGGTAAGATTTGATGGGATGACATCTGGAGGAAAACAATATTCAAAATCAGAAACCAGATATGGTTAGAATCAGAATTGAGATGTTTTTTGCAGTGATGGAACCATTAACACAGGCTATAAATGGCAGTGTTGTCCATGGACAATGTCAACTAGATCAACCACAAAGGAACAAGTTAGTAGTGGGGAATTTCATGATTCAACATCCCCCATCATTTATAGTATCATCTTAATTGGTTCGAGATTAATGGTGGATTAAAGCACTGGAGAAGATTTTTTATTTCATGGGGTGTTAATAAAATCAATGGGTTAGTCTTTCTATTTATCATTGTGAAGTTGAAGTTGATCAGTAGTAAACGAAGGTGAAAAATTACAGGGATATTGAGGAGATTAATTCTCTTGATTATGATGAATTCAAAGGTATTTTTCTTGAGAAATTTTTTTAAGGTTTTTAGACAAGTGATGGGAAAATTATTCTTGAAATTGAGGCAGGAATATTTCTTTGCGGATTCTTATGAAGAAAAATTCACTGGACTCTCAAGGTATTCCACAAAATTCAAATGTGACCCTGATAGTAAAATAAATCATTTTTACTTATGATTATATACAAATAATCAAAGGGATTAAATATCTCCTGAGTTAAAAAGATATGAAAATCTTGTTTGATGTGAGGAGAAGTTAGAAATGGAGTTTGCTGATGACTAGGTGATCTTTGACAGAGAATAGAACAGGAGGTCGAGGTGGCAGACGAAAGTGAATAACTCCTCAAAAAATCATATGGTAAAAAATTGTTATTTTACAGTTTGTGATAATTGTGTTAAAAAGAACATTGGTAAATTCCTTTTGAATTATAGTAAATGCTACCAATGTGGTAAAATGGGGCATAAGGCTCAAAATTTCACTGAAAATGATAATGGTAATGCTAAAACAAAATCTGATTAACAGTAAGTAAATTTTTTTAAATGAAATGAAATGGGTCATTAATAAAATGAGTATCCAACAAATAACTCTACTGAGGGAAATCATCCAGACAATAAGAAGAAAGGGGTAGTGAAATCCTTTGAACCTACTTCAGCAAACGTTTTTCCATCAAATGAAATAGTATCAGGCACACTATTCATTTATTCATAATATGCCAATGAGTTCTTTGATTTATATTCTACACATTCCTTCATCACTAAGAAATTTTCAAGTAAATTGGTAATTCCATCTTAAGATATGACTCCTAAACATATGGTTAAAACACCGGGAGGAAAATTTTGGACAAACTAAATTATAAGAATTTTCAAATCCTTGTGTATGGAAAGAATCTACCTCAAAACAATGTTATTTTTCCTCTAATAGAGTTTTATGTTATCTTGGGTATGGATTGGATTTATGTTTATCATTCTATGATTAACTTCAGAGCTAAATAAGTTTCGTTTCAGAACTAATTTCAGTTTTTGTACAAAAATGAAACCTTGATTTTGATAACATATCAAGAATATGAGAAACTAGTAAAAGGTGGAAATTAATGTTACCATGCACATATTGATGAATTCAATGAATCTATTCAAATTAAAGATTTTATATTGGTGAATGAGTATCCTTAATTTTTTGCAGATGAGTTTACTAGTATAATACATGATCAAGAAGTTTAATTTACTGTTGACTTAGTTCATTATGCTATGCCAATTTCAAAACCCCCTTATCAATTGGCTCAAATTGAACTTTTTGAGTTAAATAAACAATTGAATAAGTTATTGGATTAAGGATTAGTTAAAACTAGCACATCACAATGGGGTGCTCTTATATTGTTTTTTAAAAATAAAGATGATTCAAGGATACATTGTATTGATTATGGAGCCTTGAATAACATAATGATTATGAAAAAGTATCCTTTTTCTTCATATTAATGATTTTTTTAATCTGCTCTCGGGAGCTCAGTTTTTTCAATGATTAAATTGAGGTTAGTTTTTCATTAGTTGAATGTAAAGGAATCAGAAATTCTAAAGACCAAATTTTTTACTAGATATGGCCATTATGAATTTTTAGTTATTCCTTTTGGGTTAACCAATGCACCTGTAGTATTCATGGATCTTATGAATTGAATTTTCCATGAGTTCATGGAAATATTCATGGTTGTGTTTATTCAAGATATTTTTGTTTATACCAAATGTGAATATGAACATGAATGTCATTTGAGTGTTTTCTTGGAAGACTCAAAAGAAATGTAACTATATGGTAAATTCTGCATGTGCGAGTTTTGGTTACAACAATTTCATTCCACATTCACATAGTTTAAAAAAATGGTATAACTGTTGATCTTGCGAAAAAATTTGATTAAGTATGGGAAAGACCCACAAATATAACTGTGACTCGTATTTTTCTTAGTTTAGCAGGTTCTTATTAGAGGTTTGTTGAATATTTTTAACAGTTACCTAGACCACTAGCTAAGTTAACACAAAAAGGTTCTTATGTTTATCTGGACAAAAGAATGCATTGATTTTTTTCATGAATTGATAAGAAGATTGGTGAATGATCCAGTTTTGGTATTACCTTCTAGAGATAGTTAATTTGTTATCTAAATTGGAGATTCATTGAAATGAATTGGTTGTGTCCTTAGGTTCAATGATCATGTAATTTCTTATGCTTCACATCATTTGAAACCACATTAGTTAAATTATCCTATACATTATTTGGAATTTAATACTGTTTTTTTCATTAAAAATATTGAGGAATGATTTTTATGGATTAAAGTGTGAAATATATAATGACCACAAAATATTGAAGTGTATATTCACTGAGAAAAAATTTAACATGAGACCGAGCAGATGGTTGGAATTAATCAAGTATAATGATTGTACTATTCATTTCCATCAACGAAAAGAATATAAAGTGGTTGATGATTTTAGTCAGACGATTAATTCTACATTAACCTTATTATGTTTGGAAAAAGAACAATTGTTTATTTATTTCATCAACATTGTCATAGATGTTGTTGGTGCAATAAATTACTCTATTTTGTTTCAGGTGTTAGTGAAATCATCCCTTGTAGACAGAATAATGAAAGTGCAGAATGAAGACAGTGAGTTTCAGAAAAAGGTATACTTGGTTTATAAGGGAATGTTAAAAAAATTTAACATTGATAAAGATTGTGTTTTGAGGTTTGGGAAGATAGTATGTCTTCCTCTTAATTCATAGTTTATGTATGTGTTGTTATGTGAAGCTCAAATTTCATTGTTCTCAGTTCAGCGTGACAATACTATGATGTACAGAGATCATTGACAGCATTACTAGAGGGATGGAATGAAAAGATATATTGCTGAATTTGTTGAGAAGGGTTTGACTTGCCATCTAGTTAAACAGGAGTAGCTATTACTGAACCAAATTCTTTATCCATTACCAATACCAGAATAGAAATGTGAAAATATTTTCACCGTTTTCATTGGGGAATTACCAAATACTTCTTGAGGTAAAAATGAAATATAGGTTTTTTTTGATCGATTGACCAAATCTAACAATTTTTCTCCTATTCGAGATACTCTATCTCTAAATCAACTTTAATAGTTTTTTGTTTAAGAGATAGGCTGTTTAAAAGGAGTTCCACACCCTATTATTTCTAATCATGATCCGAGGTTCACTTTTATGTTTTGGAAATGCCTTTATAAGTCATTGGGTACTAAATTAATTTTTAGTACAGCTTTTCATCCAAAATATGAGGGTTAGTCAGAACCAAAAATTCTAACATTGGATGATCTACCATGTTCTTTTATAATAAATTACCAGGGATTTTGGGACCAACATCTTTCTTTGGTTGAATTTTCTTATAATAATAGTTTGCATTCTACTATACAAATATCTCCATTTAAGGAATTTTATGGAATATGGTGTCGAAATCGGACTTTTTGGTATGAAGTTGGTGAAAGGATGTTTATGGGACTAGAATTGGTAGAAAAGGTTGTAGAAATAGTTATGTTGATTCAGAAGCACATGAGAACAACTCATAGTAGGCATAAAATTTATGTGGAGAACAGGTGGAAGGATCGTTATTTTTAGGCAGGTGATTTTTTATTTCTCAATGTTTCTCCAGGGAAAATTGGGATGTGGTTTAGTGAGAAGGGGAATGTGAGTTTCAGGTTCATTAGACCCTATAAAATCCTAGATAAAGATAGATCAATTTTCTATAGGGTGGATTTAACTCCAATTTTATTCCTTGAACAATTTTTTTTCATGTTTCAATGTTGATAAAGTATATGTTGGATCCAACTCATGTTTTGAGTTCAGAGTTAGTTCATTTGGAAGATACTATTTCTTATAAGGAACAGCATGTCCAAATTCTTCACAGTAGAGAGCATGTTTGGGGGAATAAGGTATTCCATTAGGTAAATGTTCTGGGGAAAAACATATGGTTTAAGAGTCAATGTGGGAATTAGAGAATGCAATGAGGGATAAATACCCCCCATTTATTTTACAAGTGAATACAATTATGAGGATGATATTTTTAAAATGGGGAAGATGATTCATACTTGGTAAATAAATAATATGACATTTTCATATTCATTAATATTTGAGAATTAGATATTATTTTTACTTTAAAGGGGATTTTAGGCTCAATGGCGTACCCAACACAAAAAAATGGGTTTCTCTAAAATCTCATGATTCACACGAGGATGAGTCATACTAAAAAATAATAATATAATATTATTTTAAATGGTAGTTACCGCCGAGCCGTTGTATTGGCTGGAATGAATAGAACTGACTAAAATATGATAATACATGTTTGTTAATTTTTTTAAATTTACCCAATAAATATTTTGTGCTTAAACTGTGAATGTATCCGATTTTAAACATGAAATACTCTAATGTTTTTAAAGTTCTTTTTCCACCTTTTGATAGAGAACCACTTTTAAATATATTTTGTATGACATTAATATGTTACAATTAGAAAAATAAACTTCTTATTTAGAATTGGGACAAGAAAAAATCACTTTGGGTTAATTTTTTTGTATTTTTCTGATAGATTTCCTATTTTTATGGATAATGTAAAATACTATATTTTAATTCAAAATTACCTTTTATCTAATTTATTTATATAGTTATATTGTTATTTTTATTTTTTTTAAAGGCTAATTGGATTATATTTTTACCATTTAATAGAATTTTTGTAATTAGAAGTAATTTATCTTTGAAATTTTACATAAACAAGAGTCAATCTTTTGATAGTTATTATTTCTTAAAAACACACCTTTTTGTTTGGACAATGTGAATTAATTTTAAATTAATTTAGGAGACTTGTTTTGAATTTTGAAAAATGAATTCCATATTTACAATCAGGAGGTCCAAAATGTTTAAATATGTAACTTTTATTTTTATACATTACGAATAGTATCTTCCATAAATATATTTTTTAAAATGGTTAAAGGGTAAATCTGGTAAATAAGGGCAAAAAAAAATATTATAATAATATTAAATAACCCTAATAGGTGTTTTAATCCAATTGGACGATACATTTCCGACAATGGGAATTCTTGAGTTGATTTGGGACCCCATGGAGCCACATGTAAGTGAAAATGAAACTTAATATAAAATTAACTTAATGTTAAATAAAATTTAATATACACATATATATGTTAGTAAAAAGTTTTATATGGGGTTATATAATGGATATTTTTGTATAAAAATAGTCATTAAGAAGATGAAAATATTTCTTATATTGTGATATTTAATTTATAAGTTCTATACACCATATAAATAATTTTATTTAGGACACAATGATGATGTAATGATTACCTCATTAATGAATGTTTTAAATAAACGATATTATAAATATTAATATATATTTAATTTGAAACTTTCTATGATATCGAAAAATTTTATAGATAATTATGACTTTCTATATTTGAATTAATGAAGGGTTTTTTGAAAGAATCAAGTTGTTTTAAATTTTATAAAATGCCATTATATGAAGAGTTTATAAATTGACACAAATGAGTTTTTAAATCAATTAATATTTTATTAAATGATAAAATAGTATGAAAAATCTATGATTCAACCAAATGACAAATATAATTTTTAAAATGTCATTAATGATCCATTTGTTTGTCACTTGGAATTTTATTGTAATTATATAAACCATATAGGTTGAATATACTATAAGTCATGGTAAAAGATAAGTAAATTAACAAAGCGTTAATTAAAAAAGTTAAGTATTAAAAAATATCAAAAAAATTGCAAATTATTATTGAATGATGTTATTTAAAATTAAATTCATCTTATATTACAATTTAATGATTTTTGGGCCTTTTTAAACCAAAATTAATTTTATTATAAAACAATACATCCAAACATTCCTAAAGAGACCATTTTTTCTCTTATAAAAGGCTACCTCCTACAACCCATTACTCACACCTCTCAAGCCCCTTGTCTCATCTGAACACTTCTCCAATAATCTCTCAATATCCCTCTCTTCCACCTATAATCCTTTCATTGGGAAAAAGTATTTTCAATAAATCCATTTGGGTCAAAACACAGGGAGTTACATGATTTAAAGGTAACATTTCTCTTACGTTATATTCTTTTCTTTTCCTTCTCCAACCACATAACATCTCTTTATTCAATTCCTATATAAAAGAAACTAGTATCTTCAATATACCTGGATGTTTTTATGGGATTTATTCTATATACACTCCAGCACACCTCCATCTAATGGATACGAACATATTGTTGTTGTGGACGACGAACTACTGCCTCATGAAATGATGATTCTTCCATTTTCTCCTAATTCATATCGTGGTGGAAATTATAATGGAAGAATATTTATATGTGATATATAATATATTTATAGTTTATCTATTATTTTTTATATTTCATTTATATCATACATTTATGGTTTCTATAATTGGTAAATATGATAATTTCATTTGAGGAAGTGCAGAATACCGCCCCCTCAAAGTGATATGACTCATTCGTTCCATACATGGAACATATAAAGGATGTTGTTAATGAAATTATATATGATATTATACTGGAATTATAATACAACTATGTATCATTAATTTTTCATTTCATTAAATACGAAATAGAAATGAAAGTAGCATTCATGCATACGTATGGCTTAATGTCACCATAAATGGTAAATTTCATTACGTATCTCCAAATGTTATATACTATTATTAATACATATACATACTAGATATATATGATATATAAGATATCTAAATCATAAAAATAATTCTGGATATGATGGAATTTTGTCCACATGGACAACTTGTAATTATAAGAAGTTTATTTTTATATCAAGTACCAAATATTGACAAAATGAATATTATTAACTTAAATGATTATTTATTTTTTATAATGTGACAATAAGTGACATAAATGGAGTAATAAACATGAAAAATTTTATGATTCAAGTATATATTAACTTATATTTGTTATTCAAGAGATTAAAGAATGAACGAGTCAAGTCGGACGTGAGGTAAGGGACTTTGTCTCAATCTCCATTCATTGAGGCATATTTTCAATTATCCATGACATGATTTTATACAATGTATAAACCCATTTAACTATTAATTTCATTCAAAGAGAATCTTTTTCTATGTATCCTTTTACTAAAAATTAAAAAAAAATCTTTTTAACATACGCGGTGACAACAACCTTTCCGCTGTCATGAGCATTATTTGAGATTTGGCATCCTCTATAAGTCATAGTGTTTTCAAATAAATAATAAATCCCATATAATCATTTTACATAATTTTTATTAAAAATGGTATTGTGAATGGATTGTTTATGTAAACATATTGAAATTTTATATTGTGATTGCAATGTTGAAATGTTTTCTATCCTTTATACTTGTTTATGTTTTATGATTATGTTATGGTTATTGGAAATTGTTTACACATATGGGTGGTTCTATAATAAATATTGGGCGGGTGAGCCCGAGATATCTCTTCAATGAATTGGTTAACATGATGGAGGTAAACATTAACGTTTCTCCTTATAGATTTACGGAATATACAGTGATGTGTATTCCAAACGTAACTTCATACTTAGATGTGAAATCTATAATGTAAGAATGTTATGAATGATACAAGTAACCTTCATAACTTATGATTTCTTTGTTTTATTCACATATCTTATGTTTTCATGAGGTATGTTATAGAGATTATGTTTTTTATGTAATGATGGACTAATGTTTTATTTCTTTATTTCATTACCCTTACTGAACATTTTATGTTCATCAGAAGTCATTGAAATGTTTTTCACAGGGTATAAGGAAGGATAAGTGAAAGGAATAATTCAAGATGATTTATATCAAAAAAATTGTTTTCTAATCGTTTTTATTTTATGAAAAGATGGATACTATGTATAAGTGTCTAATTTTTAATATTTGAGATGTAATTTAATAGTTATGGCCTAATTATCAAAAACCCTAAACCTAAATAGATCCTCAATGTGAATTCATGACTTAACTCAATATTATTTAATGATAATGACTGGGGCCTTATAAGTGATGTCTCATAGAAACATGGATACATATAGGATGCTGGATCACCTTTTTTGTCTTTACGGTGAGAGAGAAATGCATGAATGATTTGAGGTTTCCAAGGTTCTCATATAGAGTAATATTGGAGACTGTTCTCCATTTAGACCTTATGTAGAAAATATCATTGGATAGATTGATATCATAGAGGTTTCAATGATTAATCTTCTTGAAGAAATGAACAACAATCACATTATAGAATCACTCCCTCAAAGATTATCTATTTTTTCAATTCGAATATGAACAACATTGAAATGTATCTGTCAGATCTTTTTATCCTACTTCTCCATATAGAAAAGTATATGAACTATGAAAACCCATTTTCTCTAATGGTTAAAAAATATTTTGGGAATGCAAAGGTTATTAAACCTAAAGCTTCTTCACACCCTTTTATGGAGATGGTGATCAAAGGGTAATCAATTTAAGAAGATGTTTTCTATTTCATATGTGGGATGAAGGGACAATGTGAGAAAAATTCATTCAAATAATAAAAAATGGGGATGATTCAAGTGTATTTTTTATCGAGTTTAATTTATCCATTTCTTCAAATTTGGTAATAGATATAGCTTTATGTTATCACTTATTTTTTCAAATAAAAGAACCACATATAATCAAAAAAATTGACTAATGAGATATAGTTTTATGAGTATTGAATGGATCTAGACATGATACTATTGAAGTTGGGGAAATACCACCTCACTTTACTAACTAGAATGATATAGGTTTTTTATGTAATTTTAATATGTACCTTCAATTACAAAAAAACATTATTTATGTATCTATACTTGAGACATATGAATTAATTTTAAGATATATAAATATTTTTTCATTCCATTATAGAGATAACAATTTTTATGGTTATGTGTGTTTACATAATGATATATACTTGTCGGATCACATAAACAATGTAATGGAAATCGATAATGAAGTTATATAACATGAAACAATCCAAACCCAACATTGGCATCACTGGTTAGGTCATGTAAATGATAAATTCATGAATAAATTACATCAATATGGATATTTATATTATTTCAAAAATAAAAAAACATGGTGTATGTCATACATGTCTATAAGGTAAAATGAAAAAATCCCTATTTAGTGGGATAAGTGAATTCGATAAAGAGATTCTAGAATTATATCATACTGATGTGTTTGGACCATTTCCTATTAATAAAAAGGGTGGGTACTCATACATCATAACATATACTGATGATTTTAGTAGATACAGATATATTTACTTAATGACGTATAAGTAGTATTCTTTTGAAAAATTCAGTGAATATATGAATGATGTGGACAACCAAATTCCTAAGAATATTAAGAAACACCACTCAGACTGTGGTGGACAATACCTTAATCAAGATATCACTAATTACATATGAGAGTTCAAGATCCTATCCCAACTCACTCATCCTAAAATGCCTCAGTGGAATGGTGTGTATGAAAGAAGGAACTACACATTGATGTACATAATGATATCAACAAAGAGTATTGTGATATGTCTAATATCATTTTTTGTATATAACTTACAAACATCAGTACATATTCTAAACCATGTAGCTACTAAATTGATAATTGATATTCCATACAAATTTTACAGTAAAAAAATATGTTATAGAATTTACATGTGTGGGGAATAGAAGAATCTGCTGAGCCCTCTTCAGGTAATAATCTTGCACCCTAAGGCACATTGTGTACCCTTATAATATTCCCAATAGAAACAAAAGGTTATTTCTTATACAACCCTCATACTAAAAGGTAATAGTAACAAGACAATCCATATTACATTATAGGAAGCACATTTAAAAAATTGACAGAGAGGGAGAGAGATAAAATTAGATGAGGTCAATACTCAAGGCACACAATAGTTGGTACATGATTAGATTACACAAAGCCATGTGAAAGAAGAATATATTCCAGATATAATAGATCATCATAAGAGAATAAAATATACTACAAATCTAGAATGATATTGATTCCATATTTACCAAGAATGGTGAGTAATTATTAGTTAATAATAATTATATTTAACATGTAAAGAAATATGTAAGTTCAAAATATGTTTCCAAGTTGAAGTAATACATGGATTCTGAAATGGATTTCATGTACCAAAACAATGTGTGGATTTTGTTAGATCCTATAGTATATGTAATTTCCATTGTTTCCAATGGTTATTCATGAAGAAACTAGACATGGATAAACATGTAAATACCATTAAGGTCTGAGTGATTGAAAATGTTTTTAGGAAACATCAACGCATCGACTGTGACGAAACCTTTTCACCAAATGCAATGTTGAGATCAATCAGAATTATACTCGACAATGTGGATTACCATGACTGTTTGATTTATCAAATGGATTTCAAAAAATCCAACCTTAATTGGAAACTTCAATAAGATTTCCACATGACATAACCTAAATGGTTAGTGAAACCAATGGATGGAAATAATATTTTCTTGTTTCAAAAATCCATTTGTAGATTAAAGTAAGAATATAGGCCTTGGAAAAGTAATTTTGATGAAGCCATAAAATAATTTGGTTTTATTAAGAACAAATGCCATACTTGTTTCTAAAAACAATTTAGTTTGAATGAATTCATTATCCAAATAGTATATTTTTATGAAATATTACATATTGGGAATGAAATAAGATTCTTAATATATATATTGGTATTTTGGAATAAATTATTTTCCACCAATTATATTAGATTGGTGGAATATATTCATGGGATCAATATCCATCTTGATATAGACAATATGTTTCCTAGCCATAGTCAATGTACATAAAATGAGAAGACATTTAAGAGATTTAGTTTAGATCAATTCAATAAGGGATTATTGCTAGTTTCAAATGGAACTCAATGTTCCATGAAAATGTGTTCTCATATCCATGAGGAAATAATTATAATTAAAAGGATTCCATATGCTTAAGTGATTGGGACAGTTAGGGGTATTCTATGATATGTACATGGATATATGTCTCCTATTAATTATGTATGATGTGAAGATACCAGATAATATAGGTGATCTTGATTGGATAGAAGTCAAGACCATCGTTTACTATTTGAGGTGTAATGTGGGTATGTCAATGGTTTATAAAAAGATGAGGATCTAGTCCTCAGATAATATCAAGATTCTTTTTAAAAACTAATAAATATGGAAAAAAGTCACAAATGAGATAAATCTCCACATTAAATTTCGGTACTTTTACCCAGATGAGATAAAAAAGACTATGGTCAAAGATTCTACAAGGGAGTTCAGGTATATTGCAACTTCAATAGAAGATAACGAATATGTTTTGATGCACAATTTCATCCATGATATTGGGGTGGTCCATGAACTAATGGTCCCATCACACCATATTGTCATAAAACTATAGTGGTGGACTTCTCAAAGGAGAGAAGTTCACATATATAGATAAAGCGCATACTTCAGAAGTATCATCCATTGATGGTTATTTCTCAGATATGTGAGGTTTCAGTTGAAAGTATTTACAGAAAAGAAAACATGCGAAGCCCATTTAAAAAGGTATTCACTAAAAAAATGATAATCATATGATGTCCAGTTGACTAAAATCCATAGGTTGGTGGATCTAGTATAGGTGGTATGTTTTAAGAGTTTTTTTCCTAGAGACAACTACTTATACTTTGATTACATGCAGATTCGATGAATTAAATATTCAATTAAACAAATTACTAAATGTTTTTTCATTGTTATGTATTAATTTAACTTATTGATTTCCTAGAGTATTTGTCACATTAATACGGTCATAGTAGTCCCCAACTATGATGTGAATCTTGAACTAATAGGAACATGTACTTAATATAGTTCCTATGTAGGATAACATACAACAGTGGGACTCACTGTATTTAAACATTCATATATGAGTACTCCTAAGATGATGAGACTTCTTGACATAAATAACACACCTGGTAATCTCCAAGATGAATGATTATGAGAATTGACCTAACATTATGAATTCTGCATGTTTTTGTGTCATTTGATATTCCTATATTCGAGCATCTGTAATGGTCCGTTGACATTAATATTATAATTAATTATTCTTATAACTCACACACATAGATTTTATAATGAAACCAATAATGCCATATGTTGTTTAGATGTAGTGTGTGTTGGGTGCATGTTGACACTCTGTTCTGTCAAAGAGTCTAAAAATGTCAAAGGGAAATACAATAAAAATTAGAGGGGAAATACATGAATAAAATATATATTTGCAAAGTCATGAGATTTTTGTCATCCAAGTAATACCAAAAGGGCGTCTATTCACATCCTACATGTGCACCCTCATCTATTGCACAACCTACTTGCACGCCCCCATCTATCAAGCATCCTACTGGTGCTCTCAATATACATTCACCTAGGGTCTATATTTTTTCCTATAAATAAACCTGTGGGGCCTTCATTTGGATGAATGGATTCTCCTAATGCCCAATTGTTTCTAAAGTTTACATTGTGCCTCCCCCATGTCCACCGAAACGTTCAAGGAAGTTCATTAACACCTAAAGATGAGAAATTGAAGGAATATCCTAGGACAGAAGTCATTTTAGTATTTAAAATAATTAACACTTTCACGAGTAAATCCCCCAACCTACATAAAATCAGAAACACTTGTGTTCCACATATTCATTTCATAGTAACATGTGTTCCATACTTCTCAGATCACATCTGAAGACTCATGAAGGATACAGCCAGGTCTCACCCAATTATTACCATATAGGTTGTTCCTCACTTAAGTTAATATCATCTCTCCCATTTATACTTGTGCAAACATAATTTCGTGACCTTCAATACTTGTGTGCCCCTATTTGACTCACATACTCCCTTTAGTCTAAAATCCTTCAATACCTCTTCAAATATATTCATGGAAAGGCTTATTATTCATTGACTCCCTTATTTGAAAGGGATTATGTTGAGACCTCCACAAAAACCTCCTAACTAATGAAAACATTGTGAAAGAAACATCATCATGTCTCATATTTGGGTTTGTATATCAATAGTCATAGGTTTCCCACATTTATTTCACAATGGGGATAAGATTAATGGAGTGTATGTCAGTTCATATATCCATAGTCTCACAGACCTTTCCCCCATAAATAGTTCTAGTATATTCTCGGTTATGAGAATAAGGTATTTTTTCCTGACCTCTCCCTTCACAAAGAGCTGGAACCTCAAATTTTAGGTAAGGATGGTATGGTCTGCACATACATTTCTTTTTGATCAAAAGGGATGAATCCCTCCCCAATTAGGATCAATTTTAGGGAATCCATCCTAGTTTAATATCTTAATATTCATCCCTTCTTCCTTTCATTGGACCATTGTCCAATGTAAAGTGAATAGAGGGAGGGCTCGTTGCCTCACCCTCTTCCTGGGTTGCGTTGACCTCGTCAACTCTGGCCATCGTAGGGGCTCCCACATTCATCTACGGAAGAGGAAAAGTGTGTGTCGTTATTAAATATTTCACATCCTATTGTTTCCCAAACCATCATGAATCACGTGGGATTAAAGATTTGTGAGGATTAAAACATGTACACAAACACTCTATGTGAATAAACTATGAGAACACCAATTCCCACCATAATCTAGATATATAGGAATCCTTCTCAGGGATTGAGATCACTCGATATCCTCTTCATGAATCTGACCCTAATTCCATTAATTTAGAAATACTTCTTTGTAATAAGAGTTGTCTTAAACCCCCAATGTCATCAAGGAATCCTTTTCTCAATGTAAACCCAAATTCATTTCTCTTAAAAAATATACACTCCTATGATATTTATCGGACAACGTGGGCTTTGATACCCATTAACATGGGTTATGTAGGATGCCTCACTGAGGTACTAACCTGATACATTAAATCAACCCTGTTCTCCATGGGCCGTATTCCCAGCATAGTCTAATTTAACCTGGAAACCCATATCCTTTCAATGTTTGTTGGTCTGCTTCAACATAAGTCCCACACCAAACACTGACTAAGCACCATTTTCTTAGATGTCCATACCACATGAAATTAAACTACATGGCTAGGTCTTTATCACATGACCTTAAAAGGTATGATGTGTCCCATTATGTGGCACTGAACTATGAAGGTTCTAATTCCTTTTACAAGGATACGTAGGTAACCTAATTCATGGGTATGATCCCAATATTTAAACATACCTTCATATCCATAGATTACAATAAATTTCTGAGTGCCCTGCTTTGTGGATTGAAAAATAGTATCATCTTAAAAGAATCTTGATTATATATAGATATCTCCATTAACGAAGTACCTAAAATACATAAAATTATCATAATTTTATTCACAAGTTAATAAGTGATTTCAAATTCCAAGGGAAACATATGTTATACATTGAGAATTAATCTGGATTCTTGAAAATATCTTAAATTTATAAAGAGACTCACAGTGTATACAATAATTCCCCACAAATTTTTGTGATGAGTCAGACCTACCATCTACTCATCCAATGCACATTCCTAAGTATTGTAATGTTCAAACATAACGAATGTATTCCTTTGGAATTCCAGTCCCCTTTTGATAAAGAACTACTAGAAGAATCCAGTTCTGAGAATAAATCCAATTGAAACTACATGGAAGAAGTGATTCATAAAACCAGAATAAACATTTCAAGGAACTACAAAACAATAATGGTGAACTCGACGTGAATAATTAACCATGTTAATAATGTTTCCTAACATTCAAGACCCTATAAATTGATAAAGGATAGCCAGACAAAGTATTCAATCACGCATGTATTAATCTAAAAGTTGTCTCTTTAATGGTGTTTATTGTTGCTTTCATGTTTTCCTTAGAAATCCCATCATTCCAAAATGGATTTCTTCAATATGACATATAAGAACATTCATACCACTACTCAGGTGGGATTATTATCCTTGGGAAGGATGACATCACTAACCCATTATATTCAACATTGGGTCACCAATTTGTAGGTAAATGAGTACTGTCAGCATGGTACAATCTAAGCCATGGTGCCCCCCGATAGGCCCTCCTGGTAAATAAAATTCCTCGATCATATATCCAATGATGGCTGATGATCACAAAGTAGATGGTGCCAACAAATATTTTCAACCCTTTCGGGTCCATATCCCAAAAATGCAATAACCAGTCCCTCCTGTACTACATGGATGATGACCAAGAGGCCACTCATGACCTTAATTAAAATATATATGGATACATCATGTGGATTCCCACCAATAGTCATTACAAACAGAATTTCATGGTAGTGAACCCCCTCACTTGATGGGGGAGTTTCCTTTCGACGTTTGGCCAATGTCTCTTAGACCCTGGTGGGTAAGACGAACCACCTGGGATAACATCCAGTCAAGAGGGAAAGGGTTCTTACCTCTTCTACCTCCAGATATGTACATCGACCTAACTTTATGGAAATAAACAAGCAGACACATACACCAGTCTTCCATAAATTTCATATCCAGCATACTCGTCTAGCATCAACCCACCAATCCCACTATAAATCTGGTGGAGTACTATGAATAGGTAGACACACATGCTTACAAGTTATCATATAGTCAGTTGGATCATCAAACGAATTTAAAGATGCCCTCTAATCCAATGAGGTGGAAACTAGTAAACAAGAATATACACCTTCTATCAATCCCCAATTATGCCAATAGTCTCGTATGCAAGTATTGAAGGAAGTCCATTAACGATACTTCTCGAGAACCATCCATTAGGCCAATACACCTACTAGTGTTCATCAAGAATTCCAACAGTCTCATTTGGCAGCACCTAGCAATGTCAGTTAGAATTCTCCGACGACAAATATGGGGTAGACTCAACTCTCTACCCCTTACCCGATTACTGTCAATACACATCGATAGGAAAAGGAGGAGAGAATAAGAACATACTCCTCCTCCAGATACGGAATGGACGTATATTCCCGTTCTAGCTGCTAATTTCAACAAACATATCTAATCGATGGTGAATGGGCCAAAAAAAATTCCTACCTATATTCTAGAAGCATGCCACGATATTATAATAACTACATCAATAATACTAGATGAACATACACATAACTCTTTCCCTACACATGGGATGAAAATTGGCATTCCATCTCAGAAAATATACAAGCCTATGTTCTAGTCCAGAAGGTTCATTGGGTATACTCCCCCATATCTTATGGACAACTATATTTGGAACATACACCCTTTCCATTTGGAGGTAATCTGTCCGTTCTAGTTACCACTCCAAGGCAGGCCTATAATCCTACCCATGATAACCACTTTTCCCATCATGTGTCCCCAACAATGTATAAGAGAACATCCATGAATAAGTCTCATCAAACATGGTTGGAAAATCAATTGTCAAGCTGCAATTCACCTCCTCATAATGATAGAGTTCTAGAAGACCTCACACATTTATCTATTAAAGCTCAAGATCATACCCTCTCATTTTCTAATTATGGGAGTAGTATAAATAATTATGAATTTTCCCATCGGAAACATAACCATCAAGGATTGCATTATGAAAATTAGGTGATTCCAGAGAGCCTATCTTCTAATGATTTCCATGGAAACCCTCCATGTGGCCAAAAGACCATGGATAAAGAGGATTCATCCCTTTATGTAATCCACCATGGTGGTCCTCATCCTAATGCAATTCACTACAAAATTCTTCTCCATAGTAAAATTTCTCATTTTCAAGATGATTCTATAATTAACAATGTAGCACTGAGAAATCCCCCCTATCTCAATGCACTTGAAAACCCAAGACCATTCATTTTTGGTTCATTTCATTGATGGGTGAAACAATTTCTCAACCTGAAGACATATTAAGGGAATAATGATTCTTCAAACCTCCATTGAGTGATTTATCTTCTAATACAGAACATACACTTTGGTCAAATCAAGTGGAGAAACCTTTATTAGAAGATGAAGATAATAAGTTAATCATGAGAAAACATTGGTTATGGTGAAATACCAGTCACGTTCAGAACATTAGAAAATTCTGAATATAACATTCCAGAATGGATGGAAAAAGATTGCATTCATGATATCCACTATAACTTATGAAATACTCATCATCATATGAAAACAAAAGTCATACAATATGATGAATATCAAAATCATTTAAAGGAAATAGAAGGGTTTCAATAACAAATTCAATCAAAATCTCTCTTGGTTTCCCAATATCCAAAGGGTGAAAATAAGTAGAGAATCTTTCAAAATGCATGCCTCAATGTTCTAAAGAGGCTAAAACTATTTATTTCTGATTCCCTATATGGTTTACGTATCAGTGGATGGTGTGAACATGGAGAATTTCATTTCACATCACTCCATATTCAGAAAAGCCTGCCAAAAGTGGTCACATGCAATGTTATATCCCATGGCCGACTACAATCAATATATTTTGTATGTAATAAAATGTACTGTCTAGAATATGCCTCATCTAGCTCTAATGAATGTCTCGACCAATGAGAAATATTTGTTGACTTAATTTTACATCGAGCATCTAAGAATCTTGAGAAGGCCTCCCTCTTAGAGGATTTCATACATTAGATAACTGAAATGTTTCAAATAGAACACCGATCATCTGAAATAATTTATTTGAGTGGTTTTCGGATAATGCACCCAGGTAATTTCCAAACCAAAATTCACAAAATTAGAAGAGAAGCTAAGTGAATCTGAGCAATAGAAGTGGAAGAACCACCGCAAGTGTCAAGTATAGGGGATCATTTTATTAAACCTTCATGTTCAATAATAAAATTTCAAATATTTGATGAAACATAATAAGAAAAACCCTAGCATGAAGGGCTTGGGTATTTTTCAAATCTACAATCCCCTCCTCCACGGATGTCAGTTTTCTCTTGATTGGGGAAGAATCCACAAAAAGAGTTCACAAATAAAATATTCAAGGATTTACTTCATCTTATCGTCTATCAAAAAGGTCATGAGATTCCATCATAATGAAGATTAGAGTCTCATAGAAGATACTAAGGGAGATGATCTAATAAAGATACTCACAGAATGCCATCAATTAATTATGAGTTATTAAATGTCATTAACACCATTAAAAAAGATCCTCCAAAAATTATTCTAGTTCAGGGGAATCAGAAGATGAAGTTCTTATCCATACTATGGTATACAATTAAGTAAATGAAGAAGGTGTACATAACTGAAATGAGAAGCTTACCCAGAATCTAGGTATGCCTTCAAATAACAAACTCCCACCCCTCCTAATGGAATCTAATAAGGGGAATGTTAAAAGTCAGATTGCATTTAACTATTCCACTAGCGAAGGTCAATCTCAGTCACGTGAAGATAAAATTTCATAAAAAGAAGAGGAGATAAAATAGTTGAAAAGACTCGGTGCAGAGTTACATCAAAGAAGTATTTCTTCTAGACGTACTCCACAGGAAGCTCCTCAACATGCAAATCTTGTAGGATCTCCTCAGAAAATAGGATTTGTGATAACCACATATATGGATAATTAATTCCCTCCATTGGGTACACATTCAAGGCATGATCAAACTCATCTTGATAAGCTTGTTCTCATTGTTTATCCCATGAAAATACCAACACCATCATCAGTGGTTTTCCCAGTCATTGCAAAAGCTCAAGATCCAGTTGTTGTACATGCATATGTTTCAGATCATCCGAATATTCCAAATTTTCATATGAACACAAATGAGGCATTCAAAATTCTATTGGATTCCATGGAGGAATTAAGTGCACCAGTTCAGCTGGAAAATAAGGCATACCCTGATTGGTTGGACCTGTTTCGTCCCCACCAAATATTGTGAATACCACATTTCCAATATTTAATGGTTTAGAAGATCTGTAAATACTCTTACCAAATTTCTTTTCTCATTGTCATCCCATGATAGGAACTCATCAAAAAAAGAAGAAAAAATGCTTAAGTGTTATGTAAAATCATTACAAGGACCAGTTTTTGTATGGTATAGAAGTTTCCAATCATGATTAATTAATAGATGGGAAGATCTCATTCCAAAATACCTTCTTCAATTCAACTAAAATTTACCGAAGAAAAAATAGTTTGACCATTCAAAACGAAAAAAATTAAGAATGAATTGGTTTTAGATTTCTTTTCTCAATGGAAATGAATAAAGTATACCTTATATTTGTCTCTCCCTCAAGAAGATTTGTTTCCAATTTGTGTGGAAAAACTATTTGATGAGTTACACACAATATCGATCTCTATCAAATAAATATTAGGGTTTCGACACTTTACATAAATTGATCAATATATAGAAGATTCTATTATCGAAACTAAGTGTTGGTCAAAGTGGACACTCAAGAGGGGGTGAATTGAGTTCCAATAAAAATTTCTGTTAAAAATATTTCTCTTAAAATCCCCCTATTTAAAAAAAAGTTAAACTCTAGTAAATTTATACAGAGTGTAAATGTTCAATTAGTTTCTCAAAGAATGATTAAGTCTCAGGTAATTTAATCTGAAGATTAAATTGATTTTTAAAACTATCTTTCTGGTTTATAATAAGTATAATCACTTGCTAACTTAACTATCAAAGTAACTTTAAAAAAAATTATACTTCAAAGTAGCTAGCAGCTGAATATGAAATATATATAGTGTACTTTGGACCAAAACTAAAATTCATAGCAGATATAACCAAGAGGTTCAGTCTCAAACAGAGACTTAGTCCTCTCAAACAATTTAAATAAATTGATCCACACGATTGATCGGTGTAATCAATAGTGAAAACACTATCCCGTTACAAAGACCATTACCACAGTTCCACCTAAGAAAATAAATCAACAGCTCACAGATGTCCAGGTCTTACTCAACCTCTACCACTATACACAGTGGGATAAAAAGGAGTTATAGAGTTTGAATGGGGATTTTATAATCTTCCTGCTTAGTTTATGAGATAGTGTGTGTGTAAAATAAACTGGGTACACACACTGATCAAAATGTAAATGAAAGAATCACTAAAGTAAGTTTGAATGAGTATAGAAAATCTTTAGTTATTGGTAGTGCAGCTCTAGACTCATTTTATTGGTCAAAAAATCTTCTGAGTCCCTCTATGGTTCTTTTTCTGAAAAACAAAGTGTCGTTTTCTTCTTTGGTTCCAGTTTCAGCTTATCAGCCTGAGTGCATGATGTGTTTTTTGTCATTATTCACTGATAGAACACTATTTTGTTGAATATTTTATTGATAAAAAATGATATAATTTCCTCACATTGTGTTAAATATGTTTATTTATAAAATATTTGGGATTTGATCATTCATTTGAAAATTTGGTGAAAATTCTGGTTTTACCCTTTATATTGCACTGTAGTATTTAGAATATGAATATTTTTATATTTATTTTTTGAATTTGGAACTTTTAACCGGTGTTATTAAGGTAATTTTCTACAACTTTGATCCAGGACACTAGAGCTAAAGAGTGCATTTGGATGGAGTAAATGAGTCATTAATCCAATGGTGGGCTGGACTCGGTAGAATTGACATGGGTTCTATATTTGGGTCATATCGTCTTCATCCGGGCGTAGATTAAGCCCAACATTTGAGGAATGCTCGGTGACGTGATTTGGCAAAAATTATCCTTCTAGAAGGCCGGTCAATTCACGCGTTTTGGAGGTCAAATAGGCGTTGCAACATGGAATAAAATATTTGGACGAGTTTTTCATTTCACACTTAAAAAGTTATGTAACAGTAGCCATCAAAAAATATATTTAAAGGGGTATTAACTCTTTGGGAGGGCTGTTAGGGGCTTTGGGAAGGTGTTTACTAAAGGGTGTCTCTTGGGATCCCCTCACAACTCTTGGAAGAAGTAATCATTTGTGCAAACCTCTCTTCCAAAAAGGTTCTCCTCTCCCACCTCTTCTTTGTATTTCATTTATTTCATGTTTGATTCTTGAAATTTTCATCAAATAATCTTCTTTGTTCTTCCCTTTTCTTCTAATATTAATCTTTTTAATTGGGTTGGAATCAAGAGTGGAGACAAGATTGGGTTATATCCTTTCAATCCTTTGCTTATGCAAAACGTCTCCACGATGACTACACCGCCCATGGAAGAGTAGTTCTTTTTAGTAATCGGTCGACCTCTCACCTTCATCATTCATTTATTTTGAATCAATAATCTACTGTAATTCACTAAACATGATCCATTAATTGAGTTTTCAAATTAGAAGAAACTACGTGAGCAATTGAACAATTAAAACAAAACGCGCGAGGTCAGGATTTTTGTGAATTGTGAGACTGCGATCTTAATCGGTAATATAAGACCACACGGGATCAATTTGTAGAGTTAAAATATAATCCCTAAACTCAATTAATCCTCATTTCTAGAGTGGTTATGTGCCTTAATTTACCACTGATCCTATCAGTCGCCTCATCCTGACCCTCAGCCTGTGTTTGTGATGACGCAGCCTCATATGACTTCTTCAATTCTAATTTGAAATTAATATTGTGAAAATATTATAGGCAGTTAATTTTCAAACTGAAAGAAATATAACTAACCACAATCTGAAGCTGGCGATCACCTCTAATCTCTAAGGTGTCTAGATCACTGTACATCCCCCAATAAACATCATACTCTATAATATCGGGATGCTCCACTGCCTATATGAATATTAAATAAACTATTTATATTTGAAGTTATATAAAATATTTAAAAAATACTTACTAGATACTATCTATGTATACAGAATGTACTGCTACCAGATCGATGTGTCACCTCCTGTCTTCCGCAGTTCTATCGACCCAATGAAGACCTCCTCTCTAATCTACCACCCAACCATTGTGCACATAATCAATCGAAAACAAGAGATTAAATGTACTCTGGTCAGTGGGCTCTACATGACTCATCAATACTATCACTCATGCTTTCTTAATGGTCGTCTTTCTTAAATTGTCCAAAAACTGATGCAAACACTTACACATAGCCACCTCCCATGCTACATGGATGTCATCATGCATGCTATCATCGATGAAATAACATAAGACCTGAAAATAATTTATAATATCAGGTTATTAATAAAATAAATTTCAAAATAAATATTATTTATTTTTGTACCAACCAATGATTGTACATGTCGAGCTGCACATAAATGGGAATATGTTCCCTTGTTGTCCATGGATGAGAAAAAAATTCCCCAATATTGCACTCCCCTGTCTAACTGTTACATGCGTAAAACTGTGAAAAAAACATAAAAAATAAAACAATATTTTTATATATAAATAAATTAATGAAAGAAAACTAAAATATACAGGTTTCCAAAACTCTGTGTGCGTGGATCGAAGCTAAGACGTGGACGTCACTCAGGGATAGGTTCAGGAATCATCAGTAACGCAAGACTATGCCCCCTCCACATACCTCCTGAACCACCAGTAGGATGAGGGTCAGATGATCCCACATACCCCTCATCCAAAGGTATCTCAGCCACTTCTAACATACGATGTAGATCAGAGTCCATCTTGAACACAAGTTGATTAAATAGCAGACAGTTGAAAATAACTATTATATATATATATATATATATATTAGTTATGATCATAAACTACATTTAATTGTGTCAATGTTCACCTTCATCATCTTCGTCAAATCTGATTATTTCAATGTCTTCATATTCCTCCTCAGCATCATCAACATCCTTATTAGTTTCAAATTCATCATCCCTTGTCATTTCAAATTCGTTTGTAACATCATTAACTTTTTCATCACCATCGACCCTTAATTGTGGGTGTCATCATCGATATTGACATTTCATTTTGAAAAATATGTATATTGAGTAGTATCTTGAAAAATATCAATTCCTTCCACTTCAGCAAAACAACATTCAGTTTGATTAAATTGATTTTCCTGAGATTTCATTATTATTATGCTCCACTAATCACTTAGGTCACTTGAAGTAGCACAATAATTTTTATAATAAACATGATGTTCCTGTTGAGAAAGTAAAAAAAATTTATTTACTGCATGAAGAATTTTATATTTAATATCGATGATCCAATTAGTTGTATGAACATGCAAGCCTCTAACAATATCCAACCACTGACATTTAAACATAATTATGTAATTCTATCCAAGATAACAGAGCTCAATAATTTCATCTAGAAAGCCGTAAAAGTAAACTTCAGTTACTCTATGATGATATCCTCTCAATCAAAATCCATTTTTTATTTCTTTTTTTATTCCCCATATGCACGTGTATAAAATATAAAACCATTAACTACATATGAATTATAATATTTTACCATTTTGGATGGGGTGTTACTCTATATACATAGTCTCTTATCAATTTTATCAACATGTTGAGACACCTGAAAAATTTTAAAACATTTATCAATATAATAAATAGTAATCTGAAATGATATTAAACCATCAATAATTTATGTTACAAGTTTTTGAAACCATTGAGAAATTTTTTTTCTTCCTTCTTCAAGAGAATCTTATTTAATTTGTGGAAGTTGATTATTTATATGAATATCATATAACCTAAAAATAAATTATGTTTACATATTATGACAAAAATTATAAATTATGTGATAGATGTACTCATAGTACAAATGTTGTCATTTCTATACAGTTGAGAAAAACTTATGTATGAGCTCTATGATGTTCATCGTCTGAAAGCCATCGTTCTTGAACTCTACAGAATCCATGATTTAGATGATAAAAAACTGATAATTGATTATCCATTTCATCATTAAAATTTCCCTTCTTCTGTGCCATGTGGTTTTGTTTTGAGGGATATTCAGATTCAATATTGTGAGAGAAGAAAAAATCAATTTCCTATTGCAAATAAGCTATAACAATTGAGGCTTCAACAGATGCTTTGTTACGTACTTTTTTCATCAATTTATTCATGCATCTCTCGAATGGGTATATCCATTGAAACTGTACTAGACCTCCAATTTCGGTTCATGTGGAAAATTTAATATAAGATGTTCCATTGAGTCAAAGAAAACATGCAGAAATTTTTTTCCAGTTAACATATAGTTACAGAAACATTTTCTTCCCATTTTCTTAGCGCATCGTAGTCTGTTGTCACAGCACAAATGGTTCTAAAAAAATATGATATGTCTGGTATCGAATCCCAAATCATATAATTCAACAAAACCTTGAATCCAATCGGCATAATTCATTCCATTATAACATGACAATCATGACTTTTTAATCCGGTAATATCTTCATTCTTAACACATGTTCCGAAATTGAAATCATTTCCATGTGGAAGTCTCAAATATGAAATCCACTGACAAAATAATAAGAGACCCTCTTTGGATAGTGTATATGCTGCTTTTGGCTTTATTAACCTTTGTGATCTAAAATTTTCAAATAAATCAAGTTTCGGTAGCCATAAAATTTGGGCATGATCTAATCGTGCTTTTAAAGTACCATTGGTCTTCCATGGTGTATCCAAAACTATATGAAATAAATTTTTAAAATAGTTCTTCTCAATATGCATGACATCAAACATGTGGCGGACCAACAAATCAGACCAATATTGGAGATCCCAAAAAATGCTTCGTTTTATCCAATAACGTTCTTTCGAAAAGCTATGAATTTGTTTGTTGGTTTACTGTTGGCCCAAATGTTATGGGAGTTAATTAAAGTAAAACTGATTTTAACATTGTACCTGAGATCATTTTTGGAGGTCCATCCCTTTCAATTGTGCCTTTTCTAAAATGATATGTGTTCCATCGAAAAGGATGATTAGTTAGAAGAAATATGTGATGACTGTCAAAATAGAAAGGTTATTTTGCAATGAAAAGCATAAAAGATTTTTTGTCTTTCATATAGTAAGGACGTGATTCCAGACCATATGTACTCCAGCATGATAACATGCCATATGCCAGAAATTCAATAATCATTCACATCAATGCAACTTTTAATGTGAAATTTTGTTTCACAACAACATCATATGTACTAACACCATTACTCTACAATAAATTTAACTCATCTATCAATGATTTGAAATAAACATCAATATTCTTTTTCAGATGTCCTGAGATTAATAAGGTCAAAAAGATATAGGGATCCTTCCGCAACATCTATAGAGGTAGATTTTACGGCGTTATAAATATAGGACAACATGAATACTGACTACCATAAGAACCAAACAGACAGAAACTGTTAGTAGAAAGACCCAATCACACGTTTCAGGTTTCTAAAGAAAATTATGGATGAAGATGATAAAAATGTTTCCATTGATCACCATCATATGGATGATTCAAGCTTTTACCAGTTGAAATATTGGTATTGTGACATGACATCATTGACGGTGTGTTATGAGACATAATTAAACGTTGCAGCATGGGTGTAAGGGTGAAATATCTCAAAAGTTTTACAGGAATCAATCCAAAAATCCCTGGTTGAGTTTCATTATACCTCATTTTTCTACATGTGGGACAACTATCCAATGACTCATTTTCACCAGAATATAAGATGCAATCATTTGCACATGTATGAATCTTATGATTACTAAGGCCTAGATTACGAACCAACCTCTTACTCTCATAGTCATTTGCAGGAAACACATTTTCTTCAGGTAATAGTGGTTTAACGAAAAACAATATCTGATCAAAACAGTTGTTTGAAGTTGCATTATCTAATTTAATAGCCATAAATTTTGTAACCACTTCTAATTTTCATATCTTGCAACCAGGTTGTAATACATCCTCATCACACCTCAATAACTCATAAAATTCGTATGGTGCCAGCTCAAGAGTTAAATCAATATCATCGTGAGTTTTATTTTGTTGAACAAATGGATATGCAACATCATGTACTAAATTTTGGAACCGTGATGGATCTAAAATCAAGTTATTAGTATCATCTCAGGAATTGCCTTCACTATTTTGATACCAAAAAACATAATCTGGTTGAAAACCAAACTGCAAGAGATGTCCCCAAACCCTGTCAAATTTTTCAAACATTCTCAGATCTCATTTCATACAAGGACGCTCAATTGTGCCTTTTGAAACATATTCTGGATTTGATGATTCAAATTCTATGAAAGATTCAATACCCTCAATATATACAGAATTTAATCCAGAACCATTAGGATTTTTGAACTGATTTATCCAAGCACGATCATCTAATATTGACTGATGTTGACTTCTTTATTCCATATTTTTCAACAAAGTATAAAATCAACACTATTTTTGACTCATTTGAAATTATAAAAACACTATCTAAAAAAAGAAGATAAATAATTAATTCTACTTCTTAATAATTACCATTAATTAATGGCGGCACAATTTCTAGTGGATTGAAGGCTCCTCTTTTGTCTGACGTCTCATTTACTTGTATCGTTCTCACAATCAAATAACAATGAAGAATCCGGTCGGAGGTACGCATATTCATTCTCGTATACATGAGAATGAATATGTGTAGCACTAACCAGATTATTCATTGTGATTTCAGTTTGAGAAATATGCAAGTAAATGAAACCGTCGGACCAAAGATCCCCCTTTTCGTCGATGAATCGTATTCTTCCAACTATCACTACATGAAAACATTATAAAAAATATGATCCTACAAATGCATATCCAATCTCTTGCATACGACAATGAGTATGCCTATGTAGCAACACATTTTTCATAATGTTTTGAGTCGGTGAGAGTTGAAAGGAGAAAAATCATCGAGTAAAAGCAGTGCTATCAATCCACTAGAAATTGTGCCATGTTCATGAAATTTATTAAAATTTATTAAAATATAATTCTAACTGTTCCTAACTATTCATAACTAATTATTACTAATATTTACTAATTATTACTAATTATTACTAATTATGTGTAATTATTACTAATTATCTATATTAAATACTAATTATCTGTATTTATTTCTAATTATTCCTCATTATTCTTAATTATTCCTAATTATTGCTATGTATTCATACTTAGTCCAAATTATTACAAATTATTCTTAATTGTTCCTAATTATTACTAATTATTCCTAATTATTACTATTTATTGCTATTTATTACTTATTATTTCTATTTATTAATAATTATTTCTATTTATTACAAATTATTTCTAATTATTGCAAATTATTACTAATTATTGGAAATTATTCTTAATTATTGATAATTATTCTTAATTATTTATAATAATTGCTAATTATTCCTAATTATTGCTAATTATTCTTAATTATTACTAATTATTTATAATAATTCCTAGTTATTGATATTTATTCCTAATTGTTGCTAATTATTTATAATTAATTTTATTTATTATTAATAATTAGTATTTATTAATAATTATTACAATTTATCACTAATTATTACAATTTATTACTAATTATTACAATTTATTAAAATATTTTACTAATTATTTCTAATTATTCCTAATTATTACTAATTATTACTAATTATTCATATTAATTACTAATTATTCCTATTTATTACTATTTATTGCTATTTATTTCAAATTATTGTTATTTATTTCTATTTATTACTAATTAATGTTATTTATTTCTATTTATTGCTAATTATTTCTAATTATTTCTAATTATTGCTAATTGTTCCTAATTATTCTTAATTACTAGTATTTATTACTAATTATTAGTATTTATTACTAAATATTAATATTTATTAATAATTATTACAATTTATTACTAAATATTACAATTTAAAACTAATTATTACAATTTATTAGTAATTATTACAATTTATTACTAATTATAACTAATTATTACTAATTATTACAAATATTTAGTAATTATTAGTAATTATTGTAATTTATTAATAATTATTAATAATTATTACTCATTATTACTGATTGTTACTAATTATTACAATTTTTTACTAATTATTACAATTTATTATTAATTATTACAATTTATTACTAATTATTACAATTTATTACTAATTATTACTAATTATTACTAATTATTACAAATTTTTACACATTTTTACTAATTATTACTAATTATTAGTAATTTTTACTAATTATTATTAATTATTACTATTTATTACTGATCAATACTAATTAAATATATCTATTACTAATTATCTGTATTTATAACTAATTATTAAAAATTATTACTAATTATTAGTATTTATTAATTAATATGACTAATTATTACTAATTATTACAACTTATTAGTAATTATTAATAATTATTACTAATTATTAATATTTGTTAATAATTTTTACAATTTATTACTAATTATTAGTATTTATTAATAAATATGACTAATTATTACTAATTATTTCTAATAATTACAAATTACTAGTATTTATTACTAATTATTACAATTTATTTCTATTTATTATTAATTATTACTAATTATTACTAATTATTACTAATTATAACTAATTATAACAAATTATAAGTAATTATCATTATTTATTACTAATTATCTATAATTATTACTAAGTATAACAACTTATTACTAATTATTAGTAATTATTAATAAAAATTACTAATTATTACCAATTAATACAATTTATTGGTTATTGTTACCGTTTATTACTAATTATATCATTTTATTTTTAATTATTACAATTTATTACTAATTATTACACTTTTTTACTAATTATTAAGATTTATTACTAATTATTAGTAATTATTACAGTTTATTAGTAATTATTACAATTTATTACTAAATATTAGAATTTATTACAATTTATTACAAATTATTACAATTTTTTACTAATTATTACTATTTATTTCTAATTATTACAATTTATTTCTAATTAATAATGTTTATTTTTATTTACTTCTCATTATTACTATTTAATACTCAGTATTACTATTTACTACTCATTATTACAATTTATTACTAATTATTACAAATTATTACTATTTATTATAATTTATTACTAATTATTACAATTTATTACTAATTATTACAATTTATTACAAACTATTATAATTTATTACTAATTATTAAAATTTATTACTATTTTTGAAAATTGATTAATATTTATTACTCATTATTATTATTAATAACTCATTAATACTATTTATTACTATTTATTAATAATTATTAATATTTATTAATTATTAATTGCATTTATTATTATTTATTACCAATTATTATTAATTACTACAAATTAATTATATACTTTACTAATTATCGTTAATAATTATTAATTACTACGAATTCTTAAAAATTAAGACTAAAAATTTCAATTTATTAGTACAAATAAATTCTAATGACAAAATAATTTGAATTTAATTTAATTACAACTTATCAAAAAAAATATAAATTAACATAAAAAAAATGAAAGATATAATAAATTAAAGAAAACATAAATACCTTTAAACTTGATTTTCTATTGATGTAGACAGCTTCATAACTTCTTCGTGTACAAAAAAAATTAACTTAGAAAAATTTTCCCTCTAAAATCAGAGTTTACAAAGAAACATGATCTAAGAATTGAGAGTAATGAGAAGATAAACGGATGGGGGTATATATAGGCTAGATTATTTGCGATGTGTATCCTGTAACATCCCAGGTAAATAAAGAATAAAACATTTGGATATTTAGTAATATTTACAAATTAAATATTATTTTTACTTTAAAGGGATTGCTATGTTCGATAGCGTACCCGATATGCAACAAAGTGATTCATTGAAATCTTACGTTGCACACTAGTAATAAAATAATATTATTTTAAATGGTAGTTAACACGTAGTCATTGTATTGGCTAGAATGAATAGAAATAACTAAAATATGATTATATATGTTTGTTAAATGGTTTTACATTTATCCAATAAAGGATAAAGGCTTAACGTACGAAAAGAATTCTATTTTAGGCACATATACTCTAATATTCACTAAAGGTCCACTTATTTCCTTTTGATGGCGAACCGTCAATTAATATAGTTTTGGTCACTCTTATAAATTCTATTGGACCAAATAAAATTCTATTTTAGAATCGGGACATCATAACTTTGTGTGAATTTTTGGTAATTTTCCGATAATGTTCATTTTTTAATGAATAGTGAAAAATGTTGTATTTTAATTAAAAAATTCTTTTTAATCTTATTTATTAATATGATTAGATTATCTATTGAATTGGTTTTAATGTGAAATTAGAATATATTTTTACCATTAAATCCAATAGTTGTCGTTGGAATTAATTTTACTTTGAAATTGGACTTAAACTATTGTCAATCTTTTGATATATATTGTTTCATAAAAACACGCTATTTGTCATGACAGTAGGAATTAATTATTAAATTAATTAATGTAACTTATATGTTGTGAATTTTGTAAAATAGGCATAATTTTTTAATTCAGAATATCAAATATAGCTTAGGGTGATGTTTTGGTATTTTTCTGAAAAACATCAATTTTTGATGAATAGTGAAATCACTAAGTGGTACTTAAAAAAATTGACTTTTCATTTAAATGATATTTTACCACCTCTGGGTTTTGAATTTCAAAAATTTTTCATACATTGTTTTCATTAGGAAGTCAAATGTTGTTCAATGGGATTAAAATAATTTTTTGGTGAAAAGTATCTTTTAAGTTTTTAATCGTGATTAGAGGTAATTAGTGTAATTTAATGTAAAAATAATGTTTTAATAATATGAAATGACCTTAACACATGTCCTACCCTTATTGGATATGTCATGGCCGACCCAAAAAATCCATGGGTCAACTTTGGGACCCCATGGAGCCACTTTGGTAGGAACGTGATATTTATAACTTTTTATTTAATGTTAAATTTTAAATGTCACAAACATGTGTTATTTTACGAAAACAATTTTTAAATGGGGTTATAAAAGTCATATTTTTTACTATAAATATTCATTATAAGGCTAAAACGATTTCCTACATCATGATATTTTTTTTATATTTTTTGGACATAAAAAATAAATTAAATTATTTATGACACCATGAAGATGCAGTGATTACCTCATTATTTAACGATTTAAATAAAATGAAAAGATAGTGTAAAATAGAAGACCTAAACTTGTCAAAAACCTATTGGATGGGTGGATTTAGAACTCTTATCACCTTATCCTTGAAATATATAATTGTGGGACCTTTAAAATCGGAAAAGCATTTTATAATAATGTTACTTTTCAGAACTTTCCATGAGTGCCCCTCCTCTCCTCTTATAAAAGGCCCCGACCTCTACCACCTTACCCACACCTCTCAAGCCTTTGGCTCGGCCAACCCCTTCTCATTTTGTCTCTCCACATCCCTCTATTATTCCCAGAAGCCTCATTTTGGACAGAAGTGTTTCCAAATAAGCCTTTGAGATCAAATCAAAAAGAGTTACCCAATTTAAAGGTAGTGGCTTCTCTTTTGTTCTTATATTTTATTTTGCTTTTCCAACCCCCTAAAATCTTTTTATTCCATTATTTTGTAACAAAACCAGTATTTTAAATATACTAGGTTGTTGGTATGAGAAGTATTAGAGCTACACCTACACACACCTTCGTCTAATGGTTAAAGAACATACTGTTTCTGCGGTTATGCGATTTTCTGCCTCACGAAATGATGATTGTTCAATCTTCTTTTAACACCTTTCATGGTGGCCATTAAGTTTTCACTCTATATATATGATATATATTATTTTTATGTTTTCCTTATGCTTCTGAATTTTTCATTTGAGGCATACCATTATGCTTTCCATTGTGGGTTAACACGATAATTTCATTTTTGGAAGTGCGGACTGCCGCCCCCTCAAAGTGATTTGATTCATTAATGCCTTATGTGGGACATATAAAGGATGTAGTTAATATTATTATATATGATTTTATACTGGATTAATAATATACCTTTATATAATTATGATTTCAATCCATTA
Source organism: Viscum album (assembly GCA_963277665.1). Taxonomy (NCBI): domain Eukaryota; kingdom Viridiplantae; phylum Streptophyta; class Magnoliopsida; order Santalales; family Viscaceae; genus Viscum; species Viscum album. The sequence continues at coordinate 834,477,472 of OY728140.1, forward strand.
AATACGAAATAGACATGAAAGTACCGTTCATGCGTACGTACGGCTTACTGTCTCCATGAACGATGCATTTCATTTCTTACCTCTAAATGTTATTTATTATTATAAATACATGTATATGTTGGATATATATGATATATATGATATCAAAATAAAGAATATCATTCTGGATATAATGATCCTTTGACCACATAAAAAACATGTAATTGTAAGAAGTCCATTTTTGACTTAATTGCCAAATATCAACAAAATGATCTTTATTGAATTAAATGATTACATAACGTTCATAACATATAAATAAGTTATATAAAGGGAATAATAAACTTGGAAATGTTTCTTAAGTGAGTATAAATAAACTTTAGTTTATTATTCAGGAGATTAAAGAGAAATCGAGTCACATTGGACAGGAGGTAAGGGACTTCATCTCAATCTCCATTCATTGAGGCATATTTTGTTCTAATAGAAGGATTTCTTTTATACGGTGTATAAAACCCTCTGACTTTTAATTTTATACAAAAGTAATCTTTTTCTACGAAGCATTTTAGAAAATGACAAAATGGAATGTTTCTTTTAACGTACGTGGTCACAAAGACCATTTCCACCGTCGCGAGTATTATTTGGTCTTTTCCTTCCTCAACAAGATGTGGTGCTTTTTTTAAATGAAATAAATACCATATACTCTTTTATGTATTTTGGTATTAAAAATTGTTTTTAAAATGGATTTTTTATGTCAATATATTTAAGTGATATATTGTGTTTGAAATGTGGAAATTTTTTCTTTCCATTATACTTGTTTTATGTCTTATGATTGTATAATGGTACTTAGACATTTGACTGGTGGTTACGTGATAAACCATATGACTGGTGGTGTCGTGAATAACAGGAAGGGTGGTTACGTTATAACCTCCAATGGATTGGGTATGAAATTCGGCCATATGGCTATTCCATTAAGTGATATGTGTGGAAGTCGACCGTATGGTTATTCCATTTAAGTATGTTTATGTACCAAGTTATATTTATATGTTATGTGTAATTTTTATGGGTTTTATGGTAATAGTTCGGTTAAAAAAAGGGTAAGTAATGATCTTTTATTCAATGAAGATTATTTTCTTCTTCATAAAGGTGAAAAGTATTACTTTGATAAAGTATTCTTGGTTTACTTGTTGATTTGAAAAACTAACAGTTATCCTTCTTGTGTATCCCTTACTGAGATTTTAATGTTCACCCCATGTTTTTTTTTGAAATGTTTTTCATAGGACCTAATGTGGAATAGGGTCAAAAATGGGATCAAGGAAAAGTCATTCTTTCTTAAACATGGAACTAGAAATGATTTTTTTTGGAGTTCATGTTTTGAAAAAAAAGGAAACTTTGTAGAAGTGTCTACTGTGTAATCTTTTGATATGTAATAGTTATGATTTAATTCTCTAAAACTCTAAACATGAAAATATCCGCAATGGGAATTATTCATTTAATTCAATATTATGTAATTTTTAAGGATGGGGCCCTATAGTTGGTATCAGAGTTCGGTTTAGACAACTTTTGGAGTTAAAAAATTGTTAAATTATAAATTAATTTATGGTATGATTGAAATGATATAGAATTTACAGATTACCATGTTGCATCACCTAAGGTATTTCAGTGTTAAGAATGGTTTTTCATAGAGGAAAAAGAGAAGCTTTTTTGGGAATGCATACTAAGGGAAATGACCTTCTAAATCAGCATACTGAGATGGTCATAATCAGAATTGAGCAGTTTACTGCAGTGATGTCTCAGTTGAATCAGGTGATAAATGGTGGTTGTGTTATTGATGATATTTTGGTGTTTTCTAAAAGTAAAGAGGAGCATGAAATTCATTTAAGGGTTATCATGAAAACCTTAAAATAAAAGAAACTATATGGAAAATTCAGCAAGTGTGACTTTTGGTTACAAGAAATTTCTTTCCTTGGTCACATTGTTTCAAAAAATGGAATAATTATTGATCCTGCTAAAACAAAAGTTGTTGAAGAATGTCCAAGACCCACAAATGTAATCAAGATCCATAGTTTTCTTGGTTTTTAAGGTTACTACCGATGACTTGTTGAAAATTTTTCACGATTATCTAGTCCAATGACTAAGATAACTTTGAAGGGTGTTAAGTTTATCCGGACAAAAGAATGTGATGATTGTTTTCAATAGTTGAAAAGAATATTGGTGAATGCTCCAGTTTTAGTACATCCTTCTAGGAATGGTGAGTTTGTTATATACAGTGATGCTTCGTTGAAGGGAATTATTTGTGTCCTTATGTAGAATGATCAGGTAATTGCATATGCTTCACGTCAGTTGAAAACTCATGAGGTAAATTAAACCACCCATGACTTGGAATTAGCTACAAATGTTTTTGCTATAAAAATTTGGAGGCATCATTTGTATCGAGTAATGTGTGAAATATATACTGATCACAAATGCTTAAAGTATATATTCACTCAAAGATAATTGAACATGAGACAGAGGAGATGGCTAGAATTAATCAAGGATTATGACTGTACAATTCATTACCATCCGGGAAAAGTAAATAATGTGGTAGATGCTTTGAGTAGAAAAAGTAATGCATCATTTACCATGCTACGTTTGGAACGAGATCCGGTGGTTTTTGATTTGATGAACATTGGCATAGAAGTTTTTGGTGCATGATGTTATTCTATTTTATTTAAGGTATTAGAGATATAATCTCTATCAGACAATATTAGGCAAGCGCAGAAGAAAGACAATGGGTTGTAGAAAAAGGTAGAGCTGGTTCAGAAGAGTAGGTTGCCTTAATTTAATATTGATAATGATTGTGTTTTGAGGTTTGGGAAGAGATTATGTGTGACTGGTGATTCACAGTTGAAGAATGAGTTGTTATGTGAGGCTCATAGTTCCGCGTTTTCAGTTCATCGTGGCAGTACTAAGATGTATAGAGATCTATGAGAGTATTACTGGTGGGATGGAATGAGAAGAGATATTACTGATTTTACTGTGAAGTGTTTGACTTGTCAGCAGGTTAAAGCAGAGAGGAAGTTACCGAAAGTTATTCTTCATCCCTTAACAGTGCCATAGTGGAAATGGGAAAATATATCCATGGGCTTTGTTGTGAGATTTCAGAAGACATCTCTAGGTAATAATGTAATCTGGGTTATTGTTGATCGCTTGACTAAATCTGATCACTTCCTTCCTATTCGAGATACGTTCTCTCTAGATAAACTTTCTCGATTGTATCTTAAAAAGATAGTCAGGTTGCATGGAGTTCCCCTATCCATTGTATCTGATCATGATCACAGGATTACTTCTAACGTTTGGAAAGGCCTTCAAAAGTCGTTGGGTACTAAATTAATTTTTTTTACAGCTTTTCATCCTCAATCAGATGGGCAATCAGAACGAACAATTCATACTTTGGAGGATATGCTACGTGGTTGTTCGATGGATTATTAGGGATGTTGGGACCAACGTCTTTCTTTGGTTGAATGTTCATATAATAACAGTTTTCATTCCAGTTTACAGATGCCTCTGTTTGGGCATTATATGGGAAGCGGTGTCGAACTCCATCTTTTTGGGATGAAGTGGGTGAGTGGAAGCTAATGGGACCTGAATTGGTAGAAGAGATGGTAGAAAAAGTTCAGTTGATTCAGAAACACATGAAAATAGCTCAGAGAAGATAGTAATGTTATGCAGACAACAGGAGGAAGGATCTATCTTTCGTGGTAGGTGATCAGGTTTTTCTCAAAGTTTCACCATGGAAAAGTGTGATGCGATTTGGTAAGAAAGGAAAGCTGAGTCCAATGTTCATTGGACCATATGAAATTCTGGAGAGAGTTGTATTAGTTTCTTTCCAAGTGGCTTTACCTCTAGGTTTGTCCCAGGTACACAATTTTTTTCATGTTTTGATGTTGAGAAAGTATATGCCAGATCCATCTGATGTTATGAGCCCGGAGGTAGTTCTGTTGGAAGAGACACTCTTTTATAAAGAACAACCAGTCCAGATTCGTGACCGAAGACAGAAAGTGTTTAGAAATAAGGTAATTCACTAGGTAAAGGTTTTGTGGAAAAACCATATGGTTGTAGAGGCAACTTGGGAATCTAAAAATGCTATGAGGGATAAATACCCCCACTTATTTTGATAAGTGAATAAAATTGTGAGGACACAATTCCCAAAAGGGGGGGAGGATGTAACATCCAAGGTAAATAAAGAATAAAACATTTTCATATTTATTCATATTTACAAATTAAATATTAATATTACTTTAAAGGGGTTGCTATGTTTGATAGCGTACCCGATACACAACAAAGTGATTCATTGAAATCTTACGTTGCACAATAGTAATAAAATAATATTATTTTAATTGGTAGTTAATAGGTAGCCATTTTATTGGCATGAATGAATAGAAAAAACTAAAATATGATTATATATGTTTTTTAAATGTTTTTACATTTATCCAACAAAGGATAAATGCTTAACATATGAAAAGAATTCAATTATAGGCATATATACTCTAATATTCACTAAAGGTCCCCTTATCGCCTTTTGATCGCTAACCGTCATTAAATATAGTTTTGGTCACTCTTATACATTCTATTGGACCAATTAATATTCGTATTTAGAATCGGGACATCAAAATTTACTTTGTGTAATTTTTTGGTATTTTTCTGATAAAGTTCATTTTTTAATGAATAGTGAAAAATGTTGTATTTTAATTAAAAACCTATTTTTAAACTAATTTATTAATATGATTAGATTATCTTTTGAATTGGTTTTAGAGTGAAATTAGAATATATTTTTACCATTTAATCCAATAGTGGTCATTGGAATTAATTTTACATTGAAATTGGACATAAAGCAGTGTCAATCTTTTGATATATATTGTTTCATAAAAACACGCTACTTGTCATGACAACGGAAATTAATTATTAAATTAATTAATGTAACTTATGTGTTGTGGATTTTGTAAAATAGATAACATTTTTGAATTTTTAATATCAAATATATCTTAGGGTGATGTTTTGGTATTTTTTCTGAAAAACATCAATTTTAGATGAATAGTGAAACCACTAAGTGGTACTTAAAAAACTGATTTTTCGTTTAAATGAAATTTTACCAACACTGTGTTTTGAATTTCAAAAATCCGTCAAACATGGTTGTCATTAGTAAGTAAAATTTGGTTCAATGGGATTAAAATAATTTTTTGGTGAATAGTAACTTTTAAGTTTTTAATCGCGATTAGAGGTAATTAGTGTAATTTAAGGTAAAAATAATGTTTTAATAATATGAAATGACCTTTTACACATGTTCTACCCTTATTTGATGTTTCATGGCCGACCAAGATAATCCATGGGTAAACTTGGGGACCCCATGGAGCCACATTGGTAGGAAAATGACATTAATAACTTTTTATTTAATGTTAAAATTAAAATGTCACAAACATGTGTTGTTTTACTAAAACATTTTTTAAATGGGGTTATACAAGTAATATTTTTGACTACTAATATTATTTAGAAAGATAAAAATATTTCCTACATCATGATATTTCTTTATATTTTTTATACATTAAATAAATTAAATTATTTATGACACCATGATGATGTAGTGATTACCTCATTATTTAACAATTTAAATAAAATGAAGAGATAATGTATAATCTAAGACATACACATGTAAAAAACCTATTTTATGGGTGGATTTATAAATCATTTCACCTTATCCTAGAAATATATAATTTTGGGACCTTTAAAATCCGAAAATCATTTTATAATAATGTTACTTTTCACGACTTTCCAAGAGTTCCCCTCCTCTCCTCTTATAAAAGGCCCCCACCTCTACCACCTTACCTACACCTGTCAAGGCTTTGGCCCTCCCAACACCTACCCATTTTGTCTCAAAAAATCCCTCTCTTACTCCTATAATCCTCAATTTGGGAAGAAGTCTTTCCAAGGAAGCCTTTGAGATCAAATAAAAATGAGTTTCCCGATTTAACGGTAGTGGCTTCTCTTGTGTTCTTATGTTTTATATTACTTCTCCAACCCCCTAAACTCTTTTTATTACTTTATTTTGTAACAAAACCATTATCCTCAATATACTATGATGCTTTTATGAGAATTATTAGAGCTAAAACTACACACACCTTCTTCTAATGGTTAAATAACATACTGTTTCTTTTGTTAGGCGATTTTATGCCTCGTGAAACGATGATTATTCAATCTTTTTTTAACACCTTTCGTGGTGTCCATTAAGATGTAAATATATTTATATATGATATATATTATGATAATGGTTTCCTTATGCTTTTTTATTTTTCATTTGTGGCATACCATTATGGTTTCCATTGTGGGTAAACACGGTAATTTTATTTTAGAAAGTGCGGACTACCACCCCCTCAAAGTGATTTGATTCGTTAATGCCTTATGTGGGACGTATAAAGGATGGATTTCATGTTATTATATATGATTTCATACAGTAATTATAATATACCATTATATCATTATGATTTCACACCATTAAATATGAAATAGAAATGAATGTAGCGTTCATGTGTACATACGACTTCAAATCTCCATGAACGATGCATTTCATTTCTAAACTCTAAATGTTATGTACTATTATTAATACATGTATATTCTGGATATATATGATATATATGATATCCAAATCATGAATAAAATTATGGATATAATGAACCTTTAACCACATAAAAACATGTAATTGTAAGAAGTCCATTTTTTAATTAAGTACCAAATATCGACAAAATGAACTTTACTAAATTAAACGATTGAATAACATTCATAAAATGGAAATATGTTATATAAAAGGAATAATAAACTTGAAAAAGGTTCTTAATAAAGTATAAACTAACATTATTTTATTATTTAGGATATTAAAGAGCAATCGAGTCACGTCGGACACGAGGTAACGGACATCATCTCAATCTCCTTTCATTGAGGCATATTTTGTTATAATACAAGGAATTATTTTATAGGGTGTATAAACCCCTTTGAATTTTAATTTTATACAAATGGAATCTTTTTCTATGAAGCATTTTACAAAATGAAAAAAATGAATGTTTCTTTTAACGTACGCGGTGACAACGACGTTTTCCGCTGCCGCGAGTATTATTTGGTCTCTGGCTTCCTCAACAAGCCGTGATGTTTTTTTTAATTAAATAAATACCATATACTTTTTTATGTATTTTGGTATTGAAAATGTTTTTTATAATGGATTTTTTATGTCAATATATTTAAGTGATATATTGTGTTTGAAATGTGGAAATAATTTCTTTCCATTATTTTTCTTTTATGTCTTATGATTTTATAATGGTACTTGGACATTTGAGGGGTAGTTACGTGATAAACCATATGACGGGTGGTGCCATGAATTCCAGGACGGGTGGTTACGTTATAACCTCCAATGCATTGGGTATGGATGTTTGTTATATTGCTATTCCATTAAGTGATATGTGTGGAAGTCGATCGTATGGTTATTCCATTTATGTATGTTTATGTCCCAAGTTACCTTTATATGTTATGTGTACTTTATATGGGTTTTATGGTAATCTTTTGGTTACAAAAGGGTAATTAATGATCTTTTACTCAATGAAGAGTATTTTCTGCTTCATAAAGGTGAAAAGTATTACTTTGATAAAGTATTCATGGTTTACTTGTTGTTTTGAAAAACTAACAGTTATCCTTCTTTGTGTATCCCTTACTAAGCTTTTTAGGCTCACCCCAAGTTTTTTTTTGAAATGTTTTTCACAGGACATAATGTGGAATATGGTCAAGGATGGGATCATGGAAAAGTTATGATTTTTTAAACATGGAACTAGAAATGATTTTTTTTGGAATTCAGGTTTTCAAAAAAAAGGAATCATTGTAGAAGTGTCTACTGTGTAATCTTTTGAGATGTAATAGTTATGATCTGATTCTCTAAAAATCTAAACCGGAAAAGATCCTCAATGGTAATTATTCATTTAATTAAATATTAATTAATGTTTAAGGCCGATGCCCTCTATATCCCATCACAAATAGTATCTTTTGCGATGAGACTCGTCGTAAATACATACGCTCACATTAATTACTGTCGGCAGTTAAAAAGTTAGTTTTTGACGAGTCTCCTAGCAAATGGTTCATGCCGACACATCTTTTGCGACGGGACGACATCCCGTCACAAAAAGCTGTTAACCGCCGCCGGATATTTGGGATGAGGCCCATCACAAATAGTATATTATTTGCGATGGTCGGATCCCACCATCACAAATAACCTTCGTGCGGTTTGGCACGCTACCTGTGCCAAAATTTTTGCGATGAGAGATGAAATACCATCCCAAGTAAATGGTTATTTGTGACAGGTCATTACCCCCATCACAAATAACCTCTTGGACGAAATTTTTGCGATGAGATTTATTCCCCTCACAAAAATTCTGTCCCAAAAATCCCTTATTCCCGTAGTGGAAGGATGAAAATTGTCACGGATTTCATTATCATATCATATCCAAAATAGTAATCAGGTCATAATTAAAATTTTATACATCAAATATACATTTAAAAAAATCATGAATAACATGGATAAAAAATAATCTACGTAGCAATTAAGGAGATAGAAGGCCATATGTACGTGTGTGTAACATTTTCATTTTTTAAATGAACATGATGGAAAAAATGTAATTATTATTTTATCGTTAATGTATCATAATTTTATAATTAATATAATACCCTTTATTAAGATAAACATATATATGTAATCCACCTTATGTGACTATGAATTACGAATCACATCGCTTCATGGTAGTGTTAATCCACACAAGAGCATCAATGATGTTATCATTTTGTGATTGATGGGAATGTTAAAATATTGATTATATATTATATTTAATGAAATATAATTATTTCCTTAATATCATATGTATACATTACATCCTATATTATAACTGGCCTTTATTTTTAGTTATGGAAAAATAATTACATCGGTTTCTGAGATGGTAGTGCACCGTACCCAAGATTGTGTATTAAATTTCCCATTTAACAGAAATGAATATGGATATATGTTATTTAGTAATAAAAATAACATCTCAGTATATATATGATAATTATTTTATTATTTTATCATGGTTGAATAATATTTTAAGGAGGTATAAGAAGAAATATAACAATAATATTCTGTTAATATATGTACATATATTTCAAACAAAATTCTTTTTATTCCATATGGTCTCTAAGGTTGTGTTTTATGATAAAAATATTACCTCTCGAACATTGTAATGGATTTAGTAAGTGATTTGGATAGTTTTTTTCCGAATATATATCATTGAGGGTGTGTAAAATATGATAGGGGATCCTATTTATAATGAAGTGAATCCAAATAATATAATTTTTTAAACTACTAAATTAATAATTATTAACTATATTAATAAAATGGATCAATATTAACATAATTAAAAAATAATATTATTTTAAATCAGTATACTGTCATAAAATATAATTTTCAATTGTTTAGGTGATGTATTCACCATAACCTTTTTGTTTTAACCCTCTCTTAACCTTTTTAATGATTACCATGATAATGAAGTTATTCACAATTTACAAGTGAAGATAACTACTATATAAGAAAAGTGCTCCCATAAATGGAACACTATAGCTATTTTAAACCATATACAAATCCTTTGTTTGAAAATATTATTTCTAGAAATGTTAAATGATGTAATTAAATATTATTTTTCATAATATATTATTAATGCCATTTCTTGATCTGTTCATTATATTTGACATTAAAAAATAGATAAAAATAGTCACAAAAACCTATTATGTTATATATATCTATAAAACTCATAGAACTCAATAAATTTTTAAAATAATATTTCATTAAAAAAATTATAATCATATCATTTATCGTTCTATTAATTGAATAAATATGTGTTGGTGTTGTGTATGAATTTAAGGTAATTATTTCACCACTAAATATGATATAAAATTTCCATGAAAAAAAAATAATTTTTATTTTAATGAATTACTTATATTATAACATGTGTTTTCATTCTATATTAAAAATATTATAGATTTTTTAATAAAAGAAATTTATCTTTTGTCTTTATCATTTACTAAAATATTTTAAATGTCAAAATAAAATCAATGTGGAACTATGTTTCCACAATTTCAAGACATGAATGAAAATTTCTAAAATATACCAATAATATATGATAAATTCTAGTCTTATGGTAGTTTTGGTTGTCCATATCATAATATGTTTTCCTTAATGACATGATTTACCCTTATAATTGTGATAATTATATACAATGGTTACTAATCATATTGAAACAAAAAAAGGGAGATATTTATAAAAAATTACCTCTTAATTAAAAATATGTAATCAATCTTTCAGGATTAAATTTATTTAAGTGTTGTAAATTTTTTATGATTAAAATTCAAAATGAATGAAAATATTGTTTTTCAAAAAAAGTCCTTCTGATTTATAAAAATGATTTCATCAAAAATCAATTATAAATTATTTTCTAATGAAATTAATTGTATTATTTATATTAAAATAGAACTAATTTTTATTTTAAATCATTTTAAAAAAATCTATATGTATAAATTCATGAAACCTAAATAGATATTTTAATAAAAATCTGTATTTTTTAAAGTTCACTAGAAAATATATCTTTTCAAAAAAATCCGAAAAATTCACTCTTCGATTATTTTCACCTAATGATTTAAATAATTATATACTTTTTTTCAAATAAAATATATAAAAGTTCTAGATATTAATTATAGAATTATCTCAAAAAATTTAACAAAACCCACTTATAAATAAAAAATACATTACTAGTAATAAAATAGCAATAATCTAAATTGATTTCGTACTTCCTCTGAAATAATTAATAAATTTGTATTGAATATGAAATTTATATATATTTATATATTACAATTTGGTTTATCTTATTTATACCCTTATATTCTACAAATAGTTTATAATATCCATATTTATCCAATAATGTTCCATGTTCCATTTAATCTTGGTGTTGACAATATTGTACTATATAAAACATTATATTTAGTTTAAAACATAAATATATTAAAATATCACATTCATGAACTAACTAAATATGTGACATGAAATTTTTTCATAAAAATGTAACAAATTATTATGGATGAGATGGGAATCCTTAAATAATCTATTGAAAATTTTAGATCATGATATTAATAGTCTTCGGGAGGATGTTGGACTTATAGTTAACTCTTACAATTGTTGGTATGAGAGTTATGACCATATAATATATAATCAACCTTTATTAGAATCAATATTGTCCAAGAAAATTACATGATCTCCTAAATCTTCTCTGTTAATTTTTTTTTATTTTAATATATAATATTCAAGGATAGAAAATCAGAATGATTCATAAAATACATTTTTTATTTCTTATAAAAAACACGAGAGAGGAATCCAAAGAAATTATATTGCATTATTTTTTGGCATTGGATGATTTCCAAAATAATCATAAATTTACACTAGAACTCAAATACCCCCCCCCCCAATTTTCATTTGATATAAATTTACTTCATAAATAAAGATTTTCTAGATGTTTTATGTTTATTTTATATGAAAATTATTTGAAGATCATCCCATATAAAAGATTATCCAACTTGTAGGCTATGAACTATGAAAGAATATTCAGGTGATAAGGGAAAATCCATCCACTTCAATACTTATGTGGCCAGTCCACAGAGATTTTTCATCACAAAATTTTTGAATTATAATATTATATTTTGGGGGCCATTGCTCACAAGTCATAGAAGCAATGGAAAAATAAGAATAATTCCATTATGAGGTTTAAAGACATATTATCATGTAATATTAATAATAATAATATGTAAAGTTAAATTTCCATGAAAAATTTTATCGTAAATTTTAGGATATATTTCGAAAATTTTCAACCAATTTTTCTAAAAATTACATATAATTGGTATATAGTAATTTATTCAGTAACATCAGAAATAATGTTTCTTGCAATTTATATTTATAGATTTTCAATAGAACTCAATTACAAGGATTGAGAAAAAAATTGATTGTTCAATAATTATATGACATCAAAATAGGTATTCATTTCATGACATATACATGTATGAAATGTATTCTATATTTTTAAAATAGAAAAATTAAAAAACTAACGGCAAAAGGAAAATTAAATTTTGTAATTAAGCCTCTTTAGAAATAAAAAAAAATTTATGAAAATTAATCATAATTTATATATATATATTATAAATTTAAATATAAAATTCAACATATGTGAGGCCTGAGATTATATATCAATGAGCCTTATTACCAACAATATTTTATTTTCTGCCACATTGTAATATTTTTTGTTATCTATTTATATAATGTGATTGATTAGTATTTGGGATTGTTTTAATTTGAAACAATAATCATGGTAAACAATATTCATGTTCTAAATATAATAGTTAATGTAAATTTTATAATAGGTTAACCTAAATGTTTTTTATAGTCTATCAAATTTTTATCTATTAATTTTATTTATTATTCGTAAATCATCACTATTATCATGGATTAATAACATTGAATTGAGTTAAATGATGAATTTCACTACACTAAGATAATATAAAATCGAACCTATTTTCATCTGTGGATTGGTAGGACTCATAGAATCAACTAACTAATATTATGATTAGTTATATCGCTATAAAAAAATCCTAGTAAGGATTATTATTTAAAATAATTGAAAACACAGGACTGCATCCTACACTACATGACAACAATCATATGTCTCTCTCTACATATCTCACTCCATTCCATTGTATAAGAATCCTATCAGTATGGGGAATGAAAATGATTAAAATATTAAATAATAAAATAAATTGACCAGTATTTTAACAATCTTACACTATATTTCATTCATTAAAATGAAATAAATAAGAATTATAATAAATATTTTTCTAATATGGTGCATAATGACTTGGTAACCACTTGGAATTCCTAGAAATCTATTACAAGGGTTCATTAGAGGAAAATGAAATGATAACCAACATACTCAAGATTTTCTAATAATGAATAGAATAATTTTTTTAATAGTGATATATATTTCACCATTTATACATTCACCAACTTATTCATGAGTTTCCCTCCTAATTATAGGGTTACTTCGTATTTATACCCATGAAATCTTATTTTCTCATTTTTCAAATTAAACCAATTTGGTGTTCCCTATTCTAGATTAACTCATATATTCCACTAATAGATTAAATTAACTATATGATCATTTTAATCTTCTATCCCATTATCTAAATAAAATATGTTAAAGAACATGACCATTTCATAGATTGGTTAGGAAATTCCATTATATAAGATTATCCACTCTTTATTTTGGTAAAATGAATTTATTTGATCATTTATGGCTTGGAATGATCCTTAGGATTTCATTGGTTATATTAGAATAATTTTTCATCATTAACATTTATCATTGAAAATAAAATGTAGTTGAATATATATTTATATATTATGAAATTAAATGATATAATATATTATTGAGATAATTTTTTACAATATATTATAAAATATGCAACAACATGCTTCATTCATTTCATTTAATTTTTCTTTTTAGATGATAAACATATTTTATAAATTGTGACGTGTGACTTTAAATATGGGTTTCAATTGTCATAATTGATGATATCTCCCAATATCAAGAGGAAATATTTACATAATCCATATCACATTGAATTTAAAAAATTTCATTATTTTCAATACCAATTGAGATCCCAATATTAAATTTAATATTCTAAATTATATTCATGTCCTTTAGAATTTATCATTAGAATAGCCTATTTTAAACTACGAACAGATTAATAATAATAAAAAATTTAGGAAATTTATAATTAATATTTGATGATTAACCATGATAAATTGGAAACTATTATAACTTTAAATGACACCCTTCATTCTAAATGAAGATATCCAATATTCCCTATTATATATTCATAGAATATCTTGGTAATAATTGAATAAAACTACATGGGTACTATTCCCATAAAAACAACACAATTTGTCTTTAATGATGATAGGAAATCATAACCAATTATATAAACATATTAGCTAATATGTTTCGTTATTTTGAATGATATCCCTACATGCTATATTAATAGGATATTGTCTTTATATGTTATGCATGGGTCATATTTGGTATCTTATCCTAAAATAATGTTATCTACTTATCATTTTTTTAAATAAATAAGTGTTAGGGACAATTCCATAGTATTTATTTTGATTTAAAACATAATCATACATTCACCATTTTTGTCATTATGATTTTTAATATCTATTTATAGTAGTAAAATTATTTTATATTACTCTATATAATATTAATTATCTCAAACACCACAGAAATTTCCTACAAATTTTTAGGTCTCTAGAAGTCATATCCCTTTATCATTTAAAGATATTTTTCTGAAACAAATACTCCCAAAAATATTTAATCAATAAAATTTATTTTTATAGAGATTAAGAATTACGACACATTACTACATAAATTAACATGATATCTGGCATATAAGGAAAAATTAAATAAATTCTGAAATAAGATTTATTTAATTATATCCATAAAATAAATAAATTATTCAAAAACATATAAATAAAACTAAATACTATAAATATGATTAATAACAAACAATTACAAATTTTTTTAATAAATTGCAGTTAAATTAAAGTATAAAATATTTATAATATTATGGATTTATCGATACTCATGAAATTATTAGTTCAACAACTTGAACAATTATCCCCATTTAATCAACACTTTTAAATTAAAAATCACATAATAAAACCATGTAAATTATGGATATGAAATTATCAATGACCAATTAATAACATAGCTATGAATTAAAATCATCTCATAAATCAACTTATTAAATTATTATTTAATTTATATAGTTTATTAGAATATGGTTTTTAACATGGTTAATTTATAACTATTTCATCTATGATGCCACTAACATAATTAATAAGTCATTAATATTAATATTTTTTGATAGTTATAGTATTCCAAATAAGTCTATACATTCTCAGAACATCCTATTTTTTACCAAATTTATTACAAATATTTTAATAATCAATCCTTATTTAAATAAAAATAATATAATTTTTTCAAAAACATCAATTTGACCAAATATAAAGTCATATACCCATGTGTATCCTTATATACATTGTATCATATCCTTAAATACCACTTATGATATCATTTTGAGGATTATATGAGTTCTAATTAAATGTGATGAAAATTCTCTCCAAACCCTCTACTTATTAAAGAAGCATTACACAATATTGAGGTTTCACTTAGATCCCCACATATAACATTTCAGTATGTTTTGTAAACATTATTCACCAACTGAGATTGAACTACATTGATTGTTTTCACTATAATTATATGGCTGTATATATTCAATGATTAAATTGATTCTCCACTAGAATTATATTCTTAAATAATGATTAAATTGAAAATATATCGTTTTATTTATATATTGGGGTGGAATAATAAAAAACTCATCTACCCTCATTTAAAAATTTGTGAGTGCTCCTCTATAAAATTTAGAGTATTCATTTTAACCATAAATATGTTATATTTTATACATACACTAGTTTCCTAAAATGGAAAACTCATATTCATCTATACTATACTCAAGTTTTTTAAAAATAAATGCATAAAAAAATTTATCACAAACAAATCAAATAACTAGGACAAATTACATGGTTGATTTGATTACTGTTTAAAATATTTTCAATGTTAAAGTCTCTATAATCACATTGTTATACCCCATGAAACAATAAAGATAATATATATAATAAAATTTATTATTAATATGTTGACACCACTAAAATTATAAAATTAATAATTCATACTGATATATGGAAAAAATATTTACTATCCATAATATATTTTAGGAATATCAAACAAGACAATCATTCCTTTATTTTTATTCTTATATACTTTGGCCACCTCTTTTATATACTAGTGGGGCTTTTAAATACATTAGATAATGATGAACATAAATATTTAAGCATTGAAAACAACCATAATAGATGTGATGTGGATATACCTTGGTGTTGATCTGTATGATTTTTTTACATGTGTATTTTTGTATTTTTTATTTTATCAAATTTTATCACCCATAATGAATTTCCAATACCATGGTCTATATAAAAATCCTTCTAAAATTAAATAGATTATATATTATCTTCCAAAATATATATGAATGTTCTTATTTTTCTGATTTTTAATTCCATTCTATCCCTAAAATGAATATAAACCTAATTATTGAATAAAATTAATATTAAAATCTGATTAATATATTATTAAATATCACA
The DNA here is from genome assembly GCA_963277665.1 of Viscum album. Lineage (NCBI taxonomy): Eukaryota > Viridiplantae > Streptophyta > Magnoliopsida > Santalales > Viscaceae > Viscum > Viscum album. Next base: position 834,493,835 of record OY728140.1, read on the forward strand.
ATGCCAAAAAATATGTAATTTTTTTCCCATATTATGTAATTGATAACCCAAAAATATATATGTAGTTTTATTTTTTATTTTAAACCCAATTTCAGTAATATTTATGATAGTATCATCGAGGGATTGAATTTAAAATAAATGAAAATTTGTATTACTAGATCATATCTGTAATTAATATATTATTTATTCACTTGGATAATCAATATGAGTTTATAATTTGGAATGTATCAATTTTTTATCTAAAAATTAAAATTCATCTAACCAAAAATCTCATGTCCATTAGACTTAGTTTATGTAAAATTTTGACATTATAATATATTCTTATGTAAATATTTTTTATGTGTCGATAATTTATAACATATTTTTAGTAATCTATAAATTTTATTTTGAATAATATGTTAATTTTTTTAAAACAAATAGAGAAATATATTTTACATATATTTAATACCCAATATTATTTAATTAGTACTATAATATTGAGTAGAACACGTACAGTAGACATAATTTACGCCAAACCCTATAGTATTTTGGACAAATTATAGAGGTTTTAGTTGTGATCCCATCCAATACATTCCATTGATATTTTATTTGTTAAGGTATTCATTAATTTGAATAATTCCAAGTGTCACATCATTTAATATTAGTTGTATACAGTAATAGTGTATCACTACATCACCATATTATTAGTAGTCTTATATTACCTTATGTTTAGGAGGATAAAACATAATTACTAAAAAAAATTATGTTTAATCTTACTCGAGTATTTTATGAACTATTACGATGCATCTATAAATAATAATTAATTAACACACTTTACACAAGGTAGTTTAAACATGAAATGAGTATTGTTTTAATATTTTAATTATATATCAATAATTTTATCTCACAACAATATTTAGAAATAAATTATGCTGACATAATGAGTTATAAATAAATATGTTGAATCCTATGTAGAAAATAATTTATCATATATAGGAGGAGTGTTCTATAATCATTTATTTCCCTAAAATAACCTCTCTAATGGTATTGAACATGTTAATTTCGGTACATATTATATTTCAAGTTCATTTTGATATGCGTATAAAATGAAATTGTTGGATCCCTAAAAAGGGGGTGAAATATTAATACCCAAATTTTTATATTAATTTTTAGATTAAACTTCATAGAGTAATAAAATTATGGATTTCTTTTAGTTTATTTTAAAATAAAATCTTTTCCATGAAAATTTGTTTAATATTGAACATATAAGTGTATACGTATGATTTAAATGGATTTATATAAATATGTTTGTTTGGGTTATTGATTTGTTTTGTATCAACCATGTCCTATAGAATCCACTTATATATATTATTTACAATTGTTTTTGGGACTGAGTTATCATTGGCTTTTTATAATGGATTTCAACTAGATCACAGTCCTCTTGTATTGTATGTGTATCCTACATAACTAAAAAAATTAATATCAAGGTAGAGATGACTAGTGGTGAATATATGAATGTCATATCATCAATAGTATTAAAATTTTAACTTTTTGAAAAGGGATATAAAAGTTATTTTAATAGATCTCCATTTATCTTGACAAGAATCTTCTCTTTCAGAATACTCATCATTAATTTATATATTTTCAATAAATCCATTTTATAAACATTAGATAAAATACATGATTGAGTTTAATTTCGTAAAACATTATTATTTAAAAATATCTCTCTATATTTCAAAGGAAAATATTTGAAAACATCTTCATCATTTTTACCATTTTACTAATTTACTGATAATTTTATTTTACATAAAATAATTTTTCTTGATCCTTAACTAACCTGGAACAAAATAAATATACTAGTTAAGGGAAAAATAATATTTTGATAAATAGTAATAGATCTCAACATGTCCTTTTTGTTTTACTAGTTATTCCAAAAAATCAATATTTAGTTATTAATTATATCTCATTAAATATGAAAACACATTAAAAAAATACATAATAAATAAACAATTAACTTTCATCAAATATTAATCTATAAATTATTCTCAATTAAGTAATTTTTCATAAATTATCATTTTATTAAAATAATAATTTCTTAAAATTAACTATAAAATTAATTTTATATGATGAATACTAATAATTCCTAAAAATAAATTGCAGGATTGATTTTTGATATCACATATAACATTGTATAGAATTTTTGATAAAAATAACTAATTTTAATTACAATAATAAAAATATTTAACTATCAAGATGATAAGTCTACTTTATTTGGGAAATAGTTATTAAATATATAAGATTTAATATAATAACATTTATTTATACATAATTTAAAAAATTACTTTGAGGAGAATGTAAATATTAAGTATTATTGTACTTATAAAAGGCTTGACTTCCTAATGATTTCATAAATTATTAAATTGAGGGAATTAAATTCATATTAATGTTTTATTAAACATGACTGTAAACATCAAACAGGTAAGAAATAGGAATTTAATGATATAATAAAAAATAAATTTTAGATCATTAGTAACTATGTGACATGGATAATAAAAGAATCATCATGAGACATAATTAATGACTAATTAATATAAGGTCTTAATTAATACATGAGTCTTGATATCATAATCATATTACCAGTGCTCATCACTATGTTGACATAAAAAAAATTTAGGACTCATGACCAAGTAATTTTCCAACCAATTATAACTACCAATACATAATATCATCTCAAGAGATTAATCGTTGTCAAATGAAGTGGGGGATGAATAGTTTTCAAACCACATATTACATAACTTTTCATTTAATAAATATAGTATTGGAATTTAAATTCCATACATTGTTAAATAAAATTAAACCATTCATCATACGGGAACAATGATAAAAGTTGAATAACGAATAAGTGAAGTTATTATTGGTTTATATAAACATCTAAAAAAAGGATGATATCAAATGAAAAATGATAACTTTCAATTTGATGGTGTCCATAAAGTGAACAATCCTAGAGGAAGATAGTATCATGGCACATAAGAATATTTTGAAATATTTTTGCAATTGATAAAGAATAATTCATTAATGGTAAAGGTGTTCGTAATACATTAATTTATATATAAATTATAGTTTATAATGGTTGAAAATTAGTAAATAATATGATAGTAGTTGATAAATACCTTGTATTATTATGACTTTCCAACAAATATATTTATTTCACATTGGAAATAAAAATTTTAAAAAAATTATCATAGTATTTCTGACATTGATTTGGAGGGTTTACATCATCAAAAATAAGAATTAGTCCTCTTGGATAATAATAAACCTTGAATAAGCTATATCATCACATAAATATCAAGTGCCTCTCTCTTATAAATTTTATTACTATAATACCATATATTTATATCACAAAAATAATTTATTAAATAAAATACTTTAATAAACAATAATAACTATTTTTTATTTAATGGATTTATTAATTTATCATTTGGAATATTTTGATAAATGTGATCAATAATTTTTAATATCAAGGATTTCATGGATATTTTGTAAAGAAACTATTTAGAAATTGTTTATAAATATTTCAGTATGGTCTTTCTCTTTGATGAAAATTATTTCTTTATATGTAATTTTTAATGATTATTGACTATTTAATTTGGTTTTACATTGTTTATTGGTTATATAATTATTAGAGAGAACCTAATACATGTGTTAATTAACCATTATATTTTATTTTGTCATTGATATATGCCTGTTTTCAGGCACTCTTCTACAAATAAGGTTGTGGATTGAAGACGTTTAAGAAATTATTAGCAAAAAATATTTATGAAATTTTTTTGTAAGGGGTTATTAGACAAAAATTATTAATTGTAATTGTAATAAATTCTTGTAAAATTTATATTTACAAATAAATATATATGAAAATTAAAATTTAATATCTTTCCTAAAATGGGCATTAATTAAGAGGTGAAATAGGAGGAAATCCACTTATATTTTTTATCACCCTTAATATCATTAAAAGGAACTCATAAATTCTCAATGAACACTTTAAGATAAAATTCAGATATATAATTAAAGAATGGAAATTCTAAATGGATTTTTAGGAAAGAAAAATCATTGTCTAGCTATGGAAATTTTGGATATAAATTCATAATAAATTAATATAAATCAAATGTTTTTTTCAATGGGTTTTGATTTTCGTAAATGTAATTTATTTGAAAATAAAATATTTATTGTAATTTTTTCTATAAAAAATATACAAAAATTATTATTTTTTATATATTAATTAGAAATAATAATTGAATATTTTCTGAAAAAATTAAAAGTTTTTCCCTATACATTACTTTATAGGTGATTAGTTGTTATATGATATTGAAATCAATATTTGAAAAAATAAAACATATTTAAAATTTAATAATAACAATAAACTATATTATATCATTTTATAATATAATTCACTCTAATAATATATTATATGCTTAAAATATATTATAATATTCAAACAAAAATTTCACTATCTCAATGTATTAATATAATTTTACTACTAATATATTAATTACTGATATTTTTAAATAAATTATTATAAATTTTATTATGATTATTGAAATAATTATTGCAATTAATAATATTTTTATTATTAAAATACAATAATATAAAACTTTATTATAATTTTAAAAGAAAGCTTCATATTTTCTATGTAATATTAATATAAATATTATATCATTATCAATAAAACTAATCATAACAAGTATTGTTCACATTGAATTCCATATGGCAACACTGTACAAACCTATATGTTACAAATTACATGGTGATCATTATTCATTATTTAAATGAAAATATGATCACATGAACTCATTTTTATGGTTATAGGTTTGTTTGTAATATAAAAAACGATATAAATTCTTAAATTGTAATTCCAATTATACTGAAAATATATAACATCACATTAACACTTCATTTATATTAGCAATCCAAAACTAACTGAGGCATCACATTCTAAAAATTCCTTGATAATGTGAACACATTTTCTCATTATTCTTCATTTAATGCTATTTCATAGTTAAAAAATGAATATTAATTATCAAAAACTAATTTTGATCATTTTGTGAATCTCGATCCATATGATATTTCTAATATATTTCAAAATAGAATTTAGAATAGTAAATTTTAATAAAACATATATATATTTTTCAAATTTTTTCTCCTTCTATTATCATTTTATAGATGAAAATAATAATTAGTTCACAATGGATATTTAAATATATCTAAGTGTATAGAATGACTTATTGATGCATTGTTTTTCCTAAGATCAATAAATTAATAAATAACCATTGAAAAATCAACCATGTTATCCCTTTTTTATCATTTTATATTTTCAAATATTATCCCTGAATATTTAGGTTGAAATAATATTTTTTAATCATATAATAAACCATATTGGTTGTATTAACTCAATATTTATTCATATATGTAATAAATTAATTGAGAGTTTTATTCTATATTTTTTTTATTATAATAGTTTTATGATAATTCTGCATCATTTTATGACTATTTCATATTAAAAAATTAGTATTATATCTTGAATTATATTATGGATCATACTAAAACAAGTTATATACAATAAAAGAATCAATTGATTTAGAATTTCATAAATGACTCAAAAAAAGTATACTTAATTGATATGTCCAAAAAACTATTTTAAACACTTTTGAAAAATTTATTATTATTTCATGCTTAAAATTAATAATTTATTTTAAAAAATAATTTTTAACAATTTATTTGTAACATCCGACCCAAACAGAACCATTTGGTATAGTTAAACTGTCATAAGGCCTCCATAATGATCTCTAATCACCAGATTCTATTGATTTTAATTAAGGGTATAATAATAAAATTTGGATAATAATATACTATATGATATATCATTACCAATGTGACCATAAATAATCAATTAAAATAGAGATCCATATGGGAAATATAAACATATATTAGGTTGTAACAAATTAAAAAACCCCCAAAAATATTATGAAGGTCATAAAATGACACCTGACATAATATAGATGTTAAATAAAAGTCACTACAAGTAGTATAATAAAATGAACCAAAATGTAGTAGTTAAAATATCCCATAAATAATTTCAATAAATTGTAATGAATCAACCCACAATAATCCACTCTCCATGTATTCCGCAGTTGGGATTTAACTTTTCATCACAATGAATTAAACTTGTACATACATGAGATTTGTATATATAATGTATGAGTAATAAACTTAGTAAAGTGGAACAAAAAATTCCCTAACAATTTCTTATGTATTAATTTTCTTAATTTTCTATAATTAAATGACATATATATAATTTATTAAAAAAATTTAAGAACAATAATAAAATCTTACAGTTTTTAATTATGTAAACACAATATATAATTTTATCTTCATTTACCACTGATATTGAGAAGTAATTCCTTTTTTGAAACACATATTGTAGATTAATAACATTGTATAATGTCAGACCCGTTATTATATATCATCATGGTATAAAGCCTCAACTCAATGTAAATCCCCATATAATATCACATATTTCCATAGGAAAATAAAAAAGCTTTAGCTATATCTAATAACATCTTAGCCAAAAACATAGATTTTACCATATCATATTACTTGTTGTCACAATAAAATATCATTCTTATCATCATAACTTCATATCAATAAAATACATAATTTGACATAGATTTATAATATGATTTAATTACTAATAATTCATCAAAAAGGAAAATAGATTCAAGTAATAATGTGACATATCAAATATACCATAAAAATTTACTATATTTATTTACATTAATTTCAACTTGTAAATTTAATTTAAATAATTTTCAAGAAACCATATTTAATCTCATACCAGATTTTGTCAAACTATTTTATATATCTCTCAAAAAATCTCTTTATATAAGAATCACGTATATTTTACCATTTAGCACATCCTTTTTAAAACAAAATATATTCATTTGAAATTAAATTTTTTTCTTAAATTCTGATATAATAAATAAATAAATTTTATATCCACTAATATAATAAAAAAATTTCATTTGAATATTCTTATTTAAGATCAAATAAATTCATAAAAATAAATTTAATTTAAATTTATTAATAATTATAAATTTTTCTATATCAAATATAATTAAAATATTATATTAACAATTACATGATAGTTAGTTAATTAAATATATGAATTTTTTTGAGCTCACCACCATATATTTTATTCAATTCCTTACATAGATAATATAGTTATTATTCTAATAATGTAAGAAAAAAATCTATTAATGTTTCAAAATATAAGAATAATTTTGAATTAGATATATTAATAACACTAAAAACCATGGATCTTATAATTGAATCACCCAATGAATCCAATAAAACTTACAAAATATTAATTCCATAAATAATGAAATTTTTATAAGGGAATATGTAAGATAATAATGGAGTCGTTTTTCTATTTACTATTCATCGATATGGAAAATAAAAGGTTTGAACTAGAATTCCAGACACAATAACAATTAAAATAGCCAACATAAAACTTTATCTGAGATAGACCACGACTCTTATGGGATTAAAAACCAAATACATGGGTTCATTATATTCCTAAGGTATTATCATCATCATTCTAGTAGTATTTAGAGGCATCATTTACTTCAATTATCTCACCAAATTCACAATAATCCCCACATGGTTCTCACTAAGCCACACCAGTTTCTCTATGGCCAATAGTAGCCACTATTAAAAACCTAAACAGACCTTATACAGTAATTGAAATCTTAAATATCCAAATTCCTATTTTAATATAAAATATACTCTAACAAATTCATGAGTTAAATATTAATCTAAAAACATTCTTGAGAACCCTAGAGTTATTATAAATTTCCAACCATAACCATTTTAATTTAATCAGAAGTATCACTCAGTGACTATATTGATCAACCTGGCCTTTAAAAACTCATATCCAATTTCTACTCATAAGTATCTTCCTAAAATATACTTTCTTTACTTAATAATCAAACCAAAAAAAATTTTCCCTAAAAATTATTTCATTTCTTATAAAAAATAAGAACAATATGCTTAGTGAATTATACCCATACCTCTATCACCACATCACGAATTAAAATCACATGTGAGGAGCCTTATTTATATTTTTTCAGTTGAAATACCTAAAATACATAATTAATTATATTATTTATTATAGAAATACAAAAATTGTAAGAATACGATTAAATATATTTTTTACGATTAAAGGGACTCATAAAATAACTTGCAACATTCCTTTCCATTTTTCAACAATTAATGTTTTAATCAAAGTATTAATCGAATAAATTAATGATATCTCACAAAAAATTCTTCATTTAGATGTCTCTATTATAAATAAGTCTTACTATAACATAGTGGATATAAAAACACCATATAGTTTGATAAATCTAATCACTAGTATCATGTGTAGTGGTTGAATCAATCTAAGATTTCTCATGAACCTCTATTTAGCATCATGTAGATCATCACAACCTGTCATAAAAGGAATCAAATTGTGGAATGTATAATTTTAATTATTAAATATTATTATATGTTAAGACAACAAAAATAAATTAATCTTCTGAAAAACAATGAAAAATTAATATTACAGTCTTGCAATTTTGATTCTAAAATCAGAATGGTTCACATAGACTATCCATAACATTATACATGATATTAATTATTTATCTTGACATATGAGAAAAAATCAATTTTTAATATCTAATATAAAATATATGTGGAACTCATTACATTTTTATGTATTTTATTTAATGGAACCCTCTAACAACTAAGAAAATTCCACAAATACACCTCACTAATATAACCCATTGTATATTCCTCACAAATTAGTATGGAATGTGAATCATTAATCAACCAATCTGTTATCAACCATGTTATTTATATTATTTTTTAGTATCATTTAATACATATCAATATTTCTATCATGACATAATTTAATTTTAAATAATTTACTTTTATGTAGTTTGAATGTAGTTAATTGACTCTAATTCTCTTTATTTTCCTATTATTATGGTATGAAACATAAGATAGATCCGGAAATTTTTCAATAGATCCTTGAATACTGCCAATGACTCTAAATAATAATATAGTTATTATCAAATCAATTATGAATAGAAAATTAAAAAATATAAAAAACACATATCATATAATATCAAATGATTAATAGAATAGCCATTCATCTATGCAGGAACAAAATAGTGCTAGTATCCTAGGTCTGATGAGATGAATTTTTCTCATAATATATCATTTCATGAATTTTAAAAAACATAGAACCAATATTATTGTTTTATTTAACATAATACATTATTGATTAATTAATATTCAATATTTTTAAAACAACTCATCCATTTTACTCCTCTACATCCAAATAAAATTTAGAAAATTGATATATATACATATTCATTCTTCATTGAATTACTGTTTAATATAGAACTAATATTTAATAAAAATATAGTCAATAAAATATTTTCATTTTACCATAATATATAGCCTATGAAAATCAAAATATTAATTATAATCAATATATCACATATCCCAAGGGTTTATTTCATGTTTAAAAAATATTTATTTCAGTCACTAATAATCAATATAAATAATAAATCTCTCACAAAATAAATAATTCTAATAAATAGAAAATAATAATATTCGTTATTTAAAGTGCAACATTTAGGGAATGACTCAATGATTGTATAATATTTTTAGATACATATACCATCACTCATTCTTTTATAATCAGAATCTACTCCAATGTCACACCAAAAGCATCACAATAGACATCATACATATACCCAAAATAGGTTAAAATGAAAATAAATGTAGGAATGATTCGCTTGTTAAATTATTGAAATGATGTTTCATACTGATCATCCCATAAAAAATTTACTTCTTTCTTATTCAGGGATATAATTAGTACAAATTTTAATGGAAAATATTATATGACTCATTAAAAATTCTCTATGATTATATGAAAATGTAGAATCTATATTTTGATCAAGAAAACATTCTTGGGTACCCCTTAGATATCAACACCTTTTCATTCTTGGATTCCACAAAAATTATAAATCTAAAAACCAATATAACCATAAATTTTACCTCACTAAAATATAAATATATTTTAAAAATCAATGAAAAAATCAAATTCCATTATATTTGTTTCCAAAAAACCAAATTATCTATATTTTCCTCTTATAGATGAGAATATATTAATTTATTTTTAACAAAAATAATCATAACGGAATAAATATTTAATTGAAAGATAATATTCATAGATTATGTTTATCCATGATTGAGTTAAAAATAATATATAATACTTGTAATTCAATGTGGTTAGAACAAGGTATTATCACTAGAAAAGGCTTACCTAAACTCAATAATTTTGTACGTGAAATTTAATGTTCTATAAATTGAATATAACTTAGTTATTTATTTAAAACCTCTAATAATTTGGTAAAAACCCATCAAAATAATGAAAATATTAATATAATAATGAAATAATTTTTTGTAAATACATTTTTTGATTTCTAGAAATAATGGAACCTTATTTTATTAGGTGATTAACTCTTATCGTATTATTAAAAAATGAATGGAATATATGTTGAAAATTAAACAACATGAATTAGCTAAAATAGACATTCTATAAAGTATAATCATATTTAACTAAATGTAATCATCATTCAGTCTGGGAATGAGATTAATACTTTTCAATTAACATGTAGTGTTAATTTTGGTTTTCCCCATCTTATTCCTAATGTGGAATTATTCATGTTCTCACATAACCAATTGAAATATGTTTAATGAATAAGAAATAATTAAATATAAAGCAATTGAAAATTTATTATAGAATAAATGATTCACCGACAATTCAAAACCAAAAAACATTTAACTTCTCATAGTTAAGAGAATAATGGATCAATCTATTTCATTCTATATAATTCATCCCAAAATAAATAAAAACAACCATTATTTACTCATTTAAAAATTAATTATATTCTACCACATGAATTATTATTATAGGATTAGTATTTGAATAAATACAAATCAATTAAAGAGAAAACTTGAATTGAATAATGATATTGAAGAAGAAGATATTTTTTTTCAATCATTAAATAATTCTAAAACATTAAATAATAATAAAATAAAATATCTACAATTGAAATTGTGGACTCTAAACTAAAATTTGATCTTTATTTTTTTGATCTTCCAATTAATGGTTTTTGTATATTTATAAGACATATGGAAAATAATGGGATAATAAAGAAAAATATTTGACTTATAATAAGAATATATATACATATCATTATCTATGTTTAGTTCCCTTATTTTATTTAGAAATAATGGTATCTTCCCTGAATCACTCTTCTAAATTTCAAAAATATATAAGGTTATAAATCATCTTGTGATTAATATGGATTATACTATGGATATTATTGAGTAATCAATTTATTTATGAGGTTATACATTCCACTAATTTATTAAATGTGATAATAACATACATAAATATTAGATCATTTTAGATGGATATTCAATAAAAAATATATAATAAACACTCTATAACCATAATTGTTTATTATATTTATATATTAAATGCATTATCAATATATTAATGATCTATCTTTTACATCGTGAAAAATAAGATAATAATATTTATTATCCCTCTAAAAGTATCTTATTATTTACCTTCCTTCAAAACCCAAGGACGTGAATCATAGTAAATAGCGAGCATAGATGAACAGTTATGGTAAAAAGTGGATATATCAATCATAAGGGAGTATAAGATGTTCATAACGGTATGCTAAAACAATAAAGATCTTTTTATCATCATAAAATATCCATACCAATAAAATATTAAATCCTAAAATCCAAAATCAATAAATATTTAAATGAATTAGTAACAAGTGTGTTAAATCAGTAATATTCATTAAAAAATTTTATAAAAGGAATGTGGAAAAAAATCATAGGAAATAATAATCTCATGTACATAAATACTCATAATAATGACCATGTGCAATCATGTGAGAATAGATAAATTCTATCACATAGACAAAATAAAATTTGAACATATATAATCTCAATAATTTCCACATAGAATATTTTGACGAACACTAGAATAAATCATACCCACAATTCATGATGTGAACATAGAAATTCATGATCATTTCCCCACTTTTCATCATCATCACATGTGATATCAATATTTATCATGATTACTGTTAATAATGAAAATGAAAAGGGACCAATTTAAAAAATTTGACCCTCATTATTCCAAATAGGAATTCTATTTTACAATATTAAATTTCTATATGTTTCTGTAATTAATTTAAATATAAATTCATAAAACTCAATGAATTTATTTAGATAAATGTTCACATTATATAATAATTTTTTTAGATTATATCACTATTTATTTAAATAAGGACTAGTGTGTAAATAAAACTATCATTGTAATAATATTTTTTTAAAATAAATATTTAATTCAATACTTGAGTTTAAACTTATACAAAAATTATAACAATTTTACCCTAAAACTTTTGTCACCCAAATATAAATAATTGAAGATACTTATGCCTCATAATATCCTTAGGATCTCACATATTTACCTCAAATTTTTGATTTCCTGGAAGAACATCAATAATATGGGTGGCCTTTTTCATAGTACCTTCTCTCTATTATCTAGAAAATAAACTGGTTAATATGTATAATAGAGTTCTATCTTTAGTAGTAAAAACTCTATGTAAATTTCATGTGAATTAACAGGTATATACATCATTCAGAGAGATAAATCAAATGCATAAAAAAATGATATAGATTAAATAGAAATATTAAACATTATGAAACCATCCAAAGCTAATGATGTTTTTTTGAAGGGGGTGAAATATATAGAGTTGAGAATCCCATTATTTACAGATCTTATAAACTTATTCCATGATGATATCTAAAGAAAAAACACATCACAAACCTTGAACTATTGATCCTGCTGATGGTTGTCAGCAAAACCATTCTATAAAAATTGAACTATAATGTTTGGTTTTTGAATGGATATAAACATATCATTCATTTCCCTATATATCTTAAGTCAGAATGGGTTTACTTCTCCAAATTCATCTTATCTCATTGCACTTTTCATATTCCTTCAATAAATAGATTTATAATGTTCCATCTAAATTTTAATGTAAATGAAATTATTATATGAAAAATATTCGAAATGATGGTTTTGATCCCAAACATCATTGGAATCAATCCAATAGGATCAAATCATTACATCTAGGGTTTTAACAGTACTACCCACCAGACTATCTATATAACAATGATATAAAATGATAACGACAAACTCTATATTAAGATCCTGAAAAATAAATCTCTAAAACATCAAGGTAAAGCACACATCCCCATATGATACAATATATTATTTTACTATAAGAAACCATAACACGTATTTATTTTCAATCCTATAAAGATTATGAAGAAAAAAAGTCTATTATTGTAATTAAATTTGTTGAAATCCTAAGGCATTAGACTATAATCCAAATATTATTGTTCAATTTAGATGTTTTGGGAGTCTGAATAAGAAATCAATGTTAATGTTTTCCAATTTACATTATTCTACGAGTAATGGTTATAAAATCCATTTAGACTTATTTCAATCATCTATAATGTGTTAAAATACAAAGAATTAGATACATACTCTGAAATTGTATGACCTTTGGCAGCATTGATGTATTTTGTTGTTTAAATCAGGGATTGAATCACTTACTGTTATCTAATTTCATGTTTAAAATGGTGTTTGAGGATTCGTTTGGGTGTTAAAAGCATTTAGTACGCGATATAAAGGAGAATCGTCCCATAATTTTCATCTCATATGGTTCGTACACTATTAATGAGAAATGTTCAAGGGGGATGGTGATATCATGACACCTTAGTCTGAGGCATTTTTCACGATATGTGCATTGGTTGACAAACCATGATTTTTTCCCAGATAACTATGAACTTTTAACCACTATTGGGTAGAGACATGCACATGAATTCAAAAACCATGTGTCCAAACCCTGTGACCCATTAAAAATTACGAGAATTAAAATCCCCCACCCTACATGACTTATTCTCGCACACATTTAACAAAGAGAATAAGGTAGGATGGTATTTGTAGTTTAGCTTGGGTTGTCAAATCCTAAGAGACCTATGAAGTAACCTATGGACACCTACATTCTATGGACTATTTTTTTCTATTGAGTGTACAAAATTGGGTTTATTTTATATGTGATTAATTTAACACTAATATTCTTAAGTTAATTCAATTTAAAAGTGTGAGTTGATCCTAGGTTATCACTTGGGGTGGATTGGACTTATTTTCATGTCAATGATTTCAATTTCCTATATTTGAGATGGGTTCATTTATGAAGATAAAACAAAATTATCACTTAATGTTTTAATACCTACACCCTTTAATACTAATCACCTATACACTTGAAGGATAATAATTTGAGCACTTCAAGGTAATGGTTCGTATTATCACATGAAGTGTGTGGCCTTAAATTCCACAAGGAAGATAAAGTTTAAAAATTATCAAATAAAAATATAAATTAAATAAGTGATTAGACATTAATGGGGTGCAAATAAAATCCAATACAACCCCTTTATACTCCCTTAGATCAACCCATATGTGGGTTATCCCTCCATTGATGTTATGGTTTCAATGGAAGCGGGATGTAGAGTCATGAGGGAGGAATTGAATTAGTAATGAAAACAATAAAAAGAAAATGATCACTCCACAGTTGTGTGAGTAATTTCACAAGGTTTGGGGTGAATAAATTTACACCTTGAGGAAACGATATCAATGTGATATGCAGAACAATAGAATATGAGGATAATAAGAAATTTTATTAAGAAACTAAAGTGAATTGAACAACATACAAGTGAAAGACAAACATGAGACAAAAAAATCACAGCATAACATTACAATTGAGAAAAGCATCAATGATGATCAACTCCACCACCACCACTTCCTTAAATATCCATTTTAGGGGCCTTGGGTCGAGCCTAAAACATTAAAAAGCATCCCACTTGATTATGGTAGGCCTAGGGTGGTGGAAAGATAGAGGAACTTGGAAATTTCCACAGTTGACCCGAGGTGGCAGCCAACTATCATCCACCGAACAGACGCGCTTGGAGGACCTTTTAGATTTCCAAATAAGAGTGGACCATAGCAGAAAAAATTGGATCCTCGTATGTCATATAACCTCTTGTAAACTTTTAGCCCATTTGGAGTTGTGGATTCAAAGATATGAATAGATTTGTGAATTGTTTTTCTGGGCCGCAGAATTTGGCTCATAATTTTATTTCTAATTTGGGATGCATTAATGACAACCATGAATCAGAATTAGCATTGGATCCTGAAGAGTTATTTGTTCCTATAAATGTATTCTATAATCCTATTAAATATGGGCATCATTTGGTTTCTAATGTGGGTCCCACATTCTCATTAGTGGGCTGTTGTCCAATCTGCTTCTCTAGAATTGATTCAATTCATCTCCAAATATCTCCATCATCCTTTATGAATCATCCATTGATCCCTGAATGAAGCATGTTTATATTAAAGTTTAGATCAATTTCCAAAAATATCAAATTAAAATACGGATAATTACATTCCTTAAAATCAGATGAATCATTGGGTACATTAAATGATGTCAAAAAATGCACCACATAATAGTACATTTTTAGAAGGAATTACAATATTAATGTGAACTAATGTTCAAAGTGTAAAATTCCCTAAAATAGTGTTTATTAATAATAAAACACATTAATATTATTTATATTAACAATTATTAATATCCTCATTTAGTGGCTAATCACACCCCGAACATGAGTTTTTCTAGTCCCGAGCAAAATGTATCTCAAGAATATGAAATTCAAATTCCATTTTCCAAAAACATTTTAATACACAATGATCAAAAAAACCTTTATACCAAAAAACTAATAAAACCCATCAAAATATTTTAATACATGATAGTTTCATAAGCATATCCCAATCCCAAGCCCATTACATTGTTCAAATTCATTGCCATATTTTATCCAATATCAAGTAATTATGAGGATGTGTTGTGTATTACAATAGACATGGGGGTTCGTCTTTATTCATGGGGGAAATTTTTGAAGCCCTAGGTGGAATCAAATTTCAATAATAAGATGAGTATAAAATTTTTTCTATATTTTATTTTTTGGGTTATTTTTCAATTTTGCAGTGGTAATTGAAATTGTAGTCAAAAGAGTCAACCCCTGCATAGAGACTTTGCCGATGACTCCCAGCCTCAAAGACCTTAGGGAACCAAATGAAGCCCACATACTCGGGAATCGTCTCGAATTAACTCAGTCAAAAACAAATTAAAATTAACAAAAATAGTGATAAATTTACTAACTTGAGGCCAGAAAACTATGGAGTCACGATCCACAAGTGCCGAAATCCACGTATTAGGTCATTTCATTTCTCTACGTAAAAAAAATTCAATATTTTTTAATAATCATATTCAAACTAAAATGATCATCAAACCTATGATATTTATTTAGTGGACCCTATGAACTCAAACTAATACCCCATTATCCAAAGGATGTGCATTGTGATGTTTTTGGATGAAAATATAAACAATGAAATATCACATTGGACAGCCACACTTTCCAAAATCGATGCTCATGAAATTATACAAGAATTAAAATCAGAATCAGGGAATGCTAAATTATTTTACATTCAGTTTCTAAGTATTCAATGTGTAATATCATGTTCAATGTTAAATGAATTTTTCCTTCCATTTACACAATTTTTTTTCAAATCATTTTTTCTCACAAAAGCATTTTTTAATATTATCCCCCCTAACATAAAATAACATTTTCCCCAGGGATTGAAGAAAAAAAAATTTAGAAGGAGTAGAGGCAGGTAAGGGAATTTCAAAAAGGAAATTGAAATATGACGATCCTGGAATGAGGTCACCTGGTGGTTGAAGTTGATGTTCTTGTTACTCAAATTTAGTCCTTTGATATTCATGTCAATTGCTGAGTTCCCTAGTAGAAAAAGGAAATATAAAGAATAAAAAAAACAGTATATATATATATAATAAATAAAGTAAAATATATGTATATATATAAAAATTATAGAATAAGGAAGCACACAATGTCATAGGTCAGTGGTAAGTGTTCACCCCTGTCTCCCTTCGGTCCCGGGTTCGAATCCTCACGGCTTCACCAGATGTGACGGGGTATGCCCCATGACCTACGATGTGGCCTTTTTTCAATTATTATATTTTTATCTATTATTTATTATTTATTTTTATTTTAACCTACAAACACATAAAAATAAAATAAAATATACTGATGATACATTGTCTTCTTTTTAAATTTCTGGGTAAGGTATTACTCAAGGATCAGACCACGTGACACGGATGAATATGGCACTCCCCTTTCATACCCATTCATACTCATAATAGAAAAATAGGTCAACAATCTATTTTTTTATTAAATATAAAAATTATTAATTAATCATATTTAAAATAAAAAAGTTGATTAAAATAAAAAAAAATTCTAACTTGAAAACAATGGGTTGCCTCCCATGCATCGCTTTGATTAATGTCATTAGACAAATATTAATCTCCCCAACTTACCAAATACCAAATTTCAGAATCTTAAGAACCCCATGTTTTACCACTTCCTCTTGGTTGAGATTCATTATATGTTTATAATTTTTTTCATGCAAAAACCGATGTTCTAAAATGAGTGGTAAAATACAAGGAATATCAGAAATGGGGGATTCATTTTCTTTTTTAGTCTTTCGAAAGACATTAATAATCATTTCCTATTTATTTCTTTCATGATAAGAAATTTTGAAGAATGGAAGTTTTTTGGAAATCACCAATTAATTGAAACTTATGGGTGGATGGAAAGTCCTTTTGTTTATGTCTATGTAGGCTAACACTTTTAGACATAGGTTGGGACTTTGAATCAAACACAATTTCATTTAATAAATTTCTCAATAGAATTGGTTCTTTTTGAAAAGAAGATTCAACCAAAAAATTGGAAAGGTCAATTTTATGAATGGGTATGGACTCAATGTTTGTGATTTATCTCAATGGTAAAATGGTTGGTGTTTTTAAAAATATATCAATGGAGTTATACTTAGGAGACTCAATCCATGATGTCAAATTCTCCTCCTTTGTATCCAAAAAAGTCAATTTACTATTGATTTAAAGACCCTTCAGCAATTACTTGGTCCTTTTCATCTATCCCAAATACACAGGTCTGTTCATACTAAATTTATGAGAGGTTTGGGGGAGAAAAAAGCCTTCTATCAATGATGAGGAAGGGATAACATGAGTGGGAATGGGTTCCATAACCGTATCAATGTTTTGTAATTCTAATCTCCAAGATGAAACCTCAAAGTTCAATTTATTCATTTGTTGACATAATTCTCCAAGTAATGATAGTGGATCATTAAGGGCAAGGGGTTGATAAAGATGTTCTATTCCAGGAAGATAATTAAGTTGTCGGAATTGCATTCAAGGGTGTTCAGATTTGCTTTGTGGGGATTGAAACTCATTATATGTTGGGATATTTTTTGGATCATAGGAGTAAAAAAAATTGTGGTTCATTAGTTTTTTGATGATCCCACATGTAGAAATTAGGATGTTCATTGTACAACAGACATGGGGTTGGGTGATCAATGTAGGGATAAGTTTCCCATGTTTGGACTTGTTCAAAATTGAATTCCATAGGAGTGAGGGGGTGAAAACAGAGAAGTGGGATGAAAAAAAGGATGATAATTTCTACTATAACTTACTTAGGTCGCTGACAATGGTTCCAAAATTTGATTCATGCTCAAATGTACCCAATAGAAGAAGGTAGGATAGTCTTTGTAGTTTATCTTGTCTGGTTGAATACTCAGAGACCTGCAAAGTAACCTATGGACACGTACATTCTATGGACTGTTTTTGGCTATTGAGTGGCCAAATTTGGGTTGATTTTAGATGGGTTTAATTTAACACTAAAATTCGTAAGTGAATTCAATTTAAAAGTGTGATTTGATCCAAGGTTATCAATTGGGGTTGATTGAACGTATTTCTTTTTCAATTATTTCAACTTATTATATTTGTGATGGGTTCATTTAAGAAGATAAAAAAACATCATCACTTACTAATTTAATACCTACAAACATTAATACTAATCACCTATACACATTAAGTATCAAATTTTTGAGCACATTAAGCTAATGGTTCGTATTTGCACTAGAATTGTGTGGCCTTATATTCCACAAGGATGATGAAGTTTAAAAATCATCAAATAAAAATCCCAATTAAAGAAGTGATTAGAAATTAATCAGGTGACAAATAACATCCAATACATCCCCTTGATACTCCCTTGGATCAACCCATAAGTGGGTTAGCCCTCCATTTATTTTATGGTTTCAATGGAAGCGGGAAGTTGCCTCATGAGTGAGGAATTGAAGAAATAAAGAAAACATTAAAATGAAAATGACCACTCCACCATTGTTTGAATAATTTCAGAAGGTTTGGTGTGAATAAATTCACATCATGAGGAAACAGTATCAAAGTATGATGGAGAAAAACATAATAAGAGGATTATAAGAAAATTTATTAAGAAAATAAAGTTAATTGAACAACTTACATGTGAAAGAAAAACTTGAGACAACAAAAGCACATCATAATATTACAATTGAGAAAAGTATCAAAGATGATCAACCCCTCCACCAAAACTGCCATAAATATAAATTTTGGGAGCCTTGGTTAGAGCCTCCAATATTACAAAGCATCCCACTTTATTATGGTTGGAATAGGGTGGTGGAAGGCTTGGGGAACTTTGACTTTTCCACATATGACCCGGGGTGGCAGCCAACTTTAATCCACCGAAAAAACATGCATGGAAGACCACATAGATGGCTGAATCAGAGTGTTCCACAGAATATAAAAATGTAGCCTCGTATGTATATTAACTTCCTGAAATATTTGGGCCCATTTGGATTTGTGTATTTGGAGATATGAATATATTAGTGAACTGTTTTTCTGGGTCACAGTATCTGGCTCCGAATTTTATTGCTAAATTGGGTCTCCTTAATGACCATAATGGATTCCGGATTAGAATTGGATCATGAAGATTGATTGATTCCAATAAATGTCTTCTATCATCCCAAGAAATGTGGTATTTAATGGGTTTGTAATGTGGGTCCCACATTCTCATCAGTGGGTTGGTGTCCAATCTGCCTTCTCTAGAATTGCTTCCATTCATCTCCAAATATCTCCATTATCCTTAATTAATTTTCCATTGATCCCTAAATGAAACATGTTCATATTGAAGTGTACATAAATTTCCCAAAATATCAAATTAAAATATAGATAATTAGATTCCATAAAGTCAAATCAATCATTGGTTAAATTAAATGATGTTAAAAAATGGACCACATAATAGTGCATTTTAATAAGTAATTACAATCATAATGTGAAATGATGTTCAAAGTTAAAAATTCCATAAAATGGTGTTTATGAATAACAAAGAAAAATAATATTATATATATTAACAACGAATATTAGCCTCATTCAGTGGCTAATCAATGACATTAAGTACCTCACTAGACTTTCTCCCATTTTCTTCTTCCATAATCTATTGTGATGAACCAAAGCGCTTATTTTGTCCCAAGGGAATACCCCCTTAATTTTTAGGCAATATTTATTGTTTTTGGTTGTGTATCAACGATCTAGATAATTATAATGCTTGTCTGAATTTTATTTTATGGATTAGGTCTTGTGGTTTCATTCTTATTTTGAAACAGTAAAATCACTTTTTCCAATGGATCACAGGTCATGTATCAAAGGGTTACTGAATCTATATATAAAGATATGGTTATTAATGTTTTCATAAATAGATTTGAGGTATGTACTCTATATGTTATATTTACTAGTTTAGCATATAATTTTGCATGTTTGTTTATAATACTCCTTCCCTCATGATGTTTCTATGTTTCTATGAGTAATATTTCGTAAAATTATTTACTATATGATGAATTGAACCCCTCAAGATCCATTTGGGATGCATTGAGGATTATTTCACTAGATTAGGGGAACCCATTGGGTGAAACAAGTTTCCCTGATATAGATAGTTGTAATGATAATCATAATGTCTATTTGTGTTATTATAGGGCCCCTGATAAATGTGTTGATATATTAGTTTGAATTAAAAAAATCACCTAATAGATGTTGTATCTATTTATTGGAAATGGAATAAGGTATTTTATGTAATGCCGAGTAAAAGGGTTTAATGGGATATGCTGAATGAGTCAAATGACTAGTGAATTGTAATTTATTTGTGTAAATGGGATAATGAATGTGAATTTATGATTTATTTGAATTCATTAATGTGTGTTAAATGTTTATTTTGAAAAATATGATAAGTAATGAAAAAGGGAAATGTGTTAAATGATATTTTCAACTTATATAGTAAATATACTAGTGGGTTAAAGCTTGATGTTAATTTATGTGATCAGTGAGATGTGAATAGTAAATGATATGTGTGTTAAATATTTATGGTTTATGAAATTGTGTATGTTGTTCATGGATATATAACCTTGTTAACATTTAATAGTGATGTGGGATAAATTATTGAGGATCCTCCCACAGGCCATGTCGGACTAAGGCACTAAACTACACCCTTAAATGAAAACCTAGGGAGTTAGAGTAATGCTCTAGGCTAGTAACTGTTTCAATTTATGTGACTACCAATGCTGAGGCTCCCTGTTAAGTGTGTTATCATTATTTCTGAAATTTTTATTCCTTGTAAGATATGGAACTAGATTATCACATTTTGTAGAATAATTGAATATATTTTTTCATGTTTTAAATGATGTAAATTTTTAACCCATTGAACTTCTCAGGAAAAGGAATCTATTAATGAATATGGGACTAATTATGAAAATGAAAGTAATGATTAAAATAGTTAAAGTTAGTATTGTTATCTAATGGAGTCTTATTATTCTTTTTGGTTATATTTTCATTTATTTCATAATATCATTCAATATATTATTAGACTTGGTATTTTATAAACACTATTGTTGGAAGCCTACTATGATATACTTACACCCTACTCAGGCCATTATTTGGTGCCCGAGTAAATTTCATGGATGTAGGTTAGAAGAAGGGAAAATGACATATTCTTGGAAGTTTAAATTATCCTGGAATGTGAATGGCTGAAGATATAGACTTCATGTTACATACCACTCTTTGGATTCAACATTTTTCATTATTTTGGATTTTCTTCACTCTTGGAATGGTTCTCATGTTGTGAAATATTTATTATTTGTTTTTTCGTTTGAAACATATTTCTAGAATGGTTAGAAATAGTTTTTCTATGGGATAATTATTATTGTTTAATTTATATTATAAGTTATTTGGTGTGGATCACACTATTAAATAAGTAATATTCCCAAACATGTTCTATTAGACATTCGCAACTAGTCAGAATCCTCTAGAATATGAAGAGCTGTGCATCAGGTTATGTGAAGTCCCAGATCAGGGAACCAGTTTTGTGGCTCCCAATTGGGGATGTTAAAACACTGTATAAGATAAGTTATTATCTATGGTCTTAAAATTATTGATGGTAGAAGGTTTTTTTGGATGTCATGGGGATTTTAACTAAGATCGTTTAGGGGATTTCTATCCCATGTACAATGGAAAATATGATGGGAATTATTTTTTTTGATATGAGTTGTTATAGTTGACTAATATTTCTCTATTTGGTGATGTACTTATTTTTTGATGTGACTATTTTATGATATTTTTCTCATTTATTGAATTACATGATATTGTGAATTTATGCGTCTCTATAGGATCATATGGATAAACGTGGAATTCATGATGACTAGAACTCATGAGAAGTGTTTGTGGAACTGTGATGGTGTAATTCATTTTGATTCCATTAAATTTTTGAAGAAAAAATATTTCTTAATAGATATAATAAATGTGGGTAAATTGAGTGAATATGAAATGTGGTTAAATAATTAAGCTTAGTTAAGGGTTGTAAATGAGGTAAAATATGGTTGTAACAATTTTTAAAATTGAAAATATTCATTATAAGATTGATTTATTTTGTAAGTGTGGAAATGAATTTAAAAAGGTTTCTAATGAATGTTTTGTGATTATTTATATTGGTGACCACATGTTATCTATAACCCATGGTCGGAAAGGTAGAGGGTAATGATCTAGTGGTGATGTCATTCATTGGGATAGTGTATGCGAAATGGGTTTTTATGGCTAGTGGATATATTTCTTTCATGAAGTTGTGGATGCATTGTGTTTATTGTTTTAAGATGTGTGATTGATATTTTATGAAAATGAATCTGCAATTTTGTGTTACATTTGGGAGAAAAGAGTATTTTTCCATGATTTATCCTCTATTGGAGGATCACGATATCATGGAGAAATATGGTTATAGGGGAGAAAATATGTTTTTTAAGAACATTTCTCCATTTATATAGATGATGGAACATGACCCAGAGTAGGTTGTATTGAGTATGTTTGAGTAGTATTGGGAGTTATGTTGGAAAAAGCCATATAATATGGCAGAAGATGGTATACTGGATGTAGGCGAGTTTTGGATAGAATATATCTAGTTGATTTTGGATCCCATATAGACTCTTACTGGGAAGAGGGTCATGCTGGAGGCTTATATGCTAATAGGATAGTCAAAACACTAGTGAGATGTTCTGGACCAGAACCAATATGATGACGACATGATATAAAAATATTTTCAAGGAAAGATTATAATTCATTTCTAGATAGAGTCTTTGAGACAAGATAAGGCTACAGTTTTTAGGAGTATGACCTAGAGGTCTTTGTCTGTGATGGATTATAATGTCTGTTTCACAAACATGTAATGTTTTTTATCTAGATTTTGTTGTAGATTAGGTGGTATCAGGATATGTTTCTAGGATTTACTTATACACAAGATTAATTCCTTGGATATAATATTCCATTTTAATTATCTTTGATGAGTGCTTTATTTAAGACCTTATATGAAAAGGAAATCTCAAGTAATTTTCTTTGCGAGGGACACGTAGCTCTTGTTGGGTTACTCAGTGGCACAATTTACAAAATATATAATATAAATTTCAATATTTTTCACTAATATGGTGGGGTGGAAGTATTTAGATGAGAGAACCATAATCTTTTAGTGGTTATGAAGTTTTATGATATCATTGTTGTAGGTAATGACATCATCACAATCAGTGAATCACAACACTAGTTGAGTTTCGAAATTGAGAAAAATGGGTTATATAGATATTATATACGAACCCTCAATAGATGTTTGTGGATTTGGGATTGAAAATAGTTCTATGTGTAGGCAGGGCGTCAGTTATCCCATAACTGGAATGCAGTTGGAGCTCAATTGGCCAAATTGGTAGACGTGGAGAATGAGACATCCCGGGATGAGAGTGTTTATATAAGTAGGGTAATTCAATATTTGCAATTCAGACCATGTCCCAGAGTATATGTGTAGGTCATATCTATGTATTTCATTCAAAACTAAGAGGTGGAAATGCTGGACCATTGACTATTCAAGCTTTGATCCATATATCTTCTAATATTGTTAGTTATTTGTTTGATCAAAGCAGAACATATTTTTTCACATCTTCTCAAATTCTACGTGTGTTGGGCCTAGTGGTGGAATTTGTTTGCCTTTATTTTGATTGTTAATCCATCGGGGTTACATAAAGATAATATCAACCAATTTAAGGGCTTTTATTATTTAAGTTTGTGGAGTTTGAATCTTGTGGGACTTGTTTGTGCTCAAAATGTTTGGTTTTGATGTCATAATAAGAATGGAATGAAATTTTTAGTGCTAAAATCCTATTTATAGTTATTGTAATGGGGAAATGTTCAAATATATTGAGGGAGACACATATGTCCATTATGGTGAATGGGATTCTGGGTAAGCAATGCATGTATAATTTTACTCCTATTGGGTGAATTAATAGACCATGTGTATTTTCTTATGATTAATGATGGGGGAGTATTGTAGCTTTCCATTCCTCCTATAGTAGACCAGTTATAGAATGTTTTTTCGGTAGGATTATTGGGGATGCTTCTTAAGAGATATATTGATTTCACAATACTGTTTCTACTAGAAGCATATCTAGTTTCTATTATTCCATATAGGATGAAACTGATTGAAATCTAGGAGGTTAATGGCCAGTAGGAAGATATGAGGAATAAATGGTTCATCCATCCTAGTATGTCACCTTGGGGATATCCCAAGTTATTTTTCACTAATACTGATGGAATTTTATTGTTGTGTGTTGATAATTGGATGATGAATCATATTATAATTTAGAATAGTAACCACATTCCTCAAATCAGTTATCTTTTTTACTAGAACATTATTGATTTGGTGTCCTCCATGAATAATCTAATTCCAGGGTACCATCAGTTAAGGGTGAGACCTCCTGTTGTGTCATAAAAAACCTCTAAGATTAGATATGGGTTGTATGTGTTTTTTTGTGATGTTATTTGGGTTGAAGAATGTACTGATAGTGCTTATGACTCAGATGAATCAAATATTTTACCCATATCTATACATTTTTTTAGTTTTTATGATATATTTTTTTCAATCATAAATTCATGATGAACATGAAAATCATCTTTAAATCATCCTTAATACACTACAAGAGAATAGGATATTTTTAAAGCTATCGAACCAAATTTTTTTGTTTTTATATGCTGTATTTATTTGGTCACATCATCTAGGAGGAAGGTTTCAACATCGATCTAGAGAAAGTGAAAAATGTCGTATCTTGGCAGCAGCCCAGGGATGTTTTTAGTGTTTGATTTTTCTGGGTTTGGCCAACTATTCTCACTGTTTCATCAATGAATTTTAACAATTTGAAGCACCAATCTCGGGAATGAGAATGAATTGAAACACATTGGAATTGTATGGTGAAAATTAGAATGATTTACAAGAGATAAATAACCCCATAACAACCACATTTATTATGATCATATCATATCTAGGTCAATGGTATAGCTTGTGTTTTTAAGGAATATGGTGTTGGGGATGGGGTTGTTTAAATGTAGGATAATCATTAAGTTGTGTATGGTTCATAATAGCTGAGGACTCATGATATTAATTACCCTACCCATGATATTCAGTTAAATGCAGTGGTTTAAAAATTAATGTGTTGGCATCTCTATTTATTGGTTAAGTGGTTTATAGTGTATATTGATCATAAAAGTATTATGTATATCTTATCCCAGCATGACATGAATCTTTAGCTGTGATGACGAGTTGAATGCATGCTTTATTTTTAATTTGAGTTGGTTTGTGCATCGGTAAGGGGAACACTATCGTAGATGAATTGTGTTGCATTACTCAGATTTAGATTATTTAAGAATCCAATTACTAATGGGGAATGGCGACATTATTTACTGTGATGCATCTAGAGGTACATGATGAAAATGGTAAGACAACCCTTTCATGATTTAATGTTGATTCTATATGTCAAATCTTTATTAGCGAGAGGTAGTGTTAGGATCAATAATGTTTTTCTTTGAATGAAAACCATAAAGGTGTGGATTCACATTCTGGATGGACCATTGGAGATGATGGTATCATTTATGTGTGGGGACATTTTTTTGTGCCAACATGTCTGTGAGAATAGTCTATGTGCATGTTTTATTCATCTTAGTGGTATGTGAATACATGTTTAAAAAAAATATATCATTATCATCATAGGAAATATTTGAGGCTTGGGATAAAGAAAAAGATTTCAGGTTTCGTGGCATGATTCCTTACTTATTAGTAGATAAAGGTTGTGCATCATTGGATGGGTGGGTTTTTTTATCCATTTACCATGCTTGAATGGCAATAAGATGACAAGATGATGTATTTCATGGTAGGTTATTTTAGGAAGCTTAACTAGAGTGATGTGATTTCGGATTTAGTGGTTCAGTTGTATAAGGAGACTAATTTCTTTCTAATACAAGAGACATTAACCATGGATCCAATGGGTGAGTTATATGTTCAAGAGGTAGTGTAGTTGTATGGAATTCCATAGACTATATTTTTGGATCATGATACACATTACTCATCATTATTCTAGTTAGTATTTCAGAGGGTTCATGGAATATAGGCGTGTTTTAGTATGGATTTTCACCCATAAACGGAAAGGAAGATAGAGATAACTATTCAGGTACAGGAGGAAATGCTGATGGATTTCATTCTAGATATTGGTGGATCAGGGGGAACAACAACTTTATATTGTTGATTTTTCTTGCAATAATTTTTAATATGACATGATTCAGATGGAACCATATAAGTTTCTCTATGATAGATCATTTAGATCTCTATTTTTTCAGATGGAGGACAGAGAATCAGACTTGTTGGGACTATGCCTCGTACATGAGACGTCAAAGTATATCTAGTTGATTCTGAAACACATTTATATGGCCTGTAATATGATAAAAACATATTTAGATCTACTTATTCGTCCTCTTGATTTTACGTTGGGTGATCTTGTGTTTTTATGGGTGTCTCCAAGGTTTGGTCACTGTAAGATTCAGAAAAAGGGTATGTTGTCACCTAGGTATGTGGGGATGTTTGGGATTATAATGAGGATAAGAATGGCGGCATACTGATTGGATCTTCTACGATGGTATAGTGTATTCCATATGTATTTCATGTGTCATAGAATCAACACTATCACCCTAACCCATCTCATCATATTAATGTCAAGGAAGATGAGATTGAGGTTGATTCTTTCTAGTAGGAGCATCTGCTTAATAATTTCGATAACATTGATAAGGTATTTTATAACAATACTATACATTTGGTACTGAATTTATGGAAAAAAGGTAATTTATATGAATAGACATGGGAGAGGGAGATGTTTATGTGGGTCCAATGGCCTGAACATTTTACCTTTGAGGCTCATTGATGGTTATGAATAGTGGCTCAATGATTAGACATTATATTGTGGAGAGGTTCTATGATCCTCGACATGATGGAGTTATTCTCCTACATAAATGTTTGTTTCAATAAATTAATGTTGGATAATTAAATTTTTAACCATGTGTATTAGGAATATAGTGGGTGCTCTAGGGCATTGAAACTGTAAATAGAGGGAAATCAGGCCATCCTGTGCAAGTCACATGTTCAGATCATGGTTAGTGTATACCATACATGTGGGAAGGCTAAACTCTACATCATTGTATTAAAAAATTTGCATGATATTCACATGGGGTTTTAAACTATGATTTTTTTCTAGGTAACCACTTGATTTTTAAACTTCTTGGATAGATTCTAGTTCATAGATGGCTCATGGTTAGGAAAACAACACATCCAAACAATATGACCTCTTAGAAAGTGTGAAATTTCTATTTTCCACTTCAGTATATTAAGTTCCTAACCTGGTGATCTATTTATTTATTCCCCCTCTATCCATATTGACAAACCAATGCTCCAAAATCTTCACAGGGGTTGATCTCTCTCAATCCATTGCAGTTTAGAGGGTCATTATGTCTATATAGAATCTCTAGGAAATTCTAATGATTCTCTTTCTTCTTTTCTTCACGATTTGGGCTTACAAATCCATTATTATTCCTATAAATCCCTAAAACCCCCATTTCCCATGTATCGTAGGTTGGTGATTCAATGGTAGCTGGAATCCATATATAAGGATAAGTTTTATCAATCATTTTACTACATATTCGATGTAGGAGGTCTTCAGGTTATATTTTACAGTTTCACATAAATGTATTAATGTGTGGTTTTGATATTGCTTTCCCCTTCAAATTCTTTTTTTTATTAAGTTATATTTTGAAAATGGTTGGTAAAATGATAAATTGAACCCCTTATGAAACATGTGGGACGATTTGAGTATTATTTAACCAAATTATGGTCACCAAAGTGATGATTCAATATTCTTGAACATGGGATGCAACAATGTGAATCCTAATGTTGATTTATATTAAGATAAGGATCATGATAAATGTGTTGAATTTTTTTGAATTATAAAAATAAAGTACTTCTAGTTTTTTCTAGTTTTTGGAAATAATATAATGGATTGTTTAGAAAGATGAAAAAATGGGTTTAATGGAATAATGTGAATGTATGTAAGGTATTGTTAGTTATAAATAAATTTTTTAAATTGTATAATTCATGTGAATTTATTAATTATGTTGAATGTGTTAATATTTGGGTGGTGTTTATTATTCTAAATGGGTTGATATATGAAAAAGGTAAATGTTGAAATATCTTCAACAACTCCCATAACGATCTTCCCCTTTTTGTTTACTAACCTAAA
Organism: Viscum album; assembly: GCA_963277665.1. NCBI lineage: Eukaryota > Viridiplantae > Streptophyta > Magnoliopsida > Santalales > Viscaceae > Viscum > Viscum album. Next base: position 834,523,221 of record OY728140.1, read on the forward strand.
ACCGTTATTTATTTCCTAGGGAAAATAAAACATAAAAAGGGTGAGCTCAAATGCTCAGTAAGGGAAAACATAGACACCATAAATCAATACATAAACATTTGGAAGAAAAAACTTGAACATGAAATTTAAACATCAAAATCTCGAGCAAATACATAAATCGGGGAAGTACTTAAGGCATATATCAAAATAGAACATCAACCGTGATAAAATATAATGTGAATAAAACATGTAATTTTGGAAACCATTCATCACATGTTATTATTTCCATAGTAGCCAAGGCATTGCTTCCAAGACCATCTTAGAGGACAAAGTCCCTTTCTGAATCGAGTTCACTCTTCATTTCAGTCCTATAACACTGAACCAAATTAACTTAACATTCCAGCCATGTCTATCTCATGAGATATAAATCTTTACCCAATGAATTGTAGGGAGATATTGGTCCCAACCATCTCATAATGAAATCATTCTTACTTGTGCCACAAAATAAACATACATCATTCATAATAACCCAATGAATGAAATGGGTTTCAAAAACATCATCCCATCATCACATAATCCATATAAATGACATAGATATCATTTAATAATAAGAAAAGTGAAACCATATAAATCATAGTGACATTACAATTTAAACATACACATATAAAATAATTTCATCTTATATGGAATAATGGTTTTGATAAAACACTTCAAATGAATTCTTGAGGAAAATATACTTTCTTTTTCAAAATAAATTTCTTTTCCCAAAACTTCATGAAATTTTAAAAGAAAAGGATTTTTTTGAAAATAATCATGCAATCTTGTAGAGGAAGCTTCATGAAAATGGGATGTTATGAATCTGTAAAAATCTGTTCACACCGTATAAGTTAAAAATAACATCATCCTCTTACTTTTGTCGGAAAAGTCAAAAAGTTCCTTGTATGATAAACAAAAGAAAGATTCCTTCCATTACATGTGGTAAAAGTCAAAAAAAGGTAAAAAGGACTTTAAAGATACATGAAAATATTTTTCTAAAACATGGACATGGATGATAAATATAACCCCAGTAAATACTTACGAATAAGAAATCTCGGATAAAAACGAGATTTGCAAAATTATCCCTTACCTTAGGTCCGATATGATTTGTACATTTCCGAACCTCCTGTATAACGATTTAGATAATTTCATTGACTTATTAACGAATCATATTCATTGTTATGATATCATATATGGTTCACTTATGACTTTATATTACCCGTTCTTTTGTAAGTTTCATGTTAAACCAGCGTTTTGGGTTAAATCATTTTATTTATCCTACGTGTTTAGACATGTTGTTCTTGATATTATTAATATTATACTGATTTTCTTAATTCTAGAATGTAAAAAATTATTTACATATAATATAAATTTCAGTATATACATATATATATATGATAGATCGATTAAATGAAATGAAATACACCGTTCATGGAGATGGTAGGCCGTATGTAGGCATGAATGCTGTTTTCGTTTCCTTATTGAATTGAATGAAATTAAGTAGATGATATACATATAAATCCAGTATCATTATAATTTCATATATTTCATGATTAATTATTATATATACTTTATAATCATTCATGAATGGTTAACATGGAGAATGAATCTCATCGCGTTGTGGACACGGTAGTCCGTACGTACGCACGAGAGATGATATCATTCCCATGATCGTGGAATTGTATTTGAGTGTATGTATACTATTTAAGAATCAATATCACTTTAAAATAATCATATATAGTTATTATTTACACCATTATACCCATCCAAGTAAGGTGGTGGTGGAAAATATATTACACCACGACGTGGAGACGGTATTTCGTACGTATGCACGCGCGGTGATTTCGTTTTCTGTAGGATGGATAGATGGTGAAATAGGGTTTTTTAATATTTATAATAACATATCAGTATATTAGTGATACTTATGTAATTAATTTTTAATGAAACAACTAAGGAAGAAGAAGTGGAAGAAGAAATAATGTTGAAAGAATCGGTAACAGACATTACCTCTTCTTTGAAGCGCCTCTTTGAGACCTCCTCTTAGGGCACCAAAATTGATCTTTTAAGAAGACCAGGACCAATAGTATGTTTCTATAGAAGTGGAGAAGAGAATTTGGCAGGGTTCGGCCGAGCATGAAGGCTCAAAGTGGTGTGAGGAAGAGAGGGAGGATGTACCCTTTTAAAAGGGAGGAGAGGGGCACCTTTGGAATAGCGAAAAATATTATTTTATTATAAAGTCATATTAAGTTTTTAATAGCTCCAAATTGAGTTATTTCGAATCTAAGGTGGGGATGGGTCAAAATACACTCATCCAATATAATTTATTCAAGTTTAGGTTTCTATTTTAACCTTATCATTTAGATTTAACTTTAAGTTAAATAAATTTTCTTTTACTATGTCTTCTTGTTTTCTTATATTATAAGGTTAATAAATATACTATAACAAGACCAAAGAACCCTAAGTTGTTTATTAGTAATATATATAACCATATCTAAGTCATATGGCCAAAAATTATATTTTTAGGAATAAAATAACAATAAATAGTATTATATTTGTTTTAAAAACTAATTTATGTCAATTTTGACACTATTTAGTAATTGATTTTTGTGAAAATCATAACAGAATTATTAGTTCTAAAACATATAATTAAATCAACAATAACATGTCATATTAACCTATAAAATTAGTTTAATTCATAAAAAGTCTCAAATTACATTTATTTGGGTATTTATAACATCAATTATGCCAATATTTTATTAATAAGATAATTACTCCATCATCATTGTGTCATAAATAAATTAAATTATTTAATGTCTAAAAATTAAAAATAAAATACCATTATGTAGGAAATATTTTTATCTTTCTAATGAATATTTATAGTCTAATTTATCTCATGTATAACCCTACAATAAAAACTATTTACTTATTAAACATTGATTTTAACTATTTTAACCATTCTATAAATAAATTAATAATAAATGTCCTAATCTAATCCAAGTGGGCCTAAAGGGTCATATATTATTCCTAAGGTTGTTTTCGGTCGAATTACACTTATCCAATAGAATTAGGACATGTTTTAGGATAATAATAATATCATTTTTACTCTTAATTACCATATTTACTTTTAACCGTGGTAAATAAAAGTAAAAAGTTACTATTCACCAAAATTTATTTTCATTTCATTGAACCACATTTTACTTATTGAAATCAACTGTGTCTCTCGGATTTTTAAAATTACACTCATAGAAGTGGTAAATTATGTTTTACATAAATTTGCATAAATTCTTCTAGGAGGTGGGTAAAAGACGATGAAAAGTTCAATAAAGTTTTTATATATCTAAAATTATTATTATAAAATTACTCCAATGAATTACGATAAACATATATAGGTATTATGAATCAATTTTTACGTAAAATAAATTTAAATAAAATAAATAATTATTTAAATAAGATGTCGGTTTTTAAATAGTAACGCAGTGTTTTCACTATTCATCAAAAATAGAAAGTTTTCAGAAAAAATACCAAAATTTCACCGTAGGCTAATTTCGATATTCCGAATCCAAAAATGAAGTCAATTTTGAAATATTAAAGTTACAAAATTTCAAAAAGTGGTTATTACTATTCATAATGTCTAGTTTTAATAATATTTTAATAGTATCACGTTTAGTGAAACTCGGTATTGCGCACTACACACGCTATCGAGGAAGGTCGTGATGGCATGTAATGCAAGGAAATTTAGGGATGCATGTTGTGAAAGCTACTTTTGGTGTAGCATACAATAGAAGACATTAATTTAAAATAATATTTTTCATAAAATATCGGGGTATTACATTCTACCCCCCTTAAAATGAATTTCTCCCTCGAAATTCGTCGGGGTTATAAATGGTTTACTACTCAAAAGTTTTTTTAAAAGAAACCCACATCGTAAAAAAGGAATAAAAAAACATGGATTTAAAAACTAAAGTATGAAATTTAACGGTTACCCAAATTAGCTTATCACTGGGTTTCCACGTAGGAGAACATATGTGAAAATATGGATATTGAAGAAAAATATAACCATAATGTTCTGATGGAGAGTGGTAGAGAACATGGCTATGAAAAAGGTAACAATCATAAAGCCATAAATTTGTGACGATCTAAGGTACCATCTGAATCATCGGATATAAGGGAACTAGGACAACATTTTTGGTTTTCAAGATCATTTCCCCAAAGTTGATTAATTAAAAGAAATACTTACATGATTTTGGTACAATTGAACAATTTCCACTTAATCCCTTAAAAAAATGAAGTTGAATTTGTTATTCATGATGTGTTAGAAGATGATGTGATAGATTGATGGGTCATTCCATCTGTTTCAATCAAAAGGATAGAAAAAGTTATAAGTCCATATTATGGTTAGATTAATCACATATGGTTCCAAAAATGAAATTATACATCATATATCATACCGCTTAATATAATTAAACTAGTTTCTACTAACCAGGGACTTCCTGTAGGCCAGTGGTAGGCGATAAAGGCCAGTCGCACTTTGGTTGTGGGTTCGATTCCCACAGCCCTGTCCGATGGGATGGGTAGTCTCCCATCCTGCAGGTTGTCCTTTTTTGTAAAACTACATTACTATAACATCCCATAAATAATATCAAAAAAACTTCTTTCATTAAACAATACTATCATATGTCCAACATAATTCATTCCAATATTTATGATTATCCATAATACTACAATCCACTCTCATAATAAAGTGAAAACAATTTCCAGAGATTTGATATAACGATCATGTTAATACCATCGTTGATCCCCATATATCATAATATATGTCTTGTTGGTCACATTCCAAATATTCTAAGGCCTTAATCATGTATTCTCTTGAAAAATGAATACCCATTGAATCTTAGAGAAAACATAAGTGTTGTCAAAAGTTAACTCTTTCCACATACCAAAAACCCTAAATTCTATATACTCAAACCATGATATAACTATTTCCTTATATCAGTCATGAGGTCATGAATACTGTCAAACATATTATTTTCCCTTATCCCTTCATTAGGCGCATATCATCGTCTTTCCAAAAATATCTGAATAACCTTTCATGGTTACTGGTACCATTTATCATACACTTTCAATACATAAGGAAAGACAACAATGTAACAATCCTTAGATGTCTCTTTAATCCATAGTACCATGAGATTACTTATAAAACATTACACTTGATAAACATGTAATCATTCCACTACCTTCTTAAACCATTGACTGAGCATCAACAATTCTTTCATCTCACATATCATTTGTAGTCTCTTCATCATCATCAACATAAATACTACCCATACGACCACACTGATTCTCTTCATGAGACTTTCCCTTAGGGAATTGGTTTGCATAATGCCTGTACATTCCACATTTAAAACATTTAACCATTATTGATGTCGTAGAAATACCATTATCCTCATCCATGGTGTTAAATGAACCTTTCCCATTGCACTTACTGGCTTTGTGTCCTTCTTTTCCACACACAAAGTATCTTCCGGTTTCTTTGAAACATTCTCCTTGATGCCTCTTCCCACATGATTTACATAAGGGAAATTTGTAACACCCCAAGCTTCTACGGTACGTTTCCCTTCGAATAATGCGATAGCGTGTGTTGTACGCAACCTCGAGTTCTAACACACACCACAACTAATTAAAATAGCCGTTGTGAATAGTAATACCTACTTTTTGAAATCATATATATTTTATATTTAAAAATGGACTTCATTTTTGGATTCAGAATATTGAAATTAGCCTAGGGTGAAATTTTGGTACTTTTCGGAAAACTTTAATATTTTGATGAATAGTGAAAATTACTAAAATTTAATTAAAAACAACTTTTTTAATCAAAATAATTAATAGTGATAAATTGTGAATTTGAGTGGTTTTAAAGTATATTTAGAATATATTTTTACCATTTAATATAATGTTGGTCATTGGACATAATTTTACAACTAAACTGAACATAAACAAGTGTCAATCTTTTGATAGTTATTACCTCTTAAAAACACGCTTTTTGTTTTGACAGCGGGAATTAATTTTAAATTAATTTCTGCCACTTTTGTGTTTTGAATTTAGAAAAATGGATTCCATATTTGGAATCAGGATGTCCAAATTGTGTAAATAGGTAACTTTTATTTTTAGACATTTTGAATAATTACTGTGGTAAATATTTTATTTACCATGGTTAAGGGTAAATCCGGTAAATAAGGGTTAAACAAATAATATTATAATAATACAAAATTACCCTAAAACGTGTCCTAACCTTATTGGTGGACACATACCCGACCATGAGCATCCTTGGGTCAATTTGGGGACCCCTTGGAGCCACTTGTATGTGGTAGGGACACTTTATATTAATAAAGTTAAAATAAAAATAAAAATGGCATAAGCTTACATCTTTTAGAATAACAATTTTTACATAGGGTTATACATGTTGGATTTTAGATTATAAATATTCATTAGAAAGCTAAAACGATTTCCTACATAATGATATTTTATTTATAATTTTTAGACATCAAATAATTTAAATTATTAATGACATCATAATGATGCAATGTTTACCTCATTAATAAAGCATTTAAATAAATAAGATTATAATGATTAAAATATTATCTAAAACCTATCCAATTATTACTGGTTGATGTTATTTAGAATATTAGTCATCTTATCTTAGACCTAAACGATTTTTGGACCATTATAAACCGAATATAATTATATTATAAAGTAATACTTTCACTCTTTCCTAAAGAGCCCCTCTTCTCCCTTATAAAAGGAGACCACTTCTACTCATTCCTCACACCTCTCAAGCCACTTGGCTCGTCCAAACTCTGCACAACTAAGCTCCCCACATCCCTCTCCTCCTCCTTGAAGCTTCCCCTTAGGCAGAAATCATTTCAAGAAGTCATTTGGTTCCAACAAAAGTGAGTTACCTAAATTAAAGGTAACGATTTCTCTTAAATTATTTTCCTTTATTTTGCTTCTCCAACCCCCAAACTCTTTTTATTTCCTTTATTTTGTAACAACACCAGTATCCTAAATATACTAGGATGTTTTTATAAGAATTATTCAAACTACACATACACACAACTCCATCTAATGGATGATGAACATAATGTTTCTTTGGATGGCAAACTAACGCCTCACGAAACGATGATTGTTCAAATACATCTTACCGCCTCTCATGGTTTCCATTATGATGGAACTGTAATTAAATATGATATTAATGATATATATTTTATATATAATCTTCTGTAATTCCATTTTATTTCATACCATTATTCGTTTCATGTTGTATATACATACGATAATTTCATTTGAGGAAGTGCGGACTACCGCCCCCTTAAAATGATATGACTCGTTCATACCACAATGGAACATATAAAGGATGGTGTTAATGAACTTAAGTAACATATATAAAATATTATATTATACTGGAATAGTAATATACCTATGTATCATTTGGATTCAATTCTTTTAAAATAAAAATTAAATGGAAGTAGCGTTCGTGCGTACGTACGGACTACCGTCTCCACGAACGCGGTGAGATCCATCCTCCATCGTATCCATTGAAGTCTTATTCTCATTTTAGGGTTAAAAATAATGTTAATATCATTCTTATTATGAATAAGATTTAATCTATCCATTACAAACATGTCTTACGTAACCAAACATTTAAGAAGAACGAATCGATTATCACCTGAAACGACGATAATACTAAGATATTATTAATAAAGCAATGTTAAAAGATCATATATGATATCATATTAATGTATATGATTCTTGTATAATTTAATAACAATTATTTCACCATTATACAGGAGGTTAACCGACCCCAAAAAAGGAAAAGTACAAGGTAAGGGTTATTTCACAATCTCTTCATTATCCGAGGTTGTTTATACGTAATAATCTATTGGGATATCTTTATCATCCACATCCATGTTTCTTAAAAATGTATTTCAAAACATTTTTACTATTTACAAGAATATGGGTTAAAGTCATTTATACCCTTGTTTTACTTTTTATAAGAGGTTTATAAAGGAATCTTTCCGGCGTTTTCAAAACAAGGTCCTTTTTAACCTTTTCGACAGAATTGAGGTAAGAATGTTTTTTTTAACTTATACGGCGGGTGTGGTTATTTTACGCCATTATAAAATCTTCAAATCTTTCCTTACAAGCTTATAAGAATATTTTCAAAGAAAATGTTTTATTTTATATGGATCTTAAATGATTTCAAAATAAAAGGAGATATTTCTTTAAAAAGAATTTTGATTTCATCTACGTCAACATCCTTTGATGGATTTTAAGATTATTTGAAGTTGATTTATTATGATACAAAACTTCTATATTGTATTGAAGGTTTTGTGATATGTTTGACTATGGATGTGCTATTTTTATACCATTCATAGTTTATGGTGAAATTATTGACATTTCGTATGCTAGTTTTAATATGAATGTTTATGTTATGTTTAAACCATTTCATATGGGAATGCATTGGACTTAATAAGTGACGTGTGGAGCCCGCTATAGCTCCTCGATGCATCGGTAGGTCTCATGAGACAAACTAGTGTCTTGGCACAAGGCCTTGGCAAAAATCTTATTTGTAGTCTTGGCACGGGGCCTTGGCTATGTGGTTATGATAGTCTGGCATTATGCATTCCAACATTATGAAAGTGGTTATTGATTTTGCATGTGATTATTCGATTAGTAGAATATCCATGTGAACAAGTAAATGGCATTATTTCATTTTACTTTTGCCATACTATGTTGAAGTTCAAGTTTAAAAGGATTTTGTTTTAGTAATTCATTGCCTTAAATGTTTATGCTTATTTTTGAATGTTCCGCTATATTGTTATCCTTACTGGGCATTTGAGCTCACCCCTTTTCTATGTTTTATTTTTCCCAAGATGTGAAGATGTAAGTTATGAATGACCTGCAGGGATATTATGAGGGGATCATAGTGTGGACTGTGGAAACATTATGATGTTGTAGTAGTTTTTCATTTTATGATGTAATGTAAAACTTATGAATATATCTAGTGTTTCCAAGGCTACTAAACCAATCGATATTTCGAGATTTGATCTTTCTTGTGATCATGCCAATGTTATGTATTAATGAAGCGACTCTAGGCAACTAGGGTCGGGGCGTTACAGTTGGTATCAGAAGAAGTTTAGTACAAACCATGGAAACTAGATTTAGATAAACTCTTATTAGAGCACGTAGACCTAAGATGAACTTTGAGGATTAGTATAGAAGAACTTCCTAGAATTTTGGTATTGTAGAGATTTTGTGAGTTTTCCGAGCAATACATCCCTGTCTGGATACGAGCAGGTAGAGGCAGCTCTGGCACAGATGTACCTAGGGGTAAAACCCGAAAACACCGCTTTGAGATAAACTCAAACGGGAACTGGTGCACGACAACGGGCCTTGCTGCACTCTTGGTTACGACACTCTCGGGGGATATGCTTAGGATAACTCTCATTTTCTTTACAAATCATTATGAAGGGTTTATGAGTATATACTTCCTCAAAGAAAACATTTTTATGATTATATCCATAAATAGTTCAATTTATGTTAAGTGTTTTATAAGTATGGGATTATGTATTCTGATTCATAAACTGATCTAGTTTATGACATTGTTTAGAAATGGCGCCTAGTGGAAGAAATGGAAACCGTATCAATGCACGCACTCCATGTAGGGATTTCCCTCCTGCTCAAGATAATTATAGTGGGGCTGGTGATGCAACTGGTGCCGATCAGCTAATCACCATACTGGGACAACTTACTCAGGTTATGAATAATAACCTTACCCATATGAAGCACCCTGATCCGCAGCATGGAGGATCAATGATAGATCGATTCATGAGGCAACAACCACCAACGTTCAAAGGGAATACAAATCCCTTAGTAGCTGAGCAATGAATATTTTCCCTAGAGAAAATATTTCAGGCTTTGGGGAGCAGTGAAAGGGAAAAAGTTATCATGGCAGTTTACCGCCTCACTGGAGATGCTGATCAATGGTGGTCATTGATTCAGAACATGAGGGAAGATGATGAAGTATCAAATATGGAATGGAGGGAGTTCAAAGATCTGTTTTTAGACAAATACTTCCCTCGCGACCATCAAGAAGATATGGAAAGGCAATTTCTGAGTCTGAGACAGAAGGAGGATGAGAATGTCACAAAGTATGAGGCTAACATTACAAGGTTGGCGAGGTATGCTGGAGATTATATTCGCAACCCAAGAAGTAATATTTATCGTTTCTTTGATGGGTTAAAACCATTTTTCCGTCGAGCATTGGTCTCACAATCCTTTTCATCGTACGAAGACATTGTCTCATGTGCTATCAAGACCGAAAAGGAATTCCTTAAGTCTTATGACTTTAAAGCAATGCAAGAGAAGAAGAGACCTGCTAATCAATCTGGGAATGGAAATAAGGGGAAGAAGGGAAAGGTTGAATATCCATCTTGTGGTAAATGCGGGAAGAAACATCCTGGTACTTGCTTGAAGGGAATGGGAGTCTGTTACAAGTGTGGTGAAAAATGCCACCAAGCTCATGATTGCAAGGGGAAGAAGGAAGCTACCAACGTTCAGTGCTACAATTGCAGGGAGATGGGGCATTATGCAAATGCATGCCCTAAGCGTCAGGAGAACTTACCTCAGAAAAGGCCAAGGGATCAAGGCCAGGCTTATGCTATCACTACTGCAGAGTTAGAAGCTCCGAAAGATGTGGTGGCAGGTAATTTAATGGTTTCCTCAAGTTTAGCAAATGCATTATTTGATTCTGGATCATCGCATTGTTTCATATCTTCCCAGTTTGCTAAGAAAATTAGATATTTCCAATTTGATTTAATAAGGGAGTTGTCAGTTAAAACTCCTAAGGGAAGTATCATTGCAACAATGTTTTTTGAATCAGTCCCCATTAGAGCACATAAATTTTCTTTATCTGCTGATCTCATCGTCATACCTATGATTGAGTTTGATATAATCCTCGGTATGGAATGGCTTTCGGACTATGATGCGAAGATTTATTGTAAGAAGAAAGAGGTTACGATTCTTGATGATAATGATAAGGAGCACCTTATTTTTAGAGCAGAATCTTCACCACCTAATTCTTATTTAGATCCACCCCCAGTAGCTCAACTAAATTCAATTATTGGGGAGGAAGGGAATGAAGTAACTATCGGTGAGGAAAGGAATGTTCAAATAGAGGATGTACCTGTTGTGAAAGAATTTGTAGATGTATTTCCGGAAGATTTACCTGGACATCCTCCAGAACGAGAAGTTGAGTTTTCCATTGATTTGATTCCTGGATCAAGGCCTATATCGAAGACCCCTTATAGAATGGCCACTGTAGAGTTAGTCGAACTAAAGAAACAACTAGAGGAATTGAGTAATAAGGGATTTATTCGCCCTATTGTTTCTCCATGGGGAGCCCATGTTCTTTTTGTTAAAAAGAAATATGGATCTATGAGGTTATGTATCGACTACAGGGAGATCAATGCTATAACGATAAAGAACAAGTATCCCCTACCTCGTATTGATGATTTATTTGACCAACTGCATGGAGCTCAATAATGTTCAAAGATTGACCTTCGATCTGGATACCATCAGTTGTGTGTGAAGAAGGAAGACATTCTGAAGACAGCATTTCGAACCAGGTACGGGCATTACGAGTTTACTGTAATGCCGTTTGGATTGACTAATGCACCCTCTGTATTCATGGATCTGATGAATAGAGTTTTCAAGGAGTATCTCGATGAATTTGTGGTGGTATTTATTGATGATATCTTGGTATACTCAAAAACCTAAGAAGATCATGAAAATCACTTGCGCATTATTTTGAAGACTCTAAGGAGGCATGAATTATATGGGAAGTTTAGCAAATGTGAATTCTGGCTTCATGAGATTTCTTTTCTTGGCCATATTGTCTCCAAAGATGGAATCTCTGTTGATCCTTCTAAGACCAATGCAATCCAAGAATGGCCAGCACCTACGAGTATAACTGAGGTACGTAGTTTTATTGGTTTGGCAGGTTATTATCGACGTTTCGTCCAAAATTTTGCCCGATTGGCTAAACCATTAACGAAGATCACAAGTAAAGGGGTTAAATTTGTTTGGACAAAAGAGTGTGAAGAATGTTTCGAAGAAGTGAAGAGAAGATTAGTCAAGGCTCCTATATTGACTCTACCATCGGGGAATGATGGATTCGTTATTTATAGTGATGCATCGAAGAAAGGACTTGGTTGTGTCCTTATGCAGAATGATAGAGTTATGGCCTATGCATCACGACAGTTGAAAATTCATGAACAAAACTATCCTACTCATGATCTCGAGTTAGCAGCTGTAATCTTTTCTTTGAAGATATGGAGGCACTACCTCTATGGTGAAAAATGTGATATTTATACTGATCAGAAGAGTTTGAAGTATATTTTCTCACAAAAAGAACTCAACATGAGGCAAAGGAGATGGCTTGAATTACTCAAGGATTATGATTGCACGATACAATACCACCCGGGGAAAGCAAACAAAGTAGCAGATGCTTTGAGCAGAAAAGACCATGGAGTTCTGAACATGATGAGAATTGAAAGGGATCCAATTTTAATGGATCTAGTGATGATGGACATGGGAATAACCAAGGAACGTGAAACATCAACGCTTTTTCAAATGGTTGCCAAACAATCTTTACTAGAAAGGATTAAGAGTTCTCAGACCAATGATGAAGAATTTCAGAAGAAGATTAAAGCTGTGAATGATGGGAGATTGAGAGACTTTGTGTATGAAGATGGAATTTTGAAATTCGGGAAGAGACTTTGTGTTCCCAATATACCTGATCTAAAAAGGGAATTGCTGGATGATTCTCATAGTTCCAATTTCTCTATACACCCTGGGAGCACCAAAATGTATAGAGATTTGAAAGAACATTTTTGGTAGGACAATATGAAGAGGGAGATTGCTGATTTTGTGTCAAGATGTATGGTTTGTCAACAAGTGAAAGCTGGAAGGAAACAGCCGGGAGGAGTCATGCAACCTCTTCCTATACCGGAGTGGAAATGAGACAATATTACGATGGAGTTTGTCATGGGGCTACCGAAGACTCCTAGAAGGAACGATGAAATATGGGTTATTGTTGATCGTCTTACCAAGTTAGCACATTTTCTTTCTATAAGAGAAGATCTACCCCTGGAACATCTAGCAAGACTATACATTAATGAAGTTGTGAGACTTCATGGAGTACCCCTATCGATTGTTTCTGATCGTGATCCCCGTTTTACTTCAAGATTTTGGAAAAGTCTTCAGAAATCCCTGGATACTGAACTTCATTTGAGCACTTCTTACCACCCTCAGACAGATGGACAATCAGAACGGACTATTCAAACCTTAGAAGACATGTTGAGATCTTGATCACTCTACTATCAGGGTATGTGGGATCAATATTTACCACTGGTAGAATTTTCCTATAACAATAGCTTCCATTCAAGTATTCAGATGGCACCATATGAAGCGTTATTCAGAAAGAGATGTCGTACACCAACCTGTTGGGATGACGTTGGTGAAAGAAAACTTGTAGGCCCAGAACTGTTGGAGGAAACGGTGGAAAAGGTGAAGGTAATCCAAAATCACATCAAAGCAGCTCAAAGTAGGCAGAAGAGCTATGCCGATAATCGAAGGAAGGATTTGGAATTTCAAGTCGGTGATCATGTTTTTCTGAAGGTATCTCCGTGGAAGGCAGTCATACGTTTTGGTAAGAAAGGTAAATTGAGTCCCAGGTACATCGGACCTTTCAAAATTCTAGAACGAATTGGGGTTGTAGCTTACCGATTGGCAATGCCGCCAAGTCTATCCAAAGTTCACGATGTGTTCCACGTATCTCTATTGAGGAAATACATGCCTGATCCGACGCATGTACTCACTTATGAGGAATTAGAACTGGAACCCGATCTGTCTTATTGCGAAGAGCCAGTCAAGATTCTTGATACAAGAGAACAAGTACTGAGAAACCGGACGACACATCTGGTAAAAGTTTTGTGGAGAAATCATAAGATGGAAGAGGCAACGTGGGAACGCGAGGAACTTATGATGAAGAACCACCCGAGTCTTTTTATGCAGTAATACCCTAGAAATTGCGAGGACGCAATTATTTGAAGGAGGGGAGAATGTAACACCCCAAGCTTCTACGGTACGTTTCCCTTCGAATAATGCGATAGCGTGTGTTGTACGCAACCTCGAGTTCTAACACACACCACAACTAATTAAAATAGCCTTTGTGAATAGTAATACCTACTTTTTGAAATCATATATATTTTATATTTCAAAATGGACTTCATTTTTGGATTCGGAATATTGAAATTAGCCTAGGGTGAAATTTTGGAACTTTTCGGATAACTTTAATATTTTGATGAATAGTGAAAATTTCTAAATTTTAATTAAAAACAACTTTTTTAATCAAAAATATTAATAGTGATAAATTGTGAATTTGAGTGGTTTTAAAGTATATTTAGAATATATTTTTACCATTTAATATAATTTTGGTCATTGGACATAATTTTACAATTAAACCGAACATAAACAAGTGTCAATCTTTTGATAGTTATTACCTCTTAAAAACACGCTTTTTGTTTTGACAGCGGGAATTAATTTTAAATTAATTTCTGCCACTTCTGTGTTTTGAATTTAGAAAAATGGATTCCATATTTGGAATCAGGATGTCCAAATTGTGTAAATAGGTAACTTTTATTTTTAGACATTTTGAATAATTACTGTGGTAAATATTTTATTTACCATGGTTAAGGGTAAATCCGGTAAATAAGGGTTAAAAAACTAATATTATAATGATAAAAAATTACCCTAAAACGTGTCCTAACCTTATTGGTGGACACATAACAGACCATGAGCATACTTGGGTCAATTTGGGGACCCCTTGGAGCCACTTGTATGTGGTAGGGACACTTTATATTAATAAAGTTAAAATAAAAATAAAAATGGCATAAGCTTACATCTTTTAGAAGAACAATTTTTACATAGGGTTATACATGTTGTATTTTAGATTATAAATATTCCTTAGAAAGCTAAAAATATTTCCTACATAATGATATTTTATTTATAATTTTTAGACATCAAATAATTTAAATTATTAATGACACAATAATGATTCAATGTTTACCTCATTAATAAATCATTTAAATAAATAAGATTATAATGATTAAAATATTATCTAAAACCTGTCCAATTATTATTGGTTGATGTTATTTAGAATATTAGTCATCTTATCTTCGACCTCAATGATTTTTGGACCATTATAAACCGAATATAATTATATTATAAAGTAATACTTTCACTCTTTCCTAAAGATCCCCTCTTCTCTCTTATAAAAGGAGACCACTTCTACTCATTCCTCAAACCTCTCAAGCCACTTGGCTCGTCCAAACTCTGCCCAACTAAGCTCCCCACATCCCTCTCCTCTTCCTTGAATCTTCCCCTTATGCAGAAATCATTTCAAGAAGTCCTTTGGTTCCAACCAAAGTGAGTTACCTAAATTAAAGGTAACGATTTCTCTTAAATTATTTTCCTTTATTTTGCTTCTCCAACCCCCAAACTCTTTTTATTTCCTTTCTTTTGTAACAACACCAGTATCCTAAATATACTAGGATGTTGTTATAAGAAGGATTCAAACTACACATACACACAACTCCATCTAATGGATGATGAACATAATGTTTCTGTGGATGGCAAACTAACGCCTCACGAAACGATGATTGTTCAAATACATCTTACCGCCTCTCATGGTGGCCATTATGATGGCACTGTAATTAAATATGATATTAATGATATATATTTTATATATAAGCTTCTGTAATTCCATTTTATTTCATAGCATTATTCGTTTCATGTTGTATATACATACGATAATTTCATTTGAGGAAGTACGGACTACCGCCCCCTTAAAATGATATGACTCGTTCATACCACACATGGAACGTATAAAGGATGGTGTTAATGAAATTAAGTAACATATATAAAATATTATATTATACTGGAATAGTAATATACCTATGTATCATTTGGATTAAATTATATTAAAATAAAAATTAAATGGAAGTAGCGTTCGTGCGTACGTACGGACTACCGTCTCCACGAACGCGGTGAGATCCATCCTCCATTGTATCCATTCAAGTCTTATTCTCATTTTAGGGTTAAAAATAATGTTAATATCATTCTGATTATGAATAAGACTTAATCTATCCATTACAAACATGTCTTACGTAACCAAACATTTAAGAAGAACGAATCGATTATCACCTGAAACGACGATAATACTAAGATATTATTAATAAAGAAATGTTAAAAGATCATATATGATATCATATTAATGTATATGATTCTTGTATAATTTAATAACAATTATTTCACCATTATACAGGATGTTAACCGACCCCAACAAAGGAAAAGTACAAGGTAAGGGTTATTTCACAATCTCTTCATTATCCGAGGTTGTTTATACGTAATAATCTACTGGGATATCTTTATCATCCACATCCATGTTTCTTAAAAATGTATTTCAAAACATTTTTACTATTTACAAGAATATGGGTTAAAGTCATTTATACCCTTGTTTGACTTTTTATAAGAGGTTTATAAAGGAATCTTTCTGTCGTTTTCAAAACAAGGTCCTTTTTAACCTTTTCGACAGAATTGAGGTAAGAATGTTTTTTTAACTTATACGGCGGGTGCAGTTATTTTACGCCGTTATAAAATCTTCAAATCTTTCCTTACAAGCTTATAAGAATATTTCCAAAGAAAATGTTTTATTTTATATGGATCTTAAATTATTTCAAAATAAAAGGAGATATTTCTTTAAAAAGAATTTTGATTTCATCTACGTCAACATCCTTTGATGGATTTTAAGATTATTTGAAGTTGATTTATTATGATACAAAACTTCTATATTGTATTGAAGGTTTTGTGATATGTTTGACTGTGGATGTGCTATTTTTATACCATTCATAGTTTATGGTGAAATTATTGACATTTCGTATGCTAGTTTTAATACGAATGTTTATGTTATGTTTAATCCTTTTCATATGGGAATGCATTGGACTTAATAAGTGACGGGTGGAGCCCGCTATAGCTCCTCGATGCATCGGTAGGTCTCATGAGACAAACTAGTGTCTTGGCATAAGGCCTTGGCAAAAATCTTATTTGTAGTCTTGGCACGAGGCCTTGGCTATGTGGTTATGATAGTCTGGCATTATGCATTCCAACATTATGAAAGTGGTTATTGATTTTTCATGTGATTATTCTATTAGTAGAATATCCATGTGAAAAAGTAAATGGAATTATTTCATTTTACTTTTTCCATACTATGTTGAAGTTCAATATTAAAAGGCTTTTGTTTTAGTAATTCATTGCCTTAAATGTTTATGCTTATTTTTGAATGTTCCGCTATATTGTTATCCTTACTGGGCATTTGAGCTCACCCCTTTTCTATGTTTTATTTTTCCCAGGATGTGAAGATGTAAGTTATGAATGACCTTCAGGGATATTATGAGGGGATTATAGTGTGGACTGTGGAAACATTATGTTGTTGTAGTAGTTTTTCATTTTATGATGTAATGTAAAACTTATGAATATATCTAGTGTTTCCAAGGCTACTAAACCAATCGGTCTTTCGAGATTTGATCTTTCTTGTGATCATGCCAATGTTATGTAATAATGCACCGACTCTAGGCAACTAGGGTCGGGGTGTTACAAAATTGAACTTTCTTTCCTCTATGATCATAATGAAACTGCATCTTTCTCTTATTACTTGAGTCAGGAAACATACCAAATTTGAGTTTATTGATCATATTATGAGATTGCTAATTAGGCATAATAATGATTTTTGGACTTCCAAATCCCATTTCATTTCGTTGCTCAGGAAGAATATCATTACATTGTCCATTATATCCTCCATTATTGTGAATCTTCTTTTTTCCAGCCATTTTCAAAAACCCAAATAGAATAGTGTGAGAGGAAAAAATCATGCTAGGGAAAACAACGTAATAAAGGGGGAGTACCATCAATATCTAACATCTTAGGATAAATTCTAAGATTTTTACCATAGTTCTAGGACTATATCCTATGCGTATACTGATCCTTAGGGACATCCCTATACATACCTTAGAAATATATCTAGGGATCTCTCTAATGTTTTCGCATCCTAGTTTCTAAAGGTTGACTAAACCTTCCCTCTGATACCAACTATTGAAACCCGAATCTGGACGTACATGGAAATTACATTACTTTTGCAGAATACTTAATACATAACAAAAAAAGACACACAAGGACCGTAATAGTTTAGTGTCTTTGGAAACTCGGAATATAAACATCTAATCACGTTGAAATATCTTCAACAACTCCCATAACGATCTTCCCCTTTTTGTTTCCTTACCTAAAAACTTTCTTTATTTCCTGGGGAAAATAAAACATAAAAAGTGTGAGCTCAAATGCTCAGAAAGGGAAAACATAGACCACATAAAACAATCTATAAACATATATAAGAAAAAACTTGGACATGAAATTTAAACATCAAAATATTGAGCAAAGACATAAATCGTGGAAGTACGTAAGGCATATATCAAAATAGAACATCAACCGTGATAAAATATAATTGGAATAAAACATGTAATTGTGGAAACCATTCAAGACATGTTATGATTTCCATAGTAGCCAAGGCATTGCTGCCAAGACCATCTTAGTGGAAAAAGTCCCTTTCTGAATCGAGTTCACGCCTCGTTTCAGTCCTGTAACACTGAACCTGATTAACTTACCGTTCCAGCCATGTCTATCTCATGAGATATAAATAGTTACCCAATTAATTGGAGGGAGATATAGGTCCCACCCATATCATTATGAAATCATTCTTACTTGTGCCACAAAATAAACATACATCATTTATAATAACGCAATGAATGAAATCGGTTTCAAAAACAGCATCCCATCATCACATAATCTATATAAAATAAATGTATATCATTTCATAATAAGAAAAGTGAAACCATATAAATCATAGAGACATTACACTTGAAACAAACACATATAAAATAATTTCATCTTAGATGGAAAAATGGTTTTGATAAAACACTTGAAATAAATTCTTGAGTAAAATATCCTTTCTTTTTCAAAATAAATTTCTTTTCACAAAACGACATGCAATTTTAAAAGAAAAGGGTTTTGTTGAAAATAATCATGCAATATTGTAGAGGATGCTTCCAGAAAATGAGGCGTTATGAAACTGTAAAAATCCGTTCACGCTGTATAAGTTAAAAATAACATTCTCCTCGCACTTTTTTCGGAAATGTCAAAAAGTTCCTTGTATGGTAAACAAAAGAAAGATTCCTTCCATAACATGTGGTAAAAGTAAATAAAGGGTAAAAATTACTTTAAACATACATGAAAACATTTTTATAAAACTTGGACATGGATGATAAATATAACCTCGGTAAATACTTACGAATAAGCAATCTCTGATAAAAATGAGATTTTCAAAATTATCCCTTTCCTTAGGTCTGATATGCTTCGTACATTTCCAAACCTCATGTATAATGATTTAAATAATGTCATTGACTTATTACAGAATCATATTAATTGTTATGATATCATATATGGTTCACTTATGACATTATATTACCCGTTCTTTTGTATGTTTTTTGTTAAAGCAGCATTTTGGGTTAAATCATTTTATTTATCGTACGTGTTTGGACTTGTTGTTCTTGATATTATTACTTATATCCTGATTTTCTTAATTCCATAATGTAAAGAATTATTTACATATAATATATATTTCAGTATATACATATATATATGATAGATCGATTAAATGAAATGAAATACACCGTTCATGGAGACGGTAGGCCGTATGTAGAGACCCGTAGCCTGACGTACATTGACTTTACATTACTTTTGCGGAATACTTAGTACATTACAAAAACACCCACACAAGGACGGCAATAGTTTAGTGTCTTTGGAAACTCGGACTATAATCATCTAATCGTGGTGAAAGATCTTCAAAATCTCCCATAAAGATCTTCCTTTTTTTTACCTAAAACCATTCTTTATATCCTAGGGAAAAGAAAACATAAAAGGGTGAGCTCAAATGCTCAGTAAGGGTAAAAAAAATAAATATCAATCACATCATATTCATAAGAACATAACATTTTGGAAATCATAACCTGCAAAAGAGAGAGCATAATTTCATAATCATGGGATAAATCATGGCAGTGAAAAAGTAATCCCAATAATCATAACATAAAACATGAAACTTTGTGGCATACACACCTAATCATAGAGAATCATTTCTTGTCAGTCAAGACTAATTTCCAAGACTATCTTAGTGGACAAAGTCCCTTTCTGAATCGAGTAACCCTCGTTTCAGTCCTGTTTCACTGAACCGGTATAACCTACCATTCCAGCCATGTCTATCTCATGAGATATAAAATCATTACCCAATGCATTGGAGGGAGATATAGGTCCCACCCATCTTATAATGAATCCTTTCTTATGTGTGCCACATAATCATAAACCATACATCATAATGTAACCCATGTAATAAAAATGGGATTCTTAAACAACATGACATCATAAAACAATTCATATAAGATAAAGGAATTCATAAAAATATTTCCATCACAACATAATCAAATCCATGTAATAATAGGGATACAAACAGAACCCTTTTATTATCTTATATGGAAAATAATTTTGATAAAGTACTTGAACTCCATTCTTGAGGAAAATATCCCTTCTACTTCAAAAACATTTTTCCTTTCATAACATGTCATACAACTTTAAAATAAAAGAAGCTGATTAAAAATAAACTTGAAAACTTGTAAAGGAAGCTTCTTGGATATAATGTTTTAAAAATCCATTCATGCCGTATAAGTTAAAAAAACATTCTTCGTACTTTTGTTGGAAAAGTCAAAAAGTACCTCGTACAAAAAACGACAAAAGATTCCTTTCATATCTTTTACTAAAAACTCATCAAAGGGTAAAATTGGATTTAAACAATTGTAGGTGGACGGAAATAATATTACATATTGATGAAACATGGATGTGGATGATAAAATACACCCCAGTAAATACTTACGAATAAACAATCTCAGATAAAAATGAGATTGTGATATTTTCCATTACCTTAGGTCCGATTTGCTTTGTACGTGTCCGAAGCTCCTGTATAATGGTTTAAATAATGTCATTGACTTATTACAGAATCATATTCATTGTTATTATATCATATATGGTTCACTTATGACATTATATTACCCGTTCTTTTGTAAATTCCATGTTAAAGAAGCGTTTTGGGTAAAATCGTTTCATTTATCGTAGGTGTTTTGACTTGTTGTTCTTGACATCATTATTACTTATATCATGATTTACTTACTTCCAGAATATAAAATATGATTTATATATCATATATATTCAGTATATATATATATATAATAGATAGATAAATAAAATGAAAAACACCGTTCATGGAGACGGTAGTCCGTACGTACGCATGAACGCTGTTTTCCTTTCCCTATTGTCTTGAATGGAAGTAAGTAGATGAAATACATATATATATATACATAAATCCAGTATCTTTATAATGTCATATATTTCATTATTATTTCTTATATATACTTTATAATCATTCTTAAATGGTTAACATGGAGAATGAATCTCATCGCGTCGTGGAGACGGTAGTCCGTACGTACGCACGAGCGATGATATCATTTCCATAAACATTGAATTGAATTGGAGTGGATTATAAAATATATCAGAATCAATATGATGTTTTAATAACTATGTATAGTTATTCTTTACACCATTATACCCATCCATGTAAGGTGGTGGTGGAAAATAGATTACACCACGGCGTGGAGACGGTATTCCGTACGTACGCACGCGCGGTGATTTCTTTTTCCGTAGGATGGATAGATGGTGAAATAGGGTTGTTTCATACTTATAATAACATATCAGTATATGAGTGATACTGATGTTATTACGTCATAATGAAACAACCTAAGAAGAAGAAGTGGAAGAAGAAATAAAGATGAAAGAATTGGTAACGGTAATTACCTCTTCTTTGAAGCGCCTTTTGGAGACCTCCTCTTAGGGCACTAAAATTGGTCATTGAGGAAGACCAGAACCTCTAGGATGTTTCTAGGGAAGTGGAGAAGAGATTTTGTCAGGGGTTGGCCGAGCTTGAGTGCTCAATTTGGTGTGAGGAGGAGGGGGAGGAGGTGCCCTTTTACAAGGGAGGAGAGGGGCACCTTAGGAATATCTCAAAATATTATTTTATATTAAAGTCAAAATCGGTTTATAATGGTTCCAAAGGGTCTTATTTCGAAGCTAAAGTGGGGATGGGTCGAAATACTATCAAACAATAGGATTTAGACAAGTTAGGTTCTTATTTTAACCTTATCAATTAGATTTAACTCTAAGTTCAATAATTTAACTTTTACCGTGTCTTTTTGTTTTCTTTCACTATATGGTTAATACACTTACTATAACATGCCAAACGAACCCAAAATTGTTTATTATTAATATATATATCCTTATCTAAGTAATTTGGCCGAACCTTAGATTTTTAGGAATAAAATAACAATTAATAATATAATATTTGATTTAAAAACTATTTTGTGTCAATTTTGACACTATTTGATATATGATTTTTGTGAAAGTCATAACAGAATTATATGTTCTAAACAAGTTTATTAAATCAACACTAATATATCATAGTAACCTATAAAATTAGTGGAATTCATAAAAAGTCTCAAATTACATTCAGTTTTGTATTTATAACATCAATTATGTCAATATTTCATTAATAAGATAATTACTGCATCATCATTGTGTCATAAATAAATTAAATTATTTGATGTCTAAAAATTACCAATAAAATACCATTATGTAGGAAATCTTTTTAGATTTCTAATGAATATTTAAAATCTAATTTATCTTATGTATAACCCTATATTAAAAATGTTTTAGTAAATAAACTTTGATTTTAACTCTTTTAACTCTTCTTTGAATTAAATAATAATAAATTTCCTAATCTAATCCAAGTGGGCCTAAATGGTCATATTTTATTCCTAAGCTTGTTTTTGGTCGAATTACACTTGTCCAATAGAATTAGGACATGTGTTAGGGTAATAGTAATATCATATTTACCCTTAGTTACCCTATTTACTAATAACCGCGGTAAAAAAAAGTAAAAAGTTACTATTCACCAAAAAATTATTTTTATCTCGTTGAACCACATTATACTTACTGATATCAACCGTGTCTGTCGGATTTCTGAAATTCCATTCACAGAAGCGGTAAAATTAAGTTTTATGCAAAATTCAGTTTTTAACCTACCACTTAGTGGTTTCACTATTCATAAAAAAATTGAAGTTTTTCAGAAGAATGCCAAAATTTCACCCTAAGCTATAATTGATATTCCGAATTCAAAAATGATTTCTATTTTACAAAATTCACAACACATAAGTTGCATTAATTAATTTAATTTCTGCTGTTACAACAAATAGCGTGTTTTTAAGAGATAATAACTATCAAAAGATTGACACTTGTTTATAACTGCTTTAAATGTGAAATTACATCCAATGACCAACATTGTATTAAATTGTAAAAATATATTCTAAATATACTTTAAAACTACTCTAATTAATAATTTATCACTATTAATTATTTCGATTAAAAAAGTTGTTTTTTAATTATAATTTAGTAATTTTCACTATTCATCAGAATATGAAAGTTATCCGAAATGTACCAAAATTTCACCTTAGGCCAAATTCGATACTCCGAATCCAAAAATGAAGTTCATTTTGAAAAATAAGATTTACAGAATTTTTAAAAAGTAGTTATTACTATTCATACCGGCTAGTTTTAATAATATTTTAATAGCATATCGTTGTTTAGTGAAACTCGGTATTGCGTATTACACACGCTATCGAGGAAGGTCGTGATTGCGTGTAATGCAAGGCAAGTCAAGGATGCGTGTTGTGCAAGCTCCTTTTGGTGTAGCGTACAACACAAGACATTAATAAAATTAAAAAGAATATTTTTTATAAAATCTTGGGCTGTTACATTCTACCCCCCTTAAGATGAATTTCGCCCTCGAAATTCGTCGGGGTTATAAATGGTTTACTATTTGAAAGTTTCTTTAATAGAAACCCTCATCGTAAAAAGGAATATCAAAACCAATCTTTAAAAACAAAAGTATGAAACGTAACGGTTAACCAAATAAACTAATCATTGGGTTTCCACATAGGTGAAAATATGGATATGGAAGAGAAATCTAACCATCATGTTCTGATGGAGATTGGTAGAGAACATGGCTATAGAAAAGCCAATAATCACAAATCCATAAATTTGTGACGATCTAAGGTACCATCCGATTCATCAGGTATAAGATCACTAGGACAACATTTTTGGTTTTCAAGATCATTTCCCTAAAGTAGAGAATTGGAAAAAATACTTTCTTTATTTTGGTACAATCTCACTATTGTTCGTGCCTAGAACAATTTCCACTTCATCTCTTAAATAAATGAAGTTGAATTTGTTATTCGTGAAGTGTTAGCAGATCATGTGATAGAATGACGGGTCATTCCATCTGTCTCAAACAAAAGGTTAGCAAAAATTATATACATAAGTCGATCTATAGTGAGATTAATCATATATAGTTTCTAAAATGGACTTATACTTCATATATCATACTGCTTAATATAATAAAACTAGTTTCTACTAAACAGGGACTTCCTGTAGGCCAGTGGTAGGCGATAAAGGCCAGTCGCACTTCGGTTGTGGGTTCGATTCCCACAGCCTTGTCCGAAGTGATGGGTTGTCGCCCGTCCTGCAGGTTGTCCTTTTTCTAAAACTATATTACTATAACATCCCATAAATAATATCGAAAAAACTTCTATCCTTAAACAATACTAACTTTTGTCCAACATAATCCATTCCAATCTTTAGGATTATCCATAATACTGCAATCCACTCTCATAACATAGTGAAAACGATTACCAGAGATTTAATACCATCGTCAATTCCCATATATCATAAGATATGTTTTGTTGGTTACATTCCAAACATTCAAAGTCCTTAATCATGTATTCTCTTGAATACCTTTGTGAAAACATGAATGCAGTTAAAAGTTATCACCTTCCACATACTAAAATCCTAAAAATTCTATATACTCAAACCATGATATCACTTAGTCCTTATATCAATCATGAGCTCATGAATACAATCAAACATCTCATTATCGTCTTATCCCTTCATTATGCACATATCATCTACATTCCAAAAATATCTGAATAACCTTTCATGGATACTTGTACCATTAATCATATACTTTCAAAACTCAAGGAAAGACAACAGTGTAACAATCCTTAGATGTCTTTTTATTCCATAGTACCATGAGATTACTTATACAACATTACACGTGATAAACATGTAATCATTCCACTACATTCTTAAACCATTGACCGAGCTTCAACAATTCTTTCATCTTACATATCATTTGTAGTCTCATCATCATCATCCACATAAATACTACCCATATGACCATACTTATTCTCTTCATGAGTCTTTCCCTTAGGTCATTTGTTTGCATAATGCCCATACATTCCACATTTAAAACACTTAACCATTTTTGATGTCGTAGCAATACCATTATCCTCATCCATGGTGTTAACCGAACCTTTTCCTTTGCACTTACTTGCTTTGTGTCCTTCTTTTCCACACACAAAGCATCTCCCAGTTCCCTTGAAACATTCTCCTTGATGCCTCTTCCCACATGATTTACATAGGGGAAATTGACCTTTCTTTCCTCTATGATCATCATGAAACTCCATCTTTCTCTTATTACCCGAGTCAGGAAACATACCAAATTTTACTTTATTGATCATATTATGAGATTGCTGATTCGGCATAATAATGATCTTTGGACTTCCAAATCCCATTTCATTTGGTTCCTCATGAAGAATATCATTCCATTGTCCATCATATCCTCCATTATCGTGAATCATCTTGTTTCCAGCCATTTTCTAAAACCCAAAATGAATAGTGTGAGAGGCAAAAATCATGCTAGGGAAAACAACATAATAAAGGGAGAGTACCTTCAATATCTAACATCTTAGGTTTAATTCTATGATCGTTAGCATATTTCTAGTACTATAACTTATACGTCTACTTAACCTTAGGGACATCCCTAGACATACCGTAGAAATATCTCTAGAGATCTCACTAACGTTTTCGCATCCTAGTTTCCAAAGGTTGACTAAACCTTTCCTCTGATACCAACTGTAGAGACCCGTAGCCTGACGTACATTGACTTTACATTACTTTTGCGGAATACTTAGTACATTACAAAAACACCCACACAAGGACCGTAATAGTTTAGTGTCTTTGGAAACTCGGACTATAATCTTCTAATCGTGGTGAAAGATTTTCAAAATCTCCCATAAAGATCTTCCTTTTTTTTACCTAAAACCTTTCTTTATATCCTGGGGAAAAGAAAACATAAAAGGGTGAGGTCAAATGCTCAGTAAGGGTAAACAAAATAAATATCAATCACATCATATTCATAAGAACATAACATTTTGGAAATCATAACCTGCAAAAGAGAGAGCATAATTTCATAATCATGGGATAAATCATGGTAGTGAAAAAGTAATCCAAATAATCATAACATAAAACATGAAACGTTGTGGCATACACACATAATCATAGAGAATCATTTCTTGTTAGTCAAGACTAATTGCCAAGACTATCTTAGTGGACAAAGTCCCTTTCTGAATCGAGTAACCCTCGTTTCAGTCCTGTTTCACTGAACCGGTATAACCTAACATTCCAGCCATGTCTATCTCATGAGATATAAAATCATTACCCAATGCATTGGAGGGAGATATAGGTCCCACCCATCTTATAATGAATCCTTTCTTATGTGTGCCACATAATCATAAACCATACATCATAATGTAACCCATGTAATGAAAATGGGATTCTTAAACAACATGACATCATAAAACAATTCATATAAGATAAAGGAATTCATAAAAATATTTCCATCACAACATAATCAAATCCATGTAATAATAGGGATAAAAACAGAACCCTTTTATTATCTTAGATGGAAAATAATTTTGATAAAGTACTTGAACTCCATTCTTGAGGAAAATATCCCTTCTACTTCAAAAACATTTTTCCTTTCATAACATGTCATACAACATTAAAATAAAAGAAGTTGATTAAAAATAAACTTGAAAACTTGTAAAGGAAGATTCTTGGAAATAATGTTTTAAAAATCCATTCATGCCGTATAAGTTAAAAAAAACATTCTTCGTACTTTTGTCGGAAAAGTCAAAAAGTACCACGTACGAAAAACGACAAAAGATTCCTTTCATATCTTTTACAAAAAACTCACCAAAGGGTAAAATTGGATTTAAACAATTGTAGGTGGATGGAAATAATATTACATATTGATGAAACATGGATGTGGATGATAAAATACACCCCAGTAAATACTTACGAATAAACAATCTCGGATAAAAATGAGATTGTGATATTTTCCCTTACCTTAGGTCCGATTTGCTTTGTACGTGTCCGAAGCTCCTGTATAATGGTTTAAATAATGTCATTGACTTATTACAAAATCATATTCATTGTTATGATATCATATATGGTTCACTTATGACATTATATTACCCGTTCTTTTGTAAATTCCATGTTAAAGAAGCGTTTTGGGTAAAATCGTTTCATTTATCGTAGGTGTTTTGACTTGTTGTTCTTGACATCATTATTACTTATATCATGATTTACTTACTTCCAGAATATAAAATATGATATATATATCATATATATTCATTATATATATATATATATAATAGATAGATAAATAAAATGAAAAACACCGTTCATGGAGACGGTAGTCCGTACGTACGCATGAATGCTGTTTTCCTTTCCCTATTGTATTGAATGGAAGTAAGTAGATGACATACATATATATATATACATAAATACAGTAGCTTTATAATGTCATATATTTCATTATTATTTCTTATATATACTTTATAATCATTCTTATATGGTTAACATGCAGAATGAATCTCATCGCATCGTGGAGACGGTAGTCCGTACGTACGCACGAGCGATGATATCATTTCCATAAATATTGAATTGAATTGAGGTGGATTATACAATATATCAGAATAAATATGATGTTTTAATAACTATGTATAGTTATTCTTTACACCATTATACCCATCCATGTAAGGTGGTGGTGGAAAATAGATTACACCACGGCGTGGAGACGGTATTCCGTACGTATGCACGCGCGGTGATTTCTTTTTCTGTAGGATGGATAGATGGTGAAATAGGGTTGTTTCATACTTATAATAACATATCAGTATATTAGTGATACTGATGTTATTACTTCATAATGAAACAACCTAAGAAGAAGATGTGGCAGAAGAAATAAAGATGAAAGAATTGGTAACGGTAATTACCTCTTCTTTGAAGCGCCTTTTGGAGACCTCCTCTTAGGGCACTAAAATTGGTCTTTGAGGAAGACCAGAACCTCTAGGATGTTTCTAGGGAAGTGGAGAAGAGATTTTGTCATGGGTTGGCCGAGCTTGAGTGCTCAATTTGGTGTGAGGAGGAGGGGGAGGAGGTGCCCTTTTATAAGGGAGGAGAGGGGCACCTTAGGAATATCTCAAAATATTATTTTATATTAAAGTCAAAATCGGTTTATAATGGTTCAAAAGGGTCTTATTTCGAAGCTAAAGTGGGGATGGGTAGAAATCCTATCAACCAATAGGATTTAGACAAGTTTAGGTTCTTATTTTAACCTTATCAATTAGATTTAACTCTAAGTTCAATAATTTAACTTTTACCGTGTCTTTTTGTTTTCTTTCACTATATGGTTAATACACTTACTATAACATGCCAAACGAACCCCAAATTGTTTATTATTAATATATATATCCTTATCTAAGTCATTGGGCCGAACCTTAGATTTTTAGGAATAAAATAACAATTAATAATATAATATTTGTTTTAAAAACTATTTTGTGTCAATTTTGACACTATTTGATATATGATTTTTGTGAAAGTCATAACAGAATTATATGTTCGAACCAAGTTTATTAAAGAAACACTAATATATCATAGTAACCTATAAAATTAGTGGAATTCATAAAAACTCTCAAATTACATTCAGTTTGGTGTTTATAACATCAATTATGTCAATATTTCATTAATAAGATAATTACTGCATCATCTTTGTGTCATAAATAAATTAAATTATTTGATGTCTAAAAATTACCAATAAAATACCATTATGTAGGAAATCTTTTTATCTTTCTAATGAATATTTACAATCTAATTTATCTTATGTATAACCCTATATTAAAAATGTTTTAGTAAATAAACATTGATTTTAACTCTTTTAACTCTTCTTTGAATTAAATAATAATAAATGTCCTAATCTAATCCAAGTGGGCCTAAATGGTCATATTTTATTCCTAAGCTTGTTTTTGGTCGAATTACACTTGTCCAATAGAATTAGGACATGTGTTAGGGTAATAGTAATATCATATTTACCCTTAGTTACCCTATTTACTATTAACCGCGGTTAAAAAAAGTAAAAAGTTACTATTCACCAAAAAATTATTTTTATCTCATTGAACCACATTTTACTTACTGATATCAACCGTGTCTGTCGGATTTTTGAAATTCCACTCACAGAAGCGGTAAAATTAAGTTTTATGCAAAATTCTGTTTTTAACCTACCACTTAGTGGTTTCACTATTCATCAAAAATTGATGTTTTTCAGAAAAATTCCAAAATTTCACCCTAAGCTATAATTGATATTCCAAATTCAAAAATGATTTCTATTTTACAAAATTCACAACACATAAGTTGCATTAATTAATTTAATTTCCGCTGTTACAACAAATAACGTGTTTTTAAGAGATAATAACTATCAAAATATTGACACTTGTTTATAACTGCTTTAAATGTGAAATTACATCCAATGACCAACATTGTATTAAATTGTAAAAATATATTCTAAATATACTTTAAAACTACTCCAATTAATAATTTATCACTATTATTTATTTTGATTAAAAAAGTTGTTTTTTAATTATAATTTAGTAATTTTCACTATTCATCAGAATATGAAAGTTATCCAAAATGTACCAAAATTTCACCTTAGGCTAAATTCGATACTCCGAATCCAAAAATGAAGTTCATTTTGAAAAATAAGATTTACAGAATTTTAAAAAAGTGGTTATTACTATTCATACCGGCTAGTTTTAATAATATTTTAATAGCATATCGTTGTTTAGTGAAACTCGGTATTGCGTATTACACACGCTATCGAGGAAGGTCGCGATTGCGTGTAATGCAAGGCAAGTCAAGGATGCGTGTTGTGCAAGATCCTTTTGGTGTAGCGTACAACACAAGACATTAATAAAATTAAAAAGAATATTTTTTATAAAATCTTGGGCTGTTACACCGTACGTACGCATGAACGATGTTTTTGTTTCCTTATTGAATTGAATAAAATTACCGAGATGACAAACACATAAATCCAATATCATTATTATTTAATATATTTCATGATTACTTATTATATATACATTATAATCATTCATGAATGGTTAACATGGAGAATGAATCTCATCGCGTCGTGGAGACGGTAGTCCGTACGTACGCACGAGCGATGATATCAATCCCATGATCATGGAATGGTATTGGAGTGTATATACTATTTAAGAATCAATATCAATTTACAATAATCATATATAGTTATTATTTACACCATTATACCAATCCAAGTAAGGTGGTGGTGGAAAATAGATTACACCACATCGTGGAGACAGTATTCCGTATGTACGCACGTGCGGTGATTTTATTTTCCGTATGATGGATAGATGGTGAAATAGGGTTCTTTCATACTTATAATAACATATCCATATATGATTGATACTGATGTTATTACTTCATAATGAAACAACTAAATAAGAATAAGTGGAATAAGAAATAAAGCTGAAAGAATCAGTAACGGACATTAACTCTTCTTTGAAGCGCCTCTTTGAGACCTCCTCTTAGGGCACCAAAATTGGTCTTTGAAGAATACCAGGACCTCTAGGATGTTTATATAGAAGTGGAGAACAGAATGTTTCAGGCTTTGGCCATGCTTGAAGGCTCAATGTGGTGTGAGGAAGAGAGGGAGGAGGTGCTCTTTTCTAAGGGAGGAGAGGGGCACCTTTGGAATAACTAAAAATATTATTTTATTATAAAGTGATATTCGGTTTTTAATAGATCCAAATTGTGTTATTTTGAAGCTATGGTGGGGATGGGTCGAAAGCCTCTCATCCAATAGAATTTAGGCATGTTTAGGTTTCTATTTTTACCTTATCATTTAGATTTAACTTTAAGTTAAATAATATTTCTTTTGCCGTGTCTTCTTGTGTTCTTATGCTATAAGGATAATAAACATACTATAACAAGCCAAACGAACCCTAAGTTGTTTATTATTAATATATATAACCTTATCTAAGTCATTTGGACAATCCTTAGATTTTTAACAATAGAATAACAATTAATTGCATAATATTTGTTTTAAAAACTATTTTATGTCTATTTTGACACTATTTAGTAATTGATTTTTGTGAAAATCTTAATAGAATGATTAGTTCTAAAATATTTAATTAAATCAATTCTAACATGTCATATGAACCTATAAAATTAGTGTAATTAATTAAAAGTCTCAAATTACATTTATTTGGGTTTTTATAACATCAATTATGTCAATATTTTATTAATAAGATAATTACTACATCATCATTGTGTCATAAATAAATTAAATTATATAATGTCTAAAAATTACAAATAAAATACCATTATGTAGGAATTATTTTTATCTTTCAAAATAATATTTATAGTCGAATTTATCTCATGTATAACCATATGTTAAAAATTAGTTACTTATTAAACATTGATTTTTAACTATTTTAACCCTTCTTTAAATAAATTAATAAAAAATGTCCTAATCTAATCCAAGTGGGCCTAAATGGACATATTTTATTCCAAGGGTTGTTTATGGTCGATTTACACTTATCAAATAGAATTAGGACATGTGTTAGTGTAATAATAATCTCATTTTTACTCTTATTTACCCTATTTACTTTTAACCGTTGTAAATAAAAGTAAAACATTACTATTCACCAAAAATTATTTTCATCTCATTAAACCACATTTTTCTTACTGACATCAACCTTGCCTCTCATATTTTTGAAATTCCACTCACAGAAGTGGTAAAATTATGTTTTATGTAAATTTTCAAATTCTCCTAGGAGGTGGGTAAAAGATGGTGGAAAGTTCAATAAAATTTTTATATATCTAAAATTATTATTATAAAATTACTCCAATGAATTACATTAAACTTATATAAGTATTATGTATCAATTTTTACCTAAAATAAATTTAAATAAAATAAATAATTATTTAAATAAGAAGTCGGTTTTCAAATAGTAACTCAGTGTTTTCAATATTCATCAAAAATTGAAATTATTGATAAAAATACCAAAATTTCACCATAGGCTAATTTCGATATTTTTAATCCAAAAATGAAGTACATTTTGAAAGATGAAATTTAAAAAATTTCCAAAAGTGGTTATTAATATTCATAATGGCTAGTTTTAATAATATTGTAATAGTATCTCGTTTAGTGAAACTCGGTATTGCGTACTACACACGCTATCGAGGAAGGTCGTGATTGCGTGTAATGAAAGGAATGTCAGGGATGCGTGTTGTGCAAGATTCTTTTGTTGTAGCATACAACACAAGACATTAATTAAAAAGAATATTTTTCATAAAATCTCGGGGTGTTACATCGCCCGAGACTCCCCATTCTGAAAGAGGTCCGGAGTAAAGTGAAGGAGATCCTTGAAATTGATCCCCAACTCTCTCACTAACATTCTTTTCTTGTAGAGGGAGAGTAGCTCTTGCCTCTTCTCGGCCTCCATCGTGGAAGAGAGAATTACACCCAGAACTCCTTCTCAAAGTCATCCCACACAACCTCAGCTTCCCTCTTCTCTCCAAGATAAAGTGCCCACCACTGACGCACTACTTCCACGCATCTGGATGACACCAAGAGGAACCCATTACTCTATCGGAGCCCAAATTAGGCCTAAATAAATCACTATCTCCTCTAGACAACTCTCCGTCTCCATGACCGAGGTGCTGCCCTTGTACTTCCTGAGGGTCTGTCGCTGAAAGGAATGAAGAGTATTTTTCCACTAGTCGTCCTCCTCCACTCGGTCAGCCCTCCGTGGATTAGCTAATTCATCCTACTGGGCCTTGATCACCTGCACAACTCATGGTCATCTCCCAGGTGCGATACCTGTAAGGTAAACAAGGAATACCTAAGCCCGAGTAGTGAAGAATATAGTTCTTAAATTTTATTATACTCTGTTTTTTATTTTAAATCCCCATTACACCCATGAAACCTAAAAACACAAATCATTATGATGCATGTACCTTTCCTAGTGTCTCTACCCTACAATCAGTGTAGCCTCACTTGGTCATTTGGTAGGTCGAAATTCCTTGAATCAAATCACGGGTGGCCCTAAAATCTCGTGTCCTAGCCAGTCTTCCATGGACTAATTCACGCACCTTGGTCCCCCAACACTGTTTCCCTACCATCCAATGCAATCGTCACTGTGCCTAATTTCAGACACAATCCAATCTCCCAACCAACCTCCCTCTGATACCACTCTTTCACGACCCGCCTTCACCAAAAGGAGGGAAGGGACATCAGATTTCTAGACCCTTCCTTATCTAAGTTGAAAGAAGAGATAATAACCCCTGAGACCCGCCTTCAATAGGTCCCAGAGTGGTGACTAGAACCAAGGGTATTAAAATCACACACAAGATGGAAGGCATTTTTGTTTTTATTATTTTCTTTTTTTATAGGATCGGGGGATAAGATATCAATCTCAACAATACAAAATCTAAAAGTAAAGGTAAACCAAAAGTAACCCATTCCCATATGCATGTTCAATAGTAAATAATACAAGCCTCAAAAACTACAAAGGTAAAGTACCATGAAAAGGAAAATAAAAACATCAACTGCCCCAATGTCCAAGCTAGTACAGTCCCACACGATCCCTGAAGTCCTCCTGGAAACATGAAAGTAGTTTTTATATATGTAGGG
This sequence comes from Viscum album, assembly GCA_963277665.1. Lineage (NCBI taxonomy): Eukaryota > Viridiplantae > Streptophyta > Magnoliopsida > Santalales > Viscaceae > Viscum > Viscum album. Next base: position 834,557,512 of record OY728140.1, read on the forward strand.
TGATCATACAAGTACACTCAGGAGGAAAACCAAAGACTCTCATGCACAAGTGGAGAGGTATTCTAATGCCCTGTGAGAAAATAAAAACAGAAGCACCTAACAAGGAAAACAATCTACCCATGTCTCACAAGGCACACTCCCCAAATAACACATGGAAAGTAAAGTATAGTAATAGAACATCTATATTTGGGTACCTCACGTCACTTTCCCAATTGTTATTAATGATATCCTATGCATCAAACCAATCCTACCATTCTCACCACAGTCCCACTGCCAATCCCTACCCGCACACACCTGGGCCACAACCTCACTATAGTCCCACTGCCAAACCCCACCCCACACACTTGGGCCACAACCTCACTGCAGTCCCACTGAAATACCCTGCCCACACATACCTGGGTTAGAACAACTACTGCCATGCCCGAAAACACCTGGGCCAGAACAAATACTACCATGCCCGATGACACCTGGGCCTCACCCTGAAGACACTTGGGAAACAACCTGCCCGTAGACACCTGGGCCAACCACCAAAACTACATTTCTTGAAGATTCTTGGCTTAATAATGGACCTCATGCAATCAAATCCTTCCCGAAGAGTCTTGGGCTATTCAGTAAAGGGAGTAGAAAAGGAGATAATAATCATCCACTCATAAGAGTGTTGGAAAAAACATCCTCCCCCTGAAATAGGGTGTTCGAAACTAAGTGCTCAACTTGGGTGGGGTGAGAATAAGAAACATAAGAAATATAGTATATGTATAGTTAACATGAACTCATCCCAACCTAGTGGCTCAAAAACCTAATCACAAACACCCGTGTTACTATTAATTCAAAAAAAGATGCCACGAAACTCACGACCAAGTCACAACTCACTTCTAACTAAATCCCCATTAAACCATTCTTGTTTTCATGTTCAAGTGATCCCATTTCAGCGAATTATGTACTACTGGGTAACTAACAGGCACAACCACAAGCCAGAAAAGAGAAACAACCAAACAACAATTTAAGAATTCACACCCGGTTCTCTTGTAGATTTTCATGAACAAAAGGGGATTAGTGAGATCCCTCAAGGTACTGGAAACAATGAAAACGCCGAGACAGAGCCCCATGTCCCCAAAACCATGAACCAACGATTTCTCAACAATGGAGGCTTCCACCCCAATTCGTGATATATGCAGAGCAACCCAAACCCCAAATTCTCAACCTGAAACCATGCCACATCAGATGATCCCATCCTCACCACATCACCCCATAGGAATAGAAATAGAATAATTCACCTACTACCAAAATAGAGAAGAGAAACTTCCATGTTTTAGAACATAATTTATCTATTTCCTCATTCTATTAGTTAACCGGGGTGACCACACAAGGGCATATGTTTGCAGGGAATCCATTTAATCCACTGAGTTCACATAGTTAACAAATTTCTATGTTACATACATTTAATCATCACAGGAGACAATATTTTATCAGTGCACAGAGAAAGACCACCAACATCCATGATTTCCAGAAGGTATAGATTCATACAGTTCACAACATATAGCATATGAAAGTAGTACAGTAGAACATCGATCACACCACCCTTCATTCCTTAAATGGCAGTTCACTAGCTTTATTATGTTTGGTTTCATAAATTCCCACAGAGACAAAGCGTACCCACCCCGCATGATACAGAGAAAGGAGAGGCGAAGGAAAAATCTAATTGATTAATCAAGGATCGACATTTTTATCCATGCGCCACAGACAGGGGATGCATGACTTGTTGGGGAGTTATTCTGTGGACTCCATGATGTGAAGATGTCTTTAGCAGAGGCACACCACAAGCCACGGGAAGAAAGAGTCCCAGCGCGCCAGGGAGAAGAATTAAATTCAAATGAGAAGAAAAGGAGAACTCTAGCGGGAGATATAAAGAGGTCATCGGGATATTGAAATTTGGAAGCCTGGGAAAATAGATTGTGGTTTCCTATGTTGGTGGGCTATTACACACGATGATATCAAGGAGTTATTTAATATCCCCCATTATGGATATTTCTCGGGATTTTAGGAGTCAATTCTGAGATTTAAATGACTTTAAAAATGTTATGAAGATTAATTTACGTCAAAAGATATGTTACAGGAGTGGAAATGATGGGTACTGAAAAAAAGAGAATGAAAGTCTTGGTGAGGGGACACGGTACCCCCGTCACGATGTCACCCTCACAGTACTGCCGTCATGGCGCCACCATCACGGTGCCACCCTGACTGGTGCGGCCCTCATGGTGCTGCCATGACCGGTGCCTCCATCACGGTGACACCGTGACTGGTGCCACCGTCACAGTTCCACACTCATGGTGGAGCCATGTTTTTGGTAATGTTATGGCTAGGGGAGTTCCGGACCATTACATATCACGTTCCACCATATACATACTAATTCATGGAGGAGGGTAATTACGATCACTGTGCAATGAAATAATTGATAACAAAACAAAAAACCTCAAATAATCTCACAATAATAATAAAAAATATTTTTTAATACTAACACTACATTAATAAAATAAATAAATGGTCTTATTCCATTTTTTATATGAACTCAAACATTACACATGACTTTACCATTCCCTACACTAATTAATAAGATTTAACACCACCGTAAAATCAGTTACAGAGAATAAATATTAATAAAATACATTAATTATCATATAATAGTAGATAATATAACTAAAGAATATAGGAAGAAAGAACGAAATTGTTTAAGCCCATGAGATGAACTATAGAATTACTAAAAATAATTTCTTCTTAGTGCATGAATCCTCTTAATTAATAAGAATTGGTTCATTCTATTATAGAGGAAAACTTTTAAATTTTTTGGTTGGTATATCCTACATAATCCTATACCTTAAAAAATTAAATCCTCAGAATTTTTCTTGTATCTTCCTTCTAAATGGTTTCATTATTTATCATGGATTTAAACCCCTTCAGATCCAAAAAATCATAAAATCATTATTTGGAATGAATCATAATATTATGTAGGAATTTATCTATGTTACAAATAATATTTATAATTATGATTATTGAGGTTTTATCCAAGAGGTTTTTATGCTATCTTCAAGAATTTCCCATTTCTTTTATGTTCCCTTTTCTGGATCCTCAAAATTTAAATATTAGAAATGTGATATATTGACTGTGATGTAGAATATGCATTTATAGATCCTAAAATTTCTATGACCAAATATAAGATGAGTGATTGAAAGATTGTTTTATCTTCTAGTTCCCATTTTAGTCTTACAATCCCTTCAAAGTAACCATTGGTTTTCATGTACTTTAATTTGTGGTATCTTGGATTGTTTTACTATATCTTTGTACTTAATCATATATCTAATATTCACCCAATTAATCTTCATAGTGTAGGTATGATCAATATATGGTAGCTTGTAAATTTTTATGTGGATTATTGATTCTATTCGGTTAGAAATATTTATTATTACAACAAAATCAACAAATATAGTATCTCTTCCTTATAGTAGATCATTTTATTTTGTTATTGATTCATGGATCACCCATGTGATAGTCATGTAGCCATAAACTTAGCTTAAGTGTGTTCTAATGATAATATACCAGGTGATAGTCTTCAACAGGCATTCTTATGGGACTCGATTAAATTTATAGGCACAAGTTCACATTATCAGCAACTGCAGAATGATCATCGTTGTATAGAATAAAATTGTTCACAAACAAATATCCCCTAACTACATGAAATAATAATAAAATAATAACATATTATGTTTTTATTTCTTCTAGTAATACCAAAATATTTGTAAAATGAATAATACTTATGAATTAATCATTTTTTAGTTATAATCTATGTTATTCCTTAAAATAAAATTTTTGATAAAAACAAAAATATATTTCGAAATGGTGAGTTTATAAACACTAATACTGAATATAAAATATAAAAAATTATATTATAGTAAAATAACCCGGACTTATTCCTTGGACGTTTGATATTTTAATTTTTGAATGATTATCTCAGAAATATTAGAATACTCTATTAAGGTATTATGTTTATTCAATGTCATGTTCCTCACGTTACTATGTGTATTCAATATTACCTTTACTCTATTAATTAATTTCAATTAAGACACACTAATTTTATCCCATCATACACCTACATACCTACCCTTAATAATATTCCCTCAATACACTTGTATATAATTCATGAAATGATTTCCTATTCGAAAATCACATAAGATTCACCATAATCACGACTAAATCATTCATATCTATCTATTATATCATTAAATAACCATGGGTGGGGAGAGAATCCGGTTTTAATAACATTTTTTTCTGAATATATATAAATTTATATCTTCCATATGATAATTTTATCAAACCACCTCTATCGGTTATGATTTTTCGATATTAAGAAAACCATCATTAATTATTTCACATATTACATGAAATTAATTTATAGTAAAATTAAAAAATAGATATTTTGATAAGGTTTTTAATCAATATGATAACCTATATCTTTGTCATGATGACTCCAGTTAGTTGAAATATTTTCACTATATATGTAATTGATTTCAAATTATCTAACTCCCATCGAGATCTTTCTCTCCAATGTCATGTAATTTTACTAACTCCCACCAATTATATTTTTTTCATATACATAATAAACTAGATCATGAAACTATTTCTATAAATTATTATCCTAGTGCACTCATTGTCTAGTATAACTCTATTTTGTCTCTATATACCATTATCATGTATGAATTCATTTGGTGTGCCTTAATTTTCATCAGGTAAACCTGCATCTGTTATACCTTATTACACTAATAGATTTTGTTGTTAGAAACTCATGATAAGAATATTTCATCCAATTCATTGTTTTTTACAAGAACAAAAAATATTACATTGTATGGGGTGTCAAAATCTCTATATAGAGTCATCTTCATGAGACTAAATTTGAACTCAAATGTAATTTCCCACAAAAATAAATTTTCAATTTTCAATTTTTCCTCTAATTTTGACTTTTTTTGATTCATTGTCATCCATTTGGAACAAACATGTAATTTATTTCAAATTATATGTCAAACTATTTTTCCAAATTCCTTAAACTCAATGTTTTATAATATCATAAATTTTAAAAACCATGTAATGTTGAAAATAATGATTGATCATCATAGCATCATAATTGATAAAGTCTTTGAATTGTTTTTAAATCATACTAAAACGTCATCTGGTAGAAGTATGTGTGTTTCTTTCATATGAAATTTTCTATATGGTGACTTCATAAACATGAAACCTACATGAATTAATAAAATCATACTTTTTTATAGTTTCCTACTTTATATTTTTAATTCAGACAATGCTCCATTTGAATCATTAATTTCATTGCCCATCCTATTTATAATTTGAAACAAAAACTCCATTATCATAACCTTGTATAACCTGAAATAAAAAATTTATTACAAGAAAAATTTATAGAATGCCACATAAACATTGTTATGAAAAGGTTATACTACATGTACTATAAAAATTATATGAAATTATCAATTCAATGGTTTCACAAGGGCTTGTACAATGATAAATAGCGATTTCCTATATTTTTAGGAATTTTTAAAGGACCATGTATTTGACATTATACTCTTCTACCTTTTTTCTATAACTCAACATCCACGAAAAGCGTACACTCCATTTATTCATCATTTTATCTTCCCCTAAATCTCCTAGCCAATGATCTCTCATATGTTAGAATAATTATCATCATAAAGATATCTATACTATAATACATCATCATTAATTTATAATGGTTTTATTAATTATAATAAGTCAAATGTAAATTCATACGTCATGTTGCATAAACATTTTAACATAAATAATGTACACCCTGTCTCTCTAATAACAACATACTGGATTTTTAACATTCGTTCAAACATATACATATTCAAATTTTTATAAAATAATTTAATTTTTGTACTACTTTATAGACCTCTTCATAATATACATATATATTAATTCATTTTTTAAGAAAATACATGACATTACCAAAATACATGTTGGTGGACCATTTACATTTAGTGTTTTTGTAATCATGAAACAAACTATACTTATTTGTGAATGATATTCAATGTTTCCCACAATGATCTTCCTAATCAATACTTCTACTGAAATTCATTATTTATAATATGGGTAAAGAAAACATAATAACATGTTGATATTTGATTCTAATTAAATAAAAAAACGAGATGTGTGATCATAATAGGAGCAATAGGGTATGAGAACATGACACAAACATCTGACGATCGTACCCAACTTTTCAAAGTTCATATAAATGATTCATGACATAAATATTTTTAGTACAAAAGACATGAGTCATAAATGAAACAATATCATGATCCATGAAATCATAACATAAGAAAAAGACATTGAACTTGTGGAAAACACATATAAATATAAAATCCGTTGTCAAAACTACCTTGAATGATATTCCTAATATGTTAGTCATGGGATAGTAACCCATGTACTGACTTTAGTCTTGGTATGTCATCCTACGTACCCTCTTATTTTTGTCTTGGAATTACCTCATGTGTACACTCTTGTTTAGTGAATGGAAAAAATTCATGTGTAGCGTATTGTTTTGGTCCTTGGATTCCCTCCAGTGTACCATATTATTTTTGGTATAAAACTCCCTATTGTTTCCATCTTGGGATTCCTTCCCATGTACCCTCTTGTTTTAGGATTAAGATTTTATCTTATTTCAAGTATAGAATGACCACATGTAAAAACTCTTATTTTTATATCAATATTCCCCCTTTTCTATGTTTCAGATTCCCTTCAGTGTACCCTCTAGAGCTCATAAAACATTTACCATTACCCAAAGCATTAGCGGGAGATATATGTCCCACCTATCACATAATAAAATCCTGAATAAATTTTTTATTTGATAATACGCTTTCCATTAAATCATGACATATTTAAATATATGGGTTTCTTTAACATCATATCATAATCATGAAATCAAATTTGATATAATTTAAATATCAATATATCGTTACTTATGGAAAAGATATATATCTCATTATCATTTAATTGAGGAATAACCCATGAAAAAAATCAGGTTTCAAGAGAACATAACCTATAGAAGAGAAATGAGTTTCCTAAAGGTTATTCAATCAAACTATAAACCTTTAAAGAAATAATATGAATTTTTTTATTCAATAATTACCCCATAAAAGCATAAAGGACTACCAAGTATGTCATATTAGTTGAACAATTACAATTTCATTTAAAATATTTTTGAATGAAAATAACTTTTCTTTTAATAAATATTCTTTTCATAACATAAAGTATTTCACAACATTTTCCATTTTAATAGAATTGAAAACTAATAAATGATGATTAAAAATAATTTGAAAGACATTTACATTAAAAAAACATGAAAACATAAAAAGAAAAAATTAAGTAATTTTAAAAGTCAATTTCAATTATAATATCATTGATATATTAGAAAAGATTTTTTAAAATATTTTAGAAACAACATTATTTTAAAATTAAATTAAATTAGAAAATAGTAGAGAATATTATGGAAAAAGGATCATTCAAAATAACGTTATAAGCTTACAAGTGATGCTTCTGGGAAATTACAATCCGGAATATGGGTATATCCATACATTTAGAACACTCCTTTTTCACCTAAACAGTTTACAAATTGTCCTTGATCGAGAAATGAAAAAAAACATTCCTTTTTAAAATTTTTTTTATAAAGGAAAAACTTGAGTAATGATTTCATTTAAACATAATGGGATAATATTAAAAAAAATTAATTTTTTTTAAATATAATTTTGAAAGAACACAGATATCTGGATGAAAAGATATGTAATGTCATACATTCTTAAAAAAACTCTTTCTTAATCCTATTCTGTAAAAAATAGCAAAAAATGGGTACCAATACATGAATATATCTTAAATTAAAATAGTATAAGAAACTTCCTGAGAGTTCATGAGACGTGGATCAGAAGATTTCACTAATGGAAGAATAATTTTAAACAAAATCAATAAACAATGATATTTTTTCTATAAAATATTACAACTTTTTAACTTTGAATTATACTAACCATAAAAGAAAATGTAATTATATAAAAAATATTATATAATTAATTGAATTATTTTTTTATATTACTTTTATAATTGGAAATATATACCCCTCATAAAAGAGTATAGGCACCTAACATGGAATGTGTCTATAGGAAGAATAATTGTGACAAAATTACTTCACCGATTTGGTAACCATTAAAACACAAACCACATGAAATAAAGATCATCAATTGGATTTGTAAATTCCCAAATATATAATTACATAAATAATATAAAACATATATGGGATGTAAATATGCCACCTTAAATAATTGATCAGGGAATATGGCATTAATCAAATGGGAATAAAAAGTGAGATGAAATTCCCTTAAATTATGTATTGACTTTATTTGTATATGTTCAAATATCTTATATAATAATTATAAGATAATTATACATAAAGTATATAAAACTATTATTATATCTAATACCATATAATATACACCTGTGAAATTTTATGACATATTTATTAACAATTCCAAGTAAGTATATTGTTGTATGTAATAACCTCTTTTCTTATCTTATGTGTTTAGGCATGTTATTCTTTATCCTATTACCTAGATCGTAATTTAATTATTTATAGAATATAATAAATTTTGTAAAAATAATATATAATGATTATATAAATATTTATATTAATCTATAATGGATATAAATATTAAATGAAATACATAGTCCATGGAGATGGTTAGCTGTATGTACACATGAATGGTGCTTCTGTTTTATTATCATATTGAAAGAATGCATATAAATTAAGTATATTTATATATTATACTTAATATATAATTTCTATTTCATATATATCATATAATTTCACTAAAATCACCCTTAATATATTCAATGTATTTTTTGAACGAATCACATCGTTTTAAGGAGCCGGTAGTCTACACTTCCCCAAAAGAAGTTTTATTACTTATAAAAATGGAAATCATAATGATATGAGTTATATACTAATTACCTAAAAATAAATATTCAAAAAATATTATATATAACTATAATAATATATTTTCAATCAAAATTCACAACAATGAGATGTGGTAATGTTATAACATAGATTATTGTTTTGTGAGGAGGTAGTTCCCCACAGACAAGAACATTAAGTTAGTTACCCATTAGATATATGTGTGTGTACGTTAATGTAAGACCCATATAATAACTAAATATAAATATATATTTGATATTTTATTATTATATAATCATTTAATAGAAAAAATATAGTTGTTGGAGAAAGTGAATAAAATAAAAGTGTTTGGGGATGGGTGATACCTCCTCTTTGGGTAGCACCTTTTAATTGTTAAAAAAAACTTTCTTTATAGTTGTGGGGAAGTAGAATGGGTGAGTGGATTTTTACTATGGTTGAGGAGTGGCATTCTTGTAAATTTTTGGAATGGGAATTACATCAATGATTTTCATTAGAATAGTGGCTACGATAATGTACCCAATTAAAGAAATGGTAATATACGATAGAAATATGGTCATAAAAAGGATTTTGGACATGTTTCTATGTCAGTTTCGTTAAATATGACGGTTTATTCCTTTAATAGTATAATTTCCCTCTTAATCATTGTAATTAAATTTAAATAAGCTCACTAATATTTATGTAAAAAAACTAAGTTTAACATATTAGACAGTATGAGTAATATTGATTAAAAATATGGATAAATTTTTTAAATTACAATGTGGTAGAAATTAATTTAAAATTAACCTTCTGAACAGAACGACCAAGCAAGGTTTTAAAGTAAAAATGATAAAAAGGTTGGTTTGTTTTTATACACAATTACAATTTGAAATTGATTAAAATAATAGATGGTGGATTAATTCATATATATTATATTTAATTTAACTTTTAAATGAATTGAACTAATAATTTATCATTATAAATAAATAATACCAAAATCATGTTATGAATTAAAATTTATTATTTTTCACTATTCATTAAAAATAAAAATTCACAGAAAATACCGAATATTAACCATAAACCAAATTAATGTATGTATTTAAAAGATAGATTTTATTTTAAAATATAAATTCAGTAAAATTATAAAAAAAATTATATTATGTTGGTCTTAAATAAAATAATGGTAACACCGTTTTATAAAAATATATGCTTTCTTGTGTAATATTGTGTTTTTTCATATCTTATTCCTATTAGATATATCAAATGTAGGTGAAAACTATATTTTATTGAATATATAAATTAAATTACCCCTTATTATTATTTTTCAATATTAATTGGTAAAATTTGTTGATGTAAAATTACATTTTGATCATAAAAGTAGTTCTCTAAAAAAAATTATATTCAATTTGTTCTTATATTAATTTATAATTAATTTCTATCAAATTAATACAATAATTCATTTTTATAAGGTAGATAATACTATTCATAACTACTAATTTAACGATTATATTTTTTCTTATTATATTAAATAATAATATTTTCAATATATATTGTTGTTTTGTAAACCATGGTAATGAATATTGTGCAAGTAAAAGGGAAAGTTAGTCTTGCATGTAATATTAGTTAACATCGATTTTCATTATAGATGAATCTAAACATTATGTTTTCTGTACTGAACTATTAACATGGTGTTTTATATGACACAATACAATAATGGCACATTAATATAAAATAAACTATTTTTAATAGACTATGAAATGAAAAATTTCTAAAAATATTACATTTATTCAAAAATAATATTTCCCAAAATCTCAAGGTGTTACATTCTACCCCCTTGAAAATAAATTTTTCCCTCAAAATTGATATGGGTTATCTACTTTTCAATACATAAATTCTACATTCATTGAAACTGACCTCATAAAAATGAATACAAAAACATCCGTTAAAAATGAATGTAGGAAACATAATGCATAGACAATATAACATATAACTAGGTTTCCACATAGGATACCATAGGTGGGAAGTGAAAACATGGAAATTCAATAAATTTATAATTAATTATGTATCATGAATGGTGTCTTTGAAACAAAAAAGTTATTGATCAATTGAATGTTAATAGTCTCAAAGACATAAATCTATGATTATTTAAAAGTACATTGGTTCAAAAAAATTAAATATATTAGAACAAAAATAACATCTTGATCAATTTCCTAAAGTTGAAGAATTTTTATGAAAATATATACTGGCATGATTTTAGTAAATCCCCTCCCTTATTCATTCCATGATCAATTTCAACTTCATATCTTATTTTAAAAATTGTATGTGAATTATTCATTCCTGAAGCATTATAAAATAATGAGATTCGTAGATAGAATGATATGTCATACCATCAATCACATCAAAATGGTTATCAAAAGCTGTCCAATTTATATAAATCCACATATGGTGAGATAATAATTTATTCTCACATACCACATTTAGTGTTTAACACAGACCATTCTACCGATGTTTAACATTTTAACCCTTCTAGAATATGAAAATCCAATAAAATAGAATGAAGCCCACAAAATCAACATAACATTGATCCCAAATATATAAAAAGTGTATATTGGTTTTCACATTCTAAATATTTGAATAAAATCAACATATATTCTCATAAAATATGGGCATAACCTGAATTATAATAATTCCTTTTGGAAAATAAGAATGCTTCCTTATTCCAATGATTACTAGAAATATATGATAAATCCAAGTTTTTGTAAACATCTTCCATGATATAATAGATAAATTTTCAAAAAAAAATATAGTATTGGTTATAATGTTATAGATACTATCAAATTTACATTATATATATTATCACCTATATATCAATAAAATATATCATTTTCTCATCATTAGGAACGTGTTAGGGGTCACCTTCCCTTAATAACACCTTACCATTAAATCATTTTTCTAGGTCACCGGTATAATATTAAAAATCAGGAAAATGCATAGAGAAATGAATCGTCAAATATTCCTTATAAACATCATGATTCATATAACATAATCTTTTAATTCCAAAACATATACACTTCAATCATCAATCATTATTCTTAAACTATTACTCATGCATAATCAACTTATTCCATAATACCTCTTTCATGGAATATGAAATATGAATTATGTCTTATGATTCCTCAAACATTATATAATCATGATTCGTGAGATTAATGTAAATAATAATGGACGAACATTCCATTCATTTTCACATGTATTTTTTGGTCTCATTATCTTCATAAGTATATCCAACTCTCCTACCACCTTCTTGATTCAATTCAGGATGTTTGTACAAGGGAAATTAATTTTTACAATTCTTATAATTTACACATTTAAGCCATTCATGATATCTTAGTTCCTTCTATTTCATATTTTTTATAAAAAACAGAAAACATAGGGTGAAAATCATTTATTATAGTAGAAAACCACATAATAATTGAACAATACATATATGATGTAAAAATATTGACCCATATGCATTTAGTCAATGACACCTTAGGTGTATCCTTAGTTATTCATAGTCATATTATATTTCATTCATTAATTTTTTTTAAATTATTGTGAACTTTTAATGAATATCCCCTGAGATTTAAAAATAGGTCTCTGATAAGGCATGTTGTCATCTACCGAGATATTCTTGAGTCAGCCCCAAGAAACATTGTCAATGTGGTTCCCCTTAGGTAATCTAATTCAAGAGCCACATCCACTTGAACTATTTATATTGGAATTTAATTCTAGGAAACCTCTCACTCTAACCTTTACCAAAATTTGAGCACATTTTTAAAAACATTAACTTATCCTTATTCTTATATTTAGAGAATCCTTTATAAATATCCTTAGATATACCTATAAGAAAATTACTAAATTTTCCACATCCTTGTTTTGAAATGTCTACTATCCCTTACCATTGATATCATGTATAGTGACCTAGGATTAACATACATGAATTATAAATCATATTATATGACTATTCAGATCATTTCAAAATTACATTATCATGAACCATAATAGTTTAGTGACATTAGAAACATGAAACAAAATCATCTTACATGGAGAAATATCATTAATGATTCACAGCAGTGTCTACCCCTCTAGTAAAACCTTTATTAATAACTTGGGGAAATAAAACATAATAAAAGTGTTATATGATATCCTCATTAAGGCTAAAAAATGATATACATAAGAATAAAAAGGGACTAAGTGTATGAGAATATGATAATAAAAATTTCTGTTTATACCCAACATATCAATGACCAAATACAGAAGTTACATTATATGTATTTTTAGTTTATAAGACATAAAATGTAATGGAAAAAAGAGCATGATCTAGAAAATCATAACATAGGAATAAGACAAGGAACTTGTGGAATACACATAAGAATATTAAATCGTTTTCAATTGTACCAACCAAGAACTTTATAAGATTTTAGACATGGGATAAAAACCGTTGTACCTTTTTTGGGATTGAGATTCCCACCAATGTACCCTCTTGTTTTTGGATTTAGATTTCAACTCGTATACCCTGTAATTTTGGAAATGAGATTCAATCATGTTTACCCACTTTTTTTGGAATAAAATTCCTTCATCGAAACCCTTTTTTTTCATAAGTAGACTTATTTTTTCAGGATTGGGATTCTCTCCCATGAACCATCATAATTTAGACATAATATTCCCTCCTATATCAGGCTTGGGATTCCCTCCAATGTACCCTCTTGTTTCGGGCTTAATATTCCCTCTTGCTTTGGGAAAGGGATGCCATCATGTGTACCCTATTGAGCTCATAATTTTTTTATCATCACCCAATGAATTGGAGTGAAATATTGGTCCCACCGATTAAATAATAAAATCATAATAACATGTGCGACAAGATCGAAATCATTTCATCAAATCATAACCCATAAAATGTGTTTGGTTTCAAAAACATTATATTATAACCCATGAAATGAAATGGGTATCAAAAAAATATAGACATCTAATTAACTATTAGAAATAGATACATATCATAATAATTTCATTGAATCATTACAATGTAGTGAAGTAGGATTCAAAAGAATATAAAATTTTCAAGAGAGATGGGTTTCATAAACAGAATCCAATCAAAACATAAACCGTTAAAGAAATACAATTAATGATGTTCTTGGATCAGTTCCCCAATAAAGTATTGGACATAACTATTTATGTCATTTAAGATAGAGAAATACATTGAATGAACACATGAATAATTTCTTATATAAAATTTACATTCATTGAAAATATTTTTATAGAACCATTTCAGAATCATTTTCTTATAAAGTGACAATTACCATTTTATTTTAAAACATTTCCTGATGAAAATATCTTTTCTTATCAAAAGACTCATATTAAAACATAAATCATTATTAAAAAAATTTAATTTTAAATAGAACTGAGAACATATAAACGATGATTGAAAATATTTGGAAAAACTTTTTCATTCAAACAAAAATTGAAAACATAAACATATGGCATGAAATCAATTTGATAAACATTTTCAATTAAAATATATTGAAACATACAAAGTAAGCTTGGAAATTTTTTTGAAAAAAATTTTCTTTGGATATAACATTACATTAAAACAATTACTTAATATTAGGACAAAATACTCTATAGAAATACCATTTTAATCATACATATGAAACTTCAAGTAAATGACAGTTATGACAGTGCATATGTCTGTACATGCAAAATATTCCTTCATCACCTTAAAGGGTTAAAAAAATTCCTTGACCAGAAAATGACAAGAATATTTCCTATAATTTCATTAAATAATGTTAAACATGGGAAAAAATTTCTTTTAAATATCATGGTATATTATAAAAACTATTTTTTAAAACATTTGTCAAAAAATTGATCTGGAATGAACATATATTTCTACATGAAAAAAGAGGTAATGTTTGACATTTTTCAAAACTTCTTAACCATATAGTGTAACAAAGAGTGAATTTTTTTACCAATAAATGATTATATCATAAATAAAAATAATAAAATAAAATTCCTATGAATTTTTTAGAAGTGGATTATATGATTTCATTAATTGTAGAAAAACCATGATCAATCTCAGTAAACGATGATATTTTTTCAATAAACTCTTATCACTTGGTAACATTAAATTTTACCCCCCATGTATGAAAATTAAATTACATAAAGCTAAAAATTCATGAATAGAATTATTATTATTATATGAAATGTAAAATGTAAATATATACACCTCCTAAACAAATATAGGTGTATAATATGACATGTGTTTCAATGAATAAAAATTGTGACAAAAATACTTTACTAATTTGTAATCATTTGTAACATAAACCCAATGAAATAAATATAAAAAGTGGATGTGTAAATACAAATAAATGTAATTATATGAATAATAAAATACAACCATTATTAGTAAATATACAAAAAAAATTAAATTAGTGTTTATTATGTAATGTATATCATAAAAATAAAATCTGAGATGAAATTCCATTACCTTGAGTCTTGAAATTCTGTGTACATGTTCAAACATATTGTATAATAAATATAATATTATTATAAATTTTTCAATAAAATGTATTCCTATACCTAACATTGTATATGATTCACATATGGCTTTATATTTCTAATCTTTTAACAAATAATTGTTAATGTAATGTTCAAAGTAATAACGGATTTATTTATCGTACGTGTTTGACATGTTAGTCTTGATCCCCTACACAGTTCATGATTTAATTATTTAAATAATATAATAGAATAAATAAATTCAATATATATTCATTATATAACTATTTATAGTAACATGTATATATATATATATATATGAAATACATAGTTTATGGAGACATTAGGTTATACATACGCATAAATGCTACTTCTATTTTATTTATTTATTTTTTGAATGGGAGAAAATAAAATATATGTGTGTATATATGTAATGGAATTATATATTAATAATTATGGAATATATATCATATAAGTTCACTAAACTCATCCTTAATATAGTCGTTGTATAGTGTTAACAAATCACATCAATTTTAGGAGGGGGTCATCCATACATTCCCAAATATAAATATGGTATTCCAAAAAGTATAAATCATGAGGTTATGTGTTATATAATAATTACATATTATTAAATAAATGATAAATATTATATAAATAAGGTACAAATATTTTTTTCTCATATTTCGCAACTAATAGATCATGTAAAAGAAATAATGAACCACATCATTTTGTTAGGCTGTAGTTCGTCGTACAACAGAACAACAAGTTAGGTACCAATTTGATATAAATGTATATGAGTTAAAGTCAAAATAATAGTATATGAAAATCTCAATATATATAGGATAATTATTTATATTATATATTCATGTAATATTAATAATCGAGGTAGTGGAAAAAAGAATAAAATATTGGAGCTTGAAAAAGGATGCTACCTGTTATTTGAGAAAATTCTTTTTCCTTACACAAAAGGGATTACATTGATGGATTCCATCACAAGGGAATGATTGAAGGAGTAAGTGATGGATTTTGGTTATATATTTTATCAGATTTCATTTTATGTATGTTTTCTTGAGAGTTTTGTGGAAGGGGGTGGGATGAAATCCTACTTATTGTAGGGGAGGAGTGGCATTCATCAAAATTTTTGAAAGGAAATTCCACCAAATTTATTAGTCTAAAAAAGGATCCAATAATTTAAAAATGTGATAAAATGGAGAAAATGGTGGAAATACGTCAATCCAATTTATTTTACAGTATTATTGAAAATTTGGGACCTTAGGTTTTTGTTTTGGTATTTTATTAAGCTATTTTTCCACTTAATCGTCATATTTTAATTTTAATTACTTCCAAAAATATTTTTTGTAAAATTTATGGTTACATTATTAAAAATTACAAATTATGATTATTAAAAATATAGAATCCATTTTTCTTAATTATATTCTCCTAATTGGTAAAAATTAATTTAAATATTATCTCTTAGGTGGAATGATAATGTAGGATTTTAAAATAAAAATATTCGATAATTTGGTATGTTTTTATATCCAATTTCAATGTGAAATTTATACCAATGACATAAATTGGTTATATTGAAGTATATTTCATATAATTTAACATTAAAAAAATAAAAAAATAATATAAAATTGTAAATAAATTAGCTGAAAAATCCATTTATGAATTTAGATTCATTATTTTTCAGTATAAATTAAAAATTTATACATCATGAAAAAAATACCAAATATTCAGCTTTACATTGATTTTATGTTACAATTTTATATATGTTTTTTTAACATAAAATAAAAACATTTAAAAAAATTTATTTCAAATATCCTCTCCTATAATATGAGGGAAACATAATCTATAAAAATATAGGATATTATGTGTATTATTGTGTTTGTTCAAATCTTAAGCTTATCAAATATATTTGATGACTGTAAAAAACATTTGAATGAATATATAAAATATATTTATCCTTAACATCATTCATCAATATTATTTAATATAATTTATTAACATAAGAAACATTTGTGACAATGAAATTCGTTTTTATAAATACATTCCCTTTATATTGAATTGGATCTTATATTCACTTCTAATTAAATTTTAATCAATGAATTCAACCATGTATTTTCATATTGTAGTCAATAATATTCATAAAAAAAATAATGGATATTTTATATCTTATAATATTAAATAATGATATTTTATTTATATAATATTGTTTGGTAAAACATGGTCTTGCTTGTTTCGTATGCCACAGAGGAATGTGAGTCTTGTGTGTATTGTAAGTTATACTAAGTATTCTATATAGAGAAATTTAAACATTATGTTTCGTTTATTGAAAGATTATTATGGTGTTTTTATAATTAAATCCATTAATATTTATTTTATATCATAAATATAATTTCACTGTTTTGTTAAATAAAAAATATGAAAAATTATATATTAACTATAAAAACTTATTTCACCAAATCGTGGGTTGTTACAATTACAGAATTATTAATTTTCTATATCTAGTAATATTTTTACTGGCCTAACATGTGGCGTTGTACAATTTCTACATTTTAATATACTTATATTAACTAAACCATGATTATAAATATATTCATTATGTGATAAAATTTGATGATCAATATAACAACATCGTACTTACAGAAACATTCTTAACATATAAATGAAACATTATTATCCTTATTATAGATACTTTATTTACTTAGTATGAAATATTTCATATCATTATTAAATAATTTTTATTAACTTGGTATAGAAACATACTTATCCTTCTCTATAAAGAATTTTTACCTACAGAAAATTATATACCGTAACTATGAAACACTATCTTTCATATCATTGAATCTCTATTGGAAATAGCATCATTGGTATACTCATTCATGTTACTCCAACATACTGAATGAAATTTCCTCTATCCCTTCACAATAATGATAAAATATAAAATATCATCATCCAAAATATCTTCAATATCATTATGGGGTTTATTATAAACATAAATAATTCTTCAACTAAATTTTTTTATCACCCATTTGTTGAGAATAAATTGAAACCATATCTTAGAATGGATATTATATATTTATCTATTGCTTAATGTTTTGAATTTTAGTCCCCCATATTTACATCATGGGGTATGGAGGAAACATTATTCACAAAATTATTTTAATCCATTAATTTTCCTCTGTTTCCTTGAATTTTTATAGAGAATGATGGTATCATTGTTTTAAATAAATGATCCATAAATAAACCACGTTTAAGTTAATGTGAGATATTGTTGGTGTAGAAATAGAATTAGATGATAATTTTGAAATTTGGGTTTTCTATAAAAATAGTCCAAGTGGTACCATCATTATAATATATTTTTATTGCTCAATTATAATTCATCCTACATTTCAAAATCAATATCAAGGAACATAACACAACCATAAAGGTGAAAATAACCCAATTATCCCCCATTACAAGATTATTTTTTTTTAATTTTCATTCTAAAAAATTATCCCCTTAAATTACAAAGGGGTTTTCTATAAAAGGATAGGGGAAAAATATCAATATAAGTCCATATAATAAATTCAACACATATATGGATTTTATATAACTGGAAATATTTGTTAATCATATCTATCCATAATCTCTATGTTTTCTAATCTGTATATATATTTTCATATTTAATAAATAATAATTTTTTTGGTGATGTTTTTGAAAAAATTAATTTTATTTGGTTAAAATGTTCATTGAAATTGTTTTGAATTTCATTTCCCTTAGTACATACTTCTAATATATTATATTCTCTGAAATTACATTCATATCATTTTTCTACAACACCATTTTAACTACTCATATTTAGAATAAATCATATTTGTGGTTCCAATGTTGTTTTTCATAAAAACATTGAAACCATTAGATATATTATGCTGATATATCATAAAAATTTCAATCTCATGATACACATTCTTCTTCTGATATATATATATATATGTATGTATGTATTCATTTATGGATTCATCAAGAAAACACCATCCTTTATTCTCATATACATGAAATCATTCAATAAATGGACACATTATATTCCCATCATTTCAACCTCCTATTATATAATGTAAATCACTATAACCACAATTGTAGTATCAACATAATTTATTTCATACATCTAGAAACATTCCTCATATTATGTTTCATCATGCATTATATTGGTAATTGAATAATATTTTCAGATTATTATGTGACTAACATTCTGTAGGATTGAAATAATGATGTAGATGCTCAATATAAAAGAGGGGGGTGAATTGTATACTTTAAAAATTCCTTTGGAACCATTAAAGTTATTTATGAATAACTATGGTTTCCTTAAGCAATGAAAAGGGCTACGTTTAACAAATTTAAACTTAAGAAAATTCACAACACCTCTAACACCAAATGGAAACTTGGAAAGAGATTCCGAAAGCAGGTTCCCGAAATATGGTTCCGTAAAATGAAATGTAACAAAAGATTACAATGTGAGACTCTACCATAAAGCGTATAGAATCTAAATGAAACAATGTACTAGTATGGAATTATAAGAAAGTTATACTTTCCTTATAATACAAAATGCAGCAGAAATAAACAAGTAGTAAAACTACAAGTAACAAGATATACGTCCTTTAACCCAAAGAGAAGGGTATCCAACAACCTTGGATAAAGCTCCCTTGAATTATATTTTCAAGCAAGTCTGTCTTACCCACACCAGGGTAAGCCCTCGATACAAAGATCGGAGTCTCTGTCTTTCTATCCCCGCAAGCCCACAACTTCAAGGTAGTTGGCAACCTATGTCTTCCTATGCAAGGAAGCCCTCAACTTCAAGGTGTTGGAAACCTCTGTCTTCCTATCCCCATAAGTCCTCGAACGTAATCACCAACATTCAGAGTCGCACAAAGCAAAAAAATGAAGGAGCGGTTCTGTATGCACAAGTCATGAAATTCTTTCTCTCTTAAGAAATCACCTTAGAAGCGTGTGGTTTCTAGATTGATCAACTCCATTGTCTCTGAGCTCTTTCAAATGAGCTCCTTTATATAGGAAAATTTCCCACAGTCAGCTCCCTCTTCCAAAAATAATATTTTCCATGAAACTCAGAGGGACCTGTACACGTGTAACTCAACCAATGGTTAATTAGAAACAGAATAGACAACATTGTTTTATAACAATCTTTTTATAACTGAATGCACGACATCGTTTGGAAACAAAGCATTTGCGAGTAAAAGCTAATCAATAGTTCAGAGTGTAAGTAAGTCAAACGTTCAGAGTCTAATCAACATGAAGTTCAGAGTCTATGTTAATAAATAATCAGATTCTGTTTTATAGGAATTCAGAGTCTGGTTTCACCAGAGATCGCATTCTGAACCTGTATAGTTCAGAGTCGAACTGATTAAAAGTTCAGAGTCAAACTTCTTAAGAGTTCGGAGTCGAGCTTCAAATGAGTTCCGAGTCGAACTGCAACAGAGTTCGGAGTCGAACTTCTTCAGTGTTCGGAGTCGAACTACAAAAGAGTTCGGAGTCAAACTTCTTTAGAGTTCGGAGTTGAACTGCTGAACAGTTTGGAGTCGAACTACAAAAGAGTTCAGAGTCGAACTTCTTCAGTGTTCAGAGTCGAACTACAAAAGAGTTCGGAGTCGAACTTCTTTAGAGTTCAGAGTCCAGAATTCAGATAAGAACTACATTACAGATCACATCCAGAATTCGGATCCTAAAAATAGAATACTTCAAATCATTTCATTATATGACTCCAGAAATTTGGTTATGAATCCAGTTTTTTAATTTAAGAATAATATTTCTATGTAGAAGAAAATATAGGTTAAGGTAAATTTCCTTAAATAAGTAAATTTTCCTTATGGGGGTAAAAATAATATTTTCTTAATTCTAAGGTGTTTGTGATTTTCTAAACAAGAAGTAATGGAAATGTAAGAAGGAAAAAATTATTGACTCAACAATCTCCCCCTTTTTGGAAAGAACAAACATCCTTTTGAAAAAGAATATAAGGATTTTGAAAATTTTCATTAGACTTTGAAAATTAAAACTTATCTCCCTTGTTCATGGATAGAAGTGAATACAACCAACTCCCCCTTAGGCATTGAAACTCTATGGATTGTATTCTGGGTTTCTGGAGTAGAGTTTTCATTATTGTAAGAATGAAACAACTTCGTAGTGGGAAACTCCCCCTTTATTCAAGGATATTTCTCTTAGAAATTTTTCCTTTCTCCTCCTTAGGAATAGTTCTTTTTTCCTTCTACCCCTTTGTGATTTTCAAAAATAATTGAAGGGAATGTAAAACAAAGTATACTACCTGAAACATTAGTATATAACAAGATAAAAACAAACAAAATAACCATTTCATTAGAGTTGAGGCAAAAAATACAAGGAAAGACAATTATAACAAAAGATCGGAGTGGATTCATTTGTATTCCTTTTCCTTCGGAATGAGCTGCTTCAACAAGGCTTTGAGTTTCTTCAAGTCTCTTTGATCTTCCTCTCGTTGCCTCTCCATGGATTTTACCTTTTCTTCTTGAGATTTTAAAGCCTCTTCCTAAGCCTCCAAGGCTTCTCATTGCAACTTCAACAACTCATCTTTCTTTTCCATATTTTGATGAAACTCAATCTGGAATTCTCGTTCAGTTTTCCAATTTTGAGATACCGAGTTAAGCTTCCCATTCAGATCCCTGACCTCTTGATTCCTGAAATTTTTCTCCTGGGATAACTTCTCAGAAATTTAATTAACCTTTTTATCCTCCATTTCAAAGGCATTTTTAACTTCATCTTAAAATTCACAAAGTGAACTAAATCTTCATCAACTCTCTTAGACCACTTCGTTACTTTACGTCAGCACTTCCTATGTACGTCATAATAAATCAGAAAAATTTTCTTTTCATCTTCCAACTTCAAAATCTTATCCATTACCATGGATAAAGAATATGATTTTTGATTCATATATTGTTGTAGTAACTCGAATCTAGAATCTATTTTTGTAAGAATCAGAATTGTGTCCACCAACTTTCTCAGAGATTGAACCACAAAATCATGCCCGTGGGATGATGATTCCGAATTAGAAACTTCTTTCTGAGAGTCCTCTTCTTCAACTGGAATCAGCTTCCTTCTGGAGGTACCACCAACCTCTTTCCTTCTTATGATATCTTTAATAGGTTTCTCAATTAAAGTTTGCTTCCCTTTATCAGATTTTGGAATGGATTGCACATTTGGAGATACTTCCTTAGATTCAGAAACTTGAACAATTTGATCCTCATCTGGTATCTGTTTTTCTTGTCCTTCCTCAAGAAATTTCCTCTCATAGGATTCTTCTTCATCAAATAGCTCATTCTCTTCTTCTTCTTCTTCTAGATGTTGCTTTCTAGCTTCATCATCTACCTTGCCTGTGGTAACTATTTTTGTGGATTCAACCTTATCTTTGTACTCATGTACTTGCTTGATCAAGGTATCCAGATCTTCATTCTCCTCCTCCTCTTCTTCTTCTTCTTCTTCTTCTTCTGCTTCAACGACTTTTTTCTCAGCTTCTTCAACTATTCCTTTACACTTGTACTTTTCCAGAGTGACATTGTTTTTTACTGGAGTTTCTGGTAGAGAAGGTTCAACACCGAATGTTACTGGAACTGGAAGCCTTTCAGTAGCTAACTTTGTATCTTTTAGAAAAGATTGCACTAGTTCAACTTCAGACATCTTCTTTCTCAACTTCTTCTACTTTTCTTGCCTTTCTAGCTCCTCATCATCTTTTTCTTTTTATTCCTTGGCCTCAGCAGGGTCCAGTCTGAATTGAGGATCCCCTTACTTCCTCATTTCTTTATCTTTCCTCCACTTTTATGCTACTTCGTCTGTATAGATTTTCTGCTTCATTGGCTTGGGTGGTGCAGATTCAGTTTCCTTAGGCTAAGGAACTTCTTCATCAGTAACTACTTCCTTAGACTTTATCTTCTTCATTTTATTTTTTAAAGGTTTCTGAGATTCTTTTTCAGCTGTTTCAAATTCCTCCACAGATCGGGGGTATAATTCTCCGAATTCACTAGAAAATCCCATCTGCATTCTTTTAAGCATTTCATCACTGACAAGCATGAGCTTTCAATTACGGATCATTGATTTGCAGGCAACTTTGAAAGATTCTAAGCATCAAATAGTCAGCTTAGACAGTAAGGCAGGAAACATCATAATCTGAGCTCTCATATTTCCTTCTTTAATATTCTTGATTGTAACCAAGACAAGCCATATCCAATTTATCTTTCTTAGATTTATCAAAAAATCTAAGACATAGATATCACTCTTCTTCAGATTGTCTTTATCTCCTCTTCTTGGAACCAGAAAACCATGCACCCATAGTTGAAGTATTCTATTATTCGGAGTGAGCCGAGGAATCTTAGTTGTTGAATCATCCTTAAGCCCAAGACACTTCAGTGCCTTCTCCTTATTGAAACTTCCTTGCACATCGGGAAGTTTGTGAGAACAGATTTCAACTTCTCCCTCATATTCTAAACCAACCAGGCTTGCTGCCTTAGTGTAAGAAAGTTTATAAGTCTTCCAATAAGTCTTAAAAGAAAAACTTTCTCTGCCATCTTCCAACAGGAAGGAAATATAATCATAAAACTCTATCAACATGTCAGAATAAACAGGATCCTGTTTATCTGACTTAGCTATGCAGATATCATCCCATCCATTCAGTCAAATATTCTTTGAAATTATAGAAACGAGCTTATAAAAATCCGGATGAACTAACCTTTCTCTATAAACTAACCACTTTGAAATTGGTTTGATAGTTGACATATCTTGAGTGGTGGCTTCAACAGAAATTCGGAATGAAATAAACTGTATGATTCAGATTGGCTTTACAAGATGCGGAACCGGCCTTAAGAGGATCAACAGAGCTTCGAGACGCAATATCATGGAAAACCGATGTGGGACAAGTCTGAGGACCCCATTTTATAGGAAAAGAATTTGACCGTTGGTCTTCCAAAAGTCATCCAATGGTTGAAAATACTTTGATCTGAGATGAGGGTTGAGAATAATTTCAAAAAAAAATTGACACCGATCTTTTGAGGTTTTTTATGAAAACATTCAGATTTGAGAAAAAAAACTAGAATCCGAACAAAACATGGAAGATACCAGTAAGTTAAATTGTGATTAAAAAACTATAAGTAGGAAAATCATAACTTACGGATTGACAAGAAATATTATTCGAAATTGGTAACATTCTTCTTAAAAAAACATCATTACTAATGTTCCCGTACGAAATTCCTCATTACGAAAACCCCAATCCAAAAATCTTCCTTCTGAAAAATTATTAGTACGAAAATTCCATTCTGGAAGTTTTCAGTACGAAAAATTTCCATTCTGGAAATTTCTGTTCCGGGAATTTCCATTCCGGAAATCATATTTCCGAAAAGTTTGTTTTTTTAAAAAAAAATTCACTCCCCCAATGAAAAGGATTTTATTTCTGTTAAGAGAATTGTTGAACAAGAAGTCAATGAAGAATGATTACCTTACAGTTATCATTCCTAAATTTTGTTTAGTATATTCTAATCTATCTGAGGGGAAAGATTTTGTGAAGATATTAGTTAGTTGATCTTGTGTTCCGATAAACTGAAGAATAATATCTCCTCTAAGTGTGTCATCCCTAAGAAAGTGATGCCTAATATATATGTGTTTTGCACGAGAGTGATGTGCATGGTACTTACTTAAGGCAATGGAACTTGTGTTATCACACAAAATTTGAGTTTTAGTAAAACTCAAGCCATATTCTGTGAGTGTGTGTTGAATCCACAATACTTGAGCACAAAAACTTCCGGCTGCTACATATTCGGCTTCAGTAGTGGAAAGTGCTACAGAATGTTGCTTCTTGCAGGACCATGAAACTAATTAATCTCCTAAGAAATTACATGTTCGGGATATACTCTTTTTATCCATTCTACATCCACAAAATTCAGCATCAGAAAAGCTTTTTAGAACAAAATCATTTCCAGAAGTATAAAATAATCCTAGATCCATGGTTCCCTTAAGGTAGCGAAAAATTCTTTTTACTGCCTTTAAATGATATTCTTTTGGATTGGATTGATATCTTGAACATAAGCATACTGAGAACATTAAGTCTGGTCAGGTAGCTATTATGTAAATTAAACTTCCAATCATACCTCTAAAAGTGGTTTGATCTACTGGTCTCCCAGCTTCATCAAGATCTAAAGAGTTTGAGGTACCAATAAGAGTACATATACTCTTAGTATTGTCATAACCATACTTTTTGAGAAGATATTTAATATACTTATGTTGAGATATGTAGGTTTCTTCTGGTTTTTGAGAAAATTGAAAACCAAGGAAAAATGTTAACTCACCCATCATGCTCATTTCAAACTCAGATTTCATTATACTTGCAAAGGGGTTGGATAAAGATTGCTGATTTGAACCAAATATGATGTCATCAACATAAATTTGAACAATCAAAAATTTTTTCTTATCCTTTTTTATAAAAAGGGTTGGATCTGCATTTCCCTAAACTTAGTTATTTTGAAGTAAAAATCCAGTAAATCTATCATACCATGCTCATGGAGCTTGTTTAAGACCATACAAAGCATTGGTATGTCTAAAAACATGATCAGGATGTTTTGTATCTTCAAAGCCAGGAGTTTGTTTAACAAAAACTTCCTCTTGGACATAACCATTAAGAAAAGAACATTTTTAATCCATTTGGAAAAGTTTTAAATTAAAGAATGCTGCGAAAGAAAGTAGAATACGGATAGATTCAAGTCTAGCTACTGGAGTATAGGTTTCTTCATAGTCTATCCCCTCTTGCTGATTATTGCCTTTAGCAACAAGTCTGGATTTATTTCTTACTCTGAATCCATTTTAATCACATTTGTTTCTGAAAACCCACTTTACTCCAATAATAGAAGTTTCCTTAGGTCTTTAAACCAATGTCCAGACTTTATTGCGTTCGAATTCATTTAGTTCATCTTGAATGGATTTGATCCAATCATCATCTCCTAATGCTTCATCAGTGCTTTTAGGTTCTAATTGGGAAAGAAATTCTAGATGTTCTACTTCATTTCTTAAGGAACTTCTAGTCCTTACAGGTTGATTTACATCAGCAATGATACTATCACTGAGATGATTCTTAAGAAACACATGATTTGGGTTTTGAAAAGCCTGTTCATCAACATAGGGTAGAAAGTCTTCTGGGGAAAATGGTTCAGAAGTATATTCTTCAACATTTTCCTTATAAGAAGGTTCTTCTATCAATGGTTGATAATCGGTTTTTAAAAACACATTCAAGGATGTAGGTTGGGATGGTTTAAAAACAAAAGGATCTGACTCATCAAATTTTACATGAACTGTTTCTTCAACATTACCATTATTTTTATTAAAAACTCTATAAGCCTTAGATGTTGTGGAATAACCTAAGAAAATTCCTTCATCAGATTTTGGTGTGAATTTCTGTATGTTATATTTTGTATTCATAATGAATACTTTGCAACCAAAAACCTTGAAGTAGGATAGCCTTTGTTTTCTACCATTCCATAACTCATAAAGAGTTTTATTAAGAAAAGGTCTAATCGAAACTCGATTTATAGTATAGCAAGCAGTACTTACAGATTCAGCCCAGAAATGTATAGCTATAGAATATTCACTCAACATGGTTCTAGTTATCTTTTGAAGAATTCTATTTCTTCTCTCAACTACACCATTTTGTTGAGGAGTTCTAGTTGCTGAAAAATTGTGAGTAATGTCTTTTATACTACAAAAAGTTTCAAAATCAGAATTTTGAAATTCTCCTCCATGATCACTATGAATAGTTTTCAAAGGAAGGTTTTTATCATTTTTAACTTGAGCTCTAAACCATTTTAAATAAAAAAAATCTTCAGATATTTTTGCTAGAAAATAGACCCAAGTAAATCTAGTGTAATCATCAACTAGAAAAAACACAAAGTATTTGCTTCCAATACTACCAGTTTGTGTTGGACCAAAAAGATCCATGTGCACTAACTGTAATTCATCTGTTGTTGAGACTTCACTGATTGATTTAAAACTAGATTTATGTTGCTTTCCATATTGACAAGGATAAAAAACATTAGAAGAATCAAATCTATGCTCTGGTAGATCCTTAACTAGTTTCTTCTTAGAGAGTTTACATAGGTTTCTAAGGTTACATTGACCTAGCCTTCTATGCCATACCCAGGAATGATCTTCCATTGCACTTAGGCAAGCTAAATCATGACTCCTGAGGTCTTCTAGGTTCAATGTGTAAACATTCTCTTGCCTATTATCTGAGAGAATAAATTCTTCCTTGGAATTGTGAAATATACACTTTTCATTCCTAAACTTCACAGGGTATCCTTCATCACATAACTTACTTATGCTAAAGAGGTTGTGCTTAAGACCCTTAACGAAAAGAAAATTTGAAATCAAGGTTTTACCAAGAAGAACAATATTACCAATACCAACAATTTCTCCCTTAGTATTATCCCCAAATGATACCTTTCTTCCTTTTTTTTGATAATCTTTTCAAAATAGCTTTTGTTACCAGTCATGTGTCGGGAACATCCACTATCCATGAACCATGTATTGTTGCTGGTATTATCTTTATTTTCTTGAAAATAAGAAGAAATTTAGACTTTTGGAATCCAAACTTGTTTGGATCCGAGATTACTAGATAACAAAATTTTAGGTACCCACATATTCTTTGATAAATAAGATTTATGAAAACCTAAGGATTGGGTTTCGTTTAAGGAACAATTTTTTGCCCAATGACCACCACATTGACACTTGGTACAAAATGGGGCACTTTGAGGAACAAAATAATTATTACTGGAAATTGGTTTCGCATGGGTATAACCAAATCCGGATTTATTTCTTAAAGGTCGTATTTGGGAATACATTTTATCAAAATTTTCCATACCATGGGTAATGTTTGATAAACACTTCTTTAAGGAAAAAATATCGGACTTAAGTTGTATAACCATGTTTGTATCCTCAAAATCAATAGTTTTAGAACTAGAGTTAGGCTCGAAAACATTTTTCGTAGAAATTACGTTTTCTAATTCTTTAGAATATTTTTTCTTCTCAGAACTTACTTCCTCAAGATTTTTTGGAATACTTTCAAAATCAGTATTTTTTCTATCAAGATCTTTAGAATGATCTGATAACTCTTTTGTAAGAATTGAATTCCTAGAGTTTTCCTTATCAAGTTTCTTATTGAGTTTGGAATTCTCAATTTTTAGAATTTCAGCAAACCTAGATACTTCTTCATAAGTAGGTAAAGAATTTTCTTCATCAGAAGAGGATTTTTCATCAGTAGAGTTATAATACTTACTATCATTAGAATTTAAAGAAACATTGGTCAATGATTCAGCATTTCGTACCTTATCCATAAAACAATGATTTTTAATAGGTAATCTGGCTATAAGTCCAAGATTCTTCTGTCCTGAAGATTCGTAATCAGAAGATTCATCTGAAGAGTCACCACCACTGGCACTCCAAGTGTCATTAGCTTTCAAAACATTCTTAGCTTTGACATTAAAATACTTCTTTCTGTTCCTGTCTGAATGTCTTTCTTTCATTTCTTTCTTTTTGAGCAAAGGGCAATCTGGTCTAATATGTCTAGCTCTCTTGCATTCATAACAAGTGACTTCTCCATCTTTCTATTTTTCCTGTCTTTTTTCTTATACTTGGATTGGAAATTCCTCTAACCAGCTATCTTGTTCATCCTTCGAGAAAGATTTGCTAATATATTTTCTGATATTTCTCTCTCACTAGAATATGATTGAGTAAATTTCTTCTTAGACTTGGATCTGGTTACTCTCTCAGGTGTCATAGATTTCATATGATTTGATGTTTTTGTAAAAGAAAATGTACCATTCCCATTCTTCTTTTTGATGTTGTTATCATCTCTCTTCATTCTTGTTTCATGTTGGAGAAGAGTTCCAAATAACTCATCAAGAGAAATTTGAGTGACCTTCATGTTCTCATCTATAGCAGTTCTTTTAGATTCCCACTCATTGGGCATAATATCAATTATCTTATCCACAATTGCTTCATCATATAAACCTTTTTCTCCCATAGTCTGTAAGCTTTTGACTATAATCATAAATCTCTGTTGAACTTTACAGATTGGTTCACCATACAGAAAGTTGAAGCCATGATATTCAGCTCTAAGCATAGCTCTCCTAGTCAAAATTACTTTAGAATTTCCAAAGTTTGTAACTTCTAACTTCTTCTAGATACAATTAGCTACTTCAAAAGAAGAAATTTGGCTCTATAAATTTCTAGTAATTGAACAATGTAATGTATTGTGTACCTTATAATTGAGTTGATATTCTTGCTTTTCCTGGTTAGTGAAAGTTCTTACTTCCTTATTAGGAGATTTATAATCACCAGTAATCATAACAATGTTTTCTACTCTAGTATCGATAATGAAAGTCTTCATTTGATCTCTCCAGTACTCATAGTCATTACCATCAAAGATTAGTGGTCTTGTAGGATTTATATTGTCAATAGAACCAACATTGATTCCTGCCATGCTTAAACCAACCCTCGATACACAAACTTGTTAGTAGAAAAAGTTCGTAATCACAATGTTCGGAATAACAAAATTCGGAATGAAAAAGTTAGGAATGGAAAAGTTCGGAATGACAAAAGTGAGAAACAAAAACTTATACGTGAGTACAAGTATTTCCGAGACCTCCTCTGATACCAATTGTAGGATTGAAATAATTATGTAGATTCTCAATATAGAAGAGAGGGGGGGGGTGAATTTTATACTTTAAAAATTTCTATGGAACCTTTAAAGTTAGTTATGAAAAACTATGGTTTCCTTAAGAAAAGAAAAGGGCTAAGTTTAACAATGTTAAACTTAAGAAAATTCACAACACCTCTAACACCAAAAGAAAACTTGGAAAGAGATTCTGAAAGTAGGTTCCAGAAATATGGTTCCGGAAAATGAAACTTAACAAAATATTACAATATGAGATTCTACCATAAAGCGTATAGAATCTAAATGAAACAGAGTACAAGTAAGGAAGTATAAGAAAGTTATAATTTCCTCATAATACGAAATGAAGCGGAAATAAACAAGTAGTAAACCTACATGTAACAAGATATAAGTCATTTAACCCAAAGAGAAGGGTATCCAACAACCTTGGATAAAGGTCCCTTGATTTAGACTTTCATGCAAGTTTGTCATACCCACACTAGTGTCATCCCTTGATACAAAGATCAGAGTCTCTGTCTTGCTATCCCCGGAATCCCTCCACTTCAAGGTAGTTGGAAACCTCTGTCTTCCTTAGAACGGAATCCCTCAACATCAAGGTGTTTGAAACCTCTGTCTTCCTATCCCCGAATGTCCCTGAATGTAATCACCAACATTCGGAGTCTCACAATGTAAAAATTGAATGAGAGGTTCAGTACGCACAAGGCATGAAAAGCTTTCTCTCTCTAGAAATCATTTTATCAGTGTGTGGTCTCTTGATTGATCAACTTCATTGTCTCTGAGCTCTTTCAAATGAGCTCCTATTTATAGGAAAATTTCCCACGGTCAGCTCCTTCTTCCAACGGTCATATTTTCCATGAAACTCGGAGGGACCTGTACACGTGTAACTCAACCAACGGTTAATTAGAAACAGAATAGACGACATCGTTTTATAACAAACTATGTATAACTGAATGCACGAAGTCGTTTGGAAACAATGTATTTGTGAGTAAAAGCTAATCAATAGTTCAGAGTGTAAGTAAGTAAAAATTTAGGAGTCTAATCAAGATGAAGTTCGGAGTCTATGTTAAGAAATATTCGGATTCTGTTTTATAAGAATTCGGAGTCTGGTTTCCCCAGAGATCGGATTCTGAACCTATATAGTTCAGAGTCGAACTGTTTAAAAGTTCGGAGTCAAACTTCTTAAGAGTTCGGAATCGAGCTTCTTAAGAATTCGGAGTCGAACTACAATAGAGTTCGGAGTCGAACATCTTCAGAGTTCGGAGTCGAACTACAAAAGAGTTCAGAGTCAAACTTCTTTAGAGTTCGAAGTCGAACTGCTTAAGAGTTCGGAGTCGAACTATAAAGGATTTCGGAGTTGAACTTTTTCAGAGTTCAGAGTCGAACTACAAAAGAGTTAGGAGTCGAACTTCTTTAGAGTTCGGAGTCCAAAATTCGGATTAGTACTACATTACATATCACATCCAGAATTAGGATCCTAAAAACAGAATACTTCAAATATTTTCATTATATGACTCCAGAAATTTGGTTATGAATACGGTTTTTGAATTTAAGAATAATACTGTAATGTATAAAAAAATATAGGTTATGGTAAATTTCCTTAATGAAGTAAATTTTCCTTATGGGGGTAAAAATAATATTTTCTTATGTATAAGGTGTTTGTGATTTTAAAAACAAGAAGGAATGGAAAAGTCATAAGGAAAACCTTATTAACTCAACACATTCTTCATCCATTACACATAGTGCCTAAAAATAAATCAACATTCGATATAATAATTTTGGGAACATTATTATATTCTTATGAATACTTTCACATATAGTTAGCATTTAAGACATTGACTTATTTTGATAGTGTTATTATAATAATGTACATGTAAATATCTTAGTGGATAAATTTTTCTCTTCCATCCATCTAAATAAAATATTCTCATATGATTCATATTCCTATATAATATGTGTCATTAGAATTTTATTTTTGTCACACTAAAAATGGAGTTTCAAAGGAGATACATAATATAAATTTCTCAATATTATCCGTGTTTCAGATCTAGTGCATTCAATCATCTTTCATTGAAGCAACAGTTTTCATGGCAACAATTTTATTTTGATTACATGTTTAGATTTATATTTTCACAGACTCCAAATTTCGCACATTTCTTGCTTCTTTTGATATATTCTATATACATTCATATAAACATGATTAATTTAACATTATTAAAAGAAATAATTGGACACCCATATAACCCTTTTGTTGATGCTCTTGAATTTTACAGATCATGATAATATCCTCCTAAAATTTTGATATAACCATTCTAATATATATATATATATATATATATATATATATATATATATATCTTTGTGTGTGTGTGAGAGAGAATTTGTGTTCTCAAGTCTCTTCATCTTCATGATTCCTCATGCGACATCATATGTCTGATCATTCTTCCAAAACACATGCAATAAACATATAAAAACGAATCAATGAACTATTATTTCAAATGAACAATATATGAATTTCCATAATTCTCACCAAACATATCTACATTAATTTCGGGCTTTTGATGACCACATTATTCAACATTAATGAAGAAATATCCTTCTAAAATATTAAATTCCATGTAAAATCACTATTTCTCCTAAACCAGATTAAAATTGGAAACAACAAAACAAATGATTTGGTTGACACAAATCATGTTTAATGCATAAGAAAAATGTTCATTTATATTCATAATTTGGTAGGATTTAACACCAATGAACATATTGAACATTATTATTATATTCATATAAATTTAAGTCATTTTATTTTATCTCATCAACTGACTTTTGTGTGTACATAATATTATCACTATTGTCTAAGTATTGTTTAAACATTGTGAATATTATCACCTACAGAATATGTTTCCTCCCATGAATCCCATTATGATGTACTCTAATCTCATTTACCTTAATAATTCCATATTCTTATTATCTTTCTCTAAGAATTAGTGTCATGGTTTGTCCTCATTTTCTTAATTATTAGAACATAGTTTTTGATTATGATGAATATATAAACTCATAACCAAATTTTTCTTCTTGAAATTTAATTTTCTCTTATATTCTAAATATTTACACTAAAATTTGGAAATATATATTCATATGTGATGTGTTTTTTTGTTTATATTATTATATATATTTAATATCTTCCTCATTTTGAAGATATTATCAGTGGAAATAATGTAGTGGTTTTTAACTATAGACCCCCTCCAAGATACCATTTATGGAACATTTATTTCATCATTTTTTAATGTGAATTAGTAAACATCCCCAAAAGGGCCTCACCTAAAATTCCAAAATTTCATTGAACATAAATAAAATCTATTAGGTAATATGATGTTATTATATACCTCACAAATTACATATAAATGGATAAAAATATTTTCTAATCCAAGAAACACCTGCTATATTTTTTTCATTCCTTCATCATGATCTTTCTATCAAGTAATTGTATAGGTAGGAATGTGTTTCTACTCCTTAATTATTATATTATCATTTTTTGTGTTTTCTTATTAACATCAAATATTGAAGAACATGCAATATTTTTATCTATATATACATCCAATATACTTGTGTCCTCTATCTTTTTATACCATAATAAACTGAAATCCTTGATGTATAATTCAATATTCTTCTTATGTGGAGATTTCATTAGGGAACCAAAAATTGGTTTTTAATGTTTTCTTACTTGTTCTAAAAAAATTTATTTCCTAGGTAACAATTTCATGCAATATTTATAATTTTATTTGACCAATAGACACATTTAACACTAATCGTTGAAATATTCCAACCTGTTAGATGATAATATAAGTTCCAACTTTTGTGAATATTGGATATTATTTGAAGATTTTTTCATTCCGTTCACATTTTTCCTTCTAATTATGGGTTTATTTATACATCATACCCTATAATATGGTCTACATATGAAACATTTTTCATCCAAATATTTACCTTTTTATTCCATTAATATTTTAGATAACTCATTCCTTTTATATTCTATACATCGTCAATCTTATAAAATGATGGTATCTCACTTTTCGTCCAATATTTTATTTCTAGATATATAGATTATAAAATTCCATGTATTGAAGTTACGAAATTTTGATTTATCAGAATGTGGATTTACATTTACTTTAAACATATCATAATATTATAATTAATATGTTTTCAAAATCCTCATTCGATTTTAATGATTATTGATAGAAGTAAGAGATTAATTATAAACTTTGGTAGATACTCTTCTATAATTATCTTCGAACTAGGAGTTCATGATATCAATAGATGTTTCTAATGTGATGAATTTGCATTAAAATGTCCTTTATAAATAATTATCCCTAGAACATATTTATAATACTTCTTAAAAATGTTGGATCATTTCACTAGAATGTAGAACCTTTTCCACCTTTCGTTTAACGAGTTTAGAAATATATTTACATTCTCAGAACATCATTATGAATCCTATATTAATTTCATTTATTTAGGATTTAAGTTGAGATATTTCCCCACATTATTTCATGATATATTAAATTATATATGAATTTAATTAAATATATATATTTTTTATTTAATATATTTTTTTCGATTAAAAATAATCAATATTTTATACCAAATCATTCTATTCATAGTTGTGGATGGTTTTTTTGTTGGAAATGTTTTCCCTTGTTCACTTGATTTATTACTATAATATTTATAACTTTTTGATAGTGGTTATTCCTTCTGTTTTCTCAAGAGTTGTAATCTTTTAACATTTCCTTATTAATATTATTCTAGTTTTTCATTTTCTTGGAAGATACGTATGTGCATTTATAATGTGTAGTATCATCTGTTAATATTATTTCATTAATAACATCCTTATCTTTTAAAGAAAATATTTCTTCAACTTATTGGAATTAGAACATCAGTTGAATAAATTACCGAATATATGTAAAATCATTTAGATCCAAATAGTGGGAAATATACTCCTAAAACATTTTTGATCCAAAAGTGGATAATATAGTGACTCTGAGAGGTGGTTGAATCAGTGTTAACTATATTTTAATAGAATATATCCGACATAAATAGTTTTTTAAATTATGATGATTAAATAACCATAATTTTTTAGGATGTATGGATCATAAAAACTTACCCTTACCCTCATTCATTTATTCCATACAGATAATGTAACGTAAGCATCAAATGTATATTTTCAAAATGATAAGTAGTACTATCACATCCCAAGTCATTGTCATGCCAACTACTATCATTCCATATATATTAGAACTATAAGAAATTTATTTGAAATGTTCCAAATCATGGAAATATTATTCAAAAAATTAATTTTTAATTATATTTACGACCACTAGCTAAATTTCCTACATATAATTTGGATCCAATATATCATAAAATAAGAAAATAAATCATGACCCTTTCCAAGAAATTATCAGTATGGTACACTCACTATACATTATAAATCAATTTGATATTCCAAATCCTTTATCTTGTATGACTCTATCTGATGTGCCTCAAAATCTATCTAGAAGACATATCTTTCGTAACACATTTTTATCCAAGATGTTCTTTTATTATAATCTCACAATACAATACTATTATAATTTTACAACTCTTTTTCATGTAAAGAAAATGATAAATTTTATTATGAATTGACCTCTTTATATAGAAATTTATCCATGAGAATGTTTTGAAAAATAAAATTTATTATTTTTCTCCACTCTAAATTTAAATTTAATGAATAATTATCATTTCATATTTGATGTAATTCACTCAAAAATTTCTGGAAAAGTTTTTAATATTCTTGTAAACTATTTGTTAACAACATTCTTCAATCATTCTTGAACACTGAATTAAGTAAATTATTCAATATTTTTTACCATTAAAAGATAAAACAATAAGTATGAATCCCTTAACATAATTATTATTGACGACTGTGAAATGTTTTTTAAATATCTATAAAACTCTATAAAATGGAATTAAATAAGGATCCATCATAATATATTTCCTATGTCGTGCCTTCATTCTGTGGAACCCTCCGTGACTTTTATAAAATTGGTCACTTTTCATGTAGAACATTTTTTCATGAACATTGTATTGTTTTAAACTTCAAAATTTTAACATGAAATTTGTAATAAATAATTAGGGATATTTTTACCTAAAACATATAAAACATGACTAATAAAATTAATTATAAAATTTTACAACATGGAATAAAATATTTGTTATCAAATATTGTAAAACCTGAAACATAAAATTATAGGAACTTATAAATTTGATAGTCTCAAAAAAGTGTGTTTAATGAGTTGTAGATACTTTATATATTTTATGTATAATGAAAAGGATCACCATGTAGACTATGTACTCTATTATTTTGTAATTAGACATGGCTTCATCAGGTTTTCAGGTGTGTCTCACCTGAATTCCGTGACTTTAGGTCTCAATTAAGTGAGAATGATGAAATTTATAAAACACCATGTATTGTAACATTATATTTGGTATTTGTGGTTTTTTACCGATAATATTTTATCTGATGGAACATTAAATAACAAAATATATGTATCTTCAACATTAAAAAATCTATTATGGACACACATTTTGTATGATAAGTCCATTATAAACTTTTTAAAACTGCTATAATATTACATCTTAAACTATATAGAAACGTATGAAAACTTAGTACATTTGACATCTGGATTCACTTTTTCATATAAAACTTTCTATTTTCCTTATTATTACATTTTTCAGCTTCATAATTTTTACTCACTGATAAGAACTTATATAAGATAATGTGGGTCTCTATGATGTTATGACCATGAATATCAATAATCTGTCATCTAATATAAGAAAAAAAATAAACCATGTGACGAAATTTTCTTATCCTTTTTATGGAAACCATCTTAAGACATTAATGAAACATTATTGAATTCATAAATAAAAAAAATGTTAACATATGCATGAAACATTTCAGTCCTTCTAATAGAAATTTCATTACTATGAAACTAAATAATTATTTTCTCTAAAACATTCATTATAATGAAAATTCACATTCTTATCTCTAAAACACTATTATAATAATCAAATACATCATACTCATTAAAATCACAAAAACATTCTAATTTTATTTCATAATCCATTGTTATCAATGGAAATATCCACATTATCATCACCCAATAGATCTTTTGGATTCATCATTGTTGTTTTATGGAAGAAGGGTTGATATTATTTAAATAGGATTTGTTTAGAATTAGGTAGATTTGGGTCAAAGATGAATTTCTATGAATGATTATTATATTTATATATATATATATTCTCCCTAAACTTCGTCATTCATATCTCCACTTTTATTCATTGGATTTTTATGAAATTACTACACCATTTATCTGTTTTGTAGTAGAAATATTCCCCACCTTTTTTAACTCGAATAAATTTGTTTCAACCTATTTATTTTTCACCTATTTATGAATATGGTGACTTCATAATGTTTATGGCATGCAGTGAACAAATCGTGTAACATCACATCCCAAATCACAATGAAAAATTATCAAATTGGTCACAAATATTCATCAGGAACATCACCCCATATGTTATGCACTACTTGCATGTTGTGGGGTAGTAATGAGGTATTGTGGGGATACTATACCCCTTGTATCATTATACACCATTATAAAATATACAACCAATCATAAAACACATTAGATTAAATTGTAATAATCAATAAACTAGACCTTTTATAAAAATATTTATGAAATAATATAATCATACATGAGCAATTTTCCATGTGGTCGATCATATAAAGAGATTAAATAAAATAACCAAAATTAAGATGAGATCATACTAAATATATGATCAATAAAACATCCCAGTATCTACACCATGAAATGGAAATATATCTTGATCAATTATGATGATTTTCAAAACATATACCTACAATAAAATGAGATTCTCGTACGTTTACCATGTGGAATTGATGTAAGTGTTGGGTGTTAGTTCAAAATAATGTAGGAAACCAACAATGTGGTCACATACAAATGAGAAATATATTGACATGTACATTTTATATTCTTGGAGTAAATAATCTAGTTCCAAAAATAAAACAAAAATCACACAATCGATTTAAGAAAATGAAACCTTGATCGACCATACCTACATTTTCCAGTGGATGACAGTCTCTAAGCATGCCAATATGATCATTAAAACTATATTAATGAAATAGGGTTATTTCACCACTATAAAAAGTTATAATAACAGTGATATAAAATATTCCAATTATACAAAATAATGACCCAAAAAAACATATCCTAGAATTAAAACCATTGAACTGATAAATCATTTTATTCATTATCTCCTAAAAATGAGCCCATGTAGTATGGGAAACTCAAAATATCCCCCAAATACCCCACAAGACCAAATAAAAAAACATTTGTACTACCAATTCTCTATCCAAAAAATATAATCCTGGAACTAAATCCATAGACTCCCCACCAACAATATCATGTGACTCACTAATAGGGTAGTTTTCATTAGATTCACTGACCTAACTAATAGGACAGTATTACTTATTATTATAAACCACTATATAATGATTGTTTTACATTTAAAGATAAAAAATCATCAAATTATTTTTCTATACGTATCCAAACTTCCATGGGGTCACTTTCCATATCACAACACAATAATACATAAAGAGTAATAAAAAGTTATATGGACAAACTCATTTAGATTTTTATATATCATTTATAAAAATAAAAAGATGCAAGGGTTGTCCAAACACCGAATTCTTCTATCTCTATCCACTGCCCATCAACTCACATAAATGATATATGCTCTATGGAGAAATGCATAAGCATCTATACAAATGTTCAATGCACCCAATCAGGTTTAAACTACAATAGGGGCCCTATTGAGGTACTATTAGGTAATAAGAAATTAGAGGAACCCCACTTGGGGTTGGCAATATCATAAAGGTCTCGGGTTAGCACTCGTCTCTTATATAGAATCACCAACCATAGAATATTTCATAATTTGAGTGATGGGTTATGGCCCATCTCAATATCTTTAATTACTATAATGTTCACTCTTCTCAGGCAACCCATGTATATAATACCATTAGTCTGTCTACCAAGGCTGACCAATCTCTTGTGAATGGTTCATCTCCCCATTCTCGATTCATTATGCCAAATAACTCAAAGGCGTCATAAATTCCATGATATATCATTATAGTTCTAATAAATCTCATGGGAACCATGTGATGTACTAAATTGACTTATATATTTTAATTTTCATTATTGAAACACCCATAGATGTTTCAGTGTTGTGGAATTCAAATATTCGAAGAATCGGCCATCAGTGAGTGTGTTTTCAATCCAGTGTATTATGTATATGCTAGCCTTGGTACTCTGTTCCCTATTATTTACTAGTTTTAATGTGCATTGAAAAATATATTTAAATTATTATATTCAACTTATATTCACAAATTAAACTAACAAAAAATTTATTACCTTGTTGGTGAGATTATACAGTCACATGGATATAAAAATGATGCAGTAATCCATAGGGGGTGTACTAGAACCACCTTACGATTTTGAATCCATTTTTATTTAATTTCATAAAATTATAGTTTCTTCCTGAGATTTTACATGATCGTGGGAGCTTATACCTTGATCTCTAAGGTTTTTGTATATTTCTAAAAAATCCCAATAAATTAACTATAACAATTCAAATTAATTAATAATCCTTCTTGTAAAATAGACATAACTCACATTAACTCATCCAGAGTTCCATGACCTCCAACTCATCAAGAAATTGGGTAAAGGGAATTCCCAAAACATACCCTATATCAGAACCAATACAAATCCCAAATTCATTCTACCATTTATATGATTAAATTTAATTAATCAATGTGCAAAACATAAACAAATTCATGGGGAGACATACCGTCGTTTAAATTAATATCATAGAGTGTACATGACAATGTGACACACCAAAATCATATTAAGAACAAAAGATATGTATTTCTTTGATAATTATTATATGATCTAGTATAATAACCGTAAAATTTAGAGCTAAATGATGGATAAATTAGAGAAGATAGTTAGATGAAATAAGAAATATCATCAGAAGTTGTAACTCTCATCAAATCACTGAAAACACCAATGAAAACAACTCCAAAATGATGTAAATTCGGGGGATGTGGGACTTGACACAATTTTCTAACAACTTGTGCCTTTATAGACCTTTTTTCTCACAGATAAATTAAATTTTCATATCAATATTGCAATGAACCAAGTCCAGCATTCCTTAAACACACCATCAACTCATCTTACGTTTCACAGAATATCGAATCACCATACGTAACATAGTAAATCAATTTGGCGTATGTTACACAAAACATATACTTGGTATATGTTACAAATAACACTGACGTGATATATGTTTCATGCAACACCAACATGGAATATGTTACACACAATACCTATGTTTTTACGAGACATCATTTTATTGTTTTAAAATTTTAAATGAGATAATTACAAATTAATCATTAAACATTGAAATATATATAGAAATGACTACTTTTAATATCTATTTTATAACGGTTTTATATAAATAAATAATATTGATAATGAAATATATAATTTTTGGTAAAGTCTTTATTTGTTTAAAAATAATACATTTTCAAATGAACTACTTTTCATGTCCCTATGTGAAATATAAAAATATATATTTTATAATGATTTAGAAATTTAATTTGACAAAAAACATCATTTTTTTATTTATACTTTTTATATTATATTCATTATAATTTCTTTTATTTTTCTATGTAACATAATTTTTGGGTGAGCAGTGAAAAATAAAATACTTTTATTCAAAATTTCAGTTTCAAATAATTTATTTATATGGTTAAATTATATTTTAATATTTTTTAGTGTTTTATTATATCATATTTATATCAATAAACCCATTTTTTCATTGGAATCAATTTCATATTTGAAATTGAATATAAAAAATATAGAAAATATTTTATCATTTCTACTTTTAAAACTAGTAGTGTCTCTCTGTCATCATAATTATTTTTAAATTAATATACATCACTTCTATGATTAGAATTTAGAATAATGGATTATGTATTTAGAATAATGATAATTTCTAATTTATAATAAGGTCAAATTATTTATTTACCAAAACAATTACTGGAAGTAATTAAAATTAATTACAGCGATTGAGGTGAGTTAATATTAATAAGGAACTAAACCGTAATCGTAAGGCCCAAAAGGCCCATAAACTTCTACAAACTCCATTTAATAGATTTTAAAATTCCATTAAAAATAAATTATTTAGTTTCATTTATTTTGTATGGCTACTTTTAGGTAAAAATGTGGGTCCACCAAACATGTTTTTTAAAATACCAACTGTGTCCTTTCCCTTCCCCACAGAAGACCACTACCTCAACATCTTCTTAAAACCTATAAAACCTCATATGATCAGCCATTATATACACCATACAATTCAAAATATTCCTAAAATCCATTTTTATTCATCCCTTAGGTAGAAATAAATCTATATAATCCATTTTGTTCAAACCAATAAGAGTTACATGATTATAAGCTAATGTCTTCTCTCATGATTCTTTCTATTATTTTCTTTCCCCACCCATACACTATATTTATTCAATTATTTCATAACAAAACATATATCTTAGATATACTAGGACGTTTTTATGATATGGTTTCAAACTATTCTTACAGATACCTATATCTAATGGGTGATTAACAT
Source organism: Viscum album (assembly GCA_963277665.1). Classification (NCBI taxonomy): domain Eukaryota; kingdom Viridiplantae; phylum Streptophyta; class Magnoliopsida; order Santalales; family Viscaceae; genus Viscum; species Viscum album. The sequence goes on from OY728140.1 coordinate 834,599,571, forward strand.
ATTTTATAAGAGTACGATGAAATACATCCTAACTAAATGATGATTGTTCATTTTTTATTTACCGCCTATCCTCATGAAAATTTTGATGGAAAATATATTTATTTATATTATATATATATTTATTTTGTATTTAATCTCAGAAATTATTTTACAAAAATTTTATTTTTAAATTCTATTTTGGGTTAGTATGATAATTTAATTTGAGGATGTGTGGACTACTGCCCTGTCAATGTGATATGATATATTCACACACTACATAGAATATATAAAGTACCAGTTTAGTCAAATTATATGATATATTTGAAATAATAATTATATTTTAATAATTATGTCTATACATATATAACATTTAATTTCTTTTTTTACATGATAATAAAAACGGAAACAGTGTTCATGCTTACATATGACTTACAATCTCCATGATCATTGTACTCTATATCATAAATCTACATTGTATATGTTATTATAATTATCATAAACAAAATATAAATTATATTTGTATCATGTTTTAGAATTTTGAAATCATTATATTAGTATAATTACAATGTATAAAACAAATTATTCCATATTCATAGAATAATGTGAATATTACCTGAACTGAATCCTAAAAATAGGATTGATAACAAGCAGGTAATATAATGTCACAATAAAATTGTGGATATTTTTTTATATATAAATATGTTTCATGAAAATATATATAATCAATTTATATTTATAACAAACCCTATTTTTATGGGTTTAATGGGAGAAAACACACAAGGTAAGTGGATTTCCTCTTTCATTTTATTTCTATGAGATACAGGATTTATTCTTCACCTATTATTTTTATTTGATATTTATAATTCCCATTTATGTATTAAATTATTAATATAATTAAATTAATGGGTATTTATGTATCCATTATATGATCTTTATTTAATGGGATTTAATTTTTAAATGTAATAAAATCAGTAAAATTGTTTTGCCTCAATATTCCTTATTTGATACTCTTATTTTGTTATGCACCTAAATTATTATCAAGGTGTATATTATACAATTTTAAAAGTTATTAAATGAGTCTACATATATTATTTATGTTTCGAGCTCCATTTAATTTCATTTTATTTCTTAAATAGTATGATCCCATGGTGCCAAGTGATAATTGTTTATTGAAATAATTTCAATTCTTTTTAGATTGTTTGTTATTATGCTTCAATTAATGAAATTTCATGATCAATATCTCAAAATAATTCATGAATATTATTCTTATATACTTATTCTAGTTATCATCATGTAATAATACAATTTTTCTACTCTTTGGTATGTTATATTTTTTTGAATGTAAAATATGATAGTCACTCTCTTGGGTTGAAAATATATTGTATTAAAAAACCATGTTTTCATAAATGTTTTCAAAATATCATTGAAAAATAATTTCCTGTAAAATTATTTATAAAATAATTTTATAGGTTTAAATTTTTATATTATATTTTTTTAAATTTCATTATAAAAAATTGTTTTCAGAATGTTTTATGTTTTAAAAAGCGTTTTCCAATGTGAAATGATATTTACATCATGAAATGATTTTAAAATAAATTTAAAAATTAATTACCATCTATGTTAACAACCATTTTTGTTACTAATGACTTTATGGGAAGACTATTAATTGTTTAAATAAATATAATTTCTCTTAGTGGATTATATTTTTATGGAATTATTCTTTTGAAACCCATTTTTGTTTTACAATTTAAATGATTTTAAAATCATATTCTTTTCAGGGGTTCTGTTTATAATGAAATGATTACGACAGTTGTATTTTTAAAATGGATATGATTTGATTACATATTTATATTACACATTTAATTTAATTGTTTATCATGTGATTATTTATGATCAAGTGGAATATGTATGTATTATTTTATTATTTTATGGGTGAGACATATATCTCCCTGTATTGTATTAGTTAATGATTAATATATCCTGAGATAATAAAAAATGGTCCTAGTAGTGAACCTTCACCACTAAGATGGCCATGGGAGTTAATCATGACTACTATTATGGTATGAGGAGTGAAATCATGATGCTAAATGAAACATGGGAGTGAACCATTACTACAATGATGTTATGGGGAGTGAACCAATACTACTAATATATTCTTGGAAGAAATACTTTGATTAATATGGAAATAATATTATATGACTATGTCTTTTCCACAATTACATGTTTTATTCCAATGTGATGTGTTCATATATTATTTATATTATTTAATTATTATCCATGTCTTATAAACTACCAATATTTATACAATATTTCATGTATATTATCTTTCATATTGTGTTTATGATATTATATTTTCATGATCATGTACTTATACCCATATGCTCATGATTATTCTTACATGTCTTTTTTTACACTTACTAAGAGTTTGATCTTATTTATTTTTATGTTTCCTTACCCAAGAGATGAAGATATGTATTATTCTAGTTGTGTCTAATAAGGGCTATAGTAAAGATAGAACCAATTTAGAGATAATGTAACTCAGCTATGTACTATTATTTACGTTTCATGTTCCTCAAGGTAATAGACTAATACAATCATTGGGGTTCTGTTTGTGTAATTTTTTATGTATTCCACAAAAGTGATGTTTTTTTAATGTATTAAAAGATAGGGTCACTATGGTTGATATCAATGTAAAGGTTTAGTTAACAATTATAATATAGGATGAGAAAACCGTTGTGACAAGTGGATGTTGATGTGGAAATTGTATAACTTGGGGTAAAAACTCTTATAAGCTGTTTTGGGCCTGACATAGGGTAATTTTTTATATGACGACAGACCATGCATCACATATAATTTTACACTACCATAGGATATGATTTGGGAATTCACAAAATTTTCATGAACCACCATGAACAAGTTAATTATAATTTCACTATTAATAAACAAGGATAAACCATTGGTGTATTTGATTAAGGATGGTGTCCTAATATAGAGATTTATTAGTGGAATTTCATTAATATGTGGTTCCTCAATATGATAATTTTTCTTAAATAATTAATCTTTATTTTTAGTCAATCACTAGAACCCAAAGGAACCATGTTAATGGTTGTTATCATGGAAAATGAACCAATTTTCTTCTAAAAAACTGTTTGTTTTTAGAGATATATTAAAAAACCACATTGATATGCTCACAGATATTTTTCAATCTATGAATTATGGTGAACTTTTAAAAGAGAAAAAGAGGGAACAACATTATATTTCATCTTTCAGGAGGCAACATACTCCTTCATTTAGAGCATCCACTTCTTTACATTTTGATATATAAAAGAACAATACCACTGAAAATATATTATTCATTATGCCATGTCTGAAGCATGAGAAATTCACTCTGGATTTTTATTAGTTAGAAGACATTGAATGTTAGATGTGGAATCTAATAATGAATATGTGTAAGAATTATGAGATTGAATCCATGGATTGGGATGAGTTCAAGAACTTATTTTTCAATCAGTACATTCTTCGTATTATTCCTGCCTAAATGAAGAATGTGTTCCATGAGTTGAATCAAATGGATGATGAATATGTTGGCACTAATGAGGCTAATGGTTCTGAAACTTGTAATGTGCACTTCAGAAGTTATAAATCAACCAGAATGTGACCTTGGTTGGTTCTTTAGTGGCTTAATGAATGTTCGAAAAAGGGATATTTCCATCGAAGTCTTTAATAGCTACAAAGAGATTTTGTTTTGTGCAATCAAGTTTGAAATGGATGTTGGATTCACATATCAATATTTTAGTTTTGAAAATAAAATGAAGATATAATTTCATGGGAAATATAATGACCATAAAGATATTAATATTAGCATCCCATTAAGATATAAGTTTTGGATGACGCATGAGTGAAACTTTTTTAAGGGGTATAAAAAAAATTCATGTGTGTAAGGGAAGTCCATCACGAATTGTATTATCTCTGTGATTGGAGGAAGTATGATAGCTTTTCTAATGAAGACAATTAAGAACACGATTCACTTTACATGATTCAATGCTACATGTATATGGGAAATGAGCATTATGTTAACCAATTCCCGAACACAAGGACTGGTTGTAATGATCGACTATAGTAACCTCTTAAGCTAAGGTACAAGAGGAAATATCATTAAATCACTATTTTAGATGAGGGGTGTGATAAAGACATTTTGAAATGTATAATAAAAATCCAATCTAGAACGTGTAATTAAAAATAATATCTTCGATCTACCAAATATTTTATATCTAGAGACCATGATAAGGGTATTATGATTCGACAAATATAATTAGATGTGTAATTAGAATGTAATCCCCTAATTTAATGATGATTTAATCCCATGTAAATGACTCCTTTTTAGTTAACTATTGAAGGAATATTATTCAAGAGAATATTTTTATTATACATTAAGTTTAATTTTATGCCCTCTTAGTCTTGGTTTGGATTTCTCTACATAAATCTCACATCAATTGTGGGGGAATGTAAGTTATGTTAGATATTGAAAACCACCCTATGATCATCCATCCATGAGATGATATGTATTAGCTTACTATAGAGATTACATAAAGTGTATTTTTTATTCAAATTTAGAAGGTTTTTTTAATTCAAATTTTTAGGGAGAAAATAAACATCGATGACATTCCAAATGTTTCATAATTTGTACATGTGTTTTGAAAATAACTTATAATCATCCACTACATAAATAAACTGAGTTCTCAATAATACTCATAATTGGATCTACAAAAATGTCAATGAATCTTTAGGGAATTTCCCCGATTGACTTGCAGTAATTGAAGACTCAACTCCATGAAAATCTGGGCAGGGGATTAATTCATCCATGTGTGAAACTTTTGGTTGCGCATATTATTTTTGTGATGAAAAAGGTGGATCATGGAGTATCTACAATTATTATCGGAATTTGAACAAGCTCACAATCAAGAACATGTATCCTCTTCTTCATATTGATGACATGTTTGATCAAATGAACAGTGCTGAATACTTTTCCAAGATTGACCTTCATTCAGGGAAAAATCAATTGTGGTTCAAGAAGGTGAATATTCCCAAGAGGGAATTTTTTACATGGTGTCCACTCTATGAACATATAGTGATTATTTTTAATATTATTAATTTTCCTACTATATTCATGGAGTTAATTAATAGAGTCTTTATAGATACTATAGTTAGTACTGTTATATTTTCAAATATAATGGAAGAGATAAATTGTCACTTTAGAGTTATAATATAGAACCAATGTAATGAGAAAGTATATGAAAAATTTATAATGTGTGTATTTTGGAAAAAAAAGGATTCATATTTGGGTTGAATACTCTCAAGGGATTGTATAGTAGTTTATCCATCAAGGATGGTGGCTATTATATACATTCCTAGACCAACCACGGTGACTAAGACCCATGACATTATTGATTTAGCTAGATATTATCGATGTTATTTGGAAAACAATTCCTGAAAATCTAATCCACTGACCATGCTAACTCAGAAGGGTGCCATCTTCCTCTATACAGATGAATGTGAGGAAAATTTCCATGACCTGAAGTGTTGTTTACTCAATACACACGTTCACATATTATCCTATAGTGGATAAGGGTTTGTAATCTATATAGATGTATCTCGGAAGGGATTGATATTCATCTTCTGTAGAATAACATTTTTATTAATTATGTCTCATGATATTTTAAAATTATTGAGAAAAATTACCCAACTTGTCAGTTGGAGTTAGAAGTTGTAATTTTACCATTAAAGATATAGAGGTAATATCATTATAGAAACAATTGTGATATATATACTGAACATTAAAGTCTAAAATTTATATTTACATCAAAGTATTTGAATATTTACTAGAGAATATAGTTAGAGTTTTTAAAGTATTATCACTGGTCAATATATTACCACCCTAGAAAATTGATCAAGGTGGCTAATACTTTTAGTCGAAAGGGTCATGCTATCTTATACATTAATAGGATCACAAAAAACTCATATTTTTGGATTTGAAAATGATGGATCTATAAATCATGAAGTAAGGATAAAATATTATCGTTCTCAAATGAATCTCTATCCTTATATTCAAAAGAAGTCTAAGGTGGAATAAAAGGAATATATAGAGATGTAAAATAATTTTATAAAGGTTCCTATGTTTAACCATTATTAGGATTAAATTATTATGTTTTGGAACCATGTATGTGTTCATTCCATAATAGATTTGAAGGGGTTGTTAGAGGAATCGACTAGTTATTCATTACTTATGCATCATAGATATATGAAGATATATAAGGATTTGATTTAATGCTTCTAGTGGTATGGCATGAAGAGAGATATCACATGGTTTTTATCTCAGTGCTTGGTATTCAAAAAATATATGGTGAAAATTATATATTTAATGGGGGTGTTTCATCCATTTCACATTGTTGAATTGGAATGGAAGAACATCACTTTGGAGTTTGTTCTTGGACTACCCAAAAACTATACACGGTTTGAAATTTATAAATAAAATTCAAATAAATTTTTTAAAGTATTTTTATGAATAAAATATATTGAAAATAAATGATTTAATTTTTAGTATAGTACTTATATGTTAAACAATATTACTTTCTCAAATGAACTACTTTTTATTTCATTCTATGAGAAATAGAAAAAATAATTTTAAACTCATATTAATATTTAATTTGATAAAATAAACTTCAAATATTAATTAATAATGTGTAATTTAGTATAAGTATATTTGTTTATATTTTTATGAGCAACAACATTTTTTGATGAATAGTGAAAAAATTTGGGTTTTAATTTAAAACTACCTTTTCATATAATTTTTTATATGGTTAAATTATATTTTTATTTGTAATAACTTTTTAATTATATCATATTTCTTTCAATCAACCCAATTTTTTTAATTGGAATCAATTTCACTATGAAATCGAATATGAAAATATAGTAATCTTTTGATCATTTATACATTAAAAACCTATAGAGTCATCTCGTCAACAAGATTATTTTAGAATTATTGGCTTCCAATTATGCGATAATAATATGGAAAAATTGATTCCATATTTTAAATCAAAATAATTTTTAATTTATAATATGTTCAAATTTTGTATGACAATGTAGTTTGGTAAAATAATTAAAATTAATTACATAGATTATGGTAAAATTAAATTTATTAACGTACTAAACCATAACCTTATGGTCCAAAGAAAACTATACACTATTCCAAAACCCATTGTATATACATTTATTTGTTATTAACCATAATTAATAGAGTTTTTTTTGTTTGGTATGACTTGTGTAAGGTAAAAAAGTGGATACACCTAACTTGTTTTCAGAAATTCCATGTGTGTCGATTCCCTTCTCTATAAAAATCCAAAACGTCTTCTGCTTATTAAAACCTCTCAGACCACATATATTCGTTCAATAACTTAGAAATACACTTCCCAAAATCCCCTTATTTATACATGAATCCTCTCATTGGATGAAAAAAATCCAAGGTGTCCTTTTTGGCACAAACTAAATAGAGTTACTCGATTAAAAGACAATGTTATCTCTCAAAATCCTTTATATTATTTTCCTTATCCACCCCATCCACTTTCATTATTCATTGATTTTATAATAACAAAAGTATCCTAATGATAATATTATTCTTTAATGATAATGTATCTAAGTAAAAAAACATATACCTCTATCCAATGGGTAAAAACATACTATTTATGTGTATGGTGAACTACTGCCTCACTAATCAACTATTGATCATTTTTCCATTACAACCTATAGAGGTTAAAATTATGATTAAATAATTGATTAAATATGTTATATATTATATTTATTAATTCCTTAATATTATTTAAATCTTTCCCAACATATATCTTTATACAATCCCTTTTGTGTTAATACGATAATTTCATATCAGGAAGTGTGGACTATTGCCCCCTCAAAGCGATGTGATTCGTTCATACACTAAATGGAATGTATTAAGGATGAGTTAGTTAATTTATTTTATATATATATGGAATAATAATTATACAATAATTATAATATATATTCATATATTTAATTTTATCTCTTTCTTTACTACGATAATGAAAACTGAAACAATGTTCATGTGTACGTACAACATAATATATCCATGAATGGTTTATTCCATTTAATATATATATATTTTATATAGATTATTATAACACAAATATAATGAATATAAATTGTATTTATATCATTGTTTAAATTATGTAAATCCCAGTATTAGTATAAAGACCAATGATATAACAAATTAAGACACAAGAGATGAATACAACGAATATTACCTGATGTGAAACCTTAATAATACATTGTTTCCAAGAAATTAATATATGGTAAATATAGAACAAAATTTGGAATTATATACAAAAATATGGTTTTGATAAACATATATGATACATATATATTTATTATATGATTGGTTTTTATTTGTACGATGATAATCCAGATACATGGTTAAGGTATTTTATCTCAGTTTTTATTTCCCTACGATACATGCTTTATTCACCACAATTTCTATTTACGTGGTGTGTATACTTTAAACAGATGTATTAAATGATTATTATTCTTAAATTAATGATAATTTATGTATCAATTTTATGATTTTTATTTCATGGTATTTATTTATCAAGAGTTAGAAAATATGTAAAATAGTTTTATTCCACTTTTCCTTTATTAGGAATCATGTTTTGTTATGCACCTAAATTATTTCCGAGATGTATATACTTCCTAATTCATGTTATATCATGAATTTACAACAATTAATGATATTTTAAGGTTTATATAATATCCTTTTTTATGTGGACTGTATCATTACATGAAACCATGTTATAAGAGTTTATTGAAACAATCTCATCACATTATGAGATTGTTTATGATTATAATCCAATTAATTAAATCTCTGGATCCATCAGTCCACAACATTAATTAATCATCGTTTCCTTTTTTATTAATAAAATAATCATGTATTATTACCATTTTCCCTCTCTTTGGTACCAAATATAATGTTTTTAAGAAAAATATGATCATCTCTCTCTTTGTTCCTAAATATTTTGTATTCAAAAAACATGTTTTCAAAAATGCTTTCAAAGAATCTGTGGAACCCATTTTCAAGGAAAAATGATATAAAAAAGGATTTATAGTTTTCAATGCTTCCGTTATATGTTTTCAAATTTATATCCAAATAGAATTCTATTCAAAAGTTTTGTGTTTTAAAAATAAATTTTCAATGTAGAAAAGTTATTTTTCTCATGATAAGTTTGTAAAAGATCTTTAAAAACTATTTCCAATATAATATCACATCCATTGGTGTTACTAATGATTTCCACTGGAAACTATTCATTATTTACATTCATATTTTTCCCTCATAATGGAATATATTTTGGTGGCATAATTTTTATGAATCCAATTACTCATTCACAAGTTATAAGATTTTGAAACCACTTCTCATTGTGGGTTATGTTTACGATGAATTGATTATGAAACCTATATTTTTTCATTGGTTATAATATTATTCCATGGTTATAATACCCATTTCATTTCACGGGTTATGATATTATTATTTATTATATATTCGAACATTTATGTATGATTTCTTTATGATATTGTTGGTACCTATATCTCCCTATAATGCTTTGGCTAATGGTTTATATCTCATTAGATAGACTAATATTATCTAGGTAGTGATCCATGATTAATAATATTGTCATGGGAGTGAACCATGTATTATTATATGGTATGAGGCGTGAACTAATACTACTAATATGCACATTAATGTTAACCATGACTACCAAGATGCTATAGGGGTGAACCCATGCTACTATAATGGTTTTGGAAGAGATGCCTTGGATACTATGGAAATAATAATATCTTCCTAAGTGTTTTCCCTAATTCCATGGTTTATTCCAAAGTTATGTGGTTATAAGATATCTTTGTTATTTCCATATTATTCAAGTATTATAAACTACCATGATTAATTCCATGTTTCATGTATATGATCTTTGATATGTAGGGTATGATCATAGATTTTTATGATCATGTAATAATACCCATATGTTCATGATTATTCTAGCATATCTCAATTATTCCCACAACTAACAATTGTATCTCATCCATTTTTATGTTTCCTTCCCCAGGTTATAAATATATGTATTATGTTTATGTTTATAATAGGTTTCTATTAAAGAAATAACCTATTGGGAGATAATATATTATAATTATGTATCACAGTTTTTGTTTCCATGTTTCCAATGGAACAATACTAATACAGTATTTTGGGGTATCTTTTGTAAAATAATTTGTCATATTTTTCAATATTAAAGTAATGTTAATTTATGAAAACCAAGGTTCTCTATTCTGTTTCATGTATAAATAATAGTTTCAAAGGGGTTTCCAGTTTAAAATTTAGAGGTGGAGACTGGTATTTAATTCCCTTAATAATGATATCTAGATAACCAGTGGATTACTACAATAAGATAGGGTATAGGATTATCAGTGGTAATATTATCTAGCCCACGACAACCATAATCACCATAGGCTACCGTCATCTCCTTCCAAAACATCTTAATAACTATTTAGTCTCCATTACCAATCATGGATATATCACATATGGGATTCATAAAATCATAATTTCAATATAAATCTTTGTGCTCTAAAAAAACCCTTGACAACAAGAATATTTGAACTTCCTCGTGAAATTTTTGACCAATATAGGAATTATAAATACAAACTCCATTCCTGAAATCTTGTTTTCAATAAGATACATTTTCCTCCTTCGAATAAAACATTTTGACCCTTCCTAGTTGTCAAATCACTACCAAATGGCCATATTCCAAAATTCAATGCTCAACATGATTCTTATATGAAACTCTAAACCGTGGAACATAAACCTTTATTTCGGAGTTGAAACTCATTATTAATCACTAAAACACCCGTAAAATGATTATATGAACCCGTAAATCGCATGAAATTGTGGTTTATCTATACTAGTAATCATTTATTCTACTATGATCCCCATAGAATAACCTAGATAAAAGAGTCCAATTTCAAACTACAGTTCCTTGCTTCAAGGGAATTTCAAATTTAAACATGATATTAATATTTAATTACACACCCAAAAATAATTACAATGTATCACCCTAAAGATACATGAATATTTTTTATGCATAATTATTGATTATTATTCCATATTTCTAACTAAATCATAATACCATTAATCAGACAATAAAATAACGTGGTCATGCAAGTGCATCCTCAAAACAACTCATCTAGTCCTAAAAATTTTCCCATTGTATCTAATATCATGTACTATGTGTTTTTTTACCAAACTACCACATGTAATAAAATGAAAAAGGATAGTCGATCCTCATGAGGCCAACATTATTCCCAAGAACATAACATCAGCGGCTAATACACTATCAATTTATCTAAATACAATTCCTTTAATCCTGTAAGGGTTCCATGATCTGTAAAAGAATTATTAGTAATTTTCCATAGACAAATATAATTGGATTTTATTAGTTAGATCCCCAACCAAAATAACCATTTGTCATTCTCTATAGTGATAACATGCACACTAACAACCAGATCACATTCAGACCACCAGAAAATCACCTTGATCTCAAAGTTAATAATCATTCTAAATAAAACCTTACTTCTACATTATAATATTCAATTTTCCAAAACCCCATATTTTGATAGATTCACTATAAACTATCATAATTGTGCTTTAACAACTATTCAAATACTATATTTGACAAATAACGACCATTTTAATGTTATTTTTATATGATCATGACTCGTATCCTTCTACCCACTATGGGAAAATCCTCATCATATCTCTGGTAAACCATATTCCCTTCTTCATGGATCATGATTTATCTATTATTTATAATTATTTATATATGTATCAATAAAAACTAATCCTAGTGTACCATCACACAATTTAATTTGTCACTAATTGTTGATTCATGATAAATTCATCCACTCTATCATAAAAAATCATTAATAAGGGTCAACACCCTCATCTATCCTATGGGGTACTTCAGACAATATATTTTTGTATACTCTACTCCTTGAGTATATCCTAAGTAGATTCTTACTTTAAATATAGAATGTAAATTACCACTAATCTCACACATCAATGTCATCCCTTGAAGCAATTCAATTTATGTAATTTTCCCAAGCATGGGAATCATTAACATTCACATTAAAATTATCATGCTACTAGGCCAATAAACAAGCCTTCGTACCAATTAATACTAAGACCAATCATGAATATAATTGATTTATAACTCCATTGGTTCCATTAATAATCTATGATAATTAGAAATATCTAATAAAATCCCAAGGCATTCACACATCCCTACAATCGATTTAAAAAACCCTAACTCGTGAATCTATGAGTCGCTCATTACCAAAATAATGATCACAATAATCCATGGAATATAATACTCAATATGGATAATTTATCCATGATTAATCATACAAAAAAGAACTATCATGTAACCTATGTTAAGGCATATAGCCTAAATGTATTGAAAATTCCTTTTACTAAATGTCTACTCCATCTTAATGGGAGCTCCCTGCGAACTCCTCTGCAAAATCGTGTATATCATAAGTTTCATGGTCTAACAGATCCACACATATCACATGGGAAATATTTCAAAAACCATGAATTTAGCCCTAGTTTATCTAAGATAAGAGACACAACAAAAAATAAAATTATTTTGTATCGAAATTATCCCTCCCATTGAAAACAACCTCAAACCATAACTCATGCACCCATGATGGTTTCCCCAGAAAACTCAATGAATAGTCATTCCTTTACCACAAACTTGAATGTAACTCCCATAAATATATCTCATTTATAATCATTTATCCAGTCATATCATTTATTATGAAACTCACTAAAATACCCTACTGACTCACCAAAAATCATCAGTCGTGTCTCTAATGGAATCTAGGTCCTCCCATATAGCCCAAAAACAATATCTCCCAAGGGTATATAATATGGAAACTGACATGAAAAACACCAACTCTATTGTATATCATGCACATACATTGACATATTATGCTATATAATTTTCTCACGTGGGATCGAATTATCACAAGAATCCATAGAAAAGAAATCTCCCTATAGAATCAAATCCTCACTAGTCAAGGCCTATTTAAAGTTTCATTCAGATGATCCATTTTAGAGAACCACAACAATTAGGGTCACATAGATAGAATTTAATTTCATCCTATATTGGAAAATACAATTTAGTTTTTTTAATATTTCTTCAAATAAAAAATCATATAAAATAGTTATACACATGTTTTTTATCATTAAGGAATCATGTTCTGTGTCTACCTACTAGAGTCAGTGGACCTCCTTCCTCAGTGGACACCATCTATGTCATCATAATTGGGGGTCTCACTATAGAGCTACACGACATTCCATAAAAAGAATATATATATATATATACACACACATGTAAGTATAAATAATTATAATGATAGTAAGAAATTATATGGGAAAACATCATCTGAGATACTATGAACAAATGAAATTGTTGTACCACATTCCAAAGTGATTAAAATCACACAAGTAGGCCTACATATCATGTGAAACCTCTGTGTCAAATCAAGATTATTGATACACCACTTACCTATACTATCCAACATTTGATTCCATAACTAGACTCTTATAAATGGTTCAAGAGAAAAAATCCATAATTAATCATAAATATAAAAAAATTCCCCAAATGAATTAGAAATACTATAACTATAATAAAAAACCCCAAAATGAAAAAACCCAAACTCTTGTAATAATTAATTCTTATTACAACATGTGTTAATGACATACCATACAAATATACATCATAAACTATGAGGAAATATAATATTTCTAGGCTACTATCTCCCTAAATTGTAAATCCAAATAAAATGAAACCATTTATACCACATTTTATTGTCTTGATCATATTACGTTCTATGTTATCTAAACCAATTAAACTTTGACCTAAGATTCACCACCCCATATGAAAAAGGCAACCAACAAGCAATATGGGTCTAGTGATATACATTATGGAGGCTACAAAACAAATATCATTTTATGAATTCATAAAAAAGATAACAAATAATCATACACATTAGAGTATTTGTGAATAATAAATATAGACCATATGATATGATAGAATGAAATGTTGTTAAAAAATAATGAAATATAGATCATCCAGTAATATGATTTCATAAATAGAGAAAATAAAAAAATAAAATAAAAAATGAGACCCAACTACATAGAGGATATATAAAATAAACCAATCTATAGTCCTAACTAGGATACACCAGATCGATTAATCTCAGACCTATGCTAAACCATCAACTCCAACCAATCAAGTGTATTCTCAGGAACCCAATTGCAATGGCATCCAAAGAATGTTTTGAGTATAAAAATTAGAAGGGTACCACCAGAATAGTCTCATGCACACTAACTATGTAGTGATGTGAGCATGTGGAATTTCCCAAATAAATAAATAAATGCTAAAAATAAAACCATAAAACCACTATCAATCCATAGTATGGGGACCTAGATTGACCATAAAAACTATTTCCATGCTTAGAGTTTATTTTATCTTGTTTCGAGTACCCTTCCAACCATAATAATTACATTGGGATATTTTACCCCAGTATATAGTGATAATGGCATATGGTCGAAACACTCCTTGGTATTCTGTATAACAACTTGAGAAATGATCCATATTTGAAACACAACCCAGGGAGTATTCCATCTTACTGTATGATGGTTTCTAGAATCGCGTATCTAGTAGTGTGGGAGACTCAACCATGCTTGTGAAATACCCCATGAGATCAGATAACTATGAAATGTTTGGAAGGTTCCTTATCCCGGATGAATTATAATCCCATCTCCAAATCCATGGTATCCCCACCAATAGTTTCCTATAACTCCCAACTAGGGTAATTTTCATTAGTAATAAAATAATACTTAAAAGTGATGTTTTCTATAGTATCACAAACCACCGTACATGTGGTGTTTTATAATTATATAAATGTCCACCCCATGGTGGTTTCACCTATATATCTCAACTACCCCAATGTTGATTTCCATAACTACCCCAACCCTAATAAGTGTGCATCCCATATCACATCATAACATCCCCTAAGGATCTTGATAACAGTATCGTGACCATGCTTGTATATCAGTTTTAGTATCATTTAAATAAAATTTATTCAAGGGTTGGACAAATGCGTAAACCCTTCATCAAAATCCATAACCAATCAGTTCACATATAAGGTATATTTTTATAGATACACTCTTAACTATCTATAACATTGTTTAATGAACTCACTCAGGGTTAATATATCACTATGGAACCAACTAAGATCCCCATGAATAATACAAATTTTTAGGAACTCCACATGGGGTCCACATTCTCAATCATGTCATGGGTTATCACTCCAATATCAAAAGGGTTCATGAACCATGACATTTTTATACATAGAGAGATGTTTCATTGCATGTCTCGATGTGTCCGAGGACTAGATAGGTCAGTTTGGAAACCCATCCCCAATCCATCCTCCTAGGGGTCTATCATCCAATGATAAATACATTTGAGGGGAAGGATTTTTCCCCGTACTTAGTTCATCGATATTAAAATATCCTACATTTCATAAGGTCTGTGATATATCCTACTAGTCCAAATAAATCTCAAGGGATCCTATATAATGGGTAATAAGAATTATCTATTTCAATTTATTTGATTAAAATTCATTAATGTGTTTAAGTTCCATGTAATACCATTTATATAAGAATTATGACTCTATGAATGTGGTGTGAAACCATCGAACAACATTCAGAGTGGGTTAGGAACATTTTTTCTTGGTGAATGTATCAGGACATTACCAAGGAGTTCAAGTGTCAAAAAAATCACATTTAAATGAATCTATTTAAATTAAAGTAAAACATTCACCTAATAAATGTGTATGTCACCATTGTTTTGAGAAAACACATACACGTTTTCATAATCATCATAAAATAGGTTGTATATGTAAAACCAAGACCAAATACCTATTTTTTAATCTATTTATATTTAATTCTATGGCCTAGAGTTATTGTGTATGATTTTATATAATCACACAAGCTTGTTCCCTAATTTCCAGTTCATATCTTAATGAAATAAACTGACTAACATTAACTAATACAAATAAAATAACTGAATAATATAATTCTAAAATAGGTATGTTACCAGAAACTCACTAGAAAAGAAATGATTGTTGTCCCTTTAAGAAAGAGGTGTTCAAAATACCTAAGACACCCCCAAATCAGCATTACGGAAAATCACCAAAACATTATTCCTTTTAAATCATTAAATTTATTTTTTTTAATAAAAATCATAAAACAAATTCATGTAGTGTCATACAATAATCGAATAAAAATGTGTTATAATTCACATGGCTTTAAAGGAAACCATTATTATAGACAAAATTGAATGCATTATATGCTAAACTAATTAAACTATGCTCTAATGAAGTTATCATCAAATCATTAATCGACGAATGGATAAATTTTAGGAGATATAAGAAATATAAACCAAGATAAATTGAAGAGGAGCTCAAATATAATAACTAAAAACCATGGAAATCCCAGGTTAGTGGGTGATGAAAAGGTAGAGAGGGGCCTCCGCCCCCAGGACATAAAACCCCCTCTAAATAGTGGATGGATACCAGAGCTGGCATACTATAGCCTCAGAAAATACATATTATCTCAATCTCTCTCAGAAACTATAACCACATAAACTTAATTTCATTACACATCTATTGTAATAATGTTTAGGAATTAAAAACCTTGGAATTTAATTTTTAATCACGACTCTTTAAAAAAATATAAACATAAAAAATAGTCATTATTATAAATTTTCTCACCAACATGAGCATGAGCATTATATGTCTTCCCTCAGATTCAGAAATAAATTTTCTTCTTTATGTTGTGCTTAGGGATTTCGTCCATCATCCAACACATTATGTCAGTCTCCTCGAAATCAGTACATGAAATCCTATTTCTTCAATATAATCCCTTCATACTTTATTAAATATTCTTGATTAGTTCTCCTTATATATGTTTAGGGTATTTCTTCCCTTTTCCCCCTTTCATATATTATTTTGGAAGAATAATTTTTTTGGCATAGAGAAGGACATTTCTCCTCAAGATAGTTTTAGTCGATTTTTTTTACCATAGTTAGTGTGTAGAAAATATTTCCATATGTTTGATGATGATTTTCTTCTTAAAATTCAGAATATAAGTTGCAGAAAATTCTATGTTAAATTCGGTAAATTCCAAAAACAAAATCCCACCTCACAATCTAATTTACCCTAATTATGAATTCAACATAGATCAATTCAATGAATCTACATTAATGTAGATAAAAATATTTATATCTTAATTTGAAATAATAGAAAACTCATTCATTTCTATTGAGGGATATATGGATTAATGTATAGTGTGGGTTGATACGGTGTTTCATATAAAATGTGTTTTTAAAAAATTACTATTCAATAATTTAATCCCATGTTACATTATTGATACTTATTTTTGATTATATGAATTAAGAAATTATGTTTATTAATTTGTTTCATGGATTTCTCAAGGAAAATGGAATTGTTAAAAAAGTTCAAATTAGTTCAGAAGACTATCCGATAATAAATTAAAAAAATAGTTGTATTTCATGTAATGTGTTTTAAAAATAAAATATATTTCATGAAATTACTTCAATTAGAGGTTGAAAATAATTTTATTTATTCATATAAGTATATTCAATGGTTAATATTGGTATTGATTTATAGTTTTCATCGATGCCCTATTTAATTTCAATTGTTTCAAAAAAACTCATTAAAAATGAAAAAGAAATGAAATCAAACAATGATAATGAAGACAAATATAAAATTTAATAATTCCTAAACATTATGATTCCCTCACACACGTAGTTTCCTCAATGAATTCCATGTGATTTATACTACAGTAATATTTTAAATGGAATCACAAGATAAACTTTTTCTAATAGGACATATAGCCTTAGTAATATGAAATTGTGCCTATATTTTAGATATAACCACAATTGGTTAATTTCTAATTAATTAGATTTATCTATTCCCACAATAGTAGCTTCATCATTATTAAAAAACATGAATCACTTCACCCCTTCCTTCATTATAGTTCTCCCAAAAAATACTCAACATCCTTAATGTTGAGGACGATTCCCTCCCTAACACTATCCCTACTAACCCCCCCCCCCCCCCAATGTTAATGATGTTTCCCTACTCACCGTCACCCTCTAGGATGTCACCCCTGGCACCAAACACCCCTATGAACCCGACCCATCATCCTCCTCCACCAGTTGATGATGTTACCCATATTTTCACCAGACTCCTCCCTACCTTCGTCATCCACTATTGGTTGGTGCCCCTACCTAAAAGATGTTCCACCTCTCTAACTCATGCAGAGTCCAACCAAACTAAGGAATTCCCTAATAACCCCATATCCCTTCATTTGAAGTATGTATGTAACAAAATTTTATTCGGTTTCTAATTTATATTTACATTCATATAATTTTTTTCTTCTATTTTAATGATTTTGTTATTATATTTTGTGTTTAGAAACATACCATAATTATTGATTATAATTTTTATGCATAACTGCACCATTTCAAATTCACTATTTTGAATGAATAAATGATTTCATTAAGTCAACAGATTAATAGATAAGAAATTAGGTTTCATGAAATCTACATTGACTTATAATTTATAATTCAAATTTACTATTTTTTCATTTTATTTAACAACATGTTTTACAATTATTAGATGATTAATTATGTTTTATGACCTTTTATAAAGAAAAAAATTCTAGCAATGATGTCTAGTTGAAATTTTTTAAAAATTATCACAAATGTAATTTTAATTTATATACTACATTCCAACTTGATTTTAAACTTATGGGGGCTTTGATCATTTAATATTTAATATTCACTTTTCATTTATTAGTATTATTGAATGTTTATGCTCTTAGAGAAGCTATTATTATATAAAATAATAGAATTCATTTTACATTTTGAGTTAGATGAACTATAACTTTCTAAGGGCCTTGTTATGTGTTCATCTATGAATAATTGACAAAATATTAATGTAATATTCTTCTATGTGTTTCAAGGATTGGTAATTACTCTAATTGGTAATAAATAGACTTTTGTAATTTTTAGAATAATGATCATGACCCAAAATAGTGATAAAGGGTTCAAATTATGTATCTATGTTTTTAAAATAATTTAATTGTTATAGAAAGGTGAATATGAAATGAACAATATAAATGGAAAATACTTTTATATTTTTAGATAGGTACATAACTCTCAAAAATTAATAAAGACTAAAAATAATGTTTAATTAGGTTCCATGCGGTGATTTTCAATTTTATATGGTGGAATTATAAGTCTTATTAATTCATTGTGATAAGTTAAACCTATGTTTGTGGTTTAAAGGGGTACAATTTCTTTTAAAATTTTCATTTATTAATGTAAAAAATTAGTAATTACGAGGGAAAAACTTTTGAAGACTACTTTTGTTAATTAAACATAAGGATGAATGATTTATATTTTTTATTAGTCTATCTCCAATATATTTTACATTAAAATGAATAATATTATAAGAGTATAATGATAAGAGTAATCATATTGAATCCCAATATAGTGGTTTTGGTAATTGGGGGTATTCTTGAGATTACCAAAGTATATGATTGGATTTACTTGTTGTTTTGTATATAAAAAATATGTACATATATATTCTGAAAAGAAATATATATTTTGGTATTTATTTAATATAAATATATCTCTGTATATTATTCATTCTAAAGTATGTGCCTTCACGTATACGTGTAACTCCTTGTATACCCCATTTCCCAACCCCTTTCCCTTTCACTCACTCTCTTCCAATTGGCCTCCCCTAATCTCCCATTCTATCCATAATTGAATCATACACCTTATTTCACCATATCAACCTCTTCTCAATTTCCATTTACTCTCCTAGTACTAGTTCCTCAGATCCATACTTACCACACTCTTAATTCCTCACAAATTACTCCTAATCATTCCTACATAATTTGTTGGCCATGTGACGATGTATTTAAATGATTATTATGGGGTTGATTTGCTTTCTTCAAGACATTTATTCGGTACTTTTAGATGGTGACATCCTAAAATTATCCATGTTCCACATTACATGTTTAGTTAATACTGAACAATTCATCATCAAGGGCCTCATACTATCCTACTATTATCCATATCTAAAAACATTGGACTTCCTCACCGACTATGAAACTCACAAACTATAATACATAGGTGAGGATACAAAACATAATATTTTTCATTCATATAACCCAAAGAACTGTTCATCAAATATTACATCTCTATCTTAGTTAAAAAATTTCACTTTTTGATCTCTGTGTTTCAGGATTTCCAGGAATGAAAAAATATTAACAATTTGCGTTGCATCACAGGTACCAACCATCAGGTTATAAAACGTCAACACCAATTGGTATGTTGATATTCAGGTATCATTCTTTCATTTATTGTTTTTATTTAGATAATTATAAAATATTTCATTCTTATATTTGTTAGTTCATACTTGTTCATATTTTAACAAAAAAATCATATTCTAATTCATTGTGCATATCTGTTCAAATTTTTTAACTTGTATATAAACTTTAATATTCTAATATTTATATACATACATATATATATATATATATAATAGTAATTTTTTATAACATACAATTTTGAAAACATACAGGCCTAAATGTTTTCATATCTAAAATGTATCACCAATAAAAATAAAATAACAAAAAAATTTGAGCCATTCTTTATGAAATATATGGTTTCAATATTTTTTCAATTATAAAAATTATAAATAAAAGTATTTATTTAATATTATATTTGATTTTTTATAATTTATTTTATTCATCTATAAAATTTCAAAACTTTATATTTTATTAATAAATAAATCTTATGAATTTTCATTCTGAATAGTATGTTTTAAAATATAACACTTTCAATGAAACAATTATATTTTCCCTATACTGCATTCTTTTTTATGATTTGAAAATAGTAATTTAAATCCAATTACTCAAATAAAAAATAGTTCTTCATTTCTTATTACCTTTTATTTATTATTTTTTAATATTTATAGTTTAAAACATTTAGGGCGCTTTATTACATATTTATGAATTCTATTTTTTTCATTAAAAATATATCTCAGTCTTCTCCGCTATACCCCAATTCCTTGTTGGACAAAATAAATATTATAAGTTAATTTTTTCATTGCCTCCCTGTTTAATATAGTCAAATTTAGTTTCTTTTTTTAGAATTATATAATTCTTATTGAATAATTTTAGGAAATAAAAATGGTCATTCGTATTTAGGTTGATTGTTTAGTAACATTTTATTTTGATGTTATGTTATACATATCCTTAATGAGAGGTTCTTATGGTTCTCATAGTTACACTTCATGATGAATTTTCATTTTATTTTTACCTCCTCAATGGATTCAAGGAATTAATTGTTGAATGTTTTAGAACGACTTGGAAGGATGGTAATAAAATAACACACTAATAAAGTACGATTTGTAGAATTAATATTATTTTATTTATGTTTCATTTTTTCTCAATTAAATATTTCACCTATATATTTATATAAAATTGAAAAAAATTAAGCCATTAGGAATTCTCCAGAGCTGAAAAAACATCAACTTGGTCATTGTTATGAAAATATGGTTTACATTAACAACTCTACTTCTATTTTTAAAATTTTTTATTTATACTATTCTCTTTATTTATTAACTTTTTAAATTATTATTCTATATTTTTTTAATAAATATGGCCATTTCTATGTCAGTTTGGTATACATTAAAATTAGATGGTCATGTTGGGCGGTATATAACCCTAATGAGTGGTTTCTCAATGATAGTGGTTTATTTCATTCCCCAAAAGAATTAATAGACATAAACATTGAGTCCACTATTGAGATTCACTTGGGAATATCTTAAACAAAAGAATTAGTTTTTAGACAACTCAATATACTATAAATTTCTTTTTTGATGTTTTTGTTATTGCTCCGTACTATTTTTAGAGGGTTTTATTCATAATGTAATTATGTATATTCTATATATATATAAATGTCCTATAAATATATATAGTTAAAGAAAAATTTTTCAATCCAACTAAACATGTCACATTATCCCTCTTTTTAATCCATGACCATTAATCCACCCTTGATGTCATATTAACTACGTTTTCACAGTTTTAGAACAAGTGTATATTAGAACACATAAACATATATGATAATGCGGATTATAATATATTATTATATTCATTTTTAATGTTCATATAGGAGATAGACCAAATTTTTTACATATATAAACGTAGTTACTATTTTTAATCCTCCCAGGAAACCTATTCGATTTGGTAATTTTGGAAAATATAAGAAGAATTATGTATTCTCTATCCGTCTTTCTCACTTTAGAATTAAAAATGCGAGTCTAGAATAATTAAACATTAAACTAACCTTTATTTTCATTGATCATCCCATATCTATATATTCACTCATAGCTTCCTATATTTTCTACGCCACTTTATAAAATTAATGTTAATCATGATCTATCTTCAGTAAGGTAGATATAATCACTGCTGAGAATTTGATCTTATGAACTAGTTCTTCAATGATAAATCATTAAAAATGCGATATTGGATCATTTTCATCATCCCTAAACAATATTGTCATTTACTAACTATATAGAGCATCTCCGTATTCTATGGGATCCCACATAAGCCTATACTAAACGTATTCTAGAATATGTTTTTGTAAATTTTCGACACATATTTTGGAACATATAAATATTTGGTCACATAAATATAAATGAAATTATGTACAAAGAGAAAACATTTTCATAGAAAAATTTAAAATATGACATAAATCACCTTCTAAAGAATATATAAACATGCTAATTTTTTCTAAAGCATCCAACATAACCAAATGATTTAATTATTCATAAAAAATAATATTTCAGTATTCTATATCACATTGTGATAATTGAGAATTAATTGGTAGGTCCGTATAAACATAATACACCTATTATGAATGTTATAATTTTTACATTTTGAAACACATGTTTTTGTGCTCTTTGAAATGATTACTGCATCATCTTGGAATGATTTTGTTGATCCTGATATTGAAATAGAGAAGATCTGAGCATAGAAGGTGATAAGGATGAATTGATTCCATTAAAAGGCATAAGAATGTGGATTTTCGTACAATATTGTAGATTAATAAATTCTTTAACCAATGGTGTCCACAATAAGAAAATCCATTCAATCTGACATTAATTTATATTTTACATTAGGGTGATTGTTCTATTGAAAGATCTTGAACAACTAACTCAAGTACTATATCAATGTAAAAATTTCACATAAAAGTTATGAATATATTTATTATATATATTATTTAATTCTATATTAAAATCCACTTCAAAGAGATGCCATTCACTTTATATTTATATTTAGTTATTGCTGCTTTTGTGAATCTATATTAAACTTGTTCATGAAAATATTATTTGATATGTATATTTTGAAAAAAAAATTAAACAGTATTTTATTACTTTTTTTAAAAAAGATCGGACCATAAAGTCCAGATAGTTTATATATTAATTTTATTAAACAAATATACATCTAAATAAACATATAATCTACCTAAATTTCATTAGTATTTACATAAAAAGCTTATGATTTAGAAAAAAATTATATATGTATTTATTTTTTAGTATATTTGATATTATTATATGATTATCTATTAATACTAATTATATGTACATATAAATTATATGTTAATATATTATATATGTTTATAAATAAATTTTCACTTAAATTTTGTTGGCATTATGTATGATAAAACAAGACAAAGAAGTATTACTATCATTTTAAGTGTTATATTTAAAAAAATGTTATAGAATCATTGACATGCTAAAGGTGAGGTCATGGTCTCTAGATATATTTCTAACAATGACAATATAGATGTTTCAGAAATTTTGGTCAAAAATGATTATCATTTAGCCCCTCTATAATGGTTAAACTAATTTTTTATAGAATAATAATCTTTCATTGGGTCATTATTCAAATTTAATTTTCTTTATGGTGGTGTCTATAGTATAGGAATGTAGTTTTTATAGGATTTAATGTTTCCATGAACTAAATAGTCCTACATGAGAATAAATATTGATTGAAATTTGGATGACTGAAGGGTTACAGAATTCCATTCTGCCCACCAGTAGTTTTGTTATCTCATGTTGTAGTTCCACTCTTGCATCAATGAATTTCATATGTTTCTTTTCTATTTTTTATTATTTCATATTGGGATAGTTAAACCTCATATCTAAGTTTCTATAAAAATACATATATTATATTCCCCAAAAAATTCCTCCATTAGGTGATGTATTCTTCCAGATGTGAAAAAAATCAATAGAATATCAGGATTAAAGCCCCTTTTACTTTCTTTAAAGCCTCATCTATTACCCATTTGTAATGATCAAAATTAAAACCCCCACTTTAATTCTACAATGTCCTAAATTTTATAACATCCAAATGTATCGGGTTTATTTCTTTTTTATCATAATTATTTTAATTTCAATTTGTATTTATTTTCGTCAATCAAATTATTTGTATTATCAATTATTATTTTGATTTGGGAAGACAACGTAAATTATATATTCTAATTTTATTTTTTTATTTTCCTATATGTTCATTTGTTGGTAATAAATTATTATGATTAAATAACCTTTCAAATTGATGGAATTTTAATAGGGAATTTAAACTTATATTATAATTGATCCTATAGGAATTTATTTTTGTTAGGGCATGAAAATTTTATATTAGGTCTTCAAATTTTATAAAATGTATGAGATAGTACATGAATCAAATAATTGCTATCAAGATCACCATTAATTGGAATAAACTGAACACAATCACAATCGTAGTTTGTTATATTGATTATAAAGTGGTTAGGAAATGATATGTGTACATGCTAGCTTGTGGTATGACAATTTTCCTTGGATAGTGAGTCTATAAAATTTTAATATTTTTTCTAAAACTATCCATTAATTTATATAAAATAATATTTATGATTTTTTTGAATGTATTATTAGGTTATGTATGAACTTCAATGTGAATCCCTGATATAATATAGATCGGGACTGCAACTATTACCAAACCATGTATTGATATTAATAGATTCAAGGAAATATAAAATTAGTGAGATGTTATAAGATGAGTTTGAGGTATGATGATAGAGGAATTTGTGACCCCATATTATTTACGTTAATTATTTTTATATCTTTCACTACATAAATAATTTTTTCATTGGAATTCATATTTATCATTATTTTATATTTTTTCTCTATTTGATTCTCTATATTAAATTCATTATTATGATATTAGTTTTGTTATGATTGTTAGAACCACATTGATTTTACATTAACAATTTTCATGATATGTTCAATATTTTTCAATAAACTATAGTTTAGATATTGATGGATGGTGAGATAAAAAAATATAAGTGTGAGACTCTGATGTGTTCGGGGAGATAATGGTGATTCACTAATGATAAAAAAAATATGGTGGATGATAATAATTTTTGCATCTGATGAAGAGGTATATGATATATCATCTTGTTTGGTGGTTCTTTATTTTAAGTAGGATAATGATTGGAAATATACTCTACATAATTGCTTATGTGTTTCTAGTAGTTATAGATCAAACCTTTTGATGGTTTATGAATCAACTATGTAATTAAGTGAATACATTATTTATTATTGAAAATATTTTAGGGTATGAGTTCTATTTAATATTTAGGGTGTAAATATTTTATTTAACTGGATTCTAGAGTATATGAAGCCTGTGAGAGGATAAATGTTCTACAGGCTCCATAGTAGCAGTTTGTTTCTGGCATCTAGAGGATGTAGCCACATTTCAAACTATTATAGTAAGAATTATTTTATGGTATCAGTAGAATATATCCATGGTTATAAACTGTGTTTATAATCATAGACTTATGATTCAACCCATGGAAATAGGTCTACAAACATAGTTCGAAACATAACGTATGATGATGTTCCATAATTGGGATTGTTAAATACTTGGGTTGTTTACATTAGCATTCAAAATCTCTATTGAAAATCCTTTTTAATTTTTTTCATAATATGTTATATATTAACATTGACTAATTTCATAATTATAATTTTTTCTTTGTCGAATCATTAAAAATATGCCACACATGAATTTTAATTTCCAATAAACATCCATGGAAGATAGATTTCATAGATGATTAACAAGTCTAAATAAGGAGTATGTTCTCATATATTATTTTTCTTGTACTTCAATGTTATACTTTTAATAAATATAAAATTAATGATTGAATGAATTTTAGTATAATTATTTTAGGTGCATATCATGCCTAAAATAATATCAAGAACATTATATACTGCTGCAATATCTTGGCATTATATATTTTATATTGTTACCATCTTATGGTTTATATCATTCTCTTTGTTCACTATTTCAGGATTTTTGTTTTCTGATACAAAATTAATTTTTGATTTATATCCTATTATGTTATAATTACATGTATAGATTCTATAAGATATATCTTTCTTTATTATCCATATCCTTTATATATCAATTGTAGATACAATTAAATAACTTATTTTTCATGTAGTATTATTATTTATAATCATATTTTTATATATACATTTCAGAGATATAACCTTAGTAATTAGTTTGATGGTTACGTTTAATTACTAGTAGGTTCATTCTGTTATCAAATACTCATGTAGAAATATTGGAGTTGAAGAATTCATGAGTTTAGTTATCTTGAATAAATGAATCCCCTATGGTATTCACCATGATTTATAGTTCATTCATTTATTTCAAAATCATATTCATAAAATGTTTTAATTATAATATGTGATGTATTTTTCAATAATATCACATATTTTGTATAGATTTATCTATGGAAAAACAATATATTCTCATGTATTTAGATTCATTTATTGTATTTTCTTCTACATTTACATATATTAATTTAAATATTATCAAACATCAATAATATTATTCCTATGTGTTGCATTATATTATATTTTCGCATGCTGAAAATCTATTTAAAATATAAAAACTTTATTAAAATAGTAATTATATATAATTATATTAGAAACTTCCACTATTAAATTCATATATGAATAATTTATTCCTATGAATTATTTTTTATCTGATAAAGACATTTTTATTACATTCAAATATATTTTTTTTGCTAATCATTGATGATGAATATTGACTACAAGTTACTCATTATTTCATCTTATTTTTAACATATAAGTCATGTTCATTATATTATTGTTTTTATGTTATATGATTGAAATTATATATTTATCACAACACTTAATAATTATTGACATATTATTCAAAAACAAGATCCTTTCATTTTGGATTCTTTTTAATAAATTAAATTTTCTAAATTCACCTTTTATACTTTTAACAAAAAAATTCAATAAAATATATATTTCTTCTCATATGTTGAGCTAAAATTTATGAATAAAATTTTCAATTGAAAGAAACACTTAATCATTATTAACATTTTTTGAAATAATTTTTCAAATATTATTTCTTTTTCATCTGATTTACCCATGTTCTCTTATTTTATTCACGAAATTTTTATCACATATATCTTGATAATGTATTTCATTTTTTCATTGATCTACCCAATTTCATTTTTATCTTATTCAGTAGATGAAAAAAGTTCAAATAATTATCAACATTTAGATTTGTTTTGTGCCTTAATTTTATATATAGTACAGTGTTTTTTGCACCGGGGATTTTTTAACTGATGATAGGAATGATTATCCAACATATATTATCAATATTTGAGTTTTATTCCCTAACTATTTTGGATAATTTTTATCTATAAATATTATTATAAATACAACACATTCCTATTAATCTACATTTCTGATAAATTTAAGTATACATATACCATTATAATATTTCCAATCTAATTTGTTATATTTACACCTCATTATAACCTATTTTCGGTTTTTTTATTTTATCCCTTCCTGAAATTGAATTTTATCTTATGGTTTCAGAAATAATATCTCAAATCCTCTTTATTTTTTTCTTCCCCAATAGTAGTTGATTCCAAATGTGGAGATTTTGTGTTTATTTCCTTGTTTTCCTCTACAATTTAATCACTCATAAAATCTATAACATCACTGTATTTTCATCCCAAAAACAACTTATCTTGATGTTCAGAGGGCTTGACATTCATTAATATGTTTTCAAGTGTGGATGAATTTATTTCTAATATTTTAGTGGGTTAATCATCCAAAAAATATCACAAAAAACATCATGTGGATTTCCAATTTCAATATCCCTTACACTGATTTTTTTTATTTATATGACACACTCCATAATATTAGTTTTATTTTCGATTGACATAAATTCCTCCACATTTTAGCAATTCATTTTTGGATATCTCCAATTGATCATCAAAACCAATTATATAAGATATGGTGTTATTATAGAGCTTTTCAATCCTTTTTTTAAAATTTTATAAGATGTATTAATATCCCTTAATGTGGTCCTGGGTGATTTCGATCTTTCTTTTAATCATTATTCAATGAGGTTATTCATTTAAATATGTTTTTTATCTTATGAAACATTAATAAACATGTTTGAAAAAGTATAATAACTAAACTAAGTAAACATATCAATCCAAATATTTTTTTTCGTTGATGTTTATTGATTCATATGTCATTCATCAGGTAAATTTGACACACTCATTACATACTTATATGATGTTGTTATATCTCAATTCTTCTAACATTATTTCCTACCAGGTTCATTCTTATGATGATTGTTCATTGAAAATTGTCTTGTATAATAAGACCAATGATATCTATTTAGATAGTGGTAAATACATCATTGTCCACAATTTTGATCAGTTTTTTTCTTCATAGTGATTTCAAAAGTTCCAAATCCTTTTTATGGTACTTTACTGTTGAACTTTATATTTTTTTGGAGTCATGCATGAATTTTGATGAATGTAAATTTTTTATTATGTTTTATTTCTATGAATTGTTTTATATATATATATATATATTTGATTTAGAATTTATAATTCTTGGTTTATGGATTATTAATTGTTAATTTTTTTTATAATTTGGTAGAATCACATTGGGATCCTAAAAACATTTTTTAGAGGATGATTTGGAAAAAAATGAGTTTATATCCATAAGCCAGACTGGTGAGCAACAAGTTTGATTTTTTTGGGTCTAACCAACATTCAGTTTTGCAATCAATTGAGAAGCCTAAATAGAATTTATCAATTCATGTTAAATGTGTAGTGTTGGTCATGCAAGATCTCTTTTATAGGTATTTTCATGATGTTTTTTGTGTCTATATCCTATTTGAATCAAACTTGATGTGAATATAGTTTTCTGGTACAATATTTTTATTTAGTTATCTGAAAAAAGTGTGTAGAGGTAATTTAAATAAATTTATATAATTTATGTAGAGGAATAAGTGACTGATTGTCTCTTAATGGGAATCACTCTCTTATTCTCCCATATATGATTTTCCCCCACTCATCTCTTCTATGGAAATGACCCCTCTCCTCAATTTGGCTTTCATTTTCCTCAGATGTACCACCCTTTATCTGCCAAGAAGCCTCTACACCATCCTGCTTGATTTATAAGGGGATGAGGTCTTGTTCAAGCTTGGAAATCTGGTCCTCATACAATGGGGTTCATTTCTGTGAAAACAATTATCGGGTAGTGGCTTTTAACCAGGTCTATTACATAAATATTTTTGGTGGTAGTAGGAACCATTAGATCTAGAATTGTCCCCTTACCTATTCTTTTCTAGTATCTACAATGTTTTTTTTCATGATGATGTTAATTACCTTATTTTAGTATAGACATAAGAGATATCACTTCTCATATTCTTGTATTATGCCCTACCTAAGACCCTAGCTAAGGGACATTTTGTGAATCAAATCCATTTTCACCTCCTTCAACAATTTTTCATAGTGAGTAGAGATTTTTAGTTTACTCATGCCCCTATTTCAGGGTTTTTTGGCCCAATTTGGTTATTTTTCAAATTCTAGAGTTCAATTCCTTCTATAAATGGTCCATCCCTACTAATATTTCCACATCTGCCCGTACCCAACCAACCCTAGTCATGTTCAGAGGTTTCTTTGGATATTTGGTTTTGTATTAGTGGCAGTAGTGATGGTGTTTCTCCTCCGAATGACTTGTTTTATCCTGTAGATGCACAAGATGTGTTGCTGTTTCTTAAGGTACATCATTCGATTCAACATCATGTACTCCAATGATTCTTTTTGTTACGATGATCCTATTAAGTGCATCCAAAAATGCTAAGATGATAGATGTGGTACTTTTGTCGGAGTGATGATCGGATGGATGATGAGGATGTTTTCAGGTCAACGAAGGGATGGGTTCTCAGTGCCCGATGCATTCCCTCATTTTCTTTTGGCATGGGTCTATTCTACGAATGGGATCATGTACCATCACACTAATTATTTGTGGTTTTCTTCATTGATTTTTATAAGGTTCTCACTATACCAAAATGTGATTTATTTGAAAATTAAAAAAATGTCTATAGGTTCATTTGACATTAATAATGTAATTATTATCTATTCTAAAAGTTTTAAAAAAATATATTTATCCATGATTAAGAAACCAAACTCATATATTTATATAAATTATAATGTAGGAAAATATATATAAGTTCATAGAGTATGAAAGGACACATAAAGTGTTGGAGCTAAGAAAAAGTATGTATTCGTCCTTGGGAATTTTTAAACTAACAATGTATCATTATAGAATAAATTGATTAATTTCTCTAGTCAATGATACTTATTCATGTTTTAGGTTGTATTTTTTGTATAAAAAATGTAATTGGATATAAATTACATAGTTTTTTGTGATACCCTAATGTAGAATTATTTTTATATTTTCTAAAATATTATTTTGGGTCCCTTAGTCCAGGAATATTTATTCTTTATTGAGTCTTCTAGATATGATATAAGCCCTATATAGATAGAGGGTGGTATTTTTGGGAATCTAGAGGATATTTCTATAGGTTTAAACCATTTCTGTAGACCTAGTTTGAGGTTTTAAACCATGGAAATTGTTATAGTTCCACTATTTACAGATGTGTAAAAAATTCTATGTTGAAAATTTGTCACAATGTTTTATTACCATGGATATATGTTTATCTGTAATAGGCTATTTCCATGGTTCAACCCGTGGATATATGGCTATTTTCAATGTTAAAAACGTAGATATAAATATATTTACATGACTCTGAACCATGACTCTAGGTTTTTCCCTATAGTTGGGCCCATAGGAACAAAGGATCATCGAACCATGACTATTTTCTATATCCATGGTTTTTGGATCTATAGCAAGGTTTTCAAAAATTTTATCTAGTACAATTTTCACATAATGATATAATAAAATTTGGAAGAAAGGTATACCATGGTGGGGTCTTATCGATATGTTGGCTCAAGGAGTGCGATCTTCTCCATCGGATTATAGGGTTGGTTCCTACAGTACATTTTAATCAAATACCCAGTAATAATTATTGGGGGTTCTTCTATCTTTTACATAATCTATATAGAACCAAATTTTTGTTCATGGGTAGCTATAAATTGAAATTACCTTCTATAAATATGGTTACCTTAAATCAGTTTGAGTCTTGATTTGTTTAACAACACCTGATCTCACTAATGGATGGCCTTCATTAAAATCATCATTTCATGCAATAGACATTTTCACTCATAGTGAATATAGAATTTTCAAAAAATTATCTTATAATTTAAACTATTACATTTAGTTGCGAATGCCTATATTTTCTACCATTATCAAGGTTGTTATTCATCTCTCTCAACATCCTATTGTATTTTTCTTCTAATTCTACAATAATGTCGTATAATTTTTCAATAAATAAATCAGTATGTCCTTTTAGAAAGTAGTTTTTATAGGAAATTAAAAAAGATTAAACTTTTTCTTCTAACCATTTAATCTAGTTTTATGTACTTTTTTTCATACATCATGTGAATTTAATTGATTTCTCTATTAGGCATTTTTTCTTGTTAGTAGGTTTGGGGAAGATATAATGTATATATTTTAGGATATACCCCATTATTTCTTAATAAGTACTCAATTATCCTATTTTAAATGTGATTCCTTTTGGAATTGATGATGAATCAGGACACTGTAAACGAAAAAAATATATTATCTCAGAAAATATCATAAACAACATGGACAATATCTATTTTGGTTGATTTTGAATCCATGCATTTCAATACATAATTCACAACAATAAAGATATTATAATTTATAAAAAAACATTGTTTATTGTCCCATAAAATCTATTTCAAGATGATAAAAATTTAAAGCACTGTCATGGGTATTTGATTCTCTTCCTGTTATTCCAAAATTTTAACAAAAAATATTTTTATAACATTTTAAGAAACTTGGGAGAATAATTAAACTTGATTGAATAATAATTCCAACATTATAATACTTTTCTTGATGTTGTTTAAGGTCCTATATGGTATCAAAAATCTAAAATGTGAAGAAACCCAAATACATATTCAAATACACTTATAAGAAATAATCTTCTTATTATTTCATCCTTGAATAGTTCCCCAACAAACAGTTGTTCCCAAATTTAATATATTGATCTGGATAATATTTTTTGTATTAGGTGGGGATTTAAATGGGTTGGGTCTGAGGTGTTAATAAATAATTCACCATTTTTGGATATGGCATAATATAACCTTCAACCGAGTAGAGATAAATTCCTAGAATGTATTATGGAACTAGTATGTGGGTTGGAATATCAATATCATCTATGTTGGTTAGTCATGTAAAGTGATTTAACAGTTGTTTCTCTTAACCATTATTTTATATTTTCAGGTTATTCTCTTAATGTAATACCATCTATCTCCCAATCCTGTGTAGGGAATATTCTATCGTAATTAAATATTAATGGGATAAATAGTAAAAACATAATCTGAACTCCTAGGAAAATATGATTTGTATATATTTAAAGATAATAAAACTATTAGAAAAAACATTTCTATGGTTTTGTTTAAGAAATGTGTTGTATTAAGGGTTTTAGAAAAGTATTATACCAGTTATGGCTATCCATTAATTCACTTAGAAAATATTTTTCTAACTACTTTGTTTTATACATTAATACGTTGCTTGAATGGTCCATCCCAATTGGTTGGTTGTATCACTGATGGGGTGATCCATCTCCTTTTAAATTAAATGATGGATTCATTAAAATAATTATTGATATAAATATTATCTTCCTTAAATAGTTAATATTGATTGGGGGAAAAATATTAATAGAATACTTGATGAAAATCATATATATTCTCACATGTCCTAAAAAAGTTCTTGTATGTTTTGCACAACATGGGTGTTGAAAAAAGTTTATAACTATATTATTTGAACTTTCCACCATAAATACTTTCTTTGAAAAAAATTTACCAATGAGAATTACACAATCAACCAAAAATAAAATATTATATTATTGAAAAAACATACATTTTTTATTGATATACATATTTTATTTTTTATAATTTTTTTATCAATAATAAATAAAATATCATCTTCATTAAAGGTAGAATCGTTATTATATGTCTGTGTAGATATAGAAATAGCATAATCATTAAGCTGATGTAATGAAGGCCTTATTAATCTACTGAAATATAGTTAGTATAGTCCGGGGGAGGGGATCCAAAGACATAATATGTAATATATAGACTACTCTGATTTCGCATTGTGGTGAGAAAGTCCACATGGTAATAACCATCACAACAGATATTAATTAATATTTATCGACTGATAAGTTTCTTTCATATTAGGATAAGAAATACAATGGGATAGGGAGGGTCATACCAACCCTAAAGATAGTTCCAAATCACTAAGGATACAATTTCAATTTAATCAATGGAAATTTTTGAGTAAAATAAAAGCTCTATCACATTCAGAAAAGCATAAGCCTTAACAATAATTGAATCACCCACCCATAAAATCTAATGATACAAATCATTTGATGTCTCATAAAAAACATATCGTTATATGTAGTTGAGATTGTAGGTACCATAAATATAATTTTTACGATCATTTATTTAGGGATTATATAATACACATATACCCATATTATTTAACCTCAATGCTAAGGACGTGCATAAACATCAATGCATAGTCATCATCATGGTGTAATAAATTCACAACCCTTTATAGAGGGTACCTAGAATGTTGTCTAGGGTCCTGGACCACGTTTTCATGCATATGTTTGAAATCATATTTCTTTTGATCTATGCTTTGTTCCTATCTATCCAGTTGCACAAACTCCCTATGGGTAAGAGAATCAATATCACAGTATGCTTCATTCAATTCTCCTCTATTTCCTAATACTAGTACTAAGTATATAAAAAATAATATCCAAAAACCGTTAAATCATCTACGAATAAAACCATGAAATCCTCTGTATGATAATAAAATATACTTATAATGAACTTTCAAAATGTACATTAATTATTTAATTGTCCAAATGGAATACTCTTATAAATATTTTTTCCAATTGGTCATGTAAAATATTTCTTATCTATATCCTATAGACTAATAATCACATGGAAATAACCTAAAGACCCATAATAGTAGAAATAATGAGTCCTCTCTACCAAAGAATCTAATATATAATTAATGAATGTGATGGGAAATGATATTTTTAGGTGATCTGATTTGATTTATTATATTCTATACAAAAACAATAATATTTCTGAATTCACATATGTCAAAATTTATTCTTTTCATTCCTAACAGTGGTTAGGCCATATTTTATGAATAATAAATTGATGGGGGTTGAACCATTGTGATTAATAAATTTGAAGGATGATACCTGATTCAATTATACTCTCTATTTTATATTCCACTACCTATATTTAGGTGATATTTAACCACATATGCTATTTTTTTTTCAAATTTAGCATCTCCCACTATAACCATTTCATATAATATTATTTTTTCCTTAGTCATGCGAAATCCCATAACATCCATCCTATTTCTTGGAAAAATTATCCCAAATTACAATTAAATGATAGTTACAGTTTTGTAGATAAATTATAAGAAATTATAATATGTGATTTTTGTCCATTCCATGGATACATGTATTTGAATTCTATTAGGATTTTTTTATTTTAAATTTGGGGGTTGTTATAGAGATGAAATTACATTAACAGTCCTAATTTATAATGATTGTAATATATACTAATAAGAAATTGTTTATGTTTTTTAATTTTTATTTAAATAATCATAATTATTATAAATATCATAAGTTAACTATTTATCCATGATAAAAAATTCTATAATTTTGGATAAAAAACATTTAATGGAATTTTTATAATAAATGATATCTTTAAGAAAATAATTCGTGAAACATACCTGAATTTCAAAAGTGTTAAACAGCTTATATTTGAGAGAAAATTATTATTGATCAGTAGTTTTAATTTTTCTTAAGTTTCATTATGCATTAATGAGTCCTATAGTAGGATTTGTGTTGTTTGAGAGATGGAATATTTTTACAGTAGATGTTCACAACATGAACTATAGCTCACTATGTGAGGCTTTAGTTCGCAGCACAAATGAATGTTCACAACATGAATATGATGGGTTTATAGGGTGTGATTTATAAATTGAATAGTGGTTTCAGGGTGTGATTTGATATGGGTTCATCCACAATAATTTTATTTTCAAAAAATAATGACATGAATGTTATGTTCACTCTGTGAATTGATCCAACATTATGGGATTAAGGGTATTCATTTCCTGAGGATCATAAATCCAAGAAATTATAGACATGACTGACCAATTAATAGTATAAATGTACAGCTTGTATTGTTCTTTCCAGTCCTCTTATAACCTATAATTTTCTCAAATCCCACCATTTTTTTATAAACCTAGTTAACAAAAGGAGGTCATCAAACATGTTTTAGAGCCCTTTGTAATGGGATTTATAACTAGCTTTTCATGTTCGATCTATGTTTATTGGATGTGATTTTTCATTTTATTTCTTGTGGTTTTTTCACTTATCTATCTTTTACTCTTCATTTCATTCTGTCCATGAAATGGTGGTTGGTATCCATTTTTTATAGATTTATTTTGATGTTTTTTGGCCTGTTTTTTGTGTATTGTAATTACAGAATATTAGATTCATTTCAGGTTGTGGTGAATAGAAATATTTGATGTTGTTCCATTCCTAATTTATGAACATTGAAAACAATTTTTAGGGTATTAATTAATTCTCAATATTTTTAAATGAATTCATAAATAAGACATATTTTTCAATTTTATTATTGGATTAATTAACATTCATATATAATAAACTTGATTAATGAAATGAAATGGTATTTTGTTGAAGGGATCACATGTGTTTCCACTACGATAACAATTTTCCTCTTGATTTTCTATAAAGTGTGAAATTTATATTTATGCTTTGTGTTGAATGTTTATTATATTATAGTTGATAAAATTTAATAAAAAATGATTAATAATGTAAATATGTTAATGATTTTCTATAATTTATAAAATAGTAATGTTAATTGATTTTCCATATTCTTATAATTTCACAGAATTCAAATAATTCAAGATTCATGTTTAATTTAAATTTTTCTTCCCAATATTAATAGAATAGGATAAAGAATATGATACTAGGTATTATTATTATTGATAGTAGAAAATAGGAATGTTAATTGAATTTTTAGGCCTTAATGTTTATTGAAAGTATAAGTTATGCTTTATAGAATGATTA
Organism: Viscum album; assembly: GCA_963277665.1. NCBI lineage: Eukaryota > Viridiplantae > Streptophyta > Magnoliopsida > Santalales > Viscaceae > Viscum > Viscum album. The sequence continues at coordinate 834,636,583 of OY728140.1, forward strand.
AATAATTTTTTCATTTAATAGTTGAAGACTTAATATTGAAATAGTAATTACATGTGATAAATATATCGGTATATTTATGATTGTTAAAAATAGGTTGATGATAAATATAAACTTTTAGGGGGTGAATAATCTTGTATGGTTATATTCACTAGATTCCATGTTTTTTAGGCCTAGAATACCAATTGAATAATTCTTTTAATTTCTAACTTATGTGTTTTGTCAAGATGTGTGACGTGATACATGATAGAATTTATGGATGAGATAGTTTTTGGTTTAGGAGTTGTGGTTTGGAGGCCAAGGATTGTGGTAGTAGTTGATTCCTTTGAATGTCAGATGTGTAGTGAGATGTACTATTATATGCATGAAAATGTTGGTGATTTCATTGATATTAATGGATTGTGTTGATGTTTGATTTTACCACTATTGTGATAATATTTGAATACTTTTTCGATAATGTGATTCTTTAAAAGGACAAATGGTTCTGTTTTCTGTACCTATATTCCTTCCCACCATTCTTGATTTAGTATTTTGTTTTTTGTTATGGATATATTTTACATTATCATATTACTCTTCCTAGAGTACCATGTTTTATGGAATAAATTTTTTAATAAATATAATAAACCATGGGGTTTATTCTAAATGTAATTCCAATGTTGATAAAATTTTTGAATCATGGAATGAATTTTATTATTCATTCAAATCATAAATTCACTAGGTGATCAATAAATTTGAGAAGAATAGTTTTTATTAATCGTTAAAAAAATAATTAACATAATGTGAATTGTTAGAAGGAAAGAATTAATTAAACGAGGTTCCATGAATTATTGTGTGCTTATAGAATAATTAATTAATATAATTTGATGATTGTTGTCTGAAAGATAATAGCTATCGTTGATCCTAGGGATTTTTTATTTCTTATAGTATGGTTGTGATATATAGTTTATCATTTTTTATTTCAAATGTTAACCCACCCATGTCTAGAGGGAAACTAACACCTAGCGGAGGGTCTGTTTCCCAAAACATGGAGTTTGGGAGGAATAAATTTGTGACTAACCACACTGTCCTCGCTCCCTTCTACTAATAATAGTATTTAATGATATGAATGGCTATTCTCTTTCACCATATATAAATTCATATGGTTTTATGGATTGGTTATTTCAAAAAACAGTATATCATGATATTTTATAATTTGGATTATTCTAGGTATGATGTGTATATGTTGTGATAGAATGATGAATAATACATGAAATTAAGGTTGTAGTGCATTCCAAAAACTACTCAGTTACTTCCTCAAGATGTGATGAATTGAAGTTATGCACGTGGTTTGTGGTATGTGATTATAATATGCTGTTATGGATTGAATGCTTGTTATATTACAAAATAATATGTGACATATATTTTGATTCTTTTAGAGAGATACGACATAGGTTGTGTGATGTTGGGGTAGAGAGGAGAACTATTAGGGAAGTAGTAGTGGGAAAATTCTTTTGATACTATGTTATATGGTTTCTTTAATTCAATACATGTTCATAGAAATCTCTGTAGAGGTTGTGAACATAGTATACTTATTCGGGGGATGATTTATATTCACTGATTTTTCAATGGGATTTATCGTTATGTATTTATCTTTTTTATGAAATTATTTTGGATGATTTTAGTGATTTAATATGTTATGATCACCAAAAATATATACAAAATATTTTTCAGGTCTGTACGAGATAATTAGTTATCAGGATAGACCATACTAGCTTGTGGTTATTCAGGATCTCTTTGAAATTTTTATTTTTGACCATGATTTTATTTTTGTTTTTATTGTTCTTATCTCATCTGGAATTAAATTATGGTATTTGTGATATTTTTTTTATTTTCAGAAACTTTTTTATGTGGGTTTCTATATTTTCTTGCTAATTTCATATATCATAGTGGGTAATTCATTTCATATGTGTATATGATATACTCTTAGTGCTTGACTCCTATATGTGAACTACTGGAGGTTGTCATTGTGCATCATTATTCATCTTCTTTCATTATAGACCCAGGTGGGGTACTATTTGGGAAGGGGTTCATGATTGATTTGTATCTAATGGTTAGTTTATGAGATATGGTATAGATAGAGGATTAGAATAAGTGAGGATGCATGGGTTTTTAGGGAAATTTTTTCATAGGAATTTAAAATGAAATGTAAAAAATATATGGATATGTACAAAGGTATTTAGGTCCATTGAGATTTAAGTCCAAAAATTGTATGTTTACAAATCCTACCATGTGATTCGATACTAGTTACAAGGTAGAGATCTTAGAAATGATCATGTATCATTCTACATTAAACTTGTGTTTGAAATGGGATGTTTTTATAATTATGATAAATTTTTAATAAATAATTAATAAATATAAAATGTTCCACATTCAATGAATTAGTGTCCCTAAAATTTACCTCTTTTGTAGTTATGGATAATGGTGAATGTCCTCATCCGTTCTACATCTAAATCTTCATCATAATGTGCAATTAAATCATTATAGAGTTGATTTTGGTGATGATGACACTTGGAGGTTAGTCCGAGGATTTTAATTATATATTCTATAGAGGTATGAGTGATTTACTTATAAGTAATTACATATGACTATTTGGAGGAGGTGGAGATGACCCTAAATTTAATCTAATATTAGTGGAATAATTAGGTTTATTTAGTATGAAAGGTTCTATATTTCTTTAAAAAATAGTTTTAGTTCTAATTATTTAGGGATTATGAGGATTCAATAGTCTCGTTGAAGATCATCATAGACCAGTTTCGATCCATGTTTCTTTCATCGATGGAAAAATATTTCAGTTGCAAGGAGTTTCTTAACCTTAAATAGAGGAGTTCCAATATGTAGGATTTTGTGATCTTTTTCTATACCCATTTTTTTATGATATTGACCTATTTACTGATGAGAAATCTACATATTGGTATATCAAGGTGTATTTTTATCTTTATATCCAGCACCACTTCAGCCAATTTTTGATATTGACATATCTCGAGGTTTGTGAGAGAGGAGTGATCATTTAGAGAATTGTGGAAAAGGAAAAATCATTATGAGAGGTTATTCAGAAGGATTATCTATGTAATTGATATATAGAATGTGGTTCCCAATTTCCTATGAAGAATATTTTTCTAATAGTCATGTGTATGTCTCAACCCTCTCCATCTTCTTTCTCTAGGGGCGGTGGTTCTCAAAACCCTACCAAGGGATCATGTGCAGCTTTTTCTTATTGAATCCATGGGAATATGTGGTTATAGTTCTGAAAAATTCTAAAATTGTTGTTTGTATTATATTTTAGAATTCATTATTTTCAATTGAGGCAGTTTCATCCGATGAAATATATGTATGGCGCTCCTAATTAGAGCAATGGTGAATTTATACTATAGGAAAAGGTTATCCGAGAAATACTTCTGTTCCTGAGAGAGAAGAGTGTGTTCATAGTGGTGGTAATAATTATGAAATGTGAGGTTGTGGACTAGGTTTTAAAAGACTCGTTCCATGGAGATCCTTCTACATGCAAACAATATATATTTCAAGGAACCCATTTTTTTATCTACATGGTCTCATGATTTCATTGAATTAGAATCTACAGAAATATTTATATCACCCATCATAATTAATGATTTGATAATTAGGGATGATTAGATTCCAATTCCCTTTGAAATTATTGAACTATATGGAGGTTGGGAAAAGCATAATGAAGTATGTAGACAATTTGAGAGTGTTGGTTTAAACCAGATCATCGAGAGATTAACTAGCTCTACAGATAAATCCAAACAATATCATCAATGGTATGTAATTTTTATATTCAAAATAAGATATTTTGGATTGGTTTATAATACATATTGTGTCTTGTTATGATAGTAGAAATATTTTTTACATTTTTTAGAGAAACCCTCATATTGTTTGGAGATGTGTTCTATCATTATTTTCCTTGGTGGAAGAGTAGATATTGAGTTCCTCATCAATTCGGTAGATTGAGATTCTTATGGTTGTTAAATAGTACCCTAATTTCATTCCTATGGAGGTTTTTTTAAGAATATTAATGATATTAACCTATATCTAGGTCCTCCATTTGTCTCGATGCCTCAATAAAAGATAAACCATTCTAAGATTCAAGATAAGTGGGTATCGATCGCTAACCTTTTGTAGTGTGGTTTTGTATGGTTGAGTACTTCACTAGTTTTATTAAAAATGAAGAATTATTTAATTCAATGACACTATAATTCTTATCATCAGTTGAATCTAGTGAATGTTAAGAACCTCTATCCTCTTTTTTCAATTGACAACATACTCAATATTCTTAACAAAACCATCTAGATCTTGAAGATCAATATGTTATTGAGACATGATCATATTTGTTTAAATGATGAAGATATTCAAAAAAACTATTTTTATTGTAATTAGGGACATTATAATTTTTTATTTCCTTCAGTGTGATTATAGTTCTATCTATGTCCATGGGTTTGAAAAACATAGCGTTCATAGAGTTCTTGGATTATTTTGGGGTTTGTTTTATCAATGAAATCATTATGTACATATATTATGAGGAAGACCACAAAAATCCTATACATTCTATTTTAGATGTTATTTATAATAACAAGTTATTTTATTTGTTATAATAGTTTTAGTACTAGGCACATGATGTTCATTTCATGGGGATTTTTGTTTCCCCACATCGTGTATGTATAGATCCTTTGAAGATCGAGGTAGTCATTTCATAGGTATCAACCAAGATAGTTTCATATGTACTCTGTTTCCATGGACATAATATAAATTATAATAGTTTCAATGATTATTTATGTCATTCTTAAAATCATCAAAAAATCTTTAATTGAAAAAATATAGAGATTCTTGTTGGTTGATCTATTCCATGTACCATTAATGTACAAAAATATGAAATAATTTATAAATCCAGTACATTATTTTATTGAATAGGGATTTCAATTCATGGTTCTATAATGCTTAACATATTGGTTTGGAATGTGTTTTGATATAGAAAATATCGGTTATTTCTTATTATTATTTTTTGTTACCTCCCAAAGAGTGTAACTACGCCCCTTATGTTCTCTAGCTATTAGATGTCTTGTTTTCCTTAATGTTACAGAAGAATTAACTCATGGGAAATGGTTTTTTGTATTTTACTAATCAAGAGATCATGAGGTATGGCTTCTTCAATAATGAATAAAAAATTAGAATGTGATGGTGGATACTATTATTGTAGGATAAAACATCGAGATTTTATATACAACAGGAAAGGGTAATGTTATATATAATGTGTTTAGAATAATTTCATACAATGATTTCTTAAATTTATAATTATATAATTAGAGTGTGATAGAAAAGTTATCATAGGATCCAATTGATATGTGATTGGTTGGTAGAAGATCCTTTTTTTATGAGATTATAGTGAAATAATATTTACTGATATATGTGGAGGTGTCCCTTATAGGGTATTTTCATGTTCATGTGTGAAGATTGGGGGTTTTATTTTGTGATTCCCCTAATGGATGTTAAATGGATAACTATAACCACTTTTCATTCTTGGGGAGTATTTTCATTACTCTGGTGATGCATGATGTGGTTTTTCTAGAGTTCAATAATTCATTTGTAGTGGTGTATTATTTAATGAAAAAGGTTTACCAATCTCTAATGTGTCATTTTTATTTTCCATGGTTGAAAAATTAAATTACATAATTTTTTTCTAGATGATTGGTCATACATAAGTGGTTGGATGAACATTGTGTTCCCAGTTGTTTCCAGCCACCATTGGACATCCTTTAGTGGAAGTATTTGGACTTCACTATGGAATTCATCACCAGTTTACCTTTAGATCATGGTTTTATTGATTCTTTATGGGTTATAGTATACCATTTATGTATATTATTGTGCATTATTTAAATCAATGGGTCGATATTAGTGGAGGTCTTGTCGTGGAAGTACCTAGAGGAGTTGGTGAGACTCCAAAGTGTTCCGAGGATAATATACATTGATTTTGGTCATAGTTTTACTTATAGGGTTTGTATAGGACTCCATCAATATTTTGTATCATAATTTTTCCTTATAATTATGTTTTCTCCATTAATACTAGGGTCTGACAGATCACACTATATAGACCCTTGGGGATATGTTCCACACATGTGTCAGGGATTTTAGTTGTGTTAGAATTATGAAACTACAATTGGTTGAGTTTTATAAAAACAAATCACCCCATTGGTTTGGAACCAATTTATTTTCATTATGTATTCCATTTATATTGTCCATTATAGTAGACTCGGGTTATAGAATTAGAATTTTTGTGCCAAAACTAGTCAAAATCATCAAGGATATAGTTCCTGTCATTAAAAAAAGGATAAAGGTAGCACATGATTCATAGATGTCAAATTCTGATCATTGGTGTAGATAACTGGAATTTTAATTTTGAAACCATGTATTCCCAATGGATTCTCCTAAACATGAATGGAAAATATTTAGACATTTGAGTAATCATTTCTCCATTATTTTTCTTTCATGTAATTGTCTTATATTGATGTTATTTCATACTAGATAGCGCATCCCACCTAGATAATGTAGATATATTGGTTTTTATATTCTTTACTACCTCATTATTATCAACATGGACCCTCTCAAGTCATCAATTGTATTGATATTGACATTACCACTGGTGCAACATTCAAATAGGCACCTGTGGTGATTCATGAAATCTAGGAGAAAATGATACATTGGAAGGACATTTCATTAGTTTTTCATCTTTGGTAGCATAGTGTCATAGAGGATAGAACATGGGAACATGATTCATTAATATACAATCAATATTTTAACTTTTTTCAGGATTAATTCTTCTCCTGTAGTGATTCTCTTTTTTATGTTTTATCCCTTTATTTGGTTTATCAGATTGTTTTATCTTCCTTGATGTTTGGTGTGGCAATTATATAAATTCATAGGCATCTCCCCCGATATTTTTTTAGGAAATGGTTATTGGTGTTGTGTTGATTTCCATTTTATTTCACTGAGAGAGGTATTTTATCTAGTATTATGGGAAGGATCTATAGATGTATCATGTTTGCTGGATTTTATAGTGACAACTTTTCATTACATCTCTCAAGGATTTGTTTAAAAATCTCAATGTTGGAAATTCTCTGAGAGGTATATAATGTAAGAGACGTGATCTATATATCATATTCATTTGTATGATCTTAAAGGACCATGGTATTTGGAAAATGAGTGGAGGAGAATTCGTGATGTTTGGGAGATGTAAACTGGTTAATGAATATGTTTTCAATGAAAATTATAGTATATTTTATAAAACCGTAGTTAATGGATCAAATGGAAGTTCACATCTTTCATAAGATGTGATTTTATGGTGTGATAACTAATTTCAATATTTGGATAACTTAATTAATGTAAAAGGTATTAGATTAGTTAAATCTATCCCTAAAAATTTTATGTTGGCAACATAATGTTCTAAATTTCAATTGAACATGCATTAATATATCAAGTTGATGATTTTTATATGGATTCTAATTTATGTTATTCAAAACATTCATAACCCATTCACACAACATAAATGTCCCTAACAGTGTTCCTAAAAGCCTCTTGTAACCATGAATTTTCTCAAAACTGTAGATCTTCTCCCAACCCTAGACCATTGAATGAGTTATTTTATGGTAATTCAACTCCCTCTAAAAGGGGATTTATCCCCTATTTCCTATGATTGGTATAAGGACTCCGCCATAAACATTACTTAATATTGAATTAAATGAATAATTCCCATTGAGGAACTTTTCAGGTTTAGAGTTCTAGAGAATTAGATCATAACTATTACATATCAAAATATTACACAGCAGATGCTTCTACAATGTTTCCTTTTTTTTTCAAAACATGAACTCCAAAAAAAAGTCATTTATTGTTCCATGTTTAAGAAAGCATGACTTTTCCTTGATCCCATCCTTGACCCTATTCCACATTATGTCCTATGAAAAAAATTTCAAAAAAAACTTGGGGTGAGCAGAAAAAGCTCAGTAAGGGATACACAATGATGGATAACTGTTAGTCTTTCAAAACAACAATTAAACCATGTATACTTTATAAAAGTAATACATTAAACTTTATGAATCAGAAAATTCAATTCATTGAATAAAAGATCATTATTTACCCTTTTGTCACCAGAATATTACCATAAAACCCATATAAAGTACACATAACATATAAATGTAACTTGAGACATAAACATAATTAAATGAAATAACCATATGGTCGACTTCCACACATATCACTTAATAGAATAGCCATACGCCCGACTTCCATACCCAAGGCATTGGAGGTTATAACATAACCACCCGTCCTGGTATTCATGGCACCACCCGTCATATGGTTTATCATTTTACCACCCATCAAATGACCAAGTACCATTATAAAATCATAAGACATAAAAAAATGGAAAGAAAACATTTCCACATTTCAAACACAATATATCACATAAATATATTGACATAAAAAATCCATTATAAAACCATTTTCAATACTAAAATACATATAAGAGTATATGGTATTTATTTCATTTTAAAAAAACATCACTGCTTGTTGAGGAAGCCAAAGACCAAATAATATCATGGCATCAGAAAATGTCGTTGTCACCGCGTACGTTAAAAGAAACATTCCTTTTTGTTGTTTTCTAAAACGCTTCATAGAAAAAGATTCCTTTTGTATAAAATTAAAAGTTAAAGGGGTTTATACACCGTATAAAAGAAATCCTTGTATTAGAAGAAAATATGCCTCAATGAAAAATGATTGAGATGAAGTCCCTTACCTCGTGTCAGACGTGACTTGATTGCACATTAATCTCCTGAATAATAAACTAAAGTTAATTTCTACTTGCTTAAGAACCTTTATCATGTTTATTATTCATTTTATATAATTTATTTCCATGTTATGAACGTTATGTAATCATTTAATTTAGTAATGTTCATTTTGTCGATATTTGGTACTTAAGTCAAAAATGGACTTCTTACAATTACATGTTTTTTATGTGGTAAAAGGTTCATTATATCAAGAATGATATTCGTGATTTGGATATCATATATATCATATATATCCAGAATATACATGTATTTATAGTAGTACATAACATTTATAGGTACGAAATGAAATGCACCGTTCATGGAGACGGTAAGCCATACGTATGTATGAACGCTAATTTCATTTATATTTCGTATTTAATGGAGTGAAATCATAATGATATAAAGGTATATAATAATTCCAGTATAAAATCATATATAATAACATTAACTCCATCATTTATACGTCCAACATATGACATTAACGAATCAAATCACTTTGAGGGGACGGTAGTCCGCACTTCATAAAATGAAATTACCGTGTTTACTCACAATGGAAACGATAAAGGTTTTCCACAAATGAAAAATAAAAAAGCATAAGGAAAACATAAAAATAATATATATCATATATAAATAGAATTAAATTTTAATGGCCATCATGAAAGGTGTTAAAAGATGATTGAACAATCATCGTTTCGTGAGGCAGAAAATCGCCTAACCACAGAAACAATATGTTATTTAACCATTAGATGAAGGTGTGTGTAGGTGTAGCTCTAATAATTCTCATAAAAACATCCTATTATATTGAGTATACTTATTTTCTTACAAAATAAAGTAATAAAAATAGTTTAGGGGGTTGGAGAAGTAAAATAAAACATAAGAACACAAGAGAAGCAACTACCTTTAAATCAGGTAACTCTTTTTGATTTGAGTTCAAAGGATTCCTTGGAAAGACTTCTACCCAATGTGAGGATTCTAGATTTAATATAGGGATGTGGAGATACAAATGGGGGCATGGTTTGGCTGATCCAAAGGCTTGAGAGGTGTGGGTAAGGTGGTAGAGGTGGGGGCCTTTTATAAGAGGAGAGGAGGGGCACTCTTGGAATGTTATAAAAGGTTACTTAATTATAAATTCTTTTCGATTTATAAAAGTCCCAAAATTAAATATTTCGAGGATAAGGTGATAATTTTTCTAAATACACCCATACAATAGGTTTTTGACAAGTTTAGGTCTTATATTTCACATTATCTTTTCATTTTACTTAAATCGTTAAATACTAAGGTAATCGTTGCATCATCAAGGAGTCATAAATAATTTAATTTATTTAATGTCTAAAAATTATAAAACAAATATCATGATTTTGAAAATATTTTTATATTTATAATTAATTTTTATATTCAAAAATATGACTTTTATAACCCCATTTAAAAAAATAGTAAAACAACACATGTTTGTGGCATTTTTATTTTAACATTAAATAAAAAGTTATTAATGTCATTTTCCTAACTATGTGGCTCCATGGGGTCCCCAAGTTGACCCATGGATTTTCTTGGACAGCCATGACATAGACACTAAGGGTAGGACTTGTTTCAAGGTAATTTCATATTGTTAAAACATTATTTTTACCTTAAATTACACTAATTACCTCTAATCGCGATTAAAAACATAAAAGTTACTATTCACCAAAAATTATTTTAATCCCATTGAACCACATTTTACTTCTTAACGACAACCATGATGAATGATTTTTGAAATTCAAAACACAGAGGTGGTAAAATTTCATTTAAATTAAAAATCAGTTTTTTTAATACAACTTAGTGGTTTCACTATTCATCAAAAATTGAAGTTTTTCAGAAAAATACCAAAACATCACCCTAAGCTATATTTGATATTACGAATTCAAAAATGATTTATATTTTAAAAAATTTACAACATATAAGTTACATTATTTAATTTAATAATTAATTCTGGTTGTCAAGACAAATAGCGTGTTTTTCTGAAACAATATATATCAAAAGATTGACACTAGTTTAAGTCCAATTTCAAAGTGAAATTAATTCAAACGACCACTAATGGATTAAATGGTAAAAATATATTCTAATTTCACTTTAAAACCAATTAAAAAGATAATCTAATCATATTAATTAATTAGATTAAAAAGTGGGTTTTAATTTAAATACAACATTTTTCACTATTCATTAAAAAATGAACTTTATCGGAAAAATACCAAAAATTTACACAAAGTAAATTTTGATGTCCTGATTCTAAAGAAGAATTTTATTTGGTCTAATAGAATGTATAAGAGTGACCAAAACTATATTTAATGACAGTTCACCATCAAAAGGCGATAAGTGGAATTTTAGTGAATATTAAAGTATATATGCCTAAAATTGAATTCTTTTTGTTCTTTAAGCCTTTATCCTTTATTGGATAAATGTAAAAACATTTAACAAACATATATAATTATATTTTAGTTATTTATATTCCTTACCGCCAATACAACGACTATGTGTTAACTACAATTTAAAATAATATTATTTTATTACTAGTGTGCAATGTAAGATTAAAAAAACACTTTGTTGTGTATCAGGTACGCTATCGAACATAAACACAAATTTAATGTAAAATTAATATTATAATTAGTAAATATTAATAAATATGAAAATGTTTTATTCTTTATTTACCTGGGATGTTACATTTGGTCTATGGTTATCTAAGTAAATTTTCCTCATTCCTCTTATTTTTATTCTATAACCAGTAGCATTTCATTCAATTATTTATTTCCAAGATATGGTTGTTGATCTTTATTGTTTTTATAGATATATTTTTTATATTTATGTGTTTTTTGGTGTGGTGTTATTAGTGGGATGCCGTGTCCTTTCATGATAGGTTATTAGCGATCTATGTGTTTTTCTATTCTCGTATCATGTATGTTGAAACCTTGAGAATGGGAATTCATTTCTTCTGCAGAATATTATCTGATGTTGTATAGCTATCATATTTAATCACTTTTAGAGATTGTGGAATAATTCACAATAAATACTAAATTAGAATAAAGGATACAAATAAATTTTGGTTGTATTGATCTGTTATGTTTCCATTATGATAATATTTTTCCTCATGATTTTATAGAGTGTGATATAATTATTTATGATTTGTCAATCATGACTTTAATTTTATATTTAGGAATATAAATATGTTATTTTAGAAGGTTATGTAATTAAACTATAATGTTTATCGAATCCATTGATTCTTATAATTTAATGAAAAGCAAATTATTTATGATGAATGTCTAATTGTAAATGTTCTTTGATATGTTATTTGAATTTGATAAAAAATTCAAGATTGATATTCTGATTTATTATAATAATAATGATACGTGTTAATGTAATTGTACATTTATAATGATTATTGAAATTGGAATTTATTTTTGGATGATAGTTTAAATAATTTATAAATTTATGGGTTTATGAATCTGGCTACATGTTGTTGTAACCTGTGATAAATGTTTTATCTAATTAAAGATACATAAAATTGGTTATAAGATAAATATTAATGTTTTCTAAACATGTGAATGTAATGATTGAAATGGATAGATTCCCTTTTTCATGTCGAAGACTCCCTATTGAATCTATTTATTACCTACTAAATATTCTCACTCAGGATGTGAACATTTCATCATGATTTGATATGATCCTAGGAATCCTGAAAGTTTGGTGATACATGAGCCAGGCGGCCCATGTTGTTAATAGTAGTTGAATCCTATTATATTGAGATGAATGGTTATATGCATGAAATATGCATGATGGTGTTGGGGAAGAAATCTAGATTGATGGGAGGGGTTGAATATCATATTTTTCATTGTTATTCTAATTTTAGGACGTATAATCAATAATTATTTGATTTAAAAGGATGGATGGGTCTGTTTAAATATTACTTCTATTAGTTTCTGGGATGCAATATGAATCTAGTTATATATGGTTAGGCATCAATTTTATTGTATTTTAGGATGTTTCCTAGAGTTCATAGAATTATAGAATGATAATGTTTATTAAATATTTTAACCAATGGGATTAATGGTATTTTTATAATCTTATGGAACCATGGAATCCTTTGGATTATTCCTAAAGGGAATTGACTTCACATAGTGTTAAATTAGTGTGAATTAAATGATTTTAATTAATTGATGATGAATTAATTAAAATTAAAAAATATATTTCGTTGAATTTTAATATGAATAAAAGATATATTTTTCTTAGTAGTGGATTCCAAGTGTTCAAGTGAAAATATCTACAGTTTAGTGTAATATTAGTTTAATTCACATAGTGTCATTGTACTACATGTTATATCATCTCCTTTTTTATTTATATGTTACCCCACTCATATCTGTAAGGATATTAACAAATAATGGACACTATGAGGGTTTTTTCTTAAATTATTAGTTGTTGAGGAATATATGGTTGACTAACACCTATGGGCATACTCTCCTCTCTAGGTAGTATTATGTGTGGATTTTGAAGGTGGTCATCATTCCCCAAATATGTCTGTTATGTGATATAATGGATCGTGGTCATTTCATATACATGAATCACTGGATATAGTATCATATAGTTTATTACAGGTTTGAAATGCATGGGTTGTGATGTAATGATGTATAATACAAGACATATATGATATAGTAGACCCCAAACACTAGTCAATTACTATAAGGGTAATGATGAAAATATATAATGAATTAGGTCTGTTATGTATGATAATGATATTATGTGATCTAGATGATGGATGTTATGATACATTTTCCATGTTTTTTATAGGTTGTCTTCATTTGTAAACAAATAAATCAAAATGTGTGATTTTATGGTATAGTGTCAATCCAAGGTAGACGTAGATTTTAGTTACCTTCGCTTGATATTAAATTTTATTCTCACTTTTATATGGTACTTGGTGATAGATAGCCATGTTAATGATAGGAACATAGTGTACCAATTTAGTTGTTGAGTTTAATTTACCTTTTGATCCCTAGATTTTAGTATGACCCTGTTATCTTTTTTAGAATATTCCCTTGAGAGGATCATATAGAAAATATATGTCATACAAAACCTAAATATAAATATATATACATATATATATATATATATCATCTTCAAGATCAGGTTAGTGATGAGGTTGGACATTACAATAACATAGATGATAGGGAATTTTTTGGGATTTATGGTCACTAAGGAGTTTTTTATGTGGTGCATTGTATTTTCTTATAGTTTTTTAGTTGTGTGAAACTAAATGCATATATTTAAGAAGTCATTCATTTATATTGAGTAGGATTTGTATGGTTCATTCTATTTTTTCTCACTCATTTCTCTTATCATTGTGGATATTTCCTTCCTTATTTTTCTATGACATATCCTGAGGGATTTTCTCAAACCCCAGCCTATTAGAGGTGGTCTATTCTAATCAATATCACATTTCTCTCATTTCCTCACTGGTATTGGTACCATTGGGGGGATCCATGAAATCATCAGGGATGGAGATTTTAAAATGTGACATGTTATCTAACGGGTACCTCATGGTGTGAAAAATATTGTTGTTTATTGTGCTATCTCCAAACTCAATGGGGATTTTTATTTCATGTAAATTGAAAATTTAAATTTCCTTCATAATAACTGGTGTCACCAAGATGATGGGTGACCATAATAGTGTCCTCTTCAATGTTAACCACATAAAATCATCTAGAAAATTGAGTTATCAGACATTCATAAGAACATCATTGAAAACTCATCTTTGGAATACAATGGATCATATTGAATTTTTTTCCACCAATAATATGGGATTAAAATATTCTTTCTATAAATATCTAAATATAGAGTAAGGAAATTATTTTTTAATGCACCATGATGACATAATGAATTTGGGAATATTAAGGACAAAAATGGTAAATTGAATATAAAATATCCAATGATCATAATATTTGGTTAGAAACAATATTTGTTAAGTGATAATATACCACTTCCTTATATGATAATTTTTTTAATGTATTATATACTTCGTGAAAATTACCTTATCTAATTTATAATTCAATCGAATCTCCTTGCGGTATTATATAAGGAAAACATTAATTTCAACATTTTGTAATTCATCTACATTTTTTTAAAGTGATTCATCCTCAATATTCATTGAAAATATTACTCTATATAAGAACATTGGGTGTAATTCGGTCTCTAATTGTTATCATTGAGGTCATTTTTCTTGTCTCCCCTTTCTTAATGAATCTATCTCATATACTAAATTTCTTCTTATTGAGGAGGATTGTTTTTTTAATATTTTCATAGAATATTTAAAACAAATAACTTAACTCCTCCCAATTGTATGTTAACATGGATTTGGTTTAGGTGATATCAGTGATCTGAGAAATTTTACACTTACTTTTTGATCATATATACTGTTTATTTTATTGTTTGGAACTATTTGGATAATTATTTTTCATATTTTTTTAAAAATAATACAAATTCTAATCACTATATTTTAGTATCTTCAATACTATTTTTTAACTTCATTACTTTGGATCCATATTTTTGCATTATTTAGGGTTATTCACTAGGTTAGGTTTCTTAAAATGCATTCATTTTATATAAATGAGGCTTCTTTTGGGGTTGGATAAAAAGAATGAATATATAATTGTTATAAGGTTGGTTTTTGTTGGAGTTGTTGATAAGGGGAAAAATTTATTATTCATTATGATTTCAGTTTCAGACTTGTTTTATTGATTTCAAAATCTATATTATTCCTTGTTAGGACCTCTACATTACCATATTTGTTCAAATATCCATTGTAAAATAGTTATTACACAACATTTCATGCCAATACATTAACATTTTGTCAAGACAAATGAAATTGTGATAAATATAAATAGTATACCATATTTGTGTATTATTATTCACAAACTCTTTAGATCCATTTTTTTTTAAAAATGGTTAGTTATTCATGTTTAGATTTATAAAATAATTATGAATCATATTTTCAAACCACATGAATTTATATTATTCCAGTACCACTTCTACTGAATTTTTTTGTTTTAAGAAATATAATCAATCAACCAATTGGAATATGATTTCATTATTTTATTTCTAATAATTTAGATGAATATTCAAGTAGGTTTCATAATTTTCATGTAGGTCATGGTAGAGAAACAAACAGAAATGGCTTTTTTATTCTTATTCATATGGGTAGGTGAAACAAAAAATCATCAACCAATCGGAATACTCATAGAGAGTATTTTTATATGCATACCGAATTGAATTAATTTAATTCCTAATTTATATTATTTTTTGGGTGGGGAAAATCCTTACATGAAGAATCATTAATGGTCATTCAACAATGGAATTCTCCTATTTTTATGTTGTACAACCAATATTTTGTTATTAGTTTAAGAGATAAGGAAAAGTCTCTATACTTCCCTTGTAATTTATCCACTCCTTGGTGTTTTATATTTTTTTCAACATGAGTAAATTTTTAATGGATACTATTAGGGTATTACTCATCTAGGCTATGGAGATTGGTCAAAATTTCGATTACACCAATTTTTAATTAAAAATTATTTATCATATTAGGTATATAAATCTGATTATTATGATTAGAAACAATGATATACATATATCTATAAGTGTTTTTTTGGTATTTCCAAAAAATTCATTAGGGCCAGTGTAATGATTTTTGATTTCACTCAGGTCTATAAGAACTAATTCTTCCAATATGGCTTTTAATTATAGTTACTTTGTAAACTGAGGTAATCTCGTATATAGGAGTGATAACTATTTTACACTTTTACATTTTATAGAGAATGTGTGATTACAATTATTTCACGATATTGAGAATATCAAATTTTTTAATAGTGGTTTTAAAAACAATTCATGAAATAGTAATCAAGCCAGTGGTGGCTAAATTGGTTATAATGTTATCATACTTCAATTGTTTCTCGACCATCATTCAATCAGATGGTATGATAGAGAGTCCACAATCACATCATATCACTACGTTGAACAGATGATAATGGTGAGGATATAACTAATTGAGATAATATATTAGATTACCCTCTTTTCTGTGTGTTCATGTGTTATAGTGGACCAAACATGTTGAAATTTCCAATTCATAATCATGTCTTTTTTTCTTAAATATCCTTCAGTTTCACCTACTATATTCACATGTGTTTTTTATATTTAATCACATCACTACCCATGTCTATCATGTTCAATATTATTCATATTAGTACTAACTGAATGGAGATAATGACCATCATCTAATATAGTAGTTTTTCATCCAGATATTATAATTATTTGATCGACATGGAATCTTATAATTCGTAGTATAAGTGATTAGGTGGTATCCAAGATTTCAAATTTTATGTCTAGATGAATTTCCCATAGTTTTATATGTGACCCTGAACCAATGCTTATGTTTTTTTATAAGTGATGGATCAACATTGAGGTGGAATTAACAGGGAGAAAACATGATGTTCGAGTAACCATATGTGGGATGACTTACTACACAAAAGGTTTAACATGAGGCTAATTGTTTGGTCACGTAGTCTGTTTATATTATGCATCATTTTTAGGGTTCTTAAACATTTGATAGCTTAGATGGTATTGTTTTAGCTATAAAATAATCATGTAAAATGTATTCAAATGGTCAATATAGACATGATAGGTTAGACAATTGTTATGTGAAATTGAATTTCTTCATGAAATGGATCGAGTACTTTTATTTAGTCATATTTATATTATTGGAAACATTGTAATATTGTCAAATTTTCACTTATGTTCAATAAAATACATATTTATGTTGATCCATAGATAAACCGTGTTACATTCCTATGACAATATAGTAGGATGAAGTTTGTTTAGTTCATATGTTACAATGTTATAGTTTTCAATATGATTTTTTTGAGACATTGTTAAATGGTTAAGAATGGTCGTTATTCAATATTATCATTAGAATAACCAGATAAACATAAAAAATTCTTTAATTTCATTGATATATCCTATATCTAGTGAAAAAATCATCGATACATAATTGATTATGCTCAGACTTTATTCTAGTAATTTTATATGAAAAATAAAACAAATAAAACTCAATAATTAATCATTTTATCCTGTATACTTCAAATAATTACTCAAAATATTAATTTTTATAAGAAGACATGTTCAACAAAAATTATAGGTTGATTTATTTTGACACACATGATATAACGTGTTTGAAAATGTTTTCTTGTCATGTTATCGTTACTTACACATGGTCCCATGTCTATGATGAGGGAATAAAATTTGAACGTTGGATGATCGGGGGTATGTTTTTTCATTGATCATGGTGTTTTTAACAGCCTCCCAAATGACTCAACACCCAAATAAATTAGTCTAGTACAAAAAAAAGTATCCATTTATGAGTTATATATATCAATTACCTATACATATAAAAATTTAAGCATTTTTAGTGCTATTACTAGAGCTCAATATATCTATCAATGATTTGTATTATAAACTACACCCACTCCGCCTCAAAAAAATTTGATGTGTTCTGTACTCATTAAACTATGATAAATTGGTTAATTTTGAGACTAGTTGATCACCATTATTTTAAGCATCCTCATGAGATAGACAAACCGAATTTCCAATTCTCTACACTATGAATTTGTATTATAAAGTGATTTTATAGAATGTTTTGGCCATAGTATAAGCACTATATGGGGTTGTCCCAACTTAAATTTTTTCTGATAAAATTTTTATCTAGTATGTAAATATATTATAAACATCCTCAATAAATGAATTGACTCAAATAATAATTGATGAGATAATTTCAGAACAAAATGCAGGTACAACACATAAAAATTTATAATTACCTAATAAATAGAAATTATAATCTGATACAAACAATATTTTTGATGAATTTAAAATCATATCTACACAATTAAATTTTATGAATGATTTGTAAATTCCATCCATTGGTGGTCTACATGTGCTCCATTAACCCATTAATTCTATCGTAGTGGTGTATGAGTGCTAGTGTGGTAGAACCTAATTCATAAATCGATTTTCATTGATCACTAAAAGAATCTCTTCCAGAAATATTATCTACAAACTCTACATAATAAAGGGTGATGGTGGGCGAGGTTTGGTCTTGGTTATATAGTGATTTCTTGAAGAGGGATCTCTCTGAGGATTTTATATAATTCTCTAGATCATGATTTTAACAATATAATCATTGTTCTCACACATTAGTAATAATATAATTGTGTTTAAAAACTGATATATTTATAAAAAAACAATTTCACATTATCCATTATTATTTCATTAATCCATGTAGAGCCCCATTTCATTAATAATTCTATTATTATTATTATAACCTAAAAATCTCAAAGACTAGTGAATTAATTAATAATTATTTATTCAAGTAAAATTTCATATATATATATATATTATTTCCCACAACATAATTAAACATACTCAATGATTCCTCGACAATATTTTTCCTTCCTTAAATAATGAATATTTTTAAAATAAATATTTATCATTGTATTATTTTAAAATAAATGAATATTTTTCTACTAAATTGAAGATAAAAATTTATTAAATATTTTATTCCCAACATATTCTATCAAATAACTAGAGGAATAATACATGTGATCATGAAAACATGAATAATTATTAAACCACATATGGGAATAATATTTTTTCGATGTGTTAGTTGATAAATAATATTTATATTTTATTAGCAATATAGATATGTATACTATTTTGTCCTCTAGGATAATTTTTTAGTGGCATTCGATTATATATCATAAATTCAATGGATAATATAAAAAAATTGTATGGAATTGAGAAATAATTATCATTGTAAATACTTAAAACAAGAAATTAACACATAATGTGTAATATAATCTCTTTATGATGAAATATCTAATCAACAAAGTTGTACACAACTGTTTCAACATATATAATTAGTGCCCCTTAATTTTATTTTCATTAATTTATATTTACCAAAGAACACCACATAAATCGATTTAATTAGGTTGTAAAATTTTCATCAAAGTAATTTAGATATAAAATTATATTAAATAACTAATGGAATAATCCTTTATCATTTTATTCATTAATAAAATATTATTTCTGATGCACCCAATGTATCCTACTTCTCCATGAGAAAATTTAAAATTTGTTTTCAATAATACATAAATGTATGTAGATCATAATATCATTTGATAATAATAAATTATACTAATAAAAACACCAAAACAAAAATAAAAAAATCAAATGACAAATATAATTTTAGATTTCATACTGGTTGTTGTCGTTCATATAATCTCTTATTCAAGAAATTATCTTCGGTAAACACCATCAGAAGGTACCTCAATGACCTATGAGTCTCCACCCTTAATAGAAAATATCATTTTTGTATCTCAAAACATTTCTACTAGTTATGGAATATATATTTATGTACCCCTTCATGTAACATCAGTGTTATCGTCATCTCCAAGAACTACGTTGGACTTTCATTATGATATTTATTCTTAAGATATTTTTAAGTACAATGTATTAATAAAACAAAATGTGATATGTATTTATTTATATATAAATATATAAATAAAAATAAAAATAAAGTATATTTAATTTGGTTTTATGAAACCAACTCTAACATACTCACACATTCACTAGATCCAACATATGAAAACATTTAATCCATTGTCTCACACATTATAATCGTGATTCAATTAAGATAATGATTATTTCAATTGTCCAAAAATGTTTTGTTCTATGGGAAATATTCTTATTAAAACATAACTACTCTTAGAAATATCCCCAAAGATGTGATACTATTGGAGTATGTGAGTTTTATGTTGGTGTTAATTTTTTTCGTTTTAAACAGCTATCACTATTGTATTATCACAATATAATATGAGAAGATCATTAATGTTATATAAGACATCAAACTCGTAGAATTTGTTTTATCCGAATAGCTTATATGGATATATTAATGGTCACTATATACTTATAATACTCTATAGAATATGTGGCTACTAGATAATTTTAAATATTCAAGGTCCCAACTCCTATATTGATACTGAAAAATTATCTGGACTAAATGTTCAGATAATATGAATAAATTTGTAAAATACCATCAATTTATTCCAAGATGACATAATTATCACCTACTCTACACATTGGGAACATATCCTTAATTCTTCATAGATACATAATGATATGCTTAATAGCATACCAATTTTAGCCAACTACATCACCGTGATATATAAATACCATAATCATTACGTAGAGGACATCAATTATAGTACGTAATATGGAATACATCATTGATCTTATCATAGAAGCATGTTGGATATTTCTCATTCTCTCATTAATATATTGTTTCTGAGGACACATATTCAAGTGAGGACATATACCATGATACATTAGATCCAATCAAAAATTTTATTGATCCATACAAAATCCCTTGAGTATCTTGTCATTGTACATTCCATGACTTAGTCAAATAAGCCAATATGGTCATCTATGAAGGATATCAATACCTATATAGTGGGTTGCCTTACCTATGTTCTTCAGGGAAAATAATATGTTTAACCATTATTTAATAGCTAGTAATACTGGTGTTTCATTTCAAATAAGTAATATGTCTTCTATATATACTATTAGTATAATGAAGTTATTCCCAATAAAATACTTGTAAACATGACCACCCATGGTTGTTAAGGATCACATTCAAAGATACATTTAACAACTCTAGATATATCATATAGGATGTCCTTTAAGTATCTCTCAAGGAAATAGTTTTAAAATCACTAATTTTCTTCTTGAAATCCTGTAAAAAAAATATAAATAGTAAAAAATATATATATAATGATGGATTTGTGCAAGGAAAACAAGAAAATAAATAAGGATAATGAAGTGAGAAATAAACAACAATAATGAAAGAAATTCAGTAATAAGAAAAAGATATCATGATTGATCTTCTCTTCCACTATGTATCACCGATCTACTAGATTTTACTATCAAAACTAATCTACAGATAATTAATGGTCCAAGTCTTCATACAACCACAATTCTCTCATATAATAGTGAACGGTCATATAAGGAATGTTTTCCAGTACAAGATTTGTCTCCAAAAATTTAAATAACCTACAAAAATAATAAAAACTCTATTTAATTGTCTTCTATGAAAATTCGATATTCAAATGACCATAAAAACACAAAAACTCTCCAAAAAACCCCTTTCATTATCAGATAGAATAAGTTGAAAATTTCAAAGAATAATAATGATTCAAATGACTCCTATGATTTATCGTGTCTTCATAACACCAATAATAATGTCAAAAACATTTCAAAATAATATTATATGTCATCAATCAAACTAAAAATTTTATCTATATGAAGAATCAGAGCTCAACATCCTTGAATTAGTGTCTAGGTTATAACTTTAATTATATTGGTTCTATATCACAATAATTATGATGAAAAACAAATATTTATTTATAATAAAGTAAAGATATTCCAAATTCAGAATAGGGGATGCGAATATGGATCATCCACATCAAATGTCCATGAATATTATAATTTTTCTCCCATATATATGAAAAAAATTTCATTTTATAAAACTCCTCTTATTCTAAAAAATTTAGTGACATTAAAAAACTATTAGGATGGTTATTCATGTGGCACACCATCATATTTTGTCATCATCTCTGAATGAAGTCTCTGAGAAAATTGATCATATCTCACATCATTATATGATTTCCCTCAAATATGTTGTCCAATTAACATCATCTCTATTCATTATCAGGGCCTACTATCACTGAACATTTCAGATTATTTCATTTCATCATTTTTATTTCACTCTCTCTCCATTTTCATGTCAACCCAATTTGTAACTGAATGTGAAACTACCTAAAATATTGTGTGATATAGTGACTATTATAAAACTCTAATACTATCTCAAAATGGACGAATCATATGTCATGAAGTCATAGAGAGGTTACTCAAATATCCAGTCCCAATATCCCATTATCCTAAAAGTATAATATTTTGAAATTGGAATGATGTATGCAATTATATAAATAGACGATAAGGAGATATATCCTATTCATTTTGTAGTCCACTATCATCACATAGCTATTTGGTATCACATAGTAATATGGCTGATTTAAACATTTGGTCACATATCTATTTGATCCATGGAAGCCATTTGGTCCCATGTCCATTTTGGTCACATTGTCATTTTGGTTCCAAGGTAAGATGGTCTATATAAGGTTGTTACACAGTCATTTAAACTATACTTTTACAGACATGTTCATCGTAACTATAGAGACCATTAATGGCATATGGGTTTGGTCATTATACTAACCATGGCCTTTTTTCATAGATAGAATATAATATTAGTCAATATACATTCAAATTAAGGTTAAATAAAAGTAATAAAATTAAAACAACAATATATTAAGTAAATTTTAAATTATTGAATTAATTAATAAATTTATTTGTTTCTAAAATTACAATGTATTTAAAATTAATTTATTTAAAAACATATAAATATATATTTAATCAAATTAGATATAAAATCTCAATAATTGAAATTATTATTTTGAAAAAGAAAAAATGAATATGAAATTTAAATAATTTTAATCACAATATAAAAATATAAACTAAAAAATGTTTGGTTATAATAAATTTAATAATCAAAAATCAACCATTATGGTGACTGAAAAATATGAATATATAATTATTTTACCAAAAAAATCATATAATTAATAATTAATTAAAAAATCACATTTTATTATAAATAAATCTGTTTAAAAATTATTTTGACCATAAAAATACCGATAATTACACAAATGGTTTGAAAAAGTAAATAAATTTGAGTCGTATAAGATTACCCCACAATTATTCAATTTCACACCAAATAATTCCAATGGATTTTATTTAATTGTAATTAAAAATAATAATAAATGACCATCATGTATAAGATTAAATTCACTTCAGAATAATAATATCAAAAAAATAAATTCATTTAAAAAAATAATCCTCCATCCAAATGAATCTCATTCACTTTTATATTTTCATTTCAAATTGTGTTCTTGTTCTTTGATTGATAATGTCAGAAAAATGTTGAATTAATACATTAAAAATATTGTTTTTACTATCACTCAACATAGACTACAAAACTAAAAGGCATATTTTTCACATCATTGATACATATAAAATTATTTAGAAATATTTTGTTTGTCTAATTTTGGATTTCTAATCAAAATTCCACTCACCCTAGTGAAATAATTGTGGAATATTTTGCATTTTATTGTTTTTAATTTTTACCCATACAAGTATATTCAATGAACTATAAAATTTATCTTATTTGATATGTATATAGGGCTTACTCAAACACTCAGTGCGAAAAGCCGCAGATATTAACCATGGAGTCCCAATTTCTCATTTTAACCTAGTTAAAAAATACATAAATGAATGTCATTTGTGTAAGATTCGTTAAGTGTTTTTTTATAAATGGTTAGTAAACAATGTTAATGCCCACATTTGACATTTCCAAAAGTTATAATCTCAATTTCACATATATCTCACTAATCAAACTCTCTTCTCTATTTCAAAAAATGAATTTATCTAAGATCAATGGAAAACAACACTCATCAATCACAAAATTCTAGAAATTATAGAATTATTTAAACCCATAACATTATATTGATGTGAAAATTTTGTTTTTATATCATTTTCCACATTTTACAATTTGTTTTCAAATTTCTGTTATTTTATTTACAAGATCATCCTGAAATGATTCTTGATTGATATGAATATTGAATAAAATATGATTTTCAATGGGTTTAGAATGTAATGTATTATATCACTTATAAGACCCCTCACCCATACCTAATTATCATCATTGTACATAATGTTGAGTCTCAACGTGGGAAGAACTTTTATTCAACAAATATTGAATTATGAATTAAAATAATGTTTAATGGGTTTCAATAAAAATAAAACAAATAATTTTTAAAAAAAATTATAAATTCAAAAAATATTTTAAAAAAATCCCAACAGGCCTCCACTATGTAATCATGAATGGAAATGGGTTTTTTAATATTCAGTTTAATAATTATTATAAATAGACAAAATATTTCTCATATATGGTAAAATAGAAGGATCGTAATAAATGAGGCAATATAAAATTAATTTTTTTGGGTGTTTCTTTCCATATTTCAAATTCAGATCTACATAAATTATGAAATTATATAAATAATCAAGATATATAAATATGTATGAAAATCGTATTCATATTTTTTAAAAAAACAATCAATGGATATCTCTAAACAAATAATTCCTAGGATGACATAGCATGATAATAATTCATATAAAATAATTAAAAACCACCCCTAGTGTATAAACAACACATATTTCAGCCAACTGAATCCACCATATTATAATTGAGAGTATTTATCTATTTTGATAGTTCTAGTCCCTAAAAGATGAAACAAAATAACATTAGAATTCATAATTTATATCTCAGTATGAAATGAAACTAGGTTTGATTAATGGATTGTTATCCATTTAATCTAGTATTTTGTTCCATTTTTTCTAGACTAACTAACACAATCAATTACTTCCTGATTATTATACTAAATTAATTAAATATTAACTAAAAAAATGAAATATTAAAAATAATATGTGAAAATAAATAGGATAATCATTGGATTACCCCAAAAAGGGAGATGTTTTTTTATTATCTATTGTGGGAAAATCATTTTTTCATCTCTTTCCTAGTGGGGATGTGGAATCTTGACTAGGATCCTGTAAGAACCCAGCCCTTCTTTTTAGGTATGTTTTTCTTTTTTCTGGAGTTTTTGAGAAATGTGGTGTTTTTGGAAATTTAGGAACTACAAGCCGTGCACTTTATAAGTACACGACTTGTACATTGATGCCACTTGAGGCCACGTGCTGGTCGTGTCATGACCATTCACACGTCTATGTAGAGGTGATGTGGCGGCCACATAAAGAGGAGTACAAAAAAGGTGAGTACACTCTGTGTACTTCAAAATTACACATGGTGTACTTTTTTCATTAAACGCACCAGGGTCATGTTTTAACCATAGAACTATCTTCTTCTAGGAATTATTGACTAGGGGAGAGAGTACTACTGCAAATATTCTTTCGATCCCCCAAGCCTCCACATTTTCACTAAATCAACCGTCTTCAATTGCATTGGAATCAAAGCGGTATGCTCTTCCATGTCCTAGAGATTCATTTTCCAATTCCTCCTCTTTTTTATGTTATATTGGGTTGAATGTATTGTGTGTATTCATAGAAATATGACATTATCAAAAAAATTAAAGACTTTTGGTTCAATTATATTGATCTCCTAGCATCAAGGTTGGTATTTTGTGACTTTCCGTTTAAAATCTTTGAGTTTTGTGTGCAATTTACACCAACACCCTTGAACGAGGTATTGTGTGTTTACTGTTTTTCCCATGTAGTTTTTCATACCTTTATTTTATTCTTCTATATAGGTAATTTGGTTATGTATTAAGATAATTTCTATTCTTGGATGTTTTTCCCATGCCTTATTTTGTTTACGACCTTTTGGTCTTGTTCATATTTGGGCCGTTATACCTGTTTTTCGTGCCTTGTGACCATATGATTGAGTATTGTTCCCTGATGTGCTTTTTATGTTGTCAACTCATTATCCAAGTAGCTCTGTAGGTTTACATTGTCCATATAGAATTATTATGCACAAAATTTCACGGGGCCGTTCGAACCTTGTGCTATAGACTATAAGGGTATAGACCGAGTGGTCTTCCTCAGAGAGTCTAGGACATTATAGACTATAAGGTATAGACCAAGTGAGCTTCCCATAGAGTCTTGGATATTATATTATACATGAGGATAGACCGAATGAGTATCCTAAGAGAGTCATGAGCTTTATAGACTATATGCTGTTAGATATATTGAGCTTCCTCGGAGAATCAATGTTTTCTTTTAACTTCCTTAAACCATTCCAGGCTATAGGAGGAATTGAACGAGTGAGCTTCCTCAGAGAGTATGTGATTGACCTGAGGTTATAAGAGGAATTGACAGAGTGAGCTACCTCAGAGAGTCTCTAGATCATGGGGATATAAGAAGAATTAACGGTGTGATCATCCTCAAAGAGTCTATGACTACCTTAGACTATAAAAGGAATTGACTGAGTGTGCTTCCGTAGAGAGTCTTATATTTAGTATGACCACACTAGAGGGGTTAGGCATAGTGTACTTCCCAGAGGGTTGTTGGTTCTTCTTGGATAGGACCAAAGGGGATGGATTTGAGTACTTCCCAGAGGGTTTCATGTTTTTGGTTAGCTGTTTTCTTCACTTATTCTTGTTGATATGTGGCTTGTTTATTTTTGTGTATAAACCCATTTACTGGTTACTGTTTATTTCTTACTGTACTATTACCTTCCATATGTTCAATAACTATTAGGAATAGATTTTTTGGTGGTTTTCTACTGGGATTCAGTCTCACAACTTGTCTGGGTCATTCTTTTGGGCCCGAACAGATTATATTGTTGCAGTTATAGACAAGGGAAAGTGCCATTCGACTTCAGGTACTTGATCGAATTGGAGCATGAGAGCCTGGGACCTAGTCGAAGCTTGCGATTTTGAGGTGTTACTTATATGTTTTATTTTGTACGTTGGTTTAGTAATTTATTCATCAATGTGACTTGTTTGGATACTTTCTTGGGCATATTTATCACCCATAATTTCATTTATATGTATGTTCTCAAGTTGTTTATTGCTCTGGTCTTCCGATGTATTCTGTTGTTGGATATTTATTTATTTATCTAACGTATGTGTTGTTTACTTCTGTTGTGTACACTTCTAATGAGAGCATTGTTTCCCCACTAACACACCCAAGTCCATTGCTGCTAGTCGGTAGCCTCTGCTGGTCGGGGAAATGCTCTTGAGGCCATGTGACCAACTGGGGGCAGGGCGACTCTGGGTGGCTCCAAGAACCGAGACTGTACAAAGTGGTATCAGAGGTATTATTTTCTCTTGACATTAAATTTGGATCCTATACCCAGAGATAGGATGGAATAGGTACTGGGTATTAAGCTGTGCTAATGATTAGCTAACTCGTGTACAGGGAAAATCCATAATACATTGTTTATTGCAGATTTACTAGTTTTCACTTTTACTATTGATTGATTTCACCATTGGGTGATTCACATGATTTTTTCTATTACTGTGGTTGTTATTGCGGTTCTATATCTGTCGCACCCCGATGATATGATGATATTCCATATCATGCATAATATAGGCACTTGTTAGAAATCCCCTACCATGAATTCTTGCCATGCCATCTAGGATTCATTAGCTATTTTATGTTGTTGTGATAGACGTTGTGTAGATTATGCATGTTGTTGTGATAAATGTTTTGATAGAATCTCTACTGTTAGATATATAATTTTTTTGTACATTACTTTCCTAAATTGGATTCCAAACATTGGTTTTGGAGTTTTTATGGGCCCTCATGTACCGTAATTTTTTGGATTATTAACTGGTTTCCTTGTTATAACATCTATAAGAAGGAAAACATTGATTCGAGTGGAGTATGGGCCCTCACAGATCAAAATTTGGCACCTTAACTCTTTTTTTCTGTGTTTTCTGGGATTTGGAGCAGTTTCTAAGCTATTTCATTAGAAAACCATGAATACACGACGTGTACATTATTAATACATGTGGTGTAGTTTCTAAATAATCTCACTGACTGGGTGGGAAGAAACAAGGGGTTATGAAAAATATTCAAGAACATGCCGTATACGGTTTGTACCCACCATGTTGTAGTGACCGTGTATCTACCCATTTGACTAGCAACACTAATGGATGAAATTTCCAATATACACTTTGTGTACTATTATCACACGTCATGCCATATAACCTATGTACCCGACCATGTCATGAACAACACAGATTGGGGGAAACCTTCAAGTACATGTCGTGTTCTTAGGGAGCATGCCTTGTAGAGTGAACTATGTAGTCGGACATGTAACTAACAACACGAGGTGTTGAAACCTTGTCTAGTACATGTTGTTTCCTTCACGAACACACCTTGTAGTCTAGGATTATGGGGACCACGTGGGTTAGCCATGTAAGGATAATCAGGCAGGGGAATAGAGTTCAAGTACATGTCGTGTGTATGGATAACACACCGTGTGGTTGGGGCATTACACGACCAGTTGTGGAAGAAGTTCACTCCAATGTGAATGGAAGAAAAGAACACACCATGTAGTTTTTACACATGCCATTTATTAATGTTTTTAAAACAAGAATGATTCTTTCTCCTCTTCCCCTCGTGTACTCCTGTGTTCTCAGTCTTTGATAATGTTGATTTATGGTGTGCTTCGACCTTTCAGAGTTATGCCACCGAGACGTCCTATGGATGTACGTCAATTGCCAGATGGGGATCAGACACCAGATATGGCTGATCAGGGTCCTCCTGCAAAACCTGCTACTGTGCCAGCTTCGGCACCAGTAGTAATACCAGTTGCAGGCGTGGATGAATAGTGTATAGAAGAATTTCGGTGGATGATGAATACCTTATAGGGATTTCCGTCTTGTGCCCCGTCGATGGAAGAGTTGACATGGATTTTTCAGCAGCAGCATCCATTTACTTTCTCAGTGGATGGAGGACCTCAGGCTATAGAGACGTGGATAAAGGTCCCGATTACAATTTTCGATCACCTAGAGATACCTCCAGAGATGAGGGTGAAGCTCGCTACCAATATGCTCTGAGACTCCGCAATAGGTGGTGGGAGGTGATCTCGTAGTCATGGTGCCAGGAGAGTATGACATGGGATGATTTTTGGTGCATCTTATATGATTAATTATACCCGGAGACCTTGACGGCCAATCGAGCCTGGGATTTTATGATTATGGAGTAGAGTACTCTTTCTGTTAGGGAATACTAATCTCGCTTTACTTCGCTGCAGCAATTCACACCTATTCCAAGAGGCGATGAGTTATTTCTTATGCAGAAATTTTAGGATAGTCTGAGGCACAACATCCAGTCACAGGTGAACATCTTCAGGTTGACTACGATATCATATATCATTAACAAGGTGCTGATCGCTGAGCGCAGTCTGAGGGATTCTGGAGAAGTGAGCCAGGGCAGCTTGACATCCAGAGTCGGTGTTCCTCCTACTGATAGTAGGAAGCACCGTAGGGAGTCTGCTCGAGGAGATCAGAGTAGGCATAATGTATATTCGAGCAACCAGGTAGTATGCTACTAGTGCGAGAAGAGTGTACATACAAGGGATCATGGCCAGAGAGGCCCGATGGAGTGTTGATCTTGTGGCAAGATGGGCCATCATCAGCATTTTCTGTCAGATCTTCCCTCCTACAACTGGTGGTAGGGGTTCTTCTCTGACCCTGCGTTCTGGAGGTACGTCTTCAGTTTCTCACTAGTCTGGAAACTAGAGTTCTTATTTCCATTTGGGCCTATGTGGGGGACACGGTCATGGTGGTCAATCACCAGGCTACCTACGATAGTAGAGTGGATCAGCTCAGAGTGGTTAGCCAGGTTCACAGTTTCGCGGTACATGCCATACGTTTTTAGTAGTGCATACCCATCAGAAATAGGATCATGACCCTTATATAGTTCGAGGCATGATCTTAGTAGCCTCATTTTTATCTTCATCCCTTTTTATACTGGTGAGATGCATAACTTTATCTATTTTTCTATTATGGAGAGCCTTGGGCTCTGTATCTTTTCCACTGGTAATACTATGACTCTAGACACACTGTTGGGGACTAGTGCGGTTAGCATACGTCAGTTCAGAGAGTTCCCTGTTGAGGTTGTAGGGTGTATTTTTATATGGAACCTCTATGTCCTAGAGATGACGATCTATGATGTCATTCTTAGAATGGAATGGTTAGTCCCATTCCAGGCACTCGTGGATTTCTATTGTTTCAGGGTGAGTTTGTATCACCAGAGGGTGGATCCTTTCTTCATAGAGGCGAGTAGGATGCCCAGGCGAGTCGAGCAGGTCCCGAGCATCATGGGATAAGAGGAATAATTTTCATATTTATAGTCCTTATCTGTATGACCAGGGGACTTCACAGTTAGACTTTACTCCAGTAGTTGATCATTTCAGAGATGTCTTTCTAGTGTAATTTTTAGCTTTTCCTTGGGTGCATGAGGTAGACTTCTCGATTGAGCTTGTTCCAGTAGCTGAACTGACGTTCATTCCTCCTTATAATATGGGTAAACCTGAGTTGCAGGAGCTCAAGATGATGTTGGAGGTGTTTTAGGCAAGGGGTTTCATCCGACCTAGTAATTCTCCATGGGGTTCACCAGTCCTATTTGCAAAGAAGGCTGACGTCACCCTCAGGATTTGTGTCGATTATCAGAAGCTAAACTAGTTGATGGTCAAGAATTGATATCCCTTGATGAGGATTGATGATCTATTTGATAAGCTTTGAGGAGCCCATGTGTTCTTGAATAATTCCATGAGACTTGGTTATCATCAGTTTTGCATTAGAACATCTGATACAACTCTTATAGATTTTTGGAGGAGGTATGGTCTATATCAGTATATGGTTATGTAATTCGGTCCCCCGAACTCTCATGAAGTTTTCATGGCACTGATGAATTGAGTGTTCCACCCATACTTAGATTTATTTGTGGTGGTTTTTGTGGAAGGAATCTTGGTGTTCTCTCACACATAGCACGACCTTGCTAACGATCTTGAAATTGTTCGGATTTCAATGAGAGAGCATCATTTATATGCTATGCTCTCAAAATTCAACTTTTTTATGTACCAAATTCACTTCATGGGTCACGTTATCTCAGAGACAAATGTATGAGTAGACCCAGAGAAAGTGAGAGCAGTAGCTTCCTGGGAGAAGATAGAGAATTTCTTTGGGGTGTGGAGTTTTCTAGGTATGGTTGGTTACTACTGATGCTTCATAGTGGACTTTTCACACTTAGCAGCACCACTGACAGGTCTGAACAAGAAGGTTGTGAAGTTCTTATAGTCAGATTCTTGTGACTTATCCTTTCAGGAGCTAATGTGGAGGTTGATGTCTGCACCGATACTAGTCTTTCTAGAGTCGGGAAAGAGCTACACTATTTACTGTGATGCTTTTGGTATTGGACTGGGAGCTGTGCTAATAGAGGGAGATGGAGTCATTGCATACGTGTCTTGGTAGTTGAGGCCACATTAGAGGAACTACCCGATGCACGATCTCAAGCTGATGGCAGTTGTTCATGCCTTACGTTGTTGGAGACATTATATTTCGGCAGAGCATTTTTTGGTTTTCATCAACCACAAAAGTCTCAAGTACATATTCACTTAGCGTGATCTGAATCTGAGACAGTGCAGGTGGGTAGAGTATCTTCAGTCCATTGACTTTGAGTTTCACAATACTCTTGGAAAGGGAAACGTAGTGGCTAACACGTGGAGAAATATAACTCAGACACAAGCAGTTCAGGATGCCAGTAGTGAGTGGAAGCTTATGGATCTGTTCTCAGAAATGCATTAGGAGGTGCATGACAGACAGGGGAAGAGTTTTATATCTTCTGTAGCTGTTATCTCTACACTTCTTTATCAGGAAAGAATGTGGTAGTTATCAAAATATGAAGGCCTAGTCCTATGAAAAAGAGTGTTATGAGAGGACTATATACCTAGATGAACATTATGCAAGGATGAGATCTTGTGTTTCCAGGGACGCGTATGGGTCCCACCAGACATACGCGAGGAGATGAGGCGGGATTCCATTCCTCGGTTTGGGAAGTTCATCATAGCATCACCAATATGTATGAAGATCTACACCTCCAGTATTGTGGGCTCTGTATGAAGGGAGATGTTGCTATTTTTGTCAAGAGGTGTTCCACTTGTCAGTAGGTGAAAGCGGAGCATCAGCAACCAACAGGTCTTTTGCAGTAGTTACCCATTTCGTAGTGGAAGTGGAATGATGTCACGATGGGCTTTATGACCAGTTTTCCGAGGTCACCTCAAGATAATTATGATGTTTGGGTTGTGATCGACAGGCTTACGAAGGATTATCACTTCTATCTGATTAAGGAGACCGTCAGTGTTTATGAGCTGGGATGGTTGTAAATCTTAGAGATTTTATGTCTACATGGAGTTCCACATTCCATTGTTTTAGACCGGGATGCATGTTTCACTTATGAGGTCTAAAAGGGTCTTCAGAAGGCTTTGGGTACAATGTTGCATCTGACAAATGCATACCATCCACAGACAGATGGATAGTCCGAGCATACGATTCAAGAGCTTGAGGATATGCTCCGAGCTTGCATTCTATACATTGGACGTTATTGGGAGAAGAATATAAATCTTGTGGAGTCCTCCTACAAAAAACATTTTTCAAGAGACTATTCAGATGGAACCGAATGAGGCTTTGTATAGTAGGCCATGCTGATCATCTTTATGCTGGATGGAGGTGGGAGAGGCGGATTTACGGGGAGATCGTCCTGTTCCAGAGACCTCAGAGCAGATAGAGTTGATTCGGAAGAGGATGTCTATGAAATAGTCTCAACATAAGTATTATGCTAATCAGTGGAGATGGCCTCTGAAGTTCGAGGTCGGGGATCAGTTTTTCCTACGTGTCGCAACGAGTTTAGGACACAAGAGGATCAAGGTTAGTGTATGTTTTCACCAAGGTACGTCAGTCCATTTGAGGTGTTGGAGAGGGTTGGGACAGTTTCCTGTCGATTGCAGTTGCCTCAATCGTACCGGGCTATGCAGAACGTCTTCCATATTTCCCAGCTCCAACGTTACTTTTCAGACCTGTCTCTTGTCTTTCAACCTGAGGAGGTAGAGCTCGAAGTGGATTCATCATTTGAGGATCATCTTATCCTGATTGTCGATCGTAGTATGACAGTTCTCTGTAGCCCGTCTGTTCCTCAGGTACATGTGCTATGGAAGAATGGACACGTACAATATGGGACTAGGGAGAGGGAGGCTGATGTACAATCGTAGTGGCTAGAGATGTTCGGGTTTTCTTCTTCTACGCCTCACTATGGAAATTCAAGGATGAATTTATTTAAGGGGGGATGTTTTTAAGAATATGGACCTTCATTTCAGGTATTTTTTTCCTTTTTAGGTTTTTTTGAGAAAAGTGGAGTTTTTGGAAATTTTTTAAGTACAGACCATGTACTTTGATGCTACTCAAGGTCGCGTGCTGGGAATTTAATGACCATGCACATAGCCATGAAGGGGTGATGTGGAGGCCTCCAAAAGTCGTGTATGGAAAAGGTTAGTACATTCCAGGTATTTCAAAATTAAATGTCATGTACTTTGTTCTTTTTTCATTAAACACACTGGGGTCATGAATTACCCTCAGAATTGTCATCTTCTTCACATTCTCGACCAGGAGAGAACGTACAACCATGAATCTTCTCCAATCCCCCGAGCCTCCAACTGTTCTCCAAATTTACCGATGTAGATTGCATTGGAATCACAGTAGTATGCACTTTTTTCTCCTAGAGCTTCTTTTTCCAATTACTCATATTTTCGATGATTTTGTGGGTTGAACTTTTTGTGAGCTTTTGTAGATATACGATGTTATAAGGAGATTCAATCATCATGGTTCAAGTATATTGATCTCCTAGAATCATGGTAGGTGTTTTTTCCCTTCCATTCAATGACTTTGAGTTTTGTTTTTAATTTCCACAAATACCCATGAACAGGGTATTGCGTGTTTACCTTTTTTCCCCTTTAGTTTCCCTGCCTTGATTGTATGCTTGTGTAGAGGTAATTTGTTTATTTTTGAGGATAATTTCTATTCATTGATGTCTTTAAAATGCCTTGTTCTGTTTATGAACTTTTGGTCATGTTCATCCTTTGGACTTTATACCTATTTTATGTGCCTTGTAATTGTAGGATGGAGTGATATTCCCTGACATGATTGTTATGTTATAGACTAGTTAACCAAGTAGGTCAGTAGGTTTAATTTGTCCATATAGAATTATTATTTACTAACTTGCACGGGGCCATGAGAACCTGGTTCTATAGACTATAAAGGGATAGACTGAGTGAGCTTTCTTAGAGATTCATGGACATTATAGACTATATGGGATAGACTGAGTGATATTCCCAGATAATCTTGGATATTATAGATTAAAATAGGATAGAATGAGTGAGTTTCCTTAGAGAGTCATGATCTTTAATCGCTATACTGGGGTAGACTGAGTGATATTCCTCAGAGAGTCTTTTTTTTGAACATCGTAAAACCATTCTAGGGTATAGGAGGAATTGACCAAGTGAGCTTCCTCCGAGAGTCTGTGATCAAACTAAGGATATAAGAGGAATTGACCGAGTGAGCTTCCTCATAGGGTCTCCACACCCTGGGGCTATAAGAGGAATTGATGGTGTGATCATCCTCAGAGAGTCCCTGACTGACATAGAGTGTAAGAGGAATTGACTAAGTGATCTTACCTAGAGAGTCTTATATTTAGTATGACCAAACCAGAGGGGTTAGGCTAAGTGTACTTCCCAGAGGTATGTTGGTACTCCTGGGATAAGACCATATGGGATGGTTGTGAGTACATAATAGAGGGTTTCCTATTTTTGGTTATCTGTTTGATTCACTGTAGCTTGTTGATATATAGATTTTTTAATGTTGTGTATCATCCCGTTTACTGGTTATTATTTATAGCTTACTATACTATTACCTTCCATATGCTCACTGACTATTAGGCATATATCTCCGTGTAGTTTCCTATAAATATTTAGTCTCACACCATGTTTGGGTTATCCTTTTGGGCCCAATCAAATTATATTGTTGCAGGTATAGACATGGGCAAGGACCCTTAGACTTCAGGTACTTGATTGCATTGGAGTAGGAGAGCATGGGACCAAGCTGAGGCTTGTGATACTAAGGAGTTACTTATCTGTTTTATTTTGTACTTTGGTTTAGTTTTGTATTAACCATTGTGAATTGTTTGGATGCTTTCCTAGGAATATCTATCATTCCTCATTTCAAATATATATGTGTGTGCTCCAGTTGTTTATTTTTTTTCTTCTCATGTTTAATGTTGTTGGAAATTTATTGCTTCTTCTATTGTATCTGTTTTTTACTTCCATTGCGTACTCTTCCAATGAGGGAATAGTTTCCCCACTAACACAGCCATGACCCTCACTGCTAGTTGGAAGGCTCTAGCATTCGGGGAAATGCGCTTGTGGCCATGGGACCAACTGGGGATGGGGCACCTCTTGGTGGTTCCCAGAACCGAGACATTACAGATCCACTAAATGTTCATTACTCAATATTTGGTAATTTGAAACATTGAGAGTACCCATAATAAATCTCCATTCCTTTCTATATCTATGTATGTGGACCACTGATGGACTGATGGAATTGAAAATAGGCTATAAGGTTACTTCCCCAAATCATCTTGATGTTAGAAATTCATGTTTATTGGGAATGGAAATCATGTATGTGAGTTTTCCATTGAATCAATTCTACCATAAAATTATTCTTTGACAAAAATATGTGTCAACATTCTACATGACGCCCAAAAAATGTTCTAAAATGTCATCCTCAATGGATGTTAAAAAAATGGACATTTTTACCATTATTGGGTGATAAAGAAAATCTTCATCTAGTGAATCATTTTCAATATAATCTGTGAGATCAGAAACATCAAAAACTATTTAGAACTGATGAAAGGAAATTAAAATAAGAATTAGGTACATAAATATGAGAATCAAATAAAAACAATTATTATTCAATAAAGTGAAATTCTTACATGATTTTTTTAACATTATTTTCTCCTTTAATAGAATGTGCTATTAGGATTATTTCTGGATTCAAAGTTAGGTGTTAAATCTACTCCATAATCTCATCAAAACAGACCACTATAGATAAGGTATACACAAAGGTAAAAGATAGGATTTTCTACAAATGTTCAATCTTTTGATTCAATTTAAACTCATGATAAATTTAATTAAGGATTATATCACTATAAAATATAAAAGATGAATATTGTTCTAAAACTATTCAATTTTTTTTTCATATATCCCATATCTAAATAGCCATTAAAAATTCTCAAATTATAGAACATGAAACTCTTACATATCATCTAAGGGATTGTAACTCTCAAAAAATAACAGCTCCATTTTTTAATATTCATATTTTATTGGTTTCAAATTTTTCTCATACTCATATGATTCTCTTGATCTATATTGGATGCTTCAAGGATATACAACAACCACCCAAAAGCTATGATTTCATAAATATTTTTTCCCCAAACATTCATCATTCTATTTAAATTTGGAATCCATCCAATGATTTTGCAACCTCCAACACCTCATTCTAATATATCATGGAAAATGTTTTGAGAATAATTTAGTCTGTCACCTTTATGTTTATTTCATTTTTAGTTTTGATTTTGAATTGATATGTGGAAAATCCTTAATGCATTTTTTCATCCTAGGAAACTATTAAAAGTTTCAACGCATGTGTATGTCATAGGATGCAGTTAGAGATACATTTAAAAACATAGATATATCGTAGAGTCTAACCTATGGTTTTCTCTTAAGGAACTATTATTAGATTCCCTAGTGGTCATGATAAAAAAATTTTTATGTTGATAAAAATAAAAGTCCTATAATAGAATAAATATTAACAATGAATAAGGAAAAAAATTGAGGAATAAAACCACAAAAGAAATATGATAGGGGAAGTGAAAGGGAAATTAAAATAATAAAGGAAAAATAGTAAGAAAATAACCATCTAAATAATGATCATTTATTTCTCATCCTATCACCAGTCTAAAGGATTTTACCACTATCACACAAACATACTCATGAAATTTCTAATGTCTTGAGACAAACACATTTTTCTCTTAAAATTGTGAATGTTCACGTAGGGGAATTTTTTTATATAAGAGCGCTCTCACAAATTGAAATGATTAACAAGCACCATCACAACTACCAGAAAATTTATTCCCTGAAAACCTAATCATTATAATACCTTGAAAACAAATGACATCTCCTAATCATTCTATATAATGACTATGAGATGTTA
Organism: Viscum album; assembly: GCA_963277665.1. Classification (NCBI taxonomy): domain Eukaryota; kingdom Viridiplantae; phylum Streptophyta; class Magnoliopsida; order Santalales; family Viscaceae; genus Viscum; species Viscum album. Next base: position 834,674,525 of record OY728140.1, read on the forward strand.
GGGAAGAGAAATAGTAATGAATGTATAAAACCATTCATATGAATGTTTGATATATCATAACTTCTCTTACCACATTATAAATTTTCCATGTGAATAGTAGATCTAGATGATTGATTTAGGGATTTTATCTCTAACTAGAATAATAGATTAACATATTGGAACTATTAAATAAGTTTTCCCTCTATTTATATATAATATACCACCTATAAATGAGGTATAAAAATTAACATGTACTTGAAATAAAGTAAATATATTATCATTTGAGAATTAGGGACATTGAAGATGGATCACCCATGTCTGAAGTCCTTGGATTTTAGAAATTATACCTCATCTCTAGTAATACAAAAAGTAGATAAGGAATCCACCACTTATTCTAGAAAAAAAAAATTGTGATATTTGAAAACTAACAGTTCAGTCATTCATGTGTAATGGCATGATGTGATTGTCATCATATCTAAATGAAGTATTTATGAAAATTTAAAATCACTGATAATAATCTCTAATTATGAAAAAATTTGTTGTGAAACTCTATTCTCACCACTCACAATTAGTTCAGATGATCACCAATCTTGACTGATTCTACCACATTATTGACTTTATTTCATCCTCTCTCTCTAATTGATTGTCAAAACCCCTCTAGAAAGTAATTTGAATATTCTCAAATCCAAATATAATACAATTACCATGATACAACTCTTGGATTCTCTAAATATAGATGGATCAACAGCCATTAAAACTAATTTATTTTACTCGACTCTCTACTCCCATGATCTCAAAAACCTAAATAAACGACTATTTAGTGATTGGAATGGCACATGAAATTTATCACATAGCCCAATTTGAGTCATATTCAATTCACCATATAAATTAATTCCCTTACATAGCTATATGGCCTCATGTAACCATTTTATCTCACATAGCCATTTGGATGATATAGCCATTCAGTCACATAGCCTTTTTTTTCTAATATATCCATTTGTGTATGTATCCATTTTAGTCACAAGTGTATTTGGGATTTATGGAATTTCAGCACATAGTAGGTTCTCAAATGGTCACATGAATGGTATTTTTCCAAATTATTCATGTTCATTATACTGAAAGTTCATTGTAGGATAACATGGTCATTATACTGAAGGGAGAACATGCTTTACCAAGAAAAAATAAATAATTAATCAATTTAGATTAAATTAATATTATAAAAAATAATAAAACTAAAATATGAATACAATACTTAATTTAAAATTAAATGATAAAACAATATATTTATTTAATTTTTACAATAAAAATTGTCTTAAAATTAATATTTTAAAATTATAATGAATAAAAAATAAACCAAAATAATGAATGACCCTCATTATTTAAAATTATTTTTTTGAAAAACACAAAATTAATTCTAAAAAAAATGATGTTCATAATAATTTATTAATATAAACAGAATAAAAAATATTTAGAATAATTTTAATAAATAAACATAAACTATATTAATGACTAAAATAAATAATAGAATACATATTTTTACAAAAAAATAACATAATTGGTAATTAAAAAAATTAATAGGTTTTATAAAGCAATCAGTTATAAAAATTTCAAAAAAATATAATTAATTACATTAAATTATATGGATAATGTTATTAATTAAGTGATGCCTCAAAAAAACCTAGATCGCATTCATTATTGATATGAAATTTTTTTATATTTTTATCAAATCAAATTTTCTATGACATGGATGCTTTATTCAATCAAAAAATGAAACTTTATTAATTTTATATCTTTTTGGAAACCCATGGAGTTACATACACTTTATATGTTTGATCAAGATATCTTCCTAATAGATCCCATTAAATAAATCTATTTTATCATCCATATAAAATATTTCATAGTCTTCATATGATTCTATTTTTAGTAAAATAATAATAGAAATAAAATTGAAATTGGAGAAAATGTTTCATTGTAGTCAATGAATTTACTTTTTATCCCTTTAGCCAATATCCTTGATTTGTGGGTATTTAAATTACATCTCATTTCAATTTTTCACTTGAATAGACATTTGTTCCCAATAACATTTAACGCAATGTTCAGATCAACTATAATCTAATCATGGTTACGATACATGGAATCCATTTTAGAATTAATAAATTATATCTATCTTGCAGCTTCTAATATCACTACTTCCTCTTTATATGGAGAATATTCCTAATTTTAATTCAATAATGTGACACATACATTAGTTATTAGAAACCATATCTCTCTAGTACTATTACATCACATATTATCCTTTACAATACATGTGTCTTTGGAATAACTTCTTCCATAGAGACCATGTGAATAAATTCCAATACAAACACTAGTGTATTTTAATCATCATCTTCATTATTATAAATTATCATATCCTAATTCTTATTTATTATTCCCTACCTCTAAAAAATACATCTTATGTGAAAATAAAAGAATTCTTTTATGAGGTATTTTTTAGGTAGAAACCCATTTATTCTATATTATACAAAATATAGACACCCTTTTCCTTTACTATTATAGTTTCTTTTATCAAATTTACAAACACTTCATAACCTTACAAACAAGAATGTCATAAAACTGGTTTCATTCCACTAAATTACTTTAAGGGAATTCTATTTTACACATTAGTTGGTACTTTGTTTAGTGTGAATGTTATGTTTGTAATGATTATCCAAAATGGATAATGGAAGATCATCATGGCCCATTATCGACATTACCATGTCTATAAAGGTGTAGTTTCTCATTTCACTAGAAACAAATCCATGCGGTGTGTATGGTGGAGTGATTTGTGAAATAATTCCATGAATCCTTAGAAATTCAACAAATTTTTGGTTCCAATATTCCCCACCTCAATCAAATAAAATAATCATTGTATTCTTTCTAAAATTATATCCTATAAAAATCATGATGTATTTGAATTTATAAAATGAATCATACTTATAGATCATCAAGTAGTCATTTCCATATGTACGCAAGTCATATTTTAAATTTTTCATGTAATAATATCAACATATTTATTCTATTGGAAATGGTACACACACATTATTGTGTACCAATCCTATATGATATTGTGACCTTTCTCCCTATCCCTCAAGTGGTGGTTTGAATAGTTTTATTTGTAAACAATATTTACATATTTGAAGTGGTTTTAGATAAAAATATTCAAATTAACCATCTTGATATATCTTTTTCAAATGCCTCAAGTATATATTACAGTAATTGTGATGCCAAAACTTGGTGTTATTTGAATTCTGTGAACATGATTCACTTTTAATTATGATTTCATCTTTTTTAACTTTTAAAACATAAATACAAATATTTAAATGTTACATACCATAACATCAGAATAAGTTAGAAAAAAATAAATTTTTATTACCAATATGTAAAAAAACCATCTATTCGTATCCACGATGTGGAAATTTTTTGTTTGGGAAACAATCAGTACAAATTAAAAATATTTTATGACCAAGATCATTCATATTGGAAATTAAAGGAGGTGGTATCAAATTACTTAAGCATAAATCATCACAAAATTAGAATTTTTCAAAACCACCTCCCCTAAAGAAATATTTTGGTCTCTACGTGGTTCAAACATTTGGAAATACATATATATATATATATATATGAGAAATAATATTTGTATCTAACACCTAGTGTGTATATATTGAAATATTAAACTCAATGAAAAATGTACCATTTGCTTCCCCTAGCTTCTAGGTGATGTTCATCTTTGTGTGGCCATGTTTTCCACATGAAAACATACATTTTCCTTTTTCATTGTATACCGTTTGTTCTTCCTCCTCATTTAAGGATATTTCCATCCAACATTATAATTTTTTTTCAGAAATATGGGGTCCCAAAAAAGGACCAAATAGGGAGAAGTCAACACACATTTGTGGGTCGAAAATAATGTAGTCCAAGGTTATCAACTAATATTAGCACCACCCCCTATGGTTTAAATTCGGAAAAATTAGAATGACACAACACTAGTATTCTAGGAACCGCAAGAGAGAACATATATTCTGAAACATTTTTACCCTCATTCCATGAATGGATAGTTTTTCTGTCAGACCCTAATTATATTTTTAAACATGGAGAACGGGAGTAAGATGTTCCAAAAACAGTTCTCCTTTTTAATCATGATATAATTAATTAAAAAATTAGATAGTGATGTTGGTTGTAAGTAAATAATGAGATCCATGGGGAAATAATATGGGAATATAATGCCTCAGATGACTAGATTTTCAATTTAGCCAATAATATTGACCACATGATTCACAAATGGAATATAATCTCCATGATTTCATGTATACTGTGGACTATAGATATCATATTTCTCTTGTCATTACATCTATTGATAATGATCATTAAGGTGAGACATAAAGTTATAGACATCAATGTACTCATGATTCATTAGAAACTCATAGGTTATGGATGATATGATGAAATTTTGAACATTAGTGGAATTATATAAATGACTTATATAGATAAATAAATCTTAATCCTAATAATTATTCATATCCACTTTGAGAATGGGGTCTTCTAGAGCATATAATATCCATTCATTCCATCCGTCCACCCATAAGATCATTTTCCATTATTTGAAATTAAAGCTCATTAGATGTTTATCATTCTTACGTAAGGATCCTTTTTATATATTTAAATTCAGATTTATTCTCATTTATATAATATGTAATATCATAATTTGTTTGTCTTCATATGATTGAATTGTATATCAAATATGATATTTTTGAATCTCTCACTGTATTATAAAAACCCAATAGTAATCACCATTAGATTTGGAGCATCTTGTTTCATGGAAATTCTTGTATAAATGACACATATTCCCCTTATCCTAAGCTACATTTTGTAATAAAATGTGATTTAGAAATTTTTATGTATGAATTTAAATTTTCCATGATGTTAACTCGTAGTTCCTAGATTTTTTGTGTGGACTCGACAATCTAACAATTCTTTAAAATGGATTTCCTCATCCTTTTCCTCTAAGTAACACCAAGACATTCTTGTGTAGTCAACACTTCATGGGAATGAAATAATTAAACCCAAAAATTCATTTCATAAATACTTGATAAATGAAAAAACCTCAAATTGGGTGAGTCGTGCACATTAAACGATAGTTAAATTTTAAGATAAGTATTTTGTGGTTATAAATACATAATTTATACATATATAATTCATATATATATATATATATAATTTGGTGAAAATTTCCCAATTTATATTTGTTACATTCTTTTTAATATTTGATGAATTTACTAAAATGATATGTCCTGGTTTAGATAATGTTTTATCATAATTCATTTTATTTTAGCTATATCAGGGCTGATAGTTAATATTTAAATTAACCTGATCACTAAAAAACCAAAATTAAATTAACCTTCAATAAGGATGAAATGTGATGAAATAATTGGATAACCCTGAATATTTATTAATTGTTATATTATATAGCAGATGATAAACTGACCATCAAAGAGTGGGTAAAAACACCATCAACTTTGACTTTGTTCATATTAAATGAATATCATAACCCATAAAATTTCCACTTGTATTTCATTCTTATCATCTCCATATATTAACCACCTCCACTCACTTGTTATAACCATCTATTACATAACCTTTACCCATAGATATATGAGGGGAACCATATATTTTCTTATATGGATTACATAAAAGGAAACTGTGGGCATATAGGCCCTTGTATAATGATAAGACGGATGATACCAGAGATAGATATTTATTATAATAATAAATTAAATGTACACTAATTATATATCATGGTCATGTAAATGATCATGATAAAACTAATACATGCAATTAATAACACATTTAATTAATTTTATTCGATTCCAATCATTATTATTTTTGATAAATTATGATCGAATCAATTAATTTTTTTAACTAATCAATTAAATTATCTTTTTTATCATCTTAACAAACATAATATTCACAAAAATGAAAATTTTATACAAGATAAATAAATTTATTATAAATTAACTATGTAAAAAACAATTACCATAGAGGCAACATGGTGAGTACGCATTCGAACAACATAGAGTGTATTATATTCAAATTCTATTTAATCTTGTTTGAGATTGATTATGAAGGATCTAGAATGACTCCATTATGGTTTTCTAAATTCATGGTACATTAAATTCATTTTTATAGATGCATTCTAATATAGAGAATCTTGGAAAAATATTTCCAATAGATGACAAAGTGGGGAGGGATGTATAATCTATTGTTTCATATTTCCACATATGATTAAGGGTTGAAGGGAATGTGCATCATATTTACATCACCAATGAATATGATTGTGAGATATGGAGGTATCAAATATGTTGGTTCGACTTTGATCTATACACAAATTTGAAATATGAAGAGGTCAAGGTCCTCATCACTAATGCTTGGAAAAGTGATCATATTCAATACCTCCATCTAGAAGCCACATCTTACCATTTCTCATTTATATGTAGGGATTGAAAAATCATATTATTTGAAGATGATGTGATTTATCATCATTTCAGAGTAGTTTCATTTCACAATGTGGTTTATGTCACAGTAATTGTCCAATGCATAATATCATGAGTGACTTCAACTCATTATGACTACAAGGCATTTTAGGTAGAACTAGCCTTCCCCTCATGCTCATTTCTGTAGGATAGATCCCTCAAATCAACTCATTGATAAAGATCAATGTGGATGGCTTGGATTCTATAATTTTAGGGACATTAGGCGTTGAATGTATTTTAGAAACCCAATGTGGTTTTTAAATGCATCATGGATCACAATATTAGAATTGGAACTGCTTATGACACTAAATTATAGGCAATGATCTATGATATTAAATAAACTATCAAATTGAATTATATTTCATTGTGTTTGGAATCTGACTTTGAATCATCTATAATGGTCTTAATGAAGAGAACCCGGAATTTTCCATGGAAATATATACTAGATTGGATTGGGTGAATCAAATAGGATACACACCTTCACTTTGTTGTCTCACATGCATATGAATAATCCAATCAGGTGGTGAACACATTCCTGAAGAGGGAGATTTTGGAAAGTATTACATTGTGGTATTTTGGTGATCTTTCATATTTTCCTTCATTAGTTGATAGTGATATGAAAGGGGTGGTTAAATCCAATTATTTTAAAATCCCCTTTAAGGACAAACATTGTCTGCTTACTTTTTTCGTTAATAATATTATAGGGTTGTCTATTTTATGAATCCCATACATTCAATGTAATTACTCATGTGGTATGTAGAATACATGTATAATAATGTATTTTCATGGAATACAGAATTCCACTAAATTTCAAATGGAATAAAATTTACTTATATTTCATGTAATTTTTCAATAAACATATAGTGTTGACGGTGTTATATCTAATACATTAAAAAGAAATACCAAAAATTAGGTATAATTTATTTCATATTTTGATATATATATATATATATATAACAGATCACATATCATTTATATAGTCTACTAAATGGAACATGAAACACATGACAATATTGTTTAAGTAGTGAAATCAATTAATTTATATCTCTATGTAATTTCATAGAAGATAGGGCATATACAATAAAGATAAAAGTATAATTTTGTTCCTATAATATATCCATGAAGAATTTCTAAGGAATCAACATGTAATCATTCAATGGAAATTAATAAAGTAAAAATCATGTACATGAGATAGAAATTGTTTCGTCTTTAATTTACACAATCAACAACAATGTACTTCTTATAAGGAAATGTATAGTTTGTAGTTTACTAAATGACAATTTATCATGCATGAATTTTACATGTTGTGTTGTACAAATAAATCTACATCAAAATAGCACATTCAAAATGATGTGTATTTAAATACTAATTGATTTTTATAAATTACAACCTATTGAAACCATTCTAATTTTATTCATGAATTATTCTGTTTCAATAGTAATAGGTACACGATGTTTACCAATGGGATCCATTTTGTGTACTTTTGAGTTATTTAGATAGAATCCTCAAATCCTCTGGATGAGTTCATTGAATGTTCTCTGTTAAGAAAAATAATTTATTTTTACTACATTAATGAGAAAAATAATGAAAAATATATTATATCATAATTCATATAAATAAAAATATTAAATGGAATTGAAAACTAACAAAAAATTTGTAAATCAAATAATGATATTGAAATAATTATAAATAATTAATCAAATTATTTGATACAACTTTATGGCTTTTGTTGTAGTGGAATCACCATATGGGGTTTTCCCAACATGGATTACATTAGTAATTTATGAATAATCCAAGATATACACATATGATAATTTTTTAACCAATAGAATTGAATTAATGATTATCTGGATACATGAAACAATAACCAATCAAAGTATTATTACATGATGATTAATAAATAATATAAAAAATTAGGAATGACATTGAAATAAAATCATTGTTAATTGATGAATCAAAAAATGTATCTATATAATACCTTCATTATGTTGTAGGATTCTTATATAAATTCCATCTAATAGTGATCCACATGTCTTCCAGGAACCACTGAACATCTTGTAAGAAATATCCAAGTGTTATCACCATATATCACAATTCTTGCATCTATCATGATTGATTTTCAAAAGAATTGCAATAAGAAGGTCTCTCATTGATCTCTATAGAGTAGAGAATGGTTGAGGATAAGTATCACTTTCAATTATTAAGAGTATTCATGGACATGGATCCCTCTCTGACTGTGAGATGTTTATTTATTTATTCATTTTAAAAACAAATGGGCACAAAAATTAGAGATTATAAAATTTGTTTTAAATATTATAGTTATATATAAATATTAATTGAATATGAATGCTTATTATTTCCTTAATACTTTTATATTCCCAATTAAATAACATTTATAAAAATATAATTATTATTTTCTAACATGAAAAAAACTAGTGGAATGGATATCATTAATTATTCATATAATATTTGATATATATGATTATTCAAAAGACCATTAAACTATGTTCACCATTAATCCATAAAAAATCTCAGGTCTGGAATAATTAATATTTATTTAATAAATAATTGTCATTAAAATTTTCACAAATAAAAAATATTTTATTTACTAAATAGAAATTAAATATTTATTAAATATTCTTCTCACTAAATATTTTCTCTAATATCAAGTGAAGAAATATATAGAGTCAATAAGACATGAATAATTATTAAACCACCTATGGGAATTATATTTATTCAAATTTTTATGTAAAAAATATTCATAATATTTAAATGAGGTTATGAATAAATTTAGTGTGTGACGATCTACACCACTTTATCAGTGGAATTAGGTGAAATAGCCTAATTTATAATGTTAGCATAATGGAACACAGAATGTCACCCACGAAGAAAGAAATTATTTTCAAAATGGAATAAATACCCATACTTATGCATAAGTTATAATATATTCTCATAACCAGGATATATCTAATCAAGTAGTTTGGATGTTGGTTCGTTAACTAATCTGCCTGATACCTCTTCATTTTTTTTTCTAAAATTTAACTTGCTCATAGAACACTATGTCCAGGTATTTAATTAAGATGTATAATTTCACTCAAAGGGATTGATATATCAACATTAATTAATGAAAATAATGGAGAATTCATTTCCCTCATTATTCGTTAATGAAATAGTACTTGGGACGCACCCAACATAACATACCTCACTACGGACATATGACATCACCATTTTTTTCAATTCATCAATGTATGTGACAAATAGAATTTGATAATGATTATATTAAAATATAATTTTCAATACACATTTCCATAGACATGGAAATCCAATACCATATATAAATGTTCCTTTCATAGTAGTGGGTCTTGTTCCCATAATCTTTTATTTTGTAAATGACCAAAATCATAGACCATGGGAATGTCCTGTAACGTTATATGAGTCTCAAAACATGATATCCTATATCATTTTTGTCTATAAAATTATTTAATATATATATATAACTTATACCAAAAAATTATTTCATAGATCGTTTTTGTTCATATCATAGTGGGGAACTGATACGTCCATTCAGTAAAAAAGCTACACATATTAAATTATTTCTTACTTTGTAACAACAAATAAAAATCGGAATACGATAAATAGTTTATTAATATTAAAAATAGTTAATACATGTAATTAAAAATAATATAGAAATTAATTATAGGGAACACATATGACACGTACTAAACTATAGATATTCCCACACAATCAACTACATTCCTCTAGACATGAGTAATATTCTGATGGTCAGCTACCTTGAGTCCTCAGGTTTTTGAAAGAGTGAACATTCATCTTTATCATTCAAGGAATATATTAATACATGAAATAATATCATTGTAGTCTCTATTAATAATATATTTGGTGAATATATAGTGGTTGTAGGTATACCAAAAATATATTTTTAGTTATGGGGATTTGGGTATGTAAAGAGGATTTTCCAATGACTTATCTTACAAAAACTTGAACTCTTCACCACCCATTATCCATCTATAGTTATCACATTATAATTAAAGGGACCCAAATATTATATAAAAAAGTGTTACCATATTCTCACTATCTCATGACATTTCATATTTTATATTTATAATTGAAGGTCGTTTCCTATAAGGTTTTCACTTTTCGCACTACCGATGCTAACATAGATTTTATAGAGTTCATGTTGTCTTCTACATTATAAATAGTGATACCTTCACATTTGATAGGTCTACAAAGCCACACCTATATATTCTAGTTATTCTTCCCTTCATAATTTGAATTCTATATAAATCCATTTATAATTAGATAGAAATGTCCAATAACTATTATAGAATCCTTATTTATTAAAGGTAAATGCATGGTAATGGATGATATAATATAGTTAAACAACATGATTCTTCCTACCAAGTAGTGAAATATTATTTTCTATATATGAATGCATGAGGTGATTTTCTCCACCGTCCCATAAAAATTATGTATGATTCTATCTTATCGATAAAGGATAACATAAGTAATTCATTGGTAATTCTCTCCTGCTAATCCATAACCATTGATCAGTCTTCCTAGAATTCAGTGGATTTAGTAGATATATATGCACTAATTTTCCAAACCTAATGTTTTTTCATCTCATTATTCTATACTTGTATATGGACTTATCGATAAAGGAGAACCTATGTGATTCATTGGATAAACTTTTTTATCCCTCGGGCATGTCTTAAAAATCCAAAATTAATTCTCTAATAGATATTTAGAACCATAGGGATTCATTACAGTTAATGTATTAAAGAAAAACCAAATTAGAGAACATAATTCTCTTCCTTGTCATAAGGATCTAATTCCAGTCCATTTTATCATATTTATTTTCTATGTCCACTTTTACTATCACATTCGACCCATTTTCCATTTAATTAATATCCCCGATCATTTATTAGGTCATTAAAATATCTCCATAAATGATAATTATTTTAATGAAACAATTTCATTATATTAAAATTTTATTACGGATATTTACAAATATTTTATTGTTGTGAATTTTTTTTATTACTTTCTATGGGATGTTAAATATTAAGAAATTCATTGAATAAATATTGTGGTGGTTTTCACCTTGGGAACATGGAAAATGGTGGATACCCAAACAAATCTTGAGACAAAACACCATATAAAGATATATTTCTCTATATTCTTCCTATTTTTTATATATTTCCATGTGAAATTATAGAGTGATCCAAGTAATCAATTAGGTCTTGTATAACTATCTATATTTAAAGATCATAATATTATAAGAATTTATGCTTCATCAATTATGACTCATTGATTATCAGTACGAGGCCAATCCACATCTATTGGGATGTTAAAAAAAATAACATATACTGATTATGATCCTAGTTATACCATATATTCATATCCTTCCAAAATTCTAAAAGAAGTATTTACATATGTACTATACTAGGGGAGCAATAAACTTCTATATCCCCAGTATAGGTTATATCCTCAATAAGAAGGTTCAACTACAAAACTATTTCAACAATATAACAAATACATTAATGTAGAAAACATTCATATACCCCCTCTTAAACATGATCTCATAATCCCCTCCTAAATATTATTTACCCCAATGATATTTCAACCATAGATTTTTTTTCATAAAAAAGTGATAACTTTTTTCATCCCACCTAGTCAGTGAACAAATGTCAATGTGGTGTATATAATAGTTAATTACCACAAAATAAGGGTAAGATATGTTTTTATTACTTTTATATAATATCTTGTCTGCATTAATCCCATTAATCCAATTTTAAAATCCTACTCACATGAAGTACTATATTGGTTGAGACAGAAATTCATGTACCATCTGCATTAAACTGGAATATGAAATCCACTAAATAGAGAAAACATTGAGCAACCTATTATAATTCTTTACCTTTATCTTAAACTAGATATTCAATATGAATAGGTTGGATATTTCATGACAAATATGAGTGACACAATATTTAGGATAGAATTATAGTTATTATATATTAATAAAACTCCATCCATCCTACATAATATTTCAATGTATCTATTCATATTATTTCACTATGTGTATTTTTCACATGGAAACCCCATCTACATTATATTTTTATATGTCAATGAAGTTTTCAAAAAAATTTATGGCCTTAATAGTGTAGAAAAAACGTCATATTTTTTTGTTAGAGTATGAGATGTTATTGAAATTTTCTTCATCTTAACTATGTTGCAGCACATAGGATAATGTATGAAATAGAGCTCCAAATAAAATCATTTTTTTAGAATCACATTAAATATAATATATCTAGATACAATATTCACGAGTAATGGAAAATCATTACTTTTAATTATACTAATTAAAATGCATAAAAAAGAAATAGTCATGTCCTATGTAAGAACCTATATCTCACAATTTTCTCATCGGACATGGTATAAGATATCAAATATACGCTAATTATGATATATCTCTATTAAAAATTAATTTAATTATTTTAATAGTTTTTTATAATGTTGAACACATTATTGGAATATCATTTTCTCAAAAATATAGCATTTATAATATAATATTTTTATATGTTACTCATATTTGAATTATGTTGTTAGAGATTGACTATTATTATATAAAAATAATAAATACAATTTATTCTAGAAATTTTTTGTAATATTGAATAATTTTTATGTATTGAGTTCTATTCAATTATAAAGTCCAAATAAAAATAACTATGAATATAGAGTCTTTTTTAAACACTAATCATGATCTAATCGTTTAGAAATTGATAAAATATCATTTAATAAAAAACGGGGTTTCTTAGGAAAACACATATTTTAATTAATAAAAAATATATTTAATAACAAAATTATTCCTTCATACTTTATCATTCAGTCCATTATCTCATCACTACTGTTGTCAGATAGCCATGTTATATTTATTTTCAAAATAGTATATTTTTTGAAGTTATAGTTGAAATAAATTAATTACCATTAAATAATAATGAAATTAATGGAGAAAAAAATTTATATAAGGGGAAATCATACAAATGATATATTAGTTAAAAAACATAATTTAGCAATACTAAATAGTCTTAATATATAATAGTTATAGTATGGAGAAAATATTACCGTATTTTGTATAACTAAAATTCATGAAAAAGAGAACAAATTAATTTCAAATTAAAAATAACATTATAAGAAAAATATAAAATATTTGTCAAAAACATTCAAGAATAGATATGATGACCATATATCCCTTTAAAAAAATTTAAACATGGTCCCCCTATAAATGAATTATTATTAACTACTAAAGAAACACAATAACACACATCAAGTTCATATATTTTAAAATTAAAAAATGTTAAAATTTACATTAGGAATTTGATATAAGAATCCAAGGATAATCATGTATTATTAATAATGTTTGCATGGGAAAAAAGAAATTATTAAATCTTATATTCTATATATAAACATGAAATGATAAATAAAATAAATAAAAAATAAAAATAATTAAATATTTTTGAATTTTTATAATACAAATTATATATTACATGAATAAAAAATACACTACCGAAAACATATTTATGAAATATTATAATTTTATTTGGAAAACAAGTATGAATCATCATAATCACATCTTATTATGTACAATACCACAAATAAAACATAATTCTATGAATAAAAATATTTTTGAAAAAACTATATATTCATTATTCCAAAATAAATATTTCACTCTCTATTAATTTCAATCAAGAACTGGTATCCATAAAACACGTATAATCTTATATCCACATACTGTTTTGAGAAAAATTACCATAACCATCGACCAAATCCACCAACATCAGTAATAAAATGTTATCCCCTATAATTTATAAAAAAATTGAATTTTAATTATCAACCATCATAATTTAAAAATAATATATTAAAAAAGGATTATTATAAAAATAAGTCAAAGTGGAACTATGCATATACACCAAAACTATTATATATTATACATCACCAAACTAGCCTCCAATTTCATCATAAAATCAATAATACCAAAAAAGTCATTAGAAACTGATAAAACTCAAGAAATGATGAATATATTATAATCAATACATATGTTCGTTAAATGGTGAAGACATAATATATCCCCATTATCTATAATAAATTTCTCCACATTTTGGTGAGACTAATTCTATAAACCAAACCTAAAATAATGGTATAATAACAAGGGAATAATATTAAAGGGGAAAAAATAACGATAGAGTATGTTTAGATTTCATTGGTCACAGAGAACTACCACTAGAGTCCATGGAAAGAAAAAATTTTGAGGAGGTAAAAGTGGTATAAAGAGAATTTTTTCAAGAGAAAAATCATGGATATATTTAGAAGAATGAGGTTTAAGGTCCCATTTTGGGAGGTTAAATTAATGAAGAAGTACATCCAAATTACAATTATTCGACTAAAAAAGGATATAAATCTAACTAATACCTAATAAACAGAAAATATTTGATCAACGGTTTACATGGGACACCCTTTTACTACCTCACCTTAGTAGGTACTTGAAACCCACACTTCCAGTACATGGGGACATATACAATCATGTACTTCAAATGGTACCTTCTCTTTTGTAATTTCATGTTTCTCATGACTGCATGATTGGTGTTTTGAAAGATAATCACTACATGGCCTCAGACTCCCCCACCCCCTCATATTCAAGATGTAATCGAGTAAAATTGTGGTTTTATGGTTATTACCTTAAAATAATATACACCTAGTATTTGAACACATTATAATATATCTTACAAGATCATTAAACATTTTTCATCTACCCTACATGATCATAAAACATTATGTTTTTTGGAATCCGGAGCATAATTTGAGTACAACTCACTTGGGACCTAAAAATTGGGACTCAAATATAACAACTAATGTAGTGTATAAACAGTGATATTCTCAGATTAATAAATTGGTAAAATAAAAAAGAAAACATTTATAACTATAGTTGTATCGTGGATTCAATGTTGTCACAAAATATAAATTATATCCAATTCTTCTAATTCCAATGACACTCTTAAAGTCTAATGTAATCATTCAAAAAAGAATCAAGAAAATTCGAAAAATCCTAGGAATAATCCTATGAATCAAATATAAGTCAAGAATCACTATCAACTCCAATGAGGTAATACTAGGAAATCCAATATATTATGTCTAAACCCATATCCTTAGAGATAATCCTAAGTGATATATAGGCATCATTAATCATCATAAATATTTACAATGTAATACTAAGAAATTATTTTTCATTGGGACTAAATACAATACCTATAAGGTAATATAAAGTCATCAATTGTTATTATGAATATGGGAATCCTTAATAGTTAAGAATATTTTACTGAAAATTTATATTTTTACATAATTTGAGAAAACACCCTTTAGGAGGAATAGAGAGAGAACTCAATGAGTCATAAAGGGATAAATACCTCATTAATCCCCTTAGATGAAATTATTACATTTAATAGGAAGAGATCCGAAGCTATTTTAGATAACAACAATCATGTATGTCCTCCCAAAATGAGCATAAGCATCAACTAATAGATTTGATTCTCTCCAAATATGATGTGTTATCTTACCACAGTTGGTCCCTATTGATCAACTTATGTTAAGATATGTTAGATCCTTTGGCCGGTCACATTTTCCTTAATGGGTTCTCACCATCACCTCATAGTCTGACTCAACTTTTGTTTCCTGAAGGATGTACCTATTGTATAACATGACAGTAGTAAAAACCACCCTCACCTACCCACCCAATGATCACTGATAAACATGAAATCAACACAAACCAATTAATATTAAACCCCGCAATTCTCTGATAATCCCTCCACCTATCATTTTTCCATTCATATAGGATCATTCCACATTGAGTTTCATATCATTAATAGGAGTAATATACCAAATCCTCCACCCATTAGATTTTCCATTCTTATAGGGTATGTTATTAATTTTGTAGACGATAAGATTGTTTTGACCCACTTGTTTTAAATATCTCGTTTCAATGATTATACCCCTTATCCTCATCAAACAAAAATGTTTCGAGTGACAGGAACCCATTATAACATGGTTCCAACCCCCCAACGTGTCCATCAGATAGAAGTGAGTATAATGTTCTACCCCTGTCTTACATTCACTTATGCTATGTACCCTATAAAAATTTTGATATGGAATCCTACATGAGTACTGATCATCATTAAAACATGTATGAATACGAGGGAACGTCTACAATAAATCATCCAATTCATTCTTGAAAAAAATATGACTAGTTGATTCATAATGTGTGTTATCTCAAGAAAAGAATCATAAAGCCACAATAATTTCCATCCATTTGGTATTATCATCTATTTGAATCACATTTTTCCTCATTCTATAGATGATGAAATTCAATTTTGTTGGATACTTGTTGCTGCGTAGCATGAAATCCCACACATCCTGCTCGATCCCTGCGTGATACAACCTTCCAAAACCTTGAGCAAATAACTATCCCAAAATCAAACCTATGAAGAAGAACCTATCATCCTCATTATTAAAATTAATAATATTGAAAACCTATATATAATCCTAGTTCAAAACTGATTGAATCAGTATAGGATGACAGATCTTTTCAATAATGGAATGGTGGGGGAAGGACATCTTGGAATGAAAAACCCTATCACAAGCCCAGTTCATATTCTGAAAGATGATATCTCATTTTCCAACATTCCATCGAGAAGAATCATGGAGGTATTCCAGATGAGGGTTCATTCCCCTCTCTAGGCGATAGAGTTATGATCTAAAATATTCCCCACCCTTCCATTGGTCAGAATATCTAGATCTAAAAACAGAAGCCTATAAAGAATCCCCCTAAACAATATCCCATGTATGTTGTGCTAGAATCCCCTTCATGGTGTCTGTTATGTCCCGTAAACCCACACGAATATATTCAACTTGATTCACCATGTGATTAGATGAGGCCCAAATGAAATGATCTATTTTATTATAATCTCAAAAGATAGTAGTCATAATATTCTCTATATTGGAAATATTATAATTGGGTGGTTTATTGATGGACCAAATATCCTATGGGATATATGTTAACACACTTTGGTCAATACGAAGCTCCGAACAAAGGATAAAGATTTATTCTTATAGATATAAATTATCCCCATTATTCTATTGATGTTTTACTCAATTATTTATTTCATGATGTGGACAAAGGATAAAGGGGTTCATGATAAAGCAATGCTAACTGCCATTTATTGAATCCTAAGATTTTCCGGATATCACTATATCACCTACCTAATCATTTGTTAGAAATAAACAAGTGTATTTTCATGGGATTGATATATTTCTGACTTAGACATACATATGATGAAATTACCTCCATGAAGTTCTGAATAGATCTTTTCCATACATTAATTAAGATGAAAATATCATAAAAACGTCAATTGCGAAATGATACCCCTTCAAATTTGGTTTTGTCAGAGAAGCATCCTTCCATCCTCCATGATTCGATGAAAATTATTGGAATGTGTATATTGGAATAAAAATAAGTGAGTTGGTGATATGGGATCCCCTTTACAGACACCATGCACGATTTTTAATGACCCAAAACCATTCCCCCTAAAATAAATTGATATAAATGAGGAAGAAGAAAACCTAAAGTAATGATCACAAAATAATTCATGGAAGCCAAATTTCCTCATAACCCGAATAATAAAACTCCATTTGATTTTTTTATATTATTTGTCCATATACTCATGGATAATGAAATTAGAGATAATAGATATTTTTTAAATATATATCTCTAATTAATTTGGGATTCCAACTACTCATTGTATGTTTTGACCTTTAACAAACTTGTATTTATCTCTTGAGACATGCCTTGGGATGTCACTGTTCTATCTTTTGGAAGTAATACATTCATGAATTTTTTATGAAATAAGTCTTGAATGTACTCAACATCATAATAACCCACAATGTCCCTCACTTTGACATTGAAGGCCCCAAAACATCCATCATTACTTGGGGATCAATCATGGGAAATCATGTTAATAGTGTCTTTAATCTCTACCTCATTTGGAATAGCCACAAGATTCTCATTATCAAAACACTTCACAAGTGATTTTTGACACCACATGAAGGCCTCCTCTCTCCATTTCAAGATTTTTTCATTACCCCTAAAAGGATCCACCCCCAGTAGAATTCACTCAATGTTCCCATGATCAAATTTACTTTTAAATTCATATTAGAAGTAAATGTCTCAATTTACAAATTGATAATGTGTTTCCTAATGTTATATTCCTTCATAAAATCATGGAAGAATCCATTATTTCAATATCCTTCATATAACAATTGTATTCTAGATCATTTCTTGTATGCTCTATCAAGATCCAATTTTTTTTTCATTTTTTAGAATTCTTTTAACACAAATAATGGTGATGTTTTACTCATACCATATATAATGCATATCTTCTTCCAAATTTTAAATTGTTTCCTAAAATCTATCCACACAAATGTCTTTCTTATGATTTTCATCTATCCATTCTTTGATATTCTTCTTAAGACATGTTTTCTAGTTAATAAGGACAACCTAGTATCTGCCTATTCCCTCATGTTCCCAAGAGGATCTCTTCATAAACACGAATCTTTCATCACAATGACAACTATTTGAATAAAATAAGGTATGAATACTTGAGTATCCCATTTTAAACATGTCAATCAGTGGATCATGATCATGCAAGGATCAAGATAAATTCTTAACAGTCATATTTGAATATAAATTTACTCCTTGAATGTTTGTAAGGAATCTATCATGCTAGATCAAAACATGGATTGACCCTTGTGATTATTTCACCAGGTCAACATATTTCTTAAAAATACCATATCTATTCGACCATTTTAAGAATAGAAAAATTTGAAATTCTAATATGCTATTTTTAAAAATTCCTATACCACTTCTCTTCTCAGAAATATCCACGATTTTGTTTATGTAATTCCCAACGAACCAATTTAGACCAGCCACATGGAAAGACTCCAATAAAATCCAAATATCACCACTACCTTGAGGTTCAATGCTTGTGTAAATGAGAGAGAAATGTATTTCATTTCCCTGAACAGAGAACTTTTTATTGATGCTCTAAGTCATGATACTTAAGAACTACACTATAATGTTTTTTTCAAATATATCCAAACATGTCTATTTATAGGATTTCCATGAATAATCATTATAAAACATATTTTACTAGAATGAGAAGGAATATTACTCAAATAATTCATAGGAAGAAGAAAGATAACATAATAATAGTGGTATTTCCTAGATTTAGAGGTGGTGAAGGTACACTTTTCATGTGCTCCTAAGCCTCATGCATTACAAGGGATCGAAGAAAAAATTAAAGGTAGGACTTCCTAGCCTTATGGTTTTGATTACCTATGTTGAAAAAAATGTTGGAAATTTATACCTCTTCAGACTTAGAGAGAGTGATCAGATGAGAGACTATCTATGGTGAACTGAGATTCTACAAAGTGATTATATTATTATTTAACTTCCCTTACAAATCATTAAATATTGAAATCTGACTGATTGAAGAGTGTTGCTGGGTGAATTTATCATGCCCCTCCATGAAAAGGGATACCATCAACATTCTCTGGGGAGAACTCGTTGTGCAGTGAAAATTTATCATAACACCCTCTAATATTGATCATTTTGAGATATATCCTTATGAGTGATAGAAATACTAGAGGTATCGACCATAGACTGCTAAATGATGTTTGGATTATGATGAGAGTAGATATGAAATTACTAGGAAGACGAGGAAAATGAGCTGTGAGAATGTTTTTGAAATCATGCCAAAAGATCTGACTACTCCAATGAGACTGAATCTATCTATGTTGTTTCAACAACAATAGGATTCTACTTGAGGTTTTGAATTATAGAAGACAGTGTGATCAGGTCATCATGAAATATAGGCAATCTTGACAAACGAATTTCAATGGAAAATAATTAGTAACACATTGAGAATTTAGAATATAGTTCTGATTAACAAATTAATGTGTTTGATAGATTTTAAATAACACAATCAATCACGTGTGAGAATGTTTCTTATACATTATAAAATTAAATTCAATATTTGGTATTAAATAAAAATATATCTATTGAAAATAATTTTTAATTAATTTAGTAAATATTATTGTTCTTAAATTTTTTTGATATATTTTGATTAAGATAATTTCCATTTTAATATATAATATTTTTTTAAATTAATTAATATTTTTAAACTTATGAAAAATTATATTTTACACAGGAATAAATTTAAAATATTGGATATAATTTGGTAATAAATGAAAATAAAGTCATCTGATGGCAAAAAATTAATTTTTTTAGAATATCTTTTATGGAAGAAATTTATTTTTGTCATAATATAAAACATTAATCACTATTTATACATGTTTTAATGAAATTTTTATATATTGAATTTAGTATAAAATTTTGAATTTTATATAATGGTTTTTAATAGGAATGTAACAAGAATAAATTCCATATTACACTTAAATATACAATTTTAAAAATTATAATTTTGTTTAGTATTTTACTTATATTTTAAATTGAATTACAACCGCTTATAATAATTTAATTTTATAAATTATTTTTAATATTTCAATTCAAAATTTACATTTTCATAACTAGACCAATTCAATTTTTTCACTAAATATTGTATGAATGGTAAAAATATGTGACCACAACAATGGTTAAAAGGATTAATGAGGGTTCTTAACTTATAAATAAATCATAAAATATCTCAAAAACTTGATTATATGTTATTAGAAGAATTTATTTATACCCACTATTTTTTTACTGTGGGTATTATTAGTGTCACATTAGAGACTTAATTAAATTAAATAAACATTAAATATTAATAAAACCATAATATAGTGGAAAATATTATAATGCTTATTACAAAAATTATAATTTCTTTGGGTTGAATATTTATTTTTATCTTTCGAATTGAAAAAAATCGTATAATAAAATGTTGCCATTTTTCATTAGAAATAATGATTTCTAAAAAATAAATAGGTAATATTTAACAATATCCCCTTTTATTGACTATAATTTGTAATGACATATAAAATAAAAAATTTCTTAGATAAAAATTTTATATAAATAATCATAATATCACTAGGACGGTAAAAGAGGTATTTTTCATAAAATTTTATTTTTATAAAATAAATTTTTTATAGAAATTCATCGTTTTTATTCATTTAAATTAATTAAAATAATTCTTAATAGTGAGTTATTGAAATTAAAATTGTAAATTATATTTTTAAATATATGAATTTAAATTAATATAATTAATATAAATATACATATAGTTAATATATGATCATCATATTCATGGAATACAAATTTCTTGAAAATATATTTTTGAAAAATTATGCGGGTTTCTCGTTATATTACATTTTTCCGATTATATCAATTGAATTTTGTAAAAGTGATTCCATATTTATAATAATCATCAATAAATTTTATATAATTATATTTATTTAATTTTTATCATGATTAAATATACAAATAGTAAATCATATTTATGAAGGTTATGGTTAAAACATGTTTTATGGGGGTTGGTTAATCTATAATGAACAGGGATTGAATAACCTATAAAAGTGATTCTAATTATATATGATAATTGAACATTATAAAATCTGAACATAAATAATTATTGATTTTAGAGATATTTTTTATGTGAAAGACAAAGCTTTTTTTTATTCTTTTCAATGATTTTATGTGTGACCTCCTCTATTATTATAGGAATCTCCCTCCCTTAACTTCCTTACAAATATCATGCCGTTTTACTCAACCATTACTAGAAATAATATCTCCACAATATCCTTAGACACATTATAGAGAATATTTTATTCCCTTAATACCAACCCTATGGTCCAAAATAAGAGATCCAATGGAAGTTCATCTAATATAAGGTATTTTTCTTCACTACGCTCTATGTTTTTTTACATACTCTACTCTACCATAAATTATGTATTAAAATTTAATATATATTAGCACCATTTTCTTAGGTATAATTATATTTAATTATATTTATTTCCTAATATTTATCTCTATTCATATCCATAAAATGGGAAACAATCTAATCACTTGTTTGTATGGCGTACATCCTCCAAGTAAACCTAGGTAATTGTTTTCAATCACCGAGTCACATGGATAATTAGAATGAATGAAATAAATATGAAGAACAATAAAATATATTATGATATTAAATTTATTCTATAAAATTAATATATCATCCACATCCTTTCCCATTCACCCAATATTGTAATGATATCGTCACTCATGTGTACATATAACATACCATCTTTTTGAAGTGATGATATTAATATTCTATGTAAAACATTCAACAATTCTCAAAAAAATAAAACTAATGAGTATATTACATATTTCTGAAATTAATTTAATTATTGATTTAATGAACCAATTTATTAGATATGTGAACCATATCTTCTATGATAATTCTCTAATTAGAAAATATGTCAATTAACAGTCAAAAAATTTAAATAATAATATATTATTATCGAACAGGTAGTAATGTTTTAAAAGGGGATCATATATGATATTATAAATTTTTATATGTCCTTATAAAAAATTAATATCATTTTTAAAACTATTATATATTAGGTTAAATCTTCTACAACTAAATATAATGATGTGGTAATAGAATACTTCTCAATTTACACTCAATTTGGATAGATTTGTTATTATACACCAATACACTTAAAGCGATGTATATACTACACTTGTAATTTATTTAACATGAATATATAATTATTTATGGTGAATAACGTTTCAATTCATGTATATTATTTAAGTTTGTTATAATTTTTATGTAGAAAAATATGTTTTAATCTATTTAACAATGTTAATATATTAGGAAATTTCCTTTTTTTGATGAATGAATCGTGTCATTTATCCTCCACAAGATCCATTAATTTTATTTCCAACTATATATTTGATATTTTTTTCATATTTTCTTCTAATATTTAACCTCTTTGGTAATTGATTCATGAAAAAAATGATAAAATAACTGATTGTATATCTTTTTAAAACAGATTCATCATTGTCTATGTTTTTCAAAATAATTTTACAAAAGTTATTTTTTTAATAAAAATACATGTTAAATATATTTTTATTTATCATTCCCTTATAAAAATGGTTTTTCATAAATATTTTTATTGTTAAAAAAACAAGTTGTTTTCTAGAAAAACCCATTTGAATGTTTTGAACATATAGATTAGTTATGGAATTCAGTAGCATCATAACTATTTAACTAAATGAAGCTTGTTCTATATGTTTTCAATAGTTATAAAAATAATTACATTTCAGGAGATATGTTTTCAATGTTCCATTAATATTCTATTTATTTATTCAAAAGACATTATTTTTGGGTAAAAAACTATATTTTAAATGAAATGATGTTCACATCTCATTTAATAATTAATATTTTTATTGATAACATTCTCATTAGAAAATAGTTTTTTTGTTTTAATTTTATTTGTAAAATTTCATTTGTCTTAAATATAAATATTATGTGTTTAATTTATAATATTCTTCCTTATAATATATACCATTTTTACATATGGTGTTACATTTTATTTATTCTATTATCTAGGGAAATATTGATAAATCTGTTTTATTTACACAATATGGTTTTTTCATGATATATAATAATGATTCATTAGTTAAATTGATCTTTAAATATATGATGAATTATTTTGACATGTATAGTTGATCTATTCCAAAATAATATATCCCTTAGATGTTGTAATAGGTCTCATGAGACAAATCTGTTAGTCAAATTAAAGGGGGATTCCCATTATGTGTTTATCTTTGCGTAAGGTCTTGAAAGTATATATATAATTATGTATGAGATCATCAAATCTATTATTAATAATATCCATTATTTATATGTCAATTATTTTATCCCATGTGGATATTTTATTGATTTTATACAATGATGTATTCTGTTCTTGATTTACTAATAAAATGGATTGTGTGTTCAACTATTTACAAATCTGAATTGATTATGCCTTATATAATAATTATTTTTGTTTTATTGGTTTATGATAATGTGTGTTATATTATTTACCCTAACATATTGATTATTTCTTATTTATTCATGATATTTTTTTGTAAATAACCCTTAATGATCATTTGATATCTCCCATATTTTTTCTCTTATCCCATGATATAAAGATGAATTCAATGAATGGGTTTAAAGATACCAAAATGTATCCATTAATATGTTTTAAATTATATTACCATTATAAAATGGGTATCATTAACATATCTAGATCTCTGAAAATACTAAATTGATTGGTCCTTCATAATTTGACCCCTTGTATCTATGGTAATGTAATAATGTAGATATCATCTAGGGGTTTCCAGATTCGGGGTCGTTACATTCGGTATTGGATAAATTATAGAACAATTATTTGGAGAAATATTAAGGAAAATAAATAATAGGGAACAAAACCCTATGATTAACATTTTGGATATGCCTAATTGTGGAATGAAATCCGTAATTTTCAGTATGGGTGAGATTCTATTGATTTACCAACCAATTCATCCATATATCGATACTATATGTGGATGTTGTTCTAGTATAGTCGTATATAGGTGTAATTAAACAGAAAAGTGTGAAAAGGGATTTTACATAATAATTCCTTGGTTCAAAACTATGTGGCATACTATGCACCTAGTTTGACACTCCAGCGGACATTCAGATTATAATTCTCATTTTATATTCAAAAAAGTATGAAGGATTTGAAAATAATGGTATCCCTAAAAAGAATGATTCTAATTCTGATATAATAATTCATAAATGTTTTATTTAAGTTATGTTTTAAACTATATTTATAATAAATTTTTCTATTTTAATATTAATAATTTTATTAGATAATCCATTTTATTCCATTATTTAAACATGGGTCCTCTATTAAAGAATGGTATCAGCAATGGTAATCAATTTAGAGATTCACCTTCTGAGAAATACAATCCAACATGTATTGGATATTATAAGATCATGGATTTTTAGGGAATAGTTATCATGAAATGAAGAATATCCATGCCCAAATGAATCATCTTGTTGTTCAATGGTGTATTCATCCTATATTGTATCATTTCCTATGAACAATGTCCCCAATTTTTATTGGATTAATTAATATATTATAGATGGTAAATATATTAAATCACATGAAAACATATTTCTAAAATTGGGATGGAATTTCCTGGAAAACTCTACATATAATGTGAATTTCATAACATATGATATTGATCGACGGTTTTTTGGATCTAGAATACTATGGGATGATGAAATAGAACATATGCACAAGAGATATATTATTGATAAATTTTTTGAAAAATATTTCCCTTTTGAGAAATCAAATGAAACGAACAAAATATACATTATCATAAAGAAAAATAAATAATAAATTTTTTCTAATTCGGAGGATAAATTGACATTATTATCCTAGTGTTATATACTTTATATACACAATATGAAATTAAATGTTGATCAATTACTTAAATTAAAAATTTATACTCTACGAAGGGTGCTGGTTTCCCAATACAATTCATCTTATGATGAAATATTATTATATACCATAAATATATAAAAATAATTCTATATGTCCATTATATTCAAGGGGAATCAATAAAAGAAGATGATATCTCAATACCAAGAAAAAATTAAAATGTTAATGTATAATATGAAGAAACAATTTTCAAAATAATAAAACTGTATAATTATACATAAATTTTTTTTAAAAGCATGATAGTTTATTACAAGTGCGATGATATGAGACATTTGGCTCATGAATGTATGTGGAAGAAAGGGACCACTATTATCTATTTTTTAAGAGAAAAAATGGGGAATTATTCAAACCAATTTCATATGAGTCATGGAATTAAATCATAGAATAGTCCAAGTTGATAAGGTAAATATTTTCAAAACACTATTGTTGAGGTGGAAGTACCCAATGATTAGCTTGAATGTTCATCAATTAGAGAAAATAATTTATTCATTTCATTATTGGATACTATATAAGTTCAATATTATATATCTTCAATGTCTCCCATGAAAATTAGATACTTTCCTAGCACCATATTAAGGGAGTTAGTTGTCGATACTCTAAGTGAATGTCTCACTGAAATAATTATGTTTTATATATTCCCTATTATTACACATAAACATTCTCTATTTTTGGATGTTATAATAATAACAATGTTTGAATTTTATATAGTAGTTGGTGTATAATGAAAATTAAAATATGATGTAAATATGATTTCCAATTAATGGAACCTATGAATTGTGATGATGATGTTTAATTACTTTTTTAAAGAATATAAATCATCATCTTAGTCATGTATTAATCCACCCTTAGTAGAACATATAAAAAACATTCTTTGGGAATAATATTTCACACAATATATGGATGTAAAATTTAATGTTCTAATATATGATATACTAAATGTATAAGAATAAATTGATTCATTTTATGAGTAATTACATGGACATCCACTGAAGACTAAATTCATGTTACCCATTGATTTGATCACAAATATAATACCTATATCGAATAATCCTTAAATAAAGGAAACCGAGGAATTATTGGAGTTTAAGAAACAACTATATAGGTTGTGTAATAAGGGATTAATAATACCCATTTTTCACCTTCAGGAGCCCATGTTCTATAATTTAAGAAGAATGATAGATCCATGAGTTTAGTCATTTATTATAGCAGAATAAAAGTTTTTAGGATAATGGGCATGTTTCCTCTTCCATGCAATAATGAATTATTTTATCAACATCAGATATATTGATATTCTTCAATTATTGATCTTCTTTATCGGTATCATCAATTAAAATTACCAAATGAAAAAGTTATGAAGAAAACATTCAAAATAATGTGTGAACATTATGAGTTTACAATATTATTATTTAGATTGAATAATTCACTCTAAATGTTCATTGATCTATTTAATATTGTATTAAAGGAATGTCATGATTATTTAATTTCTGTATTCTTTAATGATATATTGATGTATTCTATATGCGATGAGGACCATGACAGTCACATTATGATCATTATTCAGACTCTTAGAAGAATGGAGTTGTATGGGAAAATTATTAAGTGTGGGTGTTAGATTCAAGAATTTATATTCAGGGAAATATTATCTTTATGTATGGAGTCTAAAAATATCCCGTGAAGATGAAGGTTTTCATAGATTGGAATACACCAGTGAACATTACTGGGGTGAGTAGTTTCATTAGTTTTGAAGGTTACTATTTTTTACTCATTCCAAAAAATTAAAGACTGAATAACCCTTTAACCAGTCTTAGATATATAGGGTTTATAATTCTATATTCAAGATAATTTGAATATTGTTTTGATGTATTAAATAGTAGATTGGTGTATGAACGAATTTGTAACATACCATCAGGAATTGATGCGGTTGGGATATATAGTGATGCATTAAATAATGGAATTGGTTGTGTCCTCATGAAAATTCATAAATTTATTGCATATGCATCACGGAAGATAAATACTCATGAATAGAATTATCAAACACATGGTATTGTGTTAGAACCAGTAATCTTTTCTTTGAAGATATAGATACATTAACATTATGGTGAATGATTTGACATATAAATGGAACATAAGAGCCTAAAATTCATCATCTGACATAAATAACTCAACACAAGGAATATGATATGTATTGACCTACTTAAGTATCACAATTATTAAATACACTACCACTATGGAAAGGAATATAAGGTTGAATATGTATTGAGTAGGATCATGGTGTTTTGAAAAAAAAAAACAAGGTTCTAGAGGGATCTTATGATCATGGATATAGTAAATATATTCATGGGAATTATAAAGGAATAATATAAATATCCCCTTTTTCAAATTATTGTGGAACCATCATTATTATAACAGATATAAATTTCTAAATCTGCTGATGAGATTTTTTAGAAGAAAATAAATGATTTTATCATTTGGATATGGTATATATCATTTCTAAATATGAAATTTAAAAAATTTGGAAATATATAATGTGTTCCATATATACATAATCTAAAAATGGAATTGTTGAAAGATTCTAGTATCATGATTTTATCTATACACCCAAGTATCACTATAACAATAGGTATTTGGGGAAACATATTTGGTGGGATAACATTAATCTAGAAATTAATGATTCTATGTCAATATTATTTATTGTTGAGGGACCCCTAACTATTCCTATGTGTTATTGGGATGATATTACTATGTAATTTATCATGGGATTAAAAAAATACATGAAACAAATAATGTTATAATATTGTTTATTGTTGATCGCCTAAAATATATATATATATATACATTATATCAGATATGGTTTACCAATTAAGATCATCACATAGATATATATTAATGAACTTGTAGGACATCAGGGTGTACATATTTTATCTAAATTTGATTATAATCAACATTTTATATAAAATTTCTGAATGCGTCTTCATAAATATATTAATACTAATATTCATTTCAGCACCGCTTACCATCCTAAAAATGATGGATAGTTTTAATATAATATTAAAACATTATAGTACATGTTAATTCCATTTATATATGAGTTTAAAGATATATGGGGTCATTATATACCTTTATTATAGTTTTCTTATTTAATTAGTTTCTATTCATGTATTCAAATGGTGTCGGATGAAGAATTATATGGTAAGAGATGACATAATCCAACTTGATGTGATGAAGTTGGTGAAGGTAAACGTATAGGCCTAAATGTTTTGAACAGGTGAAGAAAAAGGTAAATCCTATTTAGTATTATATTAATGTATATCTGAGTATGAAAAAGATTTATGTCAATAATAAGAGAAACATTTCATAATTTTATGTGGGAGATCACATATTCTTTTATGTTTCTTCATTGAAGGTTGTCATATGGTTTAGTAAGAATGAAAAATTGGCCCCCAGTACTTTAGACCATTTTAAATTTTGGAATGTATTGAATTTATGGATTAATAATTAGGAATTTTACAATGAAACTCAAAACAAAATTATGTGTTATATATATCATTGTTAAGGAAGTACTTGTAATACCTAACACATGATCTCACCTATAATTTAATAAAATTTCAACATGATCTATTCTATTGTGAAGAGACCACCCAAATTTTTAATACAAAATAAAATGTACATAGAAATCGTATAATTCGACTCGTAAAGGGTCTTTTTATAAAATCATAAATTGAATGAAGCAATATGGTAATGAGATTACATTTTGAGTAAGAACAACCATCATTTATTTAAATTGAAAAATCAATTCAAATTTCATGGAGGAATGTTTTTTATGATAGAATAATATAACTCAGGAGCCTCAATTATAGTAGGTGAACATTTGATCTTAATAAAACTATAATTAAATATAAACTTGAATATTTTAGTGACCAAAAATATTACTTATATAAGATGATATTTTTTAAAAATTATGTGAAAAAATAATTCTATAATGAGTTTTTGAACATTTCCATTTGAGATAATATTTTTTGAATAATGTTTGTCAAAGTGATCATCTCATGTGGGGAGTGAATTCATTGCCCAATAAAAATTCCATTAAAAATAGATTTAAATAATATCTCCCAAGTATTTATTAATTGACATGTTTTAAAAAATTATAGTTCGATATATGTTTTAATTATTTTCATGATTTCTTAAAATATTTATTTGTTCTTGGGTAAAACAATAAAAAATATTATTTTTTCCTTTTAAATCATCATACATAAGTATAATATTATATAATCAAAAATTATGATAAACTATTAAACATTTTTATTGCCTCTAAATTTAAAAACAGAATCAGTTTTAAATAAATGATATAAAGTAAAATAAATAAACACACATAGTAGAATTAAATACATGTTATTCAGTCTCAAGGTGATACTTAGTCCAATAAACTTGGAACTCAACTCCTTCCATGTAGTTTATATAACATAAATATTGATACACTCCCTAGATTGGGGTTTTTAACATTATTCCACCATTCTAGACAACACAGTGTGTCTTCCATAGTGTTTGTGGGAGGGAAAAAACAAAAAGGTCACTACCAAACCTATACCAGAACAGGTGAGAAAGAATGTAAATAATGTATCGAATATATATAATTATATATAATATTTATTTATAATATAGTTATCTTTTTTATAAAACATAGAATATATAAACTTATATTAAGGAAATGAGCATAAAAAAACAAATAAAATGAAGTGTAGAAGAAATGGTGTTCCGTTATGTACAAGTCTATGTAGATATTAACTCCCTAACTGTGATTTAAACTAAGGCTAGAGATGTATATTAGAATGTTTTTATGGAATAGAGTGCCATAAACTATTTTTTCTTACTACCAAAAGGCATTAGATATTAGTTGTGATTTAGGTTCGTCGGTAGAGTGTGAGAAATTTTGGTTCTCGCAATAATGTCCAACATACATCACATGTGCATCATTCTATATAAATCTCCACACAATTATCATGAGTTTTTCAAAACCATTTGACATGAGGGGCCTTTCTTCCTCTTTAATCAATTGCAGTAGTAGTTTGAATCAGGTGTTTTCCATAATCTCCTTGTATTGCATATCTGACAAAAAAATTTAACTCATTCTATTAAATAGTTAATATATACTATATAAAATAATATTGATCGTTGTATTAGATAAAATTGCAATTATATATTTTTAATTTAATAAGATAAGTTTATAGTGGTGGGGAGTCATTGAGTAGTGTCAAGTCTCTAGCCGAGAGTCTTTGGAATGGTGACTCTTAAAAAACCAAGTTAGACTAGCTGTGTGATATGGGAATGGTGTCATATTTTGGCAGTGATTTAGAGTCTAGAGGTGTTTCAAAACTCTAAAAAAATTAAACTCAGCAGTAAATCATTGTGGAAGGTGAATTGTCCTGGGTGATGTGACTTCTTGGTGGTGTGATTTCTTGACATTGATTCTTTCCATTAATAACTAAATTTCTTTAATATGTCTTGTGGGATAAAATAATAACATGAAACATAAATTTTATTAGAATCATAACAATAATTATTTTTTGACCATTAAAACAAGGATTCCAACAATATCCACATTTTTTATGATCAATAATTATGGAATTCTTATACACATGAAATAAAAGATAAATCAGAACCATTCATATAGATAGTTTGAAAGTAATAATAATGAATTAGGGGTAAATATAATAAATATGTAATTTTTTTTAATTATACTATGTCATAGATAATGACTTAAATAGAGAATGAAATTGCTGAAAATATTAGCATAGGAAAAAAATTTACAAAAAATATTAAAGTATCAAAGGAAAAGAATGTGAAGAAACTATGAAGGTAAATTCCATAGTCCTTTTCACCCATATATAAATATACACAATTTCATAATAAAAAAGGAAAAATAATTGAATGAAATTAACAGTGGTAATAATAGAGAATAAGTATAAGAAGAACAAGAGAATTCCCATGAAGAACATTAATTAATAATAAATTCCAAAGATTGTTCAATAAAAAATTAGATAAAAGATAATCTGATAAAAGATCCAATTTAATAGAATAAATGGTCTTTATTCTTGGATAAAGGTTCCAAAATGGATTTTCCTTTGTCCTTGGATGAGGTATAATAAAAAATGATAGAGGGGTAAGTTGGAACAAAGTTTGGAACTTATTTCAGAGTTGAAGGAGGTCAAGGTTCTCTTATTAGGATGGGTCTGAGATGCTACACCTTTTGTCATGTAGTGAGAGAAAATTCTTGTCATCATACTAGATGATGTGCATTAGGATCTATAGTTACTCCTAGTCTGAAAAAAAACTAGATTAGTAGTTGGAGGGGGTCAAATGGGAAGTCACTGGTATTGAATCATGAGCCAAAACATCATATCATGAACATGAAGAAAAGGCATCATAAGGTTGATAAAATCTATTATTATATTCACAACTTTCTCTATAGAACATTAAAATCCAGGCATCCTTACAATAAACCTCTATAGTACGGGAGTCAGAACCATCAACTATATTATTGATTCTTTAAAATATTAAAAAATGGTTAATAATCATATTATCAGCCAAAAAAATGAAATTAAAATCCATGAAATTATTAGTATATATTTATGAGAGATAATACCTCATGTCATTAGTTGTAGACTCTCTAAATTTTTTAAATTTACATAGAAAATTTCTTAATCATCTGTTGTAATGATCATTATTATTCTCAATGTTCATCGTGTAATCAAAATTTAAGGCAATAATATCAATTGATGTACTCTCTAAAGAAGCTCTGATCACTTCTATAAAAACTGACAAGAGAAGCTATATATCAAATACAGTTGGAGGAGGAGAACATAAACTAGATTTTATAAAATTTATATTTTCATATATCTAGAATAGAGAATCCATATATACTGAAAAATCATAATACATCCCTTCTACAATATATCTCAAAGACTCTTTCTCACTGGAAATTTATTTATTCTACATATCATGTTCTTGAATATGGTACATCATATTTTTTTTCAAAGAAAATAATCCCATATTCAAAAAAATATATAGAATCTTTCTCACTTATCTTTGTAATAGGATGTTGTAGACTCTTGAAACTCCAACCAATATATGAAATTAAGTTTACTCTAAAATCAACTAATTCATCCTTCAGGACCACATCAACAAGAATATAATTAAATATATGATCATGTTCTCTCACAGATAAAAACATATCTATAAACTAAAAAAACTCAATTTTAGAAACATTAAATATCTCAAGATCTCTCTGTTCATGAATTTTCATGTTTACCATTCATTGGTGAAATTATGATCTTAAAGTGAAACAAATCACATACATGTCAAATTGGATCATCTCATCTATCAGAATGCATTCCAAAAAGCTCAACCACTAGATAATTAACAACTATAGATACAACTGCATTATGTACACCCACATAGGTCTCAAATGTTCTCTATTCAATAGAAGGTACATCCTCTATGTGATCATCAACTAAAATATAATATGAAGTAGTCTCATCTCTAAACTAGACCTCAGCACTTTCCCATCAATAAGCTCATTAACCATATGTTCATCCACATTATGCTCAATAGAAGAAACCACATACAACATCGCAACCACAACTGGTTATTTATCTATTTGATCATCATTAACAGATTCCATATCAACTATAGCAGGAACATTATGGATTTTATGACTTGGGGATTCCTACCCATCAATAGATTGAACACTTTATACTATGGAAGAAAAATACACTTACCAACAAAACATGATCTCTCTTCTGATCTGAAATGAGAATCACCAGGAGAAGTGAGAAGGCTGGAGGAATCTCAACATCTTATCTTCTACTTTTTATAATATAACCATGAGTACCAAAATCATAAAATCCATCATTTTAATCTTCTTCATCAACACCATTTACAATCTCGTCAAAAAATTTGGAATAAAATTATTAATTAATCTTATCCAAAGACTTAATTCACTTCCTCAACAATATTTACCAATTTCTCTCTTCTAGGGAGAGTCCCAGGTAGGCTAGGAGCTCCATATATGATAGAAGGTGAAATGGGAGACAGGTCAGGGTTACTTCCCTCATCAAATAGATATTATACCTCTTAGTCTCTATAAAATAAATATTATTACTTCTAATAAAAATATTCATCAACATTATTATATTCTAGATTCATGTCAACAATTTTTCTCATTCTTGAAGGATGTTCTATAAGGTGAAACTCATCATATGACGTTTCACATTCAACTACCCAATACTTTTTTCAAGCGTTCCATTTGATCTTCATCATTATAAAATTTATCCTAATAGTAAAAAAACCAACGTAAACCATAGAATATTCCTCATCTTCGACTACTAATCCATTATATTTTTTCATAGAAGAAATCATATTCAGATAGATCAATGAATTTTATGTTGAAGTTATCTTGATGATTTCCAATATATAAATCGTACTATATCTTCTGAGGTTAATCATTTGTACAATTTTTAAAAGTCAATGAAAATAGATAACTTTATACAATAGAGTATTGAAATCATCCATCCTTAGTGATAGTATATGGTGGATGAATCTGAAAAGAAATATGTATTCTCAATTTAACTCTGATGAAATTGGGCTTCTCATATATCCATTTTCTGTCAACTCGAAAATAGATTCATCATAATTATAAAATTACTTTCATCTTTGTTAGTTATATGAAAATAATTAATACATCATATTTTGTAACAATCAAACATCTATCTCACTGTTTTGAAGGAAAGGAAATGGTTTGACATTTTACTCATCTTTATAACTAGTATTCTTCTTGTTCATTAATAACAAACTCAATATGCTGATAAAATTGGAAAACTAAATTATGCTAAAAAGATCCCATAATTTAAGGGAACCAATCTATCCATCCATGTTTTTATGACTTTTTTTAATAGATATCAACTCAGAAGAATCCATTTTTCATCAACTTCCCTTTTGAGTGATATTACCCATTTATTTGTTGGGATCCATTGGCTCAACAATAGATAGTTGATTGGACTCCCCAATATTTTTCACTGTTTAATGTCACTCATCTAGAAAATAATATTAAGTTAACATCATTCAAACCATGCATATTCGTGCCACATGCTCCGGCAAAGAAGCAATGTCGAAGGCTGAATAAACAAATGGTGCAACAGATCTAAAGAGGATAAGGTGTTATGAAATATGATTCTTATAAATACAGAATGTTTCAAATATATATCAATTATGATTTAGGGATTCCAAAAAATCAAAATTCAAATAATAATTGAAAATTAGACATAGGGATTATAAATTGAATCAAGTCAAATAAAATTCCATTAATTGAATAACAAAATTATATCGTAAATTTGAAAACTCTGAATTTAAAATA
Source organism: Viscum album (assembly GCA_963277665.1). NCBI lineage: Eukaryota > Viridiplantae > Streptophyta > Magnoliopsida > Santalales > Viscaceae > Viscum > Viscum album. Next base: position 834,710,105 of record OY728140.1, read on the forward strand.
TGACAAAGCAAATAAAAAAATTTATAAAATGATATGTTAAAAAATAATGAGAAGTTAAACGTTGAGATACTCAATGGTGACACATTTTATCATGATAAGTTCCATGGTGGAATGTTCAATGATGAGACATAACAAATATTCTGACATAGACAGTTGTGGGACATACCCAATAGTGAGACATACACTATGGTGATACATACCCAATGGTGTCACATTGAAAAATTAAACAAACCAAAAATTTACTATAGTTAATTCATGTTTGATATAATTAGTTCTCTTATAATTCAAAGTAATAGTTAATAGATCAGCATGCTAATATTTTATACTAATTTATTCAAGAGTGATATCATATTTTGGAAAATGGTATCCCAAAAAGTGATTTCATATATATTTTTTCTTTGTTATAGATTATGACCTAGGATTCCTAGAATTATTTTTAAGACTATAATTTTTTCAGTTTATATGAAATATTTATAATTGAAACCCAATGTATAGTAATTTGTGTGTCATCCATAAAAATTATACCCACTAGCTACCTATAACTATGTATTCAGATTTATTAGTAGACAATGAAACACAATTTTTTTCTAACAATAATAAGAAAAAAATAAATTGTGTAAAGAGTTACATGTTCTAAAAGTTATATTTCTATAAAAAATATATCCAAAAAAATAGGCTTTAGAATAACTGAGTAAATAATGCGATTTTCCACTTGGATACAACAATCAAAAAATGGTACTTTATTTTATGTACTTGAAAAATATTTTTACAGTCCCCCATTGTGCCTCTTTTGGGATTACATAAAGATGAGAAAATATAAGGAAATTACACATAATATTAAGATGGTTGAATTAAAGGTAGAGAAAAAATAAAATCAAACCTTTGTTTCTAATTTCCTTCAGTAGTTTCCATGATTCATCAAGATACAAGTTATACATTCTCCTCCCATGAGTATCAATACTCTTTGGGAAATCCAAGTTAAAAGAATTTAAAATATATTTTGTGTGTTTAAATATATTTAAAACGATTCCTTCATCATTTTGAAAAAACTAAAATCCATGAAATAATTTGAGTTTCCCTATTATACTCATTTCCAAATCATTTTTCATAATTTCAGAGAAGTCAGTACATAAAGCACCTCTTGAAGATAGAAAAATGTTATCATATACATAATTTTGGAAAACAAAATGATATTTTAAATTATAGTTATTAAAAGGGTAGTTCAGATATAAAATTTTAGGGTCCTTTGAAAATAATAAAACTGATGAGACTATCATAACATACTCTATTGGCTTTTTTGAAACAACATAAATATTTTTTTATTTTCTAAAAATGATTTTTAAAATGAATATTGTGAAAACTATGGGGATGTTCTAAAAAAATACTCAATTATATACCAAATAATAAATTCACCCTTGACATCCATTTGATAATGATTGAAATCCAGATGAGATTCATAGACATGTAGTACTCTAATTGATTAAATTCAGGTTACTATGTAAAATATTTCTTCATTACCTATTTCTTAATCTTGATTATACCCACGTGAATGTAGTATCACATTATATTATATTATAGTTCCTAGATAGTCTACCTTATTCCTTAAACCCCATTTAGTGCATATAGTCATGGTCTCACTGTGTTTACATAATTGTTCCCACAATATTTTTCATTCAAATAGATTTAATTATTCTTGATTTTTTATTATCTATAATTCATAATCGAATACATCATTAATATTTTTTGATTCTAGATGAGACACGAATACTTGATGTTTATCATGATTTCTATGGGGAGATCTAGTATGTTTACCACTATTTATTTCTCCAAATACAACTTCCAAATGATGATATTTAAGAGTTTCGAACAACCTAGAAAAAGAGATTTTTGTGACATTTGGTTATTCTTCAGGTTATGGACCTTTTTGTTTAAGAAATTCATCATAATTGGATTCTTGTTTTGAATATTTTTAATCTATATTAGTAGGTTTTGAATTTATGTTCATAGAAAATAAATCATTTTCATGATTTTATAAGGGCTCAATAGGTTCATGCATATTTGTCTCATCAAATATGATGTGAACAAACTCTTTTATAGCAATTGTTCTTCTATTGAACACTCAATATGATTTATTGGGGTTGAAAATACTAAAAAAATTTCTTAATCACTATTGGATATAAATTTGACAATATTTCCCTTTGTGTTACGAATATAGACCAGGTAACAAAAAAACTAAAATGTAATTAACATTTGGATTTCTATTTATCCAAAACTCATAAGTGGTATTATTCATGATATGTGTAATTAAAAATCGATTGATTATATAATCAGGTGTATGAATAACTCTATCAAAAAATAGATTAGTATGTCATATTCAATTAGTATGTTTTATGAAATTGGTTGTAGTATTATATTTATTCCTTCTATAAATCCATTCTGATGATGGGTCCTAGGAGAAGATATGTTAAGACTATAAAAAGTTTGTGAGTAAAAAGAAACAAAATAATTATTTTAAAACTCAATGACAAGGTAACCTCATAGGGTTTTATTTTTATGTCTACTTAGGTTTTCTATTGTTCTAGAATACATGGTTAAATATGAACATTCTTCACATTAGTGAGCTAAAATAAAAAACCCTGTATACCTAGAAAATACATCTTCCAATAAATAGACATAATGTTTCTCATTTAGAAAATAAAATCTAGATGGACCTCATGTATTTATATGAACCAAATCAAGCTAATGAGATATTGAATCTAATTTCATTAATTTAAAATAAATATTTTTGATTCCTTTTTAGAAAATTGTTACAGACAATATCATTTGGGAACTATGGTTTTAGTTGATAAATGAAAAACCCATACCTATTATTCTTCCTGAGTAAGTGTATATTACATTCACCTAATGAATTATTCCAAATCTAGGGATCATTATGAAATGAAGTCAAACAAAAGAAATTGATAAAATAATAAAATAATCTTATAATTGTAATTATTTTCATTGATTTATAGACTAAAAACTAAATCATATTTAAAATAACAAAACCATACATGAATTATATTGAAATTTAACTTTAAAAACATCATCACACAATTGTGAGATGTTATGAATGTTATGTATAAAACCATCAAAAAATAGTACATTCCGAATCAAAAAAAATGTTTTGTTACCGACCTTACCAATGATAATGATTTTCCCTATAGAATTATCATCAAACATGATATGACCACCAGAAACAATTATTAGGTTCTTAACGATAGAATTGGCTGCTATAAAATTACATAAAACCCACTGTCCATGTACTATAGAATTTTCTAAAAGTTTTTCATGTTTTTTTCTATAAAGGAATTAGTCATGAATCAAATGTAATCTTTTTTAGAATTTTTTAGGAGTAGGGTATAAATCACTGGAGCTATCCCTGAAGGCACTCCATGTTGCTATCATATATTTCATAAAACAACATTCATTGTTATTATATTTAGTTTTTCACTTTAATTAAGGATATTATTAAATCAATTTTTTTTATTTTACATTCATATTAGGTAATATAATTTGTTCCATAATCCTATTTATAGTCCATTATTTATTTTCCATTAATTTCACACATTACTTTATAATTTTTCTTTCTAAAAAACATATTATTCATATAAAACAACTTATATATCTTCTCTTGATGAAATGTCTCATCATAATAATTTTGAGGTGACTCACAATCATTGGAAAATTTATCTTATATCTTTTTATCCTCCTGTTTGGAAGCAGTAGACTTGAAATAAAACGAATTTCATTTAGGTTCATCATATTTCTCTGAGTTTACATTCTATTAATCCACAAACATCATCACTTTATCAATAAGATCTATGATTTTTATTTTACTAATGTTCCATGTCTCTATAATTGAATAATATTTTCCTCTTCAACTTTTTGGAATGCATCTAAGGAGTCTCGTTATTTAGTATTTTTTTCAGACACTAGATTTCTTTGAAATCTCATAGTGGTAACAATTTCCTTAAAATCTAGATATTTGTAAAATATAAGTTCTTAATGATTCCTATTAAATGTAAGATATTTTATATTATATGTTTTTTATCTCATATATTTAAAATTACTTATTCATATAGGAGAAATAAATAGACTATCAAAATATTCGATGTTAGTTTTACAAGTATAAATTCAATTTAATTATTTATCTTCTAAATCATAGTATATGGGACCCATGGACTTAAAATTATTGTTACAGGAATTCTTAGTATCTTGGAACCATGTAACTCTATATGTTTTAGGAATTTAATATCTATCTTTTTTTAAATCAAAATCTAAAAACAAATACTCTTTATATGCATTTTCATATTTATCTTCTTCTAATCAAAATTATTACCTTTGAAAAAAAGTTGTATGTTAGTAGCATAATGTTCTTGTCAATTATATATTTAATGGACTAAATTTAGAACAAATATAAATGTAATATCATTAAATCATTTCTAAAATAACAATTTAAAAATTTATAAATCAATGATGTCAAAGTAGGAATCCTATGATACAAAATATTTGTCTGAGCGAGTATCTCAACAGTAGGGTAACTTGAGTAACCAATGAAATTTATGTTAAACATTTATTAAAATAAAATACCAAAATAAGGTAAAAATATAATAGTTTACCTTAAATGTATTTTTATATAAGTATTAATATTTTAGAATTTTTCTTAAATTAATGATAAGGTCTTCGATAAAATAATATACAATTTTATTTTAAACATTGAAATTGACTTATATATGAAAAATATTATATGTTAATTAAATAATATTAACCATTGAAGAGGTGTATTTTTCAGTATAAAAATGGAATCAATTTTAAAGAAAAGAAATAAAGTAAAACAAAACAAAGAAAACACAATGTACATTTGAATACAGGAGGATTTGTCTCTGGTTGAGACGGTCCTATCTACTTAAAAATAAAATAATGACAAGAAATTTATTTATACACAATATGGATCAGGTTTTACAACAATATACCAAATTATCATACCATACATGGAATATTCTATACATTTTGGGGGAGAATAAATAAACAACAGATCACTATCAAACCTCAACGACAACACGTGGGAATGAATGTTAAGATATTGTTGTGATTATATCTATGTATTTTCCTGTTTAAATCGAGAAGAAATTTGTGTTATAAAATATATTATACACACAATAATCGTAATGTAATGAATGTAAACAAAAAAATATGGTTTTTATGAAATGGTGTTTCTCATAATGATATGAATTGCATCTCGTAACTCCATGAATATTATTTGAAATGAGGTTTATGTAACATTTTAAAATGCTGTAGTAGAATAGACATTCATAATCTCCATTTTCTAAGCGTAAGAAGGTACTATATGTATGATGAGCTTCATATTGCTTATAGGAGTCTAATTTCTTCTAGTTCATGCAATAATTTCCAACTATTTCACGTGTATTCCTTTTATGTGTATCTCCATGTTATCCTCATGAGTTTTCTACACTATTTTCACATGATGGAGCCTAGTTCTTATTTTATCAATTGTAGCATCAGAGGAAATCATTTAGATTCTTTCAGCTACTCATATTGCATGTCTAACATAATTTTTTAATGCATTCTCTATGATAATTAATATACAATTATTAAAATAAAATTCACGTTGAATTCAATATACTATTGTTTTGATATATTAAAATAAAAAAATAAAATAAATATATGTTGTGTGCCTTTTATAGGTGGCATGACTTTTGTGGGGAGTTGTTGAGGTGATGACTCTTCTTTGAGATATGTTAAGATAATGGTGAGACATTATAATGATGTCCTGAACTATTGGTGATTCCGTGTCTGGTGGTGGCTCAACACTTCACAAAATTTATATTCATGGGAGGGCTCATACCCTGTAAAAGTTTCCACTCACTGATGACTCATTGTAGAAAATTAATTATCCATGGTAGTGTGACTTCATAGTGATGTATATTATGAGTGGTTATTCTTTCAATTCATAACTATATTTATTCCAATATAACTAATAGAATAAAATACCAGTAAAAAACATAAATATCATTAATATCATACATGATCAATAAAACAAGAAGGTCATTAAATAAAAAGTGATTTATTTAACTATCCAAATATTATTTATATTACTTTATAAAAATTACTATTATTATATATTTATTTACTATAAAACTGATATAAATAAATAAAAAACTATTTTGAGGTAAAAAGAGTATTTTTTGGTAAAAGTATTTTTAATTAAAAAGGTATAATGTTTATTACATTTTATTAATTAAAATAATTTTTAATCACAATGGATTTAACTGAAATTTTTATATCCTTAATCTAAATATACGAGTTTTAATCAATATAATTAAGTTTACTAGTCATATATTTAAAATAAGATCATCTAATTCTTGAAATTTTCATTTAATGAAAAATCATATTCAACAGGTTTGGTAGGTTTATAGTTAAATTAAAATTTCCTACATATATGAATTGAATACGGTAAAATAGATTCCAAAATTTGGATTAAGAATAATAATAATTATATAATAATTGAATATTAAATTTTTTTCATAATTAATACTAAAAACCATGAAAATTAATTATCAGTGTTAAGGTAAAAAAGGATGTAGCATGCGATTAATCTAAACAAATAGAGATTAAAATAGCCAATAAATATATAATTCATATTTTATATATATATTTCACTCTTATAACATCTAATGATATATAATTATCCCTTATGGATCATTTTATAATTTTTAAAACATGGGTATGATTTATTATTTTAAACAGTTCCATGTGTGTCCTCCTATATTGTAATTGGTCCCTCCCTCCAGTCAAATATTCAGACATCTAAATTCGTTTTGTTGAACCAAAAGAATTCTAAATAACTCCCCAACATTTTTATTAACATTATATGCATACTTCTCATTCGAAAATAATAACCCAATGGTCATTAATAAGATATACTATGATGGGTTTTCTATGATAAGGTAATTGTATTCAATGATCTCTATATTTTTTACATTTTATTTTTTCCTTTATCAATTTTTCTTGGAATTTATAATATAATAACACTATTATAACCCATATAAAAATATGTTATTATTTTTATGTGTTAATATTTATCCATCTTTATCTCTATTAAAAGGTAAATAGGTCCAATGGTTATATGTATAGAATATTACTACCTCATGAGAAAATGTAATTTATTTTCCATCAATGAATCGCATGGATGGTAATAATGATGTAAATAATGAATATACATAACACTTATGAAATGAAATTGATTTTATATAATTATTATGTCATCTAAATTCATAAAATTTCACACATTTTCGGAATTATATCACCACTTGTGCATACATACAACCTACAATCTCCACTAAGTGGGGTGATTCATTTTCCTTGACCGATTTTCAATAATAGTTTTAAAAATAAATTTAATGTTTTCATATGATATTTATAAAATAATTCTATTATTTATATATTTTAAATATACTATCTTTACACGAACTGTAACTTTCATGAAAAAAACAAAAAATATAAAAAAATTAAATTTACAGTTGAAAAAATAGTAATAATAAAAGATTGTTAGTGACTTGGTGGTAAGATATTATTAAAGTATCCTATATGATATTATAAATAAAATTTTGGTTTTTCAATAAATTAATATCATGATCAATGGTAATATTCATGTGGGTAAATCATTTATAATAAAAGGGAAGCATGAGGTAATAGATTTCATACCTTTTAACACTCTATTGGGAGATGGTTTTTTTATGCACCTATTCACATTTATACAATGAATACTCTTCCCTAATGATGTTTTCATATTGAATAAATATTTATTCATGATTATTAATTTTTTTCTCAATTATAATCTTTTATGGGGATACAATATCAATGTTACAAAAGTGGCTATAATATATTTTACATTATCACACTCTTTTTAGATTGATTTTATTTTCACTGAAGGAATATTATAATTTATCCTTAAAAAGATCCAATAATTTTTTTTATCCAATGGATATTTAAGTAAACTATAAATTTTCAATCAATTTTTCCTCTCTTTGGTACATTATTCAAGAAAATATTTCTTTACATTAAAACTAATTTTATTTATTTTTAAATTTGATATATTTTTCTTGCATGTCCATGTTATCAAAATTGTTCTACAAAAGTCGCTTTATTAAAAATAATTATTTATTAAGAATATTATAAATTATTATCGAATTTTCAAAATATTTTAAATGAATATTCCTCCTACTTTTTGAAAGGAATATATTCAAAAATAAAATTAAAATAATCTTTTTTTAATGTATATGGAGATAACAGAATTGATAGACCTAGTACTCATTTTTTAAATAAATATTCTTATAAAACTTTTTAATGGTTTTACGAATAACGTTATTTTTTGAAATATTATTATATTATTTCGCTTCCATTCCTTTTATGATTAAAAAACAAATGGTTTTATTATAAAAAAATATATTCATGATTAATTAAGAGTCACATCTTCTTTCTTCATTAATTCTGTGACTGTTAACATTCTATTGAGACAATCACATTCATATGATCCTTTTTCATTTTAAATTAAATTTTAATTAAATATAAATATTCATCATATAATTGAAATTATTATTTCTTAATTCATATTCCATTTTTACGTGTAGTATTTACATTGAATGTTATTTGATTAACTCAGTATATATCGGTAAATTTGTTTTCCTTACTCAATATTGATATTTTATTATAAGTAATATTGATTCGTGAATTAAATAGATCAATTAATATATGATCGACACTTTGTAAATGTTGTGATGGATGGGGACTACAAATATATATCCACTTGATGCACCAATATGTGACATAATAAATATTATTTGTCAAATTAAATTTGTGTTGTATCCATATTTAAATAATATATTAGTAAAAGGTCATAAAGGTATAAATATCATGATGTTTGAGATCATGATATAGAATATTAATAATTTAATTAATTAGGTATTTAGTTATTATTATACCAAATATTATATCATTTATATTATAAATATATACATTTTTATTTGAAATTGTTTAATAAATAGAATGTTTGTTCCATTATTTACCTCTCTCTGTTGATTATCCCTTATTTTATCATTATATTCATGTTATTTATTAAATTTAACATGTTTTTAGTTATTTACCATTCTATTATTATAAATCATTATTTATTCATGATTACTTCCATTGTATAAAACCCATATTGTTTATTTTATTTAATCATTATTTTGTTTCCTTTCATAGTATATGAATAATAATTATATTAATGGGTTCAAGGATGATAATAGTTACCCATTATTATGATTTTATATTTACTTATCATTTTAAAATAGATAACATTTATTTATCAGGTACTCTGTAACTACTAACCTGGTTAATCCATTAGGATATGGAACCCTATATATATTCCAATGTAATGTTATAGACTATAGCTTTGGGTTTCAAAATTCGAGGTATTTACACATGGTGCTACATTCACATGAGTATAAATTTATTATATTATAATTTTTTGAGTATTAACCAGAGTCTGACTCACCTCACTTATAAAATGGAACTCCATCACTTCACACATTCACACAAATTGAGCCCTCAAGTTTAGAAAATCCATACCCAAATATCATTAAAACATTCATCCCAATATCCTAGATATATATCAATATTATTATAATAACCATTGGAGGATTAAGGTGTAATCCAATAGAGTCTTATCAAACTATATATAATTTTATTTTCTAATATATTTTGAGTTTATTTATTCCTTTTCAACATTTAAATATTCTATAATTGTATTATATTGAATAAATAAGTAACATTAATATAATTATTTATTTTTAAGTTCATTTTAAAATCAATTTTTACTATTTAATTTATATTATAAATGATAATATAGTTTATGGTCATGTGTGGACTTTCTACCCCATAAAGAGATGTGATACATTATTCATATCATCCATTAATGGATACTAAAATGTTGAAATTTAATCAAAATAATTTATATATATGATATTACTATGATTATTTAAATTATATTACTATTTTTCATTCTTTCATTATACTCATTGGAAAATGAAAACATTACTCATGCTTATGTACAGACAACCATATCCATGACGTGATATAATTTATTATTCATGACCTCTACATTTGAATTGTTATAAATTTTTTTATAATGAATAAATAAGATAATTATAAAATTATTGAGATTATATATAATATAAATTTACGACCAAGGTTCATGGACCTGAACCATCAAACCAAGACATGTATATAAAACTAATCAGTCTTCACCTTAATATTGTTTTTAATGATAACTTTAAAATAAATGGGTAATTAATAATTTAAAAGGAATATTATTTGAAATATAATTATTAAAATTGTAATATTGTATATTTATAATAAATTTAAATTTATTATATAGTAACTTAATAGTGTGTGTGAAGAAATTTATGACATGGGATAAGGGTTTATGGTAAAATCTCATTTTTAATAGTGGTTGGTTATGTATAAATCTCCTGAGAGGAAATTATATCATATATATCTTATAGACCCATAAATTAACTTCTTTTATTTTCAATTATAGGGTTTTATTTTTTTCATTTCATTCTCCTCCCTTTTTTATATAAAATTAATTTTTTTTATAGAAAAGATGACTGTATTTCCTCTGGTTGAAAAACATTTTCTTATATATCCATATTCATGAAATGGGTTTCATGCATGTCATTTTATATGATAAAATGACTATATAAATTCATTCATCCATATTTTATATTTTTTTTAAATGTTAAAAAATATTTTTACAAATGTTTTTTAATATAATATTTATCTCATTCTACTAAATGTTCTAAATGGACCATTATTTTTAGATTTACCATGTCAAAAAAATTTATAACTATTATAACCACTATTTTCTTTTAATATTCCTTAACAAAATTCTGTGGAGGTTTTAAAATAAAATAATTTTCCCAATAATTTTGGAGTTTTTTTTTATGATTTATTCTAAATAAATCGATAATTTTCAATGTTTTCAATGAATGTTTTGAATGTTTAAATGAATTTGTTTTAAATCTATGTAAATATAATTTGATATTTATTATTCTTTACAAGGTATCAGATCTAATTATATAATCCATGTTATTTTTTCTTGGAAGGATTGTGATTACCTGAAAAGATATTTATTTTGAATCATGCTTCATTTCCATTTGTTATTATATAATGTAATAATTAATCTTTATACGATCATTTGTAATTCATATGTATGGTTTTTATTATGTTATGGGTGAGATTTTAATTATATAAAAATATAATTCATTGGATAATGATTCATTTCTCATGAGATAATGTTAATATTATTAAGTGTAAACACATTATTGTTTTGAAAAGAGGATGGCTATGAATCCAATCCATTTTGATACATTTCCAGTATGTTATTATGGTTTTAAAAGTTATCCATGACTAATGAAAAGATTTTATTTGGTTATTATTATGAAAGAATTCCTATGATATGTTTTTACACTTATGAAATGTTATTTCAAATCATGATTGGTTAATGATTATTCCTCTCTCTTATTTTAAAAACAATTATATATTGACTCCTGATATATAATATATAAATGATTGGGTATGAATTTCATAAGTTATTATCATGATTAAATAGCATTTTTTTATCTTATAATATTATATTACTATAAATTGATATCACTTTTGTTTACCAATACTGGTCATCAATGTTTAAACATTATTATGTGTCCATTTTCCATAGTTTATGAGGAAATGTTGTAATTAGGATATGGAAAATAAGGTAATGGTGAGAGAAGAAAATTGTGTGTGATATTGATGATATTTTATAAAATATGATTATAATGTTTCTAGTTTATAAATATATTAAACCATTTATTTTATATGGTTTTAAATGTTATTTAATTCATTAATTATTCAGCCAAATGGATTTAATGTTTATGTATGGTATTCTTGGGTCACCATAGTTGATATTAGTATAAGATTAGATATCCTTGGAGATTAGGTTATGAAGTATAATAGGATAGAAATTAATACATCCTATGACTAACAAAATCAAATATACAATGAACATAATGGTTTACTAGGTTTAGAATAAAGTGTCATAATTTAGGACTTCTCTGGAATGATTTTCATGATTATAAGATTTCCATTCTGGTTAATATTACTTGGTTCTTAATATATGATTTTTGGTGTTATTAAATGTCTATAATGAGTAAAATTCATTCAAAAATGGAATGTGGATGAAAATTGAATGATTCTCCTCTTTGAAAAATGAATAAAATGTGAAGTAGAATGAAAAATCATGTTATCATTCTCTAACAACTCCCCCAAGAATTTAATCATACTGAGCTTCCATATGGGAAAATAAGTGAACAATTCGTTATTCAATATGTAATGGGGAAATATCTACATTATTTCATCAGTTCCTTTGATCCACTAGTGGCCATGTAATGCTTAAAAACCACTAAATATATATATTATATTCCATAGTTCTCAAACCAACAAACCTTTCTCAAGGAATTGTATAATTTGAAAGAAAAATCATACTAATTTTGGAATCTAATTATGTCTATGAGGAAAAAATAATAAATTGAATCCATGGAATATGATTACTTCAAGAGAGTAATTTTCAGTATGTACATTCCCTAAACACTTCACATGAAATTGGAATGATAATTACTTGTGATTATGTAGAAGTATGGTTAATCTATTATTAAATATGAAGAAAACATTACAATACATTCTTGTTACACTTGTAGTTATATTATTCAACATTAAATAAAACACGATCAGTTCATTAGTAGATAAAATCCATGTTTCAGAAATGTGTTATCCAAAAGGGACATTGATATCTATGATGAAATCATTCAATGTGATCTCAATGTAAAAACGGTGAGTGTAAACTCAAATCAACTTTAAATTACTGATAAGATGTTCTATATGATGTTTTGTGGAAATTTTAGTGATAAGACCCATGGATTAAAAAATATGAATCTTTTTTATGCCATAATTGTCAAAAAAAAGAAACAGGTAATTATATCAATGAGGATAGCTTATTTATCTGTTATAGAAATGAAGTCCATCAAGAAAGTGAATTCTGAAATGATTTTATGTGGAAGGAAAATGAAATGAATGGATATAAAAATCTTTTAAATGTACCACTCTTACATCAATGTTATACCTATTTGGTGTTTGGGAATTTAGCCAACAAGAGATTCATTTCAAGGGATAATGATAAAAATTATTGTCCATAACCTCTTCAGAAAAGAGTCAAATGGAAATCTCAAGTGTTCACAACTACTGAAGCGGGTAATGATAAAGAATTTTTTAAATTAATTCATATATTGTACTCTATAACTAAAAATATATTATATGATTTTGGTTCTGCCAAATATTTTATTTATTAATAATTTTTTGGGGTGTCACATCACCACATAAATAAGTAGATGTTGAATTCTCAGTGAATAATCCAAACCCCATTATGGTAACATCTAATGTATAAATCTCCACATCAATAGTATTTTTTGGGAAAGTGATCATCGATTTCATAAGGACTCTCTATATTTTTAATAAGGAATTTTTTCAGAATGATATTTTTTAGAAATTTTGTTTTGATAACTACTGGTGATATTTAATTTTATTGAAAAATTCCCCATTTATATATTGTTATAATGTTATATAGAATGCAATGAAAGGGGTGTTTTGATAAATGCTATTTACACACATTCATTGACTTTTATTCAAAAAATTGGAGGTGTTACATTATATAAATGCTTTCCTTATTCAATAGAAATACAACCAGGACTCTAATAGGATGGTGTAAGGAGTAAACATGTTTCAAACCACAATATATATGATTTGAAGATAGATATAGAGATAAAATCAATACTAAATAATCACAATTCATCATTATTATAGCTCTATTTTGTGAGAGTAATGGTAATGGGAGTGATATTATTTTTACAATCTATTATACATTCCTTTGATGGAGGGTTTTTAGTGTTATTTTATATATGTAGTACTTGTTTTGAACCATGTATTACTTATGCATTCTTATGTTTTTATTTTCATACTAAAATTTTTCTATGTATATTTCACTTAATGTACTAACTAGGTTTTATACTTCCGGGCCCCAAAACATTGAGACAAAGATCTATGAAGACATATTGAAGGATGGAATTATGTTGGATGTTACACATAAATTTTGTTGTGATATTTTTTTCCAACCCTCAACAAATTTCTATAAAAGTTATTTTTGAGTTATATATAATAGGATAAATTTTGTTTGAGATCAGATGAAGGAATTATAAATATAGTTAAGTGTAATGGGATATAGTTGGGCTTCTGAAAGATGTAGTTGGAAGGTATTATAATATATATAGATCTTAGTACAATGAGTTTTGGTGGGTTTCCATATACTTTTGATGGATATGAATATAAATGTATAAACATGAAAGATCCATCATGTTAATGAAACTTTATTTTATGTAATGTAGTTTTCAATATTTTAGATAATGGAATAAATATGTATATTGTAAAATTATTGAATGATATATATATATATAAATTATAATACAATTAAATACAAACATTTCTTTATGGATTGATGATTATTTGGATTAATACTATTAAAATTTATATTGGTGGTTGTCCATGTGAAGTATTTCAATGTGACTTTAAGACATCTAAAAAAATGACGATTTCTTTCAAGTATGACTTATGGGAATTTTTTTTATCTTTTCTTATAGAAAATAGGGATAATATGGTGATAATAATGCTTAACTAGTGTGTAAACATTGAATTTATTTTGATGAAATTTTTAATCTGATTCTTAATTTGGTTTTTAAGTATAAGAAATCAAATATACGTTAAGAAGTTTTGTCATTGTGAGATGATAAGGATGGTTACATCAATAGAATGACCTTCGGGAGAATTAAACATAAGATAAATTGTAAGGAAGAAGTCAATGTATATTTCCTTTCCAAGGACCAAAATATTGTATTTATAGGATGAAATAATATATCAATCAGACAATATAAATATCATTATTCTAAAATAATGCAATCAACATCCCAAATCATAAATTTATTCAATACGGTAGGAGGTTGTAACTATTTTTTGTTGAGTGTGAATATTATAAAAAAAATCAAGTGTTATAACTTAGTAATATCATCCCATTTATCTATTACGTAGTTGTTAATATTAGAAATTGTATAAATAAGATTTTTTAGAGTACATATAGAAGACAATTATGCTCTATAGACACTATTTATGGTACATGAGAATAGTTTTATGAAGAATAGATGTGTCCTGATGCTGAAAAATGTTTAACACATTATGAGTTTCTAAGAATAAAATTTTATCCATTAAAAAACATGATGAAGATGGCTTTTATACCAACATTACATATATAGTGAGGAATATAAAAATAGTATCCATGGTGACTACTCGGGGGGTTATGATTTTAAACCTATACTTGGATGGAAGAAATTATGAGGTTATATTGGTTAGAATCATTTCAGTATAAGATCCATAAGTTGATAATACATATTTGGAAACCTTAGGAGAGGATTATGAATGTTGTAGTAGAAAAGATAATACTTACACTTAATTACATTAATTTAGGATATTGTATGATTAGTATTTTAGGGTGATGAAATAAGTTTTCCATTAATTTTTATGAATGAATGTCATGGAATATGAAGATGGAACTTGATCATTCTAGGCATTGAGGACCTAAACCTATGAATTCCAATGGTTTACATATATAAATGTTCACATTTATTGATGATCAAACACGAATAGACTGGTTAAACATTCAAATGAATAAATATATATTCTTTAGTAATTTATTTAGTGCAATAAATTTTCTGAAAGGGTGTGTGATTGGATATTTAAGTTCCTATGAACATAAACTAGTAGGGAGTTTTATAGAAAAAACATCCAAAAAAATTATCAGAAGAGGAGAGTAATCCATGAAATGAAAATTATTGTAACTCCATCAAAACATTTTATAGATAATATACTAAATAGGACTCTATATGTTAAACTCTATAGTATGATATTTCATTCTAGAACACATAATGGAATTTATGAAAAACAATATAAAAATAGTGGAATTCATGGTCAACAAAATTCTAACATTATAAATATGGTAAATAATTGAAATTATATTTGGTATGGTAAAGAATCATAATAAAACAGTATCAAAATATAAATATGTGTGGTGTATGTTCATGTTGATTATAATGACATAAATAAGTCAAAGGATAAATCCATATAGTTTTTTCCTATATTATATTTTCATAAAAACGTTTTTTATCATTCATGAGATTATGAAAAAGAAAAAATTCATCCAAAGTAGATATTTTTTCATCAATTAAAATATTCTATGTAAATATTAGAACATTTAAGGTAAATATGTTGTGGTAAAATGTGTCGTCGAAGTTCAAGTTGTTCAAAATGATATTATCATAACAATATAACTTCCAATATATTAAATGAAATATCCAAATTTTTTAATATAATTTGTCTCATGAGAGAGTTTTTGGATAAAATTTTATTAATTGTACAATGGAATCAAATTGGAATGAAAACCCAATTTTTTTAGGGGAATAAATTGTATCGGGAAACTGGTTGAGTGGGTTTGGTTGAAATAAAATTTCTCCATTTAATGGGTACTATTGAAATAAAATGTTTTAGAGAAATTTTACACATATTTACATGGAAAAGTGTGGGACATATATAATGTTTGAAATGAATTCCTTGAAGAAAAAAAACATTGGATCAAGATAAACATGAAGATGCAATTATAGTTCCATAAAAAAACTTTTTTATTATATAATGAATGAAAAAATAGAAGTGTAAGGGATAAATCATAACTTGTGGTGAATGGTTTTTAATAAAAGGAATGATTTTTTTAGATATTTTATAATATGTTTTCAATAACACTAATATCTAAATGGTGTAGAGTATTATTTGTTATGATAATTCTCTCTTTGAATAGATGTATCTAAACACAAAATTTCTTCTTGGTGTCTTGGATGAGGAGATCTGCTTGTATCAGACCATTGGTAAAGAAGATTACTAAAAGGAGAAAGAAGATTTAAATTTTAATATAAATATATATTTAATTTAGTAATTATTTTAAAATTTGAATCATAATATTGAATTTTTCATGCAAGAAAAATCATTACTGGTGTGATTTTTACCACTCTTATCATTGGGTGAAATAGAATGAATGAAATTATATTTCTATACTCATTTATATAGATGATATATTGTTATTCGTATAATAAATTCAATACATTAAGGGTATCAAGATAAAATGTTGCAAAATTATTGTAATGAATGATCTTTGACCAGACATAAAAATCAAGGGGAGAAAAATTTTGTGGGATAGGAAATAAAAACTTTGATATAATCAAGGAAAGATGAGATTTTGAAGTCCATTGAATGATTCATAATGGATGGAGGTAAACCTATCTCATCCTCATAATATATGCACCTCAGGATTGAAAAGGAATTCCCACTATCTTGGTACAAATATGTCTATAACATAGAGAATGTACCTTATAGTTCTTATTTCATAATATTTATATATTTAATAATATAACATTACCTCATAATTCCTTTTTAGTATATTTTTTGAGTCATTTCATGTACAATCAATGAAATATGAACCGGGGATGGAATGAAATAGATCATATAATATCTTATATTTATATAATATAAAGTGTTATTGTGGGGAATTGACCCAAATATCCTCTCAAAAAGTCACCCGACCTGATATTCCACCTACTCGAAGGTCATTACCGATCAACACAGACTGCAAAATAGCACTCAAGAATAAAATAAAAATGGGAGGGAAACATTTCACCCAACCTGAGGAGAAAAAAACATAAAATATTAACAAAAAACCAAATTAAACAATGATGATAAAAATATATTCCATAGTAGTATATAGATACAGGAAAACAATCAACTCAAGAGAAGAATAGATATCCAAGTACAAGTCTAAAAAAGAGAAGAAAAAAATAACAACTCCAACAGTCACCATGTTATATTGTGGTAAAACATGCACCATCTCACTACTCATCTACCAAAAACCACCTGAAAAATACTCCACCACCTCACTGAGAGACCTTTCCTTTCCCATCATCTAAAAACATACAAAGGATTATTCATCAGCGAAGAACTATGTATAGTGTGATCTAGTAGGGTCATTATGATCCCACGAAGGTGTTATATAACATTTATCTATACAATAATCAAGGTATATTTATTTAAAATAAAATATTTAATTTTAAGAAGTAAATTTTTATTACCAAAATCTTGGTAAACATTTTTTCTTTTTTCAAAATATTCATTTTCGAGCTTAATTTTCCATTTATCATCTATCTAAATCTAAAGCATTCATATCAGAATAAAAAATTACAAATCCAATTATAGGTAAATCACACCCAGGAACTCAATAATTATATCAAGCAGACTACTCATAACATAACATCTAATTCGACACAACAAGACCTTATAACATAGGCATAATGATTAGTGGAACACTAACTATGTGAATCCCAATAAAATTTCATGAATAAATCCCAAGAATGTCATGGTCAGATTAAAACTAAAATTCACATCAGAGAACCTTTTTATGGTAATGTGGACAATGACCCCATGCTAAACCCTCCACCTATACACACAAGGATTCCCATGTGCCTTACTTCATCAATAATTTTAATTATTCGAAATTACCCCTTTTATATTTTCTAAAAATGTAAAAATCCCAATTTTAACAGAAGTGTATTTACACATATAAAAAATTCATGTCAAATTTATATATAAATAAATTTATTAAAATAGGAGGAACACATTTCATCAAATATAGGCTACATACAGAACCACCTACCTCAAAACCTAGGGTCACATATGCCCACAAAGGATACACAAATAGGATAATGAAACATTGAAAATAGAGGACTTAGAATAAATATAAACATCATATAATTTATCAAATTTACCAAAATAGGAGGTGGATCATAGGAATTGACACATAAATTAAGAATTTGAACCCAATGAACCACATTTAAAAAAGGAAACATACCTTGTAACAAGATCATACCACAAATATAGAGGACAAATAAATTAAGAAACATCATCATATGTCAATGTATATAATAAATTAATTCAGTGGTACTACCAAGATTACGTAAATTAATATGAAGAAATAATATCTCACACGTAGTGACAGAGAAAAACTGCAACGATGATCAAATACTGAATCAATCAATCTGAATCGAATGAATTATCCAAAAATCACTAAAGATGCTTTCTAGTTCAAGAGTCAAGAGAGTTGTAGAATAATTAAATAAAATTTATGATGAGTGGATACCTGAAGGATGACCACTAAATAGTTACATGATTTGAATCTCCTTTATATTTTCTGTAATCCCCAATGATAAATTATGCTGAAAAAGTCATCACACTTTTAATTTAAGATGACTATTAATTATAACATGTCTTGTAACCAGAACACAATGTGTTATTATTCACATTGTGCACATCGTTATTGACTTGTTTCTAGAGACCAATTACACATTATAATGTCGTAGCCCAGGTGTCACACACTGGTGCCCCAATTCAGTCCACCACATGACCACATGCACACCTCCTCTTACTCTACAGACCACAAACTAACATATTGAGTCTATTATCGATCTTGGGGAGACTATACCCTTTTTCCATTAATCTGATTAAAACACACCTGGAAATAATAATAAATAAATATCCCAAAAAGATATATCTAGAACAATACAAATGTCCCATGTTAACCAAAACGGAGAATATAGAATCAAAACTAAATAGTACATATTCATTGCTATATACGTGCCATGTATCAACTGAAAAACCAAATGTAAATTCATTTAAAACTCCCAAGTGGGACTCGAGCGACATATGGTTTTCTTAATCCATGATCCATCAACAAATCAAAAATATAACATAAGAAATATTCCCTTAACTAGTATAAATAACACAATGTCTATTCGGGTACTGATCAGCCGGCCCATATAGGGTGTGAGTACAACTCTGTAGGCCACCACTAATGGAATACAAATCAAATCCCATAAGAAATAGTGTATGATGTTGCATAATTAAGAGAATATAGGTAATAATGTAATATATGTTTACATTTATTCATTTATACTTCATTTAACAGCATTGACTGTCAGGTCCCTGAGGACACCTGAAAATGAATACCTATTTTAGCCATTTCCAACGTCTGATCCATTTCACATTATCAATTCACAATTCAAAAAACACATGGGAAGTCATTCTCCATTAAATTTAAATTTCATTATTATAGAAAATTGGGACTATATTCTATTACTATTGTTATCAGGGCATAGAACACTATGTCTAGTATCCTGTTTACCAAAATTTCATAAATCAATATTTCCATCATGGGAAAATAACATCATATCTAGCCTAAAAATTATCAATATTCATATATACCATTGGTGTAGATCATTAGGTTTAACACCCATATTATCATTTCCGTGCACATTCGATTGGTGTATAATGCTATGCCTAACACCTCAATTCTAAAAAATACTGAATGATCTATTTCTAGTGTAGATCATAATGTCTAGAACACAATTTCAAATTATTAATGTATATCAATGATGTAGATCATTATGTCTAACTCCTCATTTCAAAACAATTAATTCATATCATCATCGACATCGATCATTATGACTAGCATCATATTGATCAACCATTAATTAATTTTACAATTAATTTATCCATTCATAAAATCAGCACCTAATAATTCATTTCCCAGTTAATTATTTGAACACACTATTCTGATATATCATTTTTAATTTTCCAATAAATTTTTCATGTCATGACATCAATATCCCATAAGTAATTCTCTAATTAATTGTCTCAAATGGTGTTATTCATATCCAATTATTACGTCCAAAATTAATAAATCAATTTAACCGTGCGTTCATATCAGAATCATGGCAAAAATCATCATATCTAACACCCCATTTATCATCCTTTATTAAACAAAATTAATCCTCTTTTCATAATTAACCACCTTCACATCCATTAATTTATTCAAGTCCATTAATTAATTTGATATTTAAATAATAATCTTCATTCGTATTAATTATTTAAATAATTAATTAATCATATATATCCAATTAATTAATTCATAAATTAATTAATCACATATATGTCGTTAACCAACTGAAAAATTAATTAACCATTTATTAAGAATGAATTAATTACCAAATTAACTAATAATAATAAAAAAATTAATAAAACTATTAATTTATCACATCAAATCCCCTAGTTTATTATAAAACCAACTAATCTTAAAAATGTCATTATTAATCTGGCAGTTATATTATCACAAAAATTCACTTAAATAAAGTGACACCGCCAAAATTGAATGTATGAACATTGTATTAGATATCATTTATGACAGGTGAAAACAAGAGCATAAATTAATATATTATCTAGATACATTATGATAAATTTACTATTTATTATATATGCAATATATTTTAATGCATTCAACATAGAGATAGTGTATCTTAAATGAAAGAGATACCTTCCTTGATGGCTTGCGTTACACATAAGACTGATTTTTATTGAATAATAAAATATAATTAAAATATAATCGGATATAAAGAAGCCATTAAATTATTAGTTATGAATATTAATAACATACTTATCAAAATAATAGTATATAACAATATGGGTTGAATTAATAGGATTAAAATTTATTATAAATGAATATAAGATGAAATTGATTATAACGAGAATATTTTAATACAAAACTATTTTTATGACAGAAAACATGTTTTACACTAACAGAATAAATTAATTAAACTTTTTTCATAATATTAATGTAATATATATATATATTATATTCAATAAAATAGTATTGTATTCAACCATTCAGTTTTATAGTCGTAAGATAAATAATAAACTCTAATTTACTTATGAAACCCAATATTTTAAATAGGCAATTTTACTACCATGATATAGAGAACCCATTTTAAATAATAATTATTACATTTTTATTGATTTAATATTTCAAAAACCATTATATTGTAAATTTAAACATATCAATTATGGTAGGGTCAATTTTCTATATATTTATGAAATATTCCATTATTTAATGAATAAATAGAAATACTGAATTTTAGTTGAAAACTGCTATTTCATATAACATAAATATAAGGATATAATATATATTATATTTGTTTTATCTTTTAACTATATTATATTTTTATCAGTTAATAAAATTTATGTCCTTAGAATCAATTAACCAATGAAATTTATTATAAAAATAATGCAATCTTTCTGATGTTTTTCCTTTAAAACCTTGCATTATCGTGCCATCTACATGATTAAATATTAATTATTATATTCAAAATATATGATTTGATTTTGGAAAATTTAATTGCACATTAATAATCATCATAATTTATAATTTCTAATAATTAGATTTTTTATTTGACCAAAAATATTACTGAATGTAATTAAAATTGATTACAATTATTAAAGAATAATTATGATTAATAAATGACTAAACCATTATCGTAGTGGAGAAACGATGTATCCACATGTACAACACCCATTCTATGGACATACATCATCAATTAACCATCAATTATTGAGTTTTTCTTTTTTTATGACATTACTTTATCTAATAACATGTGTACACCTACCATGCTTCAGAAAATTCCAGGTGAGTCCTTTTCCTTCTATATAAGAGGTCACCACCTCTCTCCATTTATAACACCTCTCAAAACACATAGGATCATCCAATATCTTCACTGGAAGATTCCAAAAATAACTAAGCTATACATTGGATCCTAAATTTGGGAATATATCCTTATATGTAATCCTTTGTGTACAATGAAAAATTAGTTACCTGATTAAGATGTATAGTCTTCTCTCAATCATTTTAATTGAATTTCCATTTTCCACTCCCTCATATATCCTAATTTCATTATTTTCTAAAAAAAGTTATACTAAATAGACATGTATTTTTATATCCTGTGTTTTCAACCAACACAAACACATACAAGTATCTAATGGGTAATGTACATATTGTTTCTGTGTTTAGTGAATTATTGCCTCATAAAATTATGATTGCTCATTTTTCCCTTACCACCTATCATGGAGTCCATTATGAGGGACAACATATTTTTAGATGATATATATGATATTTATTTTTTTATTCTTAATTAGTTTTTCTATTACACATAACTTCAATACATTTCATTTTATTTTAATATGATAACATCATTTGAGGAATTGTGCACTATTGTACCCTCCAAGCGATGTGATTCATTTACACTATGCATGGAACATATGAAAGATTATTTTAATTAAATGTTTTTTACATAAAAATATATATATGATATTCATGATATAATTAAATTTATATAAATATATTATATATTTCATTTTCTTTATCACTCATTAATACAATTAAAAAGTTATTACGACGTTATTGGAAGTGTGGACTACAGCCTCCGTGACACGATGTGATTACATTAAAATCACAAGAGTTGTATATATAAGTATATAAGATTAAATAACATTTAACATATGAAATTATGTTCATCTTATAATTATATGGTGTTACATACCATTATTATATAACGATCACTGAAATATGTGAACGTTACTCATTTATATGTACGGCCTACCATCTAAACGATCGTAATGTTGTTTAATTTTTCATAACCATTTTAATGATTGATTTTATAATTATTATAAATTTATAAATATGATAATAATTTAATGGTCATTATTATTGTCATATTATATAACTTCCTCTTTGACCGTAGTTGATCGAAAAAATTTGTTTTTGACACATAAATAAAAGTTTGTCAAAACAGCCAACATAAACATAACTATTTATGTACTTATATAAAACCTAGTAATAAGTGAAATAAATGTAATGATAAAAATGAAAAAGTCTCCAAATCCATTATATAACTAACATTTGTTTATTATAAAGCAAGTGTAAATACATTCACCCGAAAAGAAAACTCAAGGTAAGGGATTCTCATCTCACTATTTACATTCATGAGATAAATTTCATGTTCACCACTTAAATATATTATTTTGTGTTTATAATTTCAATTTTTTATATTATATCATTAATATTATTATATTTGTGGTATTTTAATGTTTTATTTAATTTTATTCATCTATGATGATTATGATTTAAATTGATTCATTGTGGTATGGGACGCTTTGGAATGTGTAATATTATTTTCCTCAACGATAATAGTAATGATTTTTTAATGTTATTTCCACTAGAGGAAACTATATAACCAAATTCTGATGAAAACATTAATTTTCTCTATACTAGTTATCCATGACCATTTTCAAGTATTCTAACATGTGTTTAACTCTTTGGAGTCAATATTTATTATAAAATGTTTGGAAGAATACCTGACATTGTTTCTCTCTTTATTCAGACAATCTGTTTTCTTCTAAAAACCATGTTTTACAAAAATGACTTCAAAAATGATTTAAAAATTATTTAGTAAAATTTTTTTTAACCTTTTTATATTTTACTAATGTTTTCAATGGAATCTTATTATCTCCTCCACAACATGAATTTTTTTTATAAAATAACCGTGTAAAATGATTGTTCATTTTTACATCGTTTAACTTGTATGGATTTATCTATTTACATTTTGTTAAATTTTACTTTGCTTGTTTAAAATGATAATTTTTATTGAAAATATTTTCTAAAGTAGTTTTTAGATAATTTTTTCCCAATATTTTTTCTAAACAGATAGTTATTTTCCTAAAAACAATTAAATGATGGTTTTATATATTATCATTCATCAATGAAGATAACTCGTTATTTAACTCCATTTGGGGTATGTTTTGTTGATACAATCATTAATATTTCTCTAAATGGTTTGTGTTTGATTTTTCGAAGGATACTATTCTAATTCACTTCCTTGATTCATTTTAGTCTCCTTAAAAAATTTATTTTTGAAGGGTCATTTGAACATGAATCCCCCTAATTATCAATATACTTTTCCCTAAATATGATCATTTATTGAAACATATTTTTTTTCATATGGTGTATATTATTAATGTTATTTTATTATTTGAGTAAATATTGATAAACCCATATACTTTATTCAATATGTATATTTTATATGTAAATTTGTTAATTTAAATGTTTTTGACATACAATAATTGGGTTTTGAAATGATTAATGCAATACCAATGGGTTAGAGACTATTTAATGTCATCTCTATGGGCTAGGGACTAGATAATGAGATCAATTTGATGCATCGATAGTCTCATGAGACTAAATTAGATGGCGAAAAACCCATCAGGTTTGTTTCCTAGTAGTATAGATGAGTTTCTACCCATAGTTTAAACTATCCCGTGTAAGGTCATGAAGAAATATGTTTTCATGTGCCTCAAACATTACACCCAATAATTAATAATTTATTTCAAATTAGTTTCATTTATTATTTATCCATGATATTTTATGTTGAAATATATATGGATAAATTTTATTTCTAGTTCATTGATTAAATTTCATTTCTATCAGTTTCTTACCTTCCCATATTGATTTTTCCTTGTCTAGTATTTTGAATGGCATGTGCTTCCATTTATTACATTTCCATCTTGTCTATGAAATTCCTTCCCAATTTATTGATTATATTATATGTGTATTCTACAATTTGACATTCCAAAATTATTAATCTCCTTTATTCGTTAATTCTTTTTCTATACTTTACCACTTCTTGGTATTTGACATAACCCATACTATGATTCTTTCTATATGAATCTAAGAACCATACTATGAATTTTATCCTGGGATATACTATATGTATTGTATTTTTCCATGAAGTTATTTATTTATTTAGAAAAACATTTATGTTGTAATTCATGTATTCTTTTTTAATAGATGTATCAGGTATGTATCTCATTTATCAAGACTTCCAAAATATCGTTCCTTTGAGATTTTATTCCTTGTAATCATGATAATGTAATTATTATCAGACCTCAGATTTGGAATATATATGTTTAGGTGGATATAGTTGTTATGAGATAATGTTTAGTATAAAAAAATGGAACTATAATTAGAAATATATAGGATTGTGAATAGAACCCTATGATATAATTTGAGGATAAGTATAATTGAAAATATTATAATTTTGGTAAGGTAGGGATTATGAGGGTATTCGTATAAATACATAAACATATTGATATTATAATTTATTATGGTTTTAGAATAAATATTATAATTGGACGTGGTACTAGAATAGATTTACCTATGAGTAATAACATTGACATGTTGTTTCGAGCTTGACTCAGGGTAAACTGGTACATGACAACGAGCCTTACTATAGACCTGGTTTGAAAATCCCATGGGGATTTTCATAAGATAATACACAATTTCTATAGAATAAAATATAATGGATTTTGATAATGATTAGAATATATTAAATATTAGTGGTTTATGATATAATATAAGGAGTATTTATTTATAAATACCATATATGATGTTATGGATAAACTGTAGACCACAGACGGACCTATTTAAAAATAATACAGATTATGTATTCATGTATTATGGTTCTATTAAAAATCCTTGATAAAAGCCTATTCAATGATTAAAATTTAAGGATTTACATCAAAATTAATTTGAAAAATATATTAACATGGTTTCTAAAAATGAAAACTAGTAAACTTGGAGACAAACAATCATCTATAGAATGTTTGGGGGTCTTAAACCTATCATCGATAGAAGATAATGGTTTTATGTGGACCACTGACTTATGTAATGTACAGGTTGATGTTTCACTGTGTCTTGGGAAAATAATTTATGAATAAATATTAGTGATGAACTGGTATTATTAATTTTGATGATTAAATATTAATCTATCATCCATATTGGTTTTACGAAATAGTTAAGGACAAATAGTCATACATGTCACTCATTTTCGGTCATTAAGATCCATTAGGGATTTATTTTTGTTCATCATGTTTGATGATTAATTTTCGAGTGCATTTGAATTTGGTCAAAGCACATTAAAAATTTAGGAATTATTATATCAAATATAAACCAATCAATTAATTACATTTTCTTGTATTCATATATAGAAAAAGTATTCCTCAAAATTAGGAAAATTATCTTCAACGAAAAATGTTTTCCTAATACCTTATTTTATTTTGATCTATTGGTCCCTTAAATCATCATAGATTTTTTTATTGGGGTCCTAAACATTCCATTTTCCATTCACATGTTTGTGAGTATTGATCTAACTCACTCCCTATAAATATTTACACTTTTCCTCGAAGTATTTATCTATACATTCAACTAAGGTAATCCTATTTTGAGACATAGTTACATTAGAGTACTTGTGACCTTTGTTCATTCAATTGTCTCTTTTATATAGGATTAATAATGAAACCTTCTAATTATGTGGGAATTAAAACACAAGATATTCCAAAAAATTCTATAATAATGATCAAATTTATATTAGAAGGACAAATTTTAAAATTGGTGGGGTTGATTGTGACTCCTTGAAAATATAAATTAAAAACATTGTATTCGATTTTTTGTATGACACGCGACACGATGTGTTTAAAGAAATATAATATCCAAGTACTTTATAATATATTTACTATTAAAAATATATTCTATAAATTTAAATTCATGCAACCTTGAGTTATCATATTTTAAATGTAGTAGATGTCATCTTTGATGGATTGGGTTACACATAAACTCGATTTTCGTCAAAAAATATTATATTATTTAAATATAATTATATATAAACAAGATGTTAAACAAGATGATATAGATATCACAAACTAAATTATTAATATTAGGTTTTATTAATATATCAAAATAATTAATTATTTACAAAATAATCTGAAATTAATATAAGAAGCAATTTAAAATAAAGAGAATATTTTTATAGAAAACTATATTTATTCTAAAAAGACTTTTTAAACCAATAGATTAAATAAATTAAAATTATTTGTCGATATTAATGTAATATATACTTTTTATTTATTAAATAAAATATTTTTGATATTCATTAATTTGTTTTGATACCCAAAATATATGAACATAATCTATTTTACACATTAAACATGTATTTTAATAGAGGCCATTTTACAACCGTTTAATGGTGAACCCATTTTAAATATGAATTTCTGAACATTAATTAATTTAATATGCCAAAATAAATTTTAAATTATATATATAAGAATAATAATTTGGTTAGGGTGAATTTTTTGATATTTTATGAAATATATCATTTCTATTGAAAAGCTAAAATACCAATTTTTAGTTCAAAATGATTTTTCATCTAATATATTTATAAGGTTAAATAGTATTTTTAAATTTGATTTAATGATCAATTATATAATAATTATATAAATTAATAAAATAAATTTTGTTTTCATCATTTCCACATTGAAATTGATTTTAAAAACATGGCATACATTGGA
This sequence comes from Viscum album, assembly GCA_963277665.1. Taxonomy (NCBI): domain Eukaryota; kingdom Viridiplantae; phylum Streptophyta; class Magnoliopsida; order Santalales; family Viscaceae; genus Viscum; species Viscum album. The sequence continues at coordinate 834,738,716 of OY728140.1, forward strand.
ACATTTTTACATTAAAATCATGTATTGTCAACTTATCTACTGAATTATATTTTAAATAATTTATGCCACATAAATGAATGGAAATTGAACAAAATGGATCCTATATTACTAATAATAAACTTTTTTAATTTTTATTAATATTAACATTATATTTTACCTTAACTAATTGTGTAATTAATTTAAATTAATTATAACTATTGAAGTATAATTAAGCTAAATAAAAGACTAAATGATTACCTTAGGTTCCCAAATGATATATCCACTTGTCCGACACACATTTTATGTCCATATATTATCCATGAACCTTTTTTTGTTCAGTTTATTTTAGTTTGGTGTCACTTTTTTATGTAATAACAAGTTTACACCTAACTTGATTCCAAAACTCCAAGTGAGTCCTTTTAATTCCCATTTAAAGGCCACCCCTATTCCTCACACAACTCAAACCACATAGGTTTGGATAATATAACCCATATATATTACCAGAATCCATACCCTAGGCCTTTAATCTTCACTTTGGGTACAAATACTTCCAAGTTTGACTTTTTTAAAATCAATAAGTATTTACCTCATTAAGAGGTAACATATTATCTCAAGATTTTTAATTGTATTTCCATTATATAATCCCTAAAATATCATTATTTAATGGTTCTTTAGGAAAAATTGAATAAAACATATACTTGTATGTTGTTATTTTATGGTTTATAAATATACTTACACACACATACATCTAAAGAGAAATAAACATATTCATTCTGTGTATAATGAATTACTACCTCACAAAACAAGGATTGATCATTTTTCCATACCCCCACTAATGGATTCCATTATGATGGAAACTACATTTATATATGATATACATGATTTTAACTATTTAATTGTAATTTTTAATAAATTATAATACAAATACTAATTATACCTTCCATTTTACATTAATGTGATTACATCATATGAGGAAGTGTCAACTACCACCCCTAAAACGGATTTTATTTATTCATCCTTTAAATTAAACATATAAATGATGGGTTTAATTAAAAATATGTGAAATAAAAAAACTATATATGATATTCATGAAATAATTAACTTTATATAAATACAATATATATATATATCCTTTTCTTTATTACACATTCACACACTTGAAAAGTGATAACTTCATTCGTCGATGTGTGGAAAACGCCTCCTCGACATGATGTAATTACATTTCAATAACTATATATATATGATTAAATAAATCATATTTATGAAATAATTATCATTATATAAACATATAGTGTCACTAACCTATTTCTATAACCATCATGTAAAAATGGGAATGTTACTCATTCATTCATATTACATGACGTCTCCATGATCGTAACATTGATTCATTATTAAAAAACATATCTAATGAATGTTTCTAAAATTATAATTTCTATATAAATATGATAAAAACTTCGTGATTATTATTCTTGAGATATTATATAATTTCCTCGTTGACCATTTTTACCTACCAATGTTATTCTGGAAATATAAACCGAATGTGTTCATAAGAACTGATGTAAACATAAATATTTAATTATTTGTATATGACATAGAGATATGTTAAATAAAAGTAATTATAAACCTGAAATAGGTTCCCATGAAATTTTATTATAAAAAAAATTTATACATGATCTTAATGGATGTTCACCCGAATATTAACTCAAGATACAAGATTCTCATCCCACTTTTTACATATATGAGATAAATTTCATATTACCCACTTACATATATTGTGTGTTGTATCTACTACATCCTTATATATATTATTTCATTAGTAATTTTATCTTCATGGTATATTATTGTTGGATTTATTTTTATTCCTCCATGAGTAGGAAGATTTAAAATGTTTCAAAGTGGAATGTGACACATTGGCATGTTTAATGATTATTTTCCTCAACAATAATGTTAATTTTAATTAAATGTTATTCCCATTTGTGGAATGTATATGAAAATAGTTCAATGAAACCGTTACTTCTATATCTTATGGTCACTCACCACCATTTTCAATTATTATTACAATTTTCCACACTTTGAGGCTCAAAATGATTTTGTAAATGTTATTATATAAACTCTATATCATTTACCTATTTAGTTATAGAATATATTTTCATCTAAAAACCATGTTTCATTAAAAAAATTCAAAAAAAATTCAAAATGATTTGGTAAGTAAAATTTTCCCCTTTTAACCTTTACCAATTTTTTCAATGGAATATTTGTTTCTATTTCAGAACATGGAATTTTTATAACCTTTATCCATACAAAAGTAATTTTCATTTTACCTCCTACAGTTTTTATGGATATAACCATTGTCATATCATTGATTTCGGCTTTTAATTTTTAAATTTTTTATTTTAAAATAAAATATTTTCAGAAGTTATTTTCAAGGAAACTTTTCTCCAAAATATTTTTATGAAAATGATACTTTCTTCGAGAAGTTTTTTAATTTATATTTTTATATGTATCCACTCATCAATGTAAAAACCCTTTATTTTATTCTCAATGGGGTATTTATTATTAATACCATACTCTATCCTCATTTTTATATTTTATGTTTCATTTTTCAATGGATAGTATTCACATTCACTTCCATGATTTTTTAGTCCCCTTCAAATATTCAATTTTATATGATCATTTTATCATTTAATTTCCCCCAAATATACATATCATTTTGATTTAACTAATTATTTCATGAACCATATTACATTTTTTTATATGGTGTATAATTTTAATGTTATTTATCTATTTTGGGTAATATTTGTAATGCCATATCTTATATTCATTATAGACATTTTGAATATTTTTTGTTGTAATTAGTTTATTATTTGGTAAATAAATTCCCTTGTTTGTTTCTAGGTTATAAATTATACTACAATCTTGTTTGTTTATGATTTGATACAGTTTAATCATGCTAATGTAATTAGAAAAAGACACCAACTCTAGGCTATATGTGGTCGGGACAGTACAACTAATTTGACAATAAATTATGTCAATCCCATAAAATAACTCATCAATTAATTACTCAATAACCACAACATGAAGTCCCGTAATTAAATATATAACTAATTATCTCATTTACAGTCTCAATAACTCAAAATTAATTCTAAAATTAATTATATCAAATCATTTATCTCAATATCCGACAATTAATTCAATATATAATGGCACAAAATAAAAATCTAATTATCATATAATTAATGCAACAATTAATTATAAAATCTTATCAATTAAATATCCTAACAATCCACATTAACTAATTTACCAATTAATTAATTTAACTCATTCAATTTAATCAACTAAATAATCCTCATTAATTAATTAATACAACTAAGAAATAATAAAATTACATCCATTAATAAATTAACCAATTAATTAATCCAAATAATATCTCTTAATTAATTTTATAATTAATTATTATAACTCAAACCCTTCAATAAATTCAAAATTTATTGTCTATGTGAATGCCAGTAATTATTTCCATAGTTATTTAATCTAAATAAATCTCGTTATTTAGATATATAATTAAATAACAACATTACTCACATTAATTAATTTAATAATTACATATTCCAAACTAAAATAATTTAAAAACCCCAATTAATTCATCACTTTATTTTTAATTTCAATTAATTCTATAACCAAAATTAAAGCATCAAATATTTCTTCTAACTTCATTAAATCAATCATCCATATTAATGCCTAAATATATTATTCCATATCAATCAATGTAATAATCATAATTAACAATAATTATTTTTTACACAATTAATTATCCATATTCATCAATTTCAATGCAATAATGATTAATTCATCAATAAATTATTCAATCACGAAAAATCTATCTCAACATATTTAATTCAATATTTTTTTTATCGATAATAACAATTTCATAATCCCAACCATTCCCATTAATTAATTTTACAATTCATTAATCAAGTTCAGCAATCTCAATAACTCCATAATTAATTATCACAATTAATTATGGAAATTCGTAAATCCCATAATCTCATAATTAATTTTCTTTTTAATTACCTCATTCAACAATCTCTAAATCTCACAATTTCACATTTCCATAATGAATTAATTCACAAAAATAAATAATTATATTCGAAAATCCAATTTCAAAATAGAACTAGAAATTGTACAAAAGTATTATATATAATTTAAAACCATGACTATGAGATTTGGTTTTTAGTCCACCTACCTCACGAACAATAAAGAATTCATGCCAATGGATAGTCCCAATTTAAATAAAATTAGATGAGAATGTGATGATGAACAAGGTCTAGATCTGAAACCTAAATTCACAGTTAAAATAAATAATATTTTATAAATCTAGATATAAATCGTACATTTCTAAATCTAGATTCATGAAATCATGATAAAGATCCAATAATACCAGATCTACATTTAACAAATTTTGATATAGATCCCATTATCCTATATGTAGATTCAATAATTACGGATCTAGAATAAAAAATGGATAAACATCTTTATTTAATATGAGGAGACATGTGGCAGATATTTATAGATCTAAATGAGAAGAGAAATCATTCTTGGGAGGTGTGCAGTGAGTCATTAGTAGATGAATATGGTGGATGGAGGAGTTTCAGTCCAAGGGAGAGGTGTGCAGAGGGGATTCAGTCAATGAAAGAGGTGTGGTGAAGAGGATTGGTCCATGTAGGAGGTGCATGGATTCTCTTTAGATGGGATAAGAGATCCATAGACACCTGATTGTTGATAGGGGTGTGCATTTAGGTTTAGAAAATGCTGGAGGGTTTATATAAGTTTCCCACTCTATTTTCCTTATTTTCAACTACAAATATCATCGCCACCATTGTAATAAAATGACATTAAAAACAATTAAACATGTTGTAATTTGGTTTTGTGACATGTCGACACATGGTGGAACATAGTTACAGGTGGTGTAATCTACTTTTATGAGATATCGATATGTGGTGAAAACTAATTTTGTGATAGGTCTATATGTGGTAAAAAGGGGTATAGGGGTGTAAATTTTCAAATTTGTAATTTAAGTCAACCCATGAATTAAATTCAGAGTGTATACCCAAAACAATTCATATCGTTAATATGGTACATAATTTGTATTTGTTCTGAACCTCAAAATGACCACATAATCATGTTGAACCTGAGGAAAAAGAAAGGATCTTAATCTCTCCCCACTTTATAATAGATCTTCATTCAGTTTTACTCCCATTAAACTCTAACATTATGAATAAAAATGTACAATCCACTAATCCCTAATATAATATTCTCTATCTGAATTTTCCAAATGTACATGCACAAATATCCATAGAATATGAACTATCAACACATTATATTCCAACAACACCTTCATATTGTGACCCAACAGATGTATTGAATAATCCTTAAAGGATTCATTTGACCTAATATTAAATTCCACAAAAATACCCTATGTATTTAACAACTCACTATACACAACAACCATAAGAAAAGAAGAAAACATTGATACATTTCCTTTCCATAAAAACATACCTGGAAAGGATTTACATACACCACCTTGAACACCAACTTGGCCTTTCACCAAGGAATTTTAAAAATCACCTTAAATGATCCTCATTGGAATTTTGAGGCCATAACTTCAACCACATGGAATTTCTCCACATGTATACTATTGAAATATCTGTCACCAATAGGAGCATCGTTAACACGACTTTTTCATGACACTTAATCACCATTGTATTTATCGATGTCTAGTCAATCCTGAGAAAATATTATATAAAAAATGGATGGATATTCCTTGAACCATCAAGCTCAACATATACAACATCACAAGAAAATCCTCTAAGGGGATCCAAATCCCTAAAAATCAATCTAAAATAGCATATCGTAAAGCCATATCATTCTCAGTATACTAGAGAGGATGTCAAGGGGGGAAATGATCATCACTATTTAAATTTAGGTTAATAAGTCATTGGATAATCACCATTGTAATTCCAACATTACCAATATTACCACCACTATAAAAAAACCTTAATATTTATAAAACCTCTGGTTTCCCTACCGACCAACATCTCACTATGTGATCCAAAACCAGATGGTTCCTCCCATAGCCTGGAAACGATTTCTCAAATGTGGGTAATTTCAATATCCAAACCAGCCAAATTAATTGATAATTAAACAAAATAAAGGATTATTAATTCAACACATTATCATAATTATAAATACAAATTTATAGGAAACCATATCAAATCTTTCCCCCTTTTTCCTGGCACATTTTCAAAACTAATGAAATATCACTAACCTTAACCATACTCAACATCGGTCATGGTTAACAAGGGTAAACACATTATCATTATTCAAGTTTCTCACTATGACACGCATTCATTCTAATCTTACATAATTTTATAATCATTCTCAATTTCATTCAAGATGAAAATTTCATTTCATTTTTACAATAATGTAATAAATATTCATGTTCAAATACATATCCAAAATCCATTTTATTGTGTGTGACTAATATGATGCACATTCTCAAAATAATGTTGAGTGGCTAGAATGATGCATGTAGACTCAACTATCATTCTATTAAGGGACACTATTTAGTGTCAACAACTCTCAAAAACAAAAATCACATAACACAAAAATTATATAACCCAAGTTGAAATAAAATAAACTATAATATGAGACTATAATAATAACTATTACTATACTAGGTACATAGGTTCTCTCTCGTATATGGGGTAGTTTATCCCATGCATGATCTCATAGCCATGAAATGATTCTTCATATAATAATGTATGCCATTACCAAATTAGAATCGAAAATGACGAGGAAATGGTAATTCCTCTGATACCACTTTATAACATCTTGTCCCGAATTCCACACACTGTTGCCCCGAACCAGATCACCACATGACCTCTGGTACACATCCTCATAATCCAATGTATTTCGACTAGATTCAAGGGTCTAGTATCAATCTAGGGTATACAAAAACCAATTTATATTTCTTTTATTACATTTAAAACCCATTTAAAATAAATAAAGTTACACGAATCATATATAACCATAACAAAAAACAAGGCCACAGGATCAACAAAATTGTAAATACATTATCAAAACTGAATAGTTGGAATTACATTCTATGTACGTGCCAAGTGTAAAATAAAAAACCAAATGTAATAACACTAAAAACTCCAAAGAAAGCCTTGAACCACATCTGGTTCCCTCATCCATGATCCATCCCCAATTTAGCAATCTAACATAGGTCATTTTCCCTTAACCATTCCAAAAAACAAAAAGTCTATTAGGGTACGATCAGGAAGCCTAAGTAGGTATTGAGTACAACTCAGAAATCCACCACTAATGGTGTATAAAATAAATCCAACCAATAATAGTGTATGAAGTTGTATAAAGAGTAAAATAATAATAATAAAGTAAACAATCAAACTTTTTTCAATTATCCTTTATTTAACTATAGAAACACCCATGTTCCTGAGGACAACTGAACCAAAATACCTATCTCAGACCATTCCTATGTATAAACCATTTCACATTATCAAATCACAATTCATTAAACATGTGGGTCATCATTATACATTACATATCAATTTCATTATTTTATCCAATTGAAACTATATTACACTGAAATTTTTATGGGGAATAGAATGTCGTGCCTAGTACTCTATTTACCAAACATTGATATATCTGTATTTCAATAATGGGAATAGAACTTCATGTAATGACTCTTGATTCTCAATATGTATATATACAAATGGTGTATATCATCATGTATTTGAACTAAATTATCATTTTTGTACACATATAATATGTGTAAAACTCCATGTCAAACATCCCAATTCTCTAAAAATTGGATATATTTATCACTTTTGTATATCGTAATGTCTAGAACCCGGTTTCAAACTATGTATGAATAACATCATTGTAGATCAACCAATCTAACACCCCATTTCACTAATATAAATTAATATCATCATCATCCCAGATCGTCATTTCTAGAAACCGATTGATGAACTATTAATTAATTCATAGATTAATTATTACAATCCAATTTATTAATTTGAAAATTAATTAATAATTTCACAAAATCAACATAAAATAAATAAACCACCATTTTATTATTTATACACAATAATTCAATATATTTTTATTAGTTAACTAATTAATTATTCATTTCACTGCAACAATATCACATAATTAGTTCCCAATTAATTATCTGAAATTGTATCACCCATATCACGTAATTAATTCCACAATTAATTAATTAATTAAACCATGAATTAATATAATTATACTTATAATGACCCAATATTTGTGTACATGGAAATAAAATTATGTCATGAACCAGTCTTGTTCAACCCTGAACATGTCACCCTAGTCGGACTGTAGCATGGCCTGAGGGGCGTTACCGATCCCCACGGGCTGTAATCTATTGTCAGGTATCAAAACATAAATTAGGTATGTATTTGGATAAAAAAATAAAATATGGGTAAATAATTGAATACTGATAGTGGAAATGGAAACTAGCATCATGAAGAAAATAAATTGTATATACCTTTTTGTGACCTCCTAGGTCACCACCCAACGTCGTTCCATGCTCGCTATATAAGTACTTCAAAACTATTACCTGAAACTAAAAATATAAGATATAATTAGGAACTGAGATGCTCTGTTGGGATTCCAATAACAAACCACTCAATCTATAATTTCTTTTTTCCAAAGCAATACATAATCACAAGTTTCAAATAAATGTATGAAAGTAGGTTTTTCAAATTTTATGAACAATAAGTAACATGTTTTTCCCATTTTAATTAATCCCAACACATGCTACATACCATTCCCAAAACCAGATTTAATTTTATAAAAAAACAAGATGGGAAGAACAAGTTTGTGCTAATACAAAACAGACAGACAATGCAAGAAGGTAATACACTAACATGTTGATTAGAAAGTAGACAAGCAATGTAAATATCTAAGTTAACATGGGTGATCCTAAACATCCCTAGAACACCCCTGGAGATACCTGGTTCGGAACCACCTTTTGGAATATGATGAATCACCATATTCTAAACCTAATTGACCCACCTCACGGAAAAAGAAATCAGTGGTACTCCCCATCTGGTATCTATACATACCAATGTGTACCAACCTGTCTAATCACGGATGGTAAGCAACCATGACTCGATTAACTAAAAGAGGCTTGGGAACCCATGGTGGATATAATAATCATATTTTGTATGTAAGAGGCCCACACACACATGACTCACCATACCACATTGTCACCACACATACCTACCCCAAACACAAACAATTATTCTATGTTCACCCATAAATGTTACCCTAGATTGGATCGCCCTATATTCTCATATATATATATATATATATATATGTCAAACATACAATGTGATAACCGGGTTGTGACATCATTCAGTTATCAAAACCATTTTTTTTAACACTTGGAGTTGTAAATCGGGCCTCTAGTTTTATGTAAAAAACGTATTTATAAAAAAATATTGCATAAGATCTTTTAAAACAACTCTTGACACCACATTTATATTTAAAATTCCAAATATGGCCTTAAGATGCATATTTCAAATCATTTCCCTAAAATTATTTAGTGTTACTATGTACAATATCATAAAAAAAACCAAACAATGCCTTACACAACACACTCAACAAAATATACACCAAAATCCAAACAAGCATATACTTCTATATTTCTTTTCAAGCTAGTTTAAAGAGTCATATGAAGAGACCCAAATCCTTTAGAAAACAAAAAATTCTTAGAAATATGAGGATTCCAGAAAAATACCAATTCAAAGAACCATCTTCATTAGAGGGCACTTCCATGTGTGCACCTAGTATACCCATTGATGTGCCAACATCTAATGGCACGTCAATCCTCCAAAGAGACGTGAAATCATTTTTACTATCATACTATGTTCCATAAAACCAACCAATGTAATGAGAAAAGGTTCTATAGAAGGTTTCTAGAAGAAATCACCACTCATGGAATCCAATAATACAATTTTAAGATAAATTCATTTAGTTCCAACAAAGATGGAAAGACATAACCAAGTGCATAAATAGAGGATTATCCAAAAATACATGTTTAACAAAAACATTCAACAAGAAAACAATACCATAAGTGAACTATAAACATAATAGAGGTGATAATATTAATCTAAGAATTATTTATGAAAACACAAGCACTAAATAGAATAAAAATGGGAGGAAGGGAATGTGAACACCTATATATAACCAATGAACTATTTCAAAGTGGGGTTTAACAATTCTAACCATTATAAAAACACTACAATGAATAAAATATCATACATATAAAGGTGAGAATAAAATTTATATATTAAATGAAATAATGAAAGTGGATATGGAATACTCTAGACTAGGGAAAGGATGGAAATGCATACCTCAAGATAATGACTAATTTAGAATCTGGTAGTTGACCAATTTATCAGTTACTGGTTGGAATGGATCTACACACATGCACATACCATCATATAACAATATATATATCCCTTAACTCAATGCATGCATTCACCAAGACCTGGAAGAATGTATACATTTGTGGAATATATATATAATATATATTCATACCTTAGTTTATGCCTGAACACACCCTCAAAGTTGGCGGAAACTCAAAACAATAGTTTCAAGGACTATAGAAACTCAACGACAAGGATCAACACACACACAATTAAATAATTCAGAATCAATAAAAAATTTAGTACCCTAAAATAAAGGTGTGACTATATTGAGCGGGATTAGAAAGTTACCTAAAAGATTGGCGGCATAATGAAATGATTCCATCCACCTCGCCCTTGGAGGCGAATTATGAACATGGTATAATTGGTCAATATACATCAATTGCACACCCTATTGAAAGAAGAACCCAAGAATCATATAATATCCCAACCTAAGGGTTCTTATTGAGTCCAAATCAGTTAACAAAGGAGAAAAAAACTCATTCACAATGAAGGAGAAGGGGTCTATGGACCATACCTTAATGAATTGTTGGAGCAACATGAATAAATAGGAAGATTGATCAAGGAATGAGGGAGATCTGAGGAAGGGGTCGCACAACACTAAAACTCAGTAGAGTTCTCATGCATGCATGTTGCAGGTTTCCATCAAGAGGAGTTTGAATCCTTGATAAGCTTCGGTTGTGGGGCGCTGTAGGTAGGCTATGTCATGGAGACCCTTCACGCCAGTGGGGGTGGGTCACAAGGGGGTGGTGCAACACTGAAAATAGGGGGAAATGGGAGATATGTGTGTGAGATAATGAAGAAAAAGAGAGATAAAGTGTGAGGGAATTGGGTGGAGAGGGGAGGTGTGTGAGAGAGAAAAAAAAGAGGGAGATGAGAGTTGCGTGAGGGTATTGGGGGAGAGGAGAGTTTCTTTAGGGAATTAAAAAAATGGGGGGACGTGAGATGGGTAAAGAGAAAAGAAAAAAAGTGGGTTAAAACCCAATAAAAATAATAACAATAACAATATAAATAAAATAATGATAACGATAATAATAATAATTATTATTATAATAATTATAATTATATAAAAACATAATAATAAAAATCTCAATAATAAATTCTATTCTTTAATTTTAAATAATAATAATAATAATAATAATTTATCAATAAGTTTAATGTCATTATTTGCACAAAGTATTATTATTTCAAGCATCATGTAGCTGCACGGTCACCCAACTGTTACCCATAGTTACTATTAATGATGTGGTGTGTGCACACCGGCCCGAAACCCATCAAGAAAATAAAAATATAAAATATTTGAACCCAAACTGAGAATAAAGTAAAATAAAGGGCATTTGATGTTCGGGTGTGACAAATATCACCACCAGAGATACTTTCTACACCCAGAAAGTCACCAAGACAACAATTGATGCAACTAAAGTCATGTCCATAAAAAACAAATGGAATTAAGAGCCTCGTGGTAACCATTCCCAAAAAACATCACAAATAACCAATTTATAGAGGGCCAGAACCTGATATTGTGGGGAGAACACGGGAGGGTTTTCCCCACCACGAGAATTCACCAATACGGAAACCCATGAAACTCGAACACAACACCCCTGAGGGGGAAAGGCGGGGACCCCAAAACCTACCACATTTATTTTCCCCACATGGATTGAACAACACACATGAGTCATTGATGAAAATATTTTTACTAAAAAACCCAACAACATAAGGACGATAAATTAACTCAACAAATCCCATATATTTTACGAATCCAAACATAATCCTAGACAACACAGCTGAGACCAACTCAAAATTAGAAAAATTACATTTATCCTCAGGCCCAACATCCTTCAAGGAATCAGGATGATCTAAAAACCATTCTAAGAGAAAATAAGGCATCTTGGATTGTGATTCAATGAACTCATCACCCCACCACGACGAGGCTGATCTTATGACGAAGACAAGAATAGAAAAAGTAAAAATTGGATATTTCTCTCTTCAAACATGATAACATGATCTGATCTGAAGTTCCACACACCCTTGAAAACTTCTAACATTGCCTGAGCATCATCTTGAGACCTGAGGCCAGGGATATTATGGCTGAAGTATCATGTTCCTCAAATTCAGGTATTAGAATTCCTCGACTAGGAATATTTTCTCGAACAGTACTTCTTTCAAAACATTTCTTAGTAACCTAAATGATGACACGATTACATGACTACATTGGGATGTGGAAATATGGATTAGAATGCATGAACTATCTAGTCTAGTGGCCTACAAGAGGACGGTCTGACAAATTGTAAGATAGCACCAACAAAGAAGATTATTCAGAAACAAGTTCCTCTAGAACACACCGCTCATCAGATGGGGTAACCGATTGAAAACCGGCTACCCATTGACCACACCCCAAATCCCAACAACCCGAAGACAAGCTAGGATCCTATCAAACCACATCACTACATCTAACTGAGCTTAGATGCCTCAAATGAAGAGTATCACTTGAGAGGAACTGAAAACTCATAATAACTCACTAGAAATATTAGTGACCTTTCAGCGAATTATTCTCTGAAAAAACATGAAAAAACACAATCGAACCCATTGTCAATCCAAAACTCAATCAAAACAAACACCTCAATCTCAAAACAACCGGAACAGAAGTTATACGAACTCGAGCACAAAAAAATCAACTTTTCAAAAATATATTTTGATTTAAATCATTAAAATGGACACATTTCCATATAACATTAAAAATTATGAAATGTTTTAAAAAAAAATTGATTCCCAACATATCATTCCCAATTTTATTTAAAAAACACACCTATGGTCCCTTATTAACTTTCACATGTGCATTCATCTAATCTCACTTACATCATCCATGAAAAAGTTCCACCACACACTCTGCATGCATACCAATGCACATGTTTCCCTACATAATGAATGTTAATGTCCAAGAATCTCAATTCCTTATCAAATCCAAACTTATATCAAAACTTCCAAATCAAAAAAAAATCCCGCTTTTCAAAATCCCAACTTACCCATTTAAAACCATTTGAATAAAGAACTCTCATTCAAAATCCATTTTCACATTAAAATTTCAATTTCAATTTCAAAACACACCCACATAAACTGAAATAAAAATACAACAAACAAATAATAAACCATCATAATGAGAAACTTGTGTCCATTCCTAACCCGATGACATGGTGGTGAGACATTCCCCAAGTAAGGCATAACATTAAGAGAACATTGAACCTGGGACTTAGACTCTACCTGGGTCACCACCCAACATGATGACACAACATAAATTGATTCACCTCCATTTTCATCCATCAATCCAAAACAAACCAAGAAAAAAGAATGAAATCTTGAACTACCCCTAGTGACTCGATGATTTGTGCGATTAAGAGTTCGTGACACACTCCTCACACCTACCCCCATGTCCTGATAGTCTTAATCTCCTTTTACTGAACACTCCAAATAACTAGGGGCTCCTCTAATACAATTTTTTCATCATCCATCCTAGTTAGACCCTGAACTGGTCGCCCTAGGTGATATGTGGTATGGCCCGAGGGGAGTTGCATATCTTTACAGGCATGCTCCTAGTGTCGGGCATCAAAACATGACAGAGGGGACGATTATAACTAAAAAATAAAATAATGGTAAATAAACATAGACTGATAGTGGAAATAAAAAATAGAATCATGATGAAAATAAATTTCTCATACCTCCATGTGACCACCTAGGTCACCACCCAATGCAGAACCAAGCTTGATGCACAAGAGATTCAAAAATAGAACCTGAAAATGAAAATATATGATTGGCATGAGAACCGAGATACTCAATATGGTTTCCAAGAACAAACCACTAAATACATTAGTTTTCTTATCCAAATAAGTCCATAAGCACAAGATTGAAATATATGTATGAATGTATGTTTTCACATTTTAAGAAAAATAAGTCACATGTTTTCCCCATTTAATATAAACCCATCATATGATACATACCATTCCCAAAAACAGTTTTATTTTTAAAAAATATATATAATGACCAAGGAAGTGTAAAACAAAACAAGTTGATAGTGAAAGATGGGAATACACTAATAGGTAGAGCAGAAAGTATAAAAGTAATGAAAATAACTATGTAACCATGGGTGATCCTAGATATCCCTATAGGACCCCTAGACGTACTCTATTCAGAACCACCATCCGGCCTATGGTGAAGCCACATAGTCTATAACTATCTTATCACCCTTAAAGAGAAATAAATTAGTGACACTCCCAATAAAAACTCTATACATAACATTGTGTACCAACCCATCTAATCATGACTGTTAAGAAACCATCACTCGATCAACTAAATGACCCTCGGGAACCCATGGTGGTTATAATAATCATATTTTGTATTTAGTAGGACCTCTCAAGCATGACACGCCTTACCATGTCATCGCAATACTTGCCTACCCCAAACATGAAAACGTCTTATGTGTTCACCAATTAAGGGTTACCATTGGTAAGAACACCCATATATATATATATATACATATCAAACATACGAAGTTCCAACCGGGTGGTCACATCATTTGGTTATCAAAACCACGTTATTAAGCACTTGGAGTTGTAAATCAGGCCATTAGATTTATATAATCAAATGCCTTTATGAAAAAAAAACATATTACAATAGCTCTTTTAAAACAACTATAGACACCACTTTTGTTTTTAAAAATCCAAATGGGCCTTTAGGTTCAATGTTTCAAATAATTTCCATAAATTTCTTTAGTGGTAATATGTAAAATGTCATAAAAACAAACCAAATGATGACTTATACCTCACGCTCAACAAAATAAACACCAAAATCCAAGCGAACATATTCACATGGATTTCATTTTAAACCAATTTAATGATCTGCACGAAGAAACCCACAACATTTAGAAAACATAAATCCGTTAGAAAAATAAGGATTCTAGAAAAATAACAATTCAAAGAATTATCTTAATTTGAGGGAATGTCCATGTGAACACCTAGTGAACCCATGGATGTGACAACATCAAATGGTACATCGAACCTCCAAAGAGATGCGAAATAATTTCTACGAAAACACTATGTTCCATAAAAACAACCAATACATGGAAAAAAGTCCTATAAAATGTTTCTACAATTAAACACCACAGAAGACATCCAAAAATAATATTAGAATATAAAGGCATTTTGTTCCAACCAAGATTGAAAGGCATACGCATGTTCATAAATAGAGGGGAATCCATAAATCCATTATTAATGAAATTATTATAAAAGAAAACACAACCAAAAGTTAATATAAACATAATAGAGGTGAAAATCATAATCTAACATTTAATTAAGAAAAAAACAAGTTCTAAATTGATTAAAAATATGGGATTAATGGCATGGAAACACCTACATATAACCAAGGAACTATTTCAAAGAATTATTTAACAATTATAACCATCATAAAACACTACAATAAATAAACTATCATGCGTATAAAAGCGAGAATAACATTTATAAATTAAATGAAATAATTCTAGTCCATATGGAAATCTCTAGAAGAGGAAAATGATAAAAATTACTACCACAAGATTAAGACTAACTTAACATTCGACAGTGGACCAATTTATCAGTAACCTCTTGGAATGGCTGCAAACACATGCACATATATTCATATATATATATATACATATATATATCCCTTAACTCATTTTATGGATTCCCTACACCATGAGGGAATACATACATGGGAGGATTATATATATATATATATATATATTATTCATACATTTGTATATGTGTGCACACACCCTCAATGTTTTCCAAAACACACTAAAAATTACAAGGACCATAAAAACACAAGGAAAATGATCAACACACACATAACTAAATTAGTAAGAATATATAAACACTTTAATAACATTAAATAATGGAGTGACTCCAAATAAGGGGTTTAGAACCATATCTGAATAATTGGCGGCATAGAGAAATGAGTCCATCCACCTCACCCTTGGTAGCGGATGTTGGAACATAGACCAACGAGTCCACATACATCAATTGCATACCCTATTAAAAGAAGAACACAATAATCACATAATATCCCAACCTTGGAGTTTTGATTTAATCCAAAACAGGTACCAAAAGTGAAACAATTTTCCATCTCGACATAGGAGAAGTTGTCTAAGGACTATAGAACGATGAATCAATGGAACAAGAAGAATAAATTTAATGAATGATTGAGGAATGTGGGAGATTCAAGGAAGGGGGCCGCACGCCTCTAAAACTCAGTCCAGGGCGTGTGGGTGCCTGCTTCAAGTTACCATCAAGAGTAGTTTTTGATCTTAATAAGTTCCGACCATGGGGCGTGGTAGAGAGGCCAGGTCATAGAGACTCATCGCACAAAAGTGGGAGGTCACGAGGGGGGTGGTGCGACACTGAAAAATCAGGGAAATGGGAGAGGTCTGTGTGAAAGAAAAAAAAGATAGATGAAGCATGGGAGAATTAGGGGAGAGGGGAGGTATGTGAGTGAGAAAAAAATAGATGGAGATGAGAGTTTCGTGGGGTAATTTGGGGAGAGGAGAGTTACGTGAGGGAATTAAAAAATTGGGAGAAGAATGATGGGTAAAGGTAAAAGAAAAGAAGTGGGTTAAAACCCACTAAAAATAATAACAATTACTAAATAATAAAAATAAGCATAATAATAATATTAATAATAGTAGTAATAAGTATTATTATAATTATACAACCAAAAAATAATAAATATCACAATAATAGATTTGTTTTCATTAATTTTAAATAATATTAATAATTATTATAATAATAATAATAACAACAACAATTTAGTAATTAGGATAATGGTATTATTGACACCAATTATTATTATTTCAAGTTTTGTGCTGCCGCACGGTCACCCGAATGAAAAAAACTATCCCCGCCAACGATGCGGTGTTTGTGCACTAGCCCGAAACTCATCAAATAAAAATTGAAACATCAATAAAATCAAACTTGGACAGAGAATAGAGTAAAATAAAGTGAGTCTGAGGTTATTGTGTAACAAATTACATTTGGAGAATAATAATTTCATAACACAAATAGACTCCCAAAGACCATATTAGATTAGTGTATTTAGAAACTGGGAACATGTTACGATAACTTAGTAAAATATCTTCAACATATCCCATAAATATCTTCTCTTTTAGTTTTCCTTCCTGAAACCATTCATTATTTCTTAAGGAAAATAAAACAAAAGAAAAATGTGATCTAAAATTCTCAGAAAGAGTAAACATGTAAGATATCCAACAAAACACAAACATAAGAATCTAAAAACATGAAAATAAATATTGAAAATCATAACAAAAATAATTAATATCAATATAACGAGTCATGAATCATATCCTAGCAGCCCCCAAGTTATAAATAAAAAAACAAACAATGATAAGATATAATTTATATAAAACATGGAATTTTGGAAAAAATAAATGCATAGAAAATAATTTTTGTATTATCCAGGGATAATTTCAAAGACTATAATAGTGGACAAATTGAATTACTAAACCTAGTATATGTGCTCTTCCGTACCTGTATTACTGAACCATATTTATATACCATTTCGTCCATTTATTACTGAATCAGATTTACTTACCCTTCTATAAATGTCTACATCATAAGATATAAATCATTACCCAATGAATTAGATTGAGATATAGATCCCACCCATCACATAATTAAATTCACTAATATGTGTGACACAAAAACATAAGTCATTCATCAGAACATAACCTATGGAAAAAATGGGTTTCTTAATCATCATTCAATCATAAAAAAATTAATGTAAAACTAATGAATTTCATAAATATAATTCCGTCATAAAATTAATAAAATAATAATAATAGGTATATTATAGTAAAAAATGGCATTAATTTTAGATGTTATGTAATTTTGATAAAATACCTGAAATTAATTCTTGAGGATATTTTCAATTTTTATCCTGAAATAGATTATTTTAGCAAAACAAAACACAATTTTAAGATAAATTAATTTAATTGAATATAATCATGATAACATTTAAGATATGATTTATGTAAATAAGGTGTTATTAAATCATAAAAATCCATTCATTTTGTATATTTTAAAAATCATTCTTCTTGTACTTTAGCTGAAAAGTCAGAAGGAGCATCATAAGGAAAACGAATGAAAGATTCCTTCCAAACCATTTAGTAAATTAAAAAATGGGTAAAATTGAATCTATACATCTATAGTAGAATAGTGGAAATTTTATGAATACTTTTTTAGAAAACATGGACATGATTTATAAATATTCCCTAGTAAATAATTACACACAATCAATCATATATAATATTGAAATTTTGAATGAATCCCTTAACTTAGGTATTTTATACTTTTTATGTATTAGAAAATATTTTATAACAATTTAAATGATTTCATTGACTTATTCTACAACTATATTAATCATATATTATCTTTTTATCATTTGTTTCTTAGTAACATTATTACTCGTCCATTGAGTATTTACTTTTTTATTTTCTTACGCTTGTTTTATCGGATATGTTCTTATTATATTATTTTTGTTATATTATTTGAATAATTATATTAGTATAATATATAACATATTTAGTTATTCAATTCATTTATATAATAATGGTTTAATTAATAACATGTATAATTAATTGTATCGAATCGTGGAGACAGTGGGTCGTACGTACACATGAGTGAGGATATCATTCCCATAATTGTGAAATGGTATGGATGTGGATCGTATATATTTAAATTTAAAATAAATATTATTTTATAATATATATATATATCTTTCATTATTATATCCATTCAATTAAGACAATGGTGAAAAATAGACTACCCCACGACGTGGATGAGGTATGTCGTACATACGCACGTATTGTGATTTCATTATTTCTAGGATAGATAGAATGTGGAATATGGTAGTTCAGTAAAAATAATTACATATCAGAATATGTGTGATACTAGAGTTATTACTTTATAATGTAAACAACTCTTGAAGAGTAAGTAGAAGATGAAATAATCTGAATGAATCTGTAGAGGATATTTCCACTAACTCAACGTACTCCCATTAAATATCCTATTAAAGTCACTAGCATTGGTCTTTTGAAAAGTAAAGAACCTATAGAATGTAAATAGGTATTATGATAATTGAAATTGATAGGGTATGGACGATATTTAAGGATTGATGTGATGTGAAGAGGTGAGGGAGTAGGATCCTTGTTATGCTTTTGGTGAGAGGCACATTTGTAATTCCAAAAGTGTATATTAATAATAAATTAAAACCATGAACAAAAACCATTAAAATGATTTAAGTTAGAATATATTTTTATATAAGTTTGTAATATCATCAACAAATAAATTTTAGATATTTTTTTCTTACCATTTAAACCATATAATTGTTATTTAACACCTAGTTATTTAATTTCATTTTAACTACGGTAATAAATGTTTGAATTTTAAATAGGGAAAATATTAATGTATTTGGTGTGAATTAAATCATAAATAAATAATTTAAAACATTTTACACCTTCTCATATTTTTTCTATTTTTTTCAATATGTTTTTTGATGTTTATTAAATTTAATAAATCATTATTTTGACTAAACAACAATAGTGTCAATTTTGATAATATTCAATTCATGATTTTTTAAAATTATCAATATTAGTGTCATTCTAGAACCCAATATTTTATTATATTCATATGGGATAAAGGTAGTATATAAAACTCATTGGATATATTAATTATCCAAATTTATATTTATTTTATTACTTTTAATATCATAAATTTATTATTTTCATTAATAAAAATAATTTAAACATTAGTTTTGTTTAGTTATTTAATACACATATTTTCTGTATAAAAATTAATAATAAAATAATATACATAATATAAATATAATATATTTGAGAATAATAATATTAGCATATTATATCATCTAGAAAGACCATCACTAAAAATGTTAAACTTATTAAAACATCAATGTTACATGTCTATATTCACATTAAAAAATTATTACTGTCCTAATATCTATTATATGGCTCCAAATGGTGAATAAATATGACCTTGGATTATTATGGTAGATATAAACTTGAGAATTATATTTTCTCATATTTTTATAACTTTTAATAGTTACTATAATTTTTATAAAAATTAGTTTATTGATTTTTCATCAATTAAATAATTTCTCAATAATCAATAAATAATCCTTTGAGGTAATTATTAATTTCATAAAAATTAAAAATTAATCACATTATAAAAATAAAAACAATTATCTATAAAATTTTTATTCATA
This sequence comes from Viscum album, assembly GCA_963277665.1. Lineage (NCBI taxonomy): Eukaryota > Viridiplantae > Streptophyta > Magnoliopsida > Santalales > Viscaceae > Viscum > Viscum album. The sequence continues at coordinate 834,759,559 of OY728140.1, forward strand.
ATTGAATTTATTTCTATATGAATTTACATTAAATTTTTTTAATTATTAAAATATTATTATTACATATTAAACTTTTCCTTAGATAAAATATATTAAATGACCTAATTCCATCCATGTGGCTTCTAAAGGGTATTATTTCAACCTAATGATGTTTTCGGTTTAAAATAAACTCATCCAATCAACATCTGTCAAGTGTTAATATAATTTTTTAAAATTATATTCTCCTTTAATTACTCAGTATACCTTTTTACCATATAAATAAAAAGCACTAATGTATCTATTCATATTGGCTAATAAGGAAAAAAATATTTACATAATTAAGAATTAATGACTCAATATATGGAATCTATTTATAAAAATTCAAAACACTAATGTTTTAGTAATTAATTTAAAATGAATCCCATAGTCGAAATAAAAAACCTATTTTAAATGTTAAAACATTAAAAACATTAAAATGTTTTTACATCAAGCATCAATGTAAAATTAATTAAAATCACATTAATTATATTTACTGATAAGAGTATATTCTATTTATAGTTTAAAAAAATTTAATATAGAATTAAACCATATAAATTATCTCAATGAAAAAAGTTGATTTCAAATAATATTTACTGTAATTTTTCTATTAATCAAAACATGAATGTTGTTATAAAAAATATAAAAAATTATTTCAAAGGAAATTTTTATATCCCAATTCTAAAGAAAAATATAATTCTATTAAATATAATATATAAAATTGCCAAAACTAGATTTAAAATGTGCGTGCCATCAAAACGTGGCAAGACTACATTTTTTGAAAAATAAAGCTTCTATAAGAAAAAATGAATTTGTTCTTATATATTGAAAAGAACACATATAAAATCAATATTAAATATTTTATTAAATATATTAAATATATATTACATAAATAAAATATACAAATAAATGTTTTTATTATTTAATGAAATCAGTTATTTTCATTAAAATTGTTATTCATTAGATAGTTAATACAGTTCATACCCTCCATTATAATGACTAGGTTATAGGATAACATAATAATATTTAATTTTTCACTTAAACATGGACTTTTGTGAAATTAATTCTATAACATGAAGATGTGTGTACAACAAACCAATCATATTGTTCTGTATACCATAAACTAAGATGGTGTTTCATATAGTGCAAGCTTATCTTGATGTATCATATACCACAAGACATTAATGATATTAAATTTAGTAAATAAATAAAGGAAAAGAAAAAAATATCGCTGAAAAATATTAGTGTGTTTCATTCTACCTCCCATTAAGTGAATTCCCCCCCCCACACATAAATTTATCATGTTTATAAAAGTATTAATACGTTTTATATTATTTCATAGAGACCCACAATAGAAAGAAGGATACTAAAACATCTTTTTAAAAAGGAATGTGATAAAAAAATGGTTACCCAAAGTAACTCATAACATGAATTCTAAATAAGATAAAATATGTGTAATGTGAAAACAAGGATATGGAATATAAATCTAACTATCATGTTCTTGATGGAGAGTGATAGAGAACGAGGTTAGTATAAATGTAAAAATCAGAATCTCATCAATATGATACGATTAAAATGGTTACTTGATTCATCAAAAAAGGTTCTAGGGATACATTTATAGTTTTAATATACTTTCAATATAAGTTAATAATGAGAATAAATGATTAATTGATTAAGTATAATCTCATCATTTTCATATAAATTAATAAATTTCTACATTATCTCATATTCTATTAAATGAAAATTAATTTCTTTTCTTGAAGCATTAGTATATAATGTGATTTATAAATATGATGATACTTAATTCCATTTATCTAAAAGGATAATACTAATTATTAAATATGAATAAGTACACTTATGTTTAGAAAATAAATTATTTTAACAAACATCATAAAATGTTTAACATAATATTTCCATAAATATATTACCTTTCAATAATTATGATACAAAAAAAATCCAAAACCATAAAAAGAGATTCAATAAATTGGATTATCATTTAACCCCATATATCATAAGGTATATTGTATTGGTCACATTCCAAAAAATGTGAACACCTTCATCATTTATTATATTGATTCATGGTAATAACCTGATATACCAAATATCCTTATTGAAAAAATTCATGTTTCCTTATTACAAAACATATTGGATATATTTCTTAATTCCCATAATGTTCATTAACATTCAATTATATCATAACCCTCTTGAGAATAAAATCACTAATTAGTACCCAAGACTCTATTATCAACTCATTTACTTATTCATACCCAACATATCATTATCCAAACAAAATTATCGTCATAAAATTTATATTTTAAGGGTTATATTTTACTTAATCATAAGATCTCAAACATTTAATCTTACCCTTATATCATTTTTCTGGTAAATTATAACTATTCTAAATATTCTTATAAATCCTTAAGAAAAAACATAAACCAAATAATCCGTAAATTATTCACCATTCACAATTTTTGGATCATAAATTCTTCAATAATTCTAATTTAATGGTTGTCACTGAATAGGTTCTTCTTTGGTTTAGATGTAGATTCTTATTTATGGGCATTGACTTGGGTAATGCCATTGATTTTCATAGAAGATACAATAATGTCCATAAAAAGATGTGACTCAATAACCCTTCATCCCACAGAGATAACGTCTTCCCCTCAATTTGTGGTATTCCTCAATGTTCATATTTATTTATTCATTAGATGTAGAGAGCTCAATATTCATTCAAATATTCTTCTTAAAATTTTAACAGTTATAAAGATTTATCTTCCTCTCATTCGACGTGTTATAAAAGCTACCGAATATCACATTGTTAATCACATATCATCAAAAAATATTTTGAATAATCAAAATATATTTTTCTCTAATTATTACCCAAATTTATTTCCCATAATCACCAGATTATCCATCAAATTAAATGTTTTCCTAATTCCTTCTGGTTTCCTCCATTAACTAAACCATAAAGCACAGGGTGGGAAACAAATATCATAGATGAATATCGCATAATCAATGGAATGTACTTTCAATATATAACATATTAGGATGAATCCTATGTTATCAATGATTTTTTGAAAAATTATAGGACGAAAACCTATAATTAGACTTATCCATGAGACATCACTAAAGATAACATCGAACTATCTCAAGGGGTCTCACTACTGTTTTCTCATCTAATTTTCTAAAGCAAAACTAAACCATCACTTTAATGCCAACTATAAGGACCCATGATTGATGTATATAGACGATATATTATATTTATGGAAGAAATAATACATTATAAAAATAGACAACTAACCATGATATTATTTTAATGTCTTTGAAAAAAGTTAACACATTCTGCTAACATAGTAAATGATCTTCAATATATCCCATAATGATATTTCCATTTCTTCTTCCTACCTAAAAACATTATATATAAGCTAGATAAAATAAAACATATGAAAATGGTGAGCTTCAATTCTATATAAGGGTAAAAATGTACAACATGAAACAAAACATAAACATAAGAATTTAAAAACACGAACATATATTTTTCAAAACATACCATATATAAAATATATTGAGATATTGAGTCATGATATATATCTTCATTGTTCCTAACAAATAAATGATAAAGGAATAAGAACCATCATAAAATAACATTGGAATATGACATGGAATTATGGAAATCACACAATCTTAGAAAATAATTTCTATATTATCTAAGTCTCATTACCAAGACCATCATAGCAGACAAATTCCATTCCAAAACTAGGTTTACTTGTCATTCCAGTTCAATATTACTAAACCAAATTTACATTTAGTTCTATCCTTGTATTACTGAATCATATTTAATTTACATTCAATTAATGTCTATATCATGTGGTATAATTATTTACCCACTTCATTTGAGGGATATATAGATCAGAACCGTCTCATAATGAAAACCATAGATATGTGTTCCACAAAAACATAAATTATTCATCAAAACATACCGAAATGAAAAAAATGGATTCTTAATCATTATTCCATATGAACATAATACATGTAAAAAAATTACTTCTTAAAAATAATTACATTTTAAAAATAATTAACCATAAGAACAATTTTTATATTATAGTAGAAACATATCATTAAAACTAGATGGAAATCAATTTTGATAAAAACCTTTAAATTATTTCTTGATGAAAATATCATTTCATCTTCAAATGAGTATTCTTTTCTTAAAACACCATTAAATTTTAAAATAAAATAATTTCATTGAAATTAAAGATGAAAATTTTAAAATTAATCTTCATTGAAATAAGGCATTATGAAAGAATAAAAATTCATTCAATCCATATAAGTTAAAAAACATTATTCAAGTACCATCTCTAGAAAATTAAAAAAGTACCTCAAATGGAAAAAAGAAATATTCCTTAAAAACAATTTAGTAAAAGTAAAAAAAATGTAAAAATGAATTTTATCATACATATGATAATATTAAAAAAATTATTATTTTTTAAAAAAAAACATGGCCATGGAAGATAAACAGACCCTAGTAAATAATTATGTATAGTCAATATAAAATATTAATGATTTTAAGAAATTATCCATTAACTCAGTTCCAATATCATATTTATATATCCTAATATCCTTTATAATAATTTAAATTATTTATGTTACTTATTCTAGAATCATGGTCCTGTTATGTGATTATATTATCATATGTTTATTAATAACTTTATTACTCATCCATCGGGTATTAACATCATTATTTAAATAAGCATGTTTCATTGGATTAGTTTTTATTTGTAGGTTATTGTTATATCACTTAAGGATTGATATTATTATAATATATTTCAAATTTATTCATTCAACATATTTCTATACTCATTATTTAATGATTATCTTGTAGAATGAATTGTGTCGCATCATTGAGACGGTATACCGTATGTATGCTCGAGAAAAGATATCATTCCCATTATTGTGAAATTGTATTAACGTGGATGGTGTATATTTTATTCATGAATCAATATAATTTTACAATAATGATATATAGATATAATTTCTTTTATTATATCAATCCACGTAATATCGTGGTGAAAAATATATTACACCACGGGTTGATACGGTAATCCGTATATACGCACACATGGTGATTTAAATTTTAGTTGGATGTATCTAAGGGGGAATATGGTTGTCCCATAACCATAATAACCTATAATAAATTAATTAATATCATATTTATTATGTTATAATAGAAAGAACTCATGAAGTTGAAGTAGATGAACAAATAATATGAACGAATTGGTAGAGGAGATTACCTCTAATTTGACGTGATCCCTTTAAATATCCTCTTAAAGGAACTAGATATTGTATTTTGAGAAGGAGGATACCTATATAATGTATATATAGAAGTTATTAAAGGAAATTGGTATGGGATGGATGAAAATTAATGCTCAAAGTGATGATAATAGGCGAGTGAGAAGTATCCCTTTTATAATTAAGGTGAGGGGTACTTTTGGAATCTCTAAAACTATTAATTTATAATAAGATAATACCACATAAAAAATCTCCAAAATGTCCTAAATTCGAAGATGATATGATATTAGGTGATAATCTCATCAACCAAGAAATTTTAGACACGCGTTTTTTCCATTTAATCCTTACATTTTTAATTTATTACTTATTATATTTTAGTTTAACTAGGTTTAAATAATATGTCAATATTTAAAGGCTTCAATATTTACATATTTGATGTACATTAAATCATAAATAAATATTTATAGAATTTTAGAATATATCATATTTATTATATATTTTAGAAAATGGTATATTATTTATAAATAAATTAATAATATAATAGTTTTAAAAAAGAACAATAATGGAAATTTCGACAACACTCAATTCATGGGTTTTTATAAATATTAATATATTTTTTTATACTAGAAAAAAATATATATTAATTTTTTGTGGGGTTATGTTAATCTAAAATTTTAATTTGAAATATTATTTCTCCCAAATTTTATTAATTCTATAAATTTTAATAAAATTAATTTGATTTTTCCATTAATATATAAATTTCAACATGTGTTTTGTTTAACTATTTAATACACTATTTATTCCATAAAAATTAAAATTAAAATAATGTGATGACGCTAAATATATTATGTGTCACACTCTGACCTTTTAAAATTTATTTTATTTTATTATCTTTTGTCCCAATAAATCATGGGCCAGGGTTCTGGTTGGAGCCGGTTTAAAATTTTCAGTACTTATTTAAAACGTGGGTTTTGGCATTGACTGCGTCTAGTGCACTATGGTTGAATCCGCAGAGCCTCGGCTATTTCACTGCACGCCCTACTCGATGGTCATCTAATTAAATAAAAATGAATTGTTACTAAAAAATAAAATTAACAATGTGATAAAAAAAATTAATAAATTATTTTAATAATATTATTATTAATAATAATTTTTGGATGTTATTATTATGATTATTATTATTATTATTATAGCTGTTATAATTGTTATTTCATTATTTTTATTATTTTATTTTCTTGTGAAAGTTTTTGGTCATAGTGCGGACCAAGTTTTTATTTCATTTTTTATTATTTTATTTTCTTGTGAAAATCGTTGTCAGAGTGAGGATAGAGCTGATTAAAATATTAAACTATGCTGATAAATGAATATTTTGGGATTGGAGGAATCCAACGCATGGGTAGGGGATGGTCGAACCCCTGCGACTTCACTCAGGTCACCACGTGGCCTTGCCTGGTTCCCCACACGGCATGTCCGATGTTCAAAACGAATAAATGAAGTCAAATAAAATAAATGATGTTAGAGTATGATATGAAACAAAGAAAGAAATTAATAAATAAATAAATCGAGTTTAATGAATGATTTTAATAACAATAGAAATATCATGTGTTCTTTATAATTATTATTATTATTACATTTCTTGTTTTTCTTTATGGTTTAATTTTATTATATTTTTTTCTTATATTTTTATTTTCTCTCCCCTGTACTTTTTTCCTTCCTCTCTTTATCCCATTGGTTTCCCCTTACCCTTGGTTTTTCACAGCAATACACCCCAAAACCCAAAAATATCCTTCTTCGCTGCACCTCCTTGTCGACCGACTTTCTTGCATTGCATGCACCCCTCCTCATCTAGTCTAGGACTCCCTCCGCATCACGCCCTACTCGGCCCTCCGCTTCATACACTGCTCTACTCTGGCCCCCTCATGCTGCACCACCTTCACACATCCAAGCCACCATTCGGCCTCCCTAGTTATCACCTAGTAGCTCTCGACATCTCCTCCATTGACCATCCCATCAGACCCCCTCCACCTTCATTGTGCAACAACACCCCCTCAATTTCCCGGATCGGCTTCACCCATTATTTTTACTCCCACCCTATATCGCACCTACAACCTTGCTAGTGACCTATTCCAGCACACAACACCCCCATAGAACACTCTACTCTCCTGGAACCACGACACACTACCAGAGACCTCCCTCGTCGGTTTTCTCTTCCAGTTGTGTGGACCCCCCAAATTCCTGTCCAGCCTGTAGCTCTCCGCCCCTACATTTCGGCCAATAGATTTGGCTGCTTAACCTCTCTTTCTCCTGGTGACCCCCTATTTTCCCTCTCCCAGTTGCTTTCCCGTCTCTCCAACACTCTTCTCCCGGCTATGAGACCCTCTCCATTGAAGTGTCGCACACTGTTGCTTCCTGACCAGGCCCTTGCAACGCGTGGTAGCTCCCCAAAACCCTTGTGTACCCCTCCTTTGAAATGTCGTACCCTACTTCTCCCCTTGTCTAGCCCCTACACATTTCTTGTTACACCGGTGAGAGACCCCCTCTTTATATGTGCCTCTTTCCTATTCTTTGAGTTTTTTCTTCTCAGCAGGTATGAGTTCTGTTTTATGGATTTTAATTTTTTGTTTTTGGATTGTTTGAGGTGTGTTTGGAATCTGACGGTCTATGCGCAGCATGTTTTTGGAGTTTTCTATACCAAGGTAGGTGGTTCCCCATATAAGTTATTATTTTATGAATTTATTTTCATGAATAATTTGTTTGAAATATTATTTAATTATTTTTTGTAGTGTGAAGTGGGTTTTCATTGAAGTTTTATTTTCATTGAAATTGTTTAGTACCATGTTTATTTTACTTGTGGGTTTTCTATTGTGAGCTTTTATCTAGTTAGTTTTTAGTGATTTTTAAATTATGCGATTACCTGATTAATTTGTGAAAGAGGTTAATGTTGTGTTTTTGACTTGACATCAACTGTGTTTTGTTGTAAAAGAGGTGATTGTGTGGGTTTAGTGGTTAACACCATGCAATTTATTATAAATTGTGTTATAGAATTGTTTTCCTGTTAAATTATGTGGTTTTTATAGTAGTGATTTTCCAATGGTGTAAGGTTTTGCGTAAAACTATTTGGGTGGTACAGGTCACACTTTATAGTTTTATTTTAGTGCGTGTGATGTGTGAATGTGTTTGAGTTTATAAATGGTTACTTTAGTTTGTGAAAAGCCATGTTGCACACTTTTACAATTGCTTTATATTTTTATGGTTTGTTTATTTATGAAAATATTGTGAATCATGTTTGAAATTTTTTTGGTGTGCTACTTATTTCAAAATGGTGTTTATGTTTGTAAGTGGTTGTTCGTTTAGTGGTTATTGTCATTTAAATTGTCTGGATTGTTTAGTTGAGTATATAACCTATGAAGATTATTTTTTGAAATGATTTTGGTGTGTGTGTGTTTTTAAATGCAGGTTTGGGTGTGAAAATTGTGATTTTTCATGCATAAATACCCCATTTGGATGTTTTTGCATAAGTTTGACATCCGACATAAACATGAAACTTCGTTGAGAACAAAGTGGGAAGCCCGGGTAGCAATAAGGGTGGACTAGACTAGTGGGCTAATGTTTCGGAGGTGACTCGACCCGGTTTCACAGAAAAGACAGATGATAACAACACTGACAATACATATTCTTTTCTAAGGGTTGTTTCTATCTAAGACACATTAATTAATGGTAGTGGCCTTCTAAACAACAATTTCTGGGGATCGTGGCGTTCTAAGCCATGTTTCACCGAGACACGAAGATCTAGGGGCCCAAGATAGCTAACACCCACGATGCATGACCCATAATAGTGCTCATTGGTTATTTTAAAATATATTGGTGTGTATGTTATTACTATAGTTGTTCCATTTGGGATGTTTTTCTTTAATCATATTTTCATTATACATGTGTAATCATTTACTTCTTTGCTTTAGTTAATATTGAAAATTTATTTTTCATTTAATTATAATGTGTGGAACCTTTTTGTTCGGTGACGTCCTACTGGGATATTCTATCAAACCCTACATACACTTTTGGATGTATGTTAACCATTTTATCTATTTATTCTAGTTGAGGCATCGTGCTCAATGATGGTGGTTTTAGTCATTGATGGTCTCCTCATGTAGGATTGTTGTTGTGGCGTTTGGATATTTCACCTCTATTGTTTCTTGGAGGATTGAGTTAGAGTTTTATATTCACCTGTTTTAATTTTTTAGTTATTAGATCATGTTTTAGACCCTTATGATAGCTTTCCTTTTAAGGGATTGTTTGGATTATTGGTCTTCAGTATTAGTTTTTGATCTTGTAGATTTTTTTTTCATATTTCGGTTAAACTGTTCTCTCATGTTACTGTTGATACATGGGAACATTTTCCAGCCCGTGGGAATCGTGAATTCCCTTCAAGACATGTAGTGGACCGAGTCAGATTCCGGGTCGGATGGGAACCCGACATGGTTCGTGAAAAAATAGTATTTAAGGGAGGTTTGTTCTCTTGGTTCATGTTCTTTTGTAATAGATTCAAGGTAGACAAAATTTAAGGGTGACAGAACTCGATGTTCTAGTTATGAGTAAGGTGATTGTCCAGCACACCTCGTGGCATGACTCATGTTACCAATGTATGTTGAGTTTTGATTAAACCTTTGGATTGTGTGTTTAATCTAGTTTAAGGGAAATGAAAAAGGAATAGGGTCAGTGGTCCTAGTGAGCTCGCAACGTCTGGAAAGCCTTGTAGAGTCAGGGTAGCTATCTCATAATACCCTCTATGGTGGTTTCTTGATTGGAATATGGTCACCAACCATATGTTCCATCCACCTACTGACACTAGTATTCTCTTGCATCATCCCTCGTATCTTTTTTTTGGATTCATGGAAATAATTTTTTATGTAAAAATTATTTGGTCTTGAAAATTATTTTGAAATAAAGTTCTTTAAAAAGAAACTGATTTGTGAGGTTTGAAGGTGTGGGTTGTTTGTTTTGGTTTTGAAAAATGGAATGGTTTGCTTTTGATCCTTGGTGTTCTCATGGAAACCATATGCATGAGTGTATATGGAATGAGAAATGGTCAATGGAATGAGCAGATGAATTCCTAGATGGATGTGAGTTGGGTACAATGGTGGCACAGGGACATGCATGTGCAAGGCCCATGGGATACCATTGGTGTTTCATAAACCTAGTAGCTTTTCTTATTTTCAAAACGTTTTGTTAAATTTGAATTCTGTGTGTTAATAACCAATGATTTTTTGGTGTGTCCTTGTGTTTTGGAAAAGACAGATGTGAGCCTTTTTGAGTCTAAGATCCTTTCTGACTGATTTTTTCCCAGAGTTTAAATTTATATTTGTTAGATGGCGTGAAGGTGTGTGGTTAGTGGTTTCTTTTGAATAAGGATTCGGGAATCCCTTGAAGTGGTTCCCCCCAGCAACTTTAGAGTTCTCTTGTTGTATTTCTTGACCATTGGATCAATTTGGTTGGGTCCATGTTTTTTTTCTTGACTAGTGTACACAACCATAAAGCATTAAAATGTGATTGATGTGTGTCGTAGGAAACTCAACATTGTTCGGTCATCCTGTTGATCTGATTACTATCTTCATGAAATATAGAATTTAACCAAACTATCATTTTTACAACTAGATAGATCCTCTCGTAGAGGGAGGACAAATGCAAGAGGATTTGATATGAGTTTTATACTTTTTGAGTTGTGTGAGTTTTTGGGTGAGAAGTTTGACATTGTTGTGTTTGAAGGTTCCACTGGAAATGGTGAATGGAATTATAGCGAGGAAGGTTGAAGGATGTTCAGAGTTATCCATGCTGACTGATGTATTGAATTGTTTTTAGTGCTTCCATCGGTCGTAAGGATCTTGTTTGGTTGTGTTTCCATCATGAGTTATCTTAAAGAGAAAAGTTTGATTTCGTAGGAAACTTCGAAAAGCCTTGTTTTCACAGTAGTGTTTCCTCCTCTTAGGGAGTTTTGCATCATTATGTTTAAAAGGGGGTGTTTATTGTGCGTCTTTCCCCTCTTTATGATCCTTGGTTATGGTGATTAGGTGATTTTTGTGCCTCATCTAAACACTAACATTGGTGGATGTGCTTCAAGAGAGTGGTTGGACGTTGAGGCTTGTACTGTTTGACGGTGTTGTCTCAGTTGCAGAATGGTTTCGTGTGACATTGAAAGGAGAAGCTCTGTTCAAGAGTCCGCAATACCAGACTACGAGGCAGGATATTGATTAATCATAAGGTCTTTAGCCAAAGGTCTCGGATAGAAGTTGGAGCGTGGTCCGGAACCCCAGGAGTGTGTAGGACCCCATATTTATTTCTATTAATGGTATTGAGGGTGAAAGAGTTTTAAATTGTTTCATGTGGTCCATTTTCGAAAAACCCATTTTGGTGTTTCGGATTTTCCAGGGACATTAGGAGGTGTGGTCATCTTGTACCTTGAATTCTTGGGGGATTTCATCCCATCGAATGTAATCACTTGAGTGGTCCTTATGGATCTAGTGGGTAAATTGGTCTCATTTTGTAATAGTGCTCAGCCAGGGAAATGGAGATGTTGGTTTCTCTTGGGTTGTGGTTTTGACTCCCCAATAGTTGAGCCCTGCCCTCACTGCCCCTTGTGTTGGGGTGTTTGGTCACCATTCAAAAAATTTCAATGTTATGTATCTCTGGTTAGTTCTAATGGTTAAGAGACCCACATTGGTTAACACCCAAATGTCTCTAAAATGAATCGGTGTTGGGATTTTCCTTAATGGTTAGGAGTCTTCTCTGTAACACCCCGAGATTTTATGAAAAATATTATTTTAATTTCATTAACGTCTTATGTTGTATTCTACACCAAGATTACCTTGCGCTATACGCAACACCGTATTAGCTTGCAGTATACGCAACACTATTCTTGGACCGTGTTACACACAATTTTGATAATAGTTATTCTACGCAACATTGAGTATATATATATATATATGTTAAATGTATAAATGAAATATGGTTGGATTCTGTTATACGAAACAATGAAGGATTCTTTCACAACACGCAACCCTGACTTGGCTTGCATTACACGCAATCACGACCTTCCTCGATAGCGTGTGTTGTACACAATACCGGGTTTTAATAAACAATGTTATATTACTATAATATTGTCATGAACTAGCCGTTATGAACAGTATTAACTAAATTTTTAATTTTATAACATTATTATTCATCTTACACATTTCTAGAACATGGTATAAGAACAAAATAAATTTTTCGGGTAAAATAAGTATTTTTAAAAAAAATGCAGTTTTGCCGCCTTTTGATGGCGCACCCACTTTAAATCTATTTTTTGACATGTTTATAAGTTCAATTTGACAAAATAAAATTCTTCTTTGGAATCAAGAAATAAAAATTTACTTTGGATAAATTTTTCATATTATTCTGGTAACTTTCACATTTTAATGAATAGTAAAAACAAGCTATATTTTAATTAAAAACAACTTTTTTCATCGTAATATCTTATGTGGTTAAATTATAATATTGAATGGTTTTAAAGTATAAATAGAATATATTTTTACCATTTAATATAATTTATGTCATTAGCATTGATTTTACCTTGAATTCGTAAGTTAAATCAATTCAATCTTTTGCAATGTTTTAAACAAAATCCCATTTTTATTCGACAACGGGATTAATTTTAATTTAATTTCTGCAACTTCTGTGTATGGAATTTTAAAAAATTGATTCCATATTTGGAATCAGTGGGTCCAAATTATGTTAATAAGCTACTTTTTTTTGGGAATTATGAATAGTAACTACGGTAAATTTTATTTACCATAGTTAAAGGTAAATCTGGTAATTAAGGGTAAATATAATATTTTAAAATTACCCTAACAAATGTCAAAATCCAATTGGATGACTAAAAGTAGACCCATATCACCTAAGGGTCAGATTAGAATCATTTAATGAACATTTTTCCATGAAAATAACTTAATTATTATTAAAACCAAAGAAAGTGACAACATGTCACTCTCTTAAATTTTATAAGTATATTAATTTTAATTTAGTGATAAACTTCATGAAACTTCGAACATGAATAGTCTACAGAAATCTAATGAAATTATCTACATCATATAAATTTATTTATAATTTTTAGGGATTAAATAATTATCATTAATTATGACACAATAGTGATGCAGAAATTGTTTATCTATTGAAAAATCAAGAATAATGTTTTTTTAAACTAATAGTGACCATAAAATGCACAAATACCTAACCAAAACTTATTGGACATGTACATGTAAACCATAAGAATCCAATGGTCGAATATTTGACCATTTGGAGCCTTATAAAAGCGATTATGACACTTATATTATTTTATTTTAAATGATGCCAAAGTTGTCACCTTCATAATTTAATAAATATAACAATTTAAATATTGTGATTTTAAGATGATAAATTCGAGTAAAAGTATTATTGTGAAAGGTAATATATTTATCTTCATCATAGAATTTTATTTTAAATTTATACAACAAATAAGTATATTAAATAATTATACAAAAATGATGTAGTAATTATTTTATTAAGAGATAAACCAAATAAATGGTTTTAAAAATAATAAAATAAATATTATATGAACTATTTAATGTGATACACTAATTTTATAGATACATATGACCTTTTATTAATATATTAAAGCTTTTAGTTCTAACATATCTTCTGTATATATTTTATTTAAATTCAAATAAATGAATAGTGTCAAAATTGACACTATTGTTATTTTACAAAAATAACATATTATAAAATTGTTTAAAAATCACAAAAATATTTAAAAATTATAAATTTATATTTATATGGTCTATAATGTTATAAAGTAAACAATTATGTAAAATTCACAACAAATAAGTAATTATTTGTTATAATTTAAAATTTAGAATTTTATTACCACAAATAAACTTAAATAGATTAAATAAGGATAAATCAAAATGATAAGGTTTAAAATAAGATCCAAACATGTCTAAATTTGATTGGTTGATGAGATTACAACCCTATCTCATCTAATCTTAGAATATGAGTCATTTTTGGAGGTTTTTATGTGGGGATAGATTTATTATAAATTAATATTTTTAAGAATTCCTAAGGTGCCCCTCTCCTCCCTTATAAAAGGGCACCTCCTCCCCCTCCTCCTCACACCAATTTGAGCACTCAAGCTCGGCCAACCCCTGAAATTTTCCCTTCTCCACTTCCCTAGACACATACTAGAGGTTCTGGTATTCCTCAAAGACCAATTTTAGTTCCCTAAGAGGAGGTCTCAAAGAGGCGCTTCAAAGAAGAGGTAATTACCGTTACCAATTCTTTCATCTTTATTTTTTCTTCAACTTCTTCTTATTAGGTTGTTTCATTATGAAGTAATAACATCAGTATTACTCATATACTGATATGTTATTATAATTATGAAACAACCCTATTTCACCATCTATCCATCCTACGGCAAAAGAAATCACCGCGCGTGCGTACGTACGGAATACCGTCTCCACGCCGTGGTGTAATCTATTTTCCACCACCACCTTACATGGAAGGGTATAATTGTTTAAAGAATAACTATAAATAGTTATTACAACATCATATTTATTCTGATATATTGTATAATCCACTCCAATTCAATTCAATATTTATGGAAATGATATCATCGCGCGTGCGTACGTACAGACTACCATCTCCACGACGCGATGAGATTTATTCTCCATGTTAACCATTAAATAATGATTATAAAGTATATATAAGAAATAATAATGAAATATATGACATTATAAAGCTACTGTATTTATGTATATATATGTATGTCATCTACTTACTTCCATTCAAGACAATAAGGAAAGGAAAACAGCGTTCATGCGTACGTACGGACTACCGTCTCCATGAACGGTGTTTTTCATTTCATTTATCTATCTATTATATATATATATATATACTGAATATATATGATATAAAAATCATATTTTATATTCTGGAAGTAAGTAAATCATGATATAAGTAATAATAATGTCAAGAGCAACAAGTCAGAACACCTACGATAAATGAAACGATTTTACCCAAAACGCTTCTTTAACATGGAATTTACAATAGAACGGGTAATATAATGTCATAAGTGAACCATATATGATATCATAACAATGAATATGATTCTTTAATAAGTAAATGACATTATTTAAACCATTATATAGGAGCTTCAGACACGTACAAAGCAAATCGGACCTAAGGTAAGGGAAATATCACAATCTCATTTTTATCCGAGATTGTTTATTCGTAAGTATTTACTGGGGTGTATTTTATCATCCACATCCATGATCCCTTAATATGTAATATTATTTCCAACCTTCTACAATAGTTTATATCCAATTTTACCCTTCATTGAGTTTTTAGTAAAAGAAATGAAAGGAATATTTTGTCGTCTTTTTTCGTACGAGGTACTTTTTGACTTTTCCGACAAAAGTACGAAGAATGTTTTTTTAACTTATACGACATGAATGGATTTTTAAAACATTATTTCCAAGAAGCTTCCTTTAAAAGTTTTAAAGTTTATTTTTAATCATATTCTTTTATTTTAAAGTCGTATGACATGTTATGAAAGGAAAAATGATTTTGAAGTAAAGATGATATTTTCCTCAAGAATGGAGTTCAAGTATTTTATCAAAATTATTTTCCATCAAAGATAATAAAAGGGTTCTGTTTTTATCCTTATTATTACATGTATTTGATTATGTTGTGATGGAAATATTTTTATGAATTCCTTTATCTTATATGAATTGTTTTATGATGTCCTGTTGTTTAAGAATTCCATTTTTATTACATGGGTTATGCTATGATGTATGGTTTATGATTATGTGGAACACATAAGAAAGGATTCATTATAAGATGGGTGGGACATATATCTCCCTCCAATGCATTGGGTAAGGATTTTATATCTCATGAGATAGACAGGGCTGGAACGGTAGGTTATACCGGTTCAGTGAAACAGGACTGAAACGAGGGTTACTCGATTCAGAAAGGGACTTTGTCCACTAAGATAGTATTGGCAATGAGTCTTGACTAACAAGAAATGATTCTCTATGATTATGTGTGTATGCCACAAAGATTAATGTTTTATGTTATGATTATTGGGATTTCATTTCACTACTATGATTTATCCCATGTTATGAAATTATACTCTCTTTTGCAGGTTAAGATTTCCAAAATGTTATGTTCTTATGAATACGATGTGATTGATTTTTCTTTTGTTTACCCTTACTGAGCATTTGAGCTCACCCTTTTATGGTTTCTTTTCCCCATGATATAAAGAAAGGTTTTAGGTAAAAAAAAAGGGGAAGATATTTATGGGAGATATTGAAGATCTTTCACCACGATTAGAAGATTACGTTCCGAGTTTCCAAAGACACTAAACTATTACGATCCTTGTGTGTGTGTTTTTGTTATGTACTAACTATTCCGCAAATGTAATGTAATGTCCATGTAAGTCAGGCTTCGGGTCTCTACAGTTGGTATCAGAGGAAAGGTTTAGTCAACCTTTGGAAACTAGGATGCGGGAACTTTAGTGAGATCCCTAGAGATATTTATAAGGTATGTCTAGGGATGTCCCTAAGGATAAGTATACGTATAGGATACAGTCCTAGAACTATGGTAACGATCATAGAATTTAACCTAAGATGTCAGATATTGAGGATACTCCACCTTTATTATGTTGTTTTCCCTAGCATGATTTTTGCCTCTCACACTATTCTTTTCTGGGTTTTAGAAAATGGCTGGAAACAAGATGATTCATGATAATGGAGGATACGATGGACAATGGAATGATATTCTTCATAGTGAAATAGGATTTGGAAGTCCAAACATCATTATTATGCCGAATCATCAATCTCATAATATGATCAATAAAGTAAAATTTGGTAAGTTTCCTGACTCGGCTAATAAGAGAAAGATGGAGTTTTATGATGATCATAGAGGAAAGAAAGTTCAATTTCCCCTATGTAAATCATGTGGGAAGAGGCATCAAGGTGAATGTTTCAAAGGAACTGGAAGATGCTTTGGGTGTGGAAAAGAAGGACACAAAGCAAGTAAATGCAAAGGAAAAGGTTCAGTTAACAACATGGATGAGGATAATGGTATTGCTACGACATCAACAATGGTTAAATGTTTTAAATGTGGAATGTACGGGCATTATTCAAACCAATTCCCTAAGGGAAAGTCTCATGAAGATAATCAGTATGGTCGTATGGGAAGTATTTATGTGGATGATGATGAAGAGACTACAAATGATATGTGAGATGAAATAATTGTTGAAGCTCGGTCAATGGTTTAAGAATGTAGTGGAATGATTACATGTTTATCATGTGTAATGTTGTATAAGTAATCTCATGGCACTATGGAATAAAGAGACATGTAAGGATTGTTACATTGTTGTCTGATTAATGTTACCAGTATCCATGAAAGGTTATTCAGATATTTTTGGAATGTAGATGATATGCGCATAATGAAGGGATAAGGAGAAAATAAAATGTTTGATAGTATTCATGAGCTCATGACTGATATAGGGAGAAGGTTATATCATGGTTTGAGTATATTGAATTTTTGGATTTTGGTATGTGGAAAGAGTTAACTTTTGACAGCATTCATGTTTTCACTAAGGTTTAATGGGTATTCATATTTTTCAAGAGAATACATCATTAAAGTATTCACATGATTGGAATGTGACCAACAAGATATATGGGGGATAAATGATGGTATTCACATGCTTGGTTGGCGACATTTCAAGTAATCATTTTCTTTATACTATGAGCTTGGACCAAAGTATTTTAGATAAGCCTAAAGATTGTAATGGATTATGTTAACCATAAGTTAGTATTGTTTAAGTATAGAACTTTTTTTTGATATTATTTATGTGATGTTATAGTAATGTAGTTTTAGAAAAAGGACAACCTGCAGGACGGGCGACAACCCATCACTTCGGACAAGGATGTGGGAATCGAACCCACAACCGAAGTGCGACTAGCCTTTATCGCCTACCACTGACCTACAGGAAGTCCCTGTTTAGTAGAAAACTAGTTTTATTATATTAAGCAGTATGATATGTGAAGTATAAGTTCATTTTAGGAACCATATATGATTAATCTCACTATAGATCGTCATATGTATATAATTTTTTGCTAACCTTTTGTTTGAGACAGATGGAATGACCCGTCATTCTATCACATGATCTGCTAACACTTCACGAATAACAAATTCAACTTCATTTATTTAAGAGATGAAGTGGAAATTGTTCAAGGCACGAACAACAGTGAGATTGTACCAAAATAAAGTAAGTATTTATTGTAATTCAAATTTTCAACTTTAGGGAAATGATCTTGAAAACCAAAAATGTTGTCCTAGTGCCCTTATATCCGATGAATCAGATGATACCCTAGATCATCATAAATTTATGGCTTTGTGATTGCTAGCTTTTCCATAGCCATGTTCTCTACCACTCTCCATCAGAACATGATGGTTAGATTTCTCTTCCATATCCATATTTTCACCTATGTGGAAACCCAGTGATTAGTTTATTTGGGTAACTGTTACATTTCATACTTTTGTTTTTTAAAGATATGTTTGGGTATTCCTTTTTACGATGTGGGTTTCTATCAAAGAAACTTTCAAACAGTAAACCATTTATAACCCCGACGAATTTCGAGGGAGAAATTCATTTTAAGGGGGGTAGAATGTAACACCCCGAGATTTTATGAAAAATATTATTTTAATTTCATTAACGTCTTATGTTGTATTCTACACCAAGATTACCTTGCGCTATACGCAACACCGTATTAGCTTGCAGTATACGCAACACTATTCTTGAACCGTGTTACCCACAATTTTGATAATAGTTATTCTACGCAACATTGAGTATATATATATATATATATTAAATGTATAAATGAAATATGGTTGGATTCTGTTATACGAAACAATGAAGGATTCTTTCACAACACGCAACCCTGACTTGGCTTGCATTACACGCAATCACGACCTTCCTCGATAGCGTGTGTTGTCCACAATACCGGGTTTTAATAAACAATGTTATATTATTATAATATTGTCATGAACTAGCCGTTATGAATAGTATTAACTAAATTTTGAATTTTATAACATTATTATTCATCTTAAACATTTCTAGAACATGGTATAAGAACAAAATAAATTTTTCGGGTAAAATAAGTATTTTTCAAAAAAATGCAGTTTTGCCGCCTTTCGATGGTGCACCCACTTTAAATCTATTTTTTGACATGTTTATAAGTTCAATTTGACAAAATAAAATTCTTCTTTGGAATCAAGAAATAAAAATTTACTTTGGATAAATTTTTCATATTATTCTGGTAACTTTCACATTTTAATGAATAGTAAAAACACGATATATTTTAATTAAAAACAACTTTTTTCATCGTAATATCTTATGTGGTTAAATTATAATATTGAATGGTTTTAAAGTATAAATAGAATATATTTTTACCATTTAATATAATTTATGTCATTAGCATTGATTTTACCTTGAATTCGTAGGTTAAATCAATTCAATCTTTTGCAATGTTTTAAACAAAAACCCGTTTTTATTCGACAACGGGATTAATTTTAATTTAATTTCTGCAACTTCTGTGTATGGAAATTTAAAAAATGGATTCCATATTTGGAATCATTGGGTCCAAATTATGTTAATAAGCTACTTTTTATTTTTGGGAATTATGAATAGTAACTATGGTAAATTTTATTTACCATAGTTAAAGGTAAATCGGGTAATTAAGGGTAAATATAATATTTTAAAATTACCCTAACAAATGTCAAAATCCTATTGGATGACTAAAAGTCGACCCATATCACCTAAGGGTCAGATTAGAATCATTTAATGAACATTTGTCCATGAAAATAACTTAATTATTATTAAAACCAAAGAAAGTGACAACATGTCACTCTCTTAAATTTTATAAGTATATTAATTTTAATTTAGTGATAAACTTCATGAAACTTCGAACATGAATAGTCTACAGAAATCTAATGAAATTATCTACATCATATAAATTTATTTATAATTTTTAGGGATTAAATAATTATCATTAGTTATGACACAATAGTGATGCAGAAATTGTTTATCTAGTGAAAAATCAAGAATAATGTTTTTTTTAACTAATAGTGACCATAAAAAGCACAAATACCTGACCAAAACTTATTGGACATGTAAATGTAAACCATAAGCATACAATGGTCTAATAATTGACCATTTGAAGCCTTATAAAAGCGATTATGACACTTATATTATTTTATTTTAAATGATGCCAAAGTTGTCACCATCATAATTTAATAAATATAACAATTTAAATATTGTGATTTTAAGATGATAAATTCGAGTAAAAGTATTATTGGGAAAGGTAATATATTTATCTTCATCGTCTAATTTTATTTTAAATTTTACACGACAAATAAGTAAATTAAATAATTATACAAAAATGATGTAGTAATTATTTTATTAAGAGATAAACCAAATAAATGGTTTTAAAAATAATAAAATAAATATTATATGAACTATTTAATGTGATACACTAATTTTATAGATACATATGACCTATTATTAATATATTAAAGCTTTTATTTCGAACATATCTTCTGTATATATTTTATTTAAATTCAAATAAATGAATAGTGTCAAAATTGACACTATTGTTATTTTACAAAAATAACATATTATAAAATTGTTTAAAAATCACAAAAATATTTAAAAATTATAAATTTATATTTATATGGTCTATAATGTTATAAAGTAAACAATTATGGAAAATTCACAACAAATAAGTAATTATTTGTTATAATTTAAAATTTAGAATTTTATTACCACAAATAAACTTAAATAGATTAAATAAGGATAAATCAAAATGATAAGGTTTAAAATAAGATCCAAACATGTCTAAATTTGATTGGTTGATGATATTACAACCCTATATCATCTAATATTCGAATAAGAGTCATTTTTGGAGGTTTTTATGTGGGGTTAGATTTATTATAAATTAATATTTTTAAGAATTCCTACGGTGCCCCTCTCCTCCCTTATAAAAGGGCACCTCCTCCCCCTCCTCCTCACACCAATTTGAGCACTCAAGCTCGGCCAACCCCTTCCATTTTTCCTTCTCCACTTCCCTAGAAACATCCTAGAGGTTCTGGTCTTCCTCAAAGACCAATTTTAGTGCCCTAAGAGGAGGTCTCAAAGAGGCGCTTCAAAGAAGAGGTAATTACCGTTACCAATTCTTTCATCTTTATTTCTTCTTCCACTTCTTTTTCTTAGGTTGTTTCATTATGAAGTAATAACATCAGTATTACTCATATACTGATATGTTGTTATAAGTATGAAACAACCCTATTTCACCATCTATCCATCCTACGGAAAAAGAAATCACCGCGCATGCGTACGTACGGAATACCGTCTCCACGCCGTGGTGTAATCTATTTTCCACCACCACCTTACATGGATGGGTATAATGGTTTAAAGAATAACTATAAATAGTTATTACAACATCATATTGATTCTGATATACTGTATAATCCACTCCAATTCAATTCAATATTTATGGAAATGATATCATCGCTCGTGCGTACGTACGGACTACCGTCTCCACGACGCGATGAGATTCATTCTCCATGTTAACCATTAAAGAATGATTATAAAGTGTATATAAGAAATAATAATGAAATATATGACATTATAAAGCTACTGGATTTATGTATATATATGTATGTCATCTACTTACTTCCATTCAAGACAATAAGGAAAGGAAAACAGCGTTCATGCGTACGTACGGACTACCGTCTCAATGAACGGTGTTTTTCATTTCATTTATCTATCTATTATATATATATATACTGAATATATATGATATATAAATCATATTTTATATTCTGGAAGTAAGTAAATCATGATATAAGTAATAATAATGTCAAGAACAACAAGTCAGAACACCTACGATAAATGAAACGATTTTACCCAAAACGCTTCTTTAACATGGAATTTACAAAAGAACGGGTAATATAATGTCATAAGTGAACCATATATGATATCATAACAATGAATATGATTCTGTAATAAGTCAATGACATTATTTAAACCATTATATAGGAGCTTCAGACACGTACAAAGCAAATCGGACCTAAGGTAAGGGAAATATCACAATCTCATTTTTATCCGAGATTGTTTATTCGTAAGTATTTACTGGGGTGTATTTTATCATCCACATCCATGTTCCTTCAATATGTAATATTATTTCCATACTTATAAAATATTTTATATCCAATTTTACCCTTCATTGAGTTTTTAGTAAAAGATATGAAAGGAATCTTTTGTCGTTTTTTTTCGTACGAGGTACTTTTTGACTTTTCCGACAAAAGTACGAAAAATGTTTTTTTTAACTTATACGGCATGAATGGATTTTGAAAACATTATTTCCAAGAAGATTCCTTTACAAGTTTTCAAGTTTATTTTTAATCATATTCTTTTATTTTAAAGTCGTATGACATGTTATGAAAGGAAAAATGTTTTTGACGTAAAGAGGATATTTTCCTCAAGAATGGAGTTCAAGTATTTTATCAAAATTATTTTCCATCTAAGATAATAAAAGGGTTATGTTTTTATCCCTATTATTACATGGATTTGATTATGTTGTGATGGAAATATTTTTATGAATTCCTTTATCTTATATGAATTGTTTTATGATGTCATGTTGTTTAAGAATTCCATTTTTATTACATGGGATACGCTATGATGTATGGTTTATGATTATGTGGAACACATAAGAAAGGATTCATTATAAGATGGGTGGGACCTATATCTCCCTCCAATGCATTGGGTAAGGATTTTATATCTCATGAGATAGACAGGGCTGGAACGGTAGGTTATACCGGTTCAGTGAAACAGGACTGAAACGAGGGTTACTCGATTCAGAAAGGGACTTTGTCCACTAAGATAGTCTTGGCAATGAGTCTTGACTAACAAGAAATGATTCTCTATGATTATGTGTGTATTCCACAAAGATTAATGTTTTATGTTATGATTATTGGGATTTCATTTCACTACTATGATTTATCCCATGTTATGAAATTATACTCTCTTTTGCAGGTTAAGATTTCCAAAATGTTATGTTCTTATGAATACGATGTGATTGATTTTTCTTTTGTTTACCCTTACTGAGCATTTGAGCTCACCCTTTTATGTTTTCTTTTCCCCAGGATATAAAGAAAGGTTTTAGGTAAAAAAAAGGGGAAGATCTTTATGGGAGATATTGAAGATCTTTCACCACGATTAGAAGATTACGTTCCGAGTTTCCAAAGACACTAAACTATTACGATCCTTGTATGTGTGTTTTTGTTATGTACTAAGTATTCCGAAAATGTAATGTAATGTCCATGTAAGTCAGGCTTTCGGTCTCTACATTCTTGGACCTACCCGTTTCAGTCATGCAGTCTCACCTTGGAAATTGGTAGATTGTTAATGATGGGGAGCCCGACATGCTTCCCCATGTGGACCTTTTGGTTATATTTCTGAAGATGTCTTGGAGATAAGTGATAAGAGTGTTCCTTGGTCATGGTTTGACCTTGTTTGTTCATTCTAGCCAAATGGTGTGGTTTTTGTTTAATAGTTCTAGAGATGTTTTATCATGTTATTTTTTTTCCGGGTGTGTGAGAGTTCCCTTCCTTGATCATTCAACTAGAGGTGTTCTTTCACTTTGTGGTGGGCGACACATATCAGAATTCCTTTTATGAGTTTCAAGAAGTTGTCTTTGAGTCACATTCTATGAGAACGATGTGTTTTCCTCGATTAACCTACATTTCAAAGAGATCCTTTCTGAACCCCAAGGTGGTGTAGTCTCCCTCTTTGGGGCCTCACCCTTCATTGTGGATTTCTAATTTTGAATGCATTATGGTGCGAAGAATTATCACACTATGAAATTTAAAAATTTATCATGATTTATTATTTTCTGGCCCTGTATGTCATTCGCCAGGGTTCGAGTTGGATCCGGTTTAAAATTTGGAGTACTTATTTAAAATGTGTATTTTGTCCTTGACTGCGTCTAGCGTACCACAGTTGAGTCCACACGGCCACACCTAGTTCACCCAACACCCTACTCAATGGTCAACTAATTAAATGAAAATGAATTATTAATAAAGAAATAAAACTAAATGTTTGAAAAAAAATTAATAAATTATTTTAATGAAAATAATAATAATATTAATTTTTGTATGTTATTATAATTATTATTGTTATTATAATAATAATTATTATTATTATTTTTATCATTTTTATTTTATTATTTTTATTATTATTTTTGCGTGTGGATATCATGGGAAGAGTGCGGAACAAGTTGTAATTTCATTATTTTTATTATTTTATTTTCTTCTGCAAATTTTGGTCAAAGTACAGACTGAGCCGATTAAAATTATACACTATTCTTATAAAAGATTATTTTGGGCTTGGTGACGTCCGACGCATGGGTAAGGGATGATCGAAGACGTGCGACTTTGCTCGGCTCACCGCGCGGCCTCGCCCGGTTCCCCGCATGCCATGCCTGATGTTCAAAATGAATAAATGAAGTAAAATAAAATAAATGATGTTAGACTAAGATACGAATGAAAGAAATAAATTAATTAATAAATAGAGTTTAAAGAATTATTTTAATAAAAAATGAAATTTCCATGTTTCATTAATTATTATTATTATTATTATTACACTTTTTTTTTGTTTTATTGGTGTTTTATTTTATTTTATTTTATTCTATTTTCTCTCACCCCTAATTTTTTTTATTTCCTCTCCTCCTCCCCTTTTCATTCTATACTATCGGTTTCCCCTTCCCCTTGGTGTCACATTGTCATACACCCTCGAACCATACAATCTCCTTCTTCACTGAACCTCCTCGTCGGTCGACATTCTTGCATTTCTCGCACCCAACCACAGATAGTCCTGGACACCCTCCACATCGCACCCTGGTCGGCCCACCGCATCGCACCCTGCTCCAATCTAGCCCCCTCACACTACATGGCCTTCGCACTGCCAAGCCACCTCTCAGCCTCCCTGGTTCTCACCTAGTCACTCTTGCCATACCCCCCTTGACCTTTACATCAACAACCCTCCATCATCATCACACCACAACACCCCCTCACTTTCTAAGATCTACTTCACCCATGTTGTTCCTCCATCCATTAATTGCACCTGTAACCTTTCCATAAACCCATTCCATCACACAACTCCCCCTAGAACACTCTTCTCCCCTTTCTCCATGACACACCAATGGAGACCTCCCTCACCAGCTTCCCCTTCTTGTAGTGCGAACCCCCCTTGCTGCCCAACCATCCCGTCGCTCCGCCCCCTACCTCTCGGACAACAGATTTGTTCGTTGAACCACCCCACCTCCTCGCGACCCCAATGTTTTCCCCCACATATCCACCAAAACGTCTCTGCCACACATTTATCCCGGTCGAGAGCCCCCCCCCCCCCCTCCATTGAAGTGTGTCACCCTGCTGCTTCCCAGCCAGGCCCTTGCGTCTCATGGTAACTCCCCAAACCTCCTTTGAAGTGTCGCACCCTGCTGATCCCCATACCCAACCCCTACACGTTTCTTGTTACGCTGATGAGAAACCCCCTCTTGATAATTTCCTCCTTCATCTTCTTTTTTAATTGTTTTATTTTTTCAACGGGTATGAGTTCTGTTTTTGGTATTTTAATTTGACGTTTTTAGTTCGTTTGAGGAGTGATTGGTGTGCGATGGTCTTTTCACACCATGTTTGTGGAGTCTGATACACCAAAGTAGGTGGTTCCCCATCAATTTTATTATTTTATGAATGTATTTTCATGCTTAATTGGTTCGACAAATTATTTAATTATTTTGTGTAGTGCGAAGTGGGTTTTCCTTGAAGTTTGATTATCATTGAAATTGTTTAGTACCATGCTTATGTTACATGTGTGGTTTTTTAGTGAACTTTTAACTTGATAGTTTTTAGTGATTTTTAAATTATGTGGTTAGATTATTAATTTCTACAAGAGGTGAAAGTTGTGTTTTTGACATGAATTCATGTGCGTTTAGTCGTAAAATAGGGGTTTTTGTGGATTTAGTGGTTAATACCAGGTGATATCATCTAAATTGATTTATAGGATTTTATTTTTAGCCTGCTAAATTATGTGGGTTATGAAATTGTGTTTTCATTTGGTGTATGATTTTCCATAAAACTATATGGGTGGTTCATGTCACACTTTTAAATTTTATTTGAGTTTGTGTGATGTGTGAATGCATTTGAGTTTATAAATGGTTACTTTTGTTGGTGATATGCCATGTGGCACCCTTTTACTATTACATTATAATTATTTTATGGTTTACATAGTTATGAAAATGGTGTGAAACATGTTTGAAAAATGTTTTAGTTTGCACCTTATTTCAAAATGGTGTTTACATGTGTATGTGGTGGTCCGTTTAGTGATGAGTGTCTTTTAAAATAACCATATGGTTTAGTTGAGTTTGTAACCTATGCATATTATATTTTGAAAAGATTATGGTGGGTGTATGGGTTTAATAGTGGTTTTGGGTGTGTAAATTGGGATTTTTCATGTGTAAACACCCTGTTTGGATTTTTCTCATAAGATTGACATGTGAAATAAACTTGAAACTTTCTTGAGCACAATGCGGGAATCCCGAGTAGCTACGAGGGTAGACTAGAGTAGTGGGCTAGTTTCCTAGAGGCGACTCGACCCAGTTTCACTGGTAGGACTGACAATTTCAACACTAACAAAACATATGCTTTTATAAGTGTCATGGCCTTCTAATCCAATTTTTTTGAAAGTTGTGGCCTCTTAAGCAACGTTTCTGAGGGTCATGGCCTTCTAAGCCATGTTTCACAGAGACACGAAGATATAGGGGCCCAAGCTAGCTAACACCCATGAGGCCTCTCCCATATTAATGATCATTGGTTACATTGCACTCATCAGTGTCACACAATGATTATTTTAAAAAGTATGGTTATGTGTGTTTTAATTTATTTTTTTCCATTTGAAATTTTTTTCTTTTATCTTGTTTTCATTAAACCTGTGCAATCATTTAATTTTTTGCTTTATTTAATATTTCAAATGTATTTTTCATTTAATAATTGTGTGTGAAACGTTTTCATTCAGTGACATCCTACTATGCACTTCCCTCACACCACACATACACAATTTGGTGTATATATACCCTTTTTATATATATTCCTGGTTTAGGCCTTGTGCTTAGCGATGAAGGTTTTAGTCATTGATGGTATCCTCATGTAGATTGGTTGTTGTGGCGTGTGGATGCTTCACCTCTCTTGTTTCTTTGAGGTTTCAGCCAGAGTTTTGGTTTCCACTATTTTCGTTTTTAAGTTATTGGACCGAGTTGTAGACCTTTATGTTTGTTTTTGATTTAAGGGATTGTTTGATTGATTGTTCATCATTTTCAGTTATCGATCTTGTTGATTGTTTTATGCATCTTATTTCTGGTAAACCATTCCCAGATGTTACTCTTGATACCAGGGCACTTGTGCCAGCCCGTGGGGATCAAGAACGCCCATCAGTCCATGTCGCGGACAGGGTCAGACGCTATGTCAGATGGCGACATGGCCTACTTTGTGACACAATATTTTAAAATATTAATTTTAGTTGAATTTATTTTAGAAATTATATCATTAATAATTTTATACTTATTAAAACATGAATATGACTGGTTTAACATCACATTAAATAAATTAATAAAATTTTCATAATCACTTCAATAATGCTCTAAATGGTATCTAAATAAATTTTTGGATGATTATGGTTGAGATATACTTGACTAATAAATTTTTTTTCAAGTGTTTGTGACTTTTAATGGTTACAAAATTTTTAATACAAACCAGTTTATTGATATTTCATCAATTAAAATGTTTTTCCCCATCAATATATAAACCATTAAGGTAAATATTTATTGCTTAAAAATTTAAATTAAATTACCATTATAAATAAAAAATTCACCATTTAGATGATTATTCTTAATCTAATTGACCTATTTTTATAACCTTATATTTAAATTTATTTTGTTATTAAAATTTGAGTAAAACATATATAGATTTACAGTAAATAAAATATATTAAATTTATAAGTTTCATCCAGGTGTCTTCAAAAGGGTATAATTTATAACCAAGGATGTATTATATCTATAATAACTCTTCTAGTCACAATAGAACAAGTGCTATGATAAATTTATAACATTATATTTTCTGGTAATTTTATGATTTTCCTTTTTATCATATTTATTATATTTTTTGATGTTTCTATTCATATAACCTAAAAATAATCGAATGTTATTTACATAATTTTGACCAACTGATTCCAAATATAGATTCTATTTTTTAAAATTCAAAACACTAAATTCTCAGTAATTAATTTAAAATCAATCCAAATTTCATAATGAAAATGTGTTTTAAATGATAAAACAATGCAATAGATTTGAATGTTTTACATCTAAATTATATGTAAAATTAATTCTTACAAAAAAAATTATATTTATTGAAAAATATATATTCTATTTATACTATAAAATCACTCAATAAAATAATTTAATCATATTAATAATTTTGAAGAAATATTTTCTTTAAATTGAAAGTTAGTGAATATTTGTTATTCATCAAAATAAGAATGTTATAGAAAAATAACAAATATTCATTGAAAATAAATTTTTTTATCCCTCATAAAAATAAAATTTTTATGTTGTTAAATATAATATATAAAAGTGTTAAAATATGATTTAAAATTGGTACACCAGCAAAAGTCGTCAGAACTACATTTTTTTAAAATTATATCTTTATCTAAAAAATCAAATTTGTTCTTATTTCAAGTATATAAAAAATTTAGGATAAATTTTAAAAAAATTATTAAATATTTTACTTATAAATTACATTAATAAAATAAAAAAATTGATTTTATTATTTTATAGGCTCATATATTTTCATGAAAATAATTTTTCATAGTAATGTTGTTAGAGTTCATTCCCACCATTATAATGGCTGGGTTATAGGATAACAAAATAATATTTAGTTATTCAGTTAAACTGAGTCTTATGTGATATGAATTCTATAACTTTAAATTTTGTGTAAAATAACACAAGCGTATTAGTCCGTATACTATAAGCTAAGATGGTGTTGCGTATAGCACAAGATAATCTTGGGGTAGCATAAAACAAAATACATCGAAGAAATTAAATTTAAAGAAATAAATAAATTATTAAACAAATATAATAAAAATAATATGTCTTATATAAATAATATGGTGTTATAATCATGGAAGTAGATCATCATGTCTAACACCACATTTATCAACTATGGTTAAACAATATTTATCAACTCTTCACAATTTACCAGCACCACATCCATTAATATATTCAAGTCCATTAATAAAATAGAAAACCAAATAATAGTAGGCATTAGATTTGGTTAATTGAAAAGTTAATTAATAATATATTTCCCATTAATTAATTCACCAATTAACCAATCAAAACTCTCCCATTAATCAATTAAAATATTAATTAACCATTTTTTACCATTTGTTAATTCCAAAATTAACTAGTTAAATAGATATCATTAATTAATTTGAAAATTAATTATTCACATAAAATCATTTAGTTGATTAAAATATAAAATAATCAAAACAATGTCATTAGTAATTCAACAATTATATTATCATATAACTTTACCTTAATAAATTCACCAATTAATTATGTCTATCAATCCTTCTAATTAACTAATCCATTAATAAATAAATATCCACTACTGGAAAACCCATAATTAATTCATTAATTAATTATCTTGTTTACATTATCAAAAACTCATTATTAATTCAATAATTAATTTTCTCATTCAGAATAACAATAACTCATAAATAGTTCTACAATTAATTATCTCAAATCATCTATCTCAGTATCCTATAAATAATTCAATAATTAATTATCCAACATATAAATATCACTATATCCTAAATAATTAAATAATAATATATTTAATCTTATCAATTAAATATTTCAACAATCCACATTAATTAATTTTCCAATTAATTAATCTAATTCAATTACATTCACAATCATAGAAACCTCCTTTAAAAAATTTTCCAACTAATTAATCCAACTTATATATCACAACATTATTCTATTATTTAATTCACCAATTAATTAATCCAAATAAAATCTGTTAATTAATTTCAAATTTTATTATTATAACTCAAAAACCATCAATGCTTTCACTAACTAATTTTCCATGACAATTCCAATCATTAATTCCAAATTTAATTAATTAATTTTAGTCAAGTTATTTAATTTAACAATTTAAAAAAATAATCTCATTTATTAATTTGGAAATTAAATATTCCAAAATTAATTAACATAACAACCAAAAATTAATTCATCAATTAATTTATTAATGTCAATTAATCTAATAACCAAAATTAATTCATTAATTAATTGTTTTATATACATTAAATAAATCGCCCTAGTCAATTTTCAATTAATTGATCCATGTCAATGAATTTAATAATAATAAAAAAATCTGAAAATTAATTACACAATTATTTATACCTATTCAACACCATAAATTCAATAATAATTAATTCATCAATTAATTTTTCAATATCAAAAATCGATATCTCATCATAATATTAAAAAAAATCCAAAATAAAATTTTTATAATCCCCACCATATCCCAATAATTAATTATATAATTAATTAATGATGTCCAATCATCTCAGTAAGTCCATAATTTATTTTGATGATTAATTAAAAAATTCAGAAATCCCAAAATCTCAAAATTTATTCTCCATTTAATTATCTCATTCAATAATCCCTAAATATCACAATTTTACAGTTCCATAATTAATTAATTCACAAAACTAATTAATTTTATTTGTAAATCCAGTATTTAAATATATCTATAAATTATACTACATGCATATACGTACTTAAAAGTATCAACTATGGGATTTTAATTTTTAACCGCCTGGTTCATAAATGATGAAAAACACTTGCCAACAGATAATACCATTTTTAAAATGATCATCCAAGAACACGATGATGAATGTGGTGGATATCCAAAACCAAAATCCATATATTAAAGAAAATAATATCTCCTAAATATAAATCAAAATACAATAATCTAATATATAGATTCAAAAAATATAGATCAAGGTCATATAATCCCATATCTAGATTCAACGTAATCTATATCTCGATCCAACAATCCTATATCGAGATTCAAAAAACTCGGATTGTGATCCATCATTAGATACAAAACATTTTTGTTTATCTGGGAAGAGGACCATAAATGATATATAGATCTAAATGGGGTGAACACCGATACCCGATAGATGCATAGATGATCTTCAGTCAAATAAGGTTTTGTGGGGAGAAGTTTTGGAGCAAGGCGAAGGCACATATAATGGTTTTGGTCAATGAAAGAGGTGAACTAAATAGTTTTGGTCTAGGGAGGGAGTCCATGGAGGATCATAAGTAGATATGAGAGGTCCAAAGAAGCCTTACATTAGACAAGGTTTGTGGTTATTGGTTTAAGCGACATTGGAGGGTTTATACAGGAGGCCCCTATATCTTCCAGATTTAACACTATAAATAAAAAAAGAATTAAACATTTTGTAAATTAGCCTAATGACTTGTTCGAATCTAGTGAAAGATATTTATAGGGGGTGTAATCTAATTTCATTACATATCGATACATGGATGAAACCATTTTCATGACATATTGACATGTTGGAAAAAATAGTTCAAGTGAGTGTAAATTTTAGAAGTTTTTGAATTCATTCAGTCAATTTATATAATTCACATGGTCGACCAAAAGAAATCACAACATGAATTGAGTCTAGAACATGTATTTTCTTTACACCTATAACTCACCACAAAATAATGTTGCACAAACTAGAAAAATACAGGATCATACACAAATTATGTACCACCATTACACATCATCTAATATCCTAGCACACAACAATGACTCACTATTATTACAGAAAAACTCTAAAATACCCTGGCCATTCTCGGAAAATGGAATGGTCCCTAAAAATACATTAAAACATTTATACACGAACTACATTATATTGAACTATTTCTATCCCCGAACATTATTTCAATTTCCCTAAAAAATGTTCTCTATCATCGTGAGTCCAATGATGCACCCAGTTAAAACGGGAAAAAAGTAACTATATGGAAATTAATTAGAACTGGATAAAATTATGTTATAAAATAACAACCATAACACTGTCCTTAACTAGGAAGTCATGTGGAATGGGATTTCTATGAAAAAGGTCAGGCCACTACTCCCTTATCAATGATTCATGTTCACGTGTCTTATGATAATCTGATATTTTCCTCCATAAAACAAAGTCCATTGTAATAAAAAATCAATAAAATAATTTCACATGAAATTAAATGATCTAAATTGGTTGTTCCATGATGGAAACATATAGTTATAACCTAATCTCTTCCCAACTCAGAATATGAGAGGGATTAGTAAGATATTACTTGAGCAGTTATATCTTGAAAAAATGACTTCTTTTCAACTGAGTATAATATACCAATTGATAAGAAACATTCCTAAGATACTCAATGATCTAATATTTTCCCACATATCATAGATCTAACTATCATTATTTTCTAAAATGATAGAGTCCCAACTGATGAGAAACATTTAGGAACACAAAATCACCTACGAAAAACACCAAAAAACATAATTGCAAATCTCTCTCAGACTTCTAATGAATTTATTCCATAACCACATGATGAAATATTTCATGAATCCTTATGGAATTATCGTAATACAATCTAAATCCTACTAAAAAATATTAAATGACATATTCCCAACAAATATGAGACAGGAACACACGTCCATAAAAACCCTTAAAGGGATACATTTTAATTGATGACTAATGACTGTATTTATAAAAAAATTCTAGACCTTGATGGTTATCCGATAATCTCGAAATGTTTGAGACATGTGACAAAACATATCCTCTAGAATATGAATAACATGATCATTATGATTGTCTATCTATGGATGATAAGTTATACTCAAACTAACCAACATCGCATACCATATTTGAGACCATTCTCGATCCATAATGTAATGCTAGTATCCCAATCTGAAACAAAATATGAAGGCACCCCATATAACCTCACAACATATTGCACACACACATTACCCAGATCTTTACCTTATTCAAGGTCTTTGAGAAGAACAAAATGATCTATCATTTTTACAGGATCAATCACCAACCATATATCATTACTCCATCACGAAGTCTATGTTAACCCAAGAAAATATTCTATGTATACCTCAACCTACATTAAATAGGAACCTTATGTGTCTTAAGAAATATTAAATGTTATAATTACTCTACATTTGTCTTCTGGCAGGCATAAAAATGGGACACATAACCAACAATGTCACACTACATCCCAATCCAACTGAATCATTTTTTCATGTCCTAATAAATCTTAATGTTGGTAGGATTAATGTCCCATGAAAAACTATTAAAATAAAAAAACTAATCTCCTCAGTAATTATAGGGAAAAAACTGACCAACAAAGTGGAGTATAATATTTGATGATAGATAGGAACCTAATATTGTCTTCATATCATATTGGGTTTCTTGAATACCTATGAATTCATCATCATTCTGCTAAATCTATATAATACACTTAATGAGTAATGATCATAACCAAACATTGGTCAGAACCATACCTATAATTTCATTCTGAGAATACATGTGTAACTGACAAAATATCCCCCTAAGGTTCTACTCTTTCTTGGAATCCAAAATATTTTGTGGTGACACTGTCATAGTAATAGAATCTACAACATATATTCATCTTTCCCAGGGAAAAGTTGATATCAACATCAGTCATCATTATGAATTAATCCCACCACCATTAATTGAGAGTCACAGATTTCTAATAAAATATAGAGATCACAATCATATGATTAGAAAAGACTGTGAACTATTGCCAAAAATAATAAGTATACCAACACATAAGTTCATGAATAACTATGAAAAGTTATAAATCATTATTAGGGTACTTAAAACTCATTTGGTTGAGTGTAATGAGAGTCATA
This sequence comes from Viscum album, assembly GCA_963277665.1. Lineage (NCBI taxonomy): Eukaryota > Viridiplantae > Streptophyta > Magnoliopsida > Santalales > Viscaceae > Viscum > Viscum album. The sequence continues at coordinate 834,794,050 of OY728140.1, forward strand.
AGCCACCACATTATAATATTTCATGAGCACGCAAACTAAATCATCATCTAAAGAATCATAAAAAAACATACCAATTACGGGGCTCTACAAATATCATAATAAGAGCTAATTGCTCAAGTGGATTCAGATCATCAAAGGAAGACAAAATCTTTTCATCCCATATGAAATTTACCACGTTCATGGTCATAGTAGTCAAAGGTGACACCAATATTGAGAAATACATAATGAATTACTGATAGTTTCTAGCGAGACTGAAAATGATCTAATTATCAAAGACAATTTGTTGCACTTTTCATGAAAAGGAAACCTTTAACATCTCGAAATCAACTGATATTCCTTGTTAAAAATTAAAATGCCCCAAAAATATAACTTCATTAATCCCAAATTTTCATTTCAAAATAATTCAATACAAACAGTAAATTCTCATGATTTCTAAAACCAAAGACATATAGTGATCATTCTCATGCATAGATATTGAAAATTCCAAAACATAATCTATGAACAGTACCATAAAATTTTCTAGACAGTAATGGATAATAGAATTCATAAATCACATACAAACTCTAAGAGTTTCAGTCAGACCAAATGGAATCACAAGATATTGATAATGTCCATACGTACTCTTTAAAGTTTAATTCAGTATATCAGAGACCCTAACTATGAGATGATGATACAATAAGTGAAGATCAATCTTCAAAATCAAATTTACAATTTAATTAACCACGAAAATCATCCACATGAGGAAGATGATCCTTTTTATTCAATGATATTCTGTTCAATTTTTGATATCCCACACACAATCCGAGAAAACCATATTCCTTCTTAGAAAAGATCAATGGGTACTCCCAAGTCAAACCCCTATAGAGAACACAAACATTTAGTATCATAAATTCAAACTGAATCATGAGTTCCATCAACTATGATTGTATCATGAGATAATAGGGGATCAATATTGGTTTTATAACATGAAATAGTTCAATCATAAAATCTACCCCTCTCTATAGATGAATCCCATAGAAATAAAGTTATAATTCATCAGGAATATCCCAAAGAATGGATAAATGATCAATAATAAGAAGAAACATCATCAATCTCAATTGCAATTGAAGAAAATAATCATTTTATATCTATGAGGGAAGGCCTTTCATTACGAGACCCTGGATCCCAATCCCCCTAAATCACTCATGAGGTCCCATCGGTTCTAATAAATGAGAAATGGTGACAATAAAAACAAACATAACAAGATGAGAAACATGATAATCTGTCCGAATGATTGTGTCAAATTGATCCATATCTAGAAAAATAAATTCCCAAAATAGATCTATATCAAAAATAGATAGTGCAATATAGGGGTAATCAAACCCTTAATCATTCTAATTCCCACGAAGTGACTGTAACTCCATCAAATAGGTCATGATTTTTTCATTACCTTAGTCATATCAATAAAATGTCAAGATGAAAAACTATTAGAAACACCAATATTAAATAAATAAATTGATAATTAGGACTCAATAATTATTTTACCTCTCACATTAATTGGACCTCCATCTGCCTCTACTAGAAACATAACTAGTGTGTAAAGGTTCTTCATTCCGGAGTCTTGTGGATAGATCCCTATAGTTTTAGAAGTTTTTATTTCACTGTGGTATCCTTGGGATCCGATGATCCCTAACAATATAGAGGATTATACATGGACTCATAGAAACCCTATAGAGGACCATAATACCCATATCTAGGATACATCATTGATGTTGTAGGAAAATAATGTTGGCTGTGTCCTACCATTCCATTTTAACAAAAATTCATATGAACTCTGATATTTTTAACTAAATGTGATCGATGAGAATGCCAATAGCTTTGAACCACCTCCACCACTCCTCTGATGATCCTTCAACATTATCTTTTTCCTTGGTGCACCAATGATGCTTCAAATAGGTGGAACTAAATGCATTTACTACCCAACCATGCCTTCAATATTCATTTTGAACATCATATCCTTGTATGGTATCATCACAATGGTTTAAATATTTAAAATAAATACATACAATCTAATACCAGGTGGAAAAACCTACAAGTGATTTTAAACTTTTAGTGGGACATTGTTCACAACCACTGGTGAAAAATAAACCATCTTAGAAAACTGGTTGGTGTATTTTGACATTGCATGATCTCCATGCTATAAAGAGAGGAACTCGAGATACCTCATTATCTATGGAGACTCTGGAAGAAACTTCTAGAAGAATAGAGTCTTGAAACATATACATTCCAATATCATATTCTTATCATCATGTATTATGGAATCCCATTTCCCCTTTCTAGGACCATTAATCTGAAACGTATCACACTTCACCTTGATTCTCAAATATGTGACTAGGATTTCAAAAATATAATAGGTCATTTCCAGCTACCCATCTTCATCTTATGGTCCATTCATACCTATAGTGGATAGTGTATTATTAAACAAGAACTCCTACGATCAGTCCATGCCTCCCCATGTTCATAATTTAACATCAGTTTTTGAATTAGAAACTTTTAGAACATTATGATTTACAATATTAATTCCCTCACATTATCTTTGAAAATTTTCTGATCTAGCGGTGGATTCCATTGAGAATAGTTAATTAATAAATCCTAACGAACATGACATAAATTTCTTAGAGGCATTATATTGAACATCACAACAAATGAAATTATAATAATAAACAATAATATCGGTTCAAACTAGAAATCCCATAGGAAAACACTGATATAACCACCAAAAACAAAAAAACATGATATACACATCCCAATAACCCATTGTTTATTGAGTCTCATCCAGGCATGATCTGGCTAGGTAATCACTCCAATATACATCTCATATACTGAACATCTTATATCAAGTCTACCAAACGTCCCATGATAAGGACTCATGAGTAAAAAGTTTTTTTACACAAAACTATAGAAATTTGACCTGAATACCTTCTCCAAATGATATTTGACCAAACAAGCCACATACCAAAAGTAAATCCTGAACCCCCCAGGCTATTGACTAGTATCCATGAATATAATAACAACTATATGGAATGATTTCAGACATCCTAATGTGAATATAAAAAGGAATATATACTCAAAAATGATTTAAATAGCGAAATATATAAATATAATACATATCATAAGGAATTAAAAGAAAAAAATCAAATAAGAATAACAAATATATATATGTCTATGTCTAACAATAATGGAAACAAATACCAAAACATCTACTATAATAGTCTCATATTGATTGTGTTAGAAAACTTAAATCATGACACCATTCAGCTACCCAAACCCAACTACCAAAAAACCTCATTGTGTTATTTTGGTTCCATGAATTTCATAACATATCAACACATACAATGGTTTATGAACCATAGAATAATTTCATGGGGTTCGATATAAAAGGATCAATAGGATTTAACCTTGGAGTTCAATAGAATTTCTCTGAACAATAATCAAAGTCTTATCATATAAAATAAAACATAACATAATAAGCTGTAAATTACTTTTATCAAAAGCAAGGAAATCATTTTTCCCTTTGTTGAATAAGTAGAAAAAAAGATAGGTATATAAAATTGAAGAATAATTTTATATTTTTAATTTATCAAAATACAAATCATTTATATCACAACCAAAAAATAAAATTACATGGATAGGTAAATGACATTTTGGAACTCAATAGGTCAGGCTACCAGACTAAAAATAACACCATAAATTCAAGATCAAAATAATTCCCTAGAACACAAGCCTAATGAACTGAGAATCACAGTAGGAGTAAAACCCCCAACAGTGTAAAGAAAATCTCCCTAGAATAAAAACCATAGGGATCATATGAAATCCCAATGATGTAACCTCTAATAGGCTATAAGGATGATGACCATATGCTAAGCCTTCCACCAATGTACCCAAGGCTTCCCATGTTCTATATTTCATAAATCAATTATCTAAATTAAAAATACCCCTTTTCATTTACTAATAATCAATAAAAACACATTTTATAAAAAACACATTTCCACACACAGACAAAATCATTCTATATTTATTTAAAAGACAATTTATAATGAAAAGATCAATAAAGTTCATTAAAAATATACTTGATATAGAACCATCTAACTATGAACTCCGGATCACACATGACTATAAAGTATTCGGAAAAAATAAAATGAAACAATGAAAATAGTGTCTATAGAATCAATCTACACATCATAGAATGAATACAATATAAAAAATTGTTGGTAGAGTAGAGTAAAAGATATATACTTCAATAATAAATACCCACCTCACCACAATCAATATAGGAAGTGGCCCATAAAAAAATATTTCACCACATATATAGAGGGAAAAATAAGAAACATAGCCTTGATACAATGGACCGGATTACATAATAAAGTTCTATCGTGATGAAAGCATCAAAGAACTAGAACAAATTTCTCACCAAGAGATGAAAAGTGTCTTCCAGGATGAGGAGATGATAAATGAATCTATCTATATAAAACAATATATCAAAAAAACCACCATATAATCCTTCTAGGTTGAGTTCAAATAGAGTAGTAGGGGAATGAAATGAAATTTCAATCGAGTGTCATCTTAATGGATGATATCTATATTGTTAAATGGTGTTTAACTTCATTACACGTCTGGTAGTCCATTATGTTCAATTACACTAAAAAATCATCACTTATTTAGTAAAAAACGACCATTATTATTTCACATCATGTAACTAGTACTGAACATGTAATCCATTCATTATGAGTACATAGTTCATGAAGTTTTTATATTGACCAATTACATGTTGTGTAGACTATTTACAAATCATTTAATAGTCTATCGTGTAGTTGAAACACCAAATTTGTACACAATAACTCAAAAACACCATGGGATTTCATTGAACATGTAACCCCCCCCCCCAAAAAAAATCAATTAACACACTTCTATATGAACTACATTAATTAGAATTATAATACATCCATGTACCTTAAGTAATTTTCCCAATTAAATTCTCTCCATCATCAGGTGTCCCAAGATTCATCTAATTAAAAAAGAAAAACATGAAATGGTTTTTAAAGTACCTAAATGTGGATAATGGGAAGCTATATTCATTCATTATTGATGATGAAAAATTGAATTATTTTTTGGCAGTATGTATTTCTAGAGATATAGATTCTCAGAAGTGAATGATAGGTTTTGATTTTACGCTTAGAAATTAAATTATATGTTGGATGAATTGATGGTATTATCTAGTTACCCTTGAAACAATGTAAGCATAATTTGTTTCCATTATATAAGTGGAATATGAGTTATTAAAATATTATTTTTGATGGATCTCAAGAAATAATCATATTGGTGATTTTTTTATGATAGTGTTGTTTAATTCACCTATATTTGAATCTCATTTTTATTCATATAAAAAACATATTGACTTAAAATTCCATTTCATCTTGGATATTCTAGAGGACATGGTGTCATAACAATGGATGTTGGATAGAATTAAGAATATTGTAGGAATTTTTACAAAGGTTTTAATATATGATATTTTGATGTTGCATTGTTCCTTAGTTAGACACAGGTGAATTTACGGAGATAGAGAACACATCATTCATTGAATACAGGTGAACTATGATGATTTATAATGGTGGTCCTGAACCTGGTAGTAGATATCATGTGAGTGATTGTTATTATTTTTTATGCTTCTTCATTTTTTCAATGAGAGTTTTTCCAGAATGATATATTTTCTTAATGTGGTTTTTAATAATGGTTCTGAACCACTAGATTTTCATAAGGATTCTTTCTATATCTTATTATTCTAATGATACTTTTAAATTATTAGGCTCACTATATTGATACTAGGGTAGAACACTTGTTTCACATTTTTTTAGCGGTCAATCTAATGGGGTCGTGTTTATTTAAGGATTCACTGGTTAATTAAATGATATTTGTAAAACATGGAGGATGCTAGAAGCAATTTATCTGTAGAAGTAATCTATAATTATGTTGTGTTACCAACTTACAAGAAAAAATCTGTTGTTGATTGTGAAAATTCACAAAAAATATATTGTGGTTATGTGTGGGTAGGGAGATTTAGATTGAGAGTTATTTGATAATAACGTATACATTCCATTACCATATTTTCTATAGTGTTCTCTTGTGGATATGAGACTTTTATTAAAGACATATAATTTCTATGTGTCCTCCCATTTATTATTTCCTAATATAATATTTGAGTGTATTTGTTATTTCATGTGGGGATTTGGTTGTATATTTCATATTTATAGAACATTTACTCATGGTAAAATTTATACTTTCTAAATGTATGGATTCATAATGAATTTATTCAAATACTATTTATATGTGGTGATTTAGGCTAATCACCTTACATGTGCTTCCAATAAATATAGACATTCTCACTTCAGATGAATTTGATGTGATTTTGGAAATGTATTTGATTTCTTTGAGTATATCCCATATTAATAACTAATGAAGGGAAGTACATTTATTATATTCTAAATATACCAACGTATTTTTAGCAGTGTGAACGAGAATATAAAATTAAAATTGAAATTACTTCCATTTTATGGGTCATATTACCAATTCATAGGGGATATTAATATAAAATTTTGGGGAGAAACACTAACATTTAACATATGCCTATTTTCTATGAATATATTGTAGTATTTACTAATGAAATTCAATGTCTTCCCGAGAATAGAAATGTTGAGTTTTCAATTAAACTCATACCCAATTAAATGCTTATTTGAATGAATCCTTATAAAATGTAGCCGATCAAGTTTTCGTAATTGATGAAAAAACTGTAATAAAACAATTATAATGGATTAATCCGGCCATATTCATCACCATAGGGTGAACACATTATAATATTTATATGAGATATTTTCGTAAGAATTATTTCTTAAATTATCATTAAATTAATAACATTACTTCCAAAAAAAAGTATCATATAACTTATATTAAATATTTAATTCATCAATTATAAAGAGATCATACAAGATAAAATAATGATATCTGATATGGATACCAACCAGTGAGGGTTATAAAGTGGGACATATTCATGATATTCTTCCTTATAAGTCATGTCCATTATGAATTAATTGTTATTTCATTTGAACTTACCAATGCCTTGAATATCTTAAGGGATATATTAAATAGAGTCTTTATAGATTACCAACATTAGTTTATTTGTATTATTTTTAGTTGGGATTCTTATATATTCCATGATCATTTAATTTCATAACCATCATTTGAAAATGGTATTAAATATCATAATGAATGATATTCTTTATGACAACATTAGTAAATTTGAATTCAGGAGAGTATCATTCTAAGGTCATGTAATTACATGTGAGGGTATATCTATTGATCCAATTAATGAAAAATGATATTAAATAGTAACCCAGACAAACCAATGAGATTCAAATCTATTGTTTTCTATGGTTGGTTGGATATAATCAATGTTTTTTTATAAATTTATCTTAACTATAAAATTCACTAAACATGTTGATGTGGATGGGATCTTAGTTCATATATATATATGAACGTGAAAAAATAAGGAACTAAGGTAAAGGATGGTTAATACACCTTTTTTAATATTAACATACAATGGAGAATAATTTTTGATCTACAGAGATTCATAAAATATTTTTATGGAATGAATTCTAATGCAGAATGACACAGTATTATCTTATACCTCATGATAATTGAAGTATTATGAGAAACATTTGGGAGATAGAATATGTAATTTTGTCATTGAAGATGTGGAGGAATTATCTTTAGGGTGAAATTCCATATTTATATACATATCATAATATCATAAAGTATATATTCACAATGAAATATTATAATATGTATCAAATGATATTTTTGGAACTAATTAAATTGAATTATTACTCGATACATTGCGACCCTCAAAAGGTGAATAGGGGGTTGATGCTTTGAGTTAAAAACCGTGGTAGTTTTTCCATTATAAGGATTTAAATAGATCTTATTATTACTATGTTTTTATAAATAAAGATCAAATAATTATTTAAGGGGATAAATATAACACCCTAATGTTTTTAGAAAACATTTTCCTTAAATAATTTTAATTTTCCAATAGATTGCATTTCATGCAATCCTGATTTTAATCGAACTGTGAGAGACCATTCATATAAAGTGACCATGGTTGAATCAAAATTATGTTAACATGAATATATTTAAATAATATTAAAAAATGAATGGTGAATTCATTTCCAAGAAATTATTTATGAAAAATATAATCCTATTAAATGTAAAAAATTTATATTTACAAATTAAGAGAACTAAAATTAGTAAATGATAATAAATAAAAAATAATTTATATATTCAATAAAAACATTTTTATTCATTCAATAGATATTTTTTTCATAGGGTAAGAATTAATCATATCTTATGTAAACCCATATTATTCATAAGGGTAATTTTATATCTTTTTAATGTAAAACCATTTAAATTTAAAATTTGGAAATATTAATAATATTTAGTTGATAAAATAAACCAATTATTTGGATATGAGATATTAAAATTTAATTTATATGAATTTTTTATATTTTTTTGATAACTATCAATTTTTGATAAATATTAAAAATATAATAAATTTTAATTTACAAACAATTTTTTCATCAAAATAATTTGTTTAGAGAAATTATATTATTAAATTGTTTTTATATATAAATATATTATAATTTTTTCATATTATATATTGGAGTTCATTGACATTAATTTTATAGAGATTTTATATGTAAAAATATTACAATCTTTTGCAATGTTATAACATTTAAAACATGTTCTCCCATTTCAGAGAAGAGATTAATTTTAAATTAAATAACGAATATTAGATTTTTATAATATTTTAATTATTATTCTAGATATTTTATCATTACGTCCATGTTATTTAAATACATTTATTTTATTTTGGTTCATTTGTATTAGTAACATTAGTGATTTTTATTAAAAATTTAAAAGGGTAAATTAATAAATTAAGGGTAAATATAATATAATGAAATTACCCTAACACATGTCCTAATATCATTTGATGAGTTTCATTCAACATTAATCATCCTTGTTTTGAAAAGGAATCCTTTCTAATCCAATTGGATGATATTATGACATTTAACTTATTTAATTTATATAAAAGTTAATCATGTCTTACTAAAATTATTATTTCTATATCATTTTAATATAAGGATATATAACATGTTAATTTGACTATTAATACCCATTTTAAATGTTATTTTATTTATTTATGATGGAAATTTATTTTTTAATTTTAGGAAATTTAAAATTACCTTAAATTATTATATATTAATGATTCATAAATTATTTAATTCATGAAAAATAAGTAATATAAGTTATTTTTAAAAATAATAACCATTACAAGAATAAATATTTCAAAATCTAATTGGTAAATTATATATTGACGATAATCATCCAAGGGTTTAGTTATGGTCAATTTGGAGCCATATTTATAAGATTATGACATTTATAATATTTTATTTTACGTGATGTGAATGTTGTGACATTCATGTATTAAAAAATATGACATTTTTAATATAGGATTTTCAAAAAGTTATATTAATGTATAAGTATAATTATGAGATATATAATACTTATCATTTAATAGTAATTTATTTTTAATTTTTGTTGAAATATAACTATAATAAATAATTACACATGACTGATGTATTAATTATTATATTAATTAAGATAACAAATATATCTTATTAGAAATAATAAATAAAATACAATTTGAGATAATTAATATATCCAAATAAATTTCAAGATGGCCTTTTCCTATTGGAAATATAATGAAATATTTTTTCGAAGTTAACTTGTTATCTCTATATTTTGAAAAATAAATGAATTGAATAGTGTCAGAATTGACCCTATTTATTTTTTATCAAAATAATTTATGATTAAATTATTATAAAATCTTCAAAACATTTTCAAAACCTAAATATTAATAAATATTTTCACCAAATGTCCAAATTTTTTAATGTATGGTATTATTTACATCTAATATGTAAATATTTCACCCTTTTCATAGTGAAATATTTTTCACATTTGTTAAATAATATATATATTAACTAAGTGTTAATTAAAATGATAAGACTCCAATTGACAAAAAAACTTGTATAAAATTTTATGGTTGACGATTTTATAACTCTATCTCATCTCATAATAGTAAATTTGATATTTTGATATTTTTTATGTGGTTTTTATTTTATTATAAATTAATATTTTTTGAGATTTCAAAAGAGCCCCTTACAAAATTTATAAAAGTGTACATCCCCCTACAATAATTCACATAACATTCATCTTTCATGCACATCCATATCCTGAATATTTCCAATATCAACTCTTATATTCTCGTTATAGTGGTTTTATTGTTCTCTGAAGGCCAAATCTATTGCATTAAGAAGAGATCTAGAGGGAGAACATTGAAGAAGATGTCATCTTCTCTACCAATTCATTCAATATTATTTCATCCTCTACTTATTATTCGTGATTTCTTTATATTATAATGTAATAAATTTTGTATAAATGAGATGCAATGATGTTTTTATTAGTATGTAAAAATCATACTCCTCTTTTTATACGTCCTGTGAAAAATGAAATCATCGTGCATGAATGTGTATGGCTTACGTCTCTATGTCATGGTGAAACATGTTTCTCACCAAAAATGTAAATGGATGGGTATAATGATTTAAATATTAACTATATATTATTATTATAACATTATATACATTCTAGACCAAAATATATACAATCCAATTCCAGAACATTTCACAATTATGGAATTGATATTATCACCCATGCATATTTATGGCCTAACGTCTCAATGATGCGATGCGATTCATTCCACATCATATCCATTTAAAATATAATATAAATATATATAATTAATTAATATGATATATATTATATTAAAATTATTTTTTAAATTATTTTAATATATCCTATGAATTACATACAGAACATATTAGACAAAACATGCATAAGAAAATGAAGCCATTAATAACCAAATAACAAGTTATAATGAAATTTTATTAATTAATGGATGAAAATATGATCATATATATTACCATAAAACATAATATGTTTATAGAATAAGTCAATGGAAATATTTAAATCATTATACATGAGTTTTAGATACAAACAACATATATCAGACCTAATGTAAGGGATAATTTCACAATATATTTATTTACCGGGATTGTTTATATGTTAGTATTTATTGGGTTACATTTATCATACATGTCCACATTTCATAAGTATATATTCTAAAATATTATTTGTATTAATCTAAAAATTTTTAATGGTGATCTTACCTGATGGTGAGTTTTTATTAAATGGTATGAATAGAATCTCTTAATTTTCAAAAATAGGTATTTTTGACTTATCCTACAAATGTTAGATATAAATTTTTTCTTTATAATTATACTTCATGAAAGATATTTTTACATTTTAATAACACATTATTTAAATAAATATTCCTTTAAAATATTTCTATATTATATTCAAAGGAATTATCATATTTTAAAATATTGTTTCATTTTGAGGAAATAAAATGTTTTTGAAGAGGAAAGAATATTTTCCTCAAGAATTAATATAAAGTCTTCTATCAGAATTATTTTACATCTAAGGTTTCATTCTTTGACAACTTTAGAATTCAATTAAACAATCCCTATTATTCATTGTCACCACCCCCTCCAACCAAATATGCCCCTCCGGAACTGGCAATGGAGAAAGGGAGATAATGACACCCGAGTCCCGCCTCCAGTAGGCCCCGGGGAGGCGCCTAGCACCAGGGGTATGAATTTTTCCCAAATATGGGAGGCATTACCCTTTTTATTTTTAAAGATTGGGAAATAGGACAAGTCAACCACCAAAAAGGAAAAGAGCAAGTATATAGAATTAATCCCCAAACCAATCCCACATGAATTTGTAAACAATTTATAACAAGGTAGATGTACCAGAAAGCTCAAAGTACAATACCAAAAGAAAAAAAAAGTACAACAACAGCAAAAACTCCAACCGTCTAACTAGTAGGGTCACGCATGGCCCTGGTGGTCCTCCTGGAAACATAAAAGTAAACGTAGGGTGAGAATACAAGTATACTCAGTAGGGAAACCTAAAGCTCTCATGCACAAGTGGGGAGACATCCTAATGTCCCGTGAGAAAAACAGAAGAAATCGTGCAGGGAATCCTATCAACCCAACCTCACCAACCACAATCACCAAAACACAAGCACAACAGGTTGTAGTAGTATAAGAACAAGATTATTGGGTACGTCGAACTATTTCCCTTTAGTTAGTTGCTCTTCCTAATGACGAACGTCCTGACGCTGCCACACTCTCCCCGCCCGCCCACACCTGGGCCTCACAACCACGTATCCCACCCGCACACACCTGGGCCTCCCAACCACGTATCCCGGCCGCACACACCTGGGACTCATCCCGAAGAGTCTTGGGAAACAGTAGAACCTGCCTGAAGATTCATGGCTAAAACCACCCCAATCAAAACCTACCTGAAGAGTCTTAGGTGTAAGGTCGCCTCAAGCCATCACATCCTAGGGGAGAAGGAGCAGGAAGGAGCTAGTAACTAAGGGAAAAACACCCCCTCCCATTAAATGGGAGTGTTCGGCACTAAGTGCTCAACATGGGGGGGTGCGATAAAACACAAAATATACAGATATATATATATATATATATATATATATATATCAACCACACGGCCCAACATATGGCTTCTAAATAGAGAAACTGAGCATGTTCCTCGACACTGATACTACGAAGCATGAAACAAACAATCCCAACCCCATTTAGGTTTTAACGTCAAGCAGAAAAAGTTTATTTAGTTCCATAACTACTGGGAAACTATCCACAACCAACCACATCAATCATTCGTAAAAACATATCCCTGCCATCCACAAATCAAGTTAGGAAAAACAAGCAGCACAACAAAGCCTTCTTATCTACCAACCAACCCAATTGATTATTATTTCTATTTCGTTACCATGCCCCACCATTCATTAACTCTTCCACTTTTATTTTATATTCACAACCCATAGCTCGTTCACATTTAAACCCAGCCCTGCAGCCCTACTGCCAATCTTCATAACCCCAACCACACCGAAACAACACATCAACATCCCTTTAATACCATTTATCACATCCCCACTACCAGTTGCCAAAATAACATTCATACCAACCCACAACCAAGTCAACCACAGCCGCGCTGCTCACCCGATCCACAACAACGCACAAAACACCCCCAACACATGCCACGTAACCAAGCCAACACCCACATGTTCATTATTCCATTTTGTTTAACCAGGTTGATCACACAAGGGTTCCCGATTATAAACAACCAACTTTACGTGATTACCCAAATTCCACATTCCACAAGGTTTTCACCCATAAGAATATCCAGAATGAGAGGGAAACATTTAATTACGTAAGCAAAGGCCCCCCAATGACTATGATTTTCCGTAGGAATAAGCTCATTCAATTCACAACATAACATTACAGTATATAAAGTAATTGAAATCACAACTTCCCAACCCCGTCGTTACGATCACGTGGCAGTAGACGGATCATCAATCAGAGCTCGGATGATGAAGTTATGGAAGGAAGAGCCTTCGAGTCTCTCGAGAGAGCTCTGATCAGAGGAGAGTAGAGGAGAGGGAGAGGGGTGAGTTGAAACGAGGAGGGGACCCCTCCTTTTATAGGCGTGAAAAGAACAAGAACACGGTGTGTACGTTATGGTACACGGCATGTACTCGGTTCTTTCACACGGTATCTACTCGGCTTCCAACTTGGCTCTGCGGCCATTGACTGGCCAACACACGGTTTGAGGGTAACACATACGCGGGGAAAGACTACACGACATGTAGTTTAGACACACGGTGTGTAATCATTTATTGCACACGAAAAGGACACGGCTCCAACACTATACACGACCGTTGACTGGTATCCCATATGTGGGGAGGACTACACGGCGTATAGAACTGGACACACAAGATGCACCCATTACTCCACATAGAAAGGACACAACATGAAAAATAGGCTGTACCCGGAAAGGGAGTACACGGCGTTTACCCAACCTACACGCCGTTTAGTTTCAAAATTATGGAAAGTGTGGGAAAAGTCCATTTTACCCTCCAGAACAGTTCTTGACCTTATTTTTGACAAAGGAATGGGCCGGAGAGGTCCAGGACATTACATCAGATACCTCTTAAAACATTCTCATCCCCTAGAATTCAAAAACCAACCCTGAGGAACCCGACAAGATACCTCTTAGGGTTCCCGTTATAACAGGAACCCAACCAACAACCCTAATCATATGTGTTAGGAATTAATTCTCCTATATGGAGATATTATCCACTTTAGGCATCACTAAGTCACCTTCACTGGTTTAATTGCATCCTCATTAATGTGTCTTGATTAAGAATTGGGTCTTCCCACTTTCGTACATTAAGATTTTTCAACTCGCACTAACCCCAACACCACACAACCAACACACTAACCGAACACTTGGGTTTGGGAAATTACTTCACCTATGTCGAGATATTATCCGCTTTAGGCGGCACTGACTCGCCCAAACGGGTTCAATAGAATCCACATTAATGCGTCTTGATTAAGGGTTAGGTTTATCCCTTTCCCACAAATCCGGACATGCTACACATTACCAGGGAACAAAGAAACAAAAGGTCTCACAACTGAAAAGACAAGCATCCCATATATCAAAGGTACAAATTACAACATCAACACAAAGCTCAGAAGAATAATGAAAAAAAACAAGTCAAAACAACTCCGGGTACTAAGCGTGCATCTGGGTCTCCCGCTCCCATGTGCTCTCCTTGAGGCCGCTAGGCCTCCACAACACACAAACCAAGGGAATGGTTCGTCCATGCAGCACCTTCTCTTTACGATCTTTGATTCTGGCTGGTCGTTCCTTGAAGGTCGCGTCATCTACCATATCTATCTCTCCCTAGTCAATAACGTCGGAGTCATCGTGTAAGTACCGACGAAGCTGTGAGATGTGGAAGACATCATGAACCTTCTCCAACTGAGGTAGTAGGGCCAGCTGATATGCCACCTCGCCGACACACCTTAGAACCTAAAAAGGTCCGATGAACCTAGGTGAGAGCTTGCTACCTTTCCCAAACCTCTGATGCCCTCATCGAGGGGAAACCTTCAAGAACACATGATCTCCCACCTCAAACTCTAAGGGCCTCCTCCGACGATCAGCATAATACTTCTATCTGTCTTGGGCCGCCTTCATCCTCTCACGTACAAGCTGGACATTCTCTGTGGTGCTCTGCACTACCTCTAGCCCTAGAGCACCTGTCTCACCAACCTCTTCCAAACAAATTGGTGAACTACATGGCCTTCCATACAAAGCCTCAAACAGTGCCATGCCAATAGTAGAGTGGAAGCTGTTGTTGTAGGCAAACTCTATAAAAGGAAAGTATCGTACCCATGATCCTCCGAAATACAGAACACATGCTCGTAGCATGTACTCCAACGTCTGGATAGTCCGCTCCGTCTGCCCATCGTTCTGGGGGTGGAAAGCAGTGCTAAGGCGTAGCTGGGTGCCAAAAGCATGTTGTAACCCACTCCAGACTCGTGAGGTAAACCGAGTTTCCTGATATGAGACGATAGTCCTCGGAAGTCCATGCAAGCGCACCACCTCTTCCACATACCTCTGTGCTAAGGTACTCACCAGGGCCAACTCCTTGATTGCTAAGAAGTGAGCTGATTTTGTCAGTCGATCCACCACCACCCAGATAGCACCATAACCATCCTGACCTCTGGGTTGTCATGTGGTGAAGTCCATCAATATTTCATCCCACTTCCACTCAGGGACATCTAAAGTATGCAACAAACCACCAGATACACGGTGTTCATCCTTCACTTGTTTACGCACTAGGAATTTAGCCACAAAATCCGCCACTACCCATTTCACCCTGGGCCACCATAACTGTTCCCTCAGGCCTCAGTGCATTTTTGAAACTACTAGATGTACCGCCAAGGCTGAGCTATGGAACTCACGTAGAACTCCCTCATGCACCGCCTCTAGAACAAACAACCTTCCATGAAAAAGCATCTGATGTCGGCTGTCCTCTGACCATCCTTCTGGAGCGTTCCCATGATCCACACGATCCCACATCACTTCCACCTCAGAGTCCCCCCCACTGAGACTCTTCCACCTGCTGCAACAATGAGGATTGCACCGTCATCTGAAACAAACAGCCTCTAACACATTCTACCCTGGCATCCATGTGCAAGGTATCCAACTCTCCCATTACCTTCCAAGCATCAGCAGATTCCCGTACCACTTCCTGATGTGACTTCCTACTCAGGTCATCAGCCACAATGTTGCCCTTACCTTAAGTGTAAGAGATCTAAAAGTCATAGTCTTGGAGAAACTCGACCAACCTCCACTTCCGTATGTTCGGGTCACGCTGGGAGAAGATATAACGCAGGCTCTTGTGATCTGAGAAGGCCACAAAGCGCTCCCCAAAGAGGTAATTTAGATACAAATTTAGTGCGAACACTACTGCTACAAGCTCCAGGTCATGGGTGGCATAGTTACGCTCGTGAGGGCATAACTACCTAGAACCATAACAGATCACTCCCTTCTTCTACATCAGCTCACACCCCAGACCAAGGCCAGAAGCATCACAAAACACCTCATACAACAACCCTTCCTCTAGAAACAGGAGTACATGATCACTAACCAACTTCTCCTTCAGGTAGTCAAAAGCTTTCTGGCACTGCTCTCTCCATAGGAAGACCTGGTTCTTCCTTGTCAAAGCTGTCAAAGGAGAATCTACTCGAGAGAAGTCTGAAACGAACCTCCGATAGTAAACTACTAACCCTAGGAAACTACGAACTTCTGTCACGCTCTTGGGTGCTGCCCAAGAAACAACTGCGTCTACCTTCGACGGGTCCACGGACACTCCATGATGAGACACCACATGCCCAAGGAAGTGTACTTCTTGTGTCAAGAACTTACACTTAGACAATTTCCCATAAAGCTAGTGGTGTCGAAGGACTTCCAAGACTTCCCTGAGATTCTAAACGTGATCCCCCTCTGATCTTGAGTAGATCAGGATGTTGTCAGTAAACACAACGACGAACCTGTCTAGAAACTCTCGAAAGACAAAGTTCATGAGTCCCCTGAACACAGCCGGTGCATTCGTAACTCCAAACGACATCACTGCAAACTCGAAGATCCCATACCTGCACCTGAAATCCATCTTCAAGAAGTAAATGTCCTTCACCCTCAGTTGATGATATGGAGATTGTAAATCAATCTTAGAAAACCAACCTTCTCTCCTCAGCTGGTCGAAGATATCATCTATCCTTGGGAGGGGGTAACGGTTCTTGACCGTTACCTGGTTCAACCTTCGGTAGTCTATGCATAGCCCGAGACCACCATCTGCCTTCATCACGAAAAAAACGGGACCACCCCATGGCGACATGATGGGTCAAATAAAACCCTTCTCCATCAGATCGTCAATATGAATCCGCAACTCCCGCAACTCTGAAGGTGCCATCCGATAAGGGGCTATCGAAATCGGATGAGCACCAGGCTGTAAGTCTATCCCGAAATCAACGTCTCGTCGGGGGGGGGGGGGTGGGGTGGGGGGGTTGAGTCACAACCTCCTTAGGAAAAATATCGAGGAACTCCCCAAAAACTTTAAGGACATCCAACATCTCTATATCAGCTGGAACCACTGATGAACTGCCTAACAAAGAAAGGAGAGGCTCCACACGCCGGCTTCCCGCCTGATAGCTCCTCCCACCAACAAAAGATACGCGCTTCCCATCCATGTCAGAGAAGACGAATCTTCTCTAGAAGCAGTCGATAACGACACTAATAGAAAACAACAAGTCGATGCCTAGGATGACATCATATGGCTGCATCTATAACAGAAGAAGGTCCCCATTAGATCGATGTGGTCCCAACATCAGCCCACATCCCCGGCAAACACAAGATACGCTGGTCTGGCCTCCAACTGGTGTACTCAGTACCAGTGGTATGGAAATTCTATCTACGTCTAATCCCAAAGAATGGGCTATACTAGGTGCAACAAAGTAGTGTGAGGCTCCCGAATAGAATAAAGCAGAAACAAGAGTGGGGAACAAAAAAATCGTTCCTCGCACCACCTCTGGTCCGGCTGGAGCTGTCAACTCTGCTACGTGCAACTGTCCACGCCCAGATCCTCTACCTCTCTGATGTCATAAACCTCCTCGACCACGCCCTGGTCGAGGTCCCTGAGGAGGACCTTGAGGTCGGCCTCCTCCAGCAAAGTCTGCCCTCGGAGGAGCATGGTCCTATTGCTGCTGGAAGGGCCTTGCTGGAAACTGGTGCTGCTGAGGTGGGCGCTGAACCTTCCCACCTATACCGTACTGAGCTCGGGTTGGGCACTGACTCTGAACATGCCTGAAACCTCCACAAGAAAAACACCTTGGTCATGGGCTTGTGAAAAAGGGACGAGGAACTGATAATCTGAATTGGAACTGCTGTGGCCTGCTCCCCACTGTCCTGAACCTGGAAGGTCCCATCGTAGGAGACCTGCTACTGACTGCCTTCCTGTTCGACGAGCCTGGCTGGATCCCCTCTCGGGGTGCACCTCCTAGCGAGTGCATCCTCTCTATAACCTCTGCCTTCTTCTGTACCGCCAAGTACGTCGGAAGAGTGAAGGGGGTGACAGCATACTGGAGCGATGGACGAAGCACCTCCTCCAAACATCTCGCCCGAGACTCCTCATCCGGAAAGAGATCAAGAGAAAAGCGCAAGCGATCCTTGAACTTGATCCCCAGCTCTCATACCGTCATACTCCCCTGCTGAAGGGAGAGTAACTCCTGCCGCTTCTCTGCCTTGATCATGGATGAAAGGAATTCCTCTAGGAATTCCTTCTCAAAGTCAGCCCATGGAACAACTTCCTCTATCCTCTCTCCAAGGTAGAGCGTCCACCACTGTCGCGCCACACCTCTCAGCTGACTGACTGCTAGGGGGACCCAATAATCCCTCGGAACACAGATCAAGGTAAAAGTGATCCCTAGCTCCTAAAGCCACCCCTCCGTCTCTATATCTGAAGTACTACCCTCGTACTTCTTGAGGGTCTTCCACTGGAAAGAACGGAGAGTCTTCTGCCACTGGCTATCTTCCTCCTGCCGGTAAATCCTCAACTGATCGACTGCCTGAATCTGCTGGGCCTCGGCCGTATGAGCCACCTAGGGATGACATCCAGGTGTCATAGCTGTACAGTAAACAAGGATCGCCTAATCCCAAGTAGTCATGAAAACTCAAGGTTTCATTTCATCATTTTATTTAAATTTCTTTCCCAGAACACCCAAATAAAGTAAAACACAATCATGATGAACCATGTACCTTCCCTAGGGTCTCTACCCTGCAATCAATGTAGTCTCACTTGGTCATTCGGTAGTCTCAGAGTCCTTGCATCAGATCACGGGGGGCCCTAAAATCTCGTGTCCTAGCCAGTCTTCCCTGGCCTATGACACGCACCAAGAGTAACTAACATTGTTTCCCTACCATCCCATGCAATCCTCACTGTTCCTAAATCCAGACTTCATCCTATCTCTCAACCATCATCTCTGATACCATTCTGTCACGTCCCCCTCCCCCCAAAGTTGCCCCTCCTGAATGGCAATGGCGAAAGAGAGATAATGACCCCCCGAGTCCCGCATCTAGTAGGCATCGGGGTGGAGAATAGCACCAAAGGTATGAGTTTTTACAAATATGGGAGGCATTACCCTTTTTATTTTTTAAGATCGGGAAATAGGACAAGTCAACCACCAAAAAAGAAAAGAGAAAGTATATAGAAATAAACCCCAAACTAATCCCACATGCATGTTTAAACAATTTATAACAAGGTATAAGTACAAGAGAGCTCAAAGTAAAATACCAAAAGAAAAACAAAGGTACACCAACAACAACAACTCCAACGGTCTGACTAGTAGGGTCCCGCACTGCCCTGGTAGTTCTCCTGGAAAACAGAAAGTAAACATAGGGTTAGAATACAAGTATACTCAGTATGGAAACCTAAAGCTCTCTTGTACAAGTGGGGAGACATCCTAAAGTCCCATTAGAACAACAGAAGAAATCTAGTAAGGAATCCTATCCACCCAACCTCACCAGCCACACTCACCAAAACACAAGAACAACAGGTAGTAGTAGTATAAGAACAAGAGTATTGGGTACCTCACACCATTTCCCTTTAGTTAGTTTCTCTTCCTAACAATGAACGTCCTGACGTTGCCACACTCTACATGCCCGCACACACCTGGGACTCACAACCACGTATCCCACCCGCACACACCTGGGCCTCACAACCATGTATCCCACTGACACACACCTGGGCCTCATCCCGAAGAGTCTTTGGAAATAGTAGAACCTGGCCGAAGAGTCTTGCGATAAAACCACCCCAATCGAAACCTACCCAAAGAGTATTAGGTGTAAAGTGGCCTCAAGCCATCATAGCCTAGGGGAGAAGGAGAAGGTATGAGCTAGTAACTAAGGAAAAAACACCCTCTCCCATAAAATGGGAGTGTTCGGAACTAAGTGCTCAACATGGGTGGGGTGAGATAAAACACAAAAGATACAAATATATATATATACCAACCACACAACCCAACCTGTGGCTTCTAGACCGAGAAACTGAGCGTGTGCCTCGACACTAATACTATGAAGCATGCAACAAACAATCCCAACCCCATTTAGGTTTTCACGTTCAGCAGAAAAAGTTTATTTAGTTCCATAACTACTGGGAAAATATCCACAACCAACCACATCAATTGTTCGTAAAAAAATATCCCTACCATCCACAAATCAAGTTAGGAAAAACATAAACAGCGCAATAAAG
Source organism: Viscum album (assembly GCA_963277665.1). Lineage (NCBI taxonomy): Eukaryota > Viridiplantae > Streptophyta > Magnoliopsida > Santalales > Viscaceae > Viscum > Viscum album. Next base: position 834,814,997 of record OY728140.1, read on the forward strand.
CCTTCTTATCAACCAACAAAACCCATTAATTATTAATTATGTTTCATTACCACGCCACACCATTTATTAAATCTTCCACTTTTATTTAATATTCACAACCCATAGCCTGTTCACATTTAAACCAAGCCCTACAGCCCCGCTGCCAACCGCCATAACCACAACCGCACCGAAACCACACATCAACATCCATTTAATACCATTTATCGCAGCCCCGCTGCCCGTTGCAAACATAAAATTCATACCAACCCACAACCAAGTCAACTGTATCCCCACTGCTCACCTGATCCACAACAACCCACAAAACACCCAGAACACATGCCACGTAACCAAGAAATCACCTAGATGTTCATTATTACATTTTGTTTAACCGGGGTGATCACACAGGGTTCCATATTTTAAACAGCCAACATTACGTGATTAACCAAATTCCACATTCCACAAGGTTTTCACACATAAAAAAAAATCCAGAAGGAGAGGGAAATATTTAATTTCCTAAGAAAATCCCCCCCCCCCAATGACTGTGATTTTCCGTAGGCATAAGGTCATTGAATTCACAACATAACATCACAGGATATAATGTAACAGCAATCACAACATCCCAACCCTATTCTTTAACCAGTTATTATCTTTATTAAAACAGATTCAAAAGTGTTTCACGTAAACAAGAAGACACCCACCCCGCATGATTCACACAATTAGAGAGAAAAAGGTAAGATCCCTACCTCAATAGGTTCTTGATTGCAACGCTCCTCCAGATCAACCTCAGAAGATTTCCGTCGGTGTTCGTCACTTCTTTCTGGTCCCGGCAAAACCTACTCAGGTGGAAGTCGGAAAGAAAAGGCCAAAGGAAAGACAATGGACCCAGGCTCAGAAGCTCCACCTCGCCGTTACGATCCCGTGGCTGCTGACAGATCATAAATCGGAGCTCGAACAAAGAAGTTATGGAAGGAAGAGCCTTCGAGTCTCTTAAGAGAGCTCTGCTCATAGGAGAGGAGAGGAGAGGAGAGGGGTGAGTTTAAAGGAGGAGGGGACCCATCCTTTTATAAGCTTGAAAAGAAAAAGTACACGGTGTGTACTTTATGGTACACAACGTGTACTTGGTTCTTTCACACGGTCTCCACGCATCTTCCAACACGGCTCTACGGCAGTTGAATGGCCAACACATGGTTTGAGGGTAACACATATGCATGGAAGGACTACACGGCATGTAGTTTAGACACACGGCGTGTACTAATTTATTGAACATGGCAAGGAAACGACTATCAACACAGGGTGTAACCGGAAAGGGAGTACATGGCATGTACCCAAACTACACGTTGTGTAGTTTCAAAATTCTGGAAAGTGTGGGAAAAGTCCATTTTACCCTCCAGAACACTTCTTGACATTCTTTTTGACAAAGGAATGGGCCGGAGAGGTCCGGGCCATTACATTCATATACTTTTTTTTCTGTTGCAATTCTATTTATGAAAAACTTTTTTCTTACTCGGATTATGTTATGATGGAATGATGTTAAAGAAACACATTTTATTCCTTGGGTTATGTTGTGATAATTTTTTTTTATTTTGTGGAACATGTAAGAATAATTTAATAATGATATCGTTAGGATGTAAATATCCCTATAGAGAGTTGGGTAAATATTTATAACTTATTATATAAATAGGGATGGACCGGGGACTGATATCGGTTAAGTAATTCAAGGCTGGAATGAGACGTAAACATAGCTCAATAATACATGGATGGATCGTGGAGTGAACTTAATTTAGTTATGGATTTTTTCTACTATAATGGTCATGAAAATGATCATTTATTAATATTAGATAAATTATTATGATTATGTGTATGCCAGAAATACCATTTCTTATGTTATGATTTTTGGGAATATGTTCATTGATTCATTGGCAACTTTTATAATTTATCTCATGACGTTCTATCATGATAATTAATATAAAATTTAATATTTTAAAATTTCATGTTCTTATGTATTATGATTAGTATATGATTGATATCACCATTATTAACCCTTAATATGCATTTGATCTCACCCTTTCATTGGATACTTTTCCCCAGATTCTGAATATGGGTAGTAAGTAAGATATGTTAAAAAGTGGTCTACTTGTGAAGTAATATGTTGGAGACAATATTGATGTATTATGAGCCAATTAATAATCTTTCCTGATTTCTAAATTCCTTATACCCTTAAAGTCATTGATAGGTTTCATTATTATTTGTAATGAATATTCTTCAATCTTGAAGTAATATCTATATTTGAATAGTATGTGCTTTTATAGTTAGTATCAGAGTGACGGAATAGTTATCATTTGGAAACTCGGTTGAGAAAACCTTAGTAAGAACTGTAAGGTTATGTTAGAGTATAGGAAAAAATAACAGTGTTTCAGAAATGGTCATGAATAACCCAAGATAAAACATAATCTCTCCTAAATTTAAATTTTATTCTTTATTATGTGGTTTTTCCATTATGATTATTGTTTCTCACACTATTTTTCTTGGATTAGGTAAAAGGATGGAACATAAATTAACCATGTTAATGTTGAATGTGAGAGTAAATGCAATGATTTCCCTCCAAAATAATAGAATGATAAGGGTTATAGAATGAAATATCTTGTTTTTATGCTCACACTACTTTCTCATTCTATAAATCATGAACAACATCCAAAAGAGAAAAGGAGGAACAACCATCTATTGAGACCATCACAAGGAAGTACCCACCTTAATTAATTGGGTCTTATGATATACTAGTGGATCAACACTGGATCAGTACCACTAAAAAGATATTTACCATTCTCCAATTTTAGAACCTGAAATATTAATAATGAAAGTCCATAATTTATAAGTTGATGCTATTTAATGGTGGATCCTTATCATGAATATGAGGAAAATATATTAAATTGATTCTATCGAATGGGATGAGTTTAGGTACATAATTGTATAATAAGAAAATTCTTCATATTCATAAAAAATCGGAGATTGATTTCTTTTAGATTCAGAAAAATGATGATGAATCAATTGGATCTTATGAAGAAATTTTTACTAGACATTTAATGTACACTTGTGGTATTATTTTTTAACTTGATATTAAAATTGGATGATTATTTAGTAGCTTAAACCCATGTATCTAAAAGACATTGTCCATAAGGGGATTCGATTTCTAATGCAAATCGTCCAATTTTCTCTCATGTTTGAGATGGATATTTGAGGTACACATCAATCCTATGGGTTTGATAAGCATAATAATATATAAATAAAGAAAAAAATATAATCACTACAATGAAAATAAAATGAGTTTTTATTTTTTTTAAATGTGTGGAAAAAAACATAGTTGAAATAATCTAAAATTAACTAAAAAATTATTTAAGTGTGGAATATAAAACCATTAGGTAATTAAATGAATATGTGATGGGAAAATATATCTAATAATACGAATAGTGAATGTTCTACATAGAATGAACCTATCATACATCAATGTTACTTGTTCAAAAATGGGGGAATTATGCCAACCAATTACCAAAGAAAAAGGTTGTATATGATGATAGACCTTAGTAAAATATCATGATTAATGACAAGGGAATGTCAAACGCGATCACTATAGGTGATGTATGGTGGGATAGTGATGTGGTGAAAGGTTCACTTACCATACACTCTAATGAATAAACTCATTTAGTTGATTATGAATCCACCCACTCATTTATTTTTGAAGTTTTTCCTGAGGGTATTGTCGTATTACGTCATCAATTATATTTTGAGATAGCTATGAGAACTCTTAATGGATGAATAGTCACATAAAAACATTACAATTCTTCTCCATTTAAAGATTCTGTGAATGTGCGTCCTGGAAATCTTGTGATTATTTATTTATTAGATTATTGTTTTATTCTTGTCATGGATTAGGTTTCTTTATATGAAAATCATATCTATTTCCAAGTAAGGGAAGTCACATTTCATATTCAATATCAATCTATGATTATATATATATATATAAGGATTAATTTGGAATTCCCATGTAAATATATTACTTATTATGGGTCCTGGTTCCTATAAAAGAGTGGCATGTATCTAAAATGGTTGGGGAGAAACTCTCCAATAATAATAAAACTATTATACATGGTTTTTATGCATTTCTTGAAGAATTTTCATGTCTTCCACTTAGTCAGGATGTTTTGTATTCAATAGAAATCTTACTAGGTGCTATTCATATTGAAATACCATATTATAAGATGTCCCCAATTTATATGAAGTAATTAAGCAAGAAAATACAATATAATCCTAAAAATGGTTTTACACACCCTTGTGTGTCAGCTTGGGGGTCACCTGTTCTATTTTTAAGAATAAATATAGATCAATGGGGATTTTAATTGATTATCAAGAACATAACATGATCAAAAATAGTAACAGATATCCACTTCCCAGAATTTATTAATTATTCAAAAAACTACATAAATCACAATAATTATCCAAGATTAACCATCTTTCAATATATGAATACATAGGGGTCAATAAGGAGGATATATCAATGATGATATTCTATATAAGTTGTGGAAACACTGAATTTATATTTTTTTGGTCTTACAAATTGTCCTGCTATCTCCATGTATCTAATGAATATAGTCTTTAGAGTCTATCTTGATTAATTTTTGGTATTAATTATAGAATATATTCTTATATATTCCAACAGGACATAAGAACATGAGGATCAATTAAGAATTGTAATGATGACCATTATAAAGGAAATGATTTATGAAAATTATACCAAGTGTGAATATTCACATAGAAAGTTTCATTTTTGGGCCACATAGACTCAAGAGTGATTATATATATGGATCCAAAAAAATAAATGTTATTGAAAGTTGTCCTAGAAAAAAAGGATAACTGAGATCTAATGATTTCTTGGATTGGATGGATATTATTGATGTTTCGGGAATGAACGTTCATGAAAATAGTATCCATTAACTAATTTGACTTGGAAATGAGTTATTTTTGAGTGGAACGAGGAATGTGAGTAGAATTTAAAATAGATAAAAAGAATGTTATTTAGTGCAACTATGCTTGTAACACCCCAATATTTTATGAAAAATATTCTTTTTAATTTTATTGTTGTCTTGTGTCGTTCTCTACACCAAAAGGATCATGCACTACACGCATCCCTGACTTGGGTTGCATTACACACAATCACGACCTTCCATGATAGGATGTGTTGTACGCAATACAGAGTTCCACTAAAAAATGATATGTTATATAAACTAACTTTTATGATTAGTAATAACAAATTTTTTAACTTTTATAAATTTTATATTTCGAAATGGACTTCATTTTTGGATTTAGAATATCGAAATTACCCTAGGGTTAATTTTTGGTGTTTTTCTGAAAACTTTCAATTTTTGATGAATAGTGAAAACACGAGGTTACTATTTAAAAACCGACTTTTTATTTAAATACATATTTATTTCATTTAAATTTATTTTAGGTGAAAATTAATACATAATACCTATATAAGTTCAATGTAATTATTTCGAGTCATTTTATAATAATTTTAGATATATAAATACTTTATTGAACTTTTCACCGTCTTTTACCCACCTCCTAGAAGAGTTGGAAAATTTACATAAAACATAATTTTACCGCTTCTATGAGTGGAATTTAAAAAATACGAAGGACACAGTTAATATCAAGGAGTAAAATAATGTTCAATAATATAAAAATAATTTTTGGTGAATAGTAAGTTTTTACTTTTTTTAAAATGGTTAAAAGTAAATAGGGTAATTAAGGGTAAAAATGATATTATTATTACCCTAACACATTTTCTAATTCTATTATATAAGTTTAATTTGACCAAAAACAACCTTATAAATAAAATATTACCCTTTACGTCCACTTTGATTAGATGAGGACATTTATTATTACTTTTTTAAAGAAGAATTAAAATAGTTAAAATCAATGTTTAATAACTAAAAAAATTTTAATATAGGGTTATACATAAGATAAATTAGACTTTAAATATGAATTAGAAATATAAAAATATTTCCTACATAATGATATTTTATCTATAATTTTTAGTCATTAATTAATTTAATTTATTTTTGACATAATTATGATGCAGTAATTACCTTATTAATGAAATATTAACAAAATTGTTGTTATAAATACCAAAATAAATGTAATTTTAGACTTTTAATGAATTAAAATAATTTTCTAGGTTAATATGACATGTTAGTAATAATTTAATTTACGTTTTCTGAACTAACCATGCTGTTATGATTTTCACAAATATCAAGTACCAAATAGTGTCAAAATTAACATAAAATAGTTTTTTTAAAAAATATTATATTATTAATTGTTATTCTATTCCTAAAAATATAAGGGTCGACCATATTACTTATATAAGGTTATATATATTTATAATTAACCACATGAGGTTCTTTTGGCTTGTTATAGTATGTTTATTGACCATATAGTGAAAGAAAACAAAAATACACAGTAAAAGTTAAATTATTTAACATAGAGTTAAATCTAAATGATAAGGTTAAAATAGTAACCTCAACTTGTCTAAAACATATTGGTTGAGAGTATTTCAACTCATCCCCACTTTAGATTAGAAATAAATATATTTGGAGCTATTATAAACCGAATATGAATTTATTATAAAATAATATTTTAAGTTTTTTCAAAGGTTCCCCTCTCCTCCCTTATAAAAAGGGCACCCCTTCCCTTTTCTCTGTACACCCTTTTGATCCATGAATCTTAGACAAACCCTAACAATTCCTCTTCTCAAACTCTCTATTTTACTCATAGAGGTTCTTGTCTTCTCAAAAGACCAACTCTAGTTCCCTAAGAATAAGTTTAAAGGAGGTGCGTTGAGGAAGAGGTAATCTCTTCAACCGAATATTTCAAGTTTATTTCTTCTTATTATTCCTCTTCATTATTTGATTCATTATAAAGTAATAACATAAGTATTACCTATATACTGATATGTTATTACAAATATGAAACAACCATATTTCACCTTATATCCATCCTACGGAAAATGAAATCACCGCGCGTGCGTACGTATGGAATACCGTCTCCGCGCCGTGGTGTAATCTGTTTTTCCACCACCACCTTACTTGGATGGGTATAATGGTGTAAAGAATAACTATATATTATTATTATAACATCATACTGATTCTAATATATTATATCATCCACTACAATTCCATTCAATAAATTTGGGAATGATATCATCGCTCGTGCATACGTACGGATTACCGTCTCCACGACGTGATGAGATTCATTTTCCGTGTTAACAATTCAAGAATGATTATAAAGTATATATAATAAGTAATTAAGAAATATATGAAATAATGATTCTACTTGATTTATATATATATATATATGTATTCTACTTAATTCAATTCAATTCAATAAGGAAACGAAAAAAACGTTCATGCGTACGTACGACCTACAGTCTCCAGGAACGGTGTATTTATTTCCATTTATCAATATTATATATATATATATATATATTCTGAATATATATTATATATAAATCATGTTTTATATTCTTTAATTAATTTATCATGATCTACATAATCATATTAATAATTACATGTCAAAACACGGACGATAAATGAAACGATTTTACCCAACAGGCTGCTTTAACATAGAATTGAAAAATGAACGGATTATATAAAGGCTTAAGTGAATCATATATGATATAATAAATATTATTATGGTTCTGTTACAAGTTAATAATATGTTTAATCCCACTATACAGGAGTCTCAGACACATACAAAACAAATTGGACATAAGGTAAGGGATAACAATTCCAATCTCATTCTTATATGAGATTGTCATTCATAAGTATTTACTGGGGTTATATTTATCATCCATGTCACTATTTTCTAAAAATGGTTTCATGTATTTTTAATGTTCTTTTTACCCATTTTTTAAATTTACCACATGTTATGAATGTAATATTACTTTTTTTACCACACAAGAAACTTTTTTGACTTTTCCGAAAAAAGTATGAGAAGAATGTTATTTTTAACATATATGGTGTGAACATATTTTTATTGTTTCATAATGCCTCATTTTCATGAAACATACTCTACAAGATTTTATGAATATTTTCAACAAAATAAATTTCTTTTAAAATTGCATGTCATTTTGTGAAAATAAAATTATTTTGTATAAGAAAGGATATTTTTCTCAAGAATTCATTTCAAGTGTTTTATCAAACCCATTTTTCATATAAGATTACATTATTTCATATGTGTATGTTTTAAGTATAATGTTTCCATGATTTACATGGTTTAAATTTTTTATGATGAAACGATATCCATTTTTTTATATAGATTATGTTATGATGGGATGATGTTTATGAAACCCATTTTTATTCTTTGGGTTATGATGAATGTTTTATGTTTATGTTGTGACACTAGTAAGAATGATTTAATTATGAGATGGGTGGGACCTATATCTCCCTAAAATTCATTGGTTAAATATTTATATGTCATGAGATTGACATGGCTGGAACGGTATGTTAATCTGGTTCAGTGTTATCGGACTAAAACGAGTAGTGAACTCGATTCAGAAAGAGACTTTGTACACTAACATGGTCTTGGAAGCAATGACTTGGATACTATGGAAATAATATCATGTGATTAATGTTTTTCCACAATTAAAAGTTTTATTTCCAAGCTATTTTATTGGGATTGATGTGCCATTATGATCTATGACTTATGTACTGCCATGTTTTATGTCATTGCTCAAGATGTTGATGTTTAAAAATTATGTTCATGTTTTTATGTTCAAATGTATATGGTTTGATTTATTTTCTCCATGAATACCCATAATGAGAATTTGAGATCACACTATTTATGTTTTATTTTCCCCAGGATATAAAGAAAGGTTTTAGGTATGAAAACTAAAGGGGAAGATATTTATAGGAGATGTTGAATATCTTTCAACACGATTAGAAGATTATGTTCCGAGTTTCCAAAGACACTAAACTATTAAGGTCAATATGTATTGTTTTTATTATGGATTAAATATTCCGAAAAAGTAAAGTAATGTCTATGTATGTCAGGATTTGGGTCTCTATTGTTGGTATTAGAGGAAAGGTTTAGTTAACCTTTGGAAACTAGGATGTGAAACTTTTGTGAGAACCCTAGAAATATTTCTATGGTATGCCTAGAGATGTCTCTATGATTATGTATAAGTATAGGTTATAGTCCTAGAATTATGGTAACGATCATATAATTAACCGTAAGATGTTATATATTGAAGGAACTCCCCCTTTATTATGTTGTTTTCCCTAGCATGATTTTTCCCTCTCACACTATTCGTTTTGGGTTTTAGAAAATGGATGGAACCTAAAAGAACCGTGTTGAACAATGTAATGGACAATGCAATGATTGTCCTCATGAACAACCAATTGTGATGGGAGAGGGAGTGAAAAATCCTATTGATACACTTACACAAGCTATGAATCATTCTGGATTTCCAAATGATCAGATAAGGGAACAATATTCTGTTGAGTCCATCATGTGGCAGCGTCCACCTTCTTTCAATGGGTCTTGTAATCCACTTGTTGCTGAACAATGGATCAGTATGATTGAAATTATATTTTCTATACATCGCTGTTCGGAATGGTATAAAGTCATTCTACCTGTTTACCATTTAGAATGTGAAGCAGAAAAGTGGTGGACTCTAATTAAGTATACAAGGCCCCAAATGAAATTGAATCCATGGAATGGGATGAGTTCAAGAACATGTTCATCAGTAAGTAATTCACCAATATTCTTCTAACAATGATGGAAAATGAGATCCTTGTACTTAATCAGAAGGTTGATGAATCTGTTGGTATATACAAATCAAATTTTACAAGGATTGCAATGTATGAATCTGGCTTTATCATTTAACCTGAAAGTAAAGTTGATCGATTCTTCAGTGGCATAAAACCAAGCCATTAAAGGGAATTAACTATAAGAGAATTCAGTAGATATGAAGAAATTGTACATTGTTCTATCAAGGTAGAAATGGAAGTTGGTGTTACATATCCATCTCATGGTTTTGACAAGAAACGAAATATGGAGTTCAAGGATAAATATCAGAATAATGGTGAAAAGAAGATAAATGTTTCTTTATGCCCAAAGTGTGGAAAGAAACTTGGTGGAGATTGTCATAAAGGGACTAGAAAATGTTTTATGTTTGGAAAATAAGGTCATCGAGTAGATGAGTATCAAAGTAATGTAAAAAGTGTTGCTAATGATGTGAATAAAGAGAAGACTACAAAGAACACACCACCAACACTTGAATGCTTCAAGTGCAAGGAAATGGGGCATTATGCTAATCAATTCACTAATCCAAGGGTTAATGATGATTAACGTGAGCAACCACATAAGGAAAAGGACAAAAGGAAGTCACATATGATCACTATTAGCAATGTTGAGTATGAAAACGATGTGGTGGAATGATTATGTGTTAATGTAAAGGGATTCCAAAATAATGTTGTGGAATCTCATTTATAGTATTGTGGAACATTGGAATATCTATGTAATGGTTTATTGTGGTTTTTGAAAATTATATGGTATTGGTAACCATGAAAAGTGATTCAAATATTTTGGAAAGAAGATGATATGAGAATAATGAAGGGATAAAGTGAAAATTAAATGTTTGATAGTATTCATGAGATCATGATTGATATAAGGACAAAGTTATATCATGGTTTGGGTATATAGAATGTTTGTATTTTGGTATATGGAAAGAGTTAACTTTTGACAACATTCATTTTTTCACTGAGGTTCAATGGGTATTCATTTTTCAAGAGAATACATGATTACGGTATTAACATGATTGGAATGTGACGAACAAGATATATGAGGGATAAATGATGATATTCAAATGCTTTTTATATGACCTTTTTAGTAATATTTTTTTTATACTATGAGTTTTGAAAGAAGTATTTTGGATAAGCCTAAAGATTGTGATGGATTATATTGGACATATGTTAGTATTGTTTAAGGCTAGAACTTTTTTGATATTAATGATGGAATGTTATAATAGTGTATTTTATGAATAGGGACGACATGAAGAACGGGCGACAACCCGTCGCATCCGACAAAGCTGTGGGAATCAAACCCACAACCGAAGTGTGATAGGCCTTTATCGCCTACCACTGGCCTACAGAAAGTCCATGGTTAGTAAAATCTAGATTTAGTATATTAAGCAGTATGATATATGAAGTATAAGTCCATTTTAGGAACCACATATGATCAATATCACTATAGATGGACTTATGTATCATTGATAACATTTTCTAACCTATTGTTTGAGACAGATGGAATGACCCATCATTCTATCACCTGATCTACAAACACTTGGAATATAAAAAATTCAACTTTATTTCTTTATGAGTTGAAGTGGAAATTATCCAAGGAATGACCAATGGTGATATTGTACAAAAATAAAGAATGTATTTCTTCTAATTCCAATTTCTTCAAGTTTAGGGAAATGATCTTGAAAACCATAAATGTTGTCCTAGTGTCCTTATATCTAATGAATTAGACGGTACCTTAGATCATCATAAATTTATGGATTTTTTATTGTTGGTTTTTCATAGCCATGTCCTCTACCACTCTCCAGCAGACCTTGATGGTTAGATTTCTCTTCCATATCAATATTTTCACCAATGTTCTCTTATGTGGAATCCCAGTGATTAGTTAATTTGGGTAACCATTACATTTCATAATTTTTTTTAAAGTTATGTTTTTGTAATCACTTTATGATGTGGATTTCTATTAAAGAGACTTTGGAGTAGTAAATCATTTATAACCCCGACGACTTTTAAGGGCGAAATTCATTTTAAGTGGGGTAGATTGTAACAACCTGAGATTTTATGAAAAATATTATTTTTAATATTATTGATGTCTTCTGTTGTACGCTACACCAAAAAGAGCTTTCACTTAACACATACCTGACTTGTCTTACATTACACGCAATCACGACCTTCCATGATATCTTGTGTTGTACGCAATACTCAGTTTCACTAAACATCGATATGTTATATAACTAGCTGTTATGCATAGTAATACCCACCTTTTGAAATTTTATAAATTTTATCTTTAGAAATGGACAATATTTTTGGATTCGGAATTTTGAAATTAGCCTAGGGTAAATTTTTGGAATTTTTCTGAAAACATTCAATTTTTTATGAATAGTCAAAACACTGGGTTACTATTTAAAAACTAACTTTTTATTTAAATATTTATTTATTTTATTTAAATATATTTTAGGTCAAAATTGATACATAATACCTATATAAGTTCAATTTAATTAATTGGAGTCATTTTATAATAATTATATATATATAAAAATTTAATTGAACTTTTCACCGTCTTTTATCCACCTCCTAAGAAAATTTGAAAATTTACATAAAACATAATTTTACGACTTCTGTGAGTGGAATTATGAAAATCCAAGAGACATAGTTAATATAAAGTACTAAAATGTGGTTTAATATGATAAAAATAATCTCAGGTGAATAGTAACTTTTTACTTTTTTCCACGGTTAAAAGTAAATAGGGTAATTAAGAGTAAAAATGATATTATTATTATTACCCTAAAACATGTACTAATTCTATTAGATAAGTGTAATTCGACCAAAAACAACCTTAGGAATAAAATATTACCCTTTTGGTCAACTTGGATTAGATTAGGACATTTATTATTACATTATTTAAAGAAGAATTAAAATAGTTAAAATCAAAGTTTAATAACTACAATTTTTTTAATATAGGGTTATACAAAAGACAAATTCAATGATAAGTATTAATTAGAAAGATAAAAATATTTCCTACATAATTTTATTTTATTTATAATTTTTAGACATTATATAATTTAATTTATTTATGACACATTGATGATGTAGTAATTACGTTATTAATGAAATATTAACATAATTGATGTTATAAATACCCAAATAAATGAAATTTTAGACTTTTTAAGAATTAAACTAATTTTATAGTTTAATATGACATGTTAGTAAGGATTATTTAATGTTTTTCGAACTAACCATGCTGTTATGAGTTTCAAAAAATTCAACTACCAAATAGTGTCAAAATTGACATAAAATAGTTTTTTTTTAAAATATTATATTATTAATTTTTATTATATTCCTAAAAATATCAATTAGACAAAATTACATATATAAGGTTATAAATATTAATCATTATCCACTTGGGATTCATTTGTCTTGTTATAGTATGTTTATTGACCATATAGTTAAAGAAAAAAAAAAGACACGGTAAAAGTTAAATTATTTAACTTAGAGTTAATTCTAAATGATAAGGTTATAAGAGTGACCTAAACATTACTAAAACATATTGGTTGAGAGGATTTAGACCCATTCCCACTTTATCTTAGAAATAAATCAATTTTGTGCTATTATAAACCAAATATTACTTTATTATAAAATAATATTTTAAGTTTTTCCAAAGGTTCCCCTATCCTCCCTTATAAAAAAGGGCACCCCTTCCCTCTTCTCTTAACACCATTTTGAGCCATGAATCTCAGAAAACCCCTGCCAATTCCTCTTCTAAACCTCTCTAGTTACATCATAGAGGTTCTAGGATTTTCAGAAGACCAAATCTAGTTCCTTATGAAGAAGTTTAAAGGAGGTGCGTCGAGGAATAGGTAATCTCTTCTACAGACTCTTTCAAGTTTATTTCTTCTTATTCTTCCTCTTATTTAGTTTTTTAATTATAAAGTAATAACATATGTATTACTTATATAATTATATGTTATTATAAATATTAAACAACCCTATTTCACCTTCTATCTATCCTATAGAAAATGAAATCACAGCGCGTGTGTACGTAAGGAATACATTCTCCACGCCGTGGTGTAATATGTTTTTCCACGAACACCTTACTTGGATGGGTATAATGGTGTAAATAATAACTATATATGATTATTATAACATTATATTGATTCTAGGATATTATATCATCCACTACATTTCCATTCAATTAATATGGGAACAATATCATTACTTGTGCGTACGTACGGATTACCGTCTCCACGACACGATGGGATTTATTTTCCATGTTAAAAATACAAGAATGATTATAAAGTGCATATAATAAGCAATAATTAAATATATGACATAATTATGCTACTGGATTAATGTATATATATATTTCTATAATCTACTAAATTCCATTCAATTCAATAAGGAAACGAAAAACAGCTTTCATGGGTTCGTACGACCTACCGTCTCCATGAACGATGTATTTATTTCCATTTATCAATATATTATATATATGTATATTCTAAATATATATTATATATAAATCACTTTTTATATTCTGGAATTACATAATCATGATCTATATAATCATATTAATAATTACAAGTCAAAACACGGATGATAAATGAAACAATTTTACCCAAAACGCTACTTTAACATGGAATTGACAAATGGACAGATAATATAAAGTTGTAAGTAAATCATATATGATATCATAAATATTATTATGGTTCTGTTAAAATTTAATAATATGTTTAAACCCACTATACAGGAGTCTCGGACACATACGAAAGAAATTGGACATAAGGTACTGGATAACTATTCCAATCTCGTTCTTATCCGATATTGTATTTCCTATGTATTTAATGGGGTTATATTTATCATCCATGTACCTGTTTTATAAAAATGTATTGATGTATTTTTAAAGTCCTATTTACCCATGTTTGAATTTTACCACATGTCATGAATGTAATCTTACTTTTGTTTACCAAACAAGGAACTTTTTTTTACTTTTCCGTCAATAGTACGAGAAGAATGTTATTTTTAACTTATATGGCATGAATGGATTCTTACGGTTTCATAACGCCTCATTTTCACGATGCTTACTCTACAAGATTTTATGACTATTTTCAACAAAATATTTTCTTTTAAAATTTCATGGCATTTTTTGAAAAGAAAATTATTTTGAATAAGAAAGGATATTTTCATCAACAATTCATTTCATGTTTTTTATCAAAACAATTTTCCATATATGATGACATTATTTAATATGTGTATGCTTCAAGTATAATATCTCTATGATTTAAATTTTTTCAATTTTCTTATGATGAAATGATATTCATTTGTTTTATATATATTATGTTATGATGGGATGATGTTTATGAAACCCATTTTTATTCTTTGGGTTATGATAAATGATTTATGTTTATATTGTGGCAAAAGTAAGAATGATTTCATTATGGGATGGGTGGGTCCTATATCTCCCTCCAATGCATTTGGGTAATGATTTATATCTCATGAGATAGATATGGATGGAATGGTATGTTAATCCAGTTCAGTGTTACAGGACTGAAATGAGGAGTAAACTCGATTCAGAAAGGGACTTTGTGCACTAAGATGGTCTTGGAATCAATGCCTTGGCTACTATGGGGATCATAAAATGTGCTTAATGTTTTTCCAAAATTAAATGTTTTATTTCCAATATATTTTATCATGATTGATGTTCCATTTTGATCTATTCCTTACGTACTGCCATGTTTTATGTCATTGCTCATGATTTGGATGTTTAAACATTACGTTCATGTTTTAATGTTAAAATGTATATGGTTTGTTTTATTTTCTCCATGCATACCCTTACTGAGCATTTGAGATCACCCTTTATATTATTTCTTTTCTACAGGATATAAGGAAAATATTTAGGTTAAAAATGAAAAGGGGACGATCTTTTTGGGAGATGTTGATGATCTTTCACCATGATTAGAAGATTATGTTCTGAGTTTCCAAAGACACTAAACTTTTACGGTCCTTGTGTGTTGTTTTTGTTATGTATTAAGTATTCTGAAAAAAGTAAATTAATGTCTATGTACATAAATATTTGGGTCTCTATAATGCTCACATTGTCTTGTAGTGTAAAATAGTTTGTGATCTGCTATGATGCATCCTAGAAGGGTCTTGGATGTGTTCTCGTGAAAAATGAAATTGTGATAAATTATTCCAAAAAAATTAAAATCCCTTAGAAAAATAACCAAACCCATGATTTTGAGTTATTTGTAGTTATATTTACAATAAAAAAATTAAGAGGAATTATATTTATGTTGAAAAGAGATATATTTATAATGATTATAAAATTTTAATGTTTATTTTCACAAAAATGGAGATGAATATTCTCATAATAATATGGTCTGATTTGATTAAATATAAGAAATTCTAAAAACATTACCACCCAAGGAAGGAGAATTAGGTGGAAGATGATTTGAGTTGAGGAAACCTTTCTAGCCTATCCGTGAAGAGACTCACAAAAGATCCAATATTTATATATTTGTGAATGATTGGTATGGAAATGTTAATGGAAGTGTAGTAATATTATCTGTATAAAATTAATATTCAAGAATATATACAAATGAATATTATGTAGGCATAGAAAGAAGATAATGAGATACAAAAGTATTTGTGAAATGTTCCTTAATTAATCCTTGATTTTGACAGAAAAATATGATTCGAGATCTTATTTTTTATTCATCCCATGTCATAAATAAAGAATTCATTATTGGATAAGTTTCATAGTTATTCATTTTCTATTAATCATAGAATAAAAATTATGTACGAGTACATAAATCAATATTTATAGTGTGATGAAAATAAAATTGATGTTTATGAATATGTCACTCGGAACTAGGTTTTTTAGGAAGATAAGGCTGAGAGACAGACGTCTATGGGGTTTTTAAAGCTATTACCCATACCAGAATGGAAATGGTAAAACATCACTATTTAATTATTAATCTAACATCTCAAAAATTCTAATGATAATACTTCTATATGGGTTATGTTTGACCACCTTACAATGTCAGCACACTTAATTATTATTAGAGCGGATTTATCTGTTAATTAGATATCCAAGATATTTATAAATAATGAGTTAATATTTTTTAGAGTACCACGTTCTGTGGGATATGATTGGGATACCGACTTCACATCAATGTTCTTGTAAATTATTCTTTATGATTTGGATTCAGAGATATGTTTCAGTACTTATTATCGTCCCCAAAAATATGGTCAATCTGAGAGGAAAATTCAAACTCTAGAATACATGTTGATATATTACATTATTGATTTGAAAAGTGGTTGGGATAAACACCAAACTTTGGTAAAATTTTATTAAAATAATACAATTCACTACATCATTTATATGGATCCTTATTTCACTCTTTATGGAATGATGTATATAAATAATTCTTGATAGGTTGATGATTGTGAAAGAAATCTTTTAGAACCTAATATTTTTGATGAAATTGAAGATATGGTCAGATCAATTTAATAAAATCAAAAGAGCAACTTCGAGTTGAAAAAATAACTTATGTTGATAACCGATGAAAATCACTAGAGTTTTATGTGGGTGAAAATTTGATTCTATGAATATATCCTAGGAAGGGAGTAATGATATTTGATAATAATGTTTTGTTAAGACCTTTTTATACTATTCCTTTTGAAATTATTCATCATCATGGGAAGTTATCCTATCAATCGGTTCTTCCACAAAATCTCTCTCAATTTCATTATGTGTTCAATTTATCTATCTTGATAATGTACATACCTAATATATAACATGTATTAAACACATAAGAAATACCACAAGATAAAGATCATTCTTCTGATGAAAAAATATGGATTATGGAACATAGAAAAAAAATGATATACAATACAGTAACACTCTCTTGGTTAATATTGTTGGTAGAATTGCTAATTTGAGGATCCTATGTCGGAACATGAGGATATTATGAGGAAAAGGTATCTTCATATTTTTTTATCTATGTAAACAATTTTGTGGGCCATATTTTTCTTTACGGGGGGCAGACTGTAACAACCAGATGTGTTTATGAGATATTTACATTAAATAATTTTAATACATCAATATCTTGAATTTGAGGAATTAAAGAGTTTATACAAACCATGTGACACCATTATTATAAATTGTTCATTTTCATCTAATTGTTAATTTTTTGAATAAATTTATGTATCTTAAGAAAATGTGTGGTGAATTGATTGGATACCAATTATTTATAAAATATATAAAATAATTAAATATAAAAAAATATTTGTATTACCAAGTTAAGTGAATTAAAATTTGCAAATGAAATTAATTAGAGATATATTTTATATATTTAATAAAATATTTTAGATATTGGGTATGAATAAACCATATTTTATTTAAACATATATTTTTTGAAAGGGAAATTTTATTACAATTTAATGGTGAACCCATTCTAAATTTAAATTTTGACACATTAATAATTTTTATATGAAAACATAATTGTCTTATTTTGAAGCTAGATATAAAAATTTATATTTGAATAATTTTTAATATTTTTATGATAGCTTTCAGGTATTAACGAATAATAAAAATATAGTAAATTTTAATTGAATAACAATTTTTTTCGAAATAATTTTTATTCAATAATTGTATTACTGAATTTTTTTAATACTAAATATATTATATTTTTTTATTTAATTTAATGGAGGTAATTTCATAATTTTTTTTATTTTATAAGTAAAAACATTTCAATCTTTTGTAAGGTTTTAACTATTAAAACCTATTTTTTCATTTCAATAATGAGATGAATTTTAACTTATTTAATGAAATTTTTTTGTAGAAAACTTTTAAAAATAAATATAATATTTAGAACTAGTAGGTCTAAAACATTTAATTAGATTTTGTATTTTCGACAATTTTGAATTGAAACATTAGTAATTTTTATTAATACGGAAAATGGGTCAACAAGGTTATTAAAGCTAAATAATTAAAATATGAAATTACCATAACACATTACCTAATATGATAGGATGAGTGTGTTTAAACCGAAATTATCCTTCATTTGAAATGGTCTCCCTTGGACACCACTTGGTTGACATTTGTACATTAATTTATTTTATTTGATGAAATGTTGAATATGTCGATCATCTTTTTATAACATTATCAATTTAAATATATTTTATGGAAAAGATATATTGGACATATAATTAATTATTTAATTGAAAAAATATCATTATTTTTCATGGTAAATATTTTTATAATTTTTAGAAAATAAATAAGTACCTTAAAGGAATATACATTGATAATATTTAAATTTTTTAATTGATGAAAATTCAATAAAATATTTTTATTAAAATAGTTATATCCATTAAATTATCAAAAAACATTCCAAAATATTATTGGTCGATTATATATAAACCATAATCCTTTAAGGGTCATGTTATTGAACATTTTGATCGATATTTAAAAAATAAGTGCATTTAAAATAATTTTTTATAGTGATGTTAATGTTGTCACATTCATCTTTTAATAAATATAACATTTTTAATATAGGATTTACCATCCAATATATTTGAATATAATTATTATTATAAAATATATAGTATTTTTATTCTTTTTATTATATATTTTTTATTTTTTATTCACAAAATAATTATATTATTTAATTACCCAAAATGGATGTAGTAAATATTTTATTAATGGAGATCACAAATAAATGTCACTAAAAATATAAAAATAAATATAATGTGGGATAAAAAATATATCCAACAGAATTTTTAGATGACATTTATCTATTAATAAATTAATACAATATTTTTTTCCAATATTACCTTATTATCTTCATATTCTAAAAATTCAATGAATTAAATAGTTTCCAAATTGACAATATTGATAGTTTATCAAAATACTCTATTGTTAAATTATATAAATAATAGAAAACATTCATTAAAATATAAAATAATTATGATATTTTCAAAAATATTTAAAATTATTTATTTATGGTCTAATTTACATTAAATAGTTAACTATATAACTCTTTTAGTATTCACATATTTTTACCATAATTAAAAATATAAAATAATAACTACGTTTTAATTAAAATTATATGGTCTAAATTGATAGAAAAACATGTATAAAATATATTGGTTTAATATATTAAAACCATATATAATCTCATATTATAAAATATTCTATTTTATGAGTTTATGGATGTGGTGTTATTTTATTAAAAATTAACATTTTTTTTGGATTCTCAAATAGCCCCTCACATCAATTATAAAATGGAACATCCTATTCCACTTCTTCACTTCACAGTGATTCCTCAATATCGGCCAAACCTTGGCTATTTCTATTATAATATTCTCTAGTCAAATTATAGAGGTTTTTATCTCCAAATACAATCTCTAGTGAATTATGTGGATATCTAGATGGAGAACGCCAAAGAAGTGGTAATATTCACTACCAATTCTTTAAAACATATTTCTTATTATACTTATCTTTATGGGTTTTTTCAATTATAAAGTATTAACTATAGTATAAAATATATTCTTATATGGTATTATTATTATTTAACAACCATATTCATCCTTTTATCAATTCTATCAAAAATGAAGTCACTATATGTGTGTACGACATACCATCTAAATGTCATGGTGTAATATTTTTTCACCACCACCTTTATAGAGTATGTATAGTGATGAAAAAATAACTATATATGATTATTATAACATGATATTAATTTTGGTAAAAAATATACCATCCACTTCCATATCATTCCACAATTGTGGGAATGATATCATTGCTCATCTGTATATACGACCTATCGTCTCGACGATGCAATGTGATTCATTCTACATGATATCTTACAAATAATGATTATATTAATATATAGACTGAATTAATATGATATATATATTTTATTAATGTCAATTTGGAAATTATATTAGTATAATCTATGAAGGAGAAACTAATCTTATTCAATAAACCATGCCTAATGAAATGAAGTAATTAATACCTGAATAACGAGTATTAATGAAATGTAATTAATAAAAGGATTATAATATGATCATGTGTGTTATCATAAAAATTAATATGGTCCTAGAATAATTCAATGAAATTACATAAATAATTATATATGTTGTTCAAATACATACAATGTATATAATACATAAGGCAATGGCTAATTTCTCAATCGCATTGTTATATGATATTTTTTATATGCATGTATTTATGGGGTATATTATAATTCCATGCCCATGATTCATAAATATGTATGATAAAAGTTTCATTAAATTATTATACTATAGTTTAAGGTCTATCTCAACAACTAGTGAATTTTTATTAAACTCTATAAATGTAAGATTTTGTCTTTTTCGATATGTGGTAATTTTTTACTTATCCAACAATATTATAAGAAGAATGTTTTATTTTAAATTATACGTATAAATATATTTTAAAATTTTAGTTGAAAATTATTTCCAAGAAGAATATTTTACTATATGACAAGGTTATTTTAAAGTATATATTTTTAGAATTATGTGGTTTTTTAGAAATGAAATTTCTTTTGAAAAATAAAGAATATTTTCCTCTGGAATTAATTTTTGGTGTTCTATAAAATTTATTTTTCACATAAAAAGTATTACATTAATAGGTTTGTGTTTCTTGTATAATATCATTAGAATTCATATGGTATGGTTACGTTAATGATGTATTTATATTTATGAAATTCATTTGTTTTACATGGATTATGTTATGAAAGACTGATGTTTAAGAAACACATTTTATTCATTGGGTTATTTAATGATGAATGATTTGTCTTTTTGTGGAACATATAAGAATGATTTAATTATTAGATGGTGGTACCTATATCCCCATCTAATTAATTGGGTAAATACTTATATATCATGAGATAGAGATTATTGACGTGGTAAATGAACTCAGTTTTTTAATTTCGGGCTGGAATAGAAAGTAAACCAAGTTCAGTAATACAGGGCTGGAATGAGGAGTGAACTTGGTTTATTAATGGAATTTGTCCGCTATGATGATCATATCAATTATCCTTGAATAATATGAAATTATTGAATATGATTATGAATATTTCAAAAATTCATTTTCTTATGTAATGGATTTTTGGAATATGTTCATTGATTCTTTATGATATTAAATGATTTATCCAATGACATGATTTTAATGACAATTAATATTTATGGTATGATTTTAAAATGTTAATTTCTATGTCTTATGATTATAATATTATTGATATATACATTTTTTACCTTATTGAAAATATTATCTCACACTTTTTTGTTTCTTTTTTCAAGGTTATGAAAATGGGTATTAAGTATGATACGTCAATATGGGTCTAGTTAAGAACGAATAAGCATGAAAAAATATAGATATATTATGAATCAGTTTTTTATGCTTCCCGGTTTCTAAAGACACTAAACCTATATGGTCTTGGAGTGGTTTTTTTGCGTTTTTACGGAATATTCATTAATTTTGACGTAATATATATATACTCATAATATGGGACATTATAATATATTATTTCATTATAAGATAGATGTTAAAATATTTATTCATGTAAAGATAAAAGATATATAGAAGTAATATTTTAGAGGAAAAATAATGTAAGGAATTATCTGAAGATTATTCACGATATAGATGGAATGATAGGCATCAGGAATAGAGTGTGTATCAAATAAATTATAGAATAAATGAAGGTGTTGTTAGAAAAATCTCGTATTTCTCCACTATATATTCATCCTGTAAAAAATAAATATAATAAGTAAGTGTTAATTAAAATGATAATATTCAAATTGAAAATAAAAATTGTATTAAATTTTTTGGTTGATGATAGAGCAACCCTATCTCATATCATCTTAGTAAATTTGACATTATGAGATTTTTTATGTTGTTTTATTTTATAATAAATTAATATTTTTTGAGATTCCAAATGAGACCCTCAACTCAATTATAAAATTGTATATTCTCCTATAATAATTCACATAACTTTTATCCTTCATGCTCATCCATACCCTGAATATTTCCAATGTACACTCTGATATTCACATAATAGTTATTTTATTCTTCTCTAAAGGCCAAATCTATTGCATTAAGAAGAGATTTAGAGGGTGCCCATTGAAGAAGATGTCATCTTCTCTTCCAATTATTTCAAAATTATTTCTTCCTCAACTAATTATTCATTATTTGTTTCCATTATAATGTAATATATCATGTATAAATTAAATACTAATATATTTTTTTTAGTATGTAAAAACCGTACTCCACTTTTTATCCGTCCTATGAAAAATGAAGTCACCATGCATGCATGTGTACAATTACGTCTCTACATTATGGTGTAATATGTTTTCCCCAAAAACATACATGAATGGGTATAATGATGGAAATATTAACTATATATGATTATTTTAACATTATATAGATTCTAGACCAAAATATATACCATCCAATTCAAGAACATTTCACAATTATGAAATTGATATTATCACTGATGATAATGTTTGGCCTACCGTATCCATAATGCGATGTGATTAATTCCAAATCATGTCCATTAAAATTATAATATAAATATATATAATGAAAAACTATGATATATATTATAATAATAATAATTTTTAAATGATATGAATGTATCCTAAGATGTATATTCACGACATGTTTGACAAAACATGCATATTAAAATGAAGTCTTTAATACATGAATAACGAGTAATAATGAAATATTATTAATAAATTCATGATACAAGGATCATATATAATTCCATTTAAATGACTACAATTCAAGAATAAGTGAATGGAATTATTTAAATCATTATACAGGAGGTTTATATTCAAACAACATATATTAGACCTGTGGTAAGGGTTAATTTCCCAATATATTTATTTATCGGGATTGTTTATATGTTTTTATTTACTGAGTTACATTTATCATCCATGTCCACATTTCTTATGTATATATTCTAAAAATTTCTAAAATTTATCTATAATTATTTAAATAAGATCATCATAAATGGTGAATTTTTATTATATAGTATGAACTAAATCTCTTTATTTTCAACAATAGGTATTTTTGACTTATCCACCAAATGTCAGATAAGATTATTTTCTTTATTCTTATACTTCATAAACATATTTTTACATTTTAATAACACATAATTTACATAAATATTTCATTAAAATATATCAATATTTTTTTATGGAATTAACTTATTTTAAAAATGTGTTTCTTTTTGAGGAAATAAATTTTGTTTGAAGAAGAAAGGATATTTTCCATAATAATAAATCGGAAGTGTCTTATCAGAATTTATTTTACATATAAGGTGGTATTCATTAATAGGGTTATGTTTTAATTATAGGATTCCTTTTATTCTTATTCTTTAATTATTTTTATTTTGTTTTTCTATTTATCATATCCTTTTTTACACAGATTATGTTATGATTGAATGATGTTTAAGAAACCCATTTTATTCCTTGGGTTATGTTGTGATAAATGATTTATGATTTTTGTGGAACATTTAAGAATAATATAATTATAATATGGATAAGACATTAATATCCCTACAATTAATTGGGTAAATATTTATACATTATTAGATAAATATGGATGGACCAAGAATTGATATCAGTTATGTAATACAGGGCAGGAATGGGACGTAAATGCAGCTCAATAATACATGGAAGGATCGAGTAGTGAACATGATTTAGTTATGGATTTTTTCTTCTATTTTTGTCTTGGAAATGATCATTTACTTATTTGAGATGATTAATTAAGATTATGTGAATGCCATAAATACCATTTCTTATGTTATGATTTTTGGGAATATGTTTATTGATTCATTGTGATCTTTTATAATGTATCTCATGATGTGCTATCATCATAATTAATATGAATGTTAATATTTTAAAATGTAAGGGTCTTATGTATTATGATTAGGATATGATTGATATAACCATTTTTAACCCTTACTATGTATCTGATCTAACCCTTTCTTATGTTTCTTTTCTTACGGTTCAGAAAAAGGTTAAAAAGTAAGATTTGTCATAAGCAGTCTACTTGTGATGGAAGAAGTCGAAGACAATATTGAGGTCATATGAACCAATTGTTAATCTTTCCCGATTTCAAAAAAGTCAATAAACAAATATAGTCATTAAGAGGTTTTATTATTATTTATAATTAATATTCATTGAAATTGATGTAATATCAATATTAGTATAGTATGGGCCGATATAGTTAGTATCAGAGCAACAGTATAGTTAACCATTGGAAACTATGTTGAGAAAACATTAGTAAGAACTGTATGATTGTGTTAGAGTATAGGATAAAATTATAGTGTTTTACAAATGGTCATGAATAACCTTGGATAAAATATAATATGTCCTAAATTGAAATATTATTATTTATTTTGTGGTTTTCCCATTATGATTAGTTTTTATCACACTATTATTCTTGGATTAGGTAAAAGGATGTAACCTAAAAGAATCAATTTAATGTTGAATGTGAGGGGAAATGAAATGGTTTTCCTCATGAATAATAGAATGATATGTTCTATAATGACAAATCTTATTTCAATTATCACACAGATTTCTCATTCTATAAATCATGAACAATATCCAAAAGATAAAAGGAAGGAAAAACATTCTGTTGAGTCCTTCATGAGGAATCATCCACCTTTACTAATTGGGTCTTATGATCCACTAGTGGATCAATAATGGAATATTACCACTAAAAATATATTTTCTATTCCCAAATGTTTATAAAATGAAAAATTAATCAAGGAAGTCCTTAATTTTTAATTTTATGCTATTAAATGGTGGATCCCTATCATGAATATGAGGAAAATAGATGAAATTAAATATATAGAATGGGATGAGTTTAGGTACATAATTTTACTATAAGAATATTCTTTATAATATTTAAAAAAATGGACATGTATTTCCTTGTGATTCAAAAAAATGATGATGAATCAATTGGTTCTTATGATGAAATTTTTACTAGACTTTCAAGGTACACTTCTGGAATTATTTTCAAACTTATGAGTAAAATTGGTCGATTATTTATTAGATTAATCCCATGAATCTAAAAGACCTTATCTACAAGGGTATTCAATTTCAATGGGTAAACCATTCAATTTTCCCTCATAGTTGAGATGGATATTATAATAACTCATAAATCCTTTGGGTTTGATAAGTAGAAGAATATAGAAATAAAAGAAATATATAAACACCACACTTAAATGAATATGAGTTTTTCCTTTTGAAAATTGTGTGGAATAAAACATTAAGGAAATAATCTAAAGGAAACATGAAAATTATTTAACGATGGAGGAGAAGTTCATCAGGCAATTCAATGACTATGTGATGGGGAAAATATATCTAATAATGCAAATAAAAAATGGTCTAAACTAATAAACCTCCCATACATTAATGCTACTTGTTCAAAAAATGGGGAATTATGAAAACCAATTCCCAATACAAGGGTTATAGATGATGATCAACATTAGTAAACTCTTATTACTAATGACATAGGAATGTCACATGCGATCACTATCGGCGAGGTGGTTTAGGATAATGACGTGGTGAAAGGTTCACATACCATCCAATATAAAGTATAAACTATTTTGTTGGATTATGTATCCACCCAATAATTTATTTTTTATGATTATTCTAAGTGCATCATCATATTAACTCATCAATTAGATGTTGAGATAGCCATGAGAATTCATAATGTCACAATAATAACATCAAAACGTTACAATTCTTCTTTATTTGAAGATTCTGGGAATGTGCGTCCCGAAAATATTGTGATCATTTATATAGTGGATTATTGTTTGATTTATATCATGGTATATATTTTCCTATATAGAGATCATATCTATTTCCATGGATGGGAATTGAAAATTCATATTCCATATCAATCAATGTGAATATATCAATATACGGATGAATTTTTCCTTCCCATTGAAAAATATTTCATTGTATGGGTATTGGTTCCTATAAATGAGTGTTATTTGTCTCAAATGGTTGGGAAAAAAACTCATCATTAAGAATAAAACTATTGTACGAGGTTTTTCATGACATTCTTGAAGAATTACTGGGTCTTCCACTTAGTCAATAAGTTTCATTTTCAAGTGAACTCTTACCAGGTTCTATGCCTATATCAATGATATATTATTAGATATCCCCAATTTATTTGAAGAAATTAAAGAATAAAATACAATAGAATCCTAAAAATGTATTCATACACCATTATATATAAGCTTGGGGTGCACCTGTTCTATTTGTTATGTTGAAATATTGATCAGTGAGGCTCTAAATTAATTATTGAGAACATAACATGATCACTAAGCAGAACTAATATCCACTTCCCAAAATTGATTATTTATTCAACCAACTACATAATTGTCAATAATTTTCTATGACTGACCGTCTTTCAATATATGAATACATAAGTGTTAATAAAGAGGATATATCAATGATGATATTCCATATATGTTATGGATATTATTAATTTATAGTTTTTTTGGCCTTACAAATGGTCATTCTATCTTCCTAGATCTAATGAATATAGTCTTTAGTTTCTATCTTGATCAATTTTTAGTATTCATTATATAAGACATTCCTATATATTCTAACTGGAATCAGAACATAAACATCACCCGAAAATTGTACAAAAGACCATTATAATGGAAATGATTTATGTACAATTTACCATGTTTGAATTTTCACATAGAGAGATTCATTTTTGGGCCACATAAAATCAAGAGAGGATATATATGGATCCAAAAAAATAGATTTAATTGAACGTTGTCCTAGAAAAAATGATAACTCAGATCTGATGTTTTCATGGTTTGGATGGATATTATCAATTTTTTGAGAATGAAAATTCATGAAAATATTATCCAATTACCAATTTGACTTGAAAATGAGTTATCTTTGTGTGGAAGGAGAAATGTGAGGAGAATTTAAAAGAGCTAAAAAGAAGGATAGTCAGTTCACCTACAGTCATTGAACTATTCATAAAAAATTAAAAAAACAAATTTTATGGAATTTAATTTAATTATAATTGTAGAATATAATTTCCAAATATCATAAGAATTACTATTGATCCTAATGAACTATTTTGAAATATATATTTTATGAGTATTGAGTTTTTTCATATATAATTTAATCATAAATTATTTCAAAATTTAAAAATTATTATTTTATGTAGTTTACATATTCATGAAACTAATTCAGTAGTACTTATTTAGTTAGATATTAAATAAAATCATATGAATGTATAAATAGAAGTTTTTAAAAAAAAATATTTTGTACAGACACTGATTTTTTAACATAATATTTTAAATTAATCCCAATTTATGAATAAATTTAAAGATTTTTTTGATAATATATTCAAAAACAATATTTTCAATATCATCTCATGGGTTTTATTTGAAAAATAGTAATAATAAATTTAATGTTATGCATAAAAATAAATTTTAAAAAATTATTAAATTTTCAGAAATATTTTAAAGTGAATGTCTACTACTTTCAGGAATAGAACATAATATAAAACAATATCCGTGATTGGAATCACCATGTGAAAATGGGTTATATATGTCACTTTAACGTTTTCCATTCTATGTAGTAACCATGATAGAACAGTGTCACCACTGTATGGGTTAAAAGGATTAACATGGGTTAAATTGTGGGATAAGGCATAAAATATCATTAAAACGTGGATAAATGTGAATTTTCTTTGGTGATTTAGATCTGAAAATTATATTTTATATTAATTTTGGATTTCATGTTTCCAAATTTAGTATAATATTGCATTATTATATTTTAATAATATATGCATTCCCAAAAATTCCACCCACATCACATATAAAAGGAACCCATCCCATCACTTATTCATACAAATTGAGCTATTGAGTTTTTATGATCCCTACCAAATTATCTCTTTAACATCACTCCTCTTACTCTTCTGATTTTTTCCTTCCAAAAATACAATCATTAGAAGACAAAATGTGTAATTCAAATGATGCATCTCTATAAAGATTGGATTATATTAACCCATCTATTTCGAGAATATTAATTTCATAAACTACAAAAAATAGTCTATAACCATATTAGAATGATTAAAATTGTAAAATTACCTTACATAAACATTTTAATGTTATATACATTTTATACCTCATTTACTTCATATGATAATCGATAATTTCAGTATTGTGTGTGGGTGGACCACCACCACCATGAAGCAATGTAATTGGTTTTTCATATAATCCATTAACGGAATTTCATATAAATGAATTAAATGAATATATATATATATAGTATATATAATATTATTATATATATTTTTTGATATATTATTAATTAAAATTGTTTCCTCCCATCCTTTGTAAAATGAAAACATTACACATCGATACGTACAGACTATGGTCTCCACAATGTGATGTACATTATTTTTACTCACCGTACAAATTGAATTGTTATAAAATATTATATAATGAATAAATATTATAATTATTATGTGATAATATTTTCTAAGATGGTGCAATGATTACCAAGGAACATGGAATATAAGAGTCGAACAGAAACATGCATGGAAAACTTACCAGTTTTTCCCCCGATTGTTGATTTTAATGATGAATTATTAATTAATAGATAATTTGATATTAAAAAATATTATTATATTTAAATATAATTATTAATATTGAAATATAATTAATTAAAATAAATATAATTTTTTTATTACATGATGATAATATCAAATACGAAGATATCCCGTACTAGAGGTAAGGGTTTACATTGAAATCTATTATTTTATCAGGATTATGTATGTTTGAATCAACAATGGGGGAATTAAATGATATTTATCTATTATAACATATCAGTCTTCATAAAATATTATTATTTATGGGGTTTTAATTTTATCCTTTCCATAACCTATTTTTTACTAAAAATATTTAAAAAAATAATTTAATGAAAATATGACCTTATTTTCTCTTTATTCAACGAACTATTTATTCCATACCAATGATATTTAAAATGTTTTTTGGAGTATTATTTTATTTTATCAAAATATTATCTAACTTCATTAAATAGTATTTTAATGTGTTTTCAATAGTTTAAAAATGCTTTTATAAAATGTCATCCATATAATTTTTTATGACTTCTTGCAGACAGTGTTAAAGGATGTTTTGTTTTATCTATTTCTACATGAATATATTTTTCTATATTAAAACCCATTTATTTGAATTATATATTAAATTAAAATATTTTATATTTATTTTCATGGAAAATAATTTGTAAAATATTTTAGTAATTTTTTATTTTAATTTTTTTTAAATTGATGGAAATGTTCTCGTGATATGTAAAATTTTCTATCTTTTTATATATTTTTATTTCATTTTTATTTAATGATATATTTATGTTTCATATTATTGATCGGTTATTAGATAAAATAATGCCATATATGTTCATTATCTCAAAGGGTTGTGATTAATTGATGATAAAACCATTATTTATCCCAATTTTTCTAGGGGTTATAATGTTATTGAATGATGAATATTTATATGATCATAAGACCCATATATATACAAATTTCATTATGTGTATGGTGATATTATAATTATATATCTATATAAATTACATTTTAGGGGTTCATATCTTATGAGATGATATTATGCGGATGGGGAGTGAACTCATTCCAGTGATGAAAAAAGGCTTGGGAGTGAACAAAATACATTATTGAAAATTTTATAGAATGAGATGATTTTATTATTAATGGGATGAAATATTGAAATTATCTTATATTTTATTTATTTTAAATTAATTTCAATTACATTTTCATATGATTATGATAGAATCTTAAGGATAATAATTGATTAATTATGATTCCCAACTTTTATGTGATAAATATATCTTCCATGACTCATCCTTGATGTTCTATGACATGCTGTGTAAAAATTTCATTTTTCATGATCATTATATCATAACATTATTCTGATTTTATTCATTAAAATTATCATATAATAATATCTCTCATGATCACCCTTACTGAGAATTAGAGCTCTCCCTTTAATATGTTTCCATTTTCCCATGTTAAGATGAATGTTCTTAAGTATGATATTTCAAATATGGTTACAATGAGATAAGATATTTTAGGATATTTTTAATAAAATTAATGTAATATTTTTATTATATATCTATTCAAGAGAATACAGTAATCATTTATTATTTGGGGGCATGAATTATTATGTAATATATTATGTTCATCATAAAAAACAATCTAATTTTTACATATTTTATAATTTTCTCTCTTAAAAAATATTTGAATATCAGGGGATATCTTGATCATTAATTTATTTTAACTCAATATAACTACATGTTATACTGTGATATTTTGGGATATATATATATATATGTTCACTATTTTCAAAAAAAAATTATACATGTAACCCCAAGATCCAATGTTAAATAATATAATATACGATTATAACATAAATGTTTTATTTATGGAATTAATAATAATAATAAGATTTTAAATATATATATATATAATGGTGTTAGATAACTCAGTTACCTTAGTATTTAATTGTATTATATATTCAAAATTTATTTTTAAAATACATTTTCCCTCAAAAATGGGTTTTGTTAAAAAACAATCTTATTAATTTCGAAAACCGTTAATAATTTTATTTTACAAAAATAAATTACTTTTATATATATATAAATATTTAAAAATATTCTTTTCATTATTTTTATAATTTTTTGAAATGATTAATTTTTTGATGAATTACGAGAAATCAAATTTATATTGAAAAATATATTTTCATTTAATTAATAAAAAAAGTTTCACATTTAATATAAATTGGGTTTAAAAGTAATTTTAGTTTATTTATATTATTAATTATCATATTATATTTTTTGGAATTAATATTATGTGATTTTGGTATAAAAAAATGTATACACATGAAAACATTTGTTTTCTCAAAAACTATTTTTTGTAGTGTTTTTTAAGATTACATTAAAATAAATTTCTTCGAAATCTAGAGATTGAATATGATAAAAAGGTAAAATTTTCGAATTCTTCATGCCAGAATTTATTAATAAATAAGATTTAATTTTTAACCATAATTAATAGTAAAAACCATAAGAAAAAATCATTACATTTATGTTTAAAATGGGTTTACCATGGGTTAAGCCAAAATATAAGGAAAATATTTTCAATTATACTTGTATAGATAATATTTTATAGAATTTTTTATACCTAATAATTTACATCCTTATAATATCTGGCTATTAGTTAGTATTTTGTTTGAGAATGGATTTATTATGTTTAATTCTGTTAATATATTCTAACAGTTTCCTCTCCCCAACATATATTGGACCCCCTTTGTACTTTTTTTAAAAAAAAATTATTAATATAAATCTAAATTACCCATCCAAAATCCCTTAAAAAATAAATATCCACAAATTTTTTGGGAATTTATCCTTAATGTAGCATTCCAATGTTTCATAAGAATGAATCTAAGGGAGGTCAACTAAAGAGAGGAAATCAACTTACCTAAAATATTTAAATATCATTGTTCATATAACACCAATACATCAATTTTAATAATATTATTATAATATATTAATTATAAAAAATATAATTAAATTTATTTATGATAATGGTAACACCCTTATTCAAATATATAATATCAAATGTGAATTCAAAGTATCTCTCGAGCATACCAGTAGTGTACCACAGCTACATGGAGATACAATTCATTTTACATCAATATATTTCATAGTTGGATATTATGATGGTTATAATGCTTATAAATGATAATTATGAAATATTTATACATATATAATAATAATACCATATATATATTACCTTTAAATCCATTGAAAAACCATAACCTCTATCGTGTGTAAGTGTGGACGACCACCTCTACAATACAATGCAATTCATTTTTTTGTTTCTAATTTAATTGGATAGTAATAAGGATATATTTAATATATATATATTATATAAAATTAATATATCAGGTTTAATTATTGTTGACCTTTCATTTGTTCCATCTGTTGAAAATTAAAAACAATGTTCATTTATATGTATGACATTTTGTCTCTATGAATTGTGTGATTTATTTTTCTTTGACTCTCCTCTATGAAAGATTATAAATATAAATATTAATATATATAATTGATTTATATGATATTTATATCATGATTGTCTTTTTGGATAATATGGAACCATAATTGATGTACACAGACCAGAACTATCAAACCGAAATTATCCTAAAAAATCAAATAGTTAACTCCCAAAAACAAAGATTTTAATAAATAATTATTTTTAATTCGATGTTGAAATATTATAAACATATCATATAGGACTATATAATATAAAATTTATAATTTTATATATTTATAATAATATTTTAATTTATTATCTAGTAGGTTATATCTCCATTAGTGAAATTCAAACTATAAATAAGGGAATTATTTTAAAATCTTATTGTTTAACAAGATTATATTTTATCATACATTATATGATGAAACATCTTGATATACATATCATGAATTTCATGGATTTTTCAATAATTATTTTATTTATTGATAATATATGTATTTATTTAATTTTCATCTCTTTAATTACATAAGAGACAGGAAGAATTGGTTTGATGGAAATTGACTTTATTTCTCTCTTCTTATGAAAATCAACTTTCTTCCATTCCCATGATTCCATTAAAATGTTTTTAAAAATGTTTTAATATTATTATTTGATTGATTAAAATTATCTCAAAACATGATTGAAATAGTTTTAAAAATATATTAATATCAATCTTCATTATATTTTTAAATGAGTTACATTTGGGTTGTTAAAAAAATATTAAATGAACTATGATTCAACATACATTGTATGAAAGGAACTTCTAATCATCATGATAGCTTGTGGATTTTACGATTTCATTACAATTTTTTATATTTATTTTTAAAAATAAAAATTCCTCAATATATAGGTATATTTTATATTTTATGATGTGATTTCAAAATTAAAATGTTACTTCAAAATAGAAATATTACAATGATAATTTAAAATAATATTTCATTAATAGTAAAATCCTTGATTTTACATATGCTTTATGATGAATTTTATCAAATAATACCATCCAATTTCATTATTTGGATGTATTATGATGATGATTATTTATGATTGATTATATGAAACCAAATTCACTCATATGGATTAATTAAGATATAAAACATATTTAATTTACATGGGTTACTCTATGATGAAATGATAACATATTTATGAAACCCATTTCCTTCACATAGGTTATGATATGATGAATTCTTAAGGATACTGTGGAATATGTACGTATGATTTCTAATAAGTAATGGGTGGGTCCAAAATTATATTTTCCTCCAATTAATTAGGTTAATATGGATATCACAAGACAAAATAAAGACCCTAATATAGAGTTAAACTAGTTCGTAAAATCAATTTCTAATATTATAGTTTGGGGAATGATATATGATTAATAAGATGGATTGGGGAGTGAACATAAACAAATTTTGTATCAGAAGGGATCCTTTAAAACCAAGGAGATTATTTCAAATACTTATGTTTATTACAAAAATATATTCCATATTCTAATGTTGTCATCTCATGGGCCATTTTTCTTATTACATTAAGATTCATTTCATTTGAACTATTTAAAATAATTCCTGGATTCAAATTTACGAGACATAACATATAGGGTACGGTTTTAAAATTTTATCCTTGTCATAACTATATTCTCATGTTATTTTTTGTAATCACAAATATCTCCTTTGATTACTATAATAAAAATTAATGATAATCTTTTATTATGTTTCCATTCAAATTGTTAGGAAGAAACATATAAGGTATAATATTTCGATTAAGGGTTAATGTTATGAAGAGAATAATGGGAATGTAGTTCAATTACGAAATAGTAGTTTATATATAAATGTCTCCAAAAATACTACAACTATATGGTTTTTGTGTGGATCGTAACGTTATATATTGAAAATTAATATAATAAGATATGATATTTATCTATGTAAAATGTGGTTCAGTTTTGTTTGAAAAAGAGGAATATATATTTATCTTTCGAAAATATGATGATAAAACATTAGTAAGAACCCTTAGGATAATCTTACATATAAGATAGAATCCAATGTTATGGTAAAGAAAAGATTCTGGTTTTCCGCAAAAAATATACTAATTTAGATACTACATAAAGATGTGGTTTTAGCATAAATGAATTTGGTGTAATAACCATTGAAAGAGTAGGTTGAGTGTTTTTTGGCCAACATTATAGTTCATGGTGATTGTTCCCCTACTGCACAACTTGTATCACAATGTCATGGACTATTATTATGATTATTCAAAATTTATTTACGATTTATAATAAAGGATTTTAATTCATTATGATCATTAATGATCTTAGTTAAAACAAAGATTCCATAGATTGAAATGATTATTTAATTATATATATATATAATAAATTATTTTCCATAATTAAGTGGTTTCCCAATAATATTTTTATTTCTCACACTATTTTTTTCAGTTAGTAAATAAATTTAAGATAATGGAATTGTGTTAATTTTTAAGGTGATGGAATTTGAAACGATTTTACACCTGATCAACCAAATGTTTTGAGAGATAGAATGGAAAATATTATTATTATGCTTATGAAACATTATCACATTGTGAATCATGAAGAGATTCCAAAAGAGAAAAGGATGGTATGATGTTATATTAATTCCGTTATGAGGCAATATCATTCTTCATTTAATGGGTTTTTTTATCCAATAGTATTTACTAAATGGGGAAATACCAATAAAAATATATTTTATATTCTCCATGTTTGGTGTATGAAAAATATATTTTACTCATTGATCATTTGAATGATGAAGAAGATCAATGGTGTAATTTTATCAATAACATGAGTCCATGATAAGAAATTAAATACATTTAGTTTTATGAGTTTATGAGTTTATTTTTCAACAATTACATTCCATGTATTCATAATATGAATATAGAGAAGGAATTTCATGAGCCGAAGGAAAAGGATAATGTATCTTCGAGTATCGTTGAGAAAATAGTTTAAGACTTTGACGTACAGTTATGGTGTTATCATCCAACATGAATATGTGTTTTATTAAAATTTCTAGGATGTAAAACCAAGTCCATGTAGGGTGTTATCCACAATAAATATTGGTAGATATAAAGAAATAGATTGATATTCTATCAATTTGAAAATGGATATCATTGATAACCATCCATATAATGTTTTTGATTAAAAGAAATGATTTAATTCAATGGAAATTCTAAAAACAATTCTTATATGAAGACTATATTTCTTTTATGATTCAAGTGAGGAAAAAAACATAGATTAAATAATCATAATGGGACTTGTAGATTATTTATTTTTTTAACAGATGGACATCAGGATATCAAAATATAGATTTATGACAATGATTTAGTTGAAGATGTTAATAAAGATATAGCTCCATATATTGCACTACCCACACTCAAGTGTTTTATATATATGTAGTCTATATATTATTCTAACTAGTGCTCAAATATAATTTTTAATGATAATATAGAATTTATCACCCTCCGAATCCAAGAGAAAAATAGGAATATCATAATATCATTATTTTTGATCAGTGGTATGACAATGTTGTGGTTAATTTTATACTTATAATCCACTCTAGAACTATTAATTTATTATTTGATTTTAGATCTACGAAACATTTAATATATTAATAATTTCATTATGGTGAATCAAAACGACCTCACTAATTAGATGTTAAATCAGTTGTGAAAATACAAACTCTACGATGATCACATATCTTGTCTATGGTTATTCTACTATTAATATTTATAGTAATGTAATTCATATAAATATTGTAATTCTATATCTAGTTTTATTTGATGTTATCTTAGTTATAGAATGGATTTATCTAGTAAATACCACATTAATTTCTATGAAAGGGGGGTCATGTTATATATTCTGAACTAAACGTTCATCATATATCAATGCGATGATAAATATAATATTATCATTTAAATCACAAATATTATATGGTTCATGATTTCAATTCAAAATGGGTTATAATCTCAAATTTTATGGGAAAAATTTGACATTAATGATATGCCTATTGTGATGGGGTTTCTTAATGCCACTTCAGAATAGTTTCCTAGTATTACACAAAATTACATGTTTCGTTATTCAATATAACACATATATGGTATTAAAAAATTTAAAAGGCTATATGTATAATTTTTCCAATTGAGTTAAGGAATAGAATAATAATATACAAGATAATTTTGATAAGGGATTCAATCATACATTTGGGGAATGTATTCAATCATTAAGGATAAAGATGGAAAAACATGAAATTGTATTGTTTATCAAGAACATGAAAAGATAACAATTAATAATAAGTATCTATTTCCCAATATTGATGTAAAATTTGATCAGCAATGTCAACCTCAATACATTTCCGAGAATTAAATTATTTAGGGATATCCACAATTATCTGTTAAAAAGAATGAAATTCACAAGATATCATTTTGTACAAGGTATGATATTTATTAATTTATAATAACGGAATTTTTTATACTAAATCTATGATTTTATTCATGGATTTAATGAATATAGTCTATATTGATTACCTTGGGGTGTTTATTGTACTCTTTAGAAATAATATTATTATATATTAAAGGAGAAAAGAAGATCATGATCGTCACTTGATGATTTCGATAAAGATAGAAAATATGATATATTGTTTGAAAAAAAATTACATGTGTTCATTGGTCTACAAATAATTCCATTATTTTGTTATATAATATCCATTGAGTGTATATCGATGGATCCATCAAATATGGAAATTATAGACGGTTGAACTAGCCCATCCATGGTGAATGAGATATATATTTTTCTTGGTTTAATCACCTATTATGAATAGTTTCTGAAAACAAATTCCGGTATATCTAATATAAAACCTATAACAACACTAATTTTTATATTTATTAATTTAGACTATTATGTTCATTATTTATGGATCAAATTTCTAAGATGGAATGAGACTCTGAGGCTTTGTGATCCCATAGTTATTTTTTAATATGAATTAAATATAATACATAAAATGGTTATGGAATTTTCCCGAAAAAATTACCGAATATTAAACTATGTCTCAAATAATAAATTAGAGGCATCCATTGAGTTTAGATTTTTTGTTTATCCCAATGTGTGACACAACCACACAACACGTCAGATGTTAGTGTTGCAAGTTATTATGGGTAAATAAGTACATAAATTAACTGAATAAATTAATTTATATAATCGAATTTTCATGAAATATTTTTTCCCAATAAATATAAGATATGAAGAAATATTAACGTTATCCATATAACCCTAGATCTATTAGAGTGAGTGTGAGAGTATCTTCCTAGTGTAATCATTAAATGAATCATGCATCACCATTTAGTTTCAATGGGATTTGAGGATAAACAAATGAATATGATGCAAGTTCATTATTAATTAGTTGTTGATCAATCTTGAGGTTTTTTTATTTATCTAGGTATTTATATCCTACAATGAAAAAAAAAATCAATATACCAGTGGTTTTAATAATGGATAAATCATATTTTGGGTATGATATAATTTTGAAGGAATTTGGTAGAAATATTTCCTTGGTTTTGTATCATAATTCATAATTCTAATGGAAAATAATACAGCCAACCCAAAAATGGATGAGGATCATTACTCTCATTTGCTTCATGTTTTCCTACCTGCATCATTCATTCATTAATCAAAAACATTTTTTGTCCTGTGGTACAGTAAATACAACACTAACAATCATTGAGCACTCATTTCATGGAGAAACATATTGATATCACATATATGGGTTTAAATCGTCAACGAGATCATTATGAGAATATGGAGAAAATTTTTTAGGGATGGATCAGGGGTTTAAATGTGTTTTTTTATATTTGGCCACATCAGAGCTTTGAGTCAATTCCTAATCATCCTTGATAGCTAAAAATTGGATATTTAACAATGATCAAACATGGTAGACACAGCTGCGTTTTAACTTCCCAATTAAATGAAGTATAAGAAATATCTCATATTTATTAATATTTGTGAATTAAATAAAAATTTTACTTTATAGGGGTTCTAATGTTCGATAGCGTACCCGATACGCAACAAAAGATTTCTTTGGAATCTTATGTTGTACACTAATAATATAAAAATATTATTTTAAATGGTAGTTAACTCCTAGCCATTGTGTTGGATGGAATGAACAAAACTAAATATAATATGGTTATACATGTTTGTAAAATGTATTTACATTTATCCCAAAAAATTTAGGTGCATAAAATGTGAATGAATCTAATTTTAAGCCTAATTTACATTAAATGGCAGATTTATCTCCTTTTTAATGGATAGCCCTATTTAAATATAGTTTTGGATACTTTAATACCTTTTATATGTCAAAATAAAATCATTATTTAGAATGGGGAAACCAAAATTTACTTTGTGTAAATTTTTCAAATTTTTCCGATAAAGTTCATTTTTTAATGAATAATGATAATATTGTATTTAATTCAAATGTGTCATTAAATATAATTTATTTATATGGTTAGATTATCTTCTTAATTGTTTTTAAAGTGAAATTAATGTATATTATTACCATTTAATCCAATTTCGTTCATTGTAAATAATTTCACTTTGAAATTTGACATAAACAACTATCAATCTTTTGATAGTTATTGTTTCTTAAAAACATGCTATTTGTTTTGGAAATAGGAATTAATTTTAAAATTAATTAATTCCACTTATATGTTTTTAATTTTTAAAAATAGACATCATTTTTGAATTCGTAATATCAAATGTAGCTAAGGCTGAATTTTTGGTATTTTTCGGGAAAACATCAATTTTTTATGAATAGTGAAACCACTTAGTGATAGTTAAATAAACTAACTTTTTCAATTAAATGAAATTTTATTTCTTCTTTGAATTTAATTTCAATAATCCGACATACATGGTTGTTATAAATAAGTAAAATGTGGTTGAATAAGATGAAAATAATTTTAGATTAATAGTATCTTTTGATTTTTTTTTACCGCGGTTAAAGGTAAATAAAGTAATTGAAGGTAAAGTGAATACTATAATAATTCAAAATTACCATAACACTTTTCCTAACCTTATTTTATGAGTAATTTCTGACCATCGGCATCCTTGGGTCGATTTTGGGACACCATGGAGAAACTTATGAAAGATAATGACACTTTAGATTAATTAATTTAATGTAAAGACCAAATTTACATTAACAAAAATCATTTAGAAAATAATTTTTATATGTCCTCATATAAGTCATATATTCCACTATAAATATTCATTGGAAATAGAAAATTATTTTCTACATCATGGTATTTTTTTTTTAATTTTTAGAAATATAATATATTATAATATTCACGATAGAATATGGATGTAGTATTTACGTCATTAATAAATGATTTAAATAACTAAGATTATAATGATTGAAATATTATTCAAAAAATGTCCAATTCTGATTGGAAGATTTTATTTATATTATTATCCATCATATCTTTGACTTTAATGATTTTTGGACGTTTTAAAACTGATGATAAGTTTATAATAAAATAATATTTTCACACCTTCCAAAAGAGCCCCTCCTCTCCCTTATAAAAGGAGACAACCTCTAATCAATATATCACTCTCCTCAAGCCATTTGGCTCGTCCACCATCATCCCAATTATTCTCCCTACATCAATATATTACCCCTAGAAGCCTTACCTTAGGCAGAAGGAACTTCAATAAGTCCTTTTGGTTCAAACCAAAGGAAGATACCCAAATTAAAGGTAACATTTTCTCTTAAATTGTTTTCTTTTATTTTACATCTCCAACCCCTAAACCCTTTTTATTCATTTGTTTTGTGAAAAAAAAGTATCCCCAATATACAAGGATTTTGTAATAAAAAGGATTCAAACTACACATACACACACCGCCATCTAATGGATGAAGAAGATAATGATTCTATGGATGGAAAACTAACGCCACACGAAACGATGATTGTTCGATTATCTCCTACCTCCTCTAATGGTGGAAATTATGATGGCACAGTATTTATATATGAAATATATTATGTTTATATTTTCTTTTTTTCTTCTGTATTTTCCATTTATAGAACACGTTTATGGTTTCCATAGTGGGTAAATATGATAATCTCATTTGAGGAAGTACGGACTATCGCCCGCTCTAAGTTATGGGACTCATTAATTCCTAATGTAGGATGTATAAAGTAATTAGATTATAATATTATATATGATATTATACATTAATTAAAATATAATTATGTATCATTATGCTATAATTCAATAAAAATTAGAAATAGAAATGAAAGTAATGTTCATGAGTACGTACGGCTTACCGTCTCCATGAACATTACATTTCCTTTCATACCTCCAAATGTTATGTACTATTATAAATACATGTATATACAGGATATATATGATATATATGATATATAAATCACTAATATCATTCGGGATATAATGAACCTCCAACCACATGAACAAGATGTTATTACAAGAAGTCCATTTTTTACTCATGTACCAAATATCGACATAACGATCGTTATTAACTTAAATGGATACATAATGTTTATAACATGGTAATAAGTGAAATAAAATGAATAATAAACTTTAAAAAGGTTCTTATGTAAATATAAATTAACTTTAGTTCATTATATAGGAGATTAAAGAATGATCAATTCAAGTCAGACAGAAGGTATGTGACTTTATCTCAATCCCCTTTCATTGAGGCATATTATGTTTTAATACACGACATTATTTTATACGTTGTATAAACACCCTTAAATTTTCAAACGGAATATTTTTCTACAATGAATTTTAATAAAAGACAAAAAAAGGAATGTTTCTTTTAACGTAATGGGTGACAACGACCTTTTCCACCGCCGTTGGTATTATTTGATCTTTGGCATTCTCAACAAGTCGTAATGTTTTTAAAAGTAAATAA
Organism: Viscum album; assembly: GCA_963277665.1. Classification (NCBI taxonomy): domain Eukaryota; kingdom Viridiplantae; phylum Streptophyta; class Magnoliopsida; order Santalales; family Viscaceae; genus Viscum; species Viscum album. The sequence goes on from OY728140.1 coordinate 834,856,932, forward strand.
ATTCCATATACTCATTATGTATTTTGGTATTGAAAATAGTTTTGATAATGGATTTTTGTGTCTATATATTTAAGTGATATATTGTGATTGAAATGTTGAAATTTTTTCATTCCTTTATAATTTTTTTCATTCTTATAAATTTATTATGGTACTTTGACATTTTACGGGTGGTTACATGATAAACCAAATGGCGGGTGGTGCCATGAATACCACGATGGGTGGTTACGTTATATCCTCCAATGCATTGGGTATGGAAGTCGGTCGTATGGCTATTCCATTTATTGATATGTGTTTAATTCAATCGTATGGTTATTCCATTTAAGTATGTTTATATCCCAATTTACCTTTATATGTTATGTGTACTTTATATGGGTTTTATGGTAATATTTGTTTTACAAAAATTGTAAGTAATGATCTTTTATTTAGTGAAGAGTATTTACTACATCATAAAGGGGAAAAGTATTACTTATGTTAAAGTATTCGCGGTTTACGTTTTGTTTTAAAAAACTGACAGTTTTACTTCGTTGTGTATCCCTTGTTGAGCCTATTATGCTCATCCCATGTTTTTGAAATGTTTTTCACTGGACATAATGTGGGATAGGGTCAATAATGGGATCAAGGAAAAGTCACACTGTCTTAAACATGGAACTAGACATGACACCTTTTTTCAAGAGTTCATGTTTTGTAAAAAAAATGGAAACTGTGTATAAGTGTATGGTTTGTAATTTTTTTAGATTAATAGTTATGTCTTAATTCAGTAAAACTCTAGACCTGAAAAGATCCTCAATTTTAATTATTCATTTAATTCAATATTATGTACGCTTTACAGCCGGGTTCTTACAATTGGAATCAGAGGTTGGTTTAGAGAAGATTAGGAGTTAGGGTATTGTTAAATTAATATCCTTAAAGTAATTTATGTTAATATTGAAAACAAATATAATTTAAAGATTATCATGTTGCTTCTCCTAAGATATTTTGGTGTTGAGAATGGTTTTTTGTGGTGATAACAAGGCTGTTGTGATGGGAAGTTATACAGAGTGAAATAACCTTCCCAATAATCATCCGGAGATGGTTATTATAGGAAGTTTGTTGAAAAAATATCACTGTTATCTAGAGAAATGACTAAGTTAACTCGAAAAGGTATTAAGTTCATTTGGACAGTAGAATGTGATGATTGTTTTCAAGAACTGATGAGAAGATTAGTGAATTTGACAGTTTTGGCACTAACATCAAGAAATGGTGAGTTTTTTATATATAGTGATTCTTCATTGAAAGGAATCGGTTCTTTCCTAATGTAGAAGGATCCGGTAATTGCTAATGCTTCACGTCAGTTGAAACCCCATGAGTTAAATTACCCTACACATGATTTGGAATTAGATGTTGTTGTTTTTGTATTAAAAATTTGGAGGCATCATTTTTATGGATTGATGTGTGAAATATATACTGATCACAAAAGTTTGAAGTATATATATATTCACTCAAAAAGAATTGAACATGAGACAGAGGAGATGGTTTTAATTAATCAAGGAATATGTTAGCATGGTCCATTATCATCTAGGAAAATCAAATAAAGTGGCTTATGCTTTGAGTCGAAAAAGTAATGATTCATTAACCATGTTACATTTGTATTGTGATCCATTGGTTTTTGATTTGATAAAAATTATCATAGAATTTGTTGGTGGATGAAATTATTCTGTTTTATATCAGGTGTCGGTGAGATCATCTCTATCAGACAGCATAAAGCAAGCACAGAATGAAGACAATGAGTTGTAGAAAAAGGTAGAGTTGGTTCAGAAGGGTAGGATTCCCAAATTTAACATTGATAATGATTGTGTTTTGTGGTTTGGAATGATATTATGTGTTCCTTGTGATTCACAATTGAATAATGATTTTTTATGTGAATCTCATAGTTATTCATTTTCAATCCATCCTTGTAGTACTAAGATGTACAGAGATCATCATGAGTATTACTGTTGGGATGGAATGGAATGAAATATTGCTTATTTTACTGTGAATTGTTTGATTTGTAAGTAGGTTAATGTAGAGCGGTAGTTACTTAAAGGGATGCATAAGCCTTTAACGGTGCCAGAGTGGAAATGGGAAAATATATCCACGGACTTCGTTGTGGGATTCCTAAAGACATATTGAGGTAAAAATGCAATATGGGTTATAGTTGATCGATTGACTATATCTACCCATTTCCTTCCTATTCGAGATAATTTGTCTCTAGATCAACTTTCTCGGTTGTATGTTAAAGAGATATTAAGGTTGCATTGAGTTCCTCTCTCTGTTGTATCTGATCGTGATCCCAGTTTTACTTCTAACTTTTGGAAAGGCCTTCAGAAGTCATTGGGTACTAAATAAAATTTTAGTGTAGCATTTCATCCGCAATCAGATGCGCAGTCAGAACAAACAACTTCAACCATGGAAGATATGCTATGTTCTTATTCGCTGGATTATAAGGGAAGTTATGACCAATATCTTTCTTTTTTTCAATTTTCTTATAATACTATTTTTCATACTAGTATACAAATGGATCCATTTGAGGATTTATATGGAAAGTGTTGTCGAACTCCATCTTTTTGGGATGAAGTAGTTGAATGAAGGTTGATGGGACCAGAATTGGGAGAAGAGATGGCAGAAATAGTTCAGTTGATTCAGAAGCACATGTGAACAGCTCAGAGCAGACAGAAAAGTTATGCAGATAACTAGAGGAATTATACTAATTTTGAGGTAGGTGATCATGTCTTCCTCAATGTTTCTCCATGGAAAAGTTTGATGCGTTTTGGTTAGAAGAGAATGTTGAGTCCGAGGTTCATTGGACCTTATAAAATTCTATAGAATGTTGGATCAGTTGCATAAAGAGTTGCTTTACCTCCATTTTTATCCCAGGTACACAATTTTTTCATGTTTCGATGTTGAGAAAGTATATTCCAGATCCATCTCACGTTTTTAGCGTAGAGGTAGTTCAGTTGGAAGAGAATATCTCTTATGAAGAACAACCGGTCTATATTCTTAACCATAGAGAGCATGTTTTGTGGAGTAAGGTAATTCACCGGGTAATGTTTTTGTGGAAAAACCCCATGGTTGAAGAGGCAACATGGGAATCTGAAAATGACATGAGGGATAAATACCCCCACTTATTTTTATAAGTGAATAAAAATTACAGGGACAAAATTTCAAAAAGGGGGAAGGATGTAACATTCCATTTAAATGATGAATAATAAATATTTCATATATATTAATATTTGTGAATTAAATATAAAATTTACATTAAAGGGGTTTCTCTATTCGATAGCGTTCCCAATACGCAACAACGTGTTTCTTGGAAATCTTATGTTGCACAGTAATAATATAATAATATTATTTTAAATGGTAGTTAACTCCTATCCGTTGTATTGGTGGGAATGAACAAAACAAAATAAAATATGATTATAAATTTTTTAAAATATATTTTCATTTATTCAATAAAACTTAGAGGCTTAATATGTGAATGAATCTAATTTTAAGAATAATTTACATTAAAAGACTGATTTATCGCCTTTTAATATGGAAACCTCATTAAATATAGTATTTGTTACATTAATACATTCTATATGACCAAATAAAATACTTTTTTAGAATGGGGACATCAAAATTTACGTTGTGTAAATTTTAGGAATTTTTCCGATAAAGTTCATTTTTAATGAATAGTTAGAAATATCGTATTTAATTCAAAAGTTCCTTTTAGTCTAATTTATTTTAAATGGTTAGATTGTATTTTTAATTAGTTTTAATGTGAAACTAATATATATTATTACAACTTAATCCATTTTTGTGCATTGGAAATAATTTCACTTTGAAATTTGGTATAAACAAGTATCAATCTTTTGATAGTTAATGTCTCTTAAAAACACGCTATTTGTATTGATAACGGGAATTAATTTTAAAATTAATAAATTCCAATTATATGATTTGAATTTTGAGAAATAGACATCATTTTTGAATTCATAATATAAAATATATCTTAGGATTAATTTTTGGTATTTTATTTGAAAAACATCAATTTTTGAGGAATAGTGAAACCACTTAGTGGTAGTTAAAAACCTGACTTTTCCATTTAAATGAAATTTTACCACTTCTTTAAATTGAATTTTGAAAATTTTACATACATTTTTGATATAAATAGGTAAAATTTGGATCAATAAATGAAAATATTTTTGGTGAATAGAATCTTTTGTCTTTTATTTACCGGGGTTAAAGGTAAATAAGGTAATTCAAGGTAAAAGAAATGTTATAATAATTCCAAATTATGTTAACACTTGTACTAACCTTATTGGATAAGAAATTTCCGGCCATGAGAATCCTTGGGATGATTTTGGGACCGCAATGAGCCACTTATGAAAGGTAATGACACATTAGATTAATTAATTTAATGTAATGACAAAATTGACATTAACAAAAATCTTTTAGTAATTAATTTTTATATGGTTTTATCTAAGTCGTATTTTTGAATATATATATTTATTGGAAATATAAATATATTTCCTACATCATGGTATTTGTTTTATAATTTTTATACATCGAATCAATTAAATTATTCATGACACAATAATGATACAGTATTTACATCATTAATAAATGATTTAAATAAATAAGATTATAATGATTAAAATATTATCCAAAACATGTCCAATTATGATTGGATGATTTTATTTCTAATAATAGTAATCTTATCTTATACTTTAATGTTTTTTCGACCTTTTTAAACCCAATATAAGTTTATAATAAAAAATATTTTCTCACTTTCCAAAAGAGCCCCTGCTCTCTCTTATAAATGAAGACCACTTCTAACCTATTCCTCACTCATATCAAGCCATCTGGCTCGTCCAAACTCTGAAAATTTAAGCTTCCTAAATCCCTCTCTTCTCCCTAGAAGGCTTACCTTAGGCAGAAGGACCTTGAAGAAGTCATTTTGGTTCAAATGAAAGGAAGTTACCCAAATTAAAGGTAATAGTTTCTCTTTAATTGTTTTCTTTTCGTTTTACTTATCCAACTCCAAAACTCATTTTATTCATTTATTTTGTAACAACACCTATATCCTCAATATTATAGGATGTTTATATGAGAATTATTTGAAATACACATACACACACCTCCATCTAATGGAATAATAACATAATGTTTCTTGGGATGGAAAATTAACGCCTCACAAAATGATGATTGTTTGATTACCTCATATAGCCTCTCATGGTGGCCATTATGATGTCATTGTATTTATATATGATATATATTATGTTTATGTTTTCTTTATGCTTCTTTATTTTCCATTTATATTACACCTTTATGGTTTTCATAGTGGGTAAATAAGATAATCTCATTTGGGGAAGTGCGGACTACCGCCCCCTCAAAGTGATGTGACTCATTAATGCCTTATGTGGGATGTAGAGAGGATAGTGTTAATAATATTATATATGATATTATACTATAATTATTATAAACCTATGTATAATTATTCTCTATTAAAAAAAATTAGAAATAGAAATCGAAGAAGCGTTCATGCGTACGTACGGCTTACCGTCTCCATGAACAGTGTATTTCATTTCATACATCTAAATGTTATTTAGTATTATAAATACATGTATATAATGGATATATAAGATATATGTGTTATCTAAATAATTAATATAAATCTAGATATAATGAACCTCTGACCACATGAACAACATTTAAATATAAGAAGTCCATTTTTTACTCAACTTTCAAATATCGATAAAACGAACATTATTAACCTTGATGGTTACAAAATGTTTATAACATTGTAATATGTGATATAAAAGGAATAATAAACTTTAAAAAGGTTCTTACGCAAATATAAATTAACTTTAGTTGATTATTCAGGAGATTAAATAAGGAGAGAGTCATGTTGGACACAAGGTAAGGGACTTCGTCTCAATCTCCTTTCATTGAGGCATATTTTTTTTAATACACGACTTTCTTTTATACGCTGTTTAAACACCCTTTACTTTTCAAAGGGAATATTTTCAATGAAGTGTTTAACTAAATGAAAAAAAGAAATGTTTCTTTTAACGTAATCAATGACAATGACCTTTTCCACCGCCGCGAGTATTATTTGATCATTGGCTTCCTCAACAAGCCGCATTGTTTTTAAAATAAAATAAATACCATATACTCTTTTATGTATTTTGGTATTGAAAATGGTTTTGATAATGGATTTTTTATGTCAATAAATTTAAGAGATATATTGTGATAGAAATGTGGAAATTTTTTCTTTCCATTATATTTGTTTGTATTCTTATGATTTTTTAATGGTACTTGGACATTTGACGGGTGGATACGTGATAAACCAAATGACGGGTGGTGCCGTGAATACTAAGACGGGTGGTTATGTTATAACCTCTAATGCATTGGGTATGGAAGTCTGCCGTATGGATATTATTTTTAGTGATATGTGTGGAAGTCAACCTTATGGTTATTCCATTTTAGTATGTTTATGTCCCATGTTACCTTTATATGTTTTGTGTTCTTTATATGGATTTTATGGTAATCTTTAGGTTACAAAAATGGTAAGTAATGATATTTTATTTAGTGAAGAGTATTTACAACTTCATAAAGGTGAAAAGTATTACATATGTCAAAGTCTTCATTGTAACATCCCAAGTAAGTAATGAAAAATAGATATTTTTATCTATGTATATTTATGAATAAGATAGTGTTTTAGACGATTAAAATGAGAACAAATCAAATATTAATCATGGAATACAATATTATTTTTAAAAGATTTTTTACCGCCTTTTGATGGAGAACCATTTTTAAAACTATATTTTGACAATTTTATAATCTCAATTTTTCAAAATAAACTTCTTCTTTAGGATTGGGACATTAAAATTTACCTTGGGTAAATTTTTGGTATTTTCCTAACCATGTTCATTTTTTTAATGAGTAGTGAAAAATACTACATTTTACATCAAAACTGCTTTTTCATCTAATTTAATTATAAGGTTATATTATCTTTTTAATTGGACTTAAAATTTAATTAGAATATATTTTTACCATCTAATCCAATGGTGGTCAATATAATTAATTTCACTTTGGAATTGGGCATAAACAACTGCCAAACTTTTCATAGATTTTTTTTAAAAAACCCGCTATTTGTTTTGACAACGGGAATTAATTTTAAATTAATTATTGAAATTTCTATGTTTAGAATTCGGTAAAATAGATTCCATATTTGGAATCATAAGGTCCAAATGGTCTAATTAAAACTCGTTTTTTGGGACATTATGAGTAGTAACGATGGTAATTATAATAAATTATCTTGATTAATTAGTAATTGGGTAGTTAAGGATAATAAAATAATATCATAATAATAAAAAATGACCCCAAAATGTGTCCTAATACTACTGGTTGTGTCATCTCAGACCATGGGATTCCTTGTTCCAAACTTAGGGACCCCATGGAATCACTTTTGGGTGAATGTGACACTTTAGCTTTTTATTTTTAATGAAAGGAGAATATCACTAAAAAATGTATCACCTGAGTAAAACATTTTTCATTTTGAATAAATAAATTATCTCTTGTACTATAAATATTCATTGGAAATATAAAAATATTTCCTTCATCATAGTATTTTTTATAATTTTTAGAAATTATATAAATTAAATTATTTATGACATCATGATGATACATCAATTACCTCATTAATTAACGATTTAAATAAAATGAAAAGATAATGTAAAATATAATACATACACATGTGAAAGACCTATTGGATGAGTATATTTCTAACCCTTATAACAATATACTTGAAATACATCAATGTGGGACCTTTTAAATCCGAAACACATTTCAATATAAAGTAACAATTTGTAACTTTCCAAGATTGCCCCTACTCTCCTCTTATAAAAGGCCACCACCTCTACCTCCTTACCCACACTTCTCAAGCCATTGGATTGGCCAAGATCTACTCATTTTATCTCTCCAAATACCTCTCTTCATCCTAGAATCCTTACCTTAGGCATAAAGTTCTTTAAGAATCAATTTTGGTTCAAACCAGGAAGTGTTACCCGATTTAAAGGTAAAGTCTTCTCTAATGTTCTTTTGTTTTATTTTGCTTCTCCAATGCCATAAAATCTGTTTATTCATTTCATTTGTAACAAAACCTGGATCTTAAATATACTAGGATGTTGTTATAAGAATTATTCAAGATACACATACCCAAACCTTCATATAATGGTTAAAGAGCATACTGTTTCCGTGGATGGCGAATTTATGCCTTATTAAACGATTATTATTCAATATTCTTCTAACACATTTAAAAGTGGACATTAAGATGACACTATATTTATATATGATATATAATATGTTTATTTTTTCCTTAAGATTCTGTATTTTTCAGTTTGGCATACCTTTATGGTTTCCATTATGGGTAAACGTGATATCTTCATTTTAGGAAGTGTGGACTACCACCCCCTCAAAGTGATTTGATTCGTTAATTCCATATGTGGGACATATAAAGAATGTATTTAATGATATTATATATGATATTATTCTGGAATTATAATATACCTTTATATCCTTATGATTCCATTCCATAATATACGAAATAGAAATGAAAGTAGCGTTCTTGCGTACGTACGGCTTACCGTCTCCATGAACGGTGCATTTCATTTCTTACCTCTAAATGTTATGTAATATTATAAATTCATGTATATACTGGATATATATGATATATATGATATCTACATCATGCATATAACTCTGTATATAATGGTTACATGAACAACTTGTAATTATAAAGAGTTTATTTTTGACTCAAGTACCAATGATCGTTAAAACGACCGTTATTAATTTAAATAATTACATATTGTTCATGACATGGTAATAAGTGATATAAAAGGAATAATGAACATGAAAAATGTTCTTAGGAAAGTATAATTTAACTCAATTTTATTGTTCTGGAGATTAATGAATGATCGAGTCATGTCAGATACAAGGTAAAGGACTTCGTCTCAATCTCCTTTCATTGAGGCATATTTTGTTTTATGCACAATTTTTTTTATACGGTGTATAAACCACTTTGACTTTTACATCTATTCAATATGAATCTTTTTTATACAAATCGTTTCACTAAATGACAAAATGAATTTTTTTTTCGTACGTATGCGGCGACAATGACTTCTCCGCCGTCGTGACCACTATTTGAGTATCGGCTTCCTCTACAAGCCATAACATTTTTTTATATGAAAAATAAATACCATGAATTAATTTTATTTTATTTTGGTTTTTAAAATGGTTTTCATAATGTTTTTATTATATCAATTTGATGTATTGATATCTAGTGATTGAAATGTGGAAATTTTATGTTTCCTTTATGCATGTTTTATGTGATACGATTATGTTATGGTTATTGGGAATTGTTATGAAGACAGGTGGTTCCATGATAAACTAAGGGTGGGTGATCCCGATATAACTCTCCAATGCATTGGGTAATGTGAAGGGGTTAAATGTTAATGTTTCTCTGAAATGATTTAGGGAATATACTGTTATGGGTATTCAAAACGTAACCATGAGTGTTACTCCATACGTAAGAATGTTATGAATGCCTCAACATACCTCTATGTAATATTTTTTTATGAGTTATTCATAAATCTTATGATTTCATGAGGTATGTTAATGTGATTATGTTTTATGAGTAAAGTATGATTTCATTTATTCTTATGTATATATATACTAATGTTTCCATTACGTATTTGTATATCTCTTACTGAGATTTTTATGCTCATCCTAAGTTTTTTGAAATGTTTTTCACAGGTCAAGTGAATGGTACATGATGTGATGATAGTGTCAAGGAAGTGTCAAGAAAGAATACATATTTTATTTTAAATATGTTTCTATTGATGTGAAAAAATGAGTACTATCTGTTATGTAACCACATTGTTTAAATGTGGAGTGTAATGCATGATTTGTGATCTAATTCTATAAAACTCTAAACCTGAAAAGATCATCAACATCTATTCTTGAATTAACTCAAGATTATGTAATGTTTATGGTTGGGGCCTTATAGTTTGTATCAAAGGTCAGTTTAGATAACTTTAGGAGTTAGAATTCTATTAAATTATTACCCAAAAATATTTTTTTGGTCAAATTGAAAAGATATAGAATTTGAATATTAACATGTTACTTCATCAAAGACATGTTTGTTCAGAATGGTTTTCCGTAGAGGAAATAGGGAAGTTGTGCTAGGAAGTCATACAGAAGGAAATGACCTTCCGAATCAGCATCCTGAGATGGTCAGAATAGGAACTGAACTGTTTGTTACAGTGATGGCGTAGTTGACTCAAGCAATAAATTGTAGTGGTATCCATGCACGAGATCAGCTAGATAAACCGCAGAGGAACATGTTAGTGGTGGAACATTTCATGAGACAACATCCCCCATCATTCAGAGGATCATCTGACCATGTGCTAGCTGAAGGGTGGATTAATGCACTGGAGATGATTTTCCATGTCATGGGGTATTCAGACAATCAAAAGGTTAGTCTGTCTATTTACCATTTTGAGGGTGAAACAGATCAGTGGTGGTCGATGGTTAAAAATATCAGGGATGCCGATGAGATTGATGCTCTCGACTAGGATGAATTCAAAGGTATGTTTCATGGGATGTTTTTTCCTAAGGTTTTTCGACTTAGGATGGAAAACAATTCTTGTAATTGAGGAAAGAGGACGACTCAGTGGTTGCTTTTGAAGAGAGGTTCACTCGATTGGCAAGGTATGCTCAAAAGTTTATCTGAGACCTTGATAGTAAAATCAATCGTTTTTATTCAGGGTTAATGAAAAAATATCGGAGGGCATTGGCTTCTCGCGAGTACAAAAGTTATGAAAATATTGTTCTATGTGCTAAGAAGGTGAAATGGAGTTTGCTGATGATCAATTTATCTATAAAAACCAATAGAATAAGAGGCTGAGGTGGCAGGAGAAAGGGAAGAATTCTTCAAAAAGGTTGAATGGTAAGAAAAATATGTTTCTAGTTTGTGATAAATGTGGTAAAAGGCATGTTGGGGAATGACTTCAGATTTCAGTAAAGTGCTACCAATGTGGTAAGATGGGATATAAGGCTCGTGATTTCACTGAAAAAGATAATGGTGATGGTAAGTCCAAGTTTGATTTACCGTTAGTGAAATGTTTCAAGTTCAATGAGATGGGTCACTATGCAAACGAGTGTTCGACAAAGAGGACGAGTGATGGGATGCAGTTAGAATACAAGCTGAAAGGGGTGGTGAAATCCTTTGTAACTACTTCAGCAGATGTTGGGCCATCAAATGAAGTGTTATCTGGTACATTGTTTGTTTTCTCAGATTACACCAGTGTGTTGTTTGATTCGGGGTCTACACATTCTTTCATCTCTGATAACTATTCTAGTAAAATTGGAATACCATCTCATGAAATGACTCCTGAACTTATGGTAAAAACACCTCGGGTAAATGTTGAGGAAAAAAGAATTTATAAGAATCTTCATATCGTTATCCGTGGAAAGAACCTACTTGCAAACCTTATTGTTTTTTCCCTAGTAGAGTTTGATGTTATCCTGGGTATGGATTGGATCTCTATTTACCATGATAATATTGATTGTAGAGCTAAATAAGTTTATTTTCAGAAAGACCTTCAGTTTTTGTACAATAATGAACTCTTACTGTTGATAACATATCAAGAGGCTGAGAATCTTGTAAAAGATGGAAATTACTGTTTCCTTGCACGTATTGTTGAAAACAAGGGAACTGTTCAGATTAATGATATACCAGTGGTAAATGAGTATCTTGATGTTTTTACTGATGAGTTTTCTGGAATAATACCAAACTGGGAAGTAGAATTTACTGTTGACTTAGTTCATGATTCTAATCCAATTTCGAAAACCCCTTATTGAATGGATCAAATTAAACGTTTAGAGTTGAAGGAGAAATTGCATGATTTATTAGATAAAGGTTTCATTCAACCTAGCTTATCACCATGGGGTGCTCCTATTTTATTTTTTAAAATAATGATGGTTCAATGAGACTTTTCATTGATTATAGAGGCTTGAATAACATCATTGTCATGAAAAAATATCATTTGCCTCATATCGATGATTTTTTTGATCAGCTCTAGAGAGTTCAGTATTTTTCAAAGATTGACCTGAGATCGAGGTACCATCAGTTGAAGGTAAAGGAAGCATGTATTTAGAAGACCGTGTTTCGCACAAGATATGGCCATTATGAATTTTTAGTTATTCCTTTTGGGCTAACCAATTCACATGCTGTATTCATGGACATTATGAATAGAATTTTCCATGACTTCTTGGATTAGTTTGTGGTTGTTTTCATTGATGATATTTTGGTCTTTTCTAAAACTAAAGAGGATCATGAAATTCATTTAAGGGTTATTTTGAAAACCATAAAATAAAAGAAATTGTATGGGAAATTCAGCATGTTTGACTTTTGGTTGCAACAAATTTCATTCCTTGGTCATATTGTATCTAATGATTGGATAACTGTTGATCCTGAAAAAACAATGGTTGTTGAAGAATGTCCAAGACCCACAAAAATAACTGAGATTCGTAGCTTTCTTTTTTTGGTAGGCTACTACTGAAGGTTTGTTGGAATGTTTTCATGGTTATCTAGTCCAGTGACTAAGCTAACTCAGAAGGGTGTTAAGATTATCTAGACAAAATAATTTGATGATTTTTTTCAGGAATTGAAATGAAAATTGGGGAATGCTCCAGTTTAGGAACTACCTTACAGGAATGGGGATTTTGTTATCTACAGTGACGCTTCATTTAAAGGACTCGGTTGCGTCCTAATACAGAATGAACAGGTAATTGCTTATGCTTCACGCCAGTTAAAAACACATGAGGTAAATTACCCTACACATGATTTGGAATTAGCTGTTGTTATTTTCCCTTTAAAAATTTCGAGGGATCATTTGTATAGAGTAATGTGTGAAAAATATACGGATAACAAAAGTTTAAAGTATATTTTCACTCAGAAAGAACTGATCATTAGACAGAGGAGATGGCTGGAATTAATCATGGATTATGATTGTACAATTCATTAACAATCGATAAAAGACAATAATGTGGTTGATGCTTTGAGTCGAAAAAGTAATGCTTCATTAACAATGTTGTGTTTTGAATGTGATCCTTTGGTTAAGGATTTGATGAAATTTGGAATAGGAGTTGTTGGTGTAGGATGTCCTTCTGTTTTGTTTCAGGTATCAGTTAAATCTTCTCTATCAAATATAATTAAGCAAGCATAGAAGAAATACAGTGAGTTGCAAAAAAAGATAGAGCATGTTCAGAGGGGTATGTTTCCTAAATTCAACATTGATAATGATTTTGTTTTGAGATTTGTGAAGAGATTGTGTGTGCAGTGTGATTCACAGTTTAAGAGGGAGTTGTTATGTGAAGCTTATAGTTCTCTGTTTTCAGTTCATCTAGGAAGTACTAAGATGTATAGAGATATTCATGAGTATTACTGGTGGGATGGAATGAAAAGAGACATTGATTATTTTACTGTTAAGTGTTTGACTTGTCAATAGGTTAAAGTAGAGTGGCAGTTACCGAAATGGATTCTTCAGCCTTTACCAGTACCAGAGTGGAAATGGGAGAATATATCCATGGACATCATTGTGGGATTGCCGAAGACACCTTGAGGTAATAATGCAATCTGGGTTATTGTTGATCGCTAGACTAAACCTTCTCATTTCCAAGCTATACGAGATATTTTTTTTGCTAGATCAACATTACCGTTTGTATCTTAAAGAGATTGTCAGGTTACATGGAGTTCCTCTCTCTATTGTATCTGACTTTGATCCTAGGTTCACTTCTAACTTTTGGAAAGTCCTTCAAAAGATGTTTGGTACTAAATTAAATTTTAGCACAACCTTTCATCCTCAATCAGATGGTCATTTAGAATGAACGATTCAGTCTTTGGATGATATGCTACATTCTTTTTCGATCGATTATCCGGGAAGATGGGACCAACAACTTTCTTTGGTTGAGTTTTCTTATAATGACATTTTTCATTCCAGTATACAGATGTCACCATTTGAGACATTTTATGGGAAGCGGTGTAGAACTCCAGCTTTTTTGGATGAAGTGGGTGAAAGGATGTTGATGGGACAAGAATTGTTAGAAGATTTGGAAAAAAAAGTTCAGCTAATACAGAGACACATGATAACAGCTCAGAGTAGTCAGAAGAGTTATTCAGACAACAGGAGGAAGGATCTCTCTTTTGAGGTAGGTGATCATGTTTTTATAAATGTTTCACCATGGAAAAGTGTGATTCGATTTGGTAAGAAAGGAAAGATGAGTCCAAGGTTCATTGGATCATATGAAATTTTGGAGGGAGATGGATCAATTTCATACTGAGTGGCTTTATGTCCGAGTTTATCTCAGGTAAACAATGTTTTTCATGTTTCATTGTTAAGGAAGTACATGCCAGATCCATATCATGTTTTGAGTCTAGAGGTAGTTCAGTTGGAAGAGAACCTATCGTATGAGGAACAACTTGTCCATATTCTTTCCCACATGGAGAAAGTGTTGCAGAATTAGGTGATTCATTAAGTAAAGGTTTTGTGAAAAAACCACATGATTGATGATGCAACATGGGAATTTGAAAATGCAATGAGGGATAAATACCCCAACTTATTTGTTAAATAAATAAATTATGGGGATGAATGTTTCTAAAGGGGGGAAGGATGTAACATCCCAAGTAAGTAATGAATTATTGATATTTTTATCTATGTATATTTATTAATTAGATATTGTTTTAGAGGATTAAAATGAGAATAAATCCAATCTTAAGCATGGAATACACTAATATTTTTAAAAGATTGTTTTACCGCCTTTTGATGGAGGACCATTTTCAAATCTATATTTTGACAAATTTATAAGATATTTTTTTCAAAATAAACTTATTATTTATGATTGGGACATTTAAATTTACCTTGGGTAAATTTTTGGTACTTTTCTGACCATGTTCATTTTTTTAATGAAGAGTGAAAAATACTGCATTTTACATCAAAACTGCTTTTTAATCTAATTTAATTATATGGATATATTATCTTTTTAATTGGTCATAAATTGTAATTAGAAAATATTTTTACCATCTAATCCAATGGTGTTCATTATAATTAATTTCACTTTGGAATTGGGAATAAACAAGTTCAAATCTTTTCATAAATATTGTTTCAAAAAACCCGATATTTGTTTTGACAATGATAATTATTTTTAAATTAATTATTGTAATTTATATGTTTGTAATTTGGTAAAATGGATTCCATATTTGGAATCATAAGGACCAATTTATCTAATTATGACTCTTTTGTTTTTGGACATTATGAATAGTAACGACGGTAATTATATTGAATTATCTTGATTAATTAGTAATCGAGTAGTTAAGGATAATAAAATAATATCGTAATAATAAACAATGACCACAAAATATGTCCTAATGATACTGTTTGTGTCATGGCCAACCATGGGATGCCTTTTTCCAAACTTAGGGACCCCATGGAATCACTTTTGGGTGAATGTGACACTTATCTATTTATTTTTAAAGAATAGAGAATATAACTAAAGAATGTATCACCTGAGTAATTTTTTTTAATTTTGTCTAAATAAATGATCGCATGGACTATAAATAGTCATTTTAAAGGTAAAAATATTCCATACATCATAGTACTTTGTTTTTATGTTTTGACATTATATAAATTAAATAATTTATGACATCATGATGATACAACGATTACCTCATCAATTAACTATTAAAATAAAATGAAATGATAATGTAATATCTAAGAATTATACTTGTAAAAGACCTATTGGATGAGTATATTTAGAACCATTATCAACTTATACTTGAAATACAACAATGTGGGACCTTTTAAATCCGATCAAAATTTCAATATAAAATAACATTTTGTAACTTTCCAAGAGTGACCCTCATCTCTTCTTATAAAAGGACCCCACCTCTATCTCCATACCCACACTTATCAAGACCTTGGATCATCCAAGCTCTGCTAATTTAATCTCTCCACATCACTATCTCTATCTTATAAGCCTTACCTTAGGCATAGAGATTTCTAGAAAACCATTTTGGTTCAAACCAAGAAGTGTTACCCGATTTAAAGGTAAAGTCTTCTCTAATGTTATTTTGTTTTATTTTGCTTCTCCAACCCCTAAACACTTTTTATTAATTTCAATTGTAACATCACCAGTATCTTAAATATACTAGGATGTTGTTCTAAGAATTATTTGAGCTACACTTAAACACACCATCATCTAATGATTCAAGAGCATACTGTTTTCGTGGATAGAGAATTTCTGCCTCACGAAATGATGATTGTTCAATATTCTTCTAACACCTTCAAAGGTGGCCATTAAGATAAAAATATATTCATATATGATATATAGTATTTTTATATATTCCTTAAGCTTTTGTATTTTTCATTTTTGTCATACTTTATGGTTTCCATTATCGGTAAACGCGATATCGACATTTTAGGAAGTGCGGACTACCGCCCCTCAAAGTGATTTGAATCGTTAATGCCATATATGGGACGTATAAAGGATAGATTTAATGATATTATATATGATATTATAATGGAATTATAATACACCTTTATATCATTATGATTCCATTCCATAAAATATGAAATAGAAATGAAAGTTGCGTTCATGTGTACGTACGGCTTACCCTCTCCATGAACGGTGCATTTCATTTCATACCTATAAATGTTATGTAATATTATAAATTCTTGTATATACTGTATATATATGATATTTATGATATCTACATCATGAATATAACTCTGGATATAATAGATACATGACCAACTTGTAATTATAAAGAGTATATTTTTTACTCCAGTAACAATGATCGTTAAAATGACCGTTATTAACTTTAATAATTACATAGTGTTCATGACATGGTAATAAGTGATATAAAAGGAATATTGAACTCAAAAAAGGTTCTTAAGAAAGTAGAAATTAAATCACGTTTATTATTCAGGAGATTAAAGAACGATCGAGTCAAGTCGGATACGAGGTAGTGGACTTTATCTCAATCTCCTATCATTGAGGCATATTTTTTTTATACACAACTTTTATTATACGTTGTATAAACCGCTTTGACTTTTACATCTATTCAAAAGGAATATTTTTTATACGAATCATTCTAATAAACTACAAAATTAATGTTTTTTTGTCATACGTATGCGGCGACAACGACTTCTCCGACGCCGTGACAAATATTTGAGTTTCAGCTTCCTCTACAAGCCATAACCTTTTTTTAAATGAAAAATAAATACCATGTATTACTTTTATTTTATTTTGGTATTTAAAATGGGTTTTATAATGTTTTTATTATATCAATGTTTTGTATTGATATCTTGTGATTGATATGTGTAAATGTTATGTTTCCATTATGCATGTTTTATGTGATACAATTATGTTATGGTTCTTTGGAATTGTTATGAAGATGGGTTGTTCTGTGATAAAAAAAGGGAAGGTGAGACAGATATTGCTCTCCAATGCATTGGGTAACATGAAGGGGTTAAACATTAAGGTTTCTTTTAAGAGATTTTGGGAATATACAGTGATGGGTATTCCAAACGTAACCGTGAGGGTTACTCCCTACGTAATAATGTTATGAATGCCTCAAGTTACCTATATGTCTTATGTTTTTTATGAGTTATTCATAAATATTATGATTTCATGAGGTATTTTAACATGCATATGTTTTATGAGTAAAGTATGATTTCATTGATTCTTAAGTATATATGTACTAATTTTTCATTTACGAATTTTTATATCCCTTACTGAGCTTTTTATGCTCATCCAAATTTTTTTGAGATGCTTTTCACAGTTCAAGGGAAAGGTAAATGATGTGATGATAGTGTCAAGGAAGTGTCAAGAAAGAATCCATGTTTTATTTTAAATATGTTTCTATTGATGGGAAAATGAGTATTATCTTTTATGTAACCACTTTGAATAAATGTGGAATTTAATGCATGATTTATGATCTAATTTTGTAAAACTCTAAACCTGAAAAGATCATCAACGTGTATTCTTGAAGTAACTCAAGATTACGTAATGTTTAAGGCTTGGGCCTTATATTTATGGTTTTCATGTAGTTTTGAAAACCTAACAGTTTTCCTTCTTTGATTATCCCTTACTAGGCTTTTTATGCTCATCCCATGTTTTTTAAATTTTTTTCACAGGACAAAATGTGTAATAGGGTCAAGTATGGGATCAAGAAAAATTCATTATGTCATAAACATGGAACTTGACAAGAATCATTTTTTTAGAGTTAATTCTTTGTAAAAAAATTGAAACTATATAGAAGTGTCTACTTTTTAATCTTTTTAGATGTAATAGTTATGTCCTAATTCTATAAATCATTAAACCTGAAATGATCCTCAATATGAATTATTTATTTAATTCAATATTATTTAAGGTTTAAGGCTGGGTCCTTACATGCATAATGCACATGTTAGATTTAATGCTTATTTGGAGGCATTGATGATGGATTTGGAATTTTGATGATGAACCTATGGGTTATATGAAATAAGGAACTTTTCTCTATATATTTTGGTAACACATTCCATGTATGGGGCCATGGATAATGTGATATAGTTTACTATGGATTTATGTATCACATGGCCTATGACCCGTATCTCATGCTGTGTGACTTGACCTGGTGATGTGGTGGGAATCATTGAGGATACCCATCCATCTATACACATACACATCTAGCAATACACTGATGTAATCAATAATGCATGGGATCAGACATGCTCTTTACATTGACACAAAAGTGGACCCATTTTGTTTTACACTAGTAGAACCCTTTACTAAAGGGTCATGTTGTGTAATGGAAGTACACACAATGTTCTTATTTAAAGATATCATGCATCTCATTTCCTCTTCATCTTGGGACTGTTTTTCCATGTTTCATTCCCTGGATCCATTTCCACGGGGTTTAGTATAAAGTCACATTTAATTTATAGGATGGGGATTCCTTCTAAAGAACATCAATCTCATATAGAGTATTTAGAATCCATTCATGAGGCCCGAAGTATGATCCTAAATCCTCATCATTTTATCTGTGTAGGGTTCTTGGTATCATCATGACTAATACTATGTTAGTGTTGATCCCCTACATAATTGGTTATTCCATATTGGGTTATTGGTATACCACAAGGCCTTGGGTGTGATCCCCATCGGTGTATCGATCCCTTTATACATCTAAAATGTATTTGTTATCTTGGGACCCAATGAGAAATAAATCTCAACCAGGTGCCATCAGTGCTATCTAGATCATCTTGTGTTTTATCCCATATGAGTTTTATATAGAAAGTTTAAGCATGATTCCAAGGTTAGTTTTTTATTTTTTATAGTACATGAGAGAGTTTTCATTCTGGATTATATTTATATGTTCTTATAAAAAAATTTATTGGCCAATTCCTCTAATGACATGGATTTTATTCATGATGCTTAATGCTATGTGATTTTGGGGTTTCCAATAAGGTATTATTATACTCACCCCTACATGGGAATTCCCCATAGATGTCTTTCCTTATGAAGATGACAAAAACATTTGTTGGAGTCCTAGAGGGACTAAGACATTGTGGAGCTTAGTCATACATATATAATTATGTTTTTTCTAGTGGATTAATTTACAAAAAATTTCTCCTACATCATAATTTGGAATTATTTTAGTATATTTTGGTGGGATTTTATTTGGATCATTCATTGCAATTAATTATTTAAATACTGTAGTGGTTCGATTTTAGACGTATTCAAGTGTAGTTACCAGGTATTTTACATTTACAATTTTTTTTTATTGAAAATGTTTGTGTCATTTTAATTAAATTAAAATAATGCATCATATGTGTGAAATAAACCAACTCAGTTCTGGTATCCAACCACTAACCTTTTAGAGATAATCTTTGGGTAGTCACTATTTGGGCCTCTTTGTTCTAGGTCATGAAAAAGTGGCATTAGAGAAGTTATTTATACCTTAGTACCTAAGTCTATGAGACTAGTTTGGGTTATGGAAACAATGTTAAGTGTTTAAGGGTTGTCTCTTTTTCTAGGGACCCT
Source organism: Viscum album (assembly GCA_963277665.1). Lineage (NCBI taxonomy): Eukaryota > Viridiplantae > Streptophyta > Magnoliopsida > Santalales > Viscaceae > Viscum > Viscum album. The sequence goes on from OY728140.1 coordinate 834,877,074, forward strand.
AGTATATACATGTTGGTTAACATATCTAGTCACTATGACTTTTATCAATTGTATTTATACTCATTACATGAATACATTGGATGCATGGTAAATATTGGTACATGAATCTTATAGGAATGGGTTTTGGTTTCCATTTTCTTATTGAGTTAGAACTCTAGAAACACTATTTACCCATGATATATGTATATGTGAACATGAAATTTTGGGAACCCAACATTCATAACTAATCCACATGTCTTAAAAGATATTAACTAAAAATTATTGGTCTTTTAGGAAACTATATAGAGTGGGTTTTCATTGAAAAGTTACGATCACATAGTTGGTTACTCATTTTTAAATACATTCACCCAAACTCTATGTGTAACATTACAGGTAAATAAAGAAAATTAATTTTTCATTTTTATCCATATTTGTGAATAAAATGTTAATATTAATTTAATGGTAATGCTATGATTGATGGCGTACTCAATACGCAACAACGAGTTTCTTTGAAATCTTACGTTGCACTTTAATAATATAATAATATTATTTTAAATGATAATTAATGCCTAGCCGTTTTAATGGATGGAATGAACATAACTAACTATTAATTGATTATATATGTTTTTCAAATATTTTACTTTTTTCCAATAACTGTTAGAGGCTTAAAATGCGAATGAATCCAATTTTAAGCATAAATCATCTAATATTCTTTAAAAGGCCGATTAACCACCTTTTGATGACGAACCCTTTTTAAATACACTTTTGAAGATATTATATGTTATATTTTGCAAAACAGAATCCTTCATTAGAATCTGGACATCAAAATTTAGTTTGTGTATGTTTTTTTATTTTTTCGATAAAGATAAGTTTTAGTGAAAATGTTGTATTTTAATTCAAAACCTCTTTTTAATATAATTTATTTATATGATTACATAATCTTTTGAATTGATTTTAAAGTGAAATTAGAATATATTTTTACCACTTAATATAATGGTGGTCATTGGAATTAATTTCACTTTGAAATTGGACTTAAACTAGTGTCAATCTTTTAATAGATACCGTTTCTTAAAAACACGCTATTTGGTTTGACAGCGGGAATTAATTATTAAATTAATTAAAGAAAATTTTATGGTTTGAATTTTGTAAAATATACAACATTTTTGAATTCAGAATATCAAATATAGCTTAGGGTGAATTATTGGTATTTTTCTGAAAAACATCAATTTTTGATGAATAGTGAAACCACTAAGTGGAAGTTAAAAACTGATTTTTCGTTTAAATGAAACATTACCACTTCTATGATGTTAATTTAAAAAATCCAACATACTTGGTTTTCATTTGGATTTAAAATGTGGTTCAATGGGAATAAAATAATTATTTGGTGAACAATAACTATTATGTTTTATTAATCGCGATTAAAGGTAAATAGTTTAATTTAATGTAAAGATAATGTTATATTAATATGAAATGACTTTTACACATGTACTATCCTTATTTGATGAGTCATGGAAAACCATGAAAGTCCATGGGTCAACTTGGGGACCCCATGGATTCACATTGGTTGGAAAATGACATTAATAACTTTTTATTTAAAGCTAAAATAAAAATGTCACAAACATGAATTGTTTTAATAAAAAAATTACATAGGGTTATACAAGTCATATTTTTGACTATAAATATCCATTATAAATATAAAATTATTTCCTACATCATATTAATTTTTTATAATTTTTTGACATTAATTTAATTAATTTATTTATGACACCATGATAATGCAGCGATTACCTCATTAATAAACGATTTAAATAAAATGAAAAGATAAGGTAAAATCTAAGACTTAAACTTGTCAAATTCCTATTGTATGTTGGTATTTCGAACCCTAATCACCTTTTCCTAGAATTATATAATTTTGGGACCTATAATATCAGAAAATAATTTTTTAATAAAGTAACTTTTCAAGACATTCCAAGAGTGCCCCTCCTCCTTCGTATAAAAGGCCCCCACCTCTACCCCCTTACCCACACCTCTAAATCCATTGGCTCGACCAAACTCTGTTCATTTTATCTCTCCAAATCCCTCTCTTCATCCCAGGAGCCTTACCTTTGGCAGAAAGCTCTTCAATAAACCCTTTTGGTTCAAACCAAGAGGAGTTAACCAATTTAAAGGTAATGTCCTCACTTGCGTTCTTTTGTTTTATTTTTCTTCTCCAACCCCCTAAACTCTTATTATTATTTTATTTTGTAACAAATACAGTATCTTCAATATACTAGGATGTTTTTATGTGAATTATTAGAGCTACACTTACACAAAACTCCGTTTAATGGTTAAAGAACATACTGTTTCTGTGGATGGCGAATTACTGCCTCACGAAATGATGATTGTTGAATATTTTCTTAACACCATTCATGGTGGCCATTATGATGTCACTATATTTTATATATGATATATATGGTATTTATGTTTTCTATATGCTTCTTTTTTTATTTAAAACATACCTTTATGCTTTTCATGTTTTGCAAATGCGATAATTTCATACGGTGAAGTGTGGACTACCGCCCCCTCAAGTGATCTGACTCATTCATGCAATGCATGGAATGTATATAGAATTAAATTAATGAACATATGTGACCTATATAACATATATATTATACTTGAATTATAATATATATATATATATCTCATATAGGTTTAATTCCATTAATGTGCCAAATCAAAGAATGTAGCGTTCATGCGTACGTACGGCCTACCGTCTCCTTGAACGATGCATTTCATTTATTTTTATCTACAAATAATATGGAATAATTATTAAATGAATATATACTGGATATATATGATATTTAAATCATTAATAATATTCTGGATATTATGAACATACAATTTCATTGACAATTCTTTTCAAACAAGATCATTTTTTTACTGAGGTACCGAACATCGACAAAACGTATGATATGAACTCAAATAATTAACTAATTATTGTAACATGATAATATATGATATTAATTTAATAATAAAATTTAATGTATGTACTTAAGAAATTATGAATTGAACAAAATTTATTATTTAGGAAATGATAAAATGAACAAGACAAGTCGGTCTTGAGGTAAGGGATCCTACCTCCCTCTTTCTTGTTAAGTACTTTCTTTTATGTCATTTATTTTAAGATTATATTTCTTCTGTTTGGGGATGTTCTTTTATATTACATATTCTGTACTTTTTATTTTCATTTTATGAGAGTCCATATTTGATCTCATAAATCTATATTTTCATGTTTTAAGTGGCGTCGTTAGGCTGCCGAGTTTTCGTTAGGGATTTTTCAACTCACTTTTATTCCCGTGAGATTTATGCTACATTTTTCACCATTTCCATTGAGTGGGGTATTTACTTACCATTAGTATACTATTTGTGTAATATAATTTCGTTAATGAGTATTTACATCAATTTCGTACAGTCCTTCTTTCATGGGGTGTAGGTTTTGAAAGTTACCCAAATCTGTTAGGGAACCTTTCACCCTCCTATTTTTAAAAGGCTTCTTTTTTTTGTCTTTTAAATTACATATTATTTTGATGGGATATGTTATTATATATCCTTATTGCTGTAAATTTTATGTCCATGTGATGAGATACACTTTATCTCTCTCATCATCTAATTTTATGAAATTTAAAATGATTTTGTTAGGTTGTCGAATTTTACAAAGGGAACTTCTTATCAGAGTTTCGATTTCTTTGGGTTCGACATGTAGTTATTGATTATGTAATTATTTTAATTTGTGTGAATGAAAATTTATTGTTAAACTTAATATCCAATTATATTTGGTGTATTTATATTTTTCTCACATAATTATGAGAATGATTTATCCTTAATTTAAGGATACCTTCTTTATAAGGGATTTCATCTCATTTTACAATCTATTGAGACTTCATTGTTTTTATTAACCAATTCACTCTTATATGGTGTATATACTATACTTTGGAATATTATATCATGAATCCTATTATTATCATTATATTATAATGTTCTTGATTAAATGTTATTCCTCAATTATTGTATTCAAGTGTCTATCATTTTGTTAAAAACCCTTTAACTAAAATATCTTTCTAAATGTTTTAGTGATTTATTATTATAAATATTTATCATTAATATAAATGTTTTCAAATTGGTTTTAAGGATTTATTTATATGGATATTTATGGTTTAAAAAGATAAAATCTTCAAAGTGGTATGGTACACATTGATTCAAAATTCTATTTATTAAATGTTTTAAATTGTTATGAAAATGGTTTTTAGAATCAATTCATTATTTCAATATTTTAAAATTTTATATCGTTATTGAAATGTGGGAATGTTACCTTTCCATTATGCTTATGTTATGTGATATGATTATGTTATGGTTCTTGGGCATTATTTATATAGGCTGGAGGTTCCCTGATAAACTATGGGCGGGTGAGCCCGATATAGCTCTCCAATGCATTGGGTAATGCAAAGGGGTTAAACGCTAAGGTTTCTTCGAAGAGATTAAGGGAATATATAGTAATGTCTATTCCAAACGTAACCATGAGGGATACTCCCTACGTAAGAATGTTATGAATTGCTTAAGTTACCTTTATGTCTTATGATTTGTATGAGTTATTCATAAATCTTATGTTTTCATGATGTATGTTAACGGGCTTATGTTTTATGAGTAAAGTATGATTTTATTGATTCTTATGTATACATGTACTAATTTTTCCTTTGAATTATTTTATATCCCTTACGTAGCTTTTTATGCTCATCCCATTTTTTTGAAATGTTTATCACAGGTCAAGGGAATTTTACATGATATGAAGATAGTGTCAAGGATGTGTCAAGAAAGAATCCATGTTTTATATTAAATATGTTTCAGTGGATGGGAAAAAATGAATATTATCTTTTATGTAACCACTTTGTTTAAATGTGGAATTTTTTGCATGATTTATGATCTAATTCTATAAAACTCTAAACCTAAAAATATCATCAATGTGTATTCTTGAAATAACTCACGATTAAGTATGTTTTAAGGCCGGGTCCTTATATTTGGTATCAATGGTCGGTTTAGATAACTTTAGAGGTTAGAGAGTTGTTTATGAATAAGTTACATGTTGTGTATAACCACAGTGGTTGTTATATTAGATAGAGTCATTGTTATTTTTGAATTTTGGAATGAGTTTGAGAAAAGATAGATAAGTATATCTTAGTGTTTATCGTTCTCTTTAGTACATGATGAATTTCTTGATAAACTCACACTGACCTTTTTGGTTTTAGTAAATGGATGGATCAACAGGCACCAAAATGGCAATGGGTTTGAAGGAAACTCTGGTAGTTCTCTGATTAAGAGACTGGATGAAATGGGGGATTCAATGAGAAATCTCGTGGTTATTCTAAACCAACTATCTGGATTCATGATCAACCACTTGAACCATTGTGAGTTCTCTAATGCATCTTGTATGAGAGAACCAACTCGATGCGGATTATCAGGTGATAATTATAAAGGTCACCATTAGGGTTTATAAGATCCTTACATTTGAGGTAATTATGGGTAACTATATGTTATGATGGAAAATGAAAGGAATGAGATAAACTTGAGGTTATAATATGTTATGATTATATTTGAAGATTTTATCTCATTTTGGGGAATGTTTTATGAATTATATAGTTTTGGAAAAATGAAAACTGGCAGACTGTGTGACAACCCGTTGCGTCGGACAAAGCACTGGGAATCGATCCCACAACCAAACTACGAATCGTATTTATCGCCTACCACTGGACTACGTGAAGTACCTGGTTATTTTGACTAATTCTTTTTAGTTAGATTATTTTATGAATCAATAGTAAATTTATTTTTTGTTTTCTATGGAAATTGACAACCTATCATGGAGGATATGTGATTAGGATAATTACTTTTCAATATGAGACTTTAAGAGAAACTGATGTTATTTAGAGATTAATGTTAATATGTACATTGGAAGAATATGTGATTAAATCCTTCAAATATTTGTGTTTCAATATTAGTTTGGTTTACATTGATGAATTTTATAGACAAATTTTTTATTGAATGGTCTTCGTTGAACTTTGGGTTTTGTTGGAAAAAATTTGGATATTAAGAATAGATTTTCTTTTTTATAAAGTAATATCCATCTGTGGATTATCTGATCTTGTTCTAATGATTTTGGTTTTGGTTAAGGTCTAAATACATGGGAAATATATGGTTATCTTTTTTGGATTAGGTGATTCTATAGAAGTTGATTATAGCCTTCTTAATGTGAGCAAGTCATCCAAAATACTCGTCTTTTGGAGAAAATATGAGTTTGTATAAGAAATGTAGTAGGAGATGAGAGTCTACACGACATGTAAGTATGTTTCCTTATGATTAATTCAGGATCATAAATAAATTCCTCAATGAAAATTATGTTAAAAAAAATTGTTGCCTGTTATCTTTTCCTACCGGGGAATCAAATACCATTTAACTCATCACCAGATTATGATCTTTTGGTGGTTAACATTCTCCTAAACATGTTTTCTATCACTCTCCCTCAGAACATGATGCATTGTTTTTTCTTCCATATCCATGTTTTCCTACATGGAATCCTATAATTTGTTAACACAGGTGACCTTTGTACTTCCCATTCATTATTTTAAAGTGAGTTTAATTTACTCATTTTCCGATGTGGGGCTTTCAATGAATTTTCCAAGCCCAATTTTAAAAATTGTGAGCCCGCAATTCCCAAAAGGGGGGAAGGATATAACATCATAGGTAAATAATGAATATTACATTTTCATATTTATATATATTTGTGAATAAAATGTTAATATTAATTTAAAGGGAATGCTATGCTCGATGGCATACCCAATACGCAACAATGAGTTTCTTTGAAATCATACGTTGCACTCTAATAATAAAATAATATTATGTTAAATGATATTTAACGCCTAGCCGTTGTAATAGAGGGAATTAACAGAACTAACTACAAAATTATTATATATGTTTGTCAAATATTTTTACTTTTTTTCCAATAAATGTTAGATGCTTAAAATGTGAATGAATCCAATTTTAAACATAAATCTTCTCGATTAATCGCTTTTTGATGAAGAACCATTTTTTAAATATACTTTAAAAGATTTTATATGTTATATTTTACAAAATAAAATCCTTCTTTAGAATCTGGACATCAAAGTTTACTTTGTGTATTTTTTTATTTATTTTTCTGATAAAGATCAGTTTTAGTGAAAATGTTGTATTTTAATACAAAACCTCTTTTTAATCTAGTTTAGTTATATGATTATATCATCTTTTTAATTGGTTTTAATGTGAAATTATAATATATTTTTACCATTTAATACAATGGTGGTCATTGGAATTAATTTCACTTTGAAATTGGGCTTAAACTAGTGTCAATCTTTTAATAGATATTGTTTTTTCAAAATAAGTTATTTGTTTTGACAGCGGGAAGTAATTATTAAATTAATTAATGCATCTTTTATGTTATTAATTTTTTAAAATAGATATCATTTTTGAATTTGGAATATTAAATATAGATTAGGGTGAATTTTTTGTATTTTTTTGAAAAACTTCAATTTTTGATGAATAGTAAAACCACTAAGTGGTAGTTAAAAAACTGATTTTTCATTTAAATGAATCACTACAACATTTGGGACTTGAATATCAAAAATCAGACATAAATGGTTGTCATTATTATGTAAAATGTTGTTCAATGGAATTAAAATAATTTTTTGGTGAATAGTATCTTTTAAATTTTATTAATCGCGATTAAAGGTAATTAGTGTAATTTATGGTAAAGATAATGTTATAATAATATGAAATGACCTTTAAAAATGTCCTAAACATACTGGATAAGTAATGTCCAACCAAGAAAATCCATGGGTCAACTTGGGGACCCCATGGTGCCACTATTGTAGGAAAATGACATAAATAACTTTTTATTTAATGTTAAAATAAAAATGTCACAAACATGTATTGTTTTACTAAATAAAAGTTACATATGGTTATACAAGTTATATTTTTGAATATAAATATCCATTAGAAATATTAAAATATTTCATACATCATAGTATTTTTTTATAATTTTTATACATTAATTAAATTAATTTATTTAAGACACCATGATGATGCATCGATTACCTCATTAATAAACTATTTAAATAAAATGAGACGATAAGGTAAAATATAAGACTTACACTTGTCAAAAATTTATTGGATGGGTGGATTTCTAAACCTTATCACCTTATAAACGAAATATATAATTTTGGGACCTTTAATATCCGAAAATCAATTGATAATAACGTAACGTTTCAAGACATTCCCAGAGTGCCCCTCCTCCCTCTTATAAAAGGCCCCCACCTCTACCCCCATACCCACACCTCTCAAGACTTTTTATTGACAAAACTATACCCATTTTATCTTTCCAAATCCCTCTCTTCATCCCAGGAGCCTTACCTTTGGCAGAAGGCTCTTCAATAAACCCTTCTGGTTCAAACCAAGAGGAGTTACCGAATTTAAAGGTAATGTCTTCACTTGTGTTCTTTTGTTTTTTTTTTCTTCTCCAACACCCTAAAATCTTTTTATTTATTAATTTGTAACAAAAAAGTATATTCAATATACTAATATGTTTTTATGTGAAGGATTCGAGCTACAATTACACATACCTCTATCTAAAAGTTAAAGAACAAATTGTTTCTGTGGATGGCGAATTACTGCCTCCCGAAATGATGATTGTTCAATATTCTCTTAACACCATTCATGGTGTCCATTATGATTTCAATGTATTTTATATATGATATATATGGTATTTATGTTTTCTATATGCTTCGGTATTTTATATTTAAAACATACCTTAATGCTTTTCATGTTGTGAAAATGCGATAATTTCATACGAGGAAGTGTGGACTACCGCCCCCTCAAGTGATGTGACTCATTCATGAAATACATGGAATGTATAAAAAATGAAATTAATGAACATATGTGACCTATATAACATATATATTATACTGGAATTATTATATATATATCTCCCATCTAGTTTTAATTACATTAATGTGCCAAAGAAATGAAAGTAGCGTACATGCATGCGTACGACCTACCTTCTCCATGAACGCTGCATTTCATTTATTTTTATCTCCAAATATTATGGAATAAGTATAAAACGAATATATACTGGATATATATGACATTTAAATCATTAATACTATTTTGGATATGATGAACATACAACTACATTGACAATGCTTTTCAAACAAGATCATTTTTACACATTTACCGAACATCGACAAAATGTATGATATGAACTCACATAATTAACTAATTACTTTTACATTATAATATATGATATTAATTGAATAATAATCTTTAATTTTTTTTCTTAATCAACTAAAATTGACCAAATTCTATTATTCAGCAATATAAAGAAATGAACAAGACAAGTCAGACATGAGGTAAGGGATCCTACCTCTCTCATTCTTGTTAAGTACTCTCTTTTATGTAATTTATTTTAAGCTCATCTTTCATATGTTTGGGGATGATATTTTATATTCCTTATTCTGTAATTTTTATTTTCATATTATGATAGACACTATTTTATGTCATAAATCTATTTTTTGATGTTTTTAGTGGCGTCGTTAGGCTGTCATGTTTTCATAAGAGATTTTTCATCTCACTTTTATTCCCGTGCGATTTTTGCTACATTTTCCACCATTTCCTTTGATTGGGGTATGTACTTCCAATTATTCTACTATTTGTGTAATATTATTTCCTTTATGAGTATTTACATCAATATTTTATAGTCCTTCTTTCATGGGGTGTACCTTTCAAATGTTACCCAAGTCGGTAAGCGAACCTTTCACCCTCCTATTTTTAAAAGACTTCCTTTTGTTTTGTCTTTTAAATTACATCTTATTTTTTTGGGATATGTCCTTATATATCCTTATTTCTGTAAATTTTATGTCCAAGTGATGAAATACCCTTTATCTCTATCATTAACTAATTTTATGACTTTTAATGTGACGTTGTTAGGCTGTCGAATTTTACCAAGGGAACTTCTAAACCAAATTTCAATTTCTTTGGGTTCAACATGTAGTTATTGATTATTTCATTCTTTGAATATGTGTGAATGTCCTTTTATTTTTTTACACTTAATATCCACTTATATTTGGTGTATTTATATTTTTCACACATAATTATGAGATTAACTTATCCTTAATTTAAGGATACCTTCTTTATATGGGATTTCATCTCATTTTACATTATATTGAGACTTCATTGTTGTTATGCACCAATTCACTCTTATATGGTTTATATAATGTCCTTTGGAATATTATATCATGAATTCCTTTATTCTCATGGTATTATAAATTTATGATTAAATGTTATTCCTCAATTATTGTATTCAAGTGTCTCTCATTTTGTTAAAAACCCTTTAACTAAAATATCGTTTTAAATGATTTAATGATTTATTCTTATAAATATTTCTCATTAATATCCATTTTTTCAAAATGGTTTTAAGGATTTATTTATATGGATATTAAGGGTTTAAAATTTTAAAATCTTCAATGTGGTATGGGACACTTTGATTAAAAATTCTCTTTATTAAATGGATTAAATGGTTTTGAAAATGGTTTTTAGAATGGATTCATTAATTCAACAACATAAAATGTTATATTGTTATTTCAATGTGGGAATGTTATCTATCCTTTATGAATATGTTGTGTGCTATTATTATGTTATGGTTCTTGGGCATTGTTTATGAAGACGGGTGGTTCCATGATAAACTAAGGGCGGGTGAGCCCGATATAGGTCTCCAAATAATTGGGTAACACGAAAGGGTTAAACGCTATGGTTTCTCCGAAAAGATTTAGGGAATATATTGTGATGGATATTCCATATGTAACCATGAGGATTAATCCGTACATAAGAATGTTATGAATGCCTCATGTTACCTTTATGCCTTATGATTTGTATGAGTTATTCATAAATCATATGATTTCTTGAGGTATGTTAACGTGCTTATGTTTTATGAGTAAAGTATGATTTCATTGATTCTAATGTATACATGTACTAATGTATCATTTCTGTGTTTTTATATCCTTTACTCAGATTTTTATGCTCATCCCATGTTTTTGAAATGTTTTTCACAGGTCAAGGGAAAGGTACATGATATGAGGATAGTTTCAAGGAAGTGTCAAGAAAGAATCCATGTTTTATTTTAAATATGTTTCTGTTGATGGGAAAAAATGGATACTATATTTTATGTAACCACTTTGTTTAAATGTGGAATGTAATGCATGATTTATTATCTAATTATCTAAAACTCTAAACCTGAAAAGATCCTCAGTGTGTATTCTTGAAATAATTCAAGATTAAGTAAGGTTTATGGCCGGGTCCTTATTCTATGCCTCATTACATTTGAAACAATTTCCACATTTACCTTCTTATCATTATAATAACTAAACATATTTTTCACTATAATATCAGTCCCTATATCCTTAGGCATTCCACAATATCCCCTTTCTCTTATAAAAGAAAATATTATTTGTTTCTAAGGAGTTTTATTTTTTCATACCCAATGCATTTCTATGTACATGTTTCCATTTATTATCTAGATGTATCACTATATGGGTTTTCCTTACCTTTTGAATATCATATTATCTATTTCTATGTATTTTTATAATATTGTATATGTATTCATTTGGTAATGAACAAATGGATGGGGTTAGATGAGTGTATATCTATAAACATAATTTTGATGGTCTAATATATTTTCCCATGGTTTTGATTGATTTTAATGTGTATATCTTATATTAAATAAAACCAACATTAAATAAATTTTATTTCATGACTACTAAAATTGTGTGTGAATTTATTTGATTTCATGGACACTTTATGAATATTGTTGTGTCCCTTGATGAGAATTAGAACACACCCATAACCAACTGTGGGGTGTGAAAATGTCCTAGAAGTGGTGAGGTTATATTTTATTGTTGAAATTGTGGTGTTACCAATGAAGTCAAGTTTGTATTATTGGATGGATTGATAGCATCATCAAAGTGGATACCTTGAATAAATTGGGAATTATATGTTCCATAAAATTCTAAGAGGGATCGAATAGTTATTTCTTGAAATATAATGTTTTTATGGTTAATTTTTTTTAACGGTCATTTAATGGTTATGAGATATGAATAAATAATGAAATGGTATAATTGTGGAATTGGGCTCAAGGTTGTTGAAAATAATAGGACATGGTGATTAATGAAGAATATAAAATAACATAGTTCTATTCATAATGTAAAAAAGTTAAAATATACAGAACAAAATAAATAATTAAATTGTTGTATGAGTTCGGTGGAAGAATAATGTTATGGGAACTAAGATTATGATATATTGTTTTTGATGTTATACTAAAAATCCACATTAATAGGTTCAAATAATTGACTAATGCTCAAAGAACCAGTGATAATTAAGAAATGCTGTGTGTGTTGGGGTAATTCCCTTGAAAATAATAGAACTTAAACTAGGTTGGGTACCATGGATTGATTTTCCTTTAACTATATTAAAATTATTAATTAAACCCCTTATTTTACTCAATGTATTATCCACCAATGTTTTTATTGTTTAAATGGATGGTTTAGACTAAAGTAGGCAAGATTCGCCCAGTTTTCATATTAGAACATGAGGACTAAAAGTGTCAATTAATAACATATTAATAATTTCGGTAAATCTGTTATATATATTGCATTTTCAATTTTTATGTGGTACATCTACAATGATGTTTTTATATATGAAATTTAATATTAAACTATTTGTGGGGCCCAACTAAGTCATACTCAGACCCTGCTCAGACCGTTGTGGCTATAAAAGTATACCACTTTACTGGTGTTATGGATATGGAAAAAATATTAGTGATAGGTGGATGAATTGGAAATTATGGTATGGACCTTGTATAATGGGGATGAGCTTGGTTTTGGGACCCATTTTTTCGACATTGAGTTGAGTATTTTATATTGGCTTCCTTTCAACACATGTGACTATTAAGACCTGACATTTTTTATTATGGGTATTTGGGAACTTACCATGTTATTAGAATGTAATATGTGATGTCTGGTTACCAATTTGATCTTATTTACTATTTTTCATTAATATTTTTTATTTTTATACTCCCATAATTACTATATAGTCTCTCTATATCTCTCGTTATACCCTTATTGTTAGTTATTAACCTCTGGAATATTGGGATGCACACACGAGGTCATTTTGAACTATAATTACCTAGACAATTTTAAATGTTATTTTTTTCCTGAAAAAGTGTGTTATATTATATTTTACCAAATAAACCCTCATATCTTTAATAATGATGTCATAGTTATACTATATATGTGGCAATGTGACCATTGGGATTCAACCATTATATGACCATTTTAAACTACACTATTTGTTTATTATTTTACAATTATAATTAGTGGTCATAAGTAGTAACAAAAAATGTTAATTAATGTAGAATGTGACCTCAAACTTTACATTATTTCTGTATGAATCCCTTTTTTTAGAACATCTGAGGGAGGTTACATCACTTGAATTATCCCATGACCAATCCCAATCTATGATTAAACACGTGATCCTTGAAAAAAAAATACCTTCATGAGAAGTTCTAGTAAATGGATATTACCACCCGATCGATGTTATTCAATATACCCCATGAATCTATCTCCATCACACACCTTGAACATAGATCACACATATATTTGTAAGAGGTTACGTGTCATGGAAATATTCACATAATGTAAAAAAGAATTCATAGATTAAAATTTAAGAATTGTTTTTGTTAATAAAATATAAGTTTAATTGAGATGGATTTTGAAAAACTTATTTTCATATAAAAATTGTACTTTTTAGGAAATAAAAATCAATATTTATAATAAACTATGGTATTGTGAATAATATTAATTTTAATGAAACTGAATGTCTCAAAAACACTACTATAAATATATATAATAAAATAATTTTATTATTTCCTTGAATAATTTTAAGTGTGTTATGTTTGACTACACTTTTCAACCTTCTATTTTTTTATTAAATAAGGATATTTATATTTTAAAGATATATTTATCATTGTTATATAATGTCTACGAAAAAATACATGACATTTTTTAAATTGGAATGTAACAAATACATTAGGGTAAATTTATAAGAATTTTGTAAAATATGTAATTCTTTTCTGAACAGTTAAATTTGTTTGGGTTTTTTTCGATAAGTTTAATGACTTGATAATTACTTTATAATGATTTACTAATTAGTTAACCATATTAAATGACCAAATTTTTTTTATTTTATTCATACAGAAGATTTTGAGATATTTTTTCCAATTTCGAAACATATAATTTACATTCTAATGTCTAAATATAATCTTTTACAAAAAAAATATTTTGTGGAATCATTACATTTCCATGACAATAGAAATAAAATAATATGTTTCATGAATATTGTGAGATAAAATAACATAAAATATGACCCAAATATACAAAAATATTGGATAAACATGGGTTATCCTATGTTTTTATTTTTCCATAACCCAGATTTGTAAGGCCTGTATTTGGAAATAATTACACAAATCTCCATCTTTTTCAATAAATACTTACCGATTTCTCCATTTCCATTCACACCAAATCAATGATCTTAAAATATTTGTTATTTTTTCCTCCCACGGAGTCCTTCTATGGTTTCTTAAGACCACATTTTTTAATACACCAAGATTTAGGAGTAACACATTAAGGTAAGGGAATGATCCTTATTTTCTCTTCAATTGATGAGCCTTTTTATATGCCTTATAAATGTTATGGTAGCACTATATTTATTACACTTTATTATAATAAAAATAGTTTAAAATGTGTTTTATCAATGGGAACCCCCTATTTAATATAAATTTACTCTTTTTGAAAACCTCATTTTATACCCAACATGTTGATGATTTTTTATTTAAAAATATCTCTCTCTACTTTATAAATTATCTTTTATTTTATTTTTTTAATAACTAAACCTCATTCGTTTCCAAGGTTATCCACCAATATATTAAAAATGATTTATTTTATTAACGTTTCAAAAAACATGAAACCAAAATTCCCTTTCCAATGTCTAAAAACATTATAATGATCCTGTCTTTAAGAACATTTGAAGTACCGTGATTTTGATAAGAAAATCATTAACTATTATCCATGAGACATTTATGAAATATTTTATTATGATCTATGTAGATCAAATTTGTTAATACAGATGAATATTTTTTTCTCATATCTCTCCAAGGAATTGGGTGAGTATTTTAATATCTATATGTGACATGTTTTTATGATACATTCATTAATAAATATTTTAATTTTCATTTATGAAACCTTCGTGATAAACCTTGGTGATATCCGCAAGAATGTCTCATTTAAATGTTCTAGACACATTTCCATGTAATTATAAATTTTCTTATAATTATGATTTTCCTCATGTTCATTTGCGCATTCAATAATGGTATTCCTCCTGTTCTTATTGATATTCCTCAATAATCCCATGTAAACTATTTTCCCATATTGGGCCTCATGATATCCCCTTTCTTATGATGTATGGCCCCATGATGTTAGATTCATTAAATGTATAAAGGATTAACCCATGAATAAGCCCATAAAGTTGTTTAGAATATTTTTTTATGATTTAATGTATTATTTTTCCTGATTACCATGAATCTAAACATTAAAAGATCATCTTCTTATACCATATAAATGGAATTTTTATGTGTTAAATGGATGAAATCCAATGTTGTTATAAATGGAAATTTTAGTTATTTGTGGAAATTTGGATTTTATAACCATATGAAGAACCCTATACAAAATTTTAAGTATACAAAAATATCATGGTGTATTTTGAAGTATAAATTATGTTGTTCCCATGAAAATCAATCCTTTTCTCGATATGAATATGAGGATGTTTCTATGGAACATATCTATCTAGGAGTAAACCAATAAACACCCCTTTAAATGTAATTTTTTTCTCAGTATGTTTTTATTCTTTAAAAATATGATAGTAAATATGAAGAACCACATAAATGATCAGTGCAATGGATGATGTGCTTACAGAACTCAAATTGAATTTGGAATAGAAAAATACTGATACTGATGAATCAGAAATCATGAGTTGTGTGTAATAGCAGGAGCCATGTTAAGATACCAAATCCACCACAAGGAGATCAAATTTCCGTTGAGTCATTCATGAGACAATGACTACCAATATTTAGTTGATCTGAATACCAATTAATTTATGAATAATCAATAGACTTTAAAGAAAATTTATTTTAAAAGATATATTGATCAGAACAAGAGAACTCCACCCTAGTTTTGTATCGATTAGAGGATGAATTTGTTCGGGGGTTCACATTGATTAAAAAAAATGAATCCATGAATAGAGATTTATGTTATATAGTTGTAAGAGTTTAGGGGATCCTTTTTCAATAAATATGTATCCTTTTTCGATGTGAATGAAAATGGAGAATAATTTCCTATAACAAAATGAAAATTTGATAGATTCTTTTGTGGACAAAGACCCTATATATGGAAGAAAAATAGAAAATAAATAATATTATGGTATTGAGTAGATAGTTTTTATTAATATGAAGGATCAACTGATGTTTGGAGAGATTAATTAGTCACATATGATGAATGATAAACAAGAGATCAGTAGAGCTGAACCTAAAGAGGAAAATTAATCATAGAATCCATGAAAATCCAATGAAACATCCCATATGCAAAAAATTTGGGATAATTATATCAACGAATTTCTTTCTCAGGAGAATAAAATATTAAAATTTTGGATGTGATGTCCAATTATCATTTAACTGTCATAGTGAGGTGATGCATCAACTTCTCAACACAAATGACAAAGGGAAGATGGTGTAGGCTTAGCAAGAAGTCCAATACAGTAAGTGTGGACAGCTTGGACACTTTTTTAATCATTGTAAAAATCTAAACATAGTGGAAAAAAATCAACATCAAACTTATCCTAGGCTAAAGAAACAAGGTAATGAATTTTCTATCAAATTTTTGAATTACAAGCTCAAAATTATGTTGTAGAACGTACTCTCATTTTTCTCTCAAAGATAAAAAATAATTCTTCTGATTCTTGTTATAGCCATTCATTTATTTCATCAATGTTTGCATATAATATTATATCAGAACATAAACTATTAGAAGTAGAGTGAGTCATCATTCAAGACTTCTTGAGGGACTATCCTAGCATCAATACTATATATAATCGTTACTATTAACTTTGGATAGTGAAATCTCATTACAAATCTGGTTGTCATTCCCATGGTGAAATTCGACACTATAATGGGGATATAATATATCTCAATGTATAATTCTAAGATAAACTACCAAATAAAAGAAATATATGTAATCTTAAATTGAAACCCAATAGTTATTTTCAAAAGAGTCATATCCAAACTTTTTCTTTTTCAAGAATCGCCTCTCTTACTCTTGTTTATATAGTTGATTAATGAAGAGGAAAAAGGAAATGAAATTATAATAATTGATAATTTCCCCATTATTTAGGAATACATTTATTTATTTCATGATTAGTTACATGGACCTCCCCTATAAATAGTGGTAAGGTTATCCATTTAAATCATACTTGGATCCCAGCCGATATCGAAGACCCTATATAAAATGGAGAATGTGGAGCTGCATAAATTAAATAATCAACATCATGATATTTTCGAGAAGGTATTTCTCCATCCAAGATTTTTTCCTTGGGGATATTCTATTCTATTTTTGAGGTAGTAGGTTGGGACAATGTGGAATCTAATTGATTATAGCAAACCTAAGGGGATTTTAGTGATGAAAAAGTACCCTATTCCAATATACATCCCTACGATATCATATACCCATGAATGGATAGTCATTTTTAAATTCCTATAACTCCACAATTAAATAATTCAACCTTTAGTCCAAAATTATAACTTCATAGTATTTTATTTACCTAAATAATATCAAGTCCCTAAAAAAGATAACATCTTCCAAAATAAGATTTATCACTAAATCCCAATATCATTTAGCATTCCCATGGTTTTCAATTCAATATATTATATGTCTCAAAAAATAATTTATTCTTATTTATTAAAAAAAGTAAATAAAAAAAATGATTTCATACTAATCCGGGACATCACGTAGGTTAGTGGTAGTTAATAAAGGCCTTTCACACTTCGGTTGTGGGTTTGATTCCTGCAGCCTTGTCCGATATGTTGGGTTGTCACATTGTCTATATGTTATCTCTATTTATAAAATAATATAATTATTGGAACATTACAAAAATATTATAACATCCTCAAAAATAACCAAATGATATCTTAATCAAACCCTTTATCTCATACCATTCATTTGATATTCAAAAATTAATAACATAGAACTACATGAATAAAAAATTGTCACAAAAAATACTGTTTATAACCTTGAAATATTATAATAGATTCATTAAAATGGTTTCTAAGTTAAAAAAATTGGATCTACAATAAACATATAATCCCATAAGAAGATATACTAATCTCCAAAGTTGTCTAAACCATGCTATGATACCATCTATAAGGACCCTACATTAAACATTACTTATTCATGTGAAATTTGAGTATAATATATTTTAATTCCTTCTGAATGATCTTTTAGGTTGAGTGTTTTATAGAATTAAGAAAAACTCATACTTAGACATCCAATATTATAAAATATAGAAGACTACACTCCATCATTTTTTTCATAGAAAAAAAACTATAAAAATGAATCAGGTATTATTTCAAAGACAAATATTCAAATAATTTCTTCATAACGTCGTCTTTTCTCTTAGCAATATTAATAACGATGAGAAAATTTTTAAAATTTTTTATGATAAAAATATATATCATTAAATAAAAAAATGGAAATAGTTTATATGTGATCTGGAGCGATATAAATAAGAACATGATAGATTCCATAAAGGCATAAGAAAGAGGAGTATCATAATAATAATAACATGTATCATAAAATAATGATGTGGCTACAAGATATAATTTATTCATTCATAATCATATCACTATGGTAAAACCATAAAGTATCATATCATCATGGTATTTCCTCAAGGTGTGATAAAAATTACCATGGTTATTCAACAAGGTATCATAAAAACAGAGATTGAGACGAAGATTGAGACGAAGTTCCTTACCATGGTCATGTATCATATCACTATGGTACATAACATCATGATATGTCCCTAAGAACAGAGATTGAGACGAAGTGCCTTACCTTTAGTCTGGCTTATACCGTTTGTTATTTATCATCCTTATTAATAAAAATAGGTTAATTTCTATTTGTTTTAAAAACATATACGTTTTATATTCCTTTTATATCACTTATTAAAATTTTTTAAAAAATATTTAATTATTTATGTTCATATCAGACATTTATTCGATATTCGGTACATCAGTCAAAAATGAACTTATTAAGATTACAAATTTTTTATACTGTCATAAGACAATTATATCCCAAATTAAATTCATTATTTTAATAAAATATAAATAATATATATTTATATAGAATAATCTATAATATTTGTAGATAAGAAATGAAATTCACCATTCATAGAGATGGTTGGTCATACATATGCATGAATTCTACTTTCATATCATTATCATATTATATGAAATGAAAAATAGCTGATACAAAGGTATATTATGATTAAAATATAATATATATGTTATATATGATACATATTTTCGTTATCTTCATCCTTTATAATTTACATGTATGTAATGAATGGTTCATATCCCATTGAGGGGGCAGTAGTCCACACTTCTTCAAATGGAAATATAAAATTTAAACATTATTGAAAGAAAAAATTTATATTTTAAATAAAATAAAAAGAATAGATATAATATAATTACAATTTATATCATATATAAATATATTTCCATAATAATTGAAACCATTAAATGTGGCATGATAAAATTGAACAATCGTCATTTGGGGATGCTATTATTCACAGTACATATAAATGGAATGTTCTTATCCATTCGATGGATGTGTGTGTAAGTGTGGTTTGAATAATTATCAAAAAAATAATAATATATTTAGGATAATTTTTATTTATGTAATCATATAATAATAAGATCATAGGTAGTAAAAAATGAAAATAAAGTATAGAAACTTGAGAGAAGACGCTACCTCAAAATCAGGTAACTCCTTTGGATTTGAGCCAAAAGGCATTCATGAATTTTTCTCTACCCATCGTAAGGATTATAAGAGAATGGTAGGTATGTCGTAATATTATATTATTATAAGAGAGAGGAGGTGCACATTAGGAATGACTTGAAATATTATTATATTATAAATTTATTTTCAAATTATAATAGTTTAAATGTGACAAAATTATAGGATAAGATATTTATGTGTCTAAATACTCTAAAAAGATTAGTTTCATACAATATTAGGTCACAAAATTATCATTATATGTACGCTTTAACCCTTGTTTAAAAACATTAACATTTACTATGTCTTCTTGTATTTTCATAATATATGGTTAGTATAGTTACTATAAAATTTTAATAGAACCTATAGAGGATAATTGATGAAATTATTAAAATTATATATTTCATTTGTTGGAATGTTATATTTTTTGGACTATTATATCATTTAATAAAATAGTATTTTTTAAAAAACTCATTTCTGTCAATTTTGACACTATAGAATAGTTGATTTTTTGAAAGTTATAACAACTTAATTAATTAAACAAAAAGGCATTAGATCATCCCTAACATATATATAGATTCCAAAAAATTATTCAATTGTATAAAAATTTTCAAATTACATTTATTTTAATATTTATAATATCATTTATTTGAATATTACATTAAAAAGAAAAAAACTGCATCATAATTATGTCATAAAAAAATTTATTTATTTAATGTCTAAAAATTATAAAAAAAATTAACATGATGCAGGAAATATTATTATATTTATAGTTAATTTTTATAGATTATTATTTAACTTATATAAATCTATTTAAAATTGTTTTAGTAATAAGAAACATGTTTAATTATTATTTCCCATAACAATAAATTAAATATTATAAAATGTCACCATCTAATCCTAGTGGATCCTAAATTCCAAAAGTTCTATATAAAGATTTATTTGGCCTCCCATTTGTCATAAAATTGTATTAGTATATGTTTTAGGGTATATTTATATTATTATAATATGTTTTTACCATTATCTATATGATTTACCCTTTAACTATGGTAAATAAGAATAAATACTCAAGTTACAATTCAAAATGTCTAGAAATTATAGGTACCTATTTAAAAAAATTCATTATGATTCCCAATATGGATTACATTTTCCCATATTTAGAACATAAAATAGTAATTATGTTGATTTTATTTCTTTTTGTCAAAATTACAAAGTAGGTTTTTATTAAGTCAAAACTATCAACGGATTGACATGTATTTATGTCCAATTTAAATGTGAAACTACATCCAATGGACATCATTGGATTAAATGAAAATGTAATAATCTAATTAGACATTAAATACAATTTTATTTAAAATCTATCTATATAAATATATTTTATGTAAAAGTGTTTTTTTAATTTAAAGGTAGAATTTTTCACTATTTATAAAAATATGGATTTTATCAGAAAAATACCTAAATTTCTACCAATGTAAATTTTGATGTTCAAATTATTAAAAAGAATATCATTTTATCAAATAGAACTTATAAATGTCACAAAAAAATTATAATGAATGTTATCTATTAAACGGCGGTAAAAAGGAGTTCTAAAAATAATAGATCATTTTAAGCATAAAATAAGGTTCATTCTCATTTTAAGCCTCAAAAATTAATAATATAAATGTAAAAAAATTAAAAAAATTAAAAACATATTATTTTTTTTACATTCATTATTTTCAAAAAAACATCTAGTTATTAACTACAATTTAAAATAATAATATTGTGGTATTATTTTGTCAGTAATACTCAGTGTTGTGTGAAATGTACGATTTTGTAGAAAGTAATGGTTGTCGGTCGGGTATGCTATCATACATAGTGTCCCCATTAAATATAATTAATATTAATGTCAAAAATAGTAATATAATTGAAAATTTATTATTCTATAAATACTTAGGATGTTACATTTGTACCATTCAACAGATGCTTTCAAATCTATAATGAAATACTATTGTAGAAACATAATTATATATTACATGATTCTTGTAAAAAACATATCAATGATATATAACTTTCAAAACATTATTCATAAATCCTAATAAATAAACACTTCAATCCTTCCATTTCTATTATTTGTAATCCATATTTCCAAACATTGTGTGGAGTAAAACCCATTTTATAATGACATTTACATGGATTATTCCCATGTTCCCTACACAGAAAGAACTTAGTACCATTAGAAATTTGATTCACTATATGATCTATTCCCACATATAAAACATCATCACCTTCCTATTTAATATTTTTGGGTTGTATATTTCAACATTTATAACAAGAATGAATTGATCCTTCATTCATCCACTACCAAAGCACTCAGAAAAAAATAACCTTATCATATTTAGTGATTCTGAGAGTTAGTTAAACTGCATGATTTTAATAATATATGATGATAACCAAATATACATAATTATGGTGCATTTAAAATCAGTCATCTACCCATTAGATTCTAATAATCAAAATACTGTACATTAAAATCAACATTATCCGGGTTTAGTTTGGATCCAACAGTTGATTGAAACCAAAAATCATAGAATGAGACAAAAGTTTCTATATGGGAAATCAGGAAATATCATTCATAGTATATTTATATTATAACACCTTATATTATCTATATAACACCATAGATTCAACCAAAAAAATCTTTTTTATCATTTATTCATATCTATTATAGTGGTTCATAATGAAAATTTTAAATAACATATGTATATCCCCTTACAGTTTAAAACTATGAGTAATGTAACAGAATAATCATCATACACTAGAATTATGGTTAATATATATTATCATCCAACTCCTTTAAAAGTTATTACCCCTAAATTTATCCTTGCCAAAAATCTTCCCACTTGTAATGACTATACATCTTTGTTTTTATAATAAACTTATATAATAACTTCCTTATATAATCTTGATGATGTTATCTTATACATAGAATATTCCAAAAACTCCATCAAAATATTTTGTTATATATTCTATGTTTTCATAAACCGAGTTCTCAAGGATTCTCCTATACTTCCTCTAATACCAATTGTAATGTCCTCGAACCAAGAAGAAAATATTTATAGTATACATAATTTAATTGAAACTAGATACATGAAAATGATTCCCAATGGATTGAATAGTTTACAAGTCTTGTTGAACTATATACATACATTAATCTCAAATTAAACTTAACAACCAAAACAAAGAAACATAGTGAATGTGAATATTCTTCATCCTTGAACTTATTAAAATAATCATTCTCTATATAGTTGTAAAAAGAAACAAAATAAGAGTGGGTTAATAAACAATGTAAAGTTTACTTACATTATAATATATCATGAGTAAATAATGAATAATAAATATAAAAATTTAAAACACTTAAAACACATTCAAATTAATAAATAAGTCGAAAACTAAATACATCAATGGATAACATAAATTCAATAATCTAATAGATAATAGTAATTATATTTTAAATGATGAAAATTCATAATATTCGATTTCATGATCTCAAAGATCACAATATATGTACATTCACTTCCTTTCTCCAATACTATTTAATCAATGGGTATGTATACACTAAAAATGAAATAACTAACATTGAAACTAATTATATTTTGTGTATTAAGAAAATAGCTAATTAAATTTTAAAATAAATTTATATAAAAGGGACATTGTAAATACTTGAATGGAAAATTAATCTCCTTATATAATATATAAATGTTCATGATTCCCTAAACTATGAATATTTTCTTAAAAATCCAAAAAAAATCATGTTATTATTATTTTGATATTATAATTTCAATACTCCCATCCATTTGATAAAATAAAATTTTTAACAATGGTATACATTTATTAAAATATTCACACAAAAAAATCAATAAAACTACACGTGAAGAAAATATATTTTTGAAGCACAAAATGATTTCACTGAAAATTTAGTAACTATTAATTATGCATAAATAAATAAATTTTTATTACATAAGACAGTTATACATATTTTTCAAAAAAAATTAATCCTATACATACTATTAATTTAATTTCTAGAGTAAATTATATATTATATCATGGTTTTTTTGGACTTGATTATTCATGTAAAGAAATTTATCCAATACTTCAGGTTTATTTCAATGTAAAAGAAATATACATGAAGTCTTTTAGTTTTAAAATAATAAAATTAAATCTTAATTATAATATTACATATGTGATAAAATTCCCATTTTTCCATGAATACACTCCAAATGCAATTCACTGATTCCAAATACATTGTAAATATTTTACTCTAATTATAAAAAGAAACATTATAGTGTAGAATATTCCGTTATCCAAAAAATTTGAAAACATCCTATGGTTTAAAACATATTAATAATAGATCTAATGTTAAATGAGGTTTATCAACCATATTAATTTCATTTTTTCATATATTACCTATCACTAGACATATAGTTTATATAAAGATTTCATGTTTTTATCAATTATATGTTGACATACATTTCTATTAAAAATAAAAAGAGAGTTCTAAATTAAATTCACAAGTATTTTTATAAATAACCCTCTAATAGGATAACTAATTTTAAATGAACACATTTCAATTTTCATACACCCTTAGTTATACAGTTCAATTTTAAAAACGATCAAATTAATTTTTTCTGTACTTTTATGGCTTAAAAAACATTTTACTCATATTATTGATGTAATAATTAGAGAACATGATCAGTACTATACAAATAAAATGAAAGAAAATCATCAAAATTACCTCAAAATTTATATGATGAATTTAATTTAATAGTGTTTTTATATGATATGAATAAATCTTAAATAATAGTAAATCATATATGTTCATTACTTTAATTAATTTAGATAAACCACAACAAGTTATTGAGGAAAAAACATATTTTTTATTAGATAATTGTAATTATTTAAATATATTCATTTTTAGGAAAATATTATATAAATATAGTGAACATATACTAGTGTTCCACTTTACTTATGATTGATAGACCAATGAAAATTTTGGCTCTTGGACAATCCCTACAACACATCTCATGTCACATGATGTCATACTTCAGAAGTGAAAGAAACATACTTACTCAAATCATTGGAACTCAATAAGTAATAAAATATAATATGAAACATGAAATTCCACATTAAAAATGTTTATAATATCTTTTAATTCTTTTCTTATTAATTCCTGATAATACTATATCGTATCAATGGAATTCCTAGAAATCCAAAAAAAATTATCTGATAACACTTCTAACGAAGTTGACTTATATACCTAAATGGACCAAAAGATATGTTTCTAATGACCCCAAGATCATTCCCCATGGGATGGATACTATAACTCTGGTTCATTGATTGCCATTAGTTAATGAATATCCTTATTTAGATAAAATAATTCATTAGGGAAGTTCTTTTCCAAAATTGTAGCATGAGCTATTCATAAGTCATATGTTTCTAAAATAAACATCTATACTGCTAACATTTCGAGTCTAATTGAACGTACTAAAAACAATTAAAAATAATTTAATGATAAATAAAATAATTTACCCCTCTTAACATGGTCTCTATAATCTAGGTTTCATTATTTCTAAACATTCTAAAGAAGAAGATAATTCTTTATAATATATAATATAAAAAAAAATATCTACGAGAGTATTTAAAATGCTATTAATGATATTAAATTCCAACTAGATTTTAAATAAATGGATTGGTCATAAATAATAAATAGAGTTTCAAAAATAGATTTTCAACTCACTTAGAAAGTAGATATGTGTATACAAGATAATTTAATAATATTGTCATACATTTATATAAAAATATTTTTTCAGAAAATCATCAAATTAAAAAATCAAGAAGCGAATAAAAACATTAATATGAGAACATGCTATACCAAATATGTCCATATATCTAGAAGATCCATGAATAATTATATAATGTTTGATCCTATCTCAATGTTAAATATGGTAACCATTACTATGTTATGTTTAATTCCACATTCCATGGGAAAGAACAAAGATTATACTCTGTTGGGGAAATCTTGCAACTCTTCCCATGGGAAAGGGAAAAGGGTATTAGATGTAGGTAAAATATGTATTTATATCCTTAGGTAAAGGTAAAAGTGTATACCATGTTAGGTAATTATATTCTCATATTACTCCTTCACTAACAGATATATCTTTTAAATAATCTAATAAATGTTACACTAAACTTTCCACATACTCAATAACATAACAGAATAAATAAATATTTATGTAATAAAAAACAAAAAAATAGTGTGAAATAAATTCCTAATACATAATTTCCAAACATAACTATATAATAATTCGTGGATAAACTAAAACATTTAATATAATCATGAATATTATATCTTGTTAAACAAGGCACAATCAGGGGAATAGTAATTAATTTTTAATTCTCTAATCCCAATCCAAACTAATATTACATCTTTTTATACATAAAAAACCAAATCCTATCATATATGATTTGAAAAAGGTGAATTTCATGTCACAAACACTATGAATTACATATTTATTGAAAAAAAGGAATGCCTTTAATTTATATAGATTTTACTTATTTAATAAATAATTTCACAAAATCATATTCTAATAAAAAAACACATTAAATTTAAAGATTTAAATGAATTTATAATATTAATAAAATAATTTTTAACACATATTACCATTATTATATAAAAATAAAAATCTATAATTTGTTGGTGGAAAATATATTAAAAAATGAAGAATGTTTAATACTCAATGTTGATGTTTCCATAAAATAATTATAAATATTGAGTATTAAATTTCGTTTATTTCAATATTTAAATTTTAATAAATGAAAAATTATTATAATTTAATAATTTTTTATTTTGGTTTTGGAAGATAATCATATTTGATGAAACGTAATTAGTTTAAGATCATAATCATTCATTCCCACTTAATGATATCATTAACTATCACTTCACGTATTTAATCACTTAATAAATTTTATGAGTTATACATTTATTTATAATTTTCTATGGATTAAGTGGAAAAAAATTATTTTATTTTGAAAACATTACAATGAAATAAATAAATACATTTTCACTAATTGATCACCACACCATACATGAAATATTTTTAGATACTTGTTTATTAATTATATAACATGTCAAGATAGCCTAATTAATATATGAACTAAGTATTTCATTTACATTTTTGATACAAATTTCAAAAGAATATAAATATTTCACTATATAGTTAAAATATATTTATTTGGAAACCCTAAACATAGTAAAAACCACTTTTACATATGGATTTTGAAAACCAATGAAACATTAAAAAAAATCTAAACATGATCATATCTAAACTAAATAATTTTATTTATTAAAGACTAACTCAACACACATAATATAAGGCCCCGACATTAAACATTACTTAATCATAAATTATATGAATATTTCACATAGAATATCTTTTTAGTTTTAGAGTTTTAGTGAATTAGGTCATAACTATTACATCTCAAAATATTACATAGTAGGTACTTCTACTAAGTTTCCAAAAAATAAAAGAACACATAAAAAGAAACATGAATAGTTCCTTATTTTAGATAGAATGTCTTTCCTTGATGCCATCCTTGACCCTATTCAACTTTATGTCCTGTGGAAAACATTTCAAAAACTTGGGATGAGCATAAAAAGCCCAGAAAAAGATACACAATGAAGGAAAGCTGTTAGTTTTTCAAAACAACAAGTGAACCATGAATAATTTACCAAAGTAATACTTTTCACCTTTATGAAGTTGTAAAAACTATTCACATAATAAAAGACCAGTACTTACCCTTTTGTAACCAAAATATTACCATAAAGTCCATATAAAGAACACATAACATAAAAAGGTAACATGGGACATAGACATACTTAAATGGAATAACCATATGGTCGACTTCCACACATACTTAATAGTATAGCCATACGGCTGACTTCCATACCCAATTAATTGGAGGTTATAATGTAACAACCCATCCTTGTATTTATGGAACCACCCGTCATATGGTTTATCACGTAACCACCCACTAAATGTCCATGTTCCATTATAAAATTATAAGACATAAAACAAATATAATGGAAAGAAAAAATTTCCACATTTCAATCACAATATATCACTTAAATTTATTGACATAACAAATCCTTTATAAAAACCATTTTCAATACCAAAATTCTTAAAAGAATATATGGTATTTATATCATTTTAAAAACATTACGACTTGTGGAGGAAACCAAAGACCAAATAATACTCATGGCAGTGGAAAAGGTCGTTGTCACCATGTACGTTAAAAGAAACATTTTTTGTCATATTGTAAAACGGTTCGTAGAAAAAAAATTCCTTTTGTATAAAATTAAAAGTCAAGGAGTTTATACACCATATAAAATAAATCCTTCTATTAGAAAAAAATATGCTTCAATGAAAGGAGATTGAGATGAAGTCCCTTACAAAGACCGTATCCTTGGATTAAGGATAAATCAATTACATAATTATGTGTGAAAAACGAATACATCAAATATAAGTCGATATAATGTGTAAATAAATTAGAGGTAATTCACATATATTCATAGAATGACATATTTCAAGGATTACAAGTTTATCCCAAAGAATCAAAATTGGGTTAAGAAGTTCCCTTGCAAAAATTCGACAGCCTAACGGCGTCACTTCAAAATTCAGAAAATGAGTTGATGAGAGATAAAAAGGGGTATCTCATCACTTAGACATAGAATTTATATAAATAGGATATATAAGAATATATCCCATCATAATAAGATTAAACGACCCTAAAAATAAGTCTTTTCAAATGAGGAGGATGAAAGGTTCCCTTACCAAATTGGGTAACTTCCGAAACGTACACCCCATGAAAGAATGGTCATACAATGAAGATGTAACTACCCATAAATGAGATTATATTATACAGATAGTAATATTATAGGCAGTAAATATACGAAATTAAAGGAAATAGTGTCCAATGTAGCATGAATCCCATGGGAATAAAAAGTGAGATGAAAATCCCCTAATGAAAATTCGGCAGCCTAACGGTGCCACATAAAACATAAAAAATGGATTGATGAGATCAAATATGGTATTCCATCATTTTAACATAAAATTTACAGCATGAGGAATATAAAAGAACATCCCCAACATAAGAAATATGAGCTTAAAAGAAATGACATAAAAGAGAGTACTTAAAAAAGACAGAGGTCAGATCCCTTACCTCGTATCCGACATGACTTGATCATTATTTAATATCCTGAATAATACAATTGAGTTAATTTCTACTTGCTTAAGAACCCTTTTCATGTTCATTTTTCCTTTTATATCACTTATTACCATATCATGAACACTATGTAATTATTTATGTTAATAACGGTCGTTTTAACGATCATTGCTACTTTAGTCAAAAATAAACTCTTTATAATTACAAGTTTGTTCATTGGGTTAAATTTACATTAAATCCACAATAATATTAATTATGTATATATAATATATATAATATATATCCATTATATACATTCATTTATAATATTACATAACATTTATAGGTAAGAAATGAAATGAACCGGTCATGGAGACAATAAGCCTTACGTACGCATGAACGCTACATCAATTTATATTTCATATTTAATGGAATTAAAACATAATGATACATAATAGTATTATAATTATATTATGGTATCATATATAATATCATTAAATATATCCTTTATATGTACCACATATGGTATTAACGAATCGAATCACTTAGAGGGGGCGGTAGTCCGCACTTTCTAAAATGAAGATATCATCTTTACCCATAATGGAAAACATAAAGGTATTACATAAATGAAAAATAAAGAATCTTAATGAAAACATACACATATTATATATCATATATAAATATAGTTACATCTTAATGTCCACCTTTGAAGGTGATAAAAGAATATTGATCAATCATCGTTTCGTGAGGCGGAAATTCACCATCCACAGAGTCAATATGTTCATTAATCATCAGATGTAGTTGTGTGTAAGTGTAGCTCGAATACTTATTATAAAAACATCATATTATATGGATGTTACTGGTTCTGTTACAAAATAAATGAATAAAAAGATTCCAGTGGGTTGGAGAAGCAAAATAAAACAAAAGAGCACAAGTGAAGACGTTACATTAAAATCGGGTAAGTCCCTTTGGATTGAACCAAAAGGATTTCATGAAGATATTACTACCATAGGTAAGGATTATAGTAATAGGAGAGGTATTTGTAGAGACAAAATGATGAGATCTTGGCCGATCCAAAGGCTTCAGGGGTGTGGGTAAGGTGATTGATGTGGGAGCCTTTTTTAAGAGGAGAGGAGGGGCACTCTTGGAATGTAAAGAAAGGTTACATTATTTTCAAATGCGTTTCTAATTTTAAAGGTCCCAAATTGATATATTTCAAGTCTAAGGTAATAAGGGTTATAAATCCACCCATCCAATAGGTTTTTGAAATGGGTACGTCTTAGATTTTACATTATAGTTCCTTTTTATTTAAATTGTTAAATAATGAGGTAATCGATGCATCATCATGATGTCATTAATAATTTAATTTATTTAATTAATAAAAATTATAAAAAAACTACTATGATGTATGAAATCATTTTATCTTTCCAATTAATATTTATAGTCAAAAATATTACTTGTATAACCCCATATAAAAATTGTCTTATTAAAATAATACATGTTTGTGTCATTTTAACATTTACTTTAAATAAAAAGAATTAATCTCATTATCTTACCCAAGTGGCTCCATGGGGTCCCAAAAATCAACCCATGGGTTTTATTGGTCGTCCACGACTCATTAAATAGGGTTAGGACAAGTTTCAAGATATGTTAATTTTATTATAATATCATTTTTACCTTAAACCACACTGATTACCTTTTATCGTGATTAATAAAGCTTAAAAGTTACTTTTCATCAAAAATTATTTTCATCCCACTGAATCAAATTTTACTTAATAATAAAAATAATTTAAATTGTATTTTTGGAATTCAAATCACATAAGTGGTAAAGTTCCATTTAAATGAAAACTAGTTTTTGTAACTACCACTTTGTGGTTTCACTATTCATCAGAAATTAAGGTTTTTCAAAAAAATACCAAAAATTCACCCTAATCTATATTTGATATTACAAATTCACAAATTATGTCTATTATACCAAATTAATAACATATAAGTTTCATTAATTAATTTTATAATTAAATCCCGTTTTCAAATCAAATTGCGTGTTTTTAAGAAACAATATCTATCATAAGATTGACAATTGTTTATGTCCAATCTCAAAGTGACATTGATTTAAATGACCACCATTGGATTAATTGGTAAAAATATATTCTAATTTCACTTTAAAACCAATTCAAAAGTCAATATAATCATTTAAATAAATTAGATTAAAAATATGTCTTGAATTAAAAAGCAACATTTTTCACAATTCATTAAAAAATGAACTTTATCGGAAAAATAACAAAAAGTTACACAAAGTAAATTTTAATGTCCTGATTGTAAATAATAATTTTATTTTGTCAAAATGAAACATATAAAATTTTAAAATGAATATTTAAATAGTTTTTTCCATCAAAAGGCGGTTAATCGTCCTTTTAAACAATATTAGATTATTTATACTTAAATTCGGATTCATTTGAATTATAAATCCTCTAACATTTATTGTAAAAAGTAAAAATATTTGACAAAAATATATAATCATTTTTTAGTTAGTTATATTCATTCCCATCATTAAAACGACTAGGTGTTAACTACTTTTTAAAATAAATTTTTTTTATTATTAGAGTGAAACGTAAGATTTCAAAAGAACTCGTTGTTGCGTATTGGGTAAGCCATCAAGCATAGCGTTCCCTTTAAAGTAATATTAATATTTTATTCCCAAATATGGATAAATATAAAAATTTCATATTCTTTATTTACCTTCGATGTTACATCCTTCACCCCTTTTGGGAATAACGTCCTCAAAATTTTAAAATTGGGCTCAGAAACATCATTGAAAGCCC
Source organism: Viscum album (assembly GCA_963277665.1). Classification (NCBI taxonomy): domain Eukaryota; kingdom Viridiplantae; phylum Streptophyta; class Magnoliopsida; order Santalales; family Viscaceae; genus Viscum; species Viscum album. The sequence goes on from OY728140.1 coordinate 834,909,373, forward strand.
CACATCGGAAAAAAGTAAATTAAACTATCACTATAAATGAAATAAAGGGAAGTAGAAAGGTTACTCGAGTTAACCCATGCTAGGAATCCATGTATGAAAACATGGATATGGAAGAAAAAACAAAGGGTCAAGTTCTGAGGGAGTGTGAAAGAAAACATGTGTAGGAGAAAGTTAATCACCAGAAAATCACAAACTTGTGATGGGTTAAACGGTATGGGATTCCCCAGTTGGAAAAGTTAAAGGACAACATTTTTTTAGTTACTTTTCATTGGGTAATTTATTTTTGAGCATACCTAAAACATAAGGACACATACTTACTTGTCATGTTGACTTTCAACTTTTACTAGATTTCTAACACGAACTCATATTTTCTCCAAAATATGGGTATTTAGGATGACTTGTTTACATTAAGAGAGATATAATCAACTTCTAGAGAATCACCTAATCCACAAAAAAGAACTATATAATTCCCATGACTTTAGATCTTAACGAAAACTAAAACCAAAAAGGTTAGTATGAGATCAGATAATACCCAAAAAGGATAATCCTTTATAAAAAGGAAATCTGTTCTTAATCTCCTAAATTTGTCCAAAAAGACCCAAAGTACAACTATGACCAAAAGTAAACCAAAATAAGATTGAAACCCAAATATTCGAAGTATTTTATCACATAGTCTTCCAAGTAAAATCGTAACATTTATCTCAAAACAACATCAGTTTCTCTAAATGTCTCGTATTGAAAAGTAATTAACCTAATCACATATCCTCCATGATAGGTTAATAATTTTCATAGATAACCCAAAATCAACTTACTCTTAATTCATAAATACATCTAAATAAAAATAATTAGTCAAAATAACAGGGGACTTCATGTAGTCCAGTGGTAAGTGATAAATACCAGTCACACTTTGGTTGTGGGTTCGATTCCCACAGTTTTGTCCGACGCGACGGGTTGTCACACGGTCTGCGTGTTGTCATTTTTCCAAACTATATAATTCACAAATCATTCCCCAAAAAGAGATAAAATCATCAAAAATTACCATAACATAATTTAACCTCAATTTTATCTCATGCCTTTCAGATTCCATCATAACATATAGTAACCCATAATTACCTCAAAAGTAAGGATCATATAAACCCAAATGGTTCTTTATAACTATGTTCACAACAGAAAATATAACTATTCCTTGAATAAAATGTTCATATATCAAATATCAGGGTCACACATAATATAAAAAAGTCTTCTATTGTAACCTCATCGTCAAAAGAGACTTAATACTCTTAAAAATTTCACCATAACACTTGAGGCCCTTATATGTTGACTTCTTACTCATTCAATATTCTTCATGATCCATTACCCATTCCTTTCCAACTTATTCTGAAATACTCATTTACTATAAAAAAATCATGAATCATATCCTAAGATTCCAAAATAGGAAAACAAAAGTTAAGAAATAATTCATACCTCTGATTGGTCATTGTCAGATTCTTCATCCTCAATCGGAATGACATTAGGTATTGGTAAACGAATATTTCTATGATCTTGGTGATCCCATTCCCGAAACTTCTTCATAGGACATGTGTTTGCATAATGACCATACACACCACATTTAAAACATTCAATTGATCCCTCAGAAATAAATTCATTCCATTTACTAATGTCAACCGGATGCTTACTTTTTTCATGGTAGTTTCATGATTTATGACCTTCATTTCAAAATCTATAGCATATTTTTGTTCCTTTGAAACATTTTCCTAGGTGTTTCTTTTCACATCTTTGACAGATATGTTTTTGAACACGCATTCCTTTATGATTATTACCAGTAGTTCCGCAGGGATTTGTTTCTCGCATATATGATGCCTTATAGAAATCACCATGGTATCGGTGGACAATCATGACTCCAGATAGTTGGTTGAGGATAAACACAAGAGTTCTCATTGCATCTCCTATATCATTCAGTTGCTCGCTCAGAAAACTGTTACAGTTTCCTTCACATCCACTGTTACATTGGGGCCTGCTAGATCCATCCATTTACTAAAACCAAAAAGGTCAGAGTGAGTATATCAACAAAAACATCATCTACTAATTAGGAAGATAAACACTAAGATATAATTACTCATTCACTTTATCTAAAACTAGGACTCTTTCAGAAATCATAACCATTATGGTAATGTCACTTATGCTTAGAGAATACCCTAACCTCTAATGTTATCAAAACCAACCTCTGTTACCATCTATAAGGCCCTGACCTTAATCATTACATAATCATGAATTAAAAAAAATATTTCACATAGAGGATATTTTCAGGTTTAGAGTTTTAGAGAATTAGGTCATTACTATTACATCTCAAAAGATTACATAGTAGACACTTATACTAAGTTTCCATAAAATAAAAAAACACTTAAAATGAAAAATAACTAGTTCCTTGTTTTAGATAGAATGTATTTCCTTGATCCCATCCTTGACCCAATTAATCTTTAAGTCCTATGGAAAACATTTAAAAAACATGGGATGAGCATAAAAATCCCAGTAAAAGATACACAAAGATGGAAAGCCATTAGTTTTTCAAAACACAAGTAAACCCAGAATACTTTACCAAAGTAATAATTCTCACCTTTATGAAGTAGTAAAAACACTTCACTGAATAAAAGACCATTACCTACCCTTTTGTAACCAAATGTTTACCATAAAACCCATATAAAGAACACATAACATAAAAAGGTAACTTGGGACATAAATATACTTAAATGGAATAACCATATAGTCGACTTCCACACATAATTAATGGAATAGCCATACGACCGACTTACATACCCAATGAATTGGAGGTTATAATGTAACCACCTGTCTTGGTATTCACGGAACCACCCGACATATGGTTTACCACGTAACCACCCTTCAAATGTCCAAGTACCATTATAAAATGATAAGACATAAAACAAATATAATGGAAAGAAAACATTTCCACATTTCGATCACAATATATCACATAAATATATAGACATTAAAATTCCTTTATAAAAACCATATTCAATAACAAAATACATAAAAGAGTATATGGTATTTATTTCATTTTAAAAACATTACAGCTTGTTGGGGAAGCCAAAGACCAAATAATACTCACGGTGGCGGAAAAGGTCGTTGTCACTGCGTACGTTAAAAGAAACATTACTTTTTGTCATTTTGTAAAATGTTTTTTAGAAAAATATTCCTTTTGTATAAAATTAAAAGTCCAGGGGTTTATACACCGTATAAAATAAATCCTTGTATTAGAACAAAATATTCCTGAATGAAAGGAGATTGAGATGAAGTACCTTACAAAGACGGTATCCTTAGATTAAGGATAAATTAATTACATAATTATGTGTGAAAAAATAATACACCAAATATTAGTGGATATTATGTGTAAAACAATCAGAGTTAATTCACACATATTCATAGAACGACATATTTCAAGGAGTACATGTTTATTCCAAAGAATCAAAATTGTGTTAAGAAGTTCCCTTGCAAAAATTTGACAGCCTAACGACGTCACATCAAAATTCAAAAAATGAGTTGATGAGAGATAAAAAGGGGTATCTCATCACTTGGACATATAATTTATAGAAATAATGATATATAATAACATATCCCATTATAATAATATTAAAAGTTCTAAAAATAAGTCTTTTAAATTGAGGAGGGTGAAAGGTTCCCTTACCAAATTGGGTAACTTCCTAAACGTACACCCCATGAAAGAATGGTCAAACAATGAAGATGTAACTACCCATAAATGATATTATATTATACAAATATTAAGATAATTGGCATTACATATACCAAAAAAAGTAAATAGTGGCCAATGTAGCATGAATCCCATGGGAATAAAAAGTGAGATGAAAATCCCCTTATGAAAATTCGGTAGCCTAACAGCGCCACATAAAACTTATAAAATGGATTGATGAGATCAAATAGGGTATCCCATAATAATAACATAAAATTTAAAGCATGGGTAATATAAAATAAAATCCCCCAACATAAGAAATATGAGCATAGAAGAAATGACATAAAAGAGAGTACTTAAAAAAAGAGAGGTCGGGTCCCTTACCTCGTATCCGACTTGACTTGATCGTTCTTTAATCTCCTGAATAATAAACTTGTTTTAATTTCTACTTGCTTAATAACCTTCATCAAGTTAATTATTACTTTTATATCACTTATTACCTTGTCATGAACACTATGTAATTATTTAAGTTAATAACGTTCGTTTTAACGATCATTGCTAATTGAGTCAAAAATAAACTCTTTATAATTACAAGTTTGTTCATGGGGTAAAATATCCATTATATCCAGAATTATATTCATTATGTAGATATAATATAAATAATATATATCAATTATATAAATTCATTTATAATATTACATTTCATTTAGATGTAAGAAATTAAATGCACCGTTCATGGAGACGGTAAACCGTACGTACGCATGAACACTACATCTATTTCTATTTCATATTTAATGGAATTAAAACATAATTATACATAATAGTATTATAATTCCAGTATGGTATCATATATAATATCATTAAATATATCATTTATACGTACCACATATGGTATTAACGAATCAAATCACTTTGAGGGGGTGGTAGTCCACACTTCCTAAAATGAAGATATCGTGTTTACCCATAATGGAAACCATAAAGGTATTCCATAAATGAAAAATACATAAGTTTAAGGAAAAAATAAACATATTATATATCATATATCAATATATTGACATATTATTTTCCACTTTTGAAGGTGTTAAAATAATATTGAACAATCATTGTTTCGTGTGACAGAAATTAACCATCCACAGAAACAGTATGTTCTTTAACCATTAGATGTATGTGTGTGTAAGTGTAGCTCGAATAATTTTTATAAAAACATCCCAATATATGGAAGATAATATTTTTGTTACAAAAGAAATTAATAAAATGATTTTATGGGGTTGTAGAAGAAAAAAACAAAAGAGCACAAGTGAAGAAGTTACCTTAAAATCGGGTAACTACCTTTGGTTTGAACCAAAAGGGTTTCTTGAAGATCTTCCTACATAAGGTAAGTCTTCTAGGATTCGTAGAGGGATTTGGAGAGACAAAATGATCAGATATGGGCCGAGCCAAAGGCTTGAAAGGTGTGGGTATGGTGGTAGAGGTGGGTGCCTTTTATAAAAGGAGAGGAGGGGCACTCTTGGAAAGTCAAGAAAGGTTACATTATTTTCAAATGAGTTTCAGATTTTAAAGGTCCCACATTGATATATTTCTAGGATAAGGTGATAAGGGTTCGAAATCCACCCATAAAATAGGTTTTCGACATGTGTAGATCTTTTATTTTACATTATCTTTTCATTTTATTTAAATCATTAATTAATGAGGTAATAACTGCATCATCATGATGTCATAAATAATTTAATTTATTTAATGACCAAAAATTAAAAAAAATAATATGATGTAGGAAATCATTTTATCTTTCCAATTACTATTTATAGTCAAAAATCTGAATTTTATAACCCCATGTAAAAATTGTTTTATTAAAACAATACATGTTTGTGTCATTTTTACCTTTACATTAAATAAAAGGCATTAATGTCATTATCTTACCCAAGTGGCTCCATGGGGTCCCAAAAATAGACCCATGTGTTTTCTTGGCCTTCCATGACTCATCCAATAGGGTTAGGAAAAGTGTCAAGATATTTTCATTTTATTATAATATCATTATTACCGTAAATCACACTGATTACCTATAATCGCGATTAATAAAACTTAAATGTTACTTTTCATCAAAAATTATTTTCATTCCATTGAACCAAATTTTACTTAATAATTAAAATCATTTAAATTTTATTTTTGAAATTCAAATCACAGAAGTTTTCATGTTCCATTTAAATGAAAAATCATTTTTTGTAACTACCACTTTGTGGTTTCACTATTCATTAAAAATTAATGTTTTTCAGAAACATACCAAAAATTCACCTTAAGATATATTTGATTATACAAATTCAAAAATGATATCTATTTTACCAAATTAATAAAATTGAAGTTGCATTAATTAATTCTATAATTAAATCCCACTGTCAAATCAAATAGCATATTTTTAAGAAACAATATCTATCAAAAGATTGATACTCATTTATGTCCAATCTCAAAGTGAAATTAATTTCAATGACTACCATTGGATTAAATGGTAAAAATATATTCTAATTTCACTTTAAAACCAATTCCAAATATAATCTAATCATATAAATTAATTAGATAAAAAAGAGGTTTTGAATTAAAAAACATCATTTTTCACTATTCATTAAAAAAATGAACTTTATCGTGAAAATACCAAAAAGTTACACAAAGTAAATTTTGATGTCCCGATTATAAATAAGAATTCTATTTTGTGAAATAAAACATATAAAATTATCAAAAGTATATTTAAAATGGGGTTTCCATCAAAATGTGGTTAATCGACTTTTTAAAGAATATTAGTAGATTTATTCTTAAAATTGGATTCATTTGCATTTTTAATCCTCTAACAATTATCGTAAAAACTAAAAATATTTGACAAACATATATAATCATTTTGTAGTTAGTTCTATTCATTTCTATCATTACAATGGCTAGGGGTTGACTACTATTTAAAATAAAATTATTTTATTATTAGAGTGCAACGTAAGATTTCAAAGTAACTCGTTGTTGCCTATTGGGTAAGCCATCAAGCATAGAGTTCCCTATAAATTAATATTAAAATTTTATTCACAAATATGGATAAATATAAAAATGTCATATTCTTTATTTACCTGGGGTGTTACACATAAAGTTCATGTAATGTGAAATTATAAAAATATAAAACATGTTTAATAGACTTAAAATAAGAAATAACGAATACACATAAAATTTAAATAAGTTATTAATTGACAAAACATACATTATAAATATTTATTTCCACACTATAATGAGAAAATATGTATGTAATGACTAATAAAAATAATAATTAATATACATTGAATTTTTATAATTCAAATTCAATATTTACATTATTGAATTTTTATTACCAATATCCCATTTCTTTATAATTGTATAAGTTACAGTTTTGGGGAAAACAAGGATGAATCATAACCATTTAATCATCTAATATAAAATCCTCTTGGAAAAAATTAACAATATAAATAATTTTTTTTGAAAATATATAATTCATATTTACAAAATAATGTTTTGGATTTATTATTAATATTGAAAAGAAATTTTTTTTTTCATGTCACAGTTAAAACCTAGAATCAAATTTGAGGGTTGAGACAACATATCCTAAATTTCAATGAAGTTCCTCATACCTCGGTAACCACCAATGTATCCTCCAATTGTACCAATATAATATTTTTTTAGAACATAAATTCACATATCAAATTCCACAATAAAATACATACAATATTATCAAAAGAAAAGAATTAAAATTATTAAATGAAGACATACTAAAACCAAAAAACAAAAGCCCCAATTTATATAAACCTAAAAATATGTAGTTTCATCAAAAAATAATGATTTCCTAAAACAATCCCAATAGAAATTACTTACTAGTTAAAAATTAATAAAAATATTTTTATTAGAGTACCCCTGATTCATTGAGTGATGATATACCAATTCCCCTTCATCAAGAATGAATATACCACTGTCTTAGTGATTTGAATATAAATACAGGACAAAATAGTTATATAAATCACATGAGATGAGTAATAGAGGGTATTAGATAATTAGATTAGTAGTTTACCATTATGTTTTGAGGAAAATGAAACCTTATAATCCATTGATTATAAAATGTATAATAAAGGGGATAATAAATCTATGATAGAGAATACAGTTGCAATGGGATTAATGAGTTTGAAGACACCATTTTGTTGTGTTAAACGAAACAATATAAACCTTTAATGAACCCTTACATTAAAAATATTGATTTAGGACTATTTGGTACCCAATATAGGACATCTAGGTACTTGATGGTTCACCTAGGCCATTGCCTTCCTACATCACCTCATCGAGTATTTGTTACCTTACCACTGAGTACCTGCTACCATCTACAATCAGCTAATACATATGAAACCATCTCATGGACTTACTAAAACAACCAAAAATACTATAAAAGCTAAAAACATAAGTAATAACACCTCTAATATCATTCAACCGCTCCTATCTTCATAATGAAATCCTAAAAGTAAAAATTATTCAAGATTAGGATCCTAAAAGTCAAATAATCTTTTATTTCATTATTTTAATTGGAAATTTTAATCCTTAAAAATACAATATTGATCTTTATTAGTATATTGGTCACTACATTAGAAACTCTATTTTTGTATAATGATTTATGGATTCCTCCATACTTAAATGGAATTCAAATAGTTTATTTGGTTTGTATTGTATCGATTTTTTTAACTTCATCATCCTTTAATATTTATATATTTCTTGTTTGAATTTTCTTAATTCCACTAGTTTTTTAAAAGTTTCATTGAATTGGATTTATTCTCTTATATTTGTTGATTATTTCCTTTTTTCATTGGTATAGTATGGGTACTATTGAATAAAATTTTCACTTTATAATGTGAATGAAATAGAATATAATTTTGGGCATGGTGTAGGTTGGGAAGGAAGATACCAAGAGACATGGAATATAAACTCATTCCAGTATGTGTAAATGTAATAAATTTTATTTTAATTTCATTAAATTAATTTTTTACGAATTAGATATTTAAATTTTTTAATACCCACTTTTATAGTGGGTTTATAACTAGATTATGGTATAGCATAGACTATTATATTTTTAAATGATGGTTGTTTTGGATTTTTTGAAAATGTTTCTAAAATGACGGGATTTTTTGTGTATATTTTTTTAACAAATTCAAAAATCACATTTGAATTATCTCTCAATCCTTGTATATATATATATATATTTATGGGTTTATTTGAATAACTCAAGAACATATCATTGGTTTACATAATTGTGGGAAATAATAATTATAATGATATTATGAAGTATAAATTCCATAACACAAGGATGTTTGAGATTTTCATTCTGGTTGAGTGAAACCATTCTCACCAAAGTAATTATCTACTAAATTTATTTTTATCGTAATTCATATTCATATGATTTTACCAGATGTGATTCTATTATAACTATGATCACTACAAAAAATTTTAATGATTTATGTACAATAGTGTCTATTGGAAAATATTTATTCATATAGTGATCTTCCAATTTTTTCTTCTTATGATGATGAATTCAAAATATTTCTACCACTTTCAATAATAAATTATAGTAAATCTAGCAAGAAATGGTTTATAGTAATATGTTGATATAGGATGATCACAGAATGATTATAATACAACACCGAGTACTGAAATAATTTCTCTCTAATGGATTACCCAAATATATATATTTAACTTAATATGGTTTTAATGAGTACTTTAGAAGTACTTTTTTAATGTAAAATTCATTTATGTTCAACCAATGTTGAAACATCTATAGCTAATAATTTGCACAATGATATTTAGAATCTCCATCCAATGCATATGTGAGTTATATCTATTTAACATTATCATTAAAACCCTATCTCACATTGATTAAAAAACATAAGATATAATTTTTTTCAAATTTTTTTTCATATATTCTCCTAAAGTGTTATAAAAAAATTGATGAACATGTATAATTGCAGGTTTAAGCTCAATACTAGTGTGCCATATAATATATACATCATTTTTGTTTTCATAAAAATTGTTTGCTGTATCAATATAACAATGATAATAATATATATTTCAATGTTTTCAAATCAATTTTATTAATTAATTTCACATTTCACTAATTTCGACATTATAAATCTAAAATACTCACTTTTGAAATATTTTATATACCTCAAATATCTAGTTACTTAAATACTTATTCTTCTGATATATATATTTAATCCAAAGAGGCCAATATTTCATGATTTCTCCATGTATGATGATCATTGGAAATATAAAAAAGATATTATGGTAAATATAAATATAAAGAATATATATTCAACCAAATAAATAGATTTCAATTTGAGGACCTTTTCTCCTTATTAACATTTGTATATTGTTTATAAAAAGGCATGTTATGGGACCGTACATAATAAAATAAAATCAAAATGTATTTAGTGTAATAGAAAACCTATGCTCATTAATAATTTATATCACTATTTCATTTAAACCAAAAATAAGGGAATGGTTATTTTAAATTTGTATTGATTGAAAAAAATAAAAATTAATATAAATCCTGAATATAGTATCAACAAAAGAAAATTAGTAAATCATATAGGAGATTTACGAAAATAGTTCCATCATAATCCAACGAATATTTTCATCGTATTTTATATATAACCGTTGAATTAAAACCATGAAAATATATTTTTGAGTAACAAAATACTTGTATGTTAGTATCTATAAAAATATTCTTTGTACAGTCACACTTATATTTGTTATGTGAACTAGTAAAAATAGTTTCTATAAGTAAGAACTAATCTAGTGACACTTAAAAAATGAATTACTAAAAAAATACTCAGTAACATGAGTAATAAGAATTCAACAGTTGCATCATATATAATGGATCACAATTTAAATTACATTGACTATGAATTACTTATTTCTTAATTCATTGATCTTGATCACATAAATAATAAATCATATGAAATATCTTGAATAAAAAATGTTCTAATGCATGATGAAATACATATTAAAAATGTTAAATAATGAAAATAATCCCCCACATCATTCAATTAAAGAATTTCAAAACTCAAATAAGAATAAATGAAAATAAAAATAATTCTTAAAATGCACTAGTAATTTTATTTAGTTATTCAACATTTTGGTCATGCAATTACTGATTTATCTCTCAAATACTGGTGTTACATAAAAATGGTATAACAAAGAAAAAAAATTCAAAATCAAAAATAAAATATGTATATAGAGATTTTTAGGTATAATATATAGTTTTTATTTAGAAATTAAGGAATCATCCTCTAATCGTATATATCTATTTGATATAAATTTCCATGAATAAATCATATAGTGGTTTTTACACATGATCTTACATATAGTTTTGTCTATATACATTACAGTTTAGATTATATTTTTCTCTAAAAATTTTATTTCTTACCATTATTATAAAATTACATATCCCACACTCTCTCATTTCTTGTTAAAAATTCTTAAATTTTATTAATAAATTTTTATTTTTTCTTTTTTAGTATCTCATATAAAATATATATAATTATACATGAAAATGGTATGTTTTATTCTATTCATCTATAGCCTAGTATGATCCAAGTAATACCTCATCCATGATCGTACTAATATATTTAATATTCTTAATTCAAGAAGAATGAATTCAAATAAATAAATGTATTTATGTCATATTCATCCCTAGGATATATTGTAATCATTTTTATGATTTTAAATTTTTTATTGTCCTTTTTTATCATAGTTAATGAAATAGAAAGTTTCAATACACATAATCCAAGTTATTCCTTCTAATATAAATATTATTAAATTACAAAATTTCATTCACAGTCTCACTATTTATAACATATCTATGACACAGTTAGATATACAAACCATAAATGTTGGTATACTATGTTATAAGATTCAATATTCCACATCTCTTTTATCACTCTTAATTTGTTCACAATATCATGTTGTTCATCATAATAGTATTAAATGTTATTCCATTTATTCATCTTCAAAAATATTATTTTATAAAACAGTTAACATATGTATTGTCATATCATCATAATAATGACCTAATCATAATTGGAAACATTATCATTATCTCTTATATCTTATAGAATTTATTCTATTATCTGGTCATTCCGTATATCATAGTTTTCTAATATATATATATATATATATTTATTTATTTATATAATTTTTATATCCCTCATTTTTTAAAAAAAATATAGGGTTGTGGATTGGTTTTATTAAAACTATATCAATAATGATGTTTTTATAACATGTTGTATACTATGTTATCAATGATTATATGATAACATTATTTTATTAGTATAGTTGAGGGATTTCAAATATCATTTATTCATGTGTGGTGATAAATTAATTGCATTTAAATTTTAATATCACAAAATATGATTTTGTCAAAATAAATGAAAACACTTTTTGACTTTCAGATATATCATATTTAATATTTATATATTCCATTGTGAATTATGTTATATAAATACCACATCATTTATATTTTAGTAGAATTTTATTTTAGGTTCAATCATTTGATGCTATAATTTACAATATCTATAATATCCACATGTGGTTAGTGATATGGTTATTCATTTTCTATGACAGTACAATACCCCCCCCCCAACAAAAATCAAACAAGGTCTATATCAGTAGAGGTGACTCCTCCATATCATATTCTATGATTACTAGTAAAGGGTAATACTTAATTAAATATAAAACCATTTTATATAATTCTAAATATTCTTAATTTTTCAAATAATTATCATATAAATATTTGATTTTATTAATATTTTTTCAAAAGGACTAAATAAAATTAACAAATATAATAAATTTCCATTATCTTTATTACAAAATTTGAAACAAAAATTAATCATAAATAAACTAATACTTTTAAAAATATTTTCAATTCCAAATTTATATGAAAATGGGGGAATGTGCTGATATTCAATATATGTGTAAATATTTAATCATCAATCATTTTCATGGGAACAACTAGACCGTTATTCAATCTATATAGAATGACTTAAATTTCATAATGACTATAACAATTTATTAATACAGTTTTGGGAATATCATTGTACCATTCTCTAACATTATGATAGCTTGAATGGATTTCAATCTTATAAAATAACTAAACTCCCTTTAATATATCAAAAAATAATATATATATATATATATATTAGAAAACAAAAACAATTATTAATAAATATATAGTTTATCTTTTGGAAATCCACTTATAAACACATTTTATTGTATCTTCTCTTGTAAAATACCACAGGACCATCCCATTGAAAAATATTATACCTATTTATTCCCATATATTCAAAATCTCCAATTAGAATTTTGAACAAAAGATAATAATCTATAGGAAAATACAATTAAGAAATATATATATTCTTAGTATAAGGTACCAATTACATTATATATATTACACATATATATATATATATATCTTTTCCCATATCTCTCTCCTTAGGTAAACTAAAAAAACTCTTGTAATAAATCATGAAAATGGACCAAAATAAAAGATCATATAGTTATACTATTTCTTAAAAAAACCCAAGAAAAACACTAGATATCTCAGAAGTCATATTACTCATTTGTCTCATATTATGTTTTACTAAACAAGTATAAAAATTTCTTTTACCAATTAAAATATATTATATATCAATATGATAAGAAATTTCCACTCATATTCAATAGATACCAATACTATATTAGAAATTATTTGACCATCTATATGATGAATAGTTTAAAAAATAATAGGTCCTTGGCATGTAAATGATAAAGATGAAAAAATCGATAATAATTGATACATGAAATAGAAATTTTCTAATATCCACTAACTTTTCATCAAATTAAGTATTAGTATACATTAATATATTTATCAAATATATATTCATATATTGGCAATGGAAAAATAGAGTAGAAATAAAAATAATAATAATCTATATATGAATTAATTATAAATTAATTATAATTGAATAATATCACACAATGAGTCATAGATGAAGCCTCACCATTATCATCTAGAACACTAAACACTATAAATAACTACCTATATCTTACTCTAGTATCTGAACCCATATCTATATGAAAAACATTTTAAATACATCCCGGGTGAACTGATTCTTTCTAACCTCAACCCAATGTTTTACCAAATACCCTAGAAAAAACTCACCTACAACTCTAATGAGGTCCTCTTATCTATATACATGAGTCCTAAATAGGGATATGACCTTGTTCTCTTCCTCTATATCCTCCAATCAAAATATAATGTTATTGATATGCTAATTGTATATAGGAGTCAAATTAGATCGATTCATTCAAACAGATAAATTGAGTATATTATATAAAAAAAATAAACAATTGTTATTATGAATTCATAAATTAAAAAGGAGGATAATAAAAATGTATCTATATTCTTAATCACAGACTACCCTAAAAAAATTAAAAACTACTCATTTTTTCATTACCTGGTGGTTTAATCCAACAAACGCATATTATTTTTCCCTTTAATATCTTATACATCTCATTTATGACATTCACTGTGATTAATGCCATGTTCACCTCCTTAGTATATATAGATTAACAAAACAGCCTCACCTGGGAGAGAATCCATAGTCATATAATTATATAATATTTTCATACATTCATCAACCTATCTCTTCCAAAATATAGTGAAAACTAATGTAAACCAAAAAATTGTGACACATTTTCTAAAATAGATATATTTCTCTACATCATATTCATAAATTATTGGTCTTATTATATCCCTAATTTCATATGAACACATTTAACATAGAATAAAAATTAAAATACATCCTAATAAAACTTATCAATCATCATATTATAATCCAACACATCACTCCAAAGTAACACAACCTTTCTAACATAAACTTCATAATATTTACCTCTTGATTATATATAGCATCAATCAAATTAAAATTAAAATTCATCATCGAAATATTTTCCTTTGAACCATAATTTCTAACATCTCCTATGATAATAAAATGATGGTATACCTTTAATCCACGAGTGATATTATTCACCATTTTCAATTTTTCTCTCGACTTACACTTCCCATAATTAATAATCCCTAAAATAAAACATAATATAATATATACATTGATAAGACCATTAAATTATTCTTCAATTTGAACATTCTCAAATTCACCCTACTAACACTCTTAATTGTGACACTGTTAATAACTTCCACTTCGTGATATCACCCAACATGCTTCTTAGGTTTAATGTGTCTATAATATCAATCAAAAATAGAAAAATAAATAACAAAAATATTATCTTGAATAATTATATAAATCACAAATCCCATCATGTATACATAAATTGGTCATTAGTTAAATAAAATTACATTGTATAATTTATTATACTAGTTTTGATTATATAAATCACCACTAATAATTTAAATTTGAAACTATTAATTAAATCATTTTCCTAATTTCATTTTCTCATATCAATTTATAATAACGAAATAATCAAATTATATCATTAGAATATTATGTTTCTAAATTTCAAAAACTAGTATTAAAACACATTCTCCTCATTCAAATCAACATTAAATTACTAAGCAATGAAAATATCATTTTTTGAAAATAATGAACTATATTTCAATAGTATAAATAAATTCATAACATTTAATTAATTAGTAAGTCAAGCATACATTTCATTATCATTTTATAAGATTATATCAACAATTTGTTTTTAATGTTGATACCCATATATCTTCATAATATCAATATTACCAAATAAAAAAAACATATAATAAATGTTTCTATGATACCATTTTGTAACATCTTTTATTAACATGGATGTGTCACAAAGGTAAAAATCCCCAAAACCTATAGTACACACTTTATAATCAGAGTTTAGTGACTAGAATTTATGGTTTCATAAGAACATTGTGTCATTTATTTCCTCAAATATAAAACAACAAATTGAATAATATATATTCGATTAAAAGGACCATAAATAACAGAAATAGAAACTTATAAAATTATATATATAAGTACCTATTTTTTCTTACATAACATTTACATAGATTTAATGATTTAATAATTAAAACATTACACAATGAGGATCTAATGGTTTAGTGTTTTGCAAAAAAATATGACCATACTTAACTTTTAAAACATAAATCATAAATATTTATGTAATTTCTTCTTATATAAATTCTTATTTTCCCTTGAGTAATCAATGGTACATATAATCACCTTAGGATATACATCAAAAATGGGTCATCTAGATTCCATGTATATGTATAAGAACATGATAAAATACAATAGGGAGGGGGTGAGAATAATCATTATCACCATAACATAAGAATAATATCTTAAACATGATATAAATAATTAATAAAATGATTGAAAAGTGGAAATGCATAAAAATTAACCCATATGTATTACTGGTTAACAACCACACAAATTTGTGAAACAATATAACATTATGTTCATGAAATTTTCATTATTACTCATGATAACAATCACATTACCCAATGAATTAGAGTGTTGTATACTTCTTGGTTCACCCATCACATCATAACATCAACATTGTGCTATATAAATTTGGGTGAACCTGTCACATAATAATGTTAACATTATCAGGAATATCACATAGAACATATATCAATAATGTTCATAAAAACATATGGGAAAGATTTTTTTATTTAATATATTATATATTTATAATATTTGGGTTTCTAAATTACTGAGGGAATAACATACTTGATACGTGAACCATAAACATTATGTTAGAAGCAAAATGTGTGTTTTTGAAAGAAGAGATATTTTAGAAAATATTTTGTTTGACATAAACTCAATGGAAAAAATGAATATCCCAGAAAATGTAATATAATGATAAATTACTTTTTTTAAGGAATAAACGTGCTAAAAATGGAGTGGTAGAGGGAAATCCTGAAGGAAGAATGTTGGGTTTGAGAATTCCCTATACCTTGTGTCTCAATTATTTCACATCAATATCCTATATAATCACATTTTATTCATTAAGTAATACATAAGGATCATTTTATATAGGTAATTTATTCATTATGGTTTTATTATGTTCTTTTATGGGATTTTTTATGATTTATATAATTTAAATTCTTTGTTCGTTTGTGTTATTTTCCATATCTTTCATGAACAATTCACTTGTACACATGAATGGAAGTTTGTGTAGAACATGAATAAAGATAAAAAATTTGATTAAATGATATTAATGAATATCATTGAGTTTAATTATATTATAATGATTTTTACATACCCCATGTATGAATCATTAGTTAAAATGTAATGATGATCATTTTTTTTTATTTTATTTGGTTTTTGGATCACAACGAACATGTTTTGTTTTATCATTGAGTGTTATTTCTAATTTTTTTAAAACATAAAATTAGATAAAATATAAATATTAAAATATTTTCTCAAAAAACGTTAACGGTTTATTTGATATCCTTGAAGGAGTTGAATAATAATGGAAGTAAACCAACAATGATGTAGGTACATTAACACATCATAGGAGGCGATTTCGTTTTTATAAAAACAGATTTAGAGGGAGGATTATAATGAATAATCATCCCTTAACATGATAGAATACAAATATATCAACAATACTATAGTTATCATGAAATTTCGACAAGAGATGTTTAGGATTGTAGAATAAATGAAATAAAATTTGAATAGAATTTGAATGAGAAGAGAGAGAAATTACGTCATGAAGTATCTTCTAGCGATCCTCCTCACAGATCATAAGGTTGGTCTATCGATGTGACCATGTGCTCCTGGACGTGGGGGAGTGGATAAGGAAAAGGATTTCACAGAATATGGAAATGTCTCGAATCAGGAGGTGTGTGTGGAAATGAGGTTGTGAGGGGTGATATTTATAGTAGAGGAGATAAGAGTTTTTCAATATTATAATCATAAATTTATTATCTTCCAAAAGACAAGAAATAGTGTTGATTCCATGAATAAATAAACACACATGAGAATGCGGGTTCGTAAATTGTCATATTTTTCTATTCAAAAAATTAATTTATTTTAGAAAAAAGCACCCTATACATTTTTGAATGTATAGAATATAAAAATGATTACAATTTCTGGAAAAGAGTTTCAAAATATGATTAATCTAATTTTTAATTCAGATCATCATTTACGTGAAAAATACATCTTTTTAATTTATAACTCATTTTATAACATTTCAAAAAATTACTTAATGTATTTTAAAATTATCTTCATATAATAAGTAATCATAATATTAAATTATGAAAAAAATTATGGAAATTGATTTCCTTTAAAATATTTATAACTTATAAAACAACCAATAATATAATATAATTATATCATATTTTCACTTAAAGTATGGATAAATTTTATTTACACTATCATTGGTATGATTCATATTAACATAGTCAATTTACTATTTATAAGGGTCGTATTAATATTCATAAGGGTAACATTACTATTCATAAGGGTTGTTACTATTCACCAAAAAATATTTTTTCCCTATCGGACTCCAAAAAACACATTGATCACAATCATGCATGTTAGATTTATGAAAATAAGATCATATAAGTGGAAAAATTATGTTTAATGGTCAAATACAGTACTGTAGTTCATTTATGCATGATGTGGATTTTTATATCCTAATGTGATTTAAAGTGATTATACTATATTAAATTAATTTATTAGTGGATAAATTTCATTGATAAATTTATGGGTTGTTAAATTTTCCCCCATGGGAAATTTCGAACTCAAATTTTTTTTACATCAATAGGTGAGGGTACTTATCCTTAATCACATCCTTTGGTTCCTAATTTTCATCTTCACACTTATGGATCCTCCAAAACACTTTGACAATGTTGGTTGTCTTATTGTGTAAAACCTTTTCTATCCAGTCTAGAATCATTAATGGTTTCAACTCATAAGAGATATCATCTTCCAACTGTATAACCTTTGAGTATAGTACATGTGAGGGATTTGGTATATACTTCCTCATCAGTGATAGGTGAAACACATCATGAAAACGAGCTGTATTCTATGGATATTCTAGATGATATTATAAATATCGTATGCGTTCAAATATCTAAAAGTGGCTGATGTACCTTGGGCTTAGATTCAATTTCACTCCAATCAATGTGACTCTCTTCCATGGTGATATTCGAAGGAAGACTTTATCTCCTACATCTGACAACAAGACCCTTTGATGGTTGTAAGTATAGATATTTTCCATCTTTGAGAAAAAATTTTATGTTTTTGGATGGATTTAACATTCCATGCCATCTCTTATACATGATCAATTCCAAGTAGATTTCTTTCTCCATCTTCATCTAACAAGGTAGGATTTTTACATCTCTTTCCATAAATAGCTTTATATTGAGTAATCTGAATAATCAGGTGAAAGATATTTTTGTATGATAACTGAAAAAATAGGATATGATGTTCCAATACACCCTTGATTTCATGTTATCTTTCTCATAGAATATCTTCGAGCATCTTAATTTACCTTTCAGAGTATCCTTCAGTATGGGGGGATAGGCCTTGCTGAAATTCATTTCAGTACTGAAGGAATTTTGATGACTCATCAATAATTTAGAAGTGAACCACGAATCATGATAAGTGACAATAGAGAGTGGAATCCCATGCAGTCTCACCACTTCCTTCACTTATATGTTTATATATTTTTCAACTGTGATATCCACCTGAATTGTTATAATTTCGGTAGTCTTGTTGAGTCATTCCACCACAACCCATATCACATTATAGTGTTTTGATGTCTTTACTAGACTCATGAAAAATTATATATTGAAATTCTCTCATTTATATATTTGTATTGGAAATGGTTTTATTATACCATTGTATTTTTGTCGCTCTACTATAACTGGATGACATATTAGGAACCTTGAGGTATACTCAGCAATAACTCTCTTTAGGTTTCCCCAATAGAAGTTTTCTTCGAGAACACGGTAAATAATAGTGCGATCAAGATGGATAGAGAGTGGTGAGAAATTTGAATTATCAAATAGCTCATTCATTATCCCATGTTATTAAGGCAAACAAAGACGCATTCCAAACTGAATCACACCATCACCATTCAAATAGAACTTCTGGGACTTCCCTTCCATTACTTCATTTATCTTCTATTGTAACTCTTGGTTATCCTTTTTTCTCCCATTATCTTCTCTTGGATTCATGGTTGGGAAATCATTTAGAAAATGTAGGATATATTCCATGCCATTAGGATATCCAAATCAATCCATTTCATATCTATAGAGATAGTGTATTTTTTAATCTGTTTCATGGATAGAGTAGTACGATCTTTTCTACTATGAGAATCAGTTAACTTATTCGCCTTGTCAGGACGATATTGAATAGAGAAATCAATGACATTGATTATATCAAACTATATAATTTGAGTCATATTTATATCTTTTATTGCGAATGTATACTTTAGGCTCTTGTGATCAATATATATATCACACTTCTCACCATATAGGTAATGCATTCATTTTATGAAGGAAAACATCATAGATGCTAGCTCCATATCATGTAGGGGGTAGTTTGACCCATGTATTTTCAATTTTTTGAGGAATAGGCTATCACATTATCATTTTTCATGAGTACACAACCCAATACATTCATGGAAGCATCATTATATATCACAAATAATTATCAACTTTTAGGTAGTGTGATTACAAGTGTTGTGATCAGACTTCTCATTGGATCCATGATGTCTTCCCCACATTTATTCATCCATAAATACATAACCACATTCCATGTACACATAGTTATTGGGATTAAAAATCATGATAAATTTCTCAAAAACATCTATAGTACCCAGGTAATCAATGATAACAATGGATTTCCGTTACACTAGAGGGTATGATCCATTTCTTAGTCATCTGTTTTTAATGATTCACCTAAATTACATCACTTATGATAATATGACACAAGATTGTGACTTGTTGTATCATCAAGTCACACTTACTAAACATGCAATGAATCTTATCCTTTCTCAATATCACAATCACTAGCTTTATATGTTCATCATCTTCCTTATTTATTTTGGATTTGATGGTAATATAATTGATAATCACTATCACAAATTTATCAAGGTAATTTGAAAAGACTCTATTCATCAATTCCATAATGATTTTAGGGGAATTGGTATGTCTGTAGTGAATAAAAATAAAATCATAGTACCCATACATTGTATGGAAGGAATTATTCTAAATATCTAACTTCTTAAAAATTATCTTCTGATATCTAGAATGAAGATCCACCTTTGAGATATACTAATCTCCTTGTAGGTGATTGAACAATCTTCCAATCCTTAGGAGATGAAACATGTACTTTATGGTGAACTTGTTGGTTTCTTGATAATCGATGCAAAAATTAATTGATCCATCCTTATTCATCACACATTGCACTCACAAAAACTGAAGGTGATGTAGTTGGGTGTATGAATCCTTCAATAAGATCCATCCTATAGGGAAACATAGTGATTTGAGTAGCTCTAGGTATGATTTATATTACGAACTCAACCTCACTATTTGGGGGTATTCTGGGTAACTATTCATGAAATACATCACTTCATTCCCTCACTTTTCCCCCGGGTGGATAACTTCCTCTGATTTTTCCATTTGGGCAAGAAATGCTTATTCAATGAGAATACACACCCACACTGTAGAATGATTTTTCAAAGGATATTCCTGGTATTCTTTGAATTTTTAGAAGAGCATGGGATGGTTTAGAATATGAGGAGATATTTCCTTTTGACAAAAGTTGACGTGTCATCCATATAAAGAGATCCAATTGATCCCCATTATTTCATCGAATTCCACAATGTAAATTAATACGAAATTTTCTAGAAGAATCCTCCCACATATTCTAATATGAGAAGAGTACATCAATTGGGATGCATTAGTTTCACCACATGGTGTTTTTTTAGATATCGCTATATCATGTTTTTAGGATTTGACTTAATAGTTATAGAAAACTTGTGAGATATAAAGGAATGTGTAGAACCCGAATCAAATAATAATTTTTCCATTCCTGAGTGAATAGAAAGAATACCTTGTATGGCTTCATTTTATTTATCCACTTCTACGAAAGTGATGGAATAATAATACTCATGTTCATTTGTCTTAGGTGTATGTATATGTTCATTACCCATAAGAAGTTTAGGCTTAATAAACTATTTTTCATATTTCCCATGCTCCTTAAAGTTGTAGAATTGGATCATGGGTGGTTCTCTCTATTACTTTACGACATTCTCCTACTTTCTCATGAATTTTCCATATTCTTAATGTTGGTAGAATTATCTGTCACACATGAAGATATTTACCACAACATTGATGTAGTGACCATGATTTTTATTCCAACATTTTTATCATGTTAGTGTTTGAGTTTTCATTCCACCTTTTTCATTAAATCATCTGGCATGAAACACTATCTTTCATTACTTATCACCATAAACATGCGACCATTCATTTAATTCCATCTACATATTTAGAGCACATTTACATATGTATTAATAACTCCAAAAGCCTTTAATTACAAGATCCTTTCAAAGGTGATATTTAAAACCAATGAATAATCTTGAAAATTTTCAATCATTGTTGATAAAAAATCCCAATTCATCCCTTAAAATCCTTGTGAAAATTTCATTATAGGTCATGAAAAATTCTTATTCATTTTTCTTGAGCTATATGAATTATATCTCCTTATTATCAAAAAGAGTTAGTGGGAAATACTTGATAAGAAACATTATCATAAATTCTTCCCTGTCTATCTATTCAATCTCATCCCTCAGTTTAGTGTTCTTAATCAAAGCCCACCATTGATCACCCTCTCAGTCGAGAAGATAAATAGCTAGAGTCACCTTTTCAATATCATTATTGTGAATCCATGAAAAGATCTACTCCAATGATTTGACCTACTATTCCAGAACATGTGGATCAAAATATCCATAAAACACCAGTGGTTATTTCTAAATAAAAAACTTGGCAGATAGTTACTCCCTCTTAAGTTATGGCGATTGTTCCACATTATTCAGGTAATTATTCATAACCTGAGACAACTAGGTATGAATCATTATGATGTTCTTAAATACACCTCTAAAATCATTGGGGATGTCTTTGATAAATCACTTCATTATACATCACATATATTATTTTCCTGGTTTCTCGTTGTTCCAACCATTTTCTAAAATAGAAAAGGTTAGAAGAAAACACAAGTCAACAAGTCATGAATAATTAATCTTTTCAATTTTTTCAATTAACCCTAAATGAATATATTATGGGATCCCCATGTTTATCAATTCTTCTTGGGTACATATATATATATAGTAACTTACTATAGTTTTCACTAAGGTTCTCCAATCCTAATTATCAAATTAACTACATAATTCTTCTGATATGAACTATAGTGACCCTTCATTTCATACAATACTTTTCTGTAATTTTATTGAAAAATAACATAAAACCATTACACCATGAGGACACAAAGTTTTCGTTTCATTTTAAAACTATGACCATAAGTAACTTTTAAAATAAAAAGTATAAACATTTTTTAATTTCATTTTCTTTAGATTCATATTAGCCCTTCAGTTCTACTTAGTACTTGTAATCACCAAAGGATATACACCAAAAAGTGGTTATAAAAAAGCCCAGAAAGAGGATAAAAACATCGAAAAAATACATAATTAGGTGAGAATAATAATTATCATCTTCACATATTCATATGATCATAAAAATGATATGAAGAACTAATAAAAGGCTTGAAAAGTTGGAATACATAAAAATTAAACATTATGTCATAGTGGTTAACTACCACAATTAGTTGTGAAGAAATCATACAATAATGTTCTTGTATAATTCACTTTTAATCATGAGATTCGACACATTACCCAAATAATTGAAGTTCTATAAAATTCTAGGGTTACCCATCCCATCATGACATCAACATTGTACTATATAACTTTGGGTTCACGCGTCACATCATAATAGTAACATTATCATGCATCCACATAAGAAGTATATTTATCTCGGTAAAAAATAACCTATGTAAAGTAATGGTTTTAATATAAAAAATCATACATTCATAATATTTGGGTTTGTAATTGAAATATGGAAGAACATACATGATACAAGAACCATCAACCATGAGTGAGAAGTAAAATGTGTGCTTTTTGAAAGAAGATAATCTCTGGAAAAAATTAAGATTGATATAATCACGTGTGGTACACTTTTATATCAAAAATAAGTAATATATTTGATGAATAAATTATTTTTAATGAATATCCCTACTGAAAATGGAGTGAAATAGGGAAATTTTGAAGAAATAAAGTAGGGTTTGAGAATTCCCCTTACCTTGATTCCAAACACTAACTTCACATTAATGTCATGTATAATCATATTATATTCATTAATTATCACATGAATAACATTTTATAAAAGGAAATAAATTTTTTTTTGGTTTTATTATGTTTTTTTACAGGCCTTTGGATGAGTTAAAGAGATTAATTTCATTATTTGGTAGTGTTATGTTTTTCTTATTTTTCATGAACAATTCACTTGTAAACATGATTGGAATTTCATATAAAACATGAATAAACATCATGAATTTCTATTACAATATATTAAAAAAAATTATATTTATTTAAATGATCATATAATGTATTTGGTTATATATCAAGGGGATTGACCATTATAAAAAATTAATGATCATCGCTTTAGGTTAATATGGGCAGTTTTTTTGTTCACAATGAACATATTTTGTTTTATCATTTAGTATTATGTATAAATGTTGTTTATAGAACATAAAATGAGATACAAAATATGTACTGTAATATGTTTCCACCATATAATGGGATTATTGGCATCCATTATGGAATTTTAGGAAAATGGAAGTGCATCTCCCATGATGTAAGAAAATTAACACATCAAAGGTGACGATTTCATTTTTTAAAAAAAGAGAAAGAGAGGGAGATGTACAATGAATATTATTTAAACAACATGATAGAATACTAGTATATCAATAATAATATACTTATCATGCCATTTTTTTATGATAATTTGAGAACAATAGAAGAAAAGAAGTGAAATTTGAAATGAAGTTTAATGAAAAGAGTGTCATAAATTACTTATTGAATTCTCCTCTTGAGACCCTCCTCAAGGAACCTATAATTGGACTTTTAATGATACCAAGAGCTCCTATATGTGGGATAGTTTCAATGTAAGAATTTTGGTGATAATTTGGACATGGCTTGATGCATGAGGACTTTGAGTAAATAAGGTTGTGAGGGGTGGTATTTATAGTGTAGGGGAGAGAGGTCTTCTCAATATTATAAGCACTTATTTATTATTTCTCCACAAGATAAGAAATTTTGATGATTATATGACTAAATACAATAACATGAGAATTATAGTTCAAACCAATGATTCTTACATCAGCATAATATCATCCTTGATGCTATAATTTATTTGTTTAGAATTTATTGTGAATTATAATATTTTACTATTCACAAAAAATTAAGTGTTATAGAAAAATCATAAAAACATCAACATAGCCATTTTTTGACGTGTAAAATCCAAAAATGAACTGAATTTTGTGAAAATAATTTTCTAAATAGGATTTATTCAGTTTTAAATAAAAATCATCATTTACTTGAAAAATATAGATTTTATATTTAAAACATGTTTTAAATCATTTCAAAAAATAACATAAGGTTTTTAAAAATTATCATAAAATTATAAGGCATAAAAATATTAATTTATGTATACATTATATGAAAATAAATTTATTTAATATATTTATGACTTATAAAATTACCAGTAATATAATATAATTATATAATATTGTCACTTGTAGGATGGATAAATTTCATTAATACTTTCATTGGTAACGTTTTTATTCTAATGGATGATTTACTATTCATAAGGGTTATATTACTATTCATAATGAAAAAATTACTATTTATATCTGTATGGTAAAATTCACCTAATATTATGTTTTTCTTATCAGACTCCAAAAATCCTAATGATCACAACTGTGTATGTCAACTTTTCAAAATTAGAATCATAGAAGAAGAAAATTTATGATTAAATGTCCTATATAATTTTTTAGTACATTTCACCATGATGTGGGATTATATTTCTTAATGTGATTTTTTGTGATTATATTATTTTAAATAACTATAATAAGGGGATATTTTATTGAAGATTGTTTGGGTCATTAACATATAATATCCTTAATGGAAATAAAAATACATATGAATACAATGTTGTCAAAAATAATATAATTTTTATGTAAAATAGAATCCCTAATATATAGTATAATTAGATAATCTAAAATAAGGATAAAAAAATATTACCTCCACAATATCATTAAATCCTTATGAATTGACCTCTATGACTCAACTAAATTTTTCCTACATATATAAGTCATTTCCCCTTCTATGAATCATGATAGATAAAATCAGTTTACACTGTATATGTGAACATAATTGGTGTGATAATAAACACAATAAGAAGAAATAAAAAATAACTAAATATTTAATGAGATTTAATAATTTTACATGTGTATAAAAATGAAAAATATTGATTTTAACAGTTTAAACGAAAAATATTGATCAAATCGTATTGTTGTGTTCTTACCAAGGCATAAAAAATAATTTTACTTATTTCATTCAATTCCTAAAAAAAATTCATATATGATAAAATATATATTAAAACTATTTGTGTACATTTTGTTAAACCCCATATAATATATCATCATTAACCAACAACTCTTCTCAAGATAAATACCCATATAATATATTATCATGTCACAATTGAACAGAAGGCTTTACTTTCATCCCATCACATCATAACCCAACAGATGCATTCTACTAGAGAATATCACTTTTTATCAATATTAGAAATCCATTTTATCCTAAAAACAATATATTAATCATAAATAATTATTTACCACTTAGTTGCATGTTCATTTTTCCATTAGGAATATGTTATAAAATATTAACATCTTCAATAAATCGTGTAATATATTGAATATCCATACATTAATTGAAATATTTTTCTATAAAACTTTTACAACATAAGCATTATTTTATCTTCAATTTAAAATCTCAATTAATTTTATATTCTATCTTGTCAAATCATCATTTATTTCTATCAACTATAAACTCAATTTAAATACTGATTATATTAATAACAACATTTCAATAAACTATTTTTAATTAATATATATTCTTTTAAAATTATTTGACATCATAAATTCATGTTCAATAAACTATATAAAATATTAATTTTCCATTATCACACAAAACACATAATTTTAGAATTGAGTATTCATTTTCAATTTTTAATATAAAAAAAATCAATTATATTTAGAATAAATTTCTTGTTATGTTCATCCTGTTATCACTAATTAAATTGAAATATTACATTATCAAAATTTATAATAATCAGTGAATTAAATGCAATGATACCTTTTAGAAAAAATTTATAAATTATAATTTATAAAATACTAAAATAATATAGATTCAGTTATTAATAAATTATTATATGTTTTTGTAATTTAAAATTAGACAATGTAAGACGAAATAAGATTAAGTATAATAAAATCTAAGACAATTGTACTATAACCCCTTGAGATTACATTGTACTCCACTACACATATTCGACATAATGAATGGATTAATATTATATTTAAATATTTAAATCGAATATGTAAATAAAAAAGGAAACCCGATGAAAAAATGTCATTGTTAAGTTTATCAAAATAGAAAATACAACGATTATACAAAAATTAATTTATCAAAAATTATCAGACATCCACCTGTTGAAATTACAATCTGTAAACTCTTTATGTTCTTAAGGTATCAAAACTATATTTCTAATGGATATGAATTGGATATCTTGTTTCATATAGAGGAAAATGATAATTTTAGAAGTATCACTAGATTACATTATAAAGACTAGGGGAATTTTGGTGGGTTTCAGTATCTCTCAATAAAAACCCTAACACCCACCAATCTGTAAATTCATTCTGTTTTGGTATTGTATCAAATTTTAAAAGTACATTTCATTATTTTTTTCACATATTAGAGGTATGAGGAGTGAGTATAGAGGTCAATTTTTGGAAACAATATGAGATTAACATAAAACATAAACTGGTACAAAATCATGGTGTAATGGCTTCACATTGAACCATTATTTAATACTAATTGATGTATATGAGGAAGTGTTTTCTACGGCCATTCTAGAATAATTTATTAGGCATCGATATAGAAAAAATGACATTATAGTTTAAAATAAAACTTAATTACTAAGATTTTATGGATTTTATATCACCTCTTAATTATGTGATTGAATTATTTTTCCCATATATTAGTCCATAAAATCTCCAAATATATCTATTTATAAATGAGTTTTTTCATTTCATTTTGATTTTTTGGTCATAGATTTTGATTAGAGTGTTATTCTATTGTGAAAATTATATATTGATAGATATTTTTCAATGAAATTAAATGGATTTATTATATCTTTTCATTGAACAATATATACATCTTTATTCTGAAACATACCCTGGAGAGACCTAAGGCGCATTGGTCATCTCCACAGGCTGGCGACTACCACCCATACATTAAACAAAAACCAGAGGGAATGATTTCCCCGACATGAAACAAGATGCATGGAATATATATATTTATAACTATTAAATAAATATTATCTAATAAAATAACGACAACAGTTGAGGTAATTACTAATGTAGTAAGAGAAAAACCGATGTATGTGTCCTCAAAAACATCCATCTTAATGGAAACACAATCTGAAAACTATTACTATATGCGAAATTTTGAAAAGATCCCAAAATATCACCACCTACTACACATATCTGGCAGGAATAAACCTAACCACCACACTATGATTCATTTCCTATTCTTGAATCAAATAAATAATATTATACACACCCTCAGTTAGTATAATTGTTGTGAGATAAATATGTTTATTATGATCCCATATAGGTGTTCAATATAAACTCTAGATAAAATTAATCCAATATTTTTAAATGATAATAAAACAAAAAATGGTATGAAGTGAAATAGTTTTATATCAAAAGAATAGTAAACAGTTCCCCTTTTCCTAAAATTCTAAAAAAACAAGTAAATTAGTTTGAAAAACATAATTTCAATAACCATTTACATCAATCAAATCATGTATCATCTCATATCAAACTAATCAATAAAAAACCAACTTTGAAAAGAAAAATACATAGGAAAAACATAAATTCAGTCTAGATATGTCACCCAGATATCAAAATCAATCAAATAATAGTGCACACTCATGTTCTTAGAGCACATGAAACAGGGTATAGGGAATATAGGAATACCCTATAATGCGAACCCCTTAATATGTTAATGAATTTTCTATAGCTATTGTATATATGATCTAGGAATGATGGAGAACCATAGAAAGGGATCTCCGTTAAAATACCAATGAATAAGACCCAATAATATACCATCCTCCAGATTCCATAATGGTCCCATATGGGGAATATATCAAAAAAATCAATGATCATTCACATTACATAAAGAATTAAAATAACAAGTTATTCATCAAAAAATTATTTGAAAACCAATATCATAATTCATATCACAATGAATTGAAAAAGGTATATATTTTACCAAAATGTGTGAAAACCAATATTTTATCATAAACACTTTTAAAAAAAGAAGTCATTGAATCAAGAATAATTCTAATTAATTTTTAAACCAATTTAATAAATAAATATCTAATGTGGTTCATAGAGCATAGGATAGTAATAGATCCCCAACCTCAAACCTACGTTGCACACCAACTACGATGATACCCACACACACCATAAGAAAATGAACACAATAAAAATAAAAGAAGGCTCTATACTAAATTATCATATCATAGAATCTTGTTTTCATCAGAAAAGAGTTATAGTATAAGTTATATTTACAAATACCTCAGCAGTCACTTGCAATGAATGTCATTGATAAGAGAATTTTTCTATGAAAGATAATTATAATAAGGATATACAAAATATTGGATAAGGATCATAAAATGATCAATATATTATAGAAATGTATCCCAAACCGACATAAATTTATAAGAAAAATAGAGAAAATGGGAAGATAATGGTTCCACATTCCAAAATAGGAGAAAATATCCAACCCAGATATCATAGTACTAACTAAAGTAGCCCAAAATAGTTGGATTCAATCTAAATCAGTTGGAGTAATCCAAATGTTTGACGAATAGAAGTGGATGGTGATTGAGAAAGTATTCCATGGATAAATATATTTAATTCCCCAGATTAAATATAGTTTAAAGTTTGGATTTTGAATTAATGATGACAACTTTCAAAATAACTAATAGGCCAAATAACCTTTCACCTCAACTTAAAATATCAAAATTAAATTTCAAATTGTGAATATAATTTCACATCATGAATTATATAATATATCATAAAATAAAAACATGTGGATTTTATCCAAAAGTAATTCATGTCATTAGGGTATAATTTCGTACATGAACTGGCTCATGTAGATAGTGTTATTCCAAGCCATCTTGAAAGACTCTTTGATTGCCTCTTACACCCCTAAACCTAATGAACAAAATATTAAACGAAAAAACATAATACCAACAATATGATATTAAAATTATCTCCACTATAGTACTTCATTTACCAATATAGCAACATGGATGATGTTTTCTCTTAAAATAGGTGAGTTACATATCCCTCGCGGATGATTCATACTCCCAAGCAACATGAGAGTATAATATGTTCTACTAAAACACTTTAATATTTAAAATTTATTTATAATTAAATAATTTTATCTATTAATTAATTACATTCACTAGCTTCTCCACTATAGAAACAAATATTTCCAACACAATCTCCTTCAAAATTACAAAATTAGAAGGATCATGATGGTAATTCTTGGGTAAGGATATGTGGAAAACATCATTTATTGGTATAAAATAGACCATTAATTCTATCAAATATGAAATTTGATCAAGTTTACGAGTAATATAAAATGGTTAAACATATCTATGAGATAGATTCACCTATTTCCAAAGAAATTTTTGACCCAGTGAAGGAAAACATTTCACAAGGACCTGGTCACCATTAGAAAAAACAAATGGATGATATCAATGATCCATATTTAATTTATATAAACTATGAATAGTAATCAGTCATCAATGTATATCCTTAATACACACTAATTTCCTCTAATTGAGACTCATTCCCCTAAGGGAGGCATCACCCACCTATGACCAAAAAAGTAGGGACATACATAGAAAAACATATATATACAATAAGGAATCCATTATGAACAATAAAAGATAACTATTATTATAAGGCAACAAAACTATTCATTTAAGGTTGTCCAATGATACACCGATATCCAAGATTCAGGAACAAACTATATCCTCTATAATCTGTAAATCATGACTCTTTAGAACATTTATTTGTAGGTATTATGTTTTTATCTATCTGTAATGAGTCATAATCACCTATTGGACACTCTTCTAGAATCGGAAATTAAAACTATGATTCTTGTGAGGGAAAATAGAAGAGTGGACCCTAAGAAACCACATAACCTTTTTTTTATATAATGTATAAAGATATTTATCCATAGTAGTGTCCCTATTTGGAATAAAATGAGTTCATTTCATCAACTATTCCATTACCTCTTATATATAATTCTTTCCTTGGGGGTATTTTTAATTCTAATTATTCATTCCAAGAAATCCTTATCTCATTTCCAAACTGGCACTGAATGAGGCAAATAAAGGAAAATATAATCAGGGAAATCTACCATTATATTTTTGTAGGTGTAACCGTGGGACACATAATTAGAAGTGATGTGTTTCCTAACAAGCCACCAAAAACATCAAATAATTAATAATACATCTTTTTAGTTCGTTGATTAATGTCCTTGGGTGAACAAATATAATCATCTAACACTAATTTTATAATAGATGATGGGGTAACAAATTGATTCCTAAAGTGACGAATTCTATCACAAGAGAGAGAACAACCCAAATTATCTCCCCAAAATATAATGTTTTCTCATACCTCTTAAACAATAATACAATAATTTTTCCTATAGAGTTAAATTTGAAATAGATGAGAAGAGTTAAACAATGGTAAAAAAATACCTGAATCATTATTCTGTGAGTCCAGATTATATAATAGAAAATCCATGTAATGTTCTACTCTTATATAAATTATTATGCAACTTGTGGTGGATATTTCCTAGTGAGAACATAAATGAAAAAAATTTACATTCCCTTGGGTTTATTTAATTTTAATTTTGATGTTTGGAGATATTACTGAAAAATTTATCTTTTATTAAGGCCCTTTTTGAGAATAAATATATCTCAAACCCATATTATCAGAATATATATTGACTATATTCCCAAAATATAGTGTATCTAGTACCTAATTTCATGAAATCCAATAAAAGATCTAAATTTTATGTAGGGTAATTTTTCTCATGTGTTAAAAGCCAATGAATGTCCTATGAAATAATATGAGAAAACCTCAGAATCATTCATCCCAAAACAAAACAAAACTCATCATATTATACTAAAAAAACTTACAATGCATAGGAAATATCATAATTGGATATTGTATTAGAAGTAAATTCATTTCCTCAAAATACGTCAAACAGTGGAATCCCATTTAATTTTCACCCTTTCTGTGGTAACAGAAGTTAAAGGTGATGCTAGATTTTATAAATCCATGAAAAAACATGAGTCATATTCATCAAGATATCATAACCTTTTCTTATAAAATATTATTTGGGGTTCCTACTATGATAACACATCCTTAACCTTTTCATGATCGATTAAGATACCATGTTATGAAATCATGTACCACAATTACCTCATCTCTTGGATGCTTAAATTTTATTTTCATAGTTTCTCTTATAGGTGGTGGATCCTCAGTATTTTCAAATCCAATTTTATATTGTCCTTATGCTCACACTCATATCTATAATACACTATGATAAAATCATCAAACACAAAGAAAATGATATTGAGAAAATAATGAATTTCTTATTTCATAAAATCCATAATCACTTCCAGAGTGTTTGTTATGATATAAAGAATAAAAAATATTCATAAATTCCATTCCAAATCATAAAGAAATTATCTAAGACATATTATTTTAAAATATTGTGTTAATTATAACCCAACGAAAGATTGATTTTTGGAAGCCATTTATCCCCTTTAACTAGTCAAATAGCTCATACAAATAGAGAAAAGTGAATATATTCTTGACATACAACCACTTCAACTTTTCATATTTCACATGGAGACCTATGAAAAAATACACCAACATTCTTGAAAAATATCATATGAGTATCCATAGTGAAACACTATGGAGAATGGTTCTCTTCTAAATAAGATGATCCAATGGGATCTTAAGCATTATTAGCTAAACCAGTTCCATATAAAAAGATGTTATAGAAATAATATATGTACCTAGAACTTGCTCAAAAAAGAAATATACCCCCTCTATAGAGGAATACTAGATAACTCATCTATGAAAATATCATTGAAGTATCTAGTAACTAATGGAATATTTATAAGGGAGGGAACATCAATTTGATCGACTACAACGGATAACAAAAGTCTTATGAGCTAAATGAGGGAAGGTATTTCGTGCCCAATCCTCAAGTTCAACACTTCCCAAAACACCTGATAGCACCCAATATAAGTAGAAATGAAACACATCAATTTTAATAGTAAATAATTTCATGAGGAGGAAATATAGAATATTACCCAATGATGAAATGGATAACATTTTTATTAGAAACTTTGATATCCTAGACTATCTCTGCATCCAAAAATAGAATACAACATTTTTGTCAATGAAACTGCTTTTATTTCTTATTAATAAAAGGTTTCACCAACAATATGACATAAGATATGGGATTACATGTATGTTTCAATATTTCAACAAAATGGGGATATATGAGTGAGTGTATGTCTTTTATATTACACAAAATATTTTTAATAAAAAAAATTAACAATGATCGTAACTCTAACTGTAGTCTGTCTCGTATCATCTCCCACCATAAACACATCCACTGGATGATTTTTTATCACTTTTAAAGTATTTGGAAAGAGCTCTATGGATTTAAAATCACATGAATATACTGCATTTTCCTTTGAATCTTTACATTGATGAACATAGTAGGGCATAAATAAAACTTAAAATAACCCCTATAAATGGAATATGTATCCATAATGACTTGAACACCAAATCGATGAAGGAAATGAATTCTAGGTATGCCCTACTCTTCTTCACTTGTATATATTTAGTATCCCATCATTGGATTCTTGTAATGTTAAAGATGACATTTGTTGCTAATAACCTCCCCCACCATCCTTGTGATTATCAAGAAACGTTATCTTCATTCCATACCTGCCATTGAAACTACCAATGTGTGGATGAAAAGATCTATCATAGACAATGTTTCCTAATATATCCATTTCCTCTATCAAATACCTATCATATATCATTATATTGGTGGGATTATTCATCAGATTTAACTATATTTGAATGTTTTGTCACAATGCTTATAGGTATTTTAGATATTTCACCTAATCATTCATTTCCACCATCAAAGATATATAAATCAACTTTGAAATATATTTGGCGTATTCCATCATTGAGTTTATTTGAATCATAAAATTTAAAAACACAAAATACTTATATATAATCAATGATTATGGTAATAAAATATTAAAGAGAAGGTGCTTGATTCCTTTATACTATAAACATGGATTTTATTTTTCTTGAACCATGGAAAAACATCACTGCTTATTAGGACCCTAAATCTTGAATATAATGTGTTTCACCATTATAGAATCATGTGTTATATAGAATAAAATGACATTGTAGATATTATACAAAGATTCCTGAACCTTTTTGGTTTATTTATTACCTTATGAAATAGGGTTTTCTCATTTTGATACCATAATGATCAATCCATATCTCATTTAGCTCATGGTTTCACCTCAACAACATGGTTATGAAATTATTGAATATTATTCCCATTCAATTAAATTCGTGCATCGTAACATCCAGAAAGAATCTACTCTAGGTTATGATTCTCTTAGGTAGTATCTCCCACTACACCCTTCTGAGGAACCCATAGAATACAGGTTAGAGGCATATTAAAACACACTAAAAATATAATAAATCAATAAGAAATTAGGTTCATATTACTTGAAAATTTAATATAATAAGAAAAAAATGAGCGTAATTTCAAAACTCAACATAGGAGACACACATCCCAAATCCCACGGTGATATAAGGCTTGTAATGGAATGATTTAACGAATAACTCATTGAATCCTACCCAAAAGGATTCCAAAATCCTATATTATATCTACCAAATTCATTATATTTTCCATAACATCCCTAGATAAAAAAAACTTAGTAACACACATGGAA
Source organism: Viscum album (assembly GCA_963277665.1). NCBI lineage: Eukaryota > Viridiplantae > Streptophyta > Magnoliopsida > Santalales > Viscaceae > Viscum > Viscum album. The sequence continues at coordinate 834,944,655 of OY728140.1, forward strand.
AAAATCATCCATTTAGGATCCAAACCATATCTTGAAAATCCATGAACAGTGGTCCTAATCCCCATAGGATAGTTACAAGCACCCATGAATCTAACATTTTCCAACGGGAATAATTTTACCCACCTAATACTATATACATTATATATATATTTATTCTAAAAATTAAAATAAATATGACATTACATAATAGAGACAACGGTAGTTCTCCAACCCAAGGTAAAAATAAAAAACAAAGGTACATATCCACAAAAAAAGGAAAATAAAGGACACGAAAAATAAAAACAAATACTCTGTGTCATATATAGGAGGAAACCCACCATATAAAAACTATATTCCCATAACAAGTTGACATATACCTCATAACCTTATTGAGACACATTTCCTTTTCTCATATCGGATAAATAATTTTTACTCACTACCAATGTAGTATGCAAGGTGTGATCTAATCATTCTTAGATGGAAATAACAAATAATAATATCAATAAAAATTTACAACAATCGTGTCATTTATCATATTATATATAATAATTTAATACAAATCCAACACACAAAGGAAAATAAGCTAAAATTGACATAATAGAGGCTATCTTGGTCACTCGTACCTCAATATCAATCAAAAATTCTTCACACTCATGTCTCTGTAGGTTTTTCATCAATGCTCATGGAACCTATGAACACCACATATAGTGAAAAATCTAGAATTTAAATCTTGTTCCTAGAATCAATGTATCTGTGATCTAGGAAAAAAAGAGGACCCAAGAGAGTGAACCACCTTATAACACCAATAGATGACGCATAATATTACACCTTACACCTTAGTACTGAAGGGTCCCATTTTTAAATTATTTCAAATAAATTTCAAATAACATTAACACATTATAGAAGATAAAACAACCCTTTATTCATCAAATAAAATATTTGGAAATAAATTCTGCAATAAATTTTACAATCTCCGAAAAAACATATTTATTTATTAGGATTTATAGAAAAAAGCATACATTCTTAAAAAAACATAGATACAAATAAAAATGATGATTCAATAAAATTGTTTTAAAATCCAATTTATTAAATGTAGTGCAGAAATATTTCATATGAAATATGAACTATTTATGCCCCTAACCGAAGATAAGGTCACACACACACTATGATGATATCCAATCATACTAGAAGAAATGTATTGAAATAACAATGAACGAAGGACATAGAATCAATTATAACATTTTTAAATTAGGATTTAATAAGAAAAAATTGAAGAGAATAATTTATATGAACACATACCATAAAAATATCATGAACAACTATATAACTTACAATAGAATTGTCAACCTTAAGATAATCATCCAAATTATCTATAAGATATTTGATAAGGATCATAAGAGGATCAATGGATCCATGAAACTTATCCTAACGCCACTTCAAAATTAAATAGGAATTCAAGAAATTATAAATAATGATAACACTTAAAAAAGGAGATTAACTAATCGTCCTAGAGATTAAAGAACAAATTATTCATTCCTGGAATATCTAGAGACTCCAAAAATTTCCTAAAGAAACCCAAGTGTTCAGGGAAGATATGGGGAATGTGAATGATAATGTATTTAGTTGGTTGATAAATGTTTTAAAATCTAATAAAAAAATCCACATCTTGGATTATTAATTCATGATGTTATCATTCATAATCACAAATATTATGACCAATAAATCACCTTGACATAACATCCTATAATCAATGTTCAGGACATGAATATAATTTCACATAAAGAAATATTTTCATGTACTAAAAATAAAACTAATGTCATCTATAAATATGTATTTAACATTTGTAATTTTCAATTTATGTCTTCGAATAGATCATGTAGTTAGTTTTGATCCCATGTCTGTAACAGCCCAAGATTTTATGAAAAATATTCTTTTTTATTTTACTAATGTCTTGTGTTATACGCTACACCAAAAGGAGCTTGCATAACACGCATCCTTGACTTTCCTTGCATTACACGCAATCGCAACCTTCCTCGATAGCGTGTGTGGTACGTAATCCTGAGTTTCACGAAACAATGATATGCTATTAAAATATTATTAAAACTAGTCGTTATGAATAGTAATAACCACTTTTTAAATTCTGTAAATCTTATATTTCAAAATGAACTTCATTTTTGGATTCAGAGTATCGAATTTAGCCTAAGGTAAAATTTTCGTACATTTCGGATAACTTTCATATTCTGATGAATAGTGAAAATTACTAAATTATAATTAAAAAACAACTTTTTTAATCGAAATAATTAATAGTGCTAAATTATTAATTTGAGTAGTTTTAAAGTATATTTAGAATATATTTTTACAATTTAATACAATGTTGGTCATTGGATGTAATTTCACATTTAAACTAGACATAAACAAGTGTCAATCTTTTGATAGATATTGTTTCTTAAAAACATGCTATTTGTTTTAACAGCGGGATTTAATTATAAAATTAATTAATGCAACTTTTATGTTATGAATTTGGTAAAATAGACTTCATTTTTGAATTCGGAATATGAAATATAGCTTGGGATGAAATTTTGGCATTGTTCTGAAAAACATCAATTTTTGATGAATAGTGAAACTACTAAGTGGTAGGTTAAAAACTGAATTTTGCATCAAACTTAATTTTACCGCTTCTGTGAATGGAATTTCGAAAATCCGAGAGACACGGTTAATATCAAGGACTAAAATGTGATTCAATGAGATGAAAATAATTTTTTGGTGAATAGTAACTTTTTACTTTTTTTTACCACGGTAAATAGTAAATAGGGTAACTAAGGGTAAATATGATATTAATATTACCCTAACACATGTCCTAATTCTATTGGACAAGTGTAATTCGACCAAAAACAAACTTAGGAATAAAATATGACCATTTAGGCCCACTTGGATTAGATTAGGACATTTATTATTAATTTATTTAAAGAAGGGTTAAAATAGTTAAAATCAATGTTTAATAAGTAAATCATTTTTAATATGGGGTTATACATAATATAAATTCGACTATAAATATTCATTAGAAAGCTAAAAAGATTTCCTACATGATGGTATTTTATTTGTAATTTTTAGACATCAAATAATATAATTTATTTATGACACAAATATGATGCAGTAATAACTTATTTATGAAATATTGACATAATTGATAATATAAATACCAAAATAAATGTAATTTAAGACTTTTTATGAATTCCACTAATTTTCTAGGTTACTATGATATATTATTGTTGATTTAATCAACTTGGTTCGAACATATAATTCTTTTATGACTTTCAAAAAAATCATATATCAAATAGTGTCAAAATTGACAGAAAAGAGTTTTTAAATCAAATATTATATTATTAATTGATATTTTTTTCCTAAAAATCTAAGGTTCGGCAAAATGACTTAGATAAGGATATATGTATTAATAATATACAATTTGGGGTTCTTTTGGCATGTTATAGTAAGTGTATTAACCATATAGTGAAAGAAAACAAAAAGACACGGTAAAAGTTAAATTATTTAACTTAGAGTTAAATCTAATTGATAAGGTTAAAATAAGAACCTAAACTTGTCTAAATCTTATTGGTTGATGGGATTTCGACCCATCCCCACTTTAGCTTCTAAATAAGACCCTTTGGAACCATTATAAACCGATTTTGACTTTAATATAAAATAATATTTTGAGATATTCCTAAGGTGCCCCTCTCCTCCCCTATAAAAGGACACCTCCTCCCCCTCCTCCTCACACCAATTTGAGCACTCAAGCTCGGCCAACCCCTGCCAATTTCTCCTCTCCACTTCCCTAGCAACATCCTAGAGGTTCTGGTCTTCCTTAAAGTCCAATTTTAGTGCCCTAAGAGGAGGTCTCAAAGAGGCACTTCAAAGAAGAGGTAATTACCGTTACCAATTCTTTCATCTTTATTTCTTCTTCCACTTCTTCTTCTTAGGTTGTTTCATTATGAAGTAATAACATCAGTATCACTCATATACTGATATATTATTATAAGTATGAAACAACCCTATTTCACCATCTATCCATCCTACGGAAAAAGAAATCACCGCGCGTGCGTACGTACGGAATACCGTCTCCACGCCGTGGTGTAATCTATTTTCCACCACCACCTTACATGGATGGGTATAATGGTGTAAAGAATAACTATACATAGTTATTACAACATCATATTGATTCTGATATATTGTATAATCCACTCCAATTCAATTCAATATTTATAGAAATGATATCATCGCTCGTGCGTACGTACGGAATACCGTCTCCACGACGCGATGAGATTCATTCTCCATGTTAACCATTTAAGAATGATTATAATGTATATATAAGAAATAATAATGAAATATATGACATTATAAAGCTACTGGATTTATGTATATATATTCATATGTATGTCATCTACTTACTTCCATTTCAAGACAATAAGGAAAGGAAAACAGCGTTCATGCGTACGTACGGACTACCGTCTCCATGAACGGTGTTTTTCATTTTATTTATCTACCTATTATATATATATATATATACTGAATATATATGATATATAAATCATATTTTATATTCTGGAAGTAAGTAAATCATGATATAAGTAATAATGATGTCAAGAACAACAAGTCAAAACACCTACGATAAATGAAACGATTTTACCCAAAACGCTTCTTTAACATGGAATTTACAAAAGAACGGGTAATATAATGTCATAAGTGAACCATATATGATATCATAACAATGAATATGATTCTTTAATAAGTCAATAACATGATTTAAATCATTATACAGGAGGTTCGGACACTTACAAAGCAAGTCGGACCTAAGGTAAGGGAAATATCACAATCTCATTTTTATATGAGATTGTTTATTCGTAAGTATTTACTAGGGTGTATTTTATCATCCACATCCATGTTTACTCAATATGTAATATTATTTCCATCCACCTAAAATTGTTTAAATCCATTTTTACCCTTCGGTGAGTTTTTAGTAATACGTATGAAAGGAATCTTTTGTCGTTTTTCGTACGAGGTACTTTTTGACTTTTCCGACAAAAGTACGAAGAATGTTTTTTTTAACTTATACGGCAAGAACGGATTTCTACTGTTTTATAAAGCCTTATTTTAATGAAGCTTCCTCTAAAAGATTTCATGACTATTTTCAATAAAATCTCTTTCTTTTAAAATTGAATGATGTTTTGTGAAAAGAAATTGATTTTGAAGAAGAAAGGATATTTTCCTCAAGAATTCAATTCAAGTGTTTTATCAAAATTATTTTCCATCTAAGATAATAAAGGGTTCTGTTTCTATCCATATTTTTACATTGATTTGACTATGTTGTGATGGAATTATGTTTATGAATTCCTTTATCTTATATGAATTGATTTATGATGTCATGATGTTTCAAGAATGCCATTTTTGTTACATGTGTTATGCGATGATGTATGTGTTATGATTATGTGGCACACATAAGAAAGGATTCATTATAAGATGGGTGGGACCTATATCTCCCTCCAATGCATTGGGTAATGATTTTATATCTCATGAGATAGACATGGCTGGAACGGAAGGTTATTTCGGTTCAGTGATACAGGACTGAAACGAGGAGTGAACTCGGTTCAGAAAGGGACTTTGTCCACTAAGATAGTCTTGGAAATGAGTCATGACTAACAAGAAATGATTTTCCATGATTATGTGTTCATGCCACAAAGTTTCAAGTTTTATGTTATGATTATGGGGATCTCATTTTCACTTCTATGATTTATCCCATGTTATGATATTATGATCTCTTTTGCAGATTAAGATTTCCAAAAAATCTATGTTCTTTTGTATATGATGTGATTGATATTTCTTTTGTTTACCCATACTGAGCATTTGAGCTCACCCTTTTATGTTTTCTTTTCCCCAGGATATAAAGAAAGGTTTATAGGTAAAAAAAAGGGAAGATCTTTATGGGAGATATTGAAGATCTTTCACCACGATTAGAAGATTACGTTCCGAGTTTCCAAAGACACTAAACTATTACGATCCTTTAGTGTGTGTTTTTGTTATGTACTAAGTATTCCGCAAAAGTAATGTAATGTCCATGTACGATAAGCTTCGGGTCTCTACAGTTGGTATCAGAGGAAAGGTTTAGTCAACCTTTGGAAACTAGGATGCGAAAACGTTAGTGAGATCCCTAGAGATATTTCTAAGGTATGTCTAGAGATGTCTCTAAGGTTAAGTATACGTATAGGATACAGTCCTAGAACTACAGTAACGATCATAGAATTTAACCTAAGATGTTAGATATTGAGGGTGCTCCCCCTTTACTATGTTGTCTTCCCTAGTATGATTTCGCCTCTCACAAAATTATTTTTGTGTTTTAGTTAATGGAGGGAACCAGAAGGGATTTGGTTAACATTGAATCCAATGGACAAATTGGTGACTATGAGCAAAAAAATTGTGTGATGGCTAGAGATAAAGATATTCTGATTATGCCGAATCAGTCATCGCGATATATGATTAACAAGGTGAAATTTAGTGGTATGACTAATTCATCAAAGAAGAGGAAGATAAACTATTATGCATGTTCGCATGTTGAGGAGCATAAAGAAAGGAAGATTGAGATTTCTAAAGAAGGGAAGAAGAACCTTGAGGAATACCTCAAATGGAGGGACCGATGTTATCTGTGTGGAGAAAAGGGTCATAGAGTGACAGATTGTTATGGAGTTCAATGTCTTATTTGTGGAGAACATGGGAATTACCCAACTCAATGCCCTGATCTGAAAAGATACTTCTAAATCAAGGAAGGAATTATTCCAGGACAGTCATTGAAGTGGATGGACTGAAGTGTTGGTATTCAAGAATAATGTTGTTGAGGTACTTTTATGGTGTATTGGAATATTTATGTATTGGTCTAATGTGGTATTCGAAGTGATTGAGGTATTTTTGGAAAGTATATGATATGCGCATAATGAAGGGATAATACGATAATGAGATGTTTGATTGTATGCATGAGCTCATGATTGATATAAGGACTAAGTGATATCATGGTTTGAGTATATAGAATTTTGAGGATTTTGGTATGTGGAAAGTGTTAACTTTTAACTGCACTCATGTTTTCACTAAGGTATTCAAGAGAATACACGATTAAGGACTTTGAATGTTTGGAATGTGACCAACAAGACATATCTTATGATATGTGGGGATCAACGACAGTATTAAATCTCTGGTAATCGATGTCACTATATTATGAGAGTGGACTGCAGTATTATGTATAAGCCTAAAGATTAGACTGGATTATGTTGGACATAAGTTAGTATTGTTTAAGGATAGAAGATTTTCGATATTATTGATGGGATGTTATAGTAACGTAGTTTTAGAAAAAGGACAACCTGCAGGACGGGCGACAGCCCATCGCTTCGGACAAGGCTGTAGGAATCGAACCCACAACCGAAGTGCGACTGGCCTTTATCGCCTACCACTGGCCTACAGGAAGTCCCTGTTTAGTAGAAACTAGTTTTATTATATTAAGCAGTATGATATATGAAGTATAAGTCCATTTTAGAAACCATATGTGATTAATCTCACTATAGATCGACTTATGTATATAATTTTTACTAACCATTTGTTTGAGACAGATGGAATGACTCGTCATTCTATCACATGATCTGCTAACACTTCACGAATAACAAATTCAACTTCATTTATTTTAGAGATGAAGTAGAAATTGTTCAAGGCACGAACAAAAGTGAGATTGTACCAAAATAAAGTAAGTATTTATTCTAAGCAAATTTTCAACTTTAGGGAAATGATCTTGAAAACCAAAAAAATGTTGTCCTAGTGATCTTATACCTGATGAATCAGATGGTACCTTATATCATCACAAATCTATGGATTTGTGATTACTGGCTTTTCCATAGCCATGTTCTCTACCACTCTCCATCAGAAAATGATGGTTAGATTTCTCTTCCATATCCATATTTTCACCTATGTGGAAACCCAGTGATTAGTTTATTTAGGTAATCGTTACATTTCATACTTTAGTTTTTAAAGCCAAGTTTTGGTATTCCCTTTTACGATGTGGGTTTCTATTAAAGAATCTTTCGAATAGTAAACCATTTATAACCCCGACGAATTTCGAGGGCGAAATTCATTTTAAGGGGGGTAGAATGTCACAGCCCAAGATTTTATGAAAAATATTCTTTTTTATTTTACTAATGTCTTGTGTTATACGCTACACCAAAAGGAGCTTGCATAACACGCATCCTTGACTTGCCTTGCATTACACGCAATCGCAACCTTCCTCGATAGCGTGTGTGGTACGTAATCCTGAGTTTCACGAAACAATGATATGCTATTAAAATATTATTAAAACTAGCCGTTATGAATAGTAATAACCACTTTTTAAATTCTGTAAATCTTATATTTCAAAATGAACTTCATTTTTGGATTCGGAGTATCGAATTTAGCCTAAGGTAAAATTTTGGTACATTTCGGATAACTTTCATATTCTGATGAATAGTGAAAATTACTAAATTATAATTAAAAAACAACTTTTTTAATCGAAATAATTAATAGTGATAAATTATTAATTTGAGTAGTTTTAAAGTATATTTAGAATATATTTTTACAATTTAATACAGTGTTGGTCATTGGATGTAATTTCACATTTAAACTAGACATAAACAAGTGTCAATCTTTTGATAGATATTGTTTCTTAAAAACACGCTATTTGTTTTAACAGCGGGATTTATTTGTAAAATTAATTAATGCAACTTTTATGTTATGAATTTGGTAAAATAGACTTCATTTTTGAATTTGGAATATGAAATATAGCTTGGGATGAAATTTTGGCATTGTTCTGAAAAACATCAATTTTTGATGAATAGTGAAACTACTAAGTGGTAGGTTAAAAACTGAATTTTGCATCAAACTTAATTTTACCGCTTCTGTGAATGGAATTTAGAAAATCCGAGAGACAAGGTTAATATCAAGGACTAAAATGTGATTCAATGAGATGAAAATAATTTTTTGGTGAATAGTAACTTTTTACTTTTTTTAACCACGGTAAATAGTAAATCGGGTAACTAATGGTAAATATGATATTAATATTACCCTAACACATGTCCTAATTCTATTGGACAAGTGTAATTCGACCAAAAACAAACTTAGGAATAAAATATGACCATTTAGGCCCACTTGGATTAGATTAGGACATTTATTATTAATTTATTTAAAGAAGGGTTAAAATAGTTAAAATCAAAGTTTAATAAGTAAATCATTTTTAATATGGGGTTATACATAAGATAAATTCGACTATAAATATTCATTAGAAATATAAAAAGATTTCCTACATGATGGTATTTTATTTGTAATTTTTAGACATCAAATAATATAATTTATTTATGACACAACGATGATGCAGTAATTATCTTATTTATGAAATATTGACATAATTGATAATATAAATACCAAAATAAATGTAATTTAAAACTTTTTATGAATTCCACTAATTTTCTAGGTTACTATGATATATTATTGTTGATTTAATCAACTTTGTTAGAACATATAATTCTTTTATGACTTTCAAAAAAATCATATATCAAATAGTGTCAAAATTGACACAAAAGAGTTTTTAAATCAAATATTATATTATTAATTGTTATTTTATTCCTAAAAATCTAAGGTTCGGCCAAATGACTTAGATAAGGATATATGTATTAATAATATACAATTTGGGGTTCGTTTGGCATGTTATAGTAAGTGTATTAACCATATAGTGAAAGAAAACAAAAAGACACGGTAAAAGTTAAATTATTTAACTTAGAGTTAAATCTAATTGATAAGGTTAAAATAAGAACCTAAACTTGTCTAAATCATATTGGATGATAGTATTTAGACCCATCCCCACTTTAGATTCGAAATAAGACCCTTTGGAACCATTATAAACCGATTTTGACTTTGATATAAAATAATATTTTGAGATATTCCTAAGGTGCCCCTCTCCTCCCCTATAAAAGGACACCTCCTCCCCCTCCTCCTCACACCAATTTGAGCACTAAAGCTCGGCCAACCCCTGACAATTTCTCCTCTCCACTTCCCTAGAAACATTCTAGAGGTTCTGGTCTTCCTCAAAGTCCAATTTTAGTGCCCTAAGAGGAGGTCTCAAAGAGGCACTTCAAAGAAGAGGTAATTACCGTTACCAATTCTTTCATCTTTATTTCTTCTTCCACTTCTTCTTCTTAGGTTGTTTCATTATGAAGTAATAACATCAGTATCACTCATATACTGATATGTTATTATAAGTATGAAACAACCCTATTTCACTATCTATCCATCCTACGGAAAAAGAAATCACCGCGCGTGCGTACGTACGGAATACCGTCTCCACGCCGTGGTGTAATCTATTTTCCACCACCACCTTACATGGATGGGTATAATGGTGTAAAGAATAACTATACATAGTTATTAAAACATCATATTGATTCTGATATATTGTATAATCCACTCCAATTCAATTCAATATTTATAGAAATGATATCATCGCTCGTGCGTACGTACGGAATACCGTCTCCACGACGCGATGAGATTCATTCTCCATGTTAACCATTTAAGAATGATTATAATCTATATATAAGAAATAATAATGAAATATATGACATTATAAAGCTACTGGATTTATGTATATATATACATATGTATGTCATCTACTTACTTCCATTTCAAGACAATAAGGAAAGGAAAACAGCGTTCATGCGTACGTACGGACTACCGTCTCCATGAACGGTGTTTTTCATTTTATTTATCTACCTATTATATATATATATATACTGAATATATATGATATATAAATCATATTTTATATTCTGGAAGTAAGTAAATCATGATATAAGTAATAATGATGTCAAGAACAACAAGTCAAAACACCTACGATAAATGAAACGATTTTACCCAAAACGCTTCTTTAACATGGAATTTACAAAAGAACGGGTAATATAATGTCATAAGTGAACCATATATGATATCATAACAATGAATATGATTCTTTAATAAGTCAATAACCTGATTTAAATCATTATACAGGAGGTTCGGACACTTACAAAGCAAGTCGGACCTAAGGTAAGGGAAATATCACAATCTCATTTTTATCCGAGATTGTTTATTCGTAAGTATTTAATGGGGTGTATTTTATCATCCACATCCATGTTTACTCAATATTTAATATTATTTCCATCCACCTAAAATTTTTTAAATCCATTTTTACCCTTCGGTGAGTTTTTAGTAATACGTATGAAAGGAATCTTTTGTCGTTTTTCGTACGAGGTACTTTTTGACTTTTCCGACAAAAGTACGAAGAATGTTTTTTTTAACTTATACGGCACGAACGGATTTCTACTGTTTTATAAAGCCTTATTTTAATGAAGCTTACTCTAAAAGATTTCATGACTATTTTCAATAAAATCTCTTTCTTTTAAAATTGAATGATGTTTTGTGAAAAGAAATTGATTTTGAAGAAGAAAGGATATTTTCCTCAAGAATTCAATTCAAGTGTTTTATCAAAATTATTTTCCATCTAAGATAATAAAGGGTTCTGTTTCTATCCATATTTTTACATTGATTTGACTATTTTGTGATGGAATTATGTTTATGAATTCCTTTATCTTATATGAATTGATTTATGATGTCATGATGTTTCAAGAATGCCATTTTTGTTACATGTGTTATGCGATGATGTATGTGTTATGATTATGTGGCACACATAAGAAAGAATTCATTATAAGATGGGTGGGACCTATATCTCCCTCCAATGCATTGGGTAATGATTTTATATCTCATGAGATAGACATGGATGGAACGGAAGGTTATTTCGGTTCAGTGATACAGGACTGAAACGAGGAGTGAACTCGGTTCAGAAAGGGACTTTGTCCACTAAGATAGTCTTGGCAATGAGTCATGACTAACAAGAAATGATTTTCCATGATTATGTGTGCATGCCACAAAGTTTCAAGTTTTATGTTATGATTATGGGGATCTCATTTTCACTTCTATGATTTATCCCATGTTATGATATTATGAGCTCTTTTGCAGATTAAGATTTCCAAAAAAGCTATGTTCTTTTGTATATGATGTGATTGATATTTCTTTTTTTTACCCTTACTGAGCATTTGAGCTCACCCTTTTATGTTTTCTTTTCCCCAGGATATAAAGAAAGGTTTATAGGTAAAAAAAAAGGGAAGATCTTTATGGGAGATATTGAAGATCTTTCACCACGATTAGAAGATTACGTTCCGAGTTTCCAAAGACACTAAACTATTACGATCCTTTAGTGTGTTTTTTTGTTATGTACTAAGTATTCCGCAAAAGTAATGTAATTTCCATGTACGATAAGCTTCGGGTCTCTACAATGTCTTTTAGAAAACACCCAAAATCAACATTGACAACTCATGAGTCTGAAATGAAACCTCATAAACATTAAAATGATAGTGCAACATAACCAGGATTTTATAAGATTGGTATGTGAATTATTGAGATGTTCATTACACTATAATTTTCTATGGTTTAATAATTTTTTTAATTCTTATAATCAAATGGATATGGAGGATTTTGTAGGATTTTTCTTCCATTATTTTTGATTTCAAGTTAAAAAACCCTCATACTGTCGTAATAAAATTGTTTATATAATTTTTTTAGAAATGCTTTTTTTCTTTAATTTTTTTTGGATTTAAATTTTCCCTATGGTATTTTGTTATAATTATTAGTTACTAGTGACTCTAGGTGTTTTTTGGGACCAACTCTTCATTTATTATTTAAATCAAAGCAATGACCTTTTACATTGGTGTATTATTCTTCTTAATATAAGAGGAAATATTCACATTGATCAAGGTGATTTTCATTAATTTTTTTCTTTTTCTTCATCCCTTATATACTATTAGAATTCATAGGTCATGTTATATTTTCTAGAGGTGATAAGGGATTGATTATTTCTAGCTTTGGTGGAGGATAAATACATGTATCTTGGTGTTTTATCATTAGGTACATTTTTTCTATTAGAATTTTATTATTTTAGCTTTTTTCATGTATGTGATTTGGATTATATATGTATATTTATTATAATGATATGGTATTATTTTGAATTAAATTTTTTGGTTAATTATACATTTGTTACACAAAATAAATATAAATATGTGAATCATAAGGGTACAAGTGTCTTTGTCATTTTTATATAATTTCATTTTTAATATTTATGATGTTTTATATTGTTTTAAAATCATGTTTTAGTGACATTAATTTTCTCTTGGGGATTTGAAAAATCATTAATCAATCAATTAATATAATGTTTTTTCTTCGAATTCATCATGTAATTTTTCATATCTATTAAACCAACACAATTAAATTAAATTGAACTATTATTTTTGAATGATACTTAGCATTCCATGAATAATTAAAAATATTTTAAAATATGCATATTTCCTAATATGTGTTAAGAATATCCATAATCAAGAATCCATGGATTATAATTTTATGAATATTATTATATTGATTCTAAAATAATGGTTTCTCTAATTCTTTTACCTTAGTTCATGCATCATGCTAATCATAACTAAAATTCGCACATTCAAAATGTGGGTGGCCTTCACCACTATGTTTGGTGGTGTTGACTCCTTGATCAATATAATATGATAGGATGTTAGTTCCTCCTTCATTAGATTCCTCCTTCATGATAATCTCCCAGACTGCATATCCCTAAAATAATTTTTTAATTTTAATGAAAATCATTATTAATTACATCTTGAGTTGGATTTCAATTAATTATAGTGCGTGTGTATCACTAGGGTTTAAATCAAGTATTGAAATCTATTGTAAATTAGGAATGTCGAAGAATCTCTAGATATCAGTAGTGTTTTGAAACTATGATTTCTTAACTGTTCATGATGATGGAATCTTGTATTTGTAGAATTTTAGAATTGGAACCCAAGAAATGTTGTATTGTCTATGGGGTAACCGATTATAGGTGAAGATGTTGTAAAATGGTTTTTTCTCCATGAATACCATGATTACTGTATAGGGTTGTGATTTTGGATAGTATATAGGTTTAAAATCTTGTGAAGACATGTTGGTGGATTTTAGTGTGTTCTCATGGGGAATCTGATCATAAAATAAAAAAGTACATAAATATTAGTGTGTTCCCATGGGTAATATTTTGTACACTATAGAGTGGTAGGTTGGTGAGAGAGTGTAAGTGTTCCCAAAAGAAGGGATAATGTCACACCATACTTTTTAATGTGTTCCCTAAGGAAGATATCGAAACATTGGGATTTTATGGTAATGAGAGAGAGTGTACCCCTATAAGGGATATGATCATACATTAATATTTTTTATGTGTTTCCCAATGTGTGGTGATGATCATATTTGAGAGTTTTTTTAAGTGTGTCCCTTGTTGAAAAGATAATCACATTTGAGGGCTGATGTCTCCCATATGGAGGATATATGGATTTTTTTGGCATTTAGATTTTTGGATTCATCCATTGCATAGAATACCATGATTCTTGAGATATTATGATTGAATCCCATGGATGTGACCTACATACCATGATAGAAGAGTGGGATAAAAACCCACACCATTCAATGTCATAACATTGAGGTCGTGTGGTAGGATCGGTCCACATGGTTTAATGTAATTTGGTAAGGAAGTTTTTGTTATGTAATTAGTGTCAAAAAGGGATGGGGTGTGGATTTTTCTTAAATGATTTCCAATATAGAAGGAACACCCCATGGTGGGGATGGAGGTGGAAAACCATGATGATCAAACATGGTCTATCGAACATTCATCACATAGGGATGACTAAATTTGAATGTCATGTGTGGAGGAAATTGTCACGAAATATAACATCATATGACTAGGACCTTGGACTATAAATCTTAATTCCATGTAGCTTGGACATTGATGGACATTACACAAGGGTTTCTAAGAAGATTCTATAGAGAAACGATGTTGTGAATGTGGTATATTCTATGTGGCAAACAAGGTGAAACTTGATGATGTGATGTTGTAGTTGGAGCTAACACATGGGAGCTACCTAGGTTTTTTATATAGAGTAGTGATGATGTGAATTGGGAATAAAAAGCTAGGAAACCTCATATTCTTCTAGAAGTAGTGATGTCAAAAATAGGGATTACGTATTGGGTCATCCCATATACTGAAATGAATGAGTGATGGTATGATTGGGAATTACGTGGAGGATTACCTAGTTTCTGCAATAGATTAGTGATCGTGTAGTTGTAGCATATGCAAGGGAGGTTCTTAGATTCTTCGATAGAGTATTAATGGTGTGGTTGGGTATTATTCATAGGAGATGCCCAGAGGAATCCTTACTATATTAAATATGGAAACCCAATTTAATTTCATAGGGTAATTCCATTATTAGAATCGTGTGCAGTGATGTTGTGGGTCGAGCATGAACATTTTTCTTCCCATTATTTCGTCCTTATGTTGGGTCACGGTGGAATCTCATCCTACTAATTGGTCATGAAATATGTTTGGGAATTCAACCTGAATAGGATGAACTTGGATACTATTTAGTGTCATCTTAAGATCAAAACATGAGGATTATAACTCTTCAAACTTAATGAATTTTAGGATTTTCATAGCAGAAAAACTTGTCTCATCACATAGGGTATACTATTGTTTAAAGTCTTTTAGTGAGGATTTTTAGGCAGATGATTCCAGGAAATTGTTATTATTGGAAATATGTATATGTGTCCCTTTCTGGATGAACTTCTACTAGGATTTTGGTGATGCGGTGTCTAGAATTTCATGAGGATTATTTCAACTCAATGTATTCTGGGAGACATAGAGGAGAATCACAACTCACGGCACAATGAGGGGACAAATTAGAGCATGTCATCTTAAGGATTTTTAGGGATTGTAAATGATTATTTAAACCTGTAAGACCTCAAATTTTTATGAGATAGAATATTTTTAATTTCATTGACATATTTTGTTGTACTCTATACCAAGATTTGATTATTCTATATGAAACATTGTATTATCTTGTAGTATACGAAACACTATACTTGGTTAGTGTTACACGTAATTTCATTCTTATCAGATAGAATTAATTTCACACAACACTAAGTAAAGATTTTTTTCAATTTATAAAATAACTATGTTTGGATTATGTTATAAATAACACTAAAGGATGCTTTCATTAAACGCAACATTAACATGGGTTTCATTACACACAAGAGTGACATTCGTCAATAGCATCTGTTGTACGCAATACCGAGTGTAATTAAACAATGATATATAAATATAATATTTTTTTAAAAAAGAAATAAACTAGATGTTTTGAATAGTATCAACCCAAATTTAAATTTTATATAACGATAACATTAATATTATTTATTTTCTATAACATGGTATAAGAATAAATTCAAATTTTCATATAAAAAAGTATTTTTCCAAAAATGCAGTTTTTCCACCTTTTGATGGCATGAAAATTTTAAATGTAGTAATAAACACTATTATCTAATCTATTTCATATAAGAAAAAGTTTATTTATAAGTTGTAAATAAAAATTGTACATGGTTGAAATTGTGGTATTTTCTAATGAAAATCATATTTCGATGAATAGTAAAAAAGAATGAATTTTAATTCAAAACTACCATTTCATTTAATTTATTTGTATAGTTATAATTATATTTTTAATTGTATATAATGTTTAATTAGGTTAATTTTTTATAATTTAATCTAGTTTTTTTTATTGGAAGTAATTTCACATTTAAATTTGACATAAACACAAGTCAGTCTTTTTATATGATTTTTCTTCTTAAAATTATTCTTTTAATTTTGACAATGGAAATTAATTTTAAATTAATTTGTGCCAATTATGTGTTTTGAATTAAGAAAAATGGATTCAATAATTGGAATTAGTGGGTCAAATTCATGTTAATATGTTACTTTTATTTTTTGGATATTATAAATATTAACAACTGTAATTTTATTTTACTATAGTTAACGGAAAATAGGGTAAATTAAGATAACTAAAAATATGATGAAGATAATAAAATTACACTAAAACCTTAAAAAATCCTATTTACTGAATTAATGACAACCAATATCACTCATTGGTATTACTTTATTCATTAAATTTACATTTTCTCCAAGATATTAATGTAATTATAAATAAAACAAAAGATGTTGACAACATGTCACTCTCATATATGTTAAAAGTATAATAATATTAATATAGTGATAATCATGATAAAACATCTAATATAAATAGTATCCAAATATCTAAAAGAAATTATATACAACAAATAAATTTATTTATAATTTTTATAGATTAAATAATTACCATTATTGAAGACACAATTTTGATATATAAATTATTTTATTAATATAATTTTGAAATAAATGGTATAAAAAATATTAAAATAAATATAATATGACCCATTTAATTTGGTCCATGAATTATATAGGTTACTATGACATGTTAACAGTTTATTAAATATTTTTTTAATTTATATTCTATGCAGAGTTTCATTAAAGTCAAATAAATGAATTGTGTCAAAATTGACACTTTTGAGATTTTATGAAAATAACATATTATTAAATTATTAAATACTTAAAAAAATATTTAAAAATTATAAAGGGAAAATTATATCATCAGAAATATCATAATGTATCCAATTATGTACAATTGACTACACTTAATTAAATATTTATAACCATTTATCATTTAGAACAATATTAACACAATTACAATTTAATAGATTAAAGAAGGATAAATCTAAATGATAAGGTTTATATAAAATAAAAGCTACTCAAGAATTTTTTTTGATGAGAGGATTTCGACCCAAACATATCTTAGCTTCGAAATGAATTATATTTTTATTATTATAAAATGACATTTAATTTATAATAAATTAATATTTTAGTACTTTGCAAAGGTGCCCCTCCCCTCTCTTATAAAATGGCACTTCTCCTCTTTTAGTCACACATCCTAATCTATTTGGATCAGCCAAACCATACACAAATAACCTTCCAACTTCCCGGAATTATTCCTAGAGGCCACCCATTGGGAAGAAAGCCATCTTAAAGAGTCCTTTTCTCCAGACTAAAAGGAAATACCAGAAAAAGAGATAATTGTTTTATCAGCACTTTCAAATTTCATTTCTTCTTTTACCTCCTACTCTTATATTGTTTTCATAATTAATTAATTAATATATTATGTTATAAATTATGAGATGTCACTATTGTTATGGTATAACCTTATACCTCTTTTGATACATCCTATGAATGACAATATCACCATGCGTGCAAACATATGACTTGCCATCTCGACGATTTGGTGTAATCTGTTATTCAAAAATATCTTATTTGGATAGGTATAATGATGTATATTATTGATTTAAATAATGAATATAACATGATATCAATTTTTTATAATTTATATACCATAACATTCTAGAACATTGAAATATTATATGAATCATATCGTCGCTCGTGCGTATGTACGACCTACTATATATACAATGCGATGAGAATCATTATCAACGTTAATCATTCAATAATGATTATAAAGTATATATAAAATATAAATATGAATTATATGACATAATAATTCTAATTTAATTATGTATTTCTTTATATATTTCATTTACGTGTATCTATTCAATTCAATAAGGAAATAAAAACAATGTTCATTCATACTTACAACATACCATCTACATGAACGGTGTATTCATTTCATTTTTCGATCAATTAAATAAATATATTTAAATACCACATATTAATGAAACATAAATCATGGTTTAAAATTTTAATTTATTAAAATCGTGATGTAATTAATAATATCAAGAATAAAAATTCTAATCTTGTATGACAAATAAAAAGATTATTACCCAAACGTTTCTTTAACAAGGAATTGATAAATGAACAGGTAATATAAAGTCATAAGTGTATCATATATGATATCATAAATATTATTATGGTTATGTTATAAGTTTATAATATATTTAAACCCACGTTATATGATTTTCAGATACAAACAAAACATATCGGACCTAATGTAAGGGATAATTTTTCAATCTCATTTTTATCCAAGATTGTTTTTATGTAAGTATTTACTGGGGTTAAATTTATCAATCATGATCATGTTTTCAAAAAAAATTCCTAAATTTTGTTTAATTTATCTATGTATGTTTAAATTTATTTTAACTCATTTTTTACTTTTACTATATCATATTTAATGAGTCTTTCTTTAGTTTTATATATGAGGTAATTTTTTACTTTCAGGTAAGAGTATGAGTGGAATGTTATTTTAACCTATAAAAAATGATTGGATTTTTACGTATTCTTAAAGAATTATTTCCATGAATCTTCCTATACATTATTTCATGTTTATTTTCAAAGAAATAAATTTACTTTAAAATTTCACATCATTTTGATAAAAGAATCAGTTTTTGAAGAAGAAATGATATTTTCCTCATGAATTAATTTCAACTGACTTATCAAAATTATTTTCAATCATAGATGATTCTATTCAAATAGGTTCTTGTTTTTATAAGTATTATTTATAGGAATTTATTTTTATAATCCTGGAATTATATTTTATATGGATTTTTTTAGGATGGAATAATGTTTAGTTAACCCATTTTATTAGATGGGTTATGCTATGATAAATGATTTATGATTTATTGGAATATGTATGAATGATTTCAGTATGAGATGTATGTGACAAATATATAACTCCAATTAATTTGGTAAAGATTTATATATAATTAGATAGACATGACATGAATACAAATTAGTTCTAGTTTAGTAATATAGGTATTGAACAACATGTAATTTTGGTTTAATAATAAATGGCTGGAACATCAAGTAAACCTGATTCAGTAAATGAATTAGTCAACTATGATGGTCTTGGCCGCAATGACTTGGAAACTATGGGAATAATATTATGCGATTATTTTTTTCCATAATCCCATAATTTATGGGAATTAAATTTTATCATGGTTAATGATCTTTTATGATCTATTCCTTACGTTCAGCCATGATTTATTTCATGAATCATGATTTTAATATTCAAAAAATATGTTTATGTTTTTGTATTTTTATTCCTATGTTTTGTTTGATGACATTCATGATAAAAGTTACCGAGCATTTAAGCTCACCATTTTTATGTTTTATTTTTCCTAGGATATAAGGAATGTTTTATGTTAGAAAAAAAGGGAATATTTTAATGGAAGATGTTGGAGATCATTCACCAAGTTAGAATATAATATTCCATGTATCCATATACACTATACTAATTCGGTCTTTGGGAATATTTTTGAGTCATGTATTAATTATTTCTCAAAACTAATGCAATTTCCATGTATGCTAAATGTGGGTTTATACATTTGGTATCAGATCAATGGTTAAGTCAACCTCTGGAAACTATGATGTGAAAACATCTATGAGATACCTAGAGATTTTTATAAGGATATGTCTAGGGATGTCTTAAGGATATCTCTAAGTGTAGGTTACAATCCTACGGTTTTTGTGCTATTAATGACTATCCTTGGATTAAACTTAAGATATCATAGATTGAAATATTATAATAAATATTCTTTACTTATGTGTTTCAATTATCAAACATGTACTTCTCCACATCACATTCTAGTCTTAGTCAATATCCACAACTACATATCACATAGTTAACCATTGATTCTACAAAAATGTGGAATGAATGTGAATTATGAAGATCGATTAAATATTGAGAAAATATTATTAAGATAATCATGATGATGGAATGAGTATTGGTCATAATTATTGGGATAAATAGATTGTAAATAACAAGTGAAATGTATGTGATGTTATTCTAGTATTATTTAAATTAAATCTAAGAAGCTTAAGGTTTAGAAACCTTAATACAAGATTCATATTTTAGGAATGACGAAGATGATGGATCCTAAGTAATGTTTTAATAATAAGGTTGGATGATTGATGTGTATTTGTCTTGGAATTCAAATATTATGGTATATGAATCATTTAATATATAAGTGATTCAATTATAACTTTTTCATTAATGATTGGAAATGACATGTTGTGTAGTTCTAAGGGAAAAAAATTTATTTAAGGGTAAAGTGATATACATGGAGAATAGAAGATTAAGGGAATGATAATTCTTAATATGTTATTTATGTTAAGACGATGATGTTTGGGTAATGATAGGTTGGGTTGGAATAATTAAATTTGATGATGTTGGTTTATCAAAAACTAATTTTGGATCTGTCAACAAGAGGGTTATGCTATTATGGATGAAGTATACAAATTTTGGGACTTATGGAATACACCCAATATATTTTGGAATAAGGAAACATGCATGCTTTCAATAAAGTTATATGATAATTCATATTTTTACCATGACTCAAGAGAATACATTATTAAGGTGTTTATATTTTTGAATTTGACTAACCAGATATACCTTATGATATATTGGCGATAAATGTTATGATGATTTAGTTCACCTCTATCTAATGTTTTAGATTTCTATTTTTTGGAAGGTTTCTAAGGTAATCCATCTATGGATATTATAACTCATACTTCGGTGGATGTTTTTTCGATTAATGTATTATCTCACTAAAGGTGGACATATGCATATTTGATTACATGTGAAAACCTTTTTGTGGATATTGATGGAATGGACTATAATTATATCTCATGATCTTCTAACACTTCACTGATGAAAAATTTAACTTCATTTCATTAAATAAGATGTGAAGTGTAAAATTTACAAGGCACGATCAACGATTAGATTGTACAAAAATTAATTTAGTATTTATTCTCTTTAAAATAATTCAACATAATGTTAAGGATATTGAAACCAATAAATATTCTCATAGTTCCTTATTATTTAATGAATCCTACAGTCCATTAAATCGTCACATATTTATTGATTTCTAGTAGTTAACATTATCCAATCCTTATTCTCTATCACTTTCTATCAAAACATTATGGTTATATTTTTCTTCTATATCCATGTGTTCACTTCCAAACTATGTTCTCATATGTTGAAAACCAGCGATGAGTTACTTTGGGTAACTGTTATATCTCTAACATTACTTTTTTAAAAGATTTTTTATTATTCATATTTACAACGTGGGTATCTATGAAAGAAACTTTCAAGTAGAAACCCTTTAATAATACTGATGAATCTCGGAGTGAAATTATTTTTGAGGGGTATAATTCATTTCAAGGAGGTTATAATATAACAACCTGAAATATTATGAGATATATTACTTTTAATTTATTTTATGGCTTGTGTTATATGCTACACCAATATTATCTTGTGCTATATTCCACACCGTATTAGTCTGCAGTATATGGAACACTACACTTGGCATATGTTACACACAATTTCAAGATCGTTTGTTAAAATTAATTTCACACAACACTGAGTATATATTTTTGTTAATGTATAAAAGAACTATGGTTTTATTATGTTATATTTAACACCAATTGAATCATTCACTAAATGCAACTTGGAATTGGCTTACACTACACGCAAGAGAATCCTTCTTTGATATCTTGTGTTGTACGCAATACTGGGTTTCATTAAACAATAATATGTTGTTAAAATATTATTATTTAATATGATATAAACTAGTTATTATGACTATTATTAGCCACATTTTTTATTTTATATAAAAATAAAATTTATTAATATATTTTCTGGAACAAGGTATAAGAACAATTTCATTTTTTCATATAAAAGAAGTATTTTTAAAAAAAATGACATTTTAATGGGGAGCCAATTTTAAATATATTTTCGTCACTTTTATATATTGTTTTTGAATTAATAATCATCTTTTCCGGAAGCATGATATAAAAATTTAACATGGTTAAAATTTGGGTATTTTTCTGATGAAATTCTTATTTTGATGAATAGTGAAAAATACTAGACATTAATTAAAAACTGTCTTTTCTTCTATTTTATTTATATAGTTAGATTATCATTCTAATTAGTTTTAAAGTTTAATTGGATTTTTTATCATTTAATCCAATTTGGTTCATATAAAGTTATTTTACATTTAAATTGAACACATACCCATGACAATTGTTTCATAAGTTTTTACTTCTAAAAACCTGATTTTTGGTTTTGACAAAGGGAATGTAAAGACACAAAAATTCCATGTAATTTTTATTAATATATGAAAATTTTACGAGTCCGCAAAAACTAACGACTTGTGATTCTGAGGTCTGCTGTTCCCAGAATTAATTCTTGAAATTTTTTCGGGTACGTTCAGTTAATGTACGAGAGGGTTTTTATAACTTTTGAACCGGTGAACAGAATTGAAATCCAAGGACACCATTGAACTCGCAGAACAATTATTCTCTTACTGTGACCTTCACCTCGACTACAGTAGATCGAGGGTGAATGAAAGAATTGGGGTTTTTCATGAAATAATAAAATAAAATAAAATATTTATTTTTTTGTTAAAACCTCCCATTTGAGTATTATGGAGGTGGGGACCACAAGAATTTTATCCTCTATTTTGAATGCTCAGTATTGGGGAGCACCTGAGACAAAAACCCCCATTTGGAATTCAAATAATGGGGACCACCCCCCTTAAACTCCCTCTTCAATGTGTGGAAGTCCCTTGTACTTTGTCCATTTAAATTATGCCAACACCTCTTGATTAATGGTGCCAACTCAAGTTAAATTAATGCAACCTAATTTAATTTTTATTTACTATTAATTTTTTGGGAAGAGGGTTGTCCAAGCGCTTGGGAGAGCTTGGATAAATTCATCTCCAACAAAGAACGCCCCCTCCCAATAAAGAACACTCACGCCGACGATGAACATCTTCAATGACAATGAACTGATGATCGGGGAAACACCGATGCCACAACATTCACCCATTCCATGGTCAATGAATAATCAAGGTAGGGGATTAATTCTATGTGATTTATATATTCCCATGTTCTTCCCTTCTAAAACAAAGAACGTGGAAAAACTATCTAACTAGTTGATCTGCAGATGACTTCTTTTGCGGGATTGGGAATAATCATTGTGGGAGGTTAGGGTTTGACGTTCTTCATTCAAGTTCTTGATGATTTTATTTCTACCACTCTAAGCGAACGGTGTGGTCCAAACAAACATGGCCTGACCCCTCTGTGATTATTCTTGATTGGTGTATCCTTCGTGATGAAAGAAGGCGACTTTGTACCACATTGACGAATAGATTCGGCGGCCGGCTCATTGTCAGTCGTGACGGAGGCATTGGTGCACCGATGCAGCCACACGGCCACCCCCTCCCCACATTCACCCCCACCCGAGGCCACCGCTGCCCACACCCCCCTCCACCCCATGACCACTGCTGCCAGTGGCCACCCCCGCCTCAAGGTTCCTCGCTATCACGTCGCCCCGTGGTTCTGCCATCTCGTGGCCCGCCGCGCATCCCATGGCCCCGCCGCACCTCCCGCCCCACGCCGCACCTCTCTCCATGCGGCCTCCCGCCACCCCAGCGCGCCTCCTGCGGCCCCACCGGGATTCCCCGCAGCTCCGCCCCTCTATGGCCCCACCGCGCCGCCTAGCTGCCCCACCACGCCTCCCCTCTATGTGGCTCTGACGTGCTGCTCGGGGGTTCCGCCGCTCCGTGGCCCAACCAGGCCGCTCTGCGGCTTCGCCGCCCTCAGGGCCTCGCAGCCACCATGCCACCCCAAACTGCTAGGTTGGGCCTCCCAGTGCAGGTTGGGCTTGACGCAGTGGGTCAGCCTGGGTCTACCCAAACTCGTTCACCCCAGGCCGGGTCAGGCAGGGTCTGTCCGACCAACTTTGACCAGACATGAACCCACTATGACCCATTTACACTCTTTTGTCCATAACTTTGGCCCCGAAATATGTTTTTTGAATCATTAGTGGAACTGAAAACCTTGGATCGGGAAGATACATTGAGTATACCCGAATTACGATTTGGGTAATGCTGGAGTACATTTGGGTTGGATTGAGTGTGAATCCAACCGAGCACTCAGGAAAAAAAGGCCAATAACTTACAGGTCAGGCATCTGATTGATGCATTGTCTTTTTTGTTCTGACACCTATGATATGTCGAACCTTTGAGATACTTCTTTGTGAGACTTCGTGGAAGTTGTATTATCGAACAATGGTTTGAGAAGCAGAACCTTCTGTAGATGAGAATGACTAGTGTGGGAACCCAGTAGCTGGTTAAGACATGAAATATTAATAGAGATCATGTGTGGGTCAGCAGCTAGAAATCCTGTGTGGGTCATCACCGAGAAATCCTGTGTGGGTCAACACCGAGCGATCCTTTATGGTTGAGGAACGAGCGAAATTCTATGGGTCAGCACCTAGCGATCCTATGTGGGTCATCACTGAGTGATCTTGTGTGGGTCAGCAATAGAGTCTCTTAATAGAATAAGTTTATTCAGTAGAAAAATCTAATCATCTCTGCTACTTACCTATGTTATAACTGTTGTGAGATGAGTGTGTACCTTGTGGTACATTCCTTCGTGGTAATAATTTGGTGGTATTCTTATGTGTGGCCTACCTTAGTATTACTTACCATCGTGATGTTCCTTACATTGCGAAAAATTTGAGCGTTGGGATTTTGAGTTGGACTATGTAGTTCCTCTTCATTGATATGGGTTTACTTGATAACTTAGGAATATGTATGGGCATATACCTAAGTAGGGTTGTCAGTTGATTTCTTGGATGTGTGATTTATCCTTGGTTAATTTTTTGAGACCTTGAGAGTCTCAAGGTCCCTACTGAGTATCATTATACTCACCCCTACACGGGTTATTCCCTCACCCTATTGTGATTGGTGTAGACGACGGACATAGATGAATGAGGGTGAGTGTACCAGGAGTGGAGGTAGCTTGTTTGCCAACCATGATCTTTTATTACACAATACAACATAATTTATTACATAAAATAATTTTATAAAACATAGATGATTGAGTGTTCTAGAGTCTTTGGTGATTATGTTCATTACATAACGACTTATAAGATGAAAAAACAACATATTTATTGAAAACATTCATTACATGACAACTACATTCCCTCGAACTTAGCATTGCATGGGATAACTAGAGAAAATTCATTATAAAATGGTGATATGTAAAGCCCAAAAAGGGAATAAATATGGACTAACATGAGGAATACAACACATGTTTGATAATAGGAATATCATTTGATCACAATATATGCATATTCATAAGGGCATGAAAAAGCTTGATAATCAAAACTTGGAAATGTGGTAACAAAACATAACATAGAATTAGCATGAGCCAAGACTCATTGCACATGGAGCATGAGTAAATCCTCATTGCAGATAAATCATGAGTAAAATATCCTCGCACCTGAATAAGAATGAGTAAAAACCCATTGCTTGTGATGCATCATGATACTATTCTTAACCCAATGCATTGGAGTTCTATCAGGGCACAACCTTATTAAACATTTCACTTCATGCATAAGTGTTCCATATGGATCATAAAACATTGAATCATTCATCATAATCAGTTACTCCATGCTAAAAGAATGTGTAATACATACTTTAAACTCAATAAACAATACGTAAATGTTCATAATGTTGAATAAACTGGATTGAGAAATGGGCATGGTATTCACTACACAATGACATTGGCTTGGAAAAACGTGGTGCAATTTCGGCAGCATAACAACATCAAATAAGAGCTCATAAAGATTGTTAGTGAGAGAAAAATGGGTGTCTCATAATATTTACATGGAATGGATAGTGAGGGGTCATATATATACATGTCCCCAAAAATTTAATTGAATTTACATTAAGGATACAAAATAATGGATTGAATGTAAATGAGGAGAGTTAAATTCATTTCGGAATTTTTGTATAGTAAAGGGTGTACAAGGGAGGCATTTAATGAGGGTGAAGGGGGTATCCCATCATTCAACCATAAAGTGGTTAGTATGGGGAGTAGAGAAACCATACCCCAAAATTTATAATTGATATTAAAAGGGCATAACAACTTAAAGAATATGGGACAAAAATGAGAAAAGAAGAAAAAACCTTACTTGGAAGTGTGCTTCCAAAGGATTGATATAGGAATGAGAGAGGCTTCTTGAGAGTTAGGTGCAGCGTGGCAGAATTATAGAGAGAGGAGGGAAGAGGTTGGATGAACTCAAAAATATTTGAGTGAGGAGTAAGTGGGAGATTGGGTGGGTTTATATTGGAATGGTGAGGGAATTCTTTATTATTTAGGTTTGTGACACCTCACATTAAACTATGAAAATCCACAACCCAGCACTTTCTTTTTTACAATGGATTTTGGAAAAAGGAATTAGAAAGAAATATATTATAAGGACAATGTATGGACATCTTAAAATAATGGTGTTGCTTAAGTGTAGGTGAGTCACACTCCCAAGGAAAACAATTTAAAAAGACAAGATGTTTAATAAGTCATTAAGGGTCCATTAATGCATTGTAAAATAAGTCAAACAAACCCAAAACCATGTTATTTAATGGTAAAAAATATATTGGCCGAACATAAATAATATTTTATTTTATTACATCACTATTGGGTAATTATGATGTCATAAAACACATTATATATTTAAAGGGTAGTTATTTTTTACCCAAAAATTTGATTGTCTCAGAAAATCATGAGAAAATCACCATTGGATAATTTCGTTATCCTGATTCTGAAAATAATATTTATCTTACCTAATAAATTTTTTAAATGTGATAATTTTCACTTTTAAAATAAAAACAGATATTTTTCAAAAATTCACGGGTTTTGACAAAAACGGCTTTCGAACCATAATAAAATTACAATTGCGTTTATAAAATTATACGATCATTTATATGTAATAAAAATTAATTTAATAATAATAAAAATATTTGATTAAAATATTATTTAATTCAATAATCCATTAATACATCAAAATAGATTTCGTAGTTGAATATTAATTAAAAATACTATTTGGGCTTTGAAAACCATCTACAACGTAACAATAATAAAATGATGGTATATTAATTATTATATTCAAAAATAATTTACATTACCATTGTTCAAATATATTCTTACATAAAACCTTATAACACTTGCATTAGACCAAATGGTATGGTGTGCAATGGTGAATGACTCTTGGGGTGGCTCAAATAACATTGCCCAGGTGGTAATCTCTATCAACTTTCATTTATCTCATAGGTAGTCCCACTCGAGCTTAACAAATTCAAGCTCAGCTTGGGCTTGTTCAAGGGTGAATTCCATTGATGCCACCTCCTTTCAAAGCTCTAACAAATGGGCTCTATATGGGGCACGTCTACTAGATGAGGCCATCACTTCCTTTGTCTGAGTAAATTGGATTTGTTAAATATCTATATATATACTTATCAGGTGTTCAGTGTTCGACGACTATATTAGAAATAGTCACAATTCATAACATAAAACCAATGAAGTGGACATTTTATATAAACATTTTACATAAAATAGGAATTTAATTATATCAAGATGTATTTCCCTTAATGAATGTTTGGGTCGTTGAAATCTCCCCCTTTAAAAAAATCACCATCTAAATTTTCATTTCCCACACTAAACCAGATGTGAATAACTCTACTTTATCATCTCCTCTGATTCCCATGTCTCTTCTTCAAAGTTTTCGTTTAGCCACACCACCTTGACGAGGGGTATTGTCTTATATCATAGAAATTTTTCTCTATGA
This sequence comes from Viscum album, assembly GCA_963277665.1. NCBI lineage: Eukaryota > Viridiplantae > Streptophyta > Magnoliopsida > Santalales > Viscaceae > Viscum > Viscum album. Next base: position 834,973,358 of record OY728140.1, read on the forward strand.
CCTAACATCTTCACTGGTTGCTACTCATAAGAAAGATAATCTTCTAATTATACCACCTCTAAATAGAGTACATGTGAATGGCCTGGTATGTACATCCTTAAGAGGGATACATGAATGGCATTATGTACATTGGACAAGGTAGGTGGAAGTTCTAGTCAATAGGCGACAACCCCAACACAATCAATAATATCGAAGTGGCCAATGTACCTTGGACTTAACATCATTTTTATCCAAGCCTCATGACCTTCTTTGACAGAGATATTCATAGAAATACCATGTCTCCAACATTATACTAAAGGTCTCCTCGACGGTTATCTGCATAACTCTTCTATCGACTCTGGGATACCTTGTTATATAGCTGAATGGTTTTCACCTTCTCCACCATTTAATTGACCATTTATGGTCCAATTATCTTATGCTCACTGACCTCATCCCAACAAAACAATGTTCTTCACCTTTTCCCATAAAGGGAATCATATGGTTCCATTTGGATGATCGAGTGGAAACTGTTATTATAAGAGAACTCAACTAGAGCAAGATGTTGATCCCATCATCCTTTAATGTCTATTGAGCACAATCTCAACATATCCACAAGTGTTTGAATAGTTCGATCTGATTTTCCATCAGTTTGAGGATAATATCTTGTACTAAAGTTTAGTTCAGTATTCATAGCATATTAAAGACTCTTCAAATACATAGAGGTGAATCGTGGATCTCGATCAAACAAAATAGATAGTGGTACTCCATGCATCCTTACAAGTTCCCTGATATATATCTTTTCTAGTTGATCTAATGAGAAATCATCATAGATATTTATAATGTGTTCAACCATTTTAAGACGATCCACAAGGACTCAAATTTCATTGTTACATTTGGATATCTTCGGATGTCCGGTGACAAAGTCCTTGGTGATGTTCTCCAATTTTCAATATGATATGGGAAATGGTTGCATCATCCCCTTAGACTTCTGCCTCTCTGCCTTCACTTGCTGACACACCAAGAACATTGATGTATATTCAGAAATATCCTTTTTCATATTATCCCACTAATAATGCTCTTGGTGATCTCGATACATCATTGGGTTTCCTGGGTGAATAGAGAAATTCGAACTATGTGAATCATCTAAAAGTTCGTTTTTTAGTTCTGGGCATGATGGAAAACATATTCTTTTCCAAATTCTCACAATTTCTTCATCATTAACATTAATCTATGAGGATTTATCTTCTCCGATAGCTTCCAATTTTTCCTAAATTCCCACATCATTAGTTTGATCATCCTTTAAAGTTTCCAAAAGTAACGGTTGAGCAATCATTTGTGAAAGGATTGATGATGTTACCTTTTTTATGATTCCCATGTCCATCTTCATCAAATCTAAAAAGATTCGATCATTTTCAATTCTCATCAAGGATAGGATCGTTTGGTCCTTTCTATATACGGAATCTGCCACCTTGTATTCTTTCCCAAGGTGGTAATGGATTGAGTAGTCATAGTCTTTGATCAGCTCTAACCATATTTGTTGGCGCATGTTCAACTCTTTCTGTGTGAATAAATAATTGAGACTTTTGTGGTCCGTATATATTTCATACATCTCCCCAAAGAGATAACGATTCCATATTTTCCAAGTGAAGATCACTACAGCCAACTCAAGGACATGTGTTGGATTGTTCTGTTCAGGAAATTTAAATTACCTTGAAACAAAGGAAATGAATTTTTCATTTTTCATCAACACACATCTCATGCCCTTCATCGTAGCATCACTGAATACCACAAAAAGTTATCCAATTGTTGGTAATGTGAGCATGGGCACAATGATAACCCTCCTTTTTATCTCCATGAAACTTTTTTCACATTCATCACTCCAATAATGCTTTACTCCCTTCTGAGTTACCTTGGTAAGAGGAATGGACAATATTGAGAAATTTATCACAAATCATCGATAATATCAAGCTGACCCCAAGAATCTATGTATATCTATTACCAATGGTGTCCTCGACCATCCCACAATTACATATATTTTGGATGGATCCATAGATATCCCATTTCATGTGATGATATGGCCCAAGTATGAGACATCATTCAACCAGAACTCACAATTTTTGTACTTTTCATAGAGCTTATCCATCTGCACGATCTCTAGTAAAATTCTTAGATGCTCCTTAGGATCATCTTTGGTTTTGAATTATATCATAATATAATCTATAAATACTACCAATAATTCGTCAATATAATCTTTAAATACTCTCTTCAACGTGTCCATAAATATTTCTACAGCATTAGTGACTCTGGAAGGCATTACTATGAATTTTTAGTGCCCGTATCTCATACAAAAAGCAGTCTTGGGGATATCTTCCTTCATCACCCTTACACGATAATATACCAACCTCAAATCCATCTTGGAGAGGTATTGTGCTCTACACAACTAATCTAACAAGTCATCAAATCCTAGGAGAGCATAATTGTTCATTATCGTGATTTTGTTGAACACGCGAAAATCGATGAAAAAGCGAATTGACCAATCCTTCTTCTTGATGAAGAGGACTGGTGCACCACATGGTGAAGAACATGGGCATATAATCCCTTTATCCCAATTCTCCTATAGTTGTTTCATCAGCTCCTCAAGATCGACAACAACCATTCTATATAGAGTCTTTGATATTGGAAATTCCCCATGTATATGTTCAATTGGGAATTCAAAAACTCATCTAGGAGAAAGACCAGGAAATTACTCAGGTAACACTTCTGCAAATTCCCTGACAATAGGCATGTCCTCTAGGATTGTTACCTACTTAGACTCAATCATCTGAGCCAAATATGTGTGATCATAGGGTATTAATATCCCAACATAAGATGATAGAGCTATAGAATATTCATCTTCTTCCTTGCACTTGTAAAGAATCGGCTTCTGTCTATGTTATCAACGATCTACTTTCTAACATATATTTCAGGATTGGTTATTTATTGGGACTTTTTTAGTAGAATTTATTTATGATTTTATATTTTTTGTTTTTATTTTCATGATGATGGATTGTGGCAATAAAAATCACTGGAAGAGGTTTATTTCTAGTGTTGTGGTTGTTCATTTATCCCTCGATGCTTCATTCACCATGGTTGTTCTACATTTGGCCCATGGTTTGACATATCCCTTGGAATCGATCTTTTCACCCCGATTTCTTAGCACAATGATCCAATTTTGTTGATCTGGGATCTTCACGACATGATGGTGGTGTGCGGATGGTAGTGTTGACAAATCCTATGGATATTCATAACTGATTTAGTGTTCCTATACATGAAACAAAGAACGATGAATGATCCCAATTTCCAAATGCATCAAAGGATCAAAATGTGTTCACTTGGGATGGATTGATTAATTAAGGATTTATCATTGATTATACAAGAAGGCAATTCCGGGATTGATGGTTGGAGGAATGTCTGAAGATGTGTGGAGTTGATATGGGATTTTAGAAAATCCTAATCTTTGATGCATGTAATCCAGGATTACACAGTGTGCGGGTCCCTCTATGAGAAGGATAGGGTTTTGATATATAGTTAAAGATCACATGGAATGTGACCCTTTCACACAATGTGTGACATATCCTTAGTGAATTGACGTGAACCTCGGAGGGTTGACAATAATGGGTTGGAGTACATTGGTTGGAGAACGTAATGTACTCCCTTATATAGACATGACGTGAACCAAGTACATGAGATAGACCATGTGTTGTCAGAGGGGTTTCTAACACATGGTGTAGTTCTAAAGAGACATGGGCAGGAAAGACGGGACGTTTACACGGGAAAGACCTAGGGTCAAGGGACACGACAAGTAACCCCTACAACAGACCATGTACATTATTATAACGGGCTTGGGGACCTTTCCCTCTATATCGTGGACAAGTTTCATTAGGTTATGTTCCCTATATCCTTTCCCTAAGGGTTATTATGGAATCATCTCTTACACAATGGAAAATAATAACCTCACCAAGACTTCTTAGATACAGTCATTAGAATCCATCCATGAGGATTGTAGTAATATCCTCTATCCATATTCATGTCCTAAGTGGAGTTCATTGTAACTTCATGACCAACACAATATTGGTTCTGACTCACTACATAGTACGTTAATCCATATTTATTTATTAGTATCACCCCATGTCCTTGGGAAGGATCCTAAAATGTGTTTCGTATCTTTTCAGACCTTCATCTTGTATTTCAAATGGACATAATCGATGGGAATTACCTCTCAAAAGTATTCCATCAGTGATTTCAAACTCACTAGTGTGTTGTCCTATATGAGTGCTATGTGTAATCTTTGAGCTAGAATCATAGGTTGTTGCATCATGATTGTGGAATACGTTCAAAATATGTGACTTTTCTGAGTATATCTATATAATAATGTTATATGTGTTATAGAAATATACCTAGATAGATTGGAAAGTATTTCCTATGAATTATGATTTATCATTATGGGGTTTTCTTCTGGGTATTTTTATACTCAACCCTACATTGGATTTTCCCGCACGTGCCATATCTAGAAATGATGATTGACCATTTGACAGGGTCCTTGATAGACCATGACCATATGGTGCATAGTTAGACCAAATATACTAAGGTGTGTTCCTACGGTAATCGGATATTATTCACAATTTTAATTTAATGTTCAACTTTTTTTTCAGTAGCTTGTGGTGGTCTTTTATTTGGCCATGTTAACTTTCCTTTACTTCAGTCCATATTTTGTTTGCGGTATTTAGATATTTCCGTGCATGATTATTCAGTTATTTTACATTTTAGAAATTTATAGGCACATATATGTGTGTGTGTGTACATGTACATAGGATAAGACCTCATAAGATAGTGATATGAATTCTTCGTGCTAGTCTCTATTCGCTTTCCTATTTATTGGTGGGATTGGGTATTTGTGGCATGAGCCCCATTGGTAAGAGTAATGATAGAGTTGAAAGGAAGAAAAACCCTTACTTAGAAGTGTGATTCCAAATGTTTGAGAGATGATGGAGAGAGGATTCTTGGGAGCTAGGGGAACCTTGGGAGGATTCTAGGGACAGGATGTCAGATATTGGATGAACTCCAAAAGCTTTGAATGAGGAGGATGTGGGAGTTTGGTTGGGTTCATATAGGAAAGGTGAGGGAATTCTTTATTATTTAGGTTTGGGACACCTCATGTTAAACTAATACAAAACACAAAGCATCCCATGGTTTTTGCCCATGGTTTTTAGAAAAGGGAAGTGGAAAAAAATAATTTATATGGAGAAAGTCCGATATTCTCAAAATAATGGAGTTTCTTATGTGGAGGTGAGTCACACTCCCAAGGAGAACAATTTAAAAAGACAAGATGTTTAATAAGTCATGAAGGGTCTGTTAATGCTTTGTAAAATAAGTCAAACAAACCCAAAACCATGTTATTTTAATGGTAAAACATATATTGGATGAACATAAAGATTATATTATTTTATGAAATCACTATTTGGTCATTATGATGTCATAAAACACATTATATATTTAAACGATATTTAATTTTTTCCCAAAAATTGATTGTCTAAGAAAATTATGAAAAAATCACTGTTTGATGATTTCGACGTCCTGATTCCAGAAATAATAATGTTTTTTATATAAATAATTTTTTAAATATGTTAATTTTTACATTTAAAATAAAAATCAACTTTTATCGAAAATTCCCAGGTTTTGACAAAAATGGCTTTCAAACCATAATAAAATTTGTAATTGCATTCATAAAATTATACAATAATTTATATTTAATAAATATTAATTTAATAATAATAATAATATTTTATTAAAATATTATTTAATTTCCGAATCCAATAATTCATCAAAATAGATTTATTAGTTGAATATTAACTAAAAATTTTATGTGTTCGTTAAAAACCATCTATAAGGTAACAATAATAAAATGAAGTTATATTGATTGTTATATTAAAAAATAATGTACATGACCATAGTGATAATTTCTTATTACATAACCCCTTAAAACACCCACATTAGACTGAAGGGTAAGGTGTGCAATGGTGACTGACTCATTGGGTGGCTCAAAAAACATTGCTCGGGTGGTAATCTCTATCAAAATACATTTCTCTTGTAGGCGGTCCTGCTGGAGCTTAACATATTTATGCTCAGCATGGGCTTGGTCAGGAGAGAATCCCAATGACGCCAACTCCTTTCCGATCTCGAAAAAATGGGCTTTGTGGGGGCACGTCTACTGGGTGAGGTCCTTGCTTCCTTTGTCTGGGTAATTGGATTTTTTAAAGCCATGTATCTATATTAATAAGGTGATCACTGTTCAACGGCTATATTATCAAAAATCATAATTTTTAACATAAAACAATTGAATTTGACATTTTATATAAATATTTTACATAAAGAGGTATTTAATTAGATTAATTGGGATTTCCATTAATGAATTTTTGGGTCGTTATAGCTTGGAGGTGGACGTTAGACGAGGAAAACTACAGAGACAGCCATTTGTGAGCTGTACCTACACTTCAAATAAGATTCATGGTGGATGATCTTAGAGCTGATTTTCACCTATCAGTCATCTTGTACATTCTTTTTTTCCTTATACTTTCCAGTTGGTCATGTATCCTAGCCCCATTTACTTACTGTACTCACTAATTTAACTATTTAGTTTATATGATTTCATATCTTGTTGTGTGCTTGGTGGTGTGTGTTAAAGGTTATAAAGGAAATGCTTTCCCAGTTTTAGGGAATACGCCTTCAGGACTGGTCTATAGCCCCTGGCCTATAGAAGGCCGGCTTGGGGTAGTGACGGCATCGGCGGCGGGGGACAGGTCAAGAAAAATTGGTATCAGAGGAGTCGGTTCTATTGTAGAACATATGACTCTAATAATTTTAACATCAAATGGTTTTAATTTTAGTTAGTTTGTTTTTCAGTTTAGGCAATCCAGTGTTTGTGTGGTGGCCGACATATACATACACAAGGACCCTGACTTCTAAATTCTGACTCAATGCACAAAGACTTATTGTGTGTGTGTGTGTTTGGAAGAGATTTCTTTGTGATCTATTTGAGTTATCTCACCAGGTATAACTTATTTATCATGGAACACCTGTTTCTTTTCAGGATGTCTCCACAAAGACAGCCAGCTAGGGGTCGAGAGTAGTACACACTGGTATCCTACTGAGCGATGAGGCATCGATGTAGGTCCTACTTCCTGTAGAGGCACCATCAAAGGCACCAACAGAACCATTACACTTTGGGCCACCACTGCCACCTACCCCAGTAGCAGAGGGTGCACACCAATTGAGAACGTTTCACAAGTTCCAGTGCAAGAGGCCACCCAAGTTCAAGGGAGAGACATACCCACGAGAGGCTGAGGATTTGATGTAGGCATTGATGAGCATCTTCCGACTATTATGGACATCGGCTGATCTCATAGTGATCTATGCCACCAGCAATCTATATGTAGCGGCAAGCAGATGGTGGAGCGTAATGTTCCATGTTCACGATGAGGTGACACTTCTATAGGTAGATTTCGGGAGCCTGTTTTGGGCAGAGTGTGATCCAGTGACTCTTTGAATAGGGCGCATTTAGGAGCTACTTTATCTGCAGCCGGGAAGAATGATTGTTGCTCAGTACTCAGTGAGATTCAATGATCTCTCAAACTACTTGACTATTATGAAGGAAGACCAATTATTCAGGGCCCAGACCATTGATCATGGAATTAGACAGGATATTAGGGACTCGACGATGTCTCTTAACATCTCGACGCATGTGGGGGTGTAGAAGAGATCCATCTTTGTGGAGAGTTTCCACGGTAATAAATCACTAACAGTGAGACCCACCACCAACAATCTAGTAGCGGAGCCTTCTGCATCTGGTAGCAGACAGATTTCGTAGAGGTCCAATAGGACCAGACCTACAGTAGGATGACCGCAGGATTCAGGGTCGGTTGTGTGGGGAACCCGAGGTAGAGCCAGTCATGCCAGGAGCGGGCAGTGTTATTCATGCGGCGGGAATGGTAACATGGATCATGAATTTTCAACCCGCCATACAGATGATCAGAATACGGTCGAAGAACCACCCCGATAGAGACATAGGTTTGACTTAGGAGGACTGTAGGGAGAAGGCGAACGTGCTAGAGGAGCTGGTTGTGCAGGTGGTGGTGGGCGACGTTTCGAGATGTTACCGTCACCACCACCAGGTGGTCCACCCCGACCATAGGGAGTAAGTGGACAGAGGTGAGATCATATCTAGATAGATGAGGATTATAACCATGTTTCTTCAGAGATGACATGAGGTGCGATATGTGTCTACAACACCTTATCTGTAGTTTTTATAGACACATGTGTCAGCCATTCTTTTATTTCCACAACCCTCATTCAGAGCACAAATATTCCGATGGATTAGTTGGCGCGATCCATACATCTGGAGACTCATACGAAAGAAGATTCAATGATTACACCTTGGTTCCTACAATATGAGATTACACTAGGAGGCAAGGGTTTTATATGGGATCTCATAGTAGCAGTGTCATGGCCTTATGATGTCATCTTGGGTATGGGCTGGTTTTCTACATTACATGTTCATATTGATTGAATTAGGAACACTGAGCAGTAATTCTGCATGAATGGGACTAGGTTTACATTCACTGGTGAGAAGAGAGCCTTTGCAGCACACGATGGACTTACCATAAGGAGATTGCAGCCGATCACTCAATAGTTGGCTTTCCATACCCTTAGAATAGTTGATGTGTAGATTCCGAGTAATCCTATAGTGGTGGACCAGTATGCTGATGTCTTCCCTGATGATGTTTCGGGTTTACCTCCTCAAAGGGAGGCAGAGTTTTACGTTGACTTGTACCTCGGGATGTCACCGATATCTACACCAGCGTATCGGATTTCTACTTTGAAACTTCGTAAGCTGTGGGTATAGTTGGAGGATATACATGGGAAGGGATTTGTTCGGCCCAATGTTTCCCCTTGGGAATCCTCGATTTTTTTCACCAAGAATTCAGATGGGAGGTTGAGACTTTGTGTCAACTATAGGTGCCTGAAACAGGTGACAGTGAAGAATAAGTATCCACTTATGAGGATTGACAACCTCTTTGATCAGGTGAAGGGGGCATGGTGGTTCTCGATGATTGACCATGAATCAGGTAATGAACAGCTTAGAGTACGAGATGAGGCTGTTCATAAGACGACGTTCAAATGTTGTAACGGCCATTAAGAGTTCATGGTTATTCCATTTGTCATAACCAACACTACAATATTGTTCATGGGAAACATGAACAGAATCTGTCAGCCATACCTTGATCGCTTTGTAGTAGTATTCTTTGATGATATTCTGATCTACTCGACTACTGAGGAGGAGCATTCCTATCGTTTGTAGGTAGTACTGGACACACTCCGACAGCACCAACTTCATGGTACCCTCTCGATGTGCCAGTTCTTTGTCAAAGAGGATCAATTTCTGGGACATGTCATATCGGAGGCTGGACTAGTAGTGGATCTAGTGAATATTGATATGGTACTTGCTTGGAAGTCACCCAGGAGTGTGAAGGATGTACGAAGATTCATTAGATTGGCCGGATACTACTAGAGATTTGTGCTAGATTTTTTCAGAGTTCCCGCACCACTTTTGGCATTGATGGTGAAAGGTAAACTCTTCGTGTGGTTGGAGAGATGCCAGTGGAGTTTTCCGGAGTAGAGTAAGAGGCTAACTAGTGCCCCCATCTTGAGGAATTCAGAGGAGGGTGTAGGGTATATATTCCACTATGATGTATCAGGGACCATGATCGGATGTGTCCTGATGCAGGAGCGAGCAGTGATCACATAGGGTTCTCAACAGCTGAGACAACATGAGCATAACTACACTGCCCATGACCGAGAGTTAGCAGCATTGGTGTTTGATTTTATAATGTGGCAACATTAAATGATGGCATAATGATTTACAGTGTAATATGATCACAAGAGTCTCAGGTATATCTTCTCTCAGAATAACCTAAACATAAGACAACGACATTTGCTTGAGTTTCTCCAGGACTATGACTTCGACATTGTCTATATTCCTAGGAAGGGGAATGTTGTAATAGATTCACTCAGCAAGAGATCTAGTATACAACGGCTAGGTGAGGAGATGGAGCACCTGGCCGTTTGGTAGATATCCTGTGTGGATCAAGATGAAGCAGCTTTCCTTCAGTCACATACAGTCACTCCCCCACTCCATTAGCGAGTTAGGGAGGAGCATCGCGGGGACATTGACTGTGAGGCTTGATGTGCTCAAATATCCACAGGACATGCACCTGATGGATTTTATGAATGTGGGTAGGACATATTCCTCTTCAGATAACGTATCATGGTACCAGTTTCACATCCGAGGAAAGTTTTGAGACAGTTCCAGAAGTCCCCTCTAGCGGTACATCTAGGAGTGAAGAAGATGTTCAGGACCGTCGATAACAGCACTAGTTGCTGGGGATGAAGAAAGAAGTATCTTAGATTGTCTCTCTATACCTCACTTACCTGCAAGTGAAGGTAATTCATCATTTACCATCATGATTGGTACTGCCTTCAGAGGCCTCAGAGTGGATGTGATATGGGATATTAATGTACTACATGATAGGACATCCACGAACATCCAATGAACATGACTCGAATTGTGTGATCATCGAACGACTCACCAAGTCGGCCCACTACCTACCGATCAGAGAGTAGTGTTCAGTAGAGAGCTTGGGACAACTCTATGAGAAAGAGATTTTTTGGATATATGGAGTAACCTCAACGATTGACTCTAATCGTGATACATGTATCACTTCCCAGCTATGGAAGGGGATGCATGAGGTTTTTGGGACTCAGCTTCATTTGAGCATCGTCTTCCATTATCAGACATACGTCCAGACTTAGTGGACATTTTAGACCCTCGAGGAAATGATTCGTTCTTGCATCCTAATCTTTAGTAGCATCTAGGAGGATCACTTTCATTTGGTGGAGTTTTCATAAAACAACAACTATCACGCCACTATTGTGATGGAAACTTTTGAGGTGTTGTACAGGAGGCCATGAAAATCAAAATTGTGTTGGACTAACCCAGGGGAGTCAGCACTCATGGGACCAGAGATGGTTCAGTACACCACAGAGAAGGTTCAAATCTTGCAAGGGTAGATGAAAACTGCACAGAGTTGGCAAAAGTCATATGCAGATATGAGACATAGACCTCTAGAGTTCAAGAATGGTGACCACCTCTTTCTACGAGTCTCACCTTGATGAGGTTGGCAGAGATTTGGCCATGGCGGAAAGTTATCTTTGAGGTTCATTAGACACTTCCAGGTCCATAGAAGAGTTGGCGAGGTGGCTTACTGGATATCTTTTCCACCTCAGTTACACCGAGTGAACAACGTCTTCAATGTACCTCAACTAAAAATAGACGTGCATGACCCTTCTCACATCATCGACCATGAAAAGCTAGAAATTGACGATGGAGGGACATATATTGAGGTTCCCATTGAGATTGACGATATACATGAGCGGGTCCTCAAAGGGCGGTCGATAACTCTGGTGCGCGTTCATTGGTAGCATGGGAACCTTGAGGAGAGCACATGGGTACTCTAGGGTCAGATTCGTGCTAATTACCCCCACATGTTATCTTTATTTTGAGTTGTGGCTTATGGGGCCATAATTCTCTATGGTGGGGATAATTTAAACACCCAAAAATTCCATGTCATTTTTTTAATATATGGGTATTTTACAACTCTATGAAAAATGGCGACTCATGATTCTGAGGCCTGGTGTTCCCGAAATGAATTTCTGAATATTTTTTTCGGGTACGTTCAGTTATTGTATGTTTGGTTTTTTGTAATTATTGAACCGGTGCTTGGAATTGATATCTAAGGACAACATTGAACTCACAACGCCAATATTCTCTTAAGTAGACCTTCACCTTGACCACTGTAGGTCGAGGGTGAAAGAAATAATTTGGGTTTTTTGGGATGGAATAAAATAAAATAAAAATGTTTAACATTTTTATTTTTTGTTGATACCTCCCATGTGGGTATTATAGAGGTGGGGACCACAAGAGATTTATCCTCTAAATTTAATTCGCATTTATAGGGATAACTCGAGCCTAAAACCCTCGTTTGGAATTCAAATGGTGGGGACCACCCCCCTTAAACTCCCTCTTCAACTTAGTGAAGTCCCTTGGACGTCCTCCAATTAAATTTTTCCGATAATTCTTTATTAATGGTTCCAAATCATGTTAAATTAATGCATCCTAATTTAATTTATATTGGCTATTCTTTTGTTAGGAAGAGGTTTAGAAAACCACTTGGGAGAGCTTGAAAAAATTCATCTCCAATGAAGAAAATCACCTACCAATGAAGAACGCTCACGCCGATGAGGAACGTCTTCAATGACAAAGAACCGAATATTGGTGAAATACTGACGTCACTTACATCACCCCTTCCAACGTCAATGAGAAATTATGGTAGGGTCTTAAATATATGTTATTTATTGATTATGATTTTCTACTCTGCTAAAACAAAGAACATAGATCAACTCTCTATTTCGTTGATCCACATATGTTTTCTTTTGCGGGTTTTGGAATAATCATTGCCAAAGGTTAGGATTCGACGTTCTTCATTCATGTTCATTTTGAGTTTCTTGCTACCGCTCTAACACAGAGGGTGAGGGCCAAACATACATGGCCTGACCCCTCTGTTAATGCTTTGTAAAATAAGTCAAACAAACCCAAAACCATGTTATTTTAATTGTAAAACATATATTGGACGAACATAAAGCTTATATTATTTTATGAAATCACTATTGGGTCATTATGATGTCATAAAACACATTATATATTTAAACGATATTTAATTTTTTCCCAAAATTTGAATGTCTCAGAAAATTATGAAAAAATCACTGTTTGATGATTTCGATGTCCTAATTCCAGAAATAATAATGTTTTTTATATAAATAATTTTTTAAATATGTTAATTTTTACAGTTAAAATAAAAATCAAATTTTATTGAAAATTCCCAGGTTTTGACAAAAATGGCTTTCAAACCATAATAAAATTTGTAATTGCATTCATAAAATTATACGATAATTTATATTTAATAAATATTAATTTAATAATAATAATAATATTTTATTAAAATATTATTTAATTTCAGAATCCATTAATTTATCAAAATAGATTTATTAGTTGAATATTAACTAAAAATTCTATGTGTTCTTTAAAAACCATCTATAAGGTAACAATAATAAAATGAAGTTATATTGATTGTTATATAAAAAAATAATGTACATGACCATAGTGATAATTTCTTATTACATAACCCCTTAAAACACCCACATTAGACTGAAGGGTATGGTGTGCAATGGTGACTGACTCATTGGGTGGATCAAAAAACATTGCTCGGGTGGTAATCTCTATCAACATACATTTCTCTCGTAGGCGGTCCCGCTCGTGCTTAACATATTTAAGCTCAGCATGGGCTTGGTCAGGAGAGAATCCCAATGATGCCAACTCCTTTACGATCTCTAAAAAATGGGCTTTGTGGGGGCACGTCTACTGGGTGAGGTCCTTGCTTCCTTTGTCTGGGTAATTGGATTTGTTAAAGCCATGTATCTATATTAATAAGGTGATCACTGTTCTACGGCTATATTATCAAAAATCACAATTTTTAACATAAAACCATTGAATTTGACATTTTATATAAATATTTTACATAAAGAGGTATTTAATTAGATTAATTGGGATTTCCATTAATGAATGTTTGGGTCGTTATAGCTTGGAGGTGGACGTTAGACGAGGAAAACTACAGAGACAGCCGTTTGTGAGCCGTACCTACACTTCAAATAAGATTCATGGTGGATTATCTTAGAGCTGATTTTCACCAATCAGTCATCTTGTACATTCTTGTTTTCCTTATACTTTCCAGTTGGTCATGTATCCTAGCCCCATTTACTTACTGTACTCACTCATTTAACTATTTATTTTACATGATTTCATATCTTTTTGTGTGCTTGGTGGTGTGTGTTAAAGGTTATAAAGGCAATGCTTTCCCAGTATTAGGGAATACGCCTTCAGGACTGGTCTATAGCCCCTGGCCTATAGAAGGCGGGCTTGGGGTAGTGACGACATCGGCGGCGGGGGACAGGTCAAGAAAAATTGGTATCAGAGGAGTCGGTTCTATTGTAGAACATATGACTCTGATAATTTTAACGTCAAATAGTGTTAATTTTAGTTAGTTTGTTTATCAATTTAGGCAATCCAGTGTTTGTGTGGTGGCCGACATATACATACACAAGGACCCTAACTTCTAAATTCTGACTCAACGCACAAAGACTTATTGTGTGTGTGTGTGTGTTTTGAAGAGATTTCTTTGTTATATATTTGAGTTAGCTCACCAGGTATAACTTATTTATCGTGGCACACCTGTTTCTTTTCAGGATGTCTCCACATAGACAGCCAGCTAGGGGTCGAGAGTAGTACACACTGGTATCCTACTGAGCGATGAGGCATCGATGTAGGTCCCGCTTCCTGTAGAGGCACCATCAAAGGCACCAATAGAACCATTACCCTTTGGGCCACCACTGCCACCTACCCCAGTAGCAGAGGGTGCACACCAATTCAGCACATTTCAGAAGTTCCAGTGCAAGAGGCCACCCAAGTTCAAGGGAGAGACAGACCCACGAGAGGCTGAGGATTTGATGTAGGCTTTGATGAGAGTCTTCCGACTATTATGGACATCGGTTGATCTCATAGTGATCTCTGCCACCAGCCATATATAGGTAGCCGCAGGCAGATGGTGGAGCTTAATGTTCCATGTTCACGATGAGGTGACAATTCTATAGGTAGATTTCGAGTGCCTGTTTTGGGCAGAGTGTGATCTAGTGACTCTTTGAATAGTTCGCATTTAGGAGCTACTTTATCTGCTGCCGGAAGAATGATTGTTGCTCAGTACTCAGTGAGATTCACTGATCTCTCAAACTACTCGACTATTATGATGAAAGACCAATTATTCAGGGCCCAGACCATTGATCATGGAATTAGACATGATATTAGGGACTCGATGATTTCTCTTAACATCTCGACGCATGTGGGGGTGTAAAAGAGATCCATCTTTGTGGAGAGTTTCCACGCTAATAAATCACTAACAGTGAGACCCACCACTAACAATCTAGTAGCGGAATCTTCTGCATCTGGTAGCAGACAGATGTCGTAGAGGTCCAATAGGACCAGACCTACAGTAGGATGACTGCAGGATTTAGGGTCAGTTGTGTGGGGCACCCGAGGTAGAGCCAGTCATGCTAGGAGCGGGAAGTGTTATTCATGCGGCGGGAATGGTAACATGGATCATGACTTTTCATCCCTCCATACAGATGATCAGAATATGGTCGAAGAACCACCCCGATAGAGACAGAGGTTTGACTTAGGAGGACTTTAGGGAGAAGGCGAACATGCTAGAGGAGCTGGTCGTGTGGGTGGTGGTGGGCGACGTTTTGAGATGTTACCGTCACCACCACCAGGTGGTCCACCCCGACCATATGGAGTAAGTGCACAAAGGTGAGCTCAGATCTAGACAGCTGAGGATTATAACCATGTTGCTTCGGAGATGACATGAGGTGCGATATTTGTCTACAACACCTTATCTGTAGTTTTTATAGACACATGTGTCAGCCATTCATTTATTTCCACAACCCTCATTCAGAGCTCAAATATTCCGATGGATTCGTTAGCGCGATCCATACATCTGGTGAGTCATACGTTATAAGATTCAATGATTACACCTTGGTTCCTATAGTATGAGATTACACTAGGAGGCAAGGGTTTTATATGGGATCTCATAGTAGCGGCGTCATGGCCTTATGATGTCATCTTGGGTATGGGATATTTTTCTACATTACATGCTCATATTGACTGAATTAGGCACACTGAGCAGTAATTCCGCATGAATGGGACTAGGTTTACATTCACTCGTTAGAAGAGAGCCTTTGCAACACACGATGGACTTACCATAAGGTGTAACGCCCGGACCCTAGTTACCCAGAGTCGGTGCATTATTACATAACATTGGCATGATCATGAGAAAGATCAAGTCTCGAAAGACCGATTAGTTTAGTAGCCTTTGAATAACTAGATACATCCATAAATTTTTACATTACATCATAAAAAAAACATCTTGTCTTCATATCTCCTCATACTATCCCTGCAGGTCATTCATAAATTACTTCTTCATAATCCTGTAAAAAAAATAAAACATTGAAAGGGGTGAGCTTGGATGCTCAGTAAGGATAACGTTATAGCAGAAGCTTTCATAAATAAGCATAAAAACTTAAGGCAATTTATAACTAAAACAAAAGCCTTTGAAACTTGAACTTCAGCATAAAATGGCAAAGGTAAAATGAAATAATGCCATTTACTTACTCACATGGATATTCTACTAGTCGAATGATCACATGCAATATCAATAACCACTTTCATAATGATGGAATGCATAATGCCAGACTATCATAACCACATAGCCAAGGCCTCGTGCCAAGACTACAAATAATATTTTTCCAAGGCCTTGTGCCAAGACACTAGTTTGTCTCATGAGACCTACCGATGCATCGAGGAGCTATAGCGGGCTCCACCCGTCACTTATTAAGTCCAATGCATTCCTCATATGAATAGGTTTAAGCATAAAATAAACATTCGTATTAAAACTAGCATACGAAATGTCAATACTTTAACCACAAACCATGAATGGTATAAAAATAGAACATCCACAGTCAAATATAACTCATTTGATAAAATATGGAAGATTGTATTGTATCACATTAAACTCAATCATGAATAATGAAGGATGTTGACATTGATGAAAATAATCATCAAAACTATTTGAGAGAAATATCCCCCTTTTCTTGAAAACATTTAAAAGTCACACTATTTGTCAAGAAGCCATTTAAAAATAGATTTTTGAATCAAAGTGTCCCATACCACTTTGAAACCTTTTTAAAGGATTTTTAATTTCTAAACTTTAATGTCCATATAAATAAATCCTTAAAACCATTTTTAAAACATGGACATTAATGAGAAAGATTTAGATGAATAAGTCTTTAAAACATTTAAAAATGGTATTTTAGTTAGAGATTCTAACCAAAAGAGAGACAGTTGAATGAAAATAATTGAGGTAATCAAAACTTTGTAATATCATGAGAATAAAGGGAATTCATGATATACTATGTCAAAGTACATTATATACACCACATAAAAGTGATTTGGTGTATATCAACAAAGAAGTCTCAATGGAATGTAAGTTGAGATGAAATCTCTCATAAAGGCCATATCCTTAGGTTAAGGATAAATCAACAACATAATTATGTGTGAAAAATATAAATACACTAAATATGATTGGATATTCAGTGTAAAACAATCAAAGTATATTCACACATATTCCTGTAAAAACAAAACCAACGAATTGGATGTTTAACTCAACAAATGGTGAAAGAGTTAAAATTACTCTTATCAAATTCATATCAATGACTTGAGAATTTTCAATGGAGTGATTATGTGTATCAAAAGTATATCCACAGGAAGGGGAGTGGAAATTATGACATAATCAAATGAATAGTGATTCCACACATAATCTTGGGGTAATATAATCAATGAAATATGCGTAAAGCCAAATGAGTGGAAATTGAAATCTCAAATTCCCTTATTGATTAGGTAACTTAAGAAACAAACACCCATGAAAGAAAGATCATACCATGATGATGTAAATACCCATAAAATAAAGGATATTACACAATGAATAAAATCATGGGTAGTACACATACACCACATGCAATAATTAAGTGGTGATCAATGGAATTCTCACAGAATTAAAAGTGAGACAAGAAACCCCTTACCACGTTAATCAACAGAGTCGCATGGCCAAAAGTTAATAACCACCAAATGATTTACAGAATAACATGAATATAATGTGAATCATGATAATATATATCAAATGGAAGTACACAATACACCACTTTCAATAATTTAGTAGCGAACAATGGAAATCTCACGAAATTGAAAGTGAGATAAGAGAATCCCTTACTTTGTACTTTTTCCTTGGTCGATGGTAGGTTTACCTCCTGTATAATGGTGAAATAATTGTTATTGAATAATACAAGAATCAGTTACTTTAATATGATATCATATATGATCTTTTAACATTGATTTGTTAATAATATCTTAGAATTATCGTCATTTCAGGTGTTAACGGGTTCATTTTACTTTATATTCTTTGTTATGTGAGCCATATTCGTTATTAATGGGATGTATATTATTCATATCCATAATGTTATCAAGTCCTTAAACATCATTTTTAAATCATCAAATGATAATTATACTTGAATGGATACGATGGAGAATGAATCTCATCGCGTTCGTGGAGACGGTAGTCTGTACGTACGCACGAATGATACTTCCATTTAATTTTTATTTTAAAATAATCGAATCCAAATGATACATTACTATTCCAGTAAAATATAATATTTTATATATGTTACTTATGTTCATTAACACCATCCTTTATACGTTCCATGTGTGGTATGAACGAGTCATATCATTTTAAGGGGGCGGTAGTCCGCACTTCCTCAAATGAAATTATCGTATGTATATACAACAGGAAACAAATAATTGTATGAAATAAAATGGAATTACAGAAGCTTATATATAAAATATATATCATTAATATCATATTTAATTACAGTGCCATCCTAATGGCCACCATGAGAGGCGGTAAGATGTATTTGAACAATCATCGTTTCGTGAGGCGTTAGTTTGCCATCCACAGAAACATTATGTTCATCATCCATTAGATGGAGTTGTGTGAATGTGTAGTTTGAATCCTTCTTATAACAACATCCTAGTATATTGTGGATACTGGTGTTGTTACAAAAGAAAAGAAATAAAAAGATTTTGGGGGTTGCAGAAGCAAAATAATTGAAAATAATTTAACAGAAAAAATGTTACCTTTAATTTAGGTAACTCACTTAGTTTGGAACCAAAGGACTTCTTGAAATGCTTTCTGCCTAACGGGAAGCTTCAAGGTGGAGGATAGGGATGTGGGGAGCTTAGTTGGGTAGAGTTTGGACGAGCCAAGTGGCTTGAGAGGTGTGAGGAATGAGTAGAAGTGGTCTCCTTTTATAAGGGAGAGGAGGGGCTCTTTAGGAAAGAGTGAAAGTATTACTTTATAATATAATTATATTCGGTTTATAATGGTCCAAAAATCATTGAGGTCGAAGATAAGATGACTCATATTCTAAATAACATCAACAAATAAGAATTGGACAGGTTTTAGATAATATTTTAATCATTATAATCTTATTTATTTAAATGATTTATTAATGAGGTAAACATTGCATCATTATTGTGTCATTAATAATTTAAATTATTTGATGTCTAAAAATTATAAATAAAATATAATTATGTAGGAAATCTTTTTATATTTCTAATGAATATTTATAATAGAAAATCCAACATGTATAACCTTATGTAAAAATTGTTCTTTTAAAAGATGTATGCTTATGCTATTTTTGTATTCATTTTAACTTAATTAAAATAAAGTGTCATTATCACTTACAAGTGGATCAATGGGGTCCAACAATTGACCCAAAGATGCCCATGGTCGACCATGTATCAAACAATAGGGTTAAGACACGTTTTAGAGTAATTTAGTATTATTATAATATTATTTTTTAACCCTTATTTACCGGATTTACCCTTAACCATGGTAAATAAAATAATTACCGCAGTAATTATTCAAAATGTCTAAAAATAAAATTTACCTATTTACACAATTTGAACATCCTGATTCCAAATATGGAATCCATTTTTCTAAATTCAAAACACAGAAGTGGCATAAATTAATTTAAAATTAATTCCCGCTGTCAAAACAAAAAGCGTGTTTTTAAGAGATAATAACTATCAAAAGATTGACATTTGTTTATGTTCGGATTAATTGTAAAATAATGTCCAATGACCAAAATTATATTAAATGGTAAATATATATTCTAATTATACTTTAAAACCACTCAAATTCATAATTTATCACTATTAATTATTTTGAATAAAAAAGTTGTTTTTAATTAAAATTTAGTAATTTTTACTATTCATCAAAATATGAAAGTTATCCGAAAAGTACCAAAATTTCACCTTAGGCTAAATTTGATATTCCGAATCCAAAAATGAAGTCCATTTTGAAATATAAAATATATATAATTTCAAAAAATTAAGTATTACTATTCATAACGGCTAGTTTGATCGGTTGTGGTGTGTGTTAAAACTCGAAGTTGCGTACAATACACGCTACTGTTTTATTCAAAGGAAAGCGTACCGTGGAAGCTTGGGATGTTTTATTTTAAATTTTTTGATGTCCCCATTTAGTCACAAAGTTTAAAATATTTTATTTAAAAAGGGTTCACTATTAAAAGTTGGTAAAACTACAATACTGAAGATGAATTTGTTCTTACATTATGTCTAAGAAACTCATAATATGGATTCTAAAATTATAAGGATTATATAAAGTTTAAAATTTAGTTAATACTATTCATAACCTTTTTTGAACGGCTTGTTTGGTAAGTCATGGTGCTCTTGAACTCGGTGTTGCGTGTAGTGCAAGTTATTGAATTATTTTGAAGAAATAACACACTATGAAATCTTGGGGTGTTACATTCTCCCCTCCTTCAATAAATTGCGTCCTCGCAATTTGAAATTGTTCTTCGAAAATAAAAGGTTGAAAATAGAAAATATATTTGTGGGAAAACCCACATCGGAAATTGGATTACTAAAATTTAGTCTTAATATGAGGAAGAGAGAAATGAAAGGGTCACCACCAAATTATGATCTCGATTAGGAGAACATTGGTGGCAATTAGAGACATATAATTGGAGGAAAAACGTAAATATTTATAGGTAGTGGTTGGGGTCATCAATCACAAACAAGTATAAAATTGAGGTCCATAAACTCATCAATCTATGATGATTTGAAGTACCATCGGTTCAACAAAATATAGGGTATTGGGATCACACATTTTTGACATTTCAAAATATCTTAGTTGAAATCCAACATCGAAAAATGAATTAATGAGGCATCTATTTAAAATAAAGAGTGGAAAGTATGATGATTACCGAAAATAACACATACTAGGGTTCCATGTAGGAAAATATGGATATGGAGGAGAAATCTAACCATCAATTATCTGATGGAGAGTGGTAGAGAACATGTCTATGAAAAGGCCAACAATCCCAAAGCCATAAATTAGTGATGATTTAAGGTACCATCTAGGACAACAATTTTTTTTAAGTTACATTACATAATGAAGAGGAATTCATTTATGATATTGACTTAGAACATTATGAGATATACTTAAATTTTAAGTAGATTTTCATTCTTTAATAAATTTCCACCACTAACTCAATTTTTTTTAAACGATGAGTATTCAAGAAGACTTGGTCACACTGGAAGAGCTAGAATAAACTTCTATAGAATCACATGATCCATGCAGGATAAACCATATATTTACATTGTCTTTGAAGATTAATCAAAACCAAAATGGTTAGTGAATGATCTAATGATCCCCCAAAAGGATATTCATTGAGATAAATATGCACTAATCTTAATTTCTAAAATTAAACCAACAATACCCCAAAGTTAAATAGATACCATTCAATAACCAATTGTCCTTAAAATCCTTTAATATAATCCAAACTAATATTGAAACCCAAAACATAGAAGAATTTGATTATGTAGTCTCCCATGTTACATTGTCTCTCCAAATGACATCAAATACTCTTAAAGTCACATACTTAAAAGTAATTAACATCATCACATATTCTCTGTTATAGGTTAATCATTTCCATAAATAACCCAAATCACTATAAATCAACAATAAAAATGTAGATAAAAATCCACCATTACTCTACAAATAAAACCTCATTGTATTCTATTTTCCTTGGGCATATAGTGTTCCTAACAAAACGAACATCTTCCAAAATAAAATTTATCACTTAATCACCAAATCATTTTCCTATACCAAGGGTATTCATTTGATAAGACATAAGAACCCAAATCATCTTATTATTGATCAATAAAATCATTTACCAAAAAAAATAGTCATACTAACCAGGGACTTCACATAGTCCAGTGGTAGGCGATAAATCCCAATCGCACTTTGGTTGTGGGTTCGATTCCCACAGCTTTTTCCGACGCGACGGGTTGTCACACGGTCTACGTGTTGTCCTTTTTCAAAAACTATATTCTATAATATTACCAAAATGAGATAAATTTTTCAAAATAACATAATTTAACCACAAATTTTATATCATACTTTGCATTTTCATCCCAAATTATAATAACTTATATTTTTCTCAAACCCCAATGATCATATAAAACCAATTGGTTATTTATACCTATATCCATAAGATAAGAGACAATTATTCCTCAAATATCATTCTCACATGGAAAACTGAGGGGTTACAAATACAAGAGAAAATTATTCCAAAGTAGACCCATCAACAAGGAGTGCTAATACTTTTTAAATTTTTCTCCAACCATTTATTTCCACATGGATTCTTCTTTGAGCAAGAAAATATCCTATAAAATAGGACATTCACTCGGGTAATGGCCTGGTCCCCTACATTTACGGCAAATGACTGTAAATGGACTCTTGGGACCATTTTTATCTTCTTCCATGGTACTATTCATTTTTCTTCGGCAATTCTTCAATTTATGTCCTTCCTTCCCGCACGTAAAACATTTCGTTGTCCCATTGAGACACTTTCTTGGGTGTCTCTTTCCACAATTCCTGCATGATGAAAATTGGGGTTTCTTTTCTCCATGGTCTCCATTGCTGGAGATCTTATCATTTATCACCTTTCTCTTCCTTGTTGAGTCAGGGAGTTGGTTAATATATATGTTGTTGATCATATTTTTGGAAAACTGATTTGGCATAAAGACGATATCTTTTACCCCTATCAACATTCCATTTTGTTGCTCATTTCCACCATCGTTCCCACCTTGTACATCATTCTCAAAGTCAATATGACTTCCTTGGAATCCAGCCATTGACTAAAACCAGAAAGCATTGTGTGAGTAATAGTAGTCGTAAAATCATTTAGAGATTAAAATGTCACCATATTCTCAATTTGAAACATATTAGGATTAACCAAGGTCATTTACTCTCATATTATGTATATATTACTTAAATCGGTTTGTAAAGAAAATGTAAAGTATCCTAAGAATATCCCTCGGGAGTGTCGTAACCAAGAGTGCAGCAAGGCCCGTTGTCGTGCACCAGTTCCCGTTCGAGTCTAGCTCAAAGCGGTGTTTTCGGGTTTTACCCCTAGGTACATCTGTGCCAGAGCCGCCTCTACCTTTTCGTATCCAGACAGGGAATGTATTGCTCGGAAAACTCACAAAATCTCTACAATACCAAAATTCTAGGAAGTTCTTTTATACTAATCCTCAAAGTTCATCTTAGGTCTACGTGCTCTAATCAGAGTTTATCTAAATCTAGCTACCAAGGTTTGTACTAAACTTCCTCTGATACCAACTGTAACGCCCTGACCCTAGTTACCCAGAGTCGGTGCATTATTACATAACATTGGCATGATCATGAGAAAGATCAAGTCTCGAAAGACCGATTAGTTTAGTAGCCTTGGAATAACTAGATACATCCATAAATTTTTACATTACATCATAAAAAAAACATCTTGTCTTCATATCCCCTCATACTATCCCTGCAGGTCATTCATAAATTACTTCTTCATAATCCTGAGAAAAAAAATAAAACATTGAAAGGGGTGATCTTGGATGCTCAGTAAGGATAACGTTATAGCAGAAGCTTTCATAAATAAGCATAAACACTTAAGGCAATTTATAACTAAAACAAAAGCCTTTGAAACTTGAACTTCAGCATAAAATGGCAAAGGTAAAATGAAATAATGCCATTTACTTACTCACATAGATATTCTACTAGTCGAATGATCACATACAATATCAATAACCACTTTGATAATGATGGAATGCATAATGCCAGACTATCATAACCACATAGCCAAGGCCTCGTGCCAAGACTACAAATAAGATTTTTCCAAGGCCTTCTGCCAAGACACTAGTTTTTCTCATGAGACCTACCGATGCATCGAGGAGCTATAGCGGGCTCCACCCGTCACTTATTAAGTCCAATTCATTCCTCATATGAATAGGTTTAAGCATAAAATAAACATTCGTATTAAAACTAGCATACGAAATGTCAATACTTTAACCACAAACCATGAATGGTATAAAAATAGAACATCCACAGTCAAATATAACTCATTTGATACAATATGGAAGATTGTATTGTATCACATTAACCTCAATCATGAATAATGAAGAATGTTGACATAGATGAAAATAATCATCAAAACTATTTGAGAGAAATATCCCCCTTTTCATGAAAACATTTAAAAGTCACACTATTTGTCAAGAAGCCATTTAAAAATAGATTTTTGAATCAAAGTGTCCCATACCACTTTGAAACCTTTTAAAAGGATTTTTAATTTCTAAACTTTAATGTCCATATAAATAAATCCTTAAAACCATTTTTAAAATATGGACATTAATGAGAAAGATTTAGATGAATAAGTCTTTAAAACATTTAAAAATGGTATTTTAGTTAGAGATTCTAACCAAAAGAGAGACACTTGAATGAAAATAATTGAGGTAATAAAAACTTTGTAATATCATGAGAATAAAGGGAATTCATGATATACTATGTCAAAGTACATTATATACACCACATAAAAGTGATTTGGTGTATATCAACAAAGAAGTCTCAATGGAATGTAAGTTGAGATGAAATCTCTCATAAAGGCCATATCCTTAGGTTAAGGATAAATCAACAACATAATTATGTGTGAAAAATATAAATACACT
Organism: Viscum album; assembly: GCA_963277665.1. Taxonomy (NCBI): domain Eukaryota; kingdom Viridiplantae; phylum Streptophyta; class Magnoliopsida; order Santalales; family Viscaceae; genus Viscum; species Viscum album. Next base: position 834,998,286 of record OY728140.1, read on the forward strand.
AAATATGATTGGATATTCAGTGTAAAACAATCAAAGTATATTCACACATATTCCTGTAAAAACAAAACCGACGAATTGGATGTTTAACTCAAAAAATGGTGAAAGAGTTAAAATTACTCTTCTCAAATTCATATCAATGACTTGAGAATTTTCAATGGAGTGATTATGTGTATCAAAAGTATATCCACAGGAAGGGGAGTGGAAATTATGACATAATCAAATTAATAGTGATTCCACACATAATCTTGGGGTAATATAATCAATGAAATATGCGTAAAGCCAAATGAGTGGAAATTGAAATCTCAAATTCCCTTATTGATTAGGTAACTTAAGAAACAAACACCCATGAAAGAAAGATCATACCATGATGATGTAAATAACCATAAAATAAAGTATATTACACAATGAATACAATCATGGGTAGTACACATACACCACATGCAATAATTAAGTGGTGATCAATGGAATTCTCACGGAATTAAAAGTGAGACAAGAAACCCCTTACCACGTTAATCAACTGAGTCGCATGGCAAAAAGTTAATAACCACCAAATTATTTACATAATAACATGAATATAAAGTGAATCATGATAATATATATCAAATGGAAGTACACAATACACCACTTTCAATAATTTAGTAGCGAACAATGGAAATCTCACGGAATTGAAAGTGAGATAAGAGAATCCCTTACTTTGTACTTTTTCCTTGGTCGATGGTAGGTTTACCTCCTCTATAATGGTGAAATAATTGTTATTGAATAATAAAAGAATCAGTTACTTTAATAAGATATCATATATGATCTTTTAACATTGATTTTTTAATAATATCTTCGAATTATCGTCATTTCAGGTGTTAACGGGTTCATTTTACTTTATATTCTTTGTTATGTGAGCCATATTCGTTATTAATGGGATGTATATTATTCATATCCAGAATGGTATCAAGTCCTTAAACATCATTTTTAAATCATCAAATGATAATTATACTTGAATGGATACGATGGAGAATGAATCTCATCGCGTTCGTGGAGACGGTAGTCCGTACGTACGCACGAATGCTACTTCCATTTAATTTTTATTTTAAAAGAATCGAATCCAAATGATACATTACTATTCCAGTAAAATATAATATTTTATATATGTTACTTATGTTCATTAACACCATCCTTTATACGTTCCATCTGTGGTATGAACGAGTCATATCATTTTAAGGGGGCGGTAGTCCGCACTTCCTCAAATGAAATTATCGTATGTATATACAACATGAAACGAATAATTGTATGAAATAAAATGGAATTACAGAAGCTTATATATAAAATATATATCATTAATATCATATTAAATTACAGTTCCATCCTAATGGCCACCATGAGAGGCGGTAAGATGTATTTGAACAATCATCGTTTCGTGAGGCGTTAGTTTTCCATCCACAGAAACATTATGTTCATCATCCATTAGATGGAGTTGTGTGAATGTGTAGTTTGATTCCTTCTTATAACAACATCCTAGTATATTGTGGATACTGGTGTTGTTACAAAAGAAAGGAAATAAAAAGATTTTGGGGGTTGGAGAAGCAAAATAATTGAAAATAATTTAAGAGAAAAAATGTTAACTTTAATTTAGGTAACTCACTTTGGTTGGAACCAAAGGACTTCTTGAAATGCTTTCTGCCTAAGGGGAAGCTTCAAGGAGGAGAAGAGGGATGTGGGGAGCTTAGTTGGGCAGAGTTTGGACGAGCCAAGTGGCTTGAGAGGTGTGAGGAATGAGTAGAAGTGGTCTCCTTTTATAAGGGAGAGGAGGGGCTCTTTAGGAAAGAGTGAAAGTATTACTTTATAATATAATTATATTCGGTTTTTAATGGACCAAAATCATTGAGGTCGAAGATAAGATGACTCATATTCTAAATAACATCAACCAATAAGAATTGGACAGGTTTTAGATAATATTTTAATCATTATAATCTTATTTATTTAAATGATTTATTAATGAGGTAAACATTGCATCATTATTGTGTCATTAATAATTTAAATTATTTCATGTCTAAAAATTATAAATAAAATATCATTATGTAGGAAATCGTTTTAGCTTTCTAATGAATATTTATAATCGAAAATCCAACATGTATAACCCTATGTAAAAATTGTTCTTTTAAAAGATGTAAGCTTATGCCATTTTTGTATTCATTTTAACTTAATTAAAATAAAGTGTCATTATCACTTACAAGTGGATCAATGAGGTCCCAAAATTGACCCCAAGATGCCCATGGTCGACCATGTATCAACCAATAGGGTTAAGACACGTTTTAGGGTAATTTAGTATTATTATAATATTATTTTTTAACCCTTATTTACCGGATTTACCCTTAACCATGGTAAATAAAATAATTACCGCAGTAATTATTCAAAATGTCTAAAAATAAAAGTTACCTATTTACACAATTTGAAAATCCTGATTCCAAATATGGAATCCATTTTTCTAAATTCAAAACATAGAAGTGGCTGAAATTAATTTAAAATTAATTCCCGCTGTCAAAACAAAAAGCGCGTTTTTAAGAGATAATAACTATCAAAAGATTGACATTTGTTTATGTTCGGTTTAATTGTAAAATTATGTCCAATGACCAAAATTATATTAAATGGTAAAAATATATTCTAAATATACTTTAAAACCACTCAAATTCATAATTTATCACTATTAAATATTTTGAATAAAAAAGTTGTTTTTAATTAAAATTTAGTAATTTTTACTATTCATCAAAATATGAAAGTTATCCGAAAAGTACCAAAATTTCACCTTAGGCTAAATTTGATATTCCGAATCCAAAAATGAAGTCCATTTTGAAATATAAAATATATATAATTTCAAAAAATTAAGTATTACTATTCATAACGGCTAGTTTGATCAGTTGTGGTGTGTGTTAAAACTCGAAGTTGCGTACAACACACGCTATTGTTTTATTCAAAGGAAAGCGTACCGTGGAAGCTTGGGATGTTTTATTTTAAATTTTTTGATTTCCCCATTTAGTCAAAAAGTTTAAAATATTTTATTTAAAAAGGGTTCACTATTAAAAGTTGGTAAAACTAGAATACTGAAGTTTAATTTGTTCTTACATTATGTCTAAGAAACTCATAATATGGATTCTAAAATTATAAGGATTATATAAAGTTTAAAATTTAGTTAATACTATTCATAAACTTTTTTGAACGGCTTGTTTGGTAAGTCATGGTGCGCTTGAACTCGGTGTTGCGTGTAGTGCAAGTTATTGAATTATTTTGAAGAAATAACACACTATGAAATCTTGGGGTGTTACATAAGGAGATTGCAGCCGATCACTCAATAGTTGGCTTTCCATACCCTCAGAATAGTTGATGTGTAGAGTCCGAGTAATCCTATAGTGGTGGACCAGTATGCTGATGTCTTCCCTGATGATTTTTCGGGTTTACCTCCTCAAAGGGAGGAAGAGTTTTACGTAGACTTCTACCTCGAGATGTCACCGATATCTACACCAGTGTATCGGATTGCTACTTTGAAACTTCGTAAGCTGTGGGTATAGTTGGAGTATATACATGGGAAGGGATTCGTTCGGCCCAATCTTTCCCCTTGGGCAGCCTCGATTTTTTTCACCAAGAATGCGGATGGGAGGTTGAGACTTTGTGTCAACTATAGGTGCCTGAAATAGGTGACAGTGAAGAATAAGTATCCACTTCTGAGGATTGACGACCTCTTTGATCAGGTGAAGGGAGCATGGTGGTTCTCGATGATAGACCATGAATCAGGTTATCAACAGCTTAGAGTACGAGATGAGGATGTTCATAAGATGACGTTCAAATGTTGTAACGGCCATTAAGAGATCTTGGTTATTCCATTTGTCATAACCAACACTACAACAGTGTTCATGGGACACATGAACAGAATCTATCAGCCATACCTTGATCGTTTTGTAGTAGTATTCTTTGATGATATTCTGATCTACTCGACTACAGAGGAGGAGCATTACTATCGTTTGTAGGTAGTACTGGACACACTCCGAGAGCACCAACTTCATGGTACCCTCTCGATGTGCCAGTTCTTTGTCAAAGAGGATCAATTTCTGGGACATGTCATATCGGAGGCTGGACTAGTAGTGGATCTAGTGAATATTGAGACGGTACTTGCTTGGAAGTCACCCAGGAGTGTGAAGGATGTACTAAGATTCATCAGATTGGTCGGATACTACTAGAGATTTGTGCTAGATTTCTTCAGAGTTGCCGCACCACTTTTGGCATTGATGGTGAAAGGTAAACTCTTCGTGTGGTTGGAGAGATGCCAGTAGAGTTTTTCGGAGTAGAGTAAGAGGGTAACTAGTGCCCCCATCTTGAGGAATTCAGAGGAGGGTGTAGGGTATATATTCTACTATGATGTATCAGGGACCAGGATCGGATGTGTCTTGATGCAGGAGCGAGTAGTGATCACATAGGGTTCTCAACAGCTGAGACAACAAGAGCATAACTACACTACCCATGACCTAGAGTTAGCAGCATTGGTGTTTTCTTTTATAATGTGGCAACATTAAATGATGGCATAATGATTTACAGTGTACTATGATCAAAAGAGTCTCAGGTATATCTTCTCTCAGAATAACCTAAACTTAAGACAACGACATTGGCTTGAGTTTCTCCAGGACTATGACTTCGAAATTGTCTATACTCCTAGGAAGGGGAATGTTGTAATAGATTCACTCAGCAAGAGATCTAGTATACAACTGCTAGGTGAGGCGATGGAGCACCTGGCCGTTTGGTAGATATCCTGTGTGGATCAAGATGAAGTAGCTTTCCTTCAGTCACATACAGTCACTCCCCCACTCCATTAGCGAGTTAGGGAGGCGCAGCACGGGGACATTGACTGTGAGGCTTGATGTGCTCAAATATCCACAGGACATGCACCTGATGGATTTTATGAATGTGGGTAGGACATCGTCCTCTTCAGAGAACGTATCATGGTACCAGTTTCACATCCGAGGAAAGTTTTGAGAGTGTTCCAGAAGTCCCCTCTAGCGGTACATCTAGGAGTGAAGAAGATGTTCAGGACCTCCGATAACAGCACTAGTTGCTGGGGATGAAGAATGAAGTATCATAGATTGTCTCTCTATACCTCACTTACCCGCAAGTGAAGGTAATTCATCATTTACAAGCATGATTGGTACTGCCTTCAGAGGCCTTAGAGTGGATGTGAGATGGGATATTAATGTACTACATGATAGGACATCCACGAACATCCAAAGAACATGACACGAATTGTGTGATCATCGAACGACTCACCAAGTCGGCCCACTTCCTACCGATCAGAGAGTAGTGTTCAGTAGAGATCTTGGGACGACTCTATGAGAAAGAGATTTATTGGATATATGGAGTAACCTCAACGATTGACTCTAATCGTGATACATGTATCACTTCCCAGCTATGGAAGGGGATGCAGGAGGTTTTTGGGACTCAGCTTCATTTGAGCATCGTCTTCCATTCTCAGACATATGTCCAGACTTAGTGGACATTTTAGACCATCGAGGACATGATTTGTTCTTGCATCCTCATCTTTAGTAGCAGCTAGGAGGATCACTTTCATTTGGTGGAGTTTTCATAAAACAACAACTATCACGCCACTATTGTGATCGAAACTTTTGAGGTGTTGTACAGGAGACCATGAAAATCAAAATTGTGTTGGACTGACCCGGGGGAGTCAGCACTCATGGGATCAGAGATGGTTCAGTACACCACAGAGAAGGTGCAAATCTTGCAAGGGTAGATCAAAACTGCACAGAGTTGGCAGAAGTCATATGCAGATATGAGACATAGACCTCTAGAGTTCAAGAATGGTGACCACCTCTTTCTACGAGTCTCACCTCGATGAGGTTGGAAGAGATTTGGCCATGGAGGAAAGTTATCTTTGAGGTTCATTAGACACTTCCAGGTCCATAGAAGAGTTGGCGAGGTGGCATAATGGATATCTTTTCCACCTTAGTTACACCGGGTGAACAACGTCTTCAATGTACCTCAACTAAAAATAGACGTGCATGACCCTTCTCACATCATCGACCATGAAAAGCTAGAAATTGATGATGGAGAGACATATATAGAGGTTACCATTGAGATTGACGATATACATGAGCGGGTCCTCAATGGGCGGTCGATAACTCTGGTGCGCGTTCATTGGTAGCATGTGAACCTTCAGGAGAGCACATGGGTACTCTAGGGTCAGATTCGTGCTCATTACCCCCACTTGTTGTCTTTATTATGAGATGTGGCTTATGGGGACATAATTCCCTATAGTGGGGATAATTTAAACACCCAAAAATTCCATGTCATTTTTTTTAATATATGGTTATTTTACAACTCTGTGAAAAATGATGACTCATGATTCTGAGGCCTGGTGTGCCCAAAATGAATTTCTGAACATTTTTTTCGGGTACGTTCAGTTATTGTACGTCTGAGTTTTTTTAATTATTGAACCGGTTCTTGGAATTGAAATATAAGGACACCATTGAACTCCCAACGCCAATATTCTCTTAAGGAGACCTTCACCTTGACCACTGTAGGTCGAGGGTGAAAGAAATAATTTGGGTTTTTTGGGATGGAATAAAATAAAATAAAAATGTTTTACATTTTTATTTTTTGTTGATATCTACCATGTGGGTATTATAGAGGTGGGGACCACAAGAGATTTATCCTCTAAATTTAATGCTCATTTATGGGGATAACTCGAGCCTAAAACCCTCGTTTGGAATTCAAATGGTGGGGACCGCCCCCCTTAAACTCCCTCTTCAACTTAGTGAAGTCCCTTGGACGTCCTCCAATTAAATTTTTCCGATAATACCTGATTAATGGTTCCAAATCATGTTAAATTAATGAATCTTAATTTAATTTATATTGGCTATTCTTTTGTTAGGAAGAGGTTTGGAAAAACACTTGGGAGAGCTTGAAAAAATTCATCTCCAACGAAGAAAATAACCTACCAACGAAGAACGCTCACGCCGATGAGGAACGTCTTCAACGACAACGAACCAAATATTGGTGAAATACTGATGTCACATACATCACCCCATCCAACATTAAGGAGAAATCATGGTAGGGTCTTAATTATATGTTATTTGTTTATTATGATTTTCTTCTCTTCTAAAACAAAGAACACAGATCAACTCTCTATCTCGTTGATCCACATATGTTTTCTTTTGCGGGTTTTGGAATAATCATTGCCGAAGGTTAGGATTAGACATTCTTCATTCATGTTCATTTTGAGTTGCTTGCTACCGCTCTAACACAGAGGGTGAGGGCCAAACATACATGGCCTGGCCCCTTTGTTGTTCTTATTGATTGGTGAATCCTTCACGATGGAAGATGGTGACTTTGTGCCACGACGACGAACCAATGTGGCGGTCGGCCCATCACCAGCTGAGAACAAAGATACATCACAACAGTGCCAGCCCGCCGTCACCGCCAGCCCAAAGCCATGCCGCCTCATGGACTCCCGCAACTCGTGGCCTCGTGTTGCTAGCGACCCTGCCGTGTGGCCCCGCCGTGCCGCCTCGCCGCTTCACCGGCCTTGCGGCCCCATGTCCTCTGCACCGCCCCACCAGCTCGCCGCCCTCGTGGCCCCGCTGCCTCTATGCTACCCCACACCTCTAGGTCGGGCTGGAACCAGTGGTCTGAGCCTGGTCCACCCAAACCGAGTCAGCCTAGGCCAAGTCAGGCTGGGTAAGTTGGACCAGGTCAGACCGGACCAAGATCCACTACGACCCATTTCTGATCTTTTGGCCTTATCTTTTTTCACCAGACATCCATTTCACTAATCATCAGTGGCGCTGGAAACCTTGGAGAGAGACGATCCCTTGAGTAGACCCCTTTATAGATTTGGGTAATTTTGGAGAATGGTCTGGTTGGATTGAGCACGAATCCAACCGGGCCCTCGGGACAAAAAGGCTGATAACATACTGACCGTGCATCCGATTAACGCACCGTCTATTGTGTTGAGACCCCTATGACTTGGCGGTACATAGAGATACTTATTCGTGAGAATTCATTTAAGATGGTGTATTAACCCGTTGATTGAGAGGTAGAGCCTCTCAGAGTCAAGCAATCCTAGTGTAGGAACCCATAAGGAGGTTGTGATGTGACAAATGAATAGAGATCTTGTGTGGGTCATCACCTAGTGATCTTGTGTGGGTCATTACTGAGCAATCTTGTGTGGGTAAGAACCGAGAGATCATATGTGGATCGGCACCACAATATCCTATTTATGTCAGTGCATAGCGATCCTATGTGGGTCAGAACCAACGATCCTGTGTGGGACAGAAGTAGAGAATGTAAACAAAAAAAGATGATTTAGTAGTTACATATAATAATCTATACTATTGTACCTATTTTATACTATCTGTGATATGAGTTTGTACCTTGGGTACTTTCATTCGTCTTAATACGTTTCTAGAATTCTTCTGTGTGGCCTACCTGATTAGTACATACCTTTGTGGGGTACCATCCTTTGTGGGAAAGTTGAGCTTTGGGCTTTTGAGTTGGACTATGTGGTTCCTCTTGATTGAGATGGGTTTAATTGATAACCTAGGTACGTGTCTCGGTATATACCTAAGTAGGGTTTTCAGTTGTTTTCTTGTTTTTTGGTTTTTCCTTGGTGAATTCTGTGAGACCATGAGGGTCTCGCGGTCCCTAATGATTATCATTATACTCACCCCTGCACGGACATTGCCTGCACCCTATTTTTTTGATGCAGATGACAGACAATGCTGACCGAGGATGAGGGTACTAGGAGTGTTGTTATCTCGATTGTGGACAATAGACGGGGAAAATAATAGTGATAGTCATTCATGAGTTGTAGCTACCCTTCTGGTAGGATTCGTGGTGGACGATCTAGGAGATACTTTTCACATATCATTCATCTTGTACTTTCTAGTTTTCCTTGTACTTTCCAGTTGGGATTGTATTCTGGACCATTTTACATACTATACTCACTCTATTTACTATTTAGTTTAATTGTGTTTGAATATTTATGTGTTCTTGGTGGTGTGTCTTATAGTTTATAAAGGCAATGACTTCCCGGTTTTAGTGAATACGCCTTTGATGCTAGTCGACAGCCCCTGGCCTATGGAAGGTGGGCTTGGGGTCGTTAAGGCACGAGCCCAGGGGGACGGGTCATGATAGGGAATTAATTTTAAATTCATTTATGCCAATGTATTGATTTGTATTACGAAAAATGGATTCACTAATTTTAATTTTTGGTTCTAAATTATATTAATATGTTACTTTTAATTTTTGGATATTTTGAATATTTACAAAGGAAATTGTAATGTACCACAGTTCAATGTCAATTGGGTAAATTAGGGTAACTAACAATATGATAAAGATAATAATATTATTCGAACCCCTAAGAAAATATTAATGGATGAATTAATTTTTTCCAATATACCAAATGGGTCTGATGTGATTCATTTAATTTACTTTTTTTCCATGAAAGTGATGTAATTATAATTAAACCAAAATATAGTGAGAACATGTCACTCTCATGTATAATATAAGAATAGTAATTTTAATCAGGTGATAAACATGGTAAAAATTTAAACATAAATATTCTAATTAAGTCTAATGTAATTTTCTACATCATGAAAATTTATACAGAATTTTAACAGATTAAATAATTAAAAATTATGATGAAACAAAAGGGAAGTATAAATTATATTAATAATAGAAATATCAAATAAAAGGTTTTAAAAATAATAAAAGAAATATAATATGAACTAATTAATGTAATCCAATAATATTAAATGATAATATAAAATTTCAGGAGCTTATTAAATATTTTTTTTAAAATTTATCAGCTGTCTGGATTTTATTGAAAATAAAATAAATTAATAGTGTAAAAATTGACACAACTATGTTTTTATTAAAATAATATATTATTAAATTATAGAAAAATGGAAGAAATATTTAAAAATTAAAATGTTAAAATTATATTTTCTAAAATGTCAAAAATTATCCAATTATGGAAAATTTAAAACACATAAGTAAATATTTATAACTATTAATTATTTATAACATTATTAACACAATTAAAATAAAATAGATTAAATAAGTATAAATCAAAATGATAAGGTTCAAAATGGAATAAAAACAAGTAAGAATTTTATTTTATGAGAGATTTGTGATGTAAAATCATATTAATTTAGAAATAAATGAGTTTGGGATCATTATAAACAAAAATAATTATTATAAATTAATATTTCAAGTCATTTCTAAGGTCCCCTCTCCACTCTTATAAAAGGGTACCTCTCTTTATCTTCTAATAACACCTGCAAAAACCTTTTATATCAGCCAAAACCTGAAAAAATATCCTCCCAACCTCCCTAAATTTATCATATAGTACACCATTTTGGTATAATGTCATCTTAAGGATTCCTTTTATCCATACCAAACAAAGATACTAGAAAACGAGGTAATTATTTTATCACCTCTTTCAAAATTCATTTCTTCTTCTACTATCTCTTATTATATTGTTTCTATACTAAAGTAATAAATATGGTATCTTATTATTTATGAGGTGTTAATATAGTTATGTTAGATCCTTATACCATCTTTTATCTATCCTACGAATAACAATATCACCATGTGTGCGTACATATGGATTACTATCTCCACGCTAGTGTGTAATATGTTATTCAAAAATACATTATTTGGGTAGGTATAATGATGTATATAATGTATTTATACAATGAATATAACCTGATAGTTATTAAGTATAATTATTATATCATCCAATTACATACCATTTATTCATTATGTTAATCATTTCATCGCTCGTGTGTGCGTATGACATACATTCTCCACAATGAGATGAGATTCATTCTCCACATTAACCATTCAACAATGATTCTATTCTATATATAATTGATTTCTATGAAATATATGACATAATAATTCTACTATATTTATGTATATCAATAAATATGTGTCATTTACTTGCTACTGTTCAATTCAATAAGGAAATGGAAACGATGTTCTTTCCTACATACAGCTTACTGTCTCTATGAATGGAAAATTAAATTTTATTTATCTATCTATAATATAAATCTATATACTGAATATTTATGATACATAAATAAATTTTTACATATTAATGTAAATTAATCATTATATAAGTAATAAAATCGAAGATAAAAATTCAAAACACGTACGGTAAACAAACTGAATATTACAGAAAACATTGTTTTAACATGAAATTAATAGATAAAAACAAGTAATATAGTCATAATTGAATCATTTATTAATTCATAAATGTTATTATGGTTGTGTTACAAGTTAATAATATGATTCAACCAAATATAATGTAGTATTTTGATACATATGAAGCATATCATACCTAGCGTAAGGGATAATTTTGCAATCTAATTTTGATCCAAGATTGTATATACGTAAGTATTAACTGGTGGTATATTTTTCAACCAAGCCCATTTTTTTTAAAATTGTTTTCATAAAATTTTTATTACCCTTATATGTATGTTTGAAGTCATTTTTACCCATTTTTTCCTTTTACAACATGGTATACAATGAATCTTTCTATCTTTTTCCATATGAAGTACTTTTTCACATTTCCATTAAGAGTACAAGAAGAATGTTTTTTAACTTATACAACATGAATATATTTTTACATATTTTTAATTCCTTATTTACATGAAACTTAATCTATAATATTTCATGTTTTTTAATCAAATTAATTTTCTTTAAAAAGTGAGTAACATTTTGACAAAAGAAAAAAATTAAGAAAAGATGATATTTAACTCAAGAATCAATTTCAATTGTTTTACCAAAATTATATTCTATATAAGATTATGCTCTTTAAATAAGGTTATATTTATATACCTATTAGTGCAATTATTTTATTGAGTTAATTATTGAATTATGTTTCATATAGATTATTCTATGATGGAATTATATTGAAGAAACCCATTTTATTTCATGGGTTATGCTATGATAAATGACATATGTTTTTGTTGAACCTATATGAATGATTTATCTATAAGATTGGTGGGACCTATATATCCCTCTAATGTATTTGGTAAATATATATACCTAAAATGATAGATATGAATAAATTGGAAATTGAATCTGGTTTAGTAATATAGGGATATAATGAAAATAAAATATGGTTCAATAATTCATGGATGGAACGTCATGTAAATCATGTTCAATAATCGACTTTGTCCTCTATAATGGTCCTAGAATTAATGCCTTGGCTACTATGGAAATCATATTATGTGCCTATTTATTTTCCACAATCATATGTTTTATAATGATTCTATTTTATCATGGATTATTTTCGCTCTTGATCTATGTGTTTCGTACTGCCATGATAAATGTCATGACATGTGATTTTAATAATCAAAATTTATTTTCATTTTTTCACATTATTATGTTTATATTTTGTTTGAATTTATTCATGTTTAACCTTTCTGAGAAGTTGATCACTCCCTTTTAATGTTTTATTTTCCCCAGGATATAAATAATGATTTTAGTTTGGAAAACAAAAGGGGAATATCTTAATAGAAGATATTGATGATGTCTCAAAAAGTTAAATGATTATGTTCCATGCTTCCAAAGAAACTAAAATTGTACGGTTTTTGGGAATATGTTTGTGTAATGTATTTATTATTACAAAAAAGTAATGTAATTTCCATATATTCTAAAATTGGATCTGTATAGAAATTATTAGTATTATTTTAGTTAAACTATGTGGTTATATTGGTTGAAACCTAAAATTTCCTCGACCAGTACCAAAAATCAGGTGGTGCAACTCACTATATTTCATGGGGTGAGTGAAAGTAGAAAAGTGACATGTTTATGGTCCTGGGCCAATATCTAATCATTAAATTTGAATGGGGTTATCGAAGGAACAATCTCTATATTATTGACCTAGTGGCACATGTCAGAAATACTATTTAGTTAAACTATTCAATAGGTTCCACTACTAGGTGTTTTTTCATGCAACTAGGTTCTATGACATGCATATTTTGGTGTTGCATTAAATGAAGTATGTGTGAGGAATTGAATATAAGAAATATTTTAGATATCATATTCTTATTTCACTTTATTGTTGTTCTCAAATATTGTTTTATGAAAAAAATTACATTGTCTGCCTTTTGGTTCCCTATGGAGAATGATGCACAAAAAATCTCATGGTGAAGCCCATGTGGTGTGGGATTTCGAGAGGAAAATTCACACAATATTGGGATTTTGGGTTTTGTGAATACCATGAAATGAAGCGTTACACATGTAAAATCTTCTCCACTCAAATCACCGAGGTTATCTTCCAAAATGATGGGTTGCTTCCATATATATATATATATATGAATTTCTTCTATTCCATGGGACATATCATGTTCCACGTACCCATATAGAGTTACCTAAAAATTCCATTGTTTTTAGGTTGGTTTCCAAATTCATAGATCAAATGTATTTTATGACACATTTATCATGAAAAATCGTTATGTGGCCATAAAGGGTTTTCACACACATTTTTTATGTAGCATGTAATTATATACTTCTCTCTAGAATCACCCCAACTATCAGTTTAAATTATTTTGACTCTAACTGGCCATAAAATTTGACCCAAATATCCATTAGGGCTCTACAACATGTATTATTTAGGATTGTGAAATGAACAATGATCCAATATAAATTTATTGAGCATTTGGTGGATTCTATGATTCCCTTTCCAATTAAAAAAAATTGATTTATTATTTACATTATCCATATCCCTATGATCCTTCAAAATCATAATCAACTATTCAAAAAATATAATTAGGCTATTTTAGCATTATGTCATGCTTGGTCACATCTTCCATAAATTTTTTAAAATATTTGAAATGGATTCTCCCCCATTAAATAGTAAACATATCATCTAATTTGATAATTTCTTCTTTGGCTGGGTTGACTCCCCCTTAACTCCTATATTCTAAAACAATTATGTTCATATAAATACCCTTCATTAAAATATAATTTTCTCAAAACAATTATAAAACCACTATAGTGCAAAAAATTATACATACAATATAAATCTTATTCATTAACCATTTCATATCACCAATCACACATCAATATTTTGGACTCTAATTCTACATAAAATTTTCAATCCAAATTTCCTTGATATTTTGAATACATTATTTTTATTATCAAAAGTCATACATGAATTTTTTGACATATAATTTAATGTATATTCCTCACTCATTTTGAAACTTTTGAAATTTCAGTATTTTTTAATTTTTTTCCAATATCTTAACTTAATTTTCCATAAACGTTAAATAAACCATTTCATATAAAAATCCATGAACTCTTACTCAATTTAGTCAAGGTATGTTTTTTTATTATCATAAAAATCACACTTGGAAATTCTCTATTAGTATTATATATCAATTAGAATATACATATAAAAGTTAACCTTGAATTTTTTTCACATGAATGCTCTCTTCCAATGTAATTTGTAAAACATTATTTTATTTTTCACTCTCATTAACCACCACTTCAAAATATTTATTTGGACAATTCTATTCAATATGTAAAATATTTAAATAATAAATATTATTTCACAACATTATTATCTATTAAGAATTTGATGAATCAATTTCATTTATATTATAAAATTCCATCATTGAATTTGTAATCACTATCTCTATATTTAATATATTTTAACAAAAATCCTTTAAAATTTCATTCAATATAAATTAAATATTATGTTATTATTACTTATAATCACCATCATATTCATCAATTGTAAAATTTTAATCCTTCAATTTAGTGATAAAAAATATATATTCCTCTCTACATGATTTTTAAATTTTCATACATCATTATCACTTTCTTTTACAACTAACTAAGATAAAAAATTTCAATTTTTTTAATTTTAGACAGACATTTCATTTTCCTTAGATGAAGTCTTGTTTTTTTAAAATTCATAGGAATATCATTTATTATTTTTCTTCACCATAATTTGATTCTTCCTTTAATTATTGAAAAAAATTACTAAATGTCTATTACATCCATTTTTAATATTTTCAGTTGTATATTTACATAGAACATTCCTTTATAATTTCAAATTATTTTTTCTTTTTAATACATAAATTTTAAAAACATATCTCAATATATTATTAATATTAATAATTATATTCTACCTCCTTGAAATATTTCTCAATCTGCCCCAAATTCACAGCTATAAATGATAATTATTTTTCTCTATATATTTTATTTATTATATAACTCTCTTTAATAAATTCATAATAAATCAAAATTAAATTAAACATATTAAATGGGGTTATGTTTTATTATCTATCATCAATAGATAATATATTTTCAACAAACTTATTTAAAAATATGTGAAATATCTTTTTTTCTAATAAATAATATTTATGTTTCTCACATAGAAATTGAATTTTACTCAACACTTAATTAATCCATCATAAACAATAATCAACATATTAATATTCATATATATTAATGGAATTAAAAAATTAAACACCAAATCTATAATATATGTTTTACCTTCAAATTTTTAAAAAAATTTATCTCAACCATTTACAACATATAATTTTCTTTATTGATCACCATGAATTTATTAAATTAATTTTATTTTAGTGATTAAAGAATTTTATTTTCATTTATAACAATATTATTAATATTCTTTCAATAAATAATTTTTTTATAAAATAGATAATTTTTTTTTAATTTCAAGCACAACTAAACTAATTGATAATAATATAGTAGTATTATCTATTTTTATATGTGATATTTATTTCCATAAAAAGACATAAATCCCATGTGATTCACTAAATTAGAAAGATCCATTGTGGTTATAAAATATATTACCATGTTTTGTTTATATTTATATAAAAATCCAACTTACAAATAATAAAAATAAATTATATTTTAAAGGGAATATATATGAACACATTGAGACAATTATTTAGGGATTTATAGATACTATTATGTGTGTGTATTTTCATAAATTTACTAATATTTGGTGTTTTAATAAATAAATTATTTTTTATGTTTCACCAGTAATGAATATTCATCACCAATTATTGTTATCAACATTTATATTGTTATCAATTTTCTACCATATAAAATTAGACATATAAAATACGTATAGTGACTTTATAATGTTCACTAAAGAAAAATATTTTTTAAATCGATGAAATTATTCAAAAAAAATTACACAACATAATCCAATAATATAAAAGAATGATTAGTCCAAGAACACATGTTATATACATATGTATCTTGGATAATGTTATGTGATCCTACAAAATTAATTAATTTATCTTAATAATATGAAAAGAATAATTCCCAATATATAACAAGAGAATCTACATTTTTTTAAATAAATAATAAATCCTCTTATTTTCATCAAAAAATTAAATTTATTTTCAAACAATTAATAATCTAATTATCTAAAAACTTATCACAATATTCTCTTTATTATTAATTGTTCTTGATGAAAGAGTATCCTCTAAATTTAGACAAAAAAGAAGAAACTAAAAAAATAAATTCATAAATAAAATTGGTCTTAAATATCTTTAATAGCTTTTAAAATCATCAAATCCATGTATTTATACATAAGGACATGTATTTATGAATATTTAATATACTTATTTCTACTCTTCAGTGTCTCTATCTTACACTTCTTTTGTTACAATTATTTTTATCCATTAAACACTCTAATCTACAAAATATAAAATTTTTATAAAAATACTTATATATAATACACTTGTTTTAATTCAATTTATTTTTAATATAAAATTTAAATTCCAAAGAAAAATTTTATTATCTACTTATTGTAAAATTTCACAATCTTCTTCCCAATTTTTTCCCTCAATCCATTCTTTTTGGTAATCATTTATACATTTTTTGGACATGAATATTCTAGTTGATGTAGGACTTGTTTCATCCATTGATCCATATTAACAACAAAAGAAACAAAAAAGTGACATTAATAAAAAATTTATAATGGTGAAAATCCTCATGGAATACAGATGGATTTTTTGCCCAACTAATCTCAACCTATATGATATTTATGGATTGATATTCCAATTTATAGTGTGATGTTATAGAGCTTCTAATATATTGGTTCATCAAAATTTCATCAAAACATGTGTTGTATCTTCTTCTAAAAAACCTCAACGAAATTACCTCCCTCAAAACTAATTATTATTTCTAACACTATACAATGTAAATAAGAAAAATTAGGTATTATCCATTATGGAATGATCATTATTTCATAAACTAAAAATTCAAAACATCCCCACATTAGGAAAACTAAATCATGGTATTAAAATAGTCGTTTTTGTGTCATTTTTTAAAATCTAGACCAATTTTCATGTTATTCATCTTTATGGTGGTGTGACACATACCGTTTTGGTATGAACAGTTATGTAAAACTAAAACTCCTCAAAAACATCAATTTTTAAATCTTATCCTCATCTATTCTCATCTAACCTTGAAAATGGTCTTCTCCTCATTAGAATTGTCAAAATTAATCAATGTATCAATGTGATTATCGTGTTTGAAAATTATTACAATATCTAGAAAATAAAGAATTTCAAAGAAATTAAAATTATATCAACATTTTTAATTTACTCCAAAATCTACCCTTTAAAAAATTATTATCACTTGTGATAAATTTCAACATCAAACAATCTCCTGATCATAGAAAATATTTTAACTATATGTTAATAATGTCAATGAATAATAAAAAACACATATTATATTTTATATAACAACAACATATTGACGTAATCAAGTGAAACCATTTGTATGACGTCTATGTGATACTGTTAATATAACCCAAACAAACTCTTAGCTGACCTTATTAGAGAGTAATCCCCATATACATCAAATGAAATAAACTATGGGTTGTTATTAAGTTCATAATCTCAATCAAAATAATACGAGTTTCTTGATTTAAAAATTATTTTCCCATGGAAATCCTTATAATTTCTAATGGAATCCAGAAAGAAATAAAAATACCACACTATAATAGAAAAATAATATAATAAATAAACTACCATCTCACTAATGAACACCCCTAAATGAATATTCCTTTTTTTATATGGGTCACTATGAATAAAAAAATCACATCACAAAACATATCTAACCAAGAAATCAATAGTAAAAGCAGTCAAAAACATTAACGGTTTTTTTAAATATCTAAATCAATATTTATTTTCTAAATATAACATTATTTTTGTAAAATAAATTGATACACTAATGAAGTGCTTTAACGTTCAATCATTAATGCGAATATCAAAGAAAATTATGTTAAATGAATATATAATTGATAATTATATCAATAATATTAATATATAATAATAAAATATGAGAATCATTTTATATGAAAAATAGTCTTATATAGTTGAATCATGAATTAAACTAAAACTGTCACAACATTTGAAACAAAACATAAAACAAAACATGGAATATAATTTATTTATTTTGAAACCTACATAAATTTTTTTATTAAATTTATATTGTTTATAAAAAATTATTATAATGGAAAAATCGTTGTTTAGATGAGTTCAATCATCATATTGTATGAAAACCATTGGAAATAATGAATTTTCATTGATAAGGAAACCATTTATTACATATATCGCATTTATTTAGCTCAAAAAAAAACAAGTATAGAATACCAAACCCCCAAGGTTTTCATAAATTAATTCATGATTATGGAAACAACTACTCCAATATGATTTGGAAGAAATTAATCCTTTAAATAATAGAATATATGGATGAGAGAATGATTTTTGATACAAAAAAATATAAAAAATATAATGGTTTGGTGAAAAATTATACATAGGCTCATCCCCCATAAACATTTGAAATAAACGATGATATGAAAATGAGAGGGTAAGAGAGATATTATAATGATTAATATATGATTTTCCATACAATATAAAGATGATATCAATGATAAAAAAAATCCATAAATCAGTGATAGTGGAATTAGTATGGGATATCACAACAGACTACTGGAATAAGTGAGAGATAAATTAAATCATAAAATAGAAATTTGGGTAAGACCACACGATTAGGTCAAATGGTCCATCTTACTATTTATATATTAATTCATACATCACTATATTTGAAAATACATAATGTAAAGTTACTAAGAATTGTTTGGGTAAATATTCAGCCTAATAGAGTCACCTATAGAAACTATAAAGTTTTAACAAATTTAACTATATATCCAAAAATAATTTTACAATAATTAAATGGAATATTATATCAAAAATGATACATGTATAAAAATTTATTAGAATGTAAATTTTATCTAACCCAATCAACACATACTGATATAGATTATTATAGATATGGTATGGTAATTGAAATTTTAATATTGAAATGTAAAACTGGTTTATATTAATTCGTAGTGATTATAAATGTATATAAGTAATGATTATAATATGATTACCAATTATTAGAATTAGAAATTATAAAATATGAAATGAGATGAATATATTGTGATCGTGTTCTTTTGGTTTTAGCTAGAGTTGTGTACAATGTTTGTGGAAGTTTTTTTTGACAGGTGGCGGTGATATGGTGATGGGATGTGGTTATAGAGGTGAAAATAGGAAGTATAATCTATTTCATAATAGTGTGTTATTATATTTTATCTTATGATTTTTAAAATCTTAGATACTTCTTCTTTATTCATGTAATGTAATTGACTCCCATATGAGGATTTGGGTTCATGTTATACCCTCAATATTTAGGATATTTGTAATATATAAGGACAAATACTCAGTATATTATACTCTTTCTTCTTGGTGTATTTTTTCCTTGTAGTGAGGTTTATATGTTGTGGATATATATAAATGATGTGCAAGAAGTTCTTGTGATGTAGTGATGATGTGGTTATGTTCTTGTGGATATATGGTTGTAGTTAGGGGACATGGGTTTTTGGTACATGGTATATAGTTATGGTATATATTATATTGTTGTGGTATATGGTGTGTATCTATTTTAATATGTACATGGGTGTTCATTATGGAATTATAAATTAGGATATGACATTGAAGTTAGATGAGTGATATGACATATATCATTGTGTTGTGTGGGTGACCTGGTCTTTGTGAATTTTTTTTTGATTTATCTTAATTGATATATTTTCATGATAAATATATTATTACCTTGTATATAGATCCTATCATTGAACATTAGTACGTTTGGGTGATGGGTTCACTGGGGATACATAATGAATAATTTTATTCAAATTATTCTTTGATCTATTACCATGCTTCTTCTACTTTAAAATGATAATTTCTAGAGGTGAACCTGTTGACTATACTTCAATAAAAACTTCTATTTCGATATACGTTGTTACATATTTTCAAAATATATTTAGTGGTTAAGATGAGAATTAATAGTTCCAGAAATGTAGATTATTGGAGTTATATTTTATTACCAAATGAGCTATTAATTTTTGTATTTATCTCCGAGACATTATCCTTTATTTTAGTATGATATTATATACATTCTGTAAGGTTAATGCATTATTTATTTATATGATGAATGTGATTTTTGAATTTTTTATAATTTATAATATTATATAGGGTAATTAATATTATATTATATTATATTATTATAACCATGGCGCTAGTCCAAAACCCATATCTTATTGGAGACACCATTCCAGGTTTACTCTTAACATCACTACATTGATATGATATGACATAATAGAGGTAGGTCATGATATAGAGGAATATCATATTTAATTTATTTATATTAAGTGATTTTATGTTCTCAATTCATTATTAATTATCTAGCTTTGTATTTAAATTGTATAATTTGTGATATTCTTCTGATATGTGAAAGGGATATTGAGAAGGACACTAATAGGGTACTTGTGATCGAATACAAGTATTGTGAGCTACTAAACATGGTTAAATGATAATATAATGATTATAGGGAATAAATTCCACACCATAACATTAATTTTATTATTTATATCATTTTTTATAAGATTTTAATATTTTAAATGAGTTCTAGGATGAACTGATGTGAAATTTTTAAACATCATGTTTTAGATCATGGTGTACAATGAGCGCACATTTTGTGAAAAAAATGAAACTATCAATGAAAATTATTGTATTCATTACTAGGGGTGTTTTTTATGATGTACTATTAGTTTCCCAAATCATGAGGTCTATCCATGAGACTCTCTTTGTACTACCAATTATGTTTTTAAGGTTTTTGTATAGTTTGGAAAAACATGTGGCCATCTAAAAAATGTAATAAAATAAAACATTATGACCTACCCCTGTGTATTTTATCTCAATCCAACCCTCCTATACTTACCAATAAATTAAATTTCCCTATATTTCCACCACATTAGCTCCATCATGGTTTTAGAACTATTTCCATTTAATTTTTGGTGACATCCCAAGGTTTTGGCCTCCATCCAATCATACATCCTTTTTATTCTTATTTATATCATTCTATCTTGTTGTGATTCTCAATATTCAAACACTAGTAGAGAATATGGCTCTAAAAAAATTTAAATTTATTTTTAATGGTTTTTTTACAGTATTCTGAAACATCTTCTATCTAATATTGAATAATTCACACCTATACACTTAACCTAATAAAATATTAATTGGAATTTCTCATTTTAAATTTATTTCACCTCATGGTTGTATTTTATAACATATTTTCCCTTAAAATTAATAATTATATTTACATTATTAAATTATTAAAAAAACTAATTGGTGATTTCAATATTAAAAAAATTCTTTCTAATATTAAGAGGATTTACATGGGGATTTCTAGGGAATTCACATTAAAATGGGATTATATTTGTGTGAGTGTGTGTGAGTGTGTGTGTGTTTGACTGGTAAGCATATTGTTCAATAATTTTATATATTTGACATCTTTTATTAATAGGCTATGAATATTGGATATTATTGTTTTTTGATTCACTTATGTGATGTTTGATTTAAAGAATTGTTATCTACTTAGTATCAAATATGTTTTCAAGTATCACATGTTTTTCATAGTAGTTTTTTGAATAATGATTTCATGCTTGTACTTATATATGCATGATAGTAGACAAATATACATATATATATATATATCTTATAATATATATATAAAAATATGTATGTGACTAATAGTTTGGAAACTAAAGGCTCATTTGGAACGTGAAAATGGAAGATTCAAACAAAAGTATATTATAAAAATGATTTTTATTTAGTTTTTTAAAAACAACTAAATAGAATAAAAATCAAAAGCACATTTAATAATTTATACAATACAATTTCCTTCCAAATTTATATCACCCTAACCTAAATATCCATGGGATTATGTTTGAAATTATTTTATGATTGGGGTGAAATATTGTTGTTGTTCCAGGAATGTTTATTTGGTGTATTTAGGGATGATTTTTTTGTTAGGGTGGTTTGAGGATAGATATGGGAATAATTTACCTTGTATTATTGTGTTGGTGTGTTTATTTCATGGATAACATTCATCATAACCCACTATTACTATTATCATAGTCATCATATAAATCATATTGAGATATTGATTGATGACTATTAATTACTTTAATGATACAAACTAAACACCCCATGGTTATTGAGGCAATATGAGAGTTTCACATAAGAGTCTATATTATAAAATCATATTCTAATTGAAAATTGGTGCATCTTAGGCTAGAATATGGTTCCACCTGATTAAGTCTATGATCACATCAATTGATTTTTTCGATTTTTCGATGAATTATTCAACTCTTCTTGAATTTTATTTTGTATCATTATGGATTGATGATTTGTTTTACATAGTTTCATGTTAAAACATTCCTTTTCTTAATTTTATTTATGTTCATTATGTTTCACTAGAATATTTGGATTACATTCAGCGTTTTATATAATTTTTCTTTACAAATGGGATCTAATTTTAAATGATGCTGAATTAAATTCAAAGAATCATGCATGTTTTTATGAAAAGTGAAAGGGTTTAAAATTGAAATATTATTACATGAATTGTAATGTGATTGAAAATAATTAATAAAATAATAGTATTTAAAACTAGAAATGATGGATTTTTTTATGATGGAAATCATTGAATTCATTTTAATAACTTACATTGATATTTATGATCACACCGAACTTTCACAACTCATTCTCTATAGATAGATTAAAATAATTTCATGTTTAAATTATTGATAATATATTAGTTATGATAGAGAAAACCATAATTTTTATACATAAACGTAAAATCTTATTTGATGTATACTCAATACAGAATATTGTAATCTAAACATAAATGTATAGGTATGGTGTCTTTTAAAACATTAATATATATAAAAAACTTGTTCATAAGATTTCTATATCATATCCCAGTATGTTTTTCATAACATAGACCCTTATTATATATATCATTCTTAAAACAATTATTTATAATGAGGTTAAAGGAAAGATAATAAAGGTTGGAGTTAGTGATTAGTAAGTGTTAAAAAGATAGTTATGAATGATAACATAAACATAACATGACAATAATGGAATGATAAAATGAGAATAACTTTTGAAAATCATACCCTATATATATTATATCATGATTGTGGGTCATGGAATAATTCATTTATGTTCATAAGACCTGAATTATAATGGAATAAACATACAAGATATAGAAATAATAACATTAAAATAATAATAAAAATTTAGGAATACACATAAATATAGAGAATAATTTCATTAGTAGTCCAGGCTCAGTTCCAATACTATCCTTGTGGGTTTTGTTCTCTCCCAATATCAGTGTATCCTTATTCAAGGTTTACAACCAAGGCAATGATTGACATTACATTCCATTATTAAACTTTATTCACTACCGATTCTAGTCCTTATTATCTCACGAGATACCCTTATTTACCCTATTCATTGGAAGGAAATATTATTTTGGGACCACCAGCCTTATAAATAAAATAAAATATATGGTGCACAAGATCATAAATCACTCATTTTATCAAAACCAATGGATATAAAATGCGTTTTCAAAACATTTCAACATATAATCACATCATATCCTATGAAAAAAAATTAATTACTACAATGATTTTATCATAACATAATTAATATATTGGAAAGAAACATGTTTCATGGATACTGTATGTTTAATGTATGAATTAATATTGTTTCAACTTTTCAAAATATAGAATTAAAGAAAGGTAAATAATACTTCATCTTTAAAAATTATTATTAAATTATACAGATCATGTATATTATTTTATTTACTAATTATTTCCATCAATTCAAATCAGAAACAAAACAATAATCACATCATTTCGTGGATGTGTTATTCTACTAGCACACATATGTTATACTTTAACGTCAAATTATATGGAAAAGCTGGTGATTAATGGTGGTTTCATGACCATAATGAAACTTATGTATATTTTGGTTAAACAATTTATTATATTCTAGTAAATACAATATATTATCAGGTTTTATAAGATCAAATATGTTAAAATAGGTTAAGTAAAATGGTATCCTCTTCTTCAGTTGGAATCTTTTGTATTCTTTACCAAGGAAACTTTGAATTGTATTTTAAGAATAATAGAACCCTTAATTCATGTCCACAAAGTTTTAAAATAATGTTTGGTTTATTTTTGTGGAGTTTTAAGGATAAAATATTACTAATTATGATAAATGTGGATTAACCTTTTAAACATCGGGAAAAGGAATGACATGGAATTTAACAAAATATTTAAATTTAATAAAGTAATTCTCAGAAAAAATATTCCAATGTGGATTGAGTTTCGATATTAGTATGGGTTAAGGTAGATATATGTCTAGAAAATATTTTTAATGAATGTTTAATTAGAAAATTTATATATATATAAATATTTTACCCCTCAGTAAACCCATTTTATCATTAACCATGAAGACAAATTTTTACTATTTTTACCATTCATTTTGAACAAAAATGAATGTGACCTCATTAAAAAACATGGAAACCATTATTCAAAATAAAGAATCAATTTTATTGTATTTAATATATAAAATATTTAGAATTTACGTCTAGAATAATCTTAAAAAACGTGATGAAAATGGATTTCAGTAAAAAAATGTTTCTGGAGAATATAATGTTTTTATACTAAAATCCCCATCAAATTAATTTTTATGAACATAATTTAGTTAATAATAATATATATATGACCTAATAATACATCTCAATAGTTTTTAAAAATAAATTTATTCATTAAAATTCATTAAATAAAAATTACATTTTCGAAAAAATATGAAATTTTAACTTTCCATTATAAAAAATTTTATTTCTAGAAAATTTTCAATGAATCATTGAATGATATATTTGAAATGTTAATTTTTAAAATTAAATTTTATTCTTTCTAGTATTTTTAAAATTTTTGTAAAATAAATTATATTATTTTCTCAAAATATCAATAAAAACCATTTTGCAGAAATTTTATTTTTTCAATAATACAAATACATTATTGAAATATATTATTTTTATCTAAAAACATCATAAATATTTTCGAAATATATTTCTTAATTATTGTAAAATCAATTTACTCAATATTTTATATTGGTATACTATATTACAGTTATGTTAGACTCAAGGTAGAATGTATTACAAGATAACAAAAAAATAAATTTATTATATATATATATATATATATATATTTCACAAATGATCAGGTGTTATATTCTATCCTACTTAAAATGAATTTATTATTTTAAATTTCATCACTATGATATGAAATATTATGATATATCTATTTCATCATATCCTCATATTCCTATGTATGTATTATTAATTTCTAATTCCACTGGATAACATTGTCAATTTGAGTTGTCTATTTTAATATAACATTTCCTCTATGATCAAATATTTTTTCCAGATTCCATTCAATAGAAATATCATGGTCTGGTTTACTACATTGGTGTTAAATTCATGTGATTGATCAGTTGACTACTTCGTTTTGAGAGATATATATATAACACATCATTTACTTGAGAGAGGTTCAATGAAGAATATAAGTTCTATGATACCATCACTACATGATCATAAACCTTTAAGGGGACTATATAACGAGGTATAATCATTCATTTCTTTGTTAATATCATAAACGTAATCTATAAAGATATTCACTTGAATTACTTCTCAGAAACATTCAACTCTATATTTCACCAATGATTTTCTGCAGAAACGTTTTATCGACTCTATACATACTTGATATATTATTTAGTGGATTTGACTTTATTTTAATTTTCCTTATATATGTTAGATCCCAATAGCATTCATTCTCTTAATATATTCTAGAACATCAAGGTTCTATAATTCCTAACATATATAGACTCATAAAAATCTATATGAATTCTTGATTGAAAGCTATTGGTGTAGGAAAGCATGAGTAAAGGAAGGTGTGGATCCCAACAACAAAAGAAATATATAAAAAAGATCATAGGGAATCATAAAGGGTTTTAATGGTTCTCTCAAACTAACCTTCTGTCTAAAGTTATTAAGAAGTACTAAAACATAATTCTATATACGGACCCTATTGATCACTTTTCCATATCATTAAGGTGAATATCAAATCATGATCAAATACAACAGGAAGTGGTGCTCAATGAAATGTCACAACTTCTTGAAATTATATTCATTAATTTTGATAATGATGAAAAAAAATTATAATAGAAATATTGTGTGATAAGTTCTTTTGGTGTTCAGAAACATCCAAAATAGCATTAGTACCATTACATATATTGTGGTGTCGAATGAAAAAAATCCATTATGAATCTTTTCGTTTTCAAATATAGAATAGTTAATGGTCAAAGCATCCCCTGACAGTTATGTCTATCATCTATAACTAAATATCATACCCTATACAAAGATACAGACTATAAAATATCTCTCTTCATAATGTTCCACTAGTAATACTCATTCATATATATATTCATATTCATACTTCTATTATTAATAGATATTAATGAAATATGATCCTCTTCTAACACATACATCCAATAATATGGTATTGAAGAAATATATACATAGATCATAAACTGTTAACTTCTATCATAATCAATTTTGAACTATGGAAGATTTCTGACCTTCATAAATTATTCCAAATATTCCTTCTGCTTCTCCTTAATAATCACATGGATTGATATTGGAACACTCATTTGATCAATATAATATTTACACCCTTCATTCTTTACTTATATATTTATATTTTTTAAATAATTAAATATTTGATCCTTTGTGGTTATCATCATAAATACAATTTAATGATATTTTTTTTGAATGAACCATCCACCTAGATTTCTGTCTAGGGTAGTAATATTTTGAGTTGTCATAGCCATTAATCAAATCCAAAAGTATTCTATTGTACATATTCATATTTATAGGATTTAATATATACTCTAAACTTTTTTATTGGATTATATATCAAAAATTTCTCTATGATGTTAAATCCTCCATATCTTCTCATCAAGAACAACTACAACTAAATCCAAATCATGTGTTGTGTTATTTTATCATGAGCCTTCTATTTCCTTAAGGAAAAGAAACCTCATGTCATTATATATAGGGATACATTACAATACCTTATTTAATGAAAAACTATAGATAAAAACCATTATCCACTATAAGGTTTTGTAGGTATGCGTGAATTTATTAATCTACTATTATGTTCGTTGAAAAATTATTAACATTCATTTTCCAAAATGAACATGGATCTCATGAAAAGTGTCTTAGAGAGTGTATTTGAAGTACATGGAAAATTCTCCACCAATTTTCAAAAATATATATCCAAAATAAAAAAAATATGGATCGTAGTCTCTATGAATTTTCTATGAATGTTTTTAATTAATTTTTTACATGATCGATCCATTGATATACACTTTATCGAAAGTATATTGTAGAAAAATGAAAAAAAACCAAAATTCAAACTTGTAAAATATTGAAATCATTATCTCATTTCAAGGAGTCTTTTGTAAAATCATAAGGTGGTCTGAATGCTCTTACCTCCTCTTTGAATATATAATAATATCGTCTATAAATACTAAAAACTGATCAAGGGAAATTTAATGTCTCTATTATTTAAATCTATAAAAAGTTAGGGAATTAAAAATAAAAATTCTATCACTATAAAGTCTTATTGAATATAGATTATATATAATATTGTCTTGGATATATCCATATTCTTGGACCCCAATTTATTATATATATAATAAATTCAAATCTTGTAAAACCATCGATATCCCAACAGTTTATCAATTAGATCATCCATACTCGGTAGAGGATAATTCTTCATGATATTTATCGTCTAAATTTCCTAATAATCAATGTAGATTTGTATTGATTTGTTTTTCATTTTTTTAAAAAGACTAGGTGCACCCCAATGTGATGAACATGGATAAATGAATCCCTTTTCAATAAAATCATAGAGTTTCTTCTTCGATTACTGAAACTCAATCAGGACCATTCATTATAGATTATTGAAATAACTGTTTCTTTAGGTATGATTTCTATTGAAAAATAAACATCATGATTTAGTGGAAGAGTATTCTACTATTTTGAAAATTTATTTACGAAAACCTCGTTAATATGCATATCTCTTAAAAAAATTATATTTTGTAAAAACAAAAATTTATTTAAATTAATCATTTATATACTTTGCATTTCACATAGCATTAAAAAAAGATTTTTGTTATATGAATGTACAAAGATTGAATCCTATTATACTGAACCTAAACATAATATTTCACTACAAAAAACACTTATATTAGCTTCTATTACACAAAAATATATATTTTCTCATGTTACATGCAATACTAATTCCCTTCAATGAGTCATGTAAAACACAAGAACGAGTTTTACTGAACAACAATATACTATTAATATTATGATTAATATATTATATAATTATCACCTAACCAATATGATTTATCATATGAATGAATATGTTCAAATTATTAATATATGATTTAAAAAAATTTATAAAATGAATCATTTGGCTATCAATTGGTCAGAATTGAAAGTATGAACCATTTTATAGTAATGAAATTATTTTTCTATAAAACCTATTCTTAAATGTAAAAACACCTTGTTATCTTAATAAATTCAACAACCCACTTTTGATGTTTTTTTAGAAAAAATTATATATTATATATTAAATAAATTTTTTGGCACTCATCTAATAGATGATATGTGCATTAGAAGAGCATAAATCAAATTTTACAAATAAAAATGTGAAATTTTCAAAAAGAAAACATTATCACCTTATATTGGCCTATACATTTTAAATATAATATTTGAAATTTTTATAATTTTTATTTGAAATAAATGAACATATTTTGGGAAATAGGAATATCAAAATTTAAAATTGGTGAATATTGGTATATTTATGAGAAGATTCATTTTTTGATGAATAGTGAAAAGGGCTAAATTTTAATGGAAACCTTATTTTCATCTAATTGATTTTATATTTAAATTATATATAAATGATTTTTTAGTTTATAATTAAATAAATAGTGAAATAATTTATAAAATTTAGGTAATTATACTCGATTTATCATTAATATTTGGATACAAAAACATTACAAACTTTTGACATTATTATAATAAAACCTTGTATTCACATCACGTTTGTGAGATATATTGTATATTAATTTTTTCCACATATGTGATTTTATTTTTTAAAAATGGGTCACATATTTTGGAGTAATAATATTTTCTAATTTCTAATAAATTCAAAAAAAAGTTACCAAAAAAATCAAATAATTTAATAAAAATTAATTACATTGATTGTGGTAAAAAAACATGTTTACATATTAGTTAATCATTAACTTGAGTGGGTAGATAAACTAGCAACATGTACAAAAGAAATAATCTGGACATATTATGACCATATCCCACTTTTTATTGAATATATATTATTTTTGGAGACATATGATGAAAGGGAGACCTCATTATAATGTTTACCTCTTTTCACTGAGAACAATGCCACTCCTCCTCCATTATATAATTGAACTCACCCCCTTCACTTATTCGCACCTCTCAAGCCCTTTAGATCATCCAACCCAAAATAAAATAATATATATAATTTTCTCTTTTCATCATATAATCCTCCTTTTTCAGATAAAATCCAACCATGGATTCCTTCAGTAAAAACCAAAAGGAGTTTCCCATATAAGATATAACTACCATAAATAAGGACCTTTGTTTTATCTCTTGATCCGCCCTCAAAACATTTTATTCCATGATTATATAATAACCATAGTATAATAAATATAATTAAATTTTTTCATACTAATGTTAAAACATAACTCACACACACATCCATCATATGGGATACAAAGTCATCATTCGTGTGTACGGTGGTCTAGAGCCTCACGAACTGCTATTTTTCATTCTTCCATTTTCACTTTTAATTATTGGTAATAATGAAGTAATTTCATTTTTAATAAGATATGTATGATATTTATTATTTATTTATTATTATAGAATTATTATATAACACTTTCCTTCATTCTTCCCATTTTTTCATACACAGTAACTTCATTTGTGGATGTGTGGACTAACCCCACTTCAAAGCTATGTGATTCATTAAATTGTTACATAGATTGTATTAAATCTGGGTTTAGTGAAATTATATGATATATATGAAATAATAATGATATTATGATTAAATAATATAAAGATAAATATATTTAATTTAATTTCATTCATTCAATATGACAAGAAAATGGAAATAACATTCATACGTACGTATGACCTATCATCTCTATAAATGGTGCATTCCATTTATTATTCATATCATCTATATATTATTATAAATATTTATATACTAATTTTATATGACATTTTTATCATGTTTTACATTCTGGGTGTAAGTAAATCATGATCTAAGTAATATTATCAAAAATAAAATTTCAAAATATATATGTAAAACAATGAATATATTACCTAAAATGTAACATTAACTTGAAATTGTTAATAAATATGAAATATAATGTCATAATAAAATCATATATGGAATTATATATAATAATATTTTTCATATGAATATGTATAATAATCATATAATTATTATATTAGATTTTTAAATTTTATAATGAAAGTCCAATATTAGGGTAAGGGTTTTCTCATCTCGCTTGTATTTCTATGAGATAAATGTTATATTGACCCATTATAATTGGTGTGTGGTGTGTAGACTACAATATGAAATGTTATAGCATAGATTTAATTAATTTATTGATATTAAAATATTCATTTGTCTATTATTTCTATGGGACCATTATTTAAATGTTACTTAATTAATTATGAGAATTCTTATCTCACATTTATTTCTATTAGACCCATTCCTCATTCAACACTCATTTATTTTTTGCATTGAATATACCTCACATTTATTTATTATATTATTTTAAACATTAAATTTAGGGATATTTATATATAATTTTTATGATACATATTTCAAGGGTTTTATGGTCTAAAAGTTACCAATTCAGTAAAGTAATTTTGTCTCAATGTTTCTTCATTAAGACAAATTCTTAGTCATGAACCGTTATTCTTCTATGAGGTGTATATAAATAATATTGAAATTTTATATCATTAATATACCTATTTAATTATATTTTACTCTTTATGTAATGTTATTGAATTATAGGTATTTTAATTCAATGTTACCAAATTGGTAATAGTTTATTACCAAAATCACGTTGTTTATTGTGATTGATTAATATTATACTTCAATTGAAGAAACAATAAGATTAATATCTCTATAATTATATTTAATTTATTCTCCTATATTTATTAAGGATATCATAAATTAATGATTTCATTTTCTACTGTTTGGTAATGATGATTATATATGAAATGTTTTTATGAAAATACTATGTTATTTTTCTTTTCAGTCAGAAATTTATTTTCTCCAAAAACAATGTTTTATAAATATATTTTTTTTAAAAATACAATATTATCATATGTTATTTAAAATAAACTTTTTCCCGAAATTTTCCTTTTTTTAAAAAAAATATATTTTTTAAAAATAATATTCTTTTTATATTTTGATTGAGGCACTTTTCTTTAATTTTTATAGCAAAAAAATAATATTTAGCATGTAATGTTTAATCTATTGATAGAAGAATCATTTCACTGAATCATTAATTTCATTTTTAAATGATTTAATTTTTTATAAAAAACATTTTCTGAATATTCTGTAGATTCTATGTTTTTTGAAATCATTTTTAGATAATATAGTTTTCAAAAATATTCTACGTTAAAAATGTTTTTTAAATGATTTTTATAGATTTCATCATATGTTTATAAAGTATTATTTTCAAAGAAAATAATTTCAATGATTTAAAATATAATTTATAAGTCTTTAATGTGTTTTAAAATAAATTGATTCAAATTGTTTTCAAGATGTTTTTATGTTTTCAGTGTTTTTTCTAGGAAAAAGGTTTACAAATTTTTTTCAAGCATCCGTTATGAGTTTTGAAACATATTTTAAAATAAATTGGTTTTCAAAATAACTTATTTTTAAAATAAATTTTTAATGTGGAAAATATATTTTCCACATGAAAATTAATAAATTAAATAAAAAATAAATCATTATAGTAAATTATTTATTGGAAATGGGACTATGAAGGTGATTTTGAAATAAAATGATATTTTCATTAAGATATGTTCCATATAATATTCTCAAAATCCTTCTACATCAATGATGAAATCAATTGAAATAGTTTATTATTTACTAGGGATATGATTCTAGTACAATATTATTATTATTATTTTGAATGTTTTATGTTTAAGATGAAATGTTATTTATGAATCCAATTTCTCTTACATGGGTTATACTATGATAAAACCTTTATGAAACCCCCTTACATTAATGGGTTATTCCATGATGAAATGATTAAGAAACCTATCTATTTTCCACAGGTGATGTTATGATGGAATTCTTATGAAGCCCATTTTATTTTATGAGTTATGATATTATTTTTATGAAGCACAGATAATTTTATGGGTCATGATATGATGTATGTTTTATTCGGTTGTGGCGTACTTATGTATGATTTAATTACATGATTAATATGACCTATATCTCTTCCAAATATGTTGGGTAATGATTTATATCTCATGATATAATGAGGGGAAATAAGTATAATTGATTTATTGACTATTAGATGAAGGTGAACCATGTCCATTATGTGAATAAGGGGAAACTCAGTCCACTATGGGAAAATCGTATAAATTTGTCCACTATAATGAATATATTGTGACTGTGATGTTAGTGTCCCATGCTCAGTATGTGTAGTCCATATAAAGCATCCTAATATGTTTTGGAAATAATACATGACTTATTTGGAATGATTTTATACGCTTTTGTGTATTCCCAAATTCCATGTCTTATTTATATGTCATTATTTTATGTCTTATTATCTTGATTCCTTTACGATTCAGGTCTTGTGAACTATAGATATTATTTCCATGACTCAGTTATATGACCTATAATATATAGGGCATGATTTTAAAAATATGCTATTGTGTTCTATAGACATATTCTCATGTTATGTTTACATATATGCATTATATACCCTTACTGTGGTTCTGAGATAACCATTTCTTGTGTTTATTTTCCCGAGGTTATGAAGATATTTTTTATTTAGATGTAATAAATTATAATATCATTGTGTACATGAGTTATAAACTTCAAATAGGTAATAAAATTGTGTCTCGTGTTTCTAAATACGCTAAAATATTATAGTCCTCCGTCATGTTCTATTTTAATGTGCAGAATATTCATCAAAAATAATGTTTTATCCATGTATGTTAATCCTAGTTACATATATTTGGTAAAAAAAGAACGATTTAGTAATCCTTTGGAAGCTTGGAAAATAAATTAGTCATATACATAAATATATTTCTATGTGTGTGTCTAGGGTTTTATCAATGTGTATGTTTAAGAATGACTTAATATTTATGAAAAAGTTATAGGATTTTGGTAAAGGATTGAGTTAGTGGTTTACAAGAAACACATCCCTGTCTAGATAATACAAGTGGATGTGGATCTAGACTTGATGTACATAAGGGTAAATCCTGCGAAAACATCATATTGAGAGAGGATCAATTAGGAACTGGTGCATGAAAATGTTCCTTGATATACACCAGGCTTCAAACTCTTGAGGGATATGCTTTGGGAATCCAAAACTCATTATGATCCATCATAAAATATTTAAATAGAATATTACTATTAATAACCTAGGATAAACCAAAGTTTCATAGATTAATGAATTAGGTTTCTTAAATTAGGTTTCATATAATTCATTTACATGATTATGTGGTTTTTTTCTATGATAATATTTTTTAATCACTATGCATTTTTATTTTAGTCAATGGTTGAACTGGAAGGAACTATGTTAACATAGAATGTGATAAACAATTTTCTGATTATAAATCAAGTGGGATGATCACTTAAGTCAAGGATATTGTGATCATGCCTTGGTATTTCTCTCAGAAAATGATAAAAAAACATATACATTACAAAAATATCTAACTAACCAAAGAAGAGAAGGAATGGTTTTGTGGATAGTTTAGGTTGTAGAGACTGTGGATGAATGATGATTTAGTATCCCTAGTGTTTATAATATAGAATAAAGCATCCAATTGAATTTATTATAGGAATGGTAATATGTATTCATTGGGGAAAATAATGGCTTGATGAAAGTAACAACAAAGGGAAAATTAAATGTTCACATAAAGAAATTTATGGAAATGATGGGAACCTAATTTTATTATCAATATTTTAACATTTTATGTGCCGAATGAATGTGAATTTGTAAAATCGTTGTCCTGAGTGGAAATATCTCTATGAAAATTAGAAAGGTTGTATAATTAATAGTTATATTGGTGAAGATCATGAGACTACATATGATATGTAAAGGGGAATAGGTATTAAAAATATGATAAGGTATTATTGTTAAGTTTTTATTGTTTAAGTGTAATAGTCAATGTTTTTATATATTTTTATTTATTAATTACTAAAATTTAAATATATAAGGATTTTTTATTTCGTGTTTTTTCTTATGGATTTATTATCATATGATTAATTTTTTAATAGACTAAAATCGTGAGTTGATCGAAAGGTGGTATTTAAGGGAAACCCCTAATTTAGGGAGAGATATCCATTAACATGTTTATAAAGTTTACATTGTGAAGTTTTGATAATGATATGTTGGATATAAATAAGTAAAATGGATAATACTACTTAACATGAAATGTATAATGGATTTGTTGACTAAGATCTTTATGTTATTATTGATGAAGTATAAAACCATTTCTTTTATTTAAGTAATATATCCCATACTCTTGGGACTAAAAGTGCATCCCTTTCTCAATAAGGTTTTTTGGTAATTTAGGTTATCACAATGTTTCAAGAGAAACTATGATAATGTTATTCACATATTTGGTATATGACAACCAGGAGCTACATTATGATATACCAGTGATCAATGATATACCATTTTTGATAAATTTAGTGAAATTAATTCAAAATAATATACATTTATATTTCATAAGTGTTATAAGGTTAAAAATTTATCTAATTGTTTATGTTAAACATTGGATGAGTTTATAAAAATAAATGTATTATCTAGCCATATGAGGATTTATACTTACTCCATAACAAGTGCTAATGATTTTTATGATAAATACAAACAAAATAAGTTATCATTCTATTTGTGGGTCTCATGATTTTTAATTCTTTATGAATGAATAATTCCATTAATTTCTCCAAATAAGAGTATATGTGAAAATAGATGAAGTCAAAAATGGGTGATATTGTGCAGAAGTCATATATGTATATCTTTTCCGGAAAATTATTCATCTTTAGAAAATGGGACATCAAATAAATTTTTTTATTGTTATCATAAATTATGATTATATTGATGATATTTTCAAATCCACTTTGGGTTATGGATTTTTTATCATTATCCATTGCCTAACAGTGTTCTCTATCACTCTACATTCGATATGGGGAGGTTAATATCTCTTTCATGTCCATTTTTTCAATCATACCTCAGTTCATCTATGTGGGAAACCATGTTATGAGTTACTTTGGGTAACTATTATATTCCCAACAATCCCTTTTTAAAAGATGTTTTAGTATTCATTTTTATGATGTGGGTTTATATGAATATAACTATCAAATATTAAACAATTTATAACCAAGATGAATTTCAAGAGAGAATTTCATTTTAACGGGATTGAATATAGCACCCTGAGATTTTGTGAAATATTTTTTTGTAATAATTTAATATTTTCTGTATATTGTAGTTTACACAGCACTATATAATTATTTATTAAACAAAATCACAAATATTATATTGGGTCATAAAAAACACCATTTTAATATTACACTTCATGAAACACTTATATTATCATCAAATATACAAAATACTATTGTCGGTATATGTTACACACAATATCGAATCCCTTGAATAGTTTTTTTTAAACAGGAATGGGTTTCACCTAACTAAAATATATTATTTATATTATTATTATAATTATCACATAGTCCTTAAAATGAAATATATGAATGAATAATTACTAAATTATGTAACTATGGTTTACTCATGTTTAAAAAGTGAATCCTTTGGTTTTAAATTTTTTAGAAATGAATTTAAGAACCATTTTTAAATAATGAAATTCCTTTTCTAAGAAGACTATTCATATATGTAAAAACACTATTTTATCTCAATAAGTTAAAAAATCACATTGGATGAATTTTTTAAAACAAAATTTATTATATATTATCTAAAAGTTATTTACACTAATAAAAAATATTTTATATTCATAATTTTAGAATAAATATAATTTTATGAATAAAAAATTTATTTTTCAAAAAGGTATTTTACCACCATCTAATGGTATACTAATTTTAAATCTAAATATAAAAACATTTATAATTATTTTTTGAAAAAAATAATCTTCATTTTTTAAATCCAAATATCATAATTTAACTTTGGTTAATTTTTTATATTTTTTTATGAAGTTTTATTTTTTGATGAATAATGAAAAAACAGAATTTTAACTGAAATCATCATTTTCATATAATTTATTTATAGAGATAAATTTTTTCAATTGAATTTAATGTATTAATTGTTCAATTAAAAATTCATTAAATCCATTTTAGGTCATTGGAATCAATTTTACATTAAAAGCAGATATGAAAACATATCAACCTTTTGAACTTTTAAGATTAAACCCCCAATTACACCTCAGGTCTATGGGATTAATTTTAAATTAATTTCTTACACTTCTATAATAAGAATTTTTTTAAAATAATTATAGTTTTCTTATAATCATTATTTATTTAATGATAATAAATTCAACATAGTTTTTTACCAAAAATATGATTAAATATAATTAAAATTAATTACTATGATTAATGTAAAAATGATTTTATTTTCATGTAAAACATTAACTTAAGTGTCCAAATAACCTAGAAACATGTCTAAAATCCATTTTATATTAATATTTGGACCATATACACTACATTATAAAAAATGTTACCTTTATTAGAGACACATGATGTAAGGAAGACCTCTCAATTGTGTTTATAGTATTAATTTTTTAAAAAATATCACTCCTCCTCTACTATAAAAATGACCCAACCACCTCATTTATTCACACATCTAAATCTCATTGTCTCTTAAAACCCATGAAAAAATAATCACCCAAATTCCCAACCTTAATCCTAAAATCATCCCATTTTTATGAAATCCAACCAAGTAATCCCTTTGGTGAAAACGAAAAAGAGTTTCACTAAAAAGAGGTACCACTATTCGACAAACAGAGTTATTTTATCTATTTTTCAACATCCCCAACTATTATTATTTTCTGATTTTATAATATCCTAATGATTTAAAATATAATGATATTTTTTTATTTTAAGGTTACAAATTACACTATCACAAGCTTCCAACAAATGTGATGTTCAATAGACATTCATGTGTATCGCTGACAACTGCATGGTGAACTATTGTCATTCTTTCATCCATTTCCACCATTCATGGTTGTATGTAATGATGGAAATTTTATTTTTCATTTATATTTATGATATTTATGTTTTTTATACCTATTTAATAATTATATAAATCATACTTTCATTCTTTCAATCTTGTGTAAGTATGATAACTTTGATGGTGGATGTGTGGACTACCACCTCCTCAACGAAATATTATTTGTTCACACATTACATAGAATTTATTAATGATGAGTTTGGTAAACATATATTATATATGTGATATACTAATTCTAATATAATGATATTATATATATATATATATATATTTCCCTTAATTTATTTCTTTGGATATGATAAGAAAATGTGAATAACATTAATGTGTATATACAACCTACCGTCTCCATGAATGGTGTATTTCATTTAATATTTCTATATTTTATATATTATTATAAATATTTATAAACTCATTATATATGATATTTAAATAATTTTTTTCATTTGGAAAAAATTTATCAATGATCTGTGTAAGAGGATCAAGAATATCATGTCAAAACATATACAAAAACAAAGTAGATATTACCTAAAACGTAACATTAACATGAAATTATTAGTAAATGGTTAATATTAAGTCATTATAAAAATAGGTATAATATTATATATGAAATTATGGTTTTTATTTATATTTATAAAAATCATTTGAAAATTATACTATAGGTTTTGACCTTTATGATGAAATTCAAGACTTATAGTAAGGGTTTCCTCATTTCACTTTTATTTTAGTAGGATGTATGATACATTCACAACTTATTATTATTTTGTGGTTTTTATAATTCCAAAAGAATGTTAAATAATGAATTTAATATATTCCATGATATTAAAAGTTTCAATTTATGTTATTATATCATTGGTACTGTAATTTAATATTTACTCAAGTAGTAAAGGGATTTCAAGTATAACTTTTATTTTTGCAAGACTCATGATTATTCAATAGTTGTTTATTTTGTGTTGTGTGTAATCATACCATGAGTTTTTTATATTATTATTATCCTTATATTTATGTTTATTTACTTATCTATTTTATGATCTACCTTTAATGTGGTTTATAGTTCAAAAGTTACCAAATCAGTAAACTAATTTTATCTCAATTTGCCTTCTTTGAGACACATGTTAGGTTTGGCACATATATTCTTCTACATGGTGTATGTACTTCCTTTTAAAATGTTTTATCATGGATTCAATTACATTCATTAAAATTTAATATTTTCATAATTTGATTATTTAATGGATATTTTTATTCAATGGTTTTAAAGTGGTAAGAGTTTATTTCAACTATCTCATTATTTATCAGGATTGTTTATGATTACATTTCCATTGTTGAAATAATATAATATTTATATCAATAATTATCCTGCATTTATTCATGTCTAGTTATTCATTATAAATACATTTTATAGTGCCATTTTTTACACTTTGGTACTTATTGTAATTAATAATGTTTTTATGAAAATATTACTTTATTTCTCATTTCCGCTAAAAATTTGTGTCCATTTAAAACCATGATTTTAAAAACTATATTAAAAAAATTTCTATATTTATCCTATGATAATTAAAATTAATTTTTACCGATTTTTATCATTTTTTTAAAATGGTTTTCAAATAAAGAATTTTTCTGTCATTTTTCTATTGTCACACTTTGTTAAACTTTTTACAGAGAAAAAGGAATGTTCAGCATGTACAGATTAATTTACATCATGACCATCATTTTTTTAAAGGACCAATTAAATGTTTACAATATTAACTTTTTATTTAAATTTTTTTTCAAAATATTATGGGAATTTATTTTTTTAATGTGGAATTCAAATAAAAAGATTGAAATTTATAAAAAAAATTTGTTTTATATAATATACAATGTTTTTATATATATTCAAAATCTTATATTAAAATAAAAACATTTTAATTATTTAAAATATTAATTACAATTATTAAAATAAATTAAGTAAAAAATAATATCAATATTTGTTAAAGCTTTCATTTCATGTTTTCAACGGAAAAAACACTAAACTATTTTTATGATTTCTTTATTAGTTTTCAAAGAATTTTTCATAGAATTTTTTTTCAAAATTTTTTCTTTTTTAAAAATCTATTCTCAATTATTAAAAGATATTTTACTTAAAATAATTAATGAAATTTAAATTATTTATTTATAAGGAAATTATTTTCTAAATTGTTTTATGAAATGGGTTTTCAAAGAATTATTATTTTTCTTCATAGATGTTCATTTGTTATTTTGAATTCCATATCCACATAAGAAAAAAATTACTTGTAATAGTTTATTATTTACTAGGGATATGATTTATTTACACCGATACTAATTTTTCATTCATAGTTTTATATTTATGTTTAAAATTTATTTACGAAACACATTTCAATTCTTGGGTTATACCGAGATAAATTGCTTATGAAACCTACTTCCCTTCAAATTATTTTCTCTTATGAAATGATTTTGAGACATTTGAATTTATCATAGGTTACTATATGGTAGAATTATTGTGACTCCTATTTCATTTTATGGTTTATGAGATGATTTTAATGAATACCGTATCTTTTTATACTTCATGATATGATTAATGTCTTATTATCTTACAGAACACATCTATATGATTTCAATATGTTATGGGAGGTATATATATATTAGTACAATGAATTAGATAAAGGTTTTTATCTCATTTGATAATGATGGGAAACTTGTCAACATGTTTTATCCACTATGGGAGAAGGGGAAATGTGATCCACACTGGAAAGAAGGGGAAACCTGATCAACTATGGGAAGAAAAAATTACTTGGTCCAATATAAGTAAAAGTCTAGAACATGTGTTGGTGGTGTGTCCCACCAAGTAGGTGTAGTCCTCGAGATGTTCCCTTACATGTTTTGGAAGTAAATCTTGAATTATATGGAATAATTTTATATTAATTTCTATCTTCCACAATACCATGTCTTATTCCTATATTATAAATTCATGGATTATACATTTTATTCCATTATGATTCATTTCTTATTAACTAATACTATTTTTTCCATTAAACTTGTATATGATATTTAATATATTAGGTATGATCTTCAAATGTTATTCTCTTATTCTCATACCCTTATACTCATGTTATTCTATCATATCTCAACAATTTTCCCTTATTCAACATCTATTCCCACTCTTTATTATGTTTATGTTCCCTAGGGTGTAAAGAAATTATTCCATTATAATTACTATAATGGAATATCTTTATAAAAATTATTTATGTTCTTTCACCAAGTTAGATGATTGTGTTTAATGATCCCAAAGACCCAAAACTCTTAAGATCCTTGGATATGTATTTGTTTAACATGATTTTTATTCATCAAATATTATGAACATCAATGGATATTAATTCTATATCACTATATGTCATATATGTTGATTTTCTCCCCAAATATATGAGATAAAATACCCGTTTAATATTAATCAATTTCACGTATAATGGTTGTGATTTTAATTTTATGTTTAAATTTATCATCAAACTAATGAAAGATCATTTATTTGTTCAGAATATAAAACATGAAATTACTTCTATAGAAATTGATGTGAGAATTATATAGATAAATAAAATAAACTACATAGATAACATCTAATTAAACTATATGGAAAATAATAGGATTTTTAGGATTCACATTCCCATAAACATTAATTATAAAATAATTATAGATAAGATATTTGGTCATTATGTCATTAAGGATTTTCATAGGTAATTTAGAATCTAATAATTTGGTTGGTATTATGATATTCATATTAAATTATTCATATATAAATCACAGGGTAAATATTGAATAAAATACAACCATAGTAGTTTGAGCGTTCATTATAAGCATAAATATCACCAATTTTTTTTCACACCCCACATCAGTAATATTGATAAGAAGATATTTGCCAATATACTTGAGAATAAGTTTTTTTTGTTATAGAGCATCATAATTAACCAATATATTTGATAACTGCTA
This sequence comes from Viscum album, assembly GCA_963277665.1. Lineage (NCBI taxonomy): Eukaryota > Viridiplantae > Streptophyta > Magnoliopsida > Santalales > Viscaceae > Viscum > Viscum album. Next base: position 835,040,393 of record OY728140.1, read on the forward strand.
TTTTCAATCCCACAATTCATTCATTTGAAACACTAATTATAGGGATGTTCATTCTGTGGAATGTTTTCTCCATCATATGATAACTTCTTATTTCAATCATTTCATCATTTTATTTCTTGGTGATTTTTAGTTCCACAAATAAAACAATTAAAAATCCCATTAATATAATTTTCTTTATGTTTACTTCCATACATTGATTATAATGGAAATCTCATCTTCTTTCTCTCTATACATTGTAAAATTTCATTTTAATTCCATATTTCTTTTCTAGTTAAAACCATGAGATCAATATGTAACTCAAATATATATCCACATCTTCATAGCAAATAAAATTTTTTCTTTAAATATTTTAACATTACGAAGAAAAAATTCCATTCGGATAGAATCAATCATATTTATTTTCATGTTGGAGGATTTCAATAGACTGTACCTCATAAGTATTGTAAAATTATTCTCATGGGTACTAACATATTTATCATAATTATTTTTTATTTTGTATAATTCCTTAATATATTTAAAATAATATTTCTAGGATAGTATTTATTAAATAAATAATCCCCTAAACTCATGAAACTACATATATCGAATTTTTTATCATTAGTTTGTGTTCTCGATAATACCCCACCATTGATCTGCTTCACCATTCAAAAGAAAATAAGTAAAATAATATTTTATTATTATTATATTTGGGGAATATAATATATATAATAATTGGTATTGATAAATTTCTCAATAACAATATGATCATCATATCCATTAATTTAACTGTGATGATTCATTTAGAAGGACTCAATATAACTTTCTTTCCTTGTTTTGTCATTTGGAAGAACAGTATCATTTATTTCTTTAAAATGTTGTGTAAGAATTGATATTAATTTTTTCATTCCGACTCCCATAATATTTGGTTGGTTTTGAGTTAAATAATTACATTGTATATCATGATATGTATTAATCTGGTTCCTCGATATTTCAGATATAGACAAATACCAAAAATAATAGTTTAAGAAAAAATAATCGTTATTATAAACCATATAATAATGAATAATCATTTAATGTATGTATAAATCATGAAATATTTTTTTTAAATATAATAATATTTTGGTTTATACAGGTTCATTAATGGACATAATATATTAATTTACATTATAATGGTTCATAATGAGAATAACAGTTATCCAATAATATCCCTCGAGAGTGTATAACTACTTATGTATAAAGGAACATTCATAGTTTACTAGAATGAATTATTAGATATATTAAAAAAAAATTTAATGTTATTTCCCCATTATGAATTAATGAAATATACACATTCAATTGAGGTATCCATAGATGATTGTTTAGTTAGGAAAACCACACACTCTTCATTCCTATAATAAAGGGGTTTATCCGATACGTAGTTTTATCCTAATGTTTCTCACTTAATTTTACTCATAATACTATCTAAAGGAAACTACATAATTATCTAATACAAAAAATAGTATTCTGTAAATTTCACACATAAATAATACATCTTATTTGATGAATATTAACTGAATAATATAATAATCCACATAAAAATCTTAATATTTTATTAAATTTTCATAAATAGATACAAAAATAACAATTTCAAAAGATATATCATTAATAAAACACTGATTTATTCTTAACAAGAACACTTCCAAGACAAATAATATTTAAAACATTTCTTCCTAACTAGGAGAGTGAAAACATAATAATGGACATGCTCTAACTCTCAGTATGTGTAAACAAACAAAATATTTTTTATCAAAAAAAAACATGAGAAAAAGGGTATTAGAAAAACTAATAGAATTTAATAAAATATACCCTAAATATCATTTATCATAATATATTTTCATGTGATAAATATTAGTAGTTCACAAGACATTTATTATGAATGAATTAAATATAATGATCCATTGAATCATAATAATATCATAATACAGATGTTTGTGCAATAAAAAAAATTATAGAAAATTGTTTATTTATTAGTTGAGGATCAGTTCAATGACTATAAAATTGTATTGGCATCACATCCCAAACAATAATATCATTATTAAAGGTTCACCCCAAATACTATCATATTGGATAAATCCCCTTGCTAAACTAGAATAATTTCCCATTATTATCATTATTATCTCATGATAAATCCATTTTTACCAAATGAAATAGTGGATATATAATTATAGGCCAACTAGACACATAATTAAAATCATAAATAATTGTACCATAAGATCATAAATAATTTACTATATAATGAACCACATAATGGATACATGATTCATTAAAATATAAACATTTCGTTAAAACACAGCCTATAATAATGAATTGAGTTTTAAAATGGTTCTATCATAAATTAATTAACCCATGGGAATGAAATGGGTTTCATAGAATCATCCATATATCATCATCATTATAATCAATAAAAAGATTAAAAGTGTATTTTATCATTAGAGCATATCCTCATTAATATTTTAGTAAATTTAAAATACGTTATCTTAGTTGAATATAACATTAATGTATCTTTAGAATATTTCAAGGGGAAAACACCCTTTTGGGTTTGAAATCAAGTCGTTAAAATCCAATACAAAATTACAAAATATTAAAGAAAAAATATCAATTAAAAATGACCTTAGATTATTTTTAATTTATGATTAAAATTATTTAGTGGTAATGATAGAATAACATTCCATTCATGATGTGTATGTTAAAACAAATATTCCTTTCAAATTTTCAATAAATATAAAAAATTTCATTGTTTGTAAAACAAAATTAAAATACCATTTATCCATTTTTAAAAACATTAATGAATTTTTAACTATTAATTTAAACAATGATAAGTTAATAGATATGTTCATCAAAATATTATAAATCTTGTATATGGGAAAAAAGTATTTTAAAGTAAGATTAGAAACGAAGTTAATTTATTGTTCAAAACAACTTTACGATCTCTAGAAAATATGTAGATAGAAAAATAAAATAGCATTATTTATTTAATGGAATTTTCTCTAGGATAAGATAAATCATGAGTTTACTAAGAGATATGTTAGGGAATTTCATCATTGAAAACATAATTATAAATAATCATGGAAAACACTGAGATTGTAACAAAAAACAATTTCCTCATGATTTAAATTCATAAAAATATATCTAACCACTACAATAATTAAATAAAAGTAATTATAATTATATTATATAAAAATTTATATTCTAATAACATCATATACAAGACACTTATAACATTTTATTTCATATTTATTAATATTTTTTTTTAAATTATTATTTTTCAGTGTTAACTCTTTTGTTATTCATAAGAAATATGGTTTAGTTGTTCTTGTACATGTAAATTCATCATGGTACTATAATATATTTTGTATTAATAATGATATAAATATCATATAAATTCCCTATATATATATTTATAGTTATACATAAAATATAGATATATAAAAATTAATTAAACTATTCATAGAGATTGTATGTCATATGTACACATGAATTTTGCTTTTACTTTTGAGAAATGAAAAGAAAGATTGGTGAATAATAATTAATAACTACTTAATGATTATTATTTCATATGTATAATATATATTCACTAAATTAACCCACAAAACCATCCATTTAAATTACTAAAAGAAAAACAAAACACATCATTTTGTGGAGGTGGTAGTCCACACATTTGTACGAGCGATGTCTTCACATTCAATTTGATATAAAATAAGTTTATTAATGGGTTTATAATGATCATAATAAGATTTTATAATATTTAGAATTATTAATTTAATATATTATTATATATATCATATATTTTTAAAGATGTATATGAAGAAAAAAATTAAACTTAGTTAGGTAAGATGATTACTTATTCTTCAGTATGCCTGCATTATATACTTTCTAAAAAACACTTTTGAGTGGAAAAATAAGACTTAAAACACCTCTAAATCATGTATATGATATTTTATAATATAATTAATAAGGATTTTGTTGTTATATCATGATAAATTTTGTGTAAATAAAAGAAAGTAGGGGCATCCATTTATAAGTGGGGAGATAACTCTGATTGAATTTATTAAATGATTAAAATATAATAAATTATTTCGAATTAATGAATTTATACAGTTTAAAATTTAATTGTTTGATAATGTGTTGGATTAATATGTTCATATAATATGATTTATACATATTCAATTGGAAAATGTACTGTAACCTATTGGTTTAAACCCCACGGGAATCACATTTTATCTCCAAGTATAGTGATACTTTTTTTAATATACTTAATATTCATTATAAAAAATTAATGTTAACTTATTAAAATAATTTATATACTAATATAAAATATTTAATTCATTTTATCAAAATAAATATCTAATTTGTTTTTAAAATTAATTTTAAAATAAAGATGAAAAAAACAATAAAAACTTGTTTTCATGAAAAAATGTTTTCATAAGTATACAATGTTTTTTAAAAGATCAATTTAAAATTAATTACAATAACCATAATTATATTATTTTAATATATAATAACAATTTTTTGTATAATGTCATTTTAATAAAATTACCTCTTTAAATTTGTTAAACGAAATGATGGTTTTCAATAAAAATCAATATTTTTCTCCTTTTATTAATTGTAAAATATTTTTAAAAAATTATACAAAACACTCTAAGAAATATATAACCTATAAAATTAAAAAAGAATTTTATAATGTCAAATATATTTTCATTAAGTGTTACAAATTTTTTATGTTATTTAATCAGAAAAAAACAAATCATTTTGGGGGAAAATGTATTTTTTTGAAGTGTATAACGACTTTTTAAAAAATATAATTTATTTTTATAAAAAATTTATAACTATTAATAAATTGTGTTTATTCCTAGTTATAAATAAAATTTAAAATCATGTCTATAATGGTATAATATATTATGGTTCATTTAGACAATGTTTTGTGTGTAACACAACATATCAATGAAACAAAATTATATATATATATATATATATCATTAAATATATGGTTTGTTAAATGTGTAATTAGCATTGTGAGATTCTCCCGGAGTAGCCATGTTAGTATTGTGTATGGATGGGGACCAATAGGTCACTGGAATATCACTCTATAGAATTTTTTCATTTATTTTCTATCATAAATGTATCAATAAGATCTATTTCTTATTGTATATGTCTTCTAGTATATTTTATATTTATTTTGTTTTAGTTGTTATTTAGGTTAATGATTTTGGTATATTTTTATGAGTTTATATTATTTTTCATTCCTTCTGTATGGATTTACATTTTATAGACACTCCATGTTACGATCAATTTATAATTTTTCCTTGTTAAATATTATTTATTACGGGAATTAGTAGTTCCCAAGTATATATATTAGATTCCATGGGAATTATTTATAGGCTTAGTTGATTTGGTAACTTCCTAATATCATGTCATGGGTCAAATCAGGTTCCTAATTTAGAGCGTGTCCAGAGTTGTTTCATGTCAAAACATTAATATAGAATAGGTTTTTAAAGGTATTAGGTTTTATATGTTCCAATGTTTTTTGGGAATTCTGGTGTATAGGTAATAAGATCATTAGATAATGGTAGGTAAGAAGTGGGTGGGTTATTGAACACAAAAATTCACGACAAACCATATTTTTTATGGGATATCTACAATTAATTACAAATTTCAAGATTTCATTATTTAATTATAGTTTAATTTTGTTTTTAATTATAAACTTTTTGGTTCAATTGAAATCATGAAGAATTTATATAGATTTTTTAATATTTTGGGCTCAAAATTGTTGTTGTTCTAGGGGTTCATGGTTATCTTTCAAAACATGGTATACTATGAGAAACTTTTGTGAATAACCCTGTGACACTTTTATTGTTGATTGTACAATTGTCCCTAGGTCTAAAAAACTCTAAACAACCCAAAATAATTTCAATTTTATATTTTTACCTCTTCTTCATTAATATTTCTATTGGGCGTTTTGCATTCTATTTGAGGATGGATTTTAGGAATTTACATGATGTTTTCATGCCATTTGGATGGATTTTATCAAATATTTCTGCTGAAATATTGGTTTAAAAGAACAAAAACATGGTTATAAATTCTTATAAATATGTCTATACAAATTATTTGAATATAATGGGATTATTTAAAATTATATAATGTCTTTTTTAATTATAATTTTATATAAAACATATCTCCATGTGAAAATCAATGATTTTGAAGGATGTTTTAAAAGTGAACCTTTATGTCTTAATGTTAAGTGGTGATTTTATTTTCTTGGGTATTTTTTTTATTTTGGTGAGTATAAATTTATATATTCTGATTTAGTCAGGTGATTTATGGGATATTTAGATTTGAATACTAGAATAGTTTTAAGAAATCATTGAAATTATTTTTTTATAGTGCTCCCCAAACTAGTGTCACTTACGACTGGTGTGTCGTTTTCAAGTGTTAGAAACTAGTAAGACTCTTGGGACAGTGTTAGTGTTGCCCAATCACCCATTTTTACATGTTTCTCATGGTAACCAATGACCTCAATTTTCAATGGGGTGGTTATAGAATATTAAATGGGTCTTTAATTTACAAAAATATCATGAAGAATCATGAGTAATATGTTTCTCATTTCATCCTATTGATTCCCTTTTCTCCTAGGTTTTCATTTGAGGACTCACTTAAGGTTACTATTTTTATTAGGGATCTTTATCTGGAAATAATTTCTAACATTCGTCCATTTAATCCATATTTTAATGAGGATCTGGATAATTGTGTTTCAATAGTAGAATTGGACTCTGGGATCCAACCCAGCAAGGGTAGTGACTCTATTTTTTTATTTTATGAATAGATCAAAATTTTATTAGAGGTAAAGGTACGGAAAATCTGATTTAATGAACCACAATTTCTAGGGATGGTCTCATTCTGCTATATTTTCTAAAGTGAATAGTCACTCTTCAATGTTCTATTAGTGAGGCCTATTTGGGAAAGATAATCTATAAGGTAAAAAAATAATGGACACATAAATATGGTCACTTATGTAATCATTGATTTTTTTTAATATTATAATAAATTGGTCTCAATAATAGTTGGGTCTTGGGGGTTTTTTAGTAAATCCATTTTAGGTGTTTTCATTTGAGGACTCACTTAATGTTAATAATTTTATTTGGGATCTTCATCTGGGAATAATTTCTTAATATTCTTCCCTTTAATCCATATTTTCTTGATGATGTGGATAATATAATTTTGATTGTGGATGTAGTCTATAGGATCCATTCCAACAAGGTTATTGAATCTATTATTTTCATTACTGAAGGATCAACAATTTTCTAGAGGTTAATGTATGGTGAATCTAATTTATGGAACCAATATTTCTAGGGAGGTTCTCATTCTGCTATATTTACTAAAGTGAATAGTCATTCTCCAATGAGCCATTAGTGATATCTATTTGGGAAAGCTCATCTATCAGTTCAGAAAATAATTGACACATATATAAAGTATCTTAGGTTATAATAGAAATTTTTTAAGTATTTTATTATTATAATAAAGAGTTATCAATAATAATTGGGTCTTGGTGGTTTTCCAATCAATTCCTCTCATGGAACAATCTTTTATTTATTTTAACCTTTTTAATGATTATTTCATTTATATAACTACGTATTTTTTTATTGTATATCTATTATTATAAATTATAGAGATATTTTTCCAAACATGGGATTTGGGATTGGGTTTAGTTTTCATTGATCTATAGTTTTGTTGAAGGTGGTATGTGGTTTTTTGGGAATATTACTATTGATATTTTAATCTTGTTTAATCCACCACATTGAGTATAATTCTAATATAGTGGGGAACCCTTCGATATTTTTTTAACATTAAATTTTCCCCTATTTTATCATTATATATTATTTAATCTATGTAAGTATTCATGTTGTGTTTAATTCTCCCTTTCATGTGTCATCTTCAACCTTAAAAGACATGATTTTTCATCGATGTTTTGAAATTAATTTTTTATTTGGAACATTCGTGATTTTTAGGGGTTAAAATTATTATGAAAGGATAATCTTCACAACCGAAACATAACATTCCCAGTTATTTCATTTAAATATTTTATCATTTTTATGACATTCATGTTGAATAGGTGTGAAATGTGATAATTTTTAGTTTTAATTCAGAGTGCACGATTTTCATGTGTTTTTTGAAAACCATAAGGCTGACCATGATAAGTACCATAGTTTTAACAAGTGTTACAATTATTTGGAATATAATTTATCATTTTGAAAAACCTGCATTCATGAATCTCATGGTGTTTCTATTGAATGGTTCTTAATTTTCAAATGATTTGGATAATTGTGTGACCAAACCCTACGACATGCTCAAAAATATTAACACATCAAATGTAAATCCATACTATAATGATTTTAAAACTACCAATCCCTCTTTTTATCCCCACTATATCTTATTGATCTTGGGGATCCCAATTAAGCCTTAAAGATTCCTTCTAATATGATTTGTGATCTTTATCATTGAATTTTAGTGAATTTACATAGTTTTGTCATAATTTCTCCCTACATTCCTCTTTCCTCATGTGTTTATCATCTAACATTATATTGTTATCTCTTATAGAAATCCTAAAAGACTTTTTGGTTAAAAATAATAGTTTCTTTCATGTCCTAGGTATTATAACTTCATTTTGGACCCTCTTCTCTCTATCTATTAAGTATTCACATCATATGTGTCTGTCCTAGCTCCGTATTTATATTCATTTACTTTTCATTTATATTAAAAGTTATGACTATGTTTTCTAACTACTTTTTCGTGATATTATGTATGTTACATATATTATTGAAATAGTAAAATTTGTTTTAAATGGGTTTTTGAAACAAAAAAGTTGTGCTTTTATTCTCAGGATTATTTTCATTTGGTTTAAATGGGGTTTCATTTTTATATTGGATTAGGTGTCTATTTGACTTGTTCTATTATTTTTTGTCTATTTTAAATGTGTTTAGGTTATGATTAATCATTTATGGATGTTTTGCCTTATTTTTTCTGATTTCTCTTAGAAATATTGGCTTGGAAAAAGATTTCCCTCTTTGGAATAATTTTTTTCAATCATCCAACAATTTTTCTTCTTTTTTTCCAATAAGGATTGTATACATATACTTATATTTGTATAATTACCCTTCCAATGTAACAAATTTACATGAATAAATAACATGTAGTATTTGGTAATAAGAGAATTTTATTTGAGCTAGTAGATCAGGTAGGCCTAAAGTAATGAAGCCTACTAGAATTAGTTTATACAAAATTAATACATTCTTAGTGTGTAATAATGATATAAAAGGTTATACGAGGGGATCTATGGTTTTCCAATGACACTATATAATCCCAACTATATTACCTTCATTTCAGGTGTGAGATAGAGTCACATTTCAAATCTGTTAGTTTCATTTTAGAATGATATAAGTAATTGATTATATGGTAGTAATAATTCCTTGTAGATACCTTTGAATGATTTATGAGTCCATTTTAACATTACAATGTGATATATTTATGGAATAAAAAACTGAAACCCCATTTAGAATATAACTATTCTCCACAAGAATAGATTCTCCACTTACATAGAAGCTACTAAAATCTATCATCACTGAGTCCCTAGAGTCGTAAAGAATGTCTACCTCACACATGATTCGAAGACTATAAGATCCATCAATGTTGAGAATGAACAAAAAAATACAAGCAATCCAAATTACGCTTTTTCAATTCTATAGGATCCCTATGTATAGTGGATGTCCTAATAACAACCAAGAACGTAATCATAGAATATAATGCATCCCAATGCTTCAAGAGGGATCCCAAATCTCCCGCTATGCACCTAGATAAGACCTGAGTGGAAGGATAGGTTCAATGGATATCCTCTATTCATAATTTTTCCTATCATTACATATACTCCAATAACCTAAAGAGAGCATCATCACTCTTTCCAAACCCTCATAAACATTGTTCCCCACTACCTAATACACGATAGGAATAAATAATAAATCATTATTTGTCAGCCATCAATGTCTAATGAGTCTATTAAAATCCCTCCACACATCATTTGGCCAGTATTCAAGAAAAAAATTATTCTAGATCATTTAATCATTGGGAAACATGTAATAATGACACACAGTAGCAAGGTGAAATCCTTTTCAATGGATCATGTTGTTAGTCGACACTACATAGTTTTAAATGTGGCACAATAAGAGGTTTTATTTAATCAGAATATACTTTCACCAAATGAGATCCCCCATACATTGTGCATGAGTTTAGTACTACATTACTATTGATAAAACCTATCTGATAAGGGCATATAAGAATCCTCATTAAAAAAAGTCTATCCGACTTCGATGAATTTTCATATTATTATTATGGAATACATGTTGATGATGATCAAGGCTCTCATGAATGAACTAAAATTACCTAAATTAAATAGAGAATGTGATTTTTGGTATAGTAGATCTTACATAACAAAGAAATTATGCCACCATGAAATATTTCCAAAATCATATACTCCCATTTCCAATGATCCATCGTGTTTTTTGTTGGTCCTCAATTATGTTCCCCTATATCATCTACCAGAGACTAAAAAACATACCCATTGGAACTCCATGGTTATCGCCAAATTTCATAGTGATAAATTTCCCTGAATGGGATGCTCCATTCATGAACAACCAAGCCATTTTACCTTGATGTCTATATATGGTATCCATAACACTGCGAAGGCCTATACCTTCACTATCCATTGGTCTATCCATTATTCATCAAGAAACCCACGACCACTGGACTATTGAGTGGGCATCCCAAACGAAATCCACCACGTTCTTCTCAATTTAATTGATCATTGTATTATAATCCTTATTAACCAACATTACATGAAATATGATGAATTTTGGAACACTATTGACCAGGGTGATCTGAGCATAAAACGATATTAAATAGTTCATGTAGTTATTAATGAATCTATTAATCTTGGTAACCAGACACATAGAGTGATAAATCAATATCCTTCTTAGAGAATTTTGTTCTTCCATATAATACAAAGGGAAGACTCTCATATTAAATCCCAAGAGATTCGAAACTATTTTGGCACACCTTTCAGAACCATACTTGTACATGTACATGTTTATATTCTTGTAATAAATCTTATCCTATTATCCTATATTTGGTGACTTAATTTGTTAAATTTTCATGGATACAACACTCAAATTCCAAAGTACCAATTATTGCAGACATCTTTGAATCTATATTAAAGACATCAACATTACATTACAAGTTAATGAATATAATAAAAAATATAAAATACATTGAGAACTCCGTTATTCTACCTGATTATCCCTATAAGTCAGTCATAATATATATCATTTAATCCAGAAGTAAAATGAAACATAAGAAAGGGGTGATATTAAATTCGTGGTGAGGATAAATAAATCATTGAATATTATTAAATGTAAACATAAATAATAAAGAAATTTAAACATATTCATGTTAATATTATAGAATAAATATAAAATGATCAAATAATTACATATAAATAATAACATGAGAATTAAAAAACTCATGGATATTCTACTGGTGTAATAATCACATGGAATATCAACAACTAATCTTATAAAGAGATAATTGATAATACAAGATATTATAAACATATCATCAAGCCTTTAGACCAGACACCATACCTAATCAGGTACGTCTTTAGGGTAAACCCAAACTGTTTTGACTCAAGAGAACTATATGGGAATTAAGTGGCTATATAGAGGCCCTCTTGAAATATAAAAAATCTGATTCAATAATATTATAAATGGGGTAAAACATAACCAACATAATCATTCGTATTAAAACTATCATTCGAAATGTGAATACATAAAACATAAAATATAAATGGTATCCAAATATCACATCCATAATCATAATAAATATTAGACCATAAAATTAAATATGTAAAATTATATCATAATATTTCAACAATAATTAAACATATGATTCAATAATGGTTGTTGACATAGATAAAAATAATATCATAAAATCATTAAAAAATTTACAGATAAATGTCCATTTTTATATTAAAATAATTTTCCATACATTCATGAAATTATAAATGAAAACATATTATTTTAATAAAAAAATTATAAAATTATTGGTAGATTAAAAACTTTATCTTTTTATTATGGTGGAAGAAACTGCTCACACAACATAAGTTAAGAGTCATTCCTTCCATTGAAAAACTCAAAAAGTGCCTCTTTTGAAAAAACACAACAATATTCATTTCAAACTATTATATAAAAATAATAAAATAAAAATTATTTATATATTTATATGATAATAGAAAAAATATTTTTAAAAACACTTTTAGAAAACATAGACATGCCTGATAAATATTCCCCAACATATACTAACCTATAATCAATACAAAATAATTATGATATTGTGAAATTAACCATTACCTTGAAATTTACTTTAGTATAACATTATAAATCACATTATTTATTTATACAGAAATCATACATATATTTATGATATCGTATATGACCTCCTTATATCATTTTATTAACAATATTTCATTATTACCCATGTTTGGGGTGTAAACTGCTTTACTTTTGTTTCCTTTTTTTCATATAAGACATGTTTATTATGTATATGATATATTTATTTTAAGTAAATAATTATATTAAGTTTATAGATATTATATCTACTCGTTATATACACCATTTTAATCATTCTTTAATGGTTATCATGGAAATTAAATCAGATCGTGTCATTTAGATGGTAAGTCGTACGTACACACGAGCGATGATATCACTGCCTTAATAATGAGAGGGAGAAGAATTGGGTGTTATATTAATTATAAATAATCAATATTATTTCATATAAATAATTTATATCTATTTTTATACTCATCCAAATTAATTAGTGATGAAAAACACATTACATCTCGGTGTGTTTATGGTAAGACGTACATACGCATACATGTCATTTTTATTTTTGACAGGATAGATAAAAGGTGGAAAATGGTAGTCCTATAATCATAAGAAAATATAAATATATATGTTAAACTGTATTTTTTACATTATAATATAAAAACCACAATAAGAAGAAGTAGAAGTATATATGAACTTGAAAGAGTTGGTATAAACAATTGCCTCTTCATTGGTTGACTTAAATTAGATCATTATCAAGGGATATAGGGTGGATATTTTTGGAATATCAAGACCTCCAAAACATGGATAATTATTTTTTTATGAAAAATGGTAATGTTTTGGCCGATCAATAAGGCACGATTTAGTGTGGGGATGTGAATGAGGAGGTTCCTTTAAAAATTTAGTTGAGAGTAACTTTTGAAAACTCTCAAAATAATCAGTTAATATAAACTAATATCAAATTTGAAATGCATCCAAAGAGATTTATTTAAAATATAATATGATTATGGGTTTGAATCATCCCCACTAATTATTTTTGGAATATTTTATGTCACAGTCTTACCCTTATCATTTTCTTTATCCCCAATTTTATCTCATTAACCCCTACCCTGAAACATGTGTTTTTACCACAAGAGGGATAATGTAGTTACTATAAGATACCAAGAGAACCAAAAACGAGTCATTGATGAAAATTTTACCTTTATAAAAATAATTTTTCATAATTTCCAAATTTAGTGAATTTTTAATCATTTAATAAAATTACATTTATTTTAAAATATCATTGGTTTCAATTTTGAAACTATTTTTTTCATTTCTTTTTTAACATATCATAACAATAAAACAAATTTGAAATAAAAAACATCTCAAAAATCCATATGATTTGAAATTTATCTGAAAAATAGTTGGATAAGAATAAAAATCTCCAAAAAAATTATTTAAGGATTCTAAATAACATTTATTAGATAATTCATTTAATTAAACAGTTACTACATCATTATTGTGAAATTAATTAATTAAATTATTAATTATTAAAAAATTACAAGTAAATTATCCAGATAAATATAAAACATTTATCTTCCAAATTACTATTTATAGGCCAATATACAACCTATATAACACCATATTAAAATATTTAACTTTTAAAAAAAAGTTTCACATAATTCACTTGTCGTTCAATAAAATACTAAAAATTGTATAAAAAAATCCAATCAGTTCGAAGAGGGGAAAAATAGTACAAATGATTATTATAGTCTAAAATTACTCATCCAATGAATTGCAAAACATGTTTTAGTGTAATTTTATTATATTTTTGTTACCCTTAATCGCTTGATTTACACATAAACATGGTAATAGAAAACTACAAATGTTTATAATTTAATTGATATCCAAAAATTAAAGTAAACTATTTAATTAATTTATACCCACTAATTAAAAATACGAAATCCATTTTAAAAAGTTCAAAACACATATAGTTTAGTAATTAATTTTAGTTTAATCTTGTTATTGGAAAAATAAAACTATTTTTAAAAGTGAAAACATTAAAAAGATTGAAATGTGTTTATATATAAATTCCATGTGAAATTGATTCTAATAAAATATATTAGATTAAATGATAAAAATTAATCTAATTATATTTTAAAAATAATCAAAATTATAATTTTGACACTATATATTATTTATATGAAAAAATTTGTTTTCAATTAATAATTTAGTATTTTTCACTGTTCATAAAAACAAGAAATATTTTAGAAAAATAACTAAAATCCCAGCAATGTAAATATTTATATTCTGTTTTGAAATAAGTAGTATATTTTTTAAAATAGTATATATAAATGTGTTAGATGTTGGATTTAAAATGGCTTCTCTATTAATAGGTGTTAATAATAATTTTCAAAAATATTTGTTTTTTATTTACAAAATTGGGATTCTACTTATCTTAATCATATAAATTATATTGGATAAATATAAAAAATATTTTAATGAATGTATAAAATATATATTTGATAAATATCATCTAATATTTTAAATTAATTTAATTTATTTAGAAAAATCACCATTATGGGAATTAAATAAAAATATCTCTTTTACATTCAATTGGTTTATATTTTAATTTCTGATTGATTTTTAATTAATCAATTCAACTTATATTTTTCAAAAAACCATATATTTTTGAAAAAAAATTACGACTATTAATATATACAAATTTATTGTCTATGTTATATGTTACTATGTTATATTATAATATGTTAATAATATTTTGTTGTCTGGTAAAACTCATTCTTGCGCAAGATATCTAAGAATGTTTTCCATAAATTTCATACAATATAACTAAGTGGAATGTGCTTTAAAATATATATAATATATTAAATTAATTTAAAAATAATAATAATGTCAATTATTGATTTTTAATATTCTCCCACCTAATTAAATTGCATTGTATCTATTTCTACTTAATCATAGTAATCAATATATTAATATTTGAAAATACTATTTCTGAATAACCTATATCTTAAATAGGGTTGATAACACATATTCTTAATATGTATTAATGGTAAATGTGAATATCACAAAAAAACAATGAATTCGAATAGAATTACATTAGTGTTATGTAAATATATGTACATAGATAAAACGAATAAATATTTGTAGGTTGTGATTGAAGTCATTAATAAAGAACAAGTGAATGATCAATTGAAAATTGAGGTTCTAAAAGAGATAAATCTATAATGATTTAAAATATCATCAGTTCAAAAAAATTATCAATTTTTTTATTCATCTCCTAGAGTTGAATAATTCTGTCACACTATAAGAATGAGATGAAATATAATTTATATACACACAATAAAATACTTTATTGGTCTCTAAATATATTTTTATATCATACCCTACACCTAAATATGGTTATTACAGAAGAATATTTACTCTAGAAGAACATTTGATGAATCATATGGAAAAGAAGTATTTATTTCATCCTTTAAATATTTATTTAAAACCAAAAAGGTTACCAAAGGGTATACATTATGTCATTCATTAAACATAAAAAAATATTATCCAATGTTAATCTTAATCCATTCCAACATTAAGAAAAATCCAATATTCTTTTATCCAAATTCACACTCAAAAATTATAAGGAATGTCAGTGAATTTTAAAATTCAATATAACAACAGATTTTCCCCAAACAACATGACACATATTTTTTTCACAAATGATATATATAAATACCATTATGAACTTTTAAACCATAATGATAACATATATTCTTCCAAATCATTCTCGAATAAGTACAATTGTACAATCCTTATATATCTAATTATTCTAATATCTATTATATTGTAACATTGTTCTAGAATCCAAAAAAATAAAATTAATTACTCCACATAGACTATAGAAAAAACATACTCATGTCATTAATCCCTTTTATTTTTTTGATCTATATTTCCAAGATTCTTATGAAATTAATGTGCATAGTTTCCTAGACCCATAAAACTATATCACTATGCATTACTATATTCTTTATTTCCCTTGACATCATGAGCCTTATTACCTTTCTATCCACACTTGTCACAAACACTCATTCTCTTCCGAAAAGAACCAGGGTATTTCTTCCAAAAATATATAAATTTCATAAAAACTTTCTTTCCCATTTCTCCTTTATCTATATATTACTCCATAATTTTCCACTTCTCTTTATTTACATTAAATTAAAAAGACATATAGAATTCAATCTCGGTTTTGATAGCATAGAACACTATATCTTCATATGATGAGAATGTTTGGGAGAACAATTCCTTTCATAAGAATGAATTTTACCCATCAATGAAATGATCGATATTACTCCTTGGGTTACATATTTACTCCATAGAATTATATGATATCCTTGTGAAGATTACTTCATATTTATAAACATTTTCATCCTTATTTTTTACTCTGATTCATAAGTTGACATTCCATATGAAATCGTTGTTCACAAGAGAAATATTTTTCATATAAAAGTTCCTTAGAATAATTTAATTTCGTGTTTTTTATTTCCTCGTCCTCTTAAATGTTTTTAATAAATGACCACTATTGATCCACATATTTAAAAGGATGATAAAAATATATAATAAAATTATCCCTTTCATTACTCTCCAATGAAGGAAATATATTCTCTAAGGATCATAACCATTTTTATGCTACAAATATATTTGTAGTCATATTGAATGTTGGGTATTTTTATCTTATGAAAAATTCTAAAATTTCTCCACGTTATGGTGGATTAGGGTGCTTCTTTATGGTTATGGTTATTATTCATTACATGAGTTAGTATTCCTAGTAATTTTATAGGTTTCTCGAAAAAATTTAATGATATAAATCCAAAATCATTATCTTCCATAGGATGGAAATTCATACATGGATTATGTACATTGATATGGTTTCTATTCCTTCAACTATGATCTATTTATAAATAAAATCAAACACTAAATAATATTTTCAATCATAATGAATAATCTAATACTTAAAAAAAATAAACATAAATTTAAAATATATGCTTATCTATTCTAATAATCATAAACATGGATTATTTGGTGAAATATTTACTTTTAAATACATTGTAAATGTTTGTAAAGAAACATTAAATTATCATTAGAATAACCCATAATAGAGTCAAATTAGGTGTCCAATAAGGCTCATTTTCATGTACTAATTTACGCTGAGTCAGGCCTGATGCACCTTGTTATTGTTGTTACACCTATGTATATTTATTCCAAAACCAATTCCTCTTATTTTTTCTATATAGGGTTGTATTTCTAGAAATACACGCGAAATATCAACCTTACAAAAGTTTTAGGATTTTTTTCTATTTATATCCTCAAAATATATTTTATAATTATGTTCCCTCTTATGTGTTTTGTAAATCTAGTTTTCAAGGTCACTACTAAAGGTGCTCTAACACAAACTATAATGTACCCAAACCCACTATCCTAGAGTTGATTCCTTACATGATTATATTATTGTAGATACAAAACATGAATCCCAAAGGGCCAATCTGTTTAATAGTCAAGGAAGCCATATTAATTGCATGAACCTTACATTACAATTAAAAACATAAAATTAAACGTAGAGAATCCATTGGGAACTCCATTATTATCTATAAATATCTATAAAATGTAATCAAAATATACATATTATAATCCTGGGAAAAAATTAAATGAATGAAATGGATGATATTATATGATCGGTAAGGGTAAACAATACTGTGGAAGCAACAATATATGAACATAAAAAGTGAAGTTATTAAAACATTATCTTGATTATAATATTAAAGTAATATAAGATAATCAAATAAATCCATATAATAAACACTTATGGTGTATACATAACATTGGATATTATTCTAGTAAAATAATCACATTGAATATCAATAACAAATCTCATAAAGATGGACTGCATAATTTTGGACATCATAATCATATCCTCAAGGTTTTAGCCAAGACACCATATATAATAAGGTAACAATATAGCCGAAAACCACAAAAATGTTTCTCATTAGACCTTCCAATGCATCGAGGGGATATATCATGTATCAAAAAATATATACGTTTTCCAATTCATTCCTCTTATAAAAGGGGTAAAACACAGAAAATATAAAAATTAATATTAAAATGACCATATGAAATGTGTATTCTAAAACCATAGACAATTAATGGTATCAAAATAGCCCATCCACAGTCAAAATGAATAATAAATAATCCATGAAAATATGTTAAATGGTATCATAAGAGATCCACCTCAATTAAATAGATAATTCAACTGAGGATGTTGGCATAACTTAAAATAATATAATAAAATCATTAAAAATTTCACAAGAGAAATGCTCTTTTATTACTTTGAAATAAAATATTTAACAATTAGTGTAATTTTAAATGAAAAAGTTGTATTTGAAAAGAACATTGAAATATTCTAATGGAAAAATCAAATTTTTATGGATAGATGATGGTGGAAAAATCCTCTCAAGATACATAAGATAAGAAAACATTCCTGTAATAAAAGCTCACAAAGTACCTCATTTGGTAAATGAAAAAAATAATACATAACAAATAATTTAGAAAAATAAAAACATGGGAAAATAAATTATAAATTCATAGTATATTTTTTTTCAAAATATTGTTTTTAGAAAACATTTAAATGGATTATAAATATTCTCTAGTAGATACATATGAATTAAAAGTCTTGAAAAATATTGAAATTGTGAAATTGACACTTACCTTCAACATTCCTTTTGTTGAATGTTATTTAACCTCATTTTTAAGTTTTAATTGATTTTATTTAATTATACATGAATAATTTACATATTTATGACATTATTTATGTTTATATTATATCATTTTTTACAAATATTTCGTTATTAAACTTGTTTTCTGTGTAACTTGCTTTATTTTGAAATGCATGATTTTCCATGTAAGTATTGTTTCTTATGAATAAGATTTATTTATTTCATATCAAAAATTATATTATGTTTATTTATATTTTATTTTATCATTATTAATATCTTTATAATCAATATATAATGGAAAAATGTAATATGAATCACCTCACATCCTGGAGACAGCATGCCACACGTACGGACGAGTGGCGGTATCAATCCCTTAATGGTGAAAGAGTGAAAAAATAAATTCTCTATTAATTATAATATATAAATATAAAAAAGTATTTATTATTTAAATCCATTATATATATAATTATACACATAAAAATAAATTAGTTAATAAAAACATAATACACCATGCCATGGAGAAGGTATGTCGTACGTATGCATACATGGTGTATTCATTTTCTTCAGGATGGATAAATGTGGAATATGGTTATACAATAAAAATATTATATTATAATAATATTTATGATAATTTATTTATTACTTTAAAATGTAGAAACTCATTAAGAAAAATTAGTTGTATAAAAGAACATGAAAGAGTTAGTAAGAACAACAACTACTTTTTCAGTGGACATTGTTTAGATCTATTACCAAGGGATATATGGTAGGTATTTTTTGATGACCAAGACATCAAAAACATGGATAAGTATTCTAGGAGGAGAAATGGTCTTGGTTCAATTAATCAATAAGGCTCAATGTGGTGTTAGGAAGAGAGTGACGAGGTTTACTTTTATAATAATGGTGTGGGTCACATTTGGAAACTCACAAAATATTAAATTAGTATAAAATAATTTAAAATTAAACAAATATCAGAATATAGTTATTTAGAATATCAGATGATGATAGGTGTAAATAATCCAAAAAAATTGGACAAGTTTGGGTCACATTATTACCCTTATAATGATTCCTTAACCATGATTTAAACTCATTAATTGTAGCTCTAAAATATGTATTATTACTACTTAAGGGTTCATATTGTTATAATAAAAGGCCAAAAAAACATCAAAAGTTTCATGGATTATAATTGAAAAATCATCAGAATCATTTTTCTAGATATCATTTTCTTTCTGAATTATTTATCATTTAATAAAATAATTTTTATTTTAAGATATCTTTACTATAAATTTATGTTATTAATTACATATAATTTTTGAAATATCATTACCCAAAGATAAATTAGAAATTACACTTCTCAAACCTTACTAACATGTTAATTAAATCTATATATTTTTTATGAGAATAATAATATCAAAACATATTTATTTTAATATATTTTATATCATTTATTTTATTTTTTTCCTTTAATTAATCAATTATTACATCATCATTGTGAAAGCTTTTAATTAAATTATTTCATCTATAAAAAATAATAATAATTTATAATGATAAAAAATAATATTATGTTCTTAATTACTATTTTAACTGAAAATATCTTCCATATAACCCCATTATAAAAATATGTAACTTGCTAAAAATTAAATCATGAAAAATTATATTTTTATTTGAATAAAATACTATAATTATCATATAGTAAGTAATGTGGCTCCAATAGCTCAAAAAACTGGGTAAAGGATTATTTATGCTTAGTATAATATATATGATGAAATTTGGAAAAGTTTTTTTGGTTGTTTTATAATATTATTGTTACAAATAATTACCAGATTAACCCTTAATTATGGTAATAAAAAAATTACAAAATATTATTATTAATATTTTTTTGCAAAAAAACATATTTACATAATTTTGAGCCACTAATTCCAAATATGAAATAAAATTTTAAATATTTAGAAAACAAAAGGTTAAATTATTAATTTAAAATTAATCATGGTGATGGAATGAGAAAACTAGTTATAAAAGTGAAAACATTCATGATATTGAACTTTTTTAAAATAAAAATTCAATGTGAAATTATTTACAATGAACTAAATTGGAATAAAGGAAAAAAATATCAAATTATATGTTAAGACCAATTAATATTACAATTTAACTCTATAAATTATTTCTATTAGAAAACATGTTTTCAAAAGAAATTTGTATTTTCACTATTTATCAAAACATGAAACTTATCATAAAAATACCAAAAATAATCCCAATGTATATTTTTATATTACAATTTAAAATAATAGATTAGTTTTCAAATTAGATTTATAATTGTATAAAAAATTGGATTGGAAATAGGTTCTCCATTAAAAGGTGGTAAAACTACCTTTAGAAAAATTGAAGTTATGTGAATGAAATTGAGTTTTTCTTATCTTATGTTTACAAATTAAATTGGAAAAATATCAAAAATATTTTATTAATAATATAAAAACTATTTTTTTATAATATAATTAATTAATTTTAATTATTTTATTTTATTAATAAAAAGTTTATTCAAAGGCATAAAATAAAATTATTTCCATTATATTTAACATGTTTATATTTTGATTTATAATTTCATTGAAACCAGTGAAATTATATTATATTTTTAGAAACCATATATAATAATTTGTTAATTAATAATATTCATAACTACATATTTAACCTATAGTTTCTATCTAATTATTTTAAATTATAATATTTTAATAAAACTATATTCTTTGGTAAAACTCGGTCATGTGCAAGCTATCGAAGAATGTTTTTCATGTGTGTGATGAAACATAAAATAGTTTTTCGTGGGTTATAGTCTACAAAAATAGTTAACATAATTTAAAATGAAAAATATATTAAATTATTGGTGTATAACACTTTTCATGATTAATACATTGGCTACTCCACTTTTCGTATTCTTCTAGAACACTGTGGGTGCCTCTTATAGATCTCATGTTAAAATTGATAAAAAAAAGTTGCCATCCACAAATTGAAGATGAAAAATGAAATTTAAACTATTAAAAGAACTTATGGGAAGTATAAAACTACTATTGATCTCCCTTGTAAAAATTATATAGAATAAGTCTTTGGCATGAGGAAGAAGATGGGGGACAGAGGGTCTGCCTCTCTCAAGACTCTGATAGACATAAACAATATTCTTCTTATACCTATAAAATTAACAAAAAACCATAGGGAACTAAAGAACCTAATAAATAATTCAATATCCAGTATGGATAATAGCACATATGAAATTTCATTGGGGGATACTCTAAAATCTATTCTATCAAACCCCTTATCGATTTCAATTTTTAGCAACGTTTTTGGGTCATGATTCTTTCTGTTGATTTCACATGTCATCTCTTGAGCTAGTATAATGGCCACTTATGTAGATCACTAACTCATAAATTAATGATTATCCTCTATAATATATTTACTATTATGAGTGTATAGACTCTTATTGATGACATTATACATAATCTTGATTGAAAAATTACTTATATTAATCGTGTTTTGGTCCTTGATTGAAGATGGATTCCATATTTTTGGAATAAGAATCCTAGAGGTGGAACTAGATACCTACTATAAATTTCCTCCCCTAAATAAAACATAAATATCATTCATCTTATCTCTATACACAAATTGCAATAATGTATCACAAAAGGATCTCGGGAAACCCTCTATTCCAGGAGATCTCTCATGATTGAGGATAACCATAGCCTCCATTATCTCATACTCCTCCTTAGGTACTCTCTAAAACAACTTATTAGAACATCAAACACTACCCTATAAATATAATACTATATAATATATGTATTCCTATGAGGACTTCCTATATTAATTAGTTATAACTAGATAAAAAAATTAAAATTTATCCTCAACTATATAAAAACTCTCCTTCATATCACTATTTTAGGATACATCTAATAATTTGATGTTCCGAGGTGATTAGTGATTCCTCACTTTCATACATGAATAAAACAATTATGATTTCTCTTCACAGACCATCAACCAAGGTTTCATTAATTATTCCTGGTTTGTTCTCTCTTTTTCAAGTAGCATAGATAAATAAATATTTTAATTACTAAACAGAACATTAAAAAAATCCTCATCCCAACCATCCTTTATTATAGTTGGATCATTGTACTAATAATTGTATTTTCAAATTCAATATTCCCTAACCAAAATCCTCATAGACTATTTTCTTCAAATGAACTGATCATGGTGTTGAATGATTTTAGTAATTTCTATGAGTTTCTATTTGGGGGATTAAGGGAGGAGTGTAATGAGGGTGGGTTATGGTTCGACATGGGAATGGGTTTTTTGTTATTTGGTTAAATGTGTGTTTCTATTGCGGCACAAATTTTCCATATCCACTATTACATTTATTATTGGATCCTAGGTTTCATAGTAAAATATTGAGTGATGGATACTATTTATCTCATTATGATGAAATAAATCCTTCATGATATCAGACTCCATGAGGGAGTGCCTCAAGTGAGGATATATTAGAGTGTTCAATTAGGCATAAATTGGGGATTCATTAATGGGATGAAATATAGTTCCTCCCAATTATATTTATGATTATCTCTATAGATGATTAATAAATTTCCCTAAATTATAATTCTCACATTGACTTATATTTTTATGTTTGATGAATGATAGGTTTGTATTACTTAATTGACAATTTATATATACTTCCATCCAATTTTTTTTGTGTTTCATATTTCACATGGGTATTTGGATTACTTTCATCGAATTTTAAAGTGTGTTCTATATTTTTATTTTAATGTAAAATACTACTAAATTTAATTTCACGAATTTTTCAGGTCTTTCATTATAAGATAATTGTTTAAAAGTTATTTTTTACTATAATTAAAATATGTTGGAAAATATAATATTGAAATATTTTATTTCAAACTAGAAATTTTTTAATGTTTTGAAAAGGGATAGAATGGACTCTATAGTGATTACATACAATGATTCTTATTCTATCACCCCACATACACTATTCTATATCTATAAATATTGTATGATTCATTTAGCATTATTCTAATTAATCTTTTACTGCTGAAATTCCCATTATTGGATGATTATGTATTGGTACTATCAGTTTTTTGGATTGATGGTAATCAAGATATAATATATAGATCAGTATAGTATTTCTATTTTTATTATGTGACAATGTTATACCATATTTCTAAATATACAACTATATATTTCGATCTGATTAAGTATATATTTATTATTGGAAATATGATACTAATGTTTTTGATTTATTTTTAATGTTGTGATTTTGTTTCTATTAATTTTGATTTTCGATAGATATCCAATTATTGGACAAAATATTTCATATTCTTAGTTTAATTAATGTTTATATAATACATATTTGTAAAAATATTTCCAAAATAGTTAATAGTGATTCCTTGAAAATCATTACCCATCATGGGTGATCGTGGTTGACCATAAGGTAATTACATGTTCTAGATTGGGTGCCATGTTTTATGTGTGACAGGAGTTGGTTCATGATAAAAATCCTTGGTGTGGTACATGAATTTAAATTTTTTAACATATGTATGGAATAGAAAAATTATATAAATATAAAATTAATTTAATTGAAATAATATTAAATATAATTATTATCCAAATCAAAATAATATTTTATATTCTTATTGATGTGACTAGTGAATGTATCTCCAAAATTGTTCAAGATGGTTAGGTATAAAATAATTTTCCAAATGAATGATGGTATCTCAATAATTAAGAGGATGATTTATGAAGTAATTCCTTGGATGTGTAGCAATATATTATATTATTGAAATATTATGGGACTATCTCTAATTAGAAGATAAAGTAGTGGATAGTGAAGCATTATATTACTATGCAGTTTTTCCAAGTATAGATGGGGTGCTATTTTTTTGGTTGTTTGTTTTTCTAAAGTTTCATATTGGTAATGGGGTATTATTTATTTGGATTAAAATATATTAAAATACTAAATAACAATGATGTATTTGTGCTTGTTTCATGTAACGGTTTCTAAAAGGGAAATCCAAATATCTGTCATGTTTTTAATGATGATATTTTTTAGCAGCAATAATTTTTTTGATGTTGTACATAAAATTTCAAACACTAAAGATATATTTAATATAATGTAATTATTTACCCACTTATAATAAAAATTTCATATTAAATCTTGGAACCCCTTCGTCCTCTATCACCAAGTTCCCTAACATTTCTCACTCATAATAGGAACTCCCCAATGAAAAATATATTTCTCTATAAACTCTTCCTCAACCACAACTCCTATACTTGGAATAAATATGGTGTATCCTATTATCCAGAGAATGGCCATGTAATAATTATCATTTGATGAATAAATAACCTCTGAATATAAATATTTAGGTAGAATTGATGTTTTTTACTTATAAACTATCAATTTAGCATATAAGGAATTAATTAAAAATTAATTCATTTTTTTGTGTTATAATTTCTTACATTCCATTATAAAACTCAGTTAACCATTTTAATTTCATATTATTTATCCAAATATGTTATTTCCATTATAGTTTCAAATTAAAAAACCATGGCATCATTTAAATATTCATGATAATGTTTTTTATTTCCCATTATTTCTACAATACAATCCATAAAATATCAATCAAAGACATGTGAGATGGAACATGGTTACTAAAATTGATCAATGATATTGTAGGTTGTATCCTTCTATGTGCATACTTATCATTTAATTGCTTCTCAAAATTAATCAATAGCAGAACATACCCTGGTTAGGTCTGTGTTTCCATAAAAAATATTTTGTTGTCATCAGTCATTTATAGGTGGGAATATGAATAAAATTTACTTATTTTCTATTGAAATGAAAATATATAATTTTTTTATTATTTAATAATTTCATCATGATCCAGTGATGATATAAATATAAAAATATATTTAAAATATTAGTTACATTCATCAAAAAAAACTTTATTTGTTATTTTTTCTACAAAACTCCTTAAATAACTCATGTTGATTCACTGAAATAATAATTACATTTTATCTTAATTTCATCTGATGATTTTTTTTAGTAACTCAACAAAATGATAATAATTTTTTTATTGTATTATTATTATATAAAACATTTGATTTATTCTTAACATGATATTATTTAACAAATTTTCATTATGTTATATATATATATATATATTCATCAATTTCATATAAGTGGATAAAATTTGGATTAATTTACCATGAAATATATCTAAATCTATTTAGTATTTTGTTATTTTTAAGATTCTTTAAATAAAAATAAATATTTACATTGAAAAATAATGTGTGCATCACATAGTTGAAATATACTAGTTGAAAATAAATGATGTTTTTCAGAACGTGATATTGAAACAATTTATTTTTTGTTATATTATATGTATTTTGCATGTGGAATTGAAAAATTTATAATATTTACCATCATAATTTCATAAAAATGAATATCAAATTTCTCAAAGAGTGGTGAATATGATTTAGAACATGATTATTTATTTTTATCTAAATTTCATAAAATTATGAAGTTGAAACATATCAGGGTATCCACCTTCCAATTATGATGATATTAATCAAAGATATAAGGTAACTATAATATAAAATGGTATTTATAAATTATTAGAAGACATAAATCAAGAGTTGTAGGAAGGTTATATAAAATATAAAAAAATTATTTCTTTCTGAATTTAAACCATATCATGTTGTTATGTGTAATTACAGAAAAATTAACTTACATGATATTATATTTGGATCATGACAAAATTTTCAAATAAAATATCTCTATATAATTTATTGAGAGGAATAATTTGGTCGAGGAAATCAATATCAATTATATAAATCTATATGCATATCACAATGACTGCATGTTTTATGGTGGAGAATATTTAGATAGATAATATTGTAATGGATTTTATACTTCTAGATAGAAATCAATGAATCCAGATCAAAAATAAAATGAAAAAAATATTAAGGCAAAGATATATAAAAATGAAATGATGTTTTTATGTTACTTTTCAATAGAACAAAAATTGTAAATAAATTGTTCATCTTCTCTGAAAAAACAAATTAAATGAAGTGGAATTATATGGAAAACTATAAAAATTGGTTTACACAAAATCCTATAGATTTGCAATCATGTAAATCCTTTGTTTATTTATATCCAAATTTCATTTCAAGACCTAGGAATTCGAATTTGGGATTAGCTAATTAGCTATATAATCCATTCATTACTCTAAGTTGAATTTATAAAATACTTCCATTTATATTAATCGCTTAAAATCTAACTCTGTTGATGTGTATGAAATAATATTATTTTACTATTTCGATTTTTGTTATAGTAAATAAAATTCTTATAAATAATATTTTTTTTATATATTGTACCTCTTGTAAAACAATTACAAGACATTGAGATATTAGGGTATATAATATGATGCACTAAAAAAATGAAATTTTCAAAACATTTGTGTCTCTAAAGTAGATGACTTGTTATTATCATAGATTATGACACCTGTTTGGTTACAACACTCACACTGTTCAAGTATGTCAAGTGTGTAACCTTGACCTGGATTCTAAAATATTTTCATTTAGTATAATGTGGGTATTCATCTTTTATTATCAATTATTCGATTCATATTAAAGATATCAATTTAACAATTCAATATTTGATGGAAAATGAGTTGATATCACAAAAAAAGTTTTCAATATGTTTAAAAATTATGCAAAATTTATCAATTGTTGATTCATAATTTGGGATAGAGTATCAGTTTCGGGGTTTTACAAAGGAGTTTCCAGGAAATCAAATAATGTTGTTACCAAAAAATAGAATAAACAAATAATTTTTTTTTTCAAATTAAAATATTATAAATATTAATATTTATTAAGAATCTTTCAGTTATACACCTTGAATAAAACACATGTGATAATTTAGATTTTATATTATTAAAGGAGTATGGAAAATAAAATTATAATTATAATACTCATAAGGACAAGTTCGAAATTAATAAAATGTATGATCTATAAGAAAATGAGAAATGAAATTATCATAAGTCATTTTTTCATTGAAAACATGGAAAAAATTAATTTTTTTTCATAAACAAAAAAATTTAGAAGTACTAGATAGATATTAAAGTAACAATACAAGATATAATTATTTTACGTTAGGTGTGTATTATCTCAATAATATTCTATAATTATTATTGGTTTTGAGGCTCATAAATACTCTTGTTTGTTTTACTAATGATATTACATTAATTTCATTTGAATAAATAAATATTGGTTGAAAAAATTAATCTGGAATTATGTTCATGATTTGAATTCACAAGTAATATTTGAAAAAGTGTTTAGAGCAATTTTTTATGTTATTGGGAATCATTTTTTATACACTACATTGATAAATATAATTTAAGTAATGAACCCTATTTTTAGAATAGTATGTATGGATCGTCAACCATATAAGATCATAAATTTATTGTTATAGAACATTACATTTGGATGGAACCATATGTTTGGTAAGAGAATAAATAATGGTTATGTAACCCTATGTATGTAAGGAACCCTATGTTTAAGAAGAAAATTTATGGTTCATAAACAATAATTTTATCATAAACCTTATGTTGTCAACCTTACATTTAGATAATCAATATTGTAGAGTTGAACACTACCTTTGGTATTTTTTTTTCTGAAGGAACCCTACCTTTTACTATTCAACAACAAATATTTAAATTTACGATTTTCCCCAAGATTTCTCCTATGGTCATGATAGAATTAAGTATTTTATAAAAACTAATTTGATACTAATTAAATTATTTTTATGATTTCTTTACATAATCGTATACATCCAAGAAAATCAATCATGTTCTTAAGTGATGTTACGACTCCCCTAATTACTTTATTTTTGAATATCCATGATATATTATGAAATTTTATTAGATTTTGATTACCGAGTAAATCTAGATACTCTATATAATCTATCACAATTCATTTAAAATAGAGTGACACACACATATACATATACGATTTATAAGTGTGGATATATTTTTTAGTTCTTGTTATAATAATAAATTGAAACTATTAATTTTTAAATAGGTTAAACATTGAATGTTCTACATTTTTTAATCTCATATTACTATTAGAGTACTTTTTTTCTATTCAAATTGAAGAACATTTAAAACCTGGATCTCTTTAGAGTTTCCCATTTTTATGATTTTTCATTTCTGAATATGAAGATCCAACTACTGTTAGTTATTGTTGCTTAATTTATAATTATCAACCTTAAACTTCAGCAAATCAATTTATTTTTATTTATTTTGAGTATCAAAAATTCATAATTAGTTATTGAGAAGTGTTATATTCTTGAATTATGTTTTGATTCAACCAATTCCCTATAAAAGAACCATAAGGGTTTTTTTATCTTTGTGGTAATGTTTTCATCTGTCTATACAAGGTAGTGGATTTGATGTCTTATGATAATAGGATGTTTTCCTATAAAATTCACCAATATCGTAGATATAGAATTGTTTGAGTGGAAAAGGTGACCTTTTGGCCCTATACCACTATAAATATTATTGTGTTCCTTTTTTATCCACTACTCATAATTCATAAAGAAGAAAATTCATCACATCAGCATAAACCACAAAGTTTATCAAAATACAATGTTGATGAATTTTATCAAAAGGCATAATTTACCCCCACCCTATTTTGTAACATTTATATTTTTTATGCATAATAATTGGTATTATAGGAGTGTTTTTTGAATAAATATAATGAAAGAATAATTTCAATAAGGAATATACAATGAATATGGAACTGGATGGCTCGAATGATGGAATTTCTAGGGTTCATTATCTATAAAATAATGGTGATACCAATGGATTTCAAAGATAATGTATGATCGTTTATATAAAAAATGGGCTTCAATTACTATTTTACGATCATCACTCCTTATTTGATCCTAAAAAACCAAAACATTCGATGCTGAAATAAAAGCTGAAGATAAAATGAATTCAAAGGCAATGAATGCTATATATTTTGTACATGATCTTGAGGAATTTAAAAGTGTATCATAGTTCCTTATGTCCCAAGAATTTTTTCAAGAAATATATATCACTTATGAAGGAATAGATAACATCAAACATATGATATATGATATTTCCAAACTAAAATTTCACACCTTTAGAATGCTTAATTATGAAAACATCACACAAATGAATGAGACATTAACAAACAATTTCAATAATATTACAACCTTGGGAGATTTTTTCATTTAATAAGATCATGTGTTAAAATTAAGTAGTGTACTACCCTCAAAAAATGTAATGATGCATCTGGTCTCAAAGATATATTTCATAAGCATAATCGAAAAACAAAATATTATGTCAAAGGGGGAAAATTTAGATTCCTCATATTCTAAAATAGAACTCGATCAGCTATCTAAAAAATTTAGCAAATTATATAATTATAAAATATGATTCTTACTATCCTTTAATAATGATTAAGGAGAACACCAAGAAGTATGATACTATGAATGAAAAAAAACTGTTCTCATCAAACCTAAGTTTCATCAATTGGATAATGAATGAAAGAAGACTGAGAAGAAATATTAGAATAATTTATATTCTTATTTTATAATATAATGAATCATAAAAGATACATGGTGTGTATATAATTACCAAAACATGTCTTAAAAATATTATTTAGAAAAAGAGACACAAAATCTGGAAGACAATATTTCATTTATTTCTACGGAGGAAGAATAGTCACATACCTATTAATCATTTTCTTTGAATCTGATAGTTTTTCAAATTATAAATTAGTTTCATACTATTTAATGTTATAAAAAAAACATGAATCATTAATAAAGAATAATAAATCATTGAAAAATAATCATAATGATGTTTTAGGAGAAAGACACACTTTAGACACAAAATCAAGATCTAATTAAAAAATTCAACTCATCTACACCAAACAGTATTTGTCATTAAAAAATTTATGAATTTTAGTAAGAAGTTGAATCTTTGAAAAGTGTTTCTTTATTATTAAAAAAAGGAGAATTGCCTCTGAATGATATTATTTTAATCAAATTTATTAAAATAGAAAGATTTTTAAAATGAAGAAAAGGTGAAAATCTATATTATTTAAAAAATATTTAATTCCCAATTCATGAAATACTACCCATTATTATTATTGAATAAAAGTAAAATATACTAAAAACTGCTACATATGTAATACTCCAATTCTTGGAATTAAAAAGGATTTTATTCCCAAAAATATACTTGAATCATGTTATATATACTATGGGAAAAGAAATTAATTTTCGATTCCCTAAACATTTTTTGTTGAAACTACTACCCACAAAAAATATGGGTACTAAAATAAAAATATGTTGATTTAATTTTATAGGAACGATACTATAGAAATTTAAATGATAAATGGTATATGGATAGTGGATTCTTGAGAAACTTGAGCAGAGACACATCAACATTTTATACATTGACTCAAATGAATGGAGGACTTGTAACTTTTGGTGACAATGGAAAAGGAAATATCATTGTAGTTGGAACTATTTGAGATCCAAAATTATATCAATAAAAAATTATTGTAAGAAAATTTTTTAAAGAATAACCTATTAATTATTTTAATCATTGTGATGATTGATTTTATTTGTGTTTTTCTATCAACTCATGCTTAGTTTTTAAAGATAAACTACTTAAATTTAGAGCATCTTGAACATGAAATTTTTATACATTACATATAAATTACATTTGTAAACAAAAATTGATCTATTTAACAACTATTAAAAATGATTTATTGATATAAAATAAAATACATGGTCATTTAAATATATTTTACTTACAAAATTTATCTAAGAAATATTTAGTTTCTAATATTCCTTCTCTTAATACTGAATATTATAGATTCTATGATTCATGTAAAATCGATAAAAAACATAAATCTTAAATCAAATATTTTAAAAAAATACATAAATATAATCCTTTATAACATATCCATATGGATTTTTTGGATAATTTAGAGTTTAATGTTTGGTAGTATAGTTATATATTTTTTTAGTTGATTATTTTTTTATATTTTCAAGGGTATATTTTTTAAAACTCAAACATGAATAATTTACTGTATATAAAGTTTATTACAATATTGTTCAAAATGAAAATTTATTTTGAATCATTTTATAGATAAGTAATCATGGTGGAGGATTTTCGAATGATGAATTTAATTAAATTCTCTCAAAAATAGGTTTTAAACACAACTTCTTTAGTCCATGAACACATCAACAAAATGGAATTGTTAAATGAAGAAACAAAACTATTCCATAAATTAAAAAGAATATAATGAATTAATACAGTATTTCTACTTACATATGGGTATAATGTATAATCACATCATGATATATCATGAATATTTTTTTAAGAATACATATTACTAAAAATACACACAATGATCATTGGAATAATGGAAAACCTAATTAAAGTACATTAATGAACATGGATGAATGGTATATAACTTGATTATTAAGGACAACATTTGGATGTTCGATCCAAAAGATGATGGACTAATTTTTATGATATTTTGTAATATCTAAATCATTTTAATAGTTTAATAAAAAGTCTCGGATTGTTAAAAAAATTATTTTATGTGATTTTTGATGGACCTGACCCTTTAATTAAAGGGAAATATCAAACACATGAAAGTAATAATTAATTGGACAATAGCATATTTGAATATCCTAAAGAATATTTGGAAAAAGATGTAAATAAAATGAAAATTAGTTCATAAGAACATAAAAATTAAGAACCTGAAATTGTCCAACCATGTTTGTCTAGACCCTTAAAATTATAGTCCTTTAAAAACTATTATAGGAGTCCTAGATGAATGAAATAGAAATAAAATAAATCTAGGAATACTAATTAAATTTTATTCCTTTAATTATCAGTAAGAACATAAAACTTTTGAGAAATATTTAGTATATGACCTTCGGTTTCTAGAAATATTGGAATAAGTAAACCAATTTAGAATAAATGAAGTTTGGTATTTAGTAGAGAGACTGTTAGATTATCTTGTAATATGAACTAATTGGATTTTTGAAATAAACTGGATAATCCAGGCATCCTTACTAGAAATAAATCTACATTATTAGATAATGGATAAAATATGGAATATTATATAGATTATGTTGAAACCATTGCCCCTATTGCTGGATTAAAATCCATTAGAATCCATTGAGCTTATAAATCCCATATGAATATTAAATTAAATAATATGGATGATAAATCATCCTTTTTAGTGGATATTTAATGGAGGAAGTTAATATTGAACAACCTCCTAGTATTGAAAACCCACATAAACCATATTCTATTTTTAAACATACTAAATCAATTTATGGACCTGAACAAGAACCTATATTTTGGTATGATTGATTAAGATCTTCAATGTTAGAAAATTTATTATTTATAGTAATTGTAAATCCGACAATTTTAATTAAAACTATTATTTATAACATTTTATTAATAAATTTTTTTTGCAAATGAATTTTTTCATTCAAAAAATAAAAATCATTGTAATAAATTCTCAAATATTATAAAATAATAATTTGGAATGAGTATGATGGGATAAATCAATTTATTTTAATTATTTAAGATTTTTCAAAAAGAATATGGGAATTTTTTAAGTAAAACTATATATATTTCTGATTTATTGTTATATTTTGGGTTTGAAAATGGTAATACCTATTCAATTCCCATGTGTACCAATTTGAAATTTCATTGGGATGATGATGGTAAACAAGTTGAAAACAAGTTGTCTAGAGGTCTTATTTGTATTTTACTATATTTTACTACTATGAAACTATACATAGTAATTTATTAATGCCTTTGGGATAGATTTTAGACAAATCCAAAAGGCTCCCAAATTAATATTGTTAAAATAATTTTTTGATGAATAAAAGGAATTGTTTTTCTATCTATTCTTTACCCCAAAAAATATGATTTTAATTTAATATCATGATCATATTCTGATGTTGTTGGATGTATATTAAATTAAAAAATAATATTAAGAAAATATCACTTTTTAGGAAAACAATTTGTATTATGGTATAGTAAGAAAAAACACTCAGATTCCCTATCAATAGCTAATGCATAATATGTGTCTGTTGGCAGTTTTTGTGCACCCATACTATGGATGAAACACACTCTAATATAATTTGGACTAAATTTAAATAATATTAAAAAAAATTATAATATATGTTCAATAAATATTTCAGAAAATTAATTAATTTATTCAGGGAATATGATTATTGATATAAGGATTCCTTTTAAAATATATTATTCTTCATAAAAAGGATATATATTTTGAATTTTTAAATAATAAATATTGATTATATTATATTTTTACAAAACCTTTTCCCACTACATGTTTGGATTTTATTAATTGGGTAATGTAAAAATAATTATAAATAAGAGTTTATCAATTAATTTTGGATAAATATTTTTATTGTCATTTTATCTTTCTAATTTATTTCAATTTCACTACAAATTTAATATTTCATTTTTTATTCAGAAATAAATTTTACTCATTTTTATTTTTAAATCACATGTTTTTAGAAACATCAAATTAAATGATTACCCTACGTAATCTGTAGGAAAACCAAAACCGTGTCACCATCCATTATAATTTCCTTCAGCTTTAATTACCCTTTGGTTTGAAACCAATTCTCATAATATAGAATTAAAATTTCCCTAAAACTTATAATCAAAAACCTTATTCCTATATATTATATCAAATAATGAAGACATATATATGTTATTAAGGTGAACTAGGTGATCCAAAGCGTCAATGTGTCCCCTAAAGAGAGATTCTTTAAGGAAAGTCACATATTTTCAATTGTTGTATGAGATGTACCTTCTACTCATGAATGCTATGGCATTTCAATGTTTTTAATTTCAATTCATTGAGGAAAACATATATACTTTTTATTAGAAATAATTGAATAAATTTTACAAATATGTTCAGTTTAGAATTGGGGAAACTAAGGTTTTAATATTTTCTGAAATAGAGGATAAGTATTTTTCAAAATTCTCCAATGAGATAGCTCAATGTCTGAAATTCCCTCATGATAGAGTATTCCATTTTGATATTCTAACAAATGGAAATCAAGATCATAAAAAAGAATATATGATGTAAATTATACTTAGATCAAAAAATATTTGGAAAACGTTTGTAAAATATATTAAGGCATACTAGAAGGTCTTGGAAAATAAAATTCAAATTGCTATTTCTCATTGAGTAGCTAAATTAAGGAATATTTTGTACTGTTATATATATAATATATTTCTATTTATTAGTGACAACATGTTAAACATTCTTATATATATTTTGATATCTGAGTTCTAATTTCCATTCAGATGAAGTGATCTCATTATACCCCTATAGATGCATACATTCTCTAATATTTTTAGGAAGAATTTGATTTGACTTTTTTTATTCTCAAGTGTAATGTCATCACAAAAATATATTGATTGATGGTACTCTGTGAAAATTTGGTTAATTTTCTATTACAGTAATAGGTAAGATCATTCCATTTGTTATGGATGGAGAAAATAGATACAGATCTTTTTCCCATGGGGAGCAAGGAAACCTCAAGACATTACGAAATTAAGATATAGGGGAATCTAGATTAGAAGGTGTTTCTCATCCTACCTAAATAATGATCTAATATGATGATACAAATCATGCTAATGAATAAAAAGATGAATGAAATCATGAGGAACATCCCTTAATACTAAGTGTTAGAGTATACCCCAAGACTAAAGAACCAGTTTAATGATATATAAATGGAACTCATTTAATGCATTGGGAAAACCAGATCTTACTACAGATCAACAGTTAGAGATTCAGGTTCAATAAATTCACGTTTTTCCTCATCCATATAAATATAAATAAACTTATCAAGAAAATTAGTATGTTTAAAATTAAGTCACTAAAAATCCAATATATTTTTTAACAAAAGGCTTTCCTTGCCATGGTAAATTCATGGAATGAAAATCATCTATATATGATAAAATGATAGATGTCCCTGATGAAATTTGTTTTAAATGAAAATTTTGTGGATAAATCATTTTAAATTATGGAATTGTTTGCTCAGTTAATTAATGAAAATGTAAGAACATAAGATTATATGAAAATTCAGATTGACGATCTTGTAATCATGTTTAACAAGGTCCATGATTACAACTCAAGTCCTTCACAATAGATAGAATCTTCCAGTATGTTTTTTGGTGATTTAATACATTCAACTATTCTATGGATGAAAAAAAAAAATTCTGACACATATTCATGATATCAGGGAAATGTTTTTGTCGATATTGGATTTCAATGTGTTTGAAAGAGATGTGTTGGATCATTTTGGGATGATGAAATCAGAATCGGTTTCTAAAATAATCCAAATTTGAAATTATACTAGGGAAGTCCATTTTTATCAATTAATGGAGATACTAGAAAGTTGGTAACTTCTTCCTCTACACATTAATCAAAAAAATATCGAATCAAAATATTTCAAGTAATCACATCATTAATGGAGGAAATGAATGAATGAGTTTAGTCACTTCATTTTATTGGTGTACCATTATCAGTTCTTCTAGATAGTCAGAGTTATCTTTTTGAGAATAGAACAACATGTGAACCCGAAATCAAGATACTAAATAATAATTTTAGTGATTTGTTATCACACTCTCTAAATATAGATTAATATTTTCATGAATTTGTGAACGTCAATTTGATTGATAACTAGAAATTAATTCTAGGTTCATGAATTTTGATAAAAACATTTTAGATTTTTTTACTGAATGGTTCAAAGCATAGATGGAAGAATTGAAAGGAATTTTTTAACAGGATCAGGCTTCGATAGAACAAGAACAAAAAACCACTCCTGAAAAATTTAAACATCACTTTATTACTCTCTATAACATTATATGTGTATAATCTATTTTCATATGACTCATATGTAATATGAAAAAATGGGGGATAACATTAGGTAAAGGAAACATTCAAACACAACATTAAAATATTTTTAAAATTGAAATAGTTCTTCGAAATTAATATATTTCTCTATTAAATAAATAATTAAATAAATAATTTTTTCATTAAAATAGTATTTCTATAGTGTTTAAAAAATTATAAATTTTTTATGGTATTTGTAATCATCAAAATGGGGGATTTTGTTGGGAATGTATTTTCTCAACAATACTTTATTAATCATATTTATTTTGATGCTCACATATAGACTCATTTTTTATACTAATGATAATATATTATGTTTATTTTGGGAAATTAATATTTATTGAAAACATTATTGTGGTAGTAAATTCAAGCATTTAATTCACATGTAATATTTATTAAAGCGTTTGGAAGGGGTTTTTGTTTTTTGAAGAAACATTGTACACACCCAATATAGATATATGTAATGTAAGGAATGAACCCTATGTTTATAATAGTACATATTGGTCATTAAAACTATGTGTTCAGAAATGTACGGTTAATGAACCTTACAATTGAATTGAACCTTCTGTTTATTAATATGAGAAATTATAGCTGCGGAAAATTATGTATATAAGAAACCCTACATTTATGAAATGAGAAATGGTTAATCAAAAATAATTTTATGATCAACCATAAATTTTTAACATTATGTTCATAGAATCAATGATGTGTAGTTAGGCCCGATGTTTGGTATTTATTTGGTTTATAAAAGAACCCAACATTTGAATATTAAATGTCAGATGTTTAAATTTGTGAATTTATCAATGTTTTTTTCAATAGTCTTGACATAATTAATGATTTTATAAAATCTCATTTACAACCAATTCAAATCTCATTATGATTGATTCAATGAACTGTATTCATCGGATAAAATTTCTCCCATTCTGAAGGGAAGTCACGACACCCCCGATTACATGGTATTTCAATATTCACTATATATTAGGTGATTTTATTGGATCTATAATATTGAATCAATATATCTTTGCTATATATTCTATCACAATTCCTTTCAAATAACGTGATACACAAAAATAAAAATACGTTCATATTATTGTGAATATTTTTTATAGGGTTACTATATTAATCAATCGACTCTATTATTTTCTAAAAAGGGAAAAGTTTGAATATTTTACATATTTAAACCTCATACTCCTATTAGAGTACTAATGCTATTTTATTCTACTCAAATTGAATATCATTTTCAAACTGTATCACATAAGATTTAATCTTTCATGAAGAACTCTAATTACTGAATAAGAAGATCCATCCACTATCATTTGCTTCAATTTCAATTGTGAAGATCTCTCTAAACCATATTCATATCAAATTCTATTGATATAAAAGATGTATCAATACCTTGTACTTAGTTGTGGGGAAGTGTAACATTTTTGTACTAAGTTGTGAATTTACCGGTTCCCTATAAATTAACTATAAGGGCCTTTTTTACCATGTTGTAAAGGTGTAAACTACCTTCACTCAATTATAGATTTGAAGTCTATTAATAAGAGGGCCTTTTCAAGTGAAATTCACCAAGATCATTGATAGAGCATTGATGGAGTTGATATTGGGATATTTATGTCCAAAACTACTATAATAATTAATGTATTTATTTTTTCTGTTTATCCACTACTCATGTTTCATACATATGGAAACATTTCACATCTTTATAAAATAGAGTGAACGTCAACATCCATAATTGGAGAAGTTTATCAAAAACGCATAATTCACCCTATATGTTATATTTGTATTTTTCTGACCATACACGTGAAACATCATAAGTTGCATAGAGATAAATGATATGAATTACTTACTTTAATGGAAAAATTGTTGTATTTAAAAATGCATAAATTTTTACCCAATAAAATAATAACATTTGTAATTGTGTTTTTCAAATAATTCAGATGTGTTTTGAGAAAAATATTGAACTCATTGTCCTTGAAAAACATAATTAATTAATCGTATTTAATCCGTTTAATTTTCATAAGATATTTTCCCCATATTTTTTTGTCATGATGATTTATCTAATGATTCATTTGATAAGTGAAGTACAATTATGATGACCCAATACATAATCTATGGATGTATCCCATAGATATTTCAATCATCAAATATTACATTATTTGTTAATTAAGTTAAAAAAATATCATCTGTTTTATTAACACATAGAGTTCATATAGAACCATAGATATGTGTAACTCAATAGGTATACTCTATATCATTTTATTGATTAATTAGAAACACTAACAATGAGATGACTTTGGAGTATAGAATGAAATGATATTGTGATAAAAAAATCCATTAAAAATAAATTGTTGATTTTTTTTTATTTCATGTGAGATCATAATCAATTTCATATTGAAAAAATATTGATAAAATTTTAGTTTGATACTAATAAGAATTTATATTTATACATGTAAATGATGCATGCTGATAATCTAGATAGAATTCGAGATGACATGATTTTTTTTTCATGACTATCATTGATGAAGTGTAGTAGATTGTTTGAATATTTTATTAATGGATTTATGTTTCACACACTTTTCCACAAAGAAGGTCTGAAAACCAACAATAGTGGAACCTTTTCAAACTCACAGGATTTGGATACTTTGCCATCTTCATTGACATGGTCGAATAAAACCATCATGAAAAATTTATTATTGACTTATTCAAATGATAGTGGATTAAAAATATAGTGGGATAAAGAAATATTTTTTACAATTTACCCTTGTTAAAACATCACAATTAGTTAATAACAACTAGTAGAAAAAACACAATATATATGTTTTGGATTCACCTGAAAAAATTGTATTATATGTGGATGAATGAATAAATGTGTAACACACCAAGATTTTATGAGATATATTATTTCTAATTTCTTTTATGTCTTCTATTATACACTACACCAAAATTGGCTTGTTCTATACGCAACACCGTATTAGCTTGCAGTATATGCAACACTATTCTTGGCTCGTGTTACACACAATTTCAAGTTTGTTTTGAGGAAATTATTCTACACAACATTAAGTATAGATTTTTTTTATGTATAAATGAAATAAGTTTTGATTATGTTATACGAAACACTAAACAGAGCTTT
Source organism: Viscum album (assembly GCA_963277665.1). NCBI lineage: Eukaryota > Viridiplantae > Streptophyta > Magnoliopsida > Santalales > Viscaceae > Viscum > Viscum album. The sequence continues at coordinate 835,080,769 of OY728140.1, forward strand.
CACTACACATAGCCCTGGCTTGGCTTTCATTACACGCAATCAAGACCTTCTTCGATAGCGTGTGTAGTGCGCAATACCAAGTTTCACTAAATGAGATATTATTATAATATTATTATGAACTAGACATTATGAATAGTAATACCCATTGTTTGAAATTTTATTTTTCAAAATGGAATTCATTTTTTGGATTTGTAATATCGAAATTATCCTCGGATAAATTTTCGGTATTTTTTGAAAACATTCAAATTTTTAATGAATAGTGAAAACACTGGGTTACTATTTACAAACAGACTTTCTATTTAAATAATTATTTATTTTATGTAAATTTATTTTAGATCAAAAAAGATATATAATACCTATATAAGATCAATTTAATTCATTGGTTTAATTTTATAATAATTTTAGATATATAAAAATGTTATTGAACTTTTCAACGTCTTTTACCAACCTCCTAGGAGAATTTGAAAATTTACATAAAACATAATTTCACCGCTTCTGTGAGTGGAATTTTGAAAATACGAGAGAAACAGTTTATATAATTGAGTAAAATGTTGTTCAATAAGATAAAAATAATTTTTGGTGAATAGTAACATTTTACTTTTATTTACCATGGTTAAAAGTAAATAGGGTAATTAAACATAAAAATGATACTATTATTACCCTAACACATGTACTAATTCTATTGGATAATTATAATTCAACAAAAAAAATTACGAATAAAATATTACCCTTTCGGTCCACCTGGATTAGATTATGACACTTATTATTGTTTTATATAAAGAAGAGTTAAAATATTTAAAATCAATGTTTAATAACTAAAAAAATTAATATAGGGTTATACATATGATAAATTCGACGATAAATATTCATTAGATAGATAAAAATATTTCTTACATAATGGAATTTTATTTATAAATTTTAGACATTATATAATTCAATTTATTTGTGACATAATGATGATATAGTAATTACCTTATTAATGAAATATTAACATAATTGATATTATAAATACCCAAATAAATATAATTTGAGACTTTTTATGAATTATACTAATTTTATAGTTTAATATGACATGTTATTATTGATTTAATTAACTTTTTTTGAATTAATCATGCTGTTATGAGTTTCAATAAAATCAATTACCAAATAGTGTCAAAATTGACATAAAAGAGTTTTTAAAACAAATATTATATTAGTAATTGTTATTTTATTCTTAAAAATATAAGGGTTGGCTAAATTACATAGCTAAGGATATATATATTAATAATGAACAATTTGGGGTTCGTTTGTCTTGTTATAGTCTGTTTATTTACCATATAGTGTATGAAAACAAGAAGACACAGTAAAAGTAAAATTATTTAAATTAAAGTTAAATCTAAATGATAAGGTTAAAATAGTAACATAAACTTGTATAAATTGTATTGTTTGAGATTATTCCGACCCATACCTAAATTAGCTTATAAATAAATCTATTTGAAGATATTATAAACCAAATATGACTTTATTATAAAATAATATATTAAGTTTTTTCAAAGGTGACCCTCTCCTCCCTTATAAAAAGGGAACCCCTTCTGTCTCCTCTTCGTACCCTTTTGAGCCTTGAATCTCGGCCAAACCTTTCCAATTCCTCTTTTAAACATCATTAATTGTATCATAGAGGATCTGGTATTCTCAGAAGATGAACTCTAGTGCCCTAAGAAGATGTTTAAAGGAGGTCCGTCGAGGAAGAGGTAATCTCATCTACCGACTCTTTCAAGTTTAATTCTTCTTCTACTTCCTCTTATTTAGTTGTTTCATTATAAAGTAATAACATAATTATCACTAATATACCGATATGTTATTATAAATATGAAATAATCCTATTTCACCTTCTATCCATCCTATGGAAAACAGAATCACCATGTGTGTGTACGTACGGAATACCATCTCCACGCCGTGGTGTAATCAGTTTTTCCACCACCACCTTCCTTGGCTGGGTATAATGGTGTAAAGATTAACAATATACGATTATTATAAAATCATACATATTCTAAGGTATTAAATCATCCCCTACAATTCCATTCAATAAATATCGAAATGATATCATCGCTTGTGCATACGTACAGATTACCGTCTCCACGACGCGATGATATTCATTTTCCATGTTAACAATTCAAGAATGATTATAATGTATATAGAATAAGTAATCATGAACTATATGACATAATAATTATACAGGATTTATGTATATATATATGTTTATTTCATATACCATATTCCATTCAATTAAATTAGGAAACGAAAAACAACGTTCATGCTTACGTACGGCCTACCGTCTCCATGAACACTGTATATCTTTCCATTAATCGATTTATTATATATATGTACATTCTGAATATATATTATATGTAAATCATGTTTTATATTATGTAATTAATTAATCATGATCTATGTAGTCATATTAATAATTACAAGTCATAACACGGATGATAATTGAAACGATTTTACCCAAAACGCTGCTTTAACATGGAATTGAAAAATGAATGGATAATCTAAAGTCATAAGTGAATCCTATATGATATCATAAATTTTATTATGGTTCTGTTACAAGTTAATAATAATTTTAAACCCACTATATAGGAGTCTCGGACACATACGGGAGAAATTGGACATAAGGTAAGGGATAACTATTCCAATCTCATTCTTTTCCAAGATTGTTATTCGTATGTATTTACTAGGGTTATTGTTATCATCCATTCCCATGTTTTCTAAAAATGTTTTCATGTATTTTTAATGTCATTTTTAACCATTTTTTAAAATTACCACATGTTATGAAAGGAATATTACTTTTTTTTACCACACGAGGAACTTTTTGACTTTTCCGACAAATGTATGAGAAGTATGTTATTTTTAACTTATACGGTGTGAATAGATTTTTACGGTTTTATAACGCCTCATTTTCATGAAGAATACTCTACAAGATTTAATGAATATTTAAAAAAATTACTTTTCTTTTAAAATTTCATGGTATTTTGTTAAATGAAAAATATTTTGAAGAAGAACGTATATTTTCCTCAAGAATTCATTTCAAGTGTTTTATCAAAACCATTTTCCATATAAGATGACATTATTTCATATGTGTATGTTTCAAGTATAATGTCTCTATTATTTACATGGTTTCACTTCTCTTATAAAGAAAATATATCCATTTGTTGTATATGTATTATGTTATGATGCGATGATGTTTATGAAACACATTTGATTCATTGGGTTAGAATGAATGATTTAGGTTTATATTGTGGGACACGTAAGAATGATTTCATTATGAGATGGGTGAGACCTATATCTCCATCCAAGGCATTGTGTAAAGATTTATATGTCATGAGATAGACATGGATGTAATGGTATGTTAATCTGGTTCAGTGTTACAGGATTGAAATGAGTGAACTCGATTCAGAAAGGGACTTTGTCCACTAAGATGGTCTTGGCAGCAATGCCTTGGATACTATAGAAATCATATCATGTGCTTAATGGTTTTCCAAAATTAAATGTTTTATTCCCATGCTATTATATTATGATTTATGTTTCTTTATGACTTATGCCTTACGTACTGCCATGATTTATTTCACAACTCTAGATTTTGAGGTGTAAACATTATGTTCATATTTTGAAGTTCAAATGTATATGGTTTGTTTTATTTTCTCCATGCTTACCCTTACAGAACATTTCATATCACCCTTTATATGTTTTCTTTTCCCCGGGATATAAATAAAGGTTTTAGGTAAGAAAAAAAGGGAAGATATTTATAGGAGATGTTGAATATCTTTCAACAAGATTAGAATATTATATTCTGAGTTTCCAAAGACACTAAACTATTATGGTCCTTGGGTGTCTGTTTTTGTTATGTATTAGATATTCTGAAAAAGGAATGTAATATCTATGAACATCAAGCTTTGGGTCTCTACAGTTGGTATCAGAGGGATGTTTAGTTAACCTTTGGAATCTAGGATGCAAAAACATTAGTGAGATCCCTAGTTTTATTCATATGGTATGTCTATGGATGTCCCTAATGATTATTATAACTATATGTTATAGTCCTAGCGTTATGTTGACGATCATGAATAACCTAGGGTGAACCTAAGGTCTCGTGGATTAATGAATGTGTGATAAGTTAGACATCACATAAGTGAATTTTAATGATTATGTGGTTCCTCGTTATTTTAAATGTTTCTTAAACTTTGGTTTCTTGTTTTAGTCAATAGAAGAAGAAAAAAAAATAATTTAGTTAATGTTGATTCGGATGGAAAAATTGGTGACTGTGATAAAAAAACCATGTAATTCCTATAAAGAAAGAAATTGTGATTATGCCGAATCATTCATCACGATATATGATTAACAAGGTGAATTTTGTGATATTCCTAATTCATCATATAAGATAAAGATGAACTTTTAGACATGTTCTCATGGAGAGAATCATAGAGGAAGGAAGATGAAGATTTTTACATATCAAGAATACGGGAAGAATAACCTTGAATAATACCTCAAATGGAGGGGAAGACGTTATCTGTATGGAGAAATGGGACATAGAGTGACAGACTGTTATGGAGTTCAATGTCTTATTTTTGGAGAACATGGGAATTACCCAACTCATTGCCCTGACCTAAGATGTTACTTCAAAATAAAGGAAGAATTTATTTAATGACAATAATTGTAGAGGATGGATTGAAGTGTTTATGTATTAGTATTCAAGAATAATGTTGTTGAGGTACTTTTATGGTATATTAGAATATATTTGTATTAGTCTATTGCAGTTTTAAATAATTTTATGGTACTGGTAACCATGAAAAGTGATTGAAATATTTTTGGAAAGTAGATGATATGCATAGAATGAAGGGATAAGGAGAAAATGAAATCTGTCATATTATTCATGAGCTCGTGACTAATTTAAGTAAAAAGTGATATCATGGTTTGATTATATAGAAATTTTGGGATTTTGGTATGCGGAAAGAGTAAACATTTGACAGCTTTCATGTTTTTACTAAGGTTTTATGGTATTTCATGTTTCAAAATAATACATGATTAAGTTATTCAAGTGTTCTGAAAGTGACCAACAAGATATATCTTATGATATATGAGGGATAAATGATGGTATTCACGTGCTTGTTATTTGACCTTTCAAGTAATCGTTTTATTTATACTATGATCTTGGACAGAAATATTTTGGATAAGCCTAAATATTGGAATGGATTATGTTGGTCATAAGTCAGTATTGTTTAAGGATAGAATTTTTTTCGATATTATTTATGGAATGTTATAAAAAATGTAGTTTTAGAAAAATGACAACCTACAGGACGGGCGACAACCCGTCGCGTCAGACAGGGCTGTGGGAATCGAACCCACAACCGAAGTGTGACAGGCCTTTATCGCCTACCTCTGGCCTACAAGAAGTCCATGGTTAGTATAAACTAGTTGTATTATATTAAGTAGTATGATATATGACGTATAAGTCCATTTTAGAAACCATATATGATTAATCTCAAGATAGATGGACTTATATATATTTAATAAATTGTGATAAACTTTTTTCTAAAGAAATAAACTGAATGACCTATCATTCTATCGCATGATCTGCTAACACTTCACGAATTACAAATTCAACATCATTTCATTAAGAGATGAAGTGTAAATTGGTCAAGGCATGAACAACGGTGTGTTTTAAAAAAAACATGTAAGTATTTCTTTTAATTCAAAAATTCTTTAGTATTTGGGGAATGATCTTGAAAACAAAAAATGTTGTCCTAGTACCCTCATACACGATAAATCAGATGGAACCATAGATCATCACAAATTTATGGCTTTGGGATTGATGGATTTTTCATAGCCATGTTCTCTGCCACTATCTATCGGAACGTGATGGCTATATTTCTCTTCCATATTCATATTTTTACCTATGTTCTCTTATGTGGACACCCGGTGATGAGTTAATTTGGGTAATCGTTACATTTCATACTTTAATTTTTTAATGTTATGTTTTGGTATTACTTTTTATGATGTGGGTTTCTATGAAAGAAGCTTTCAATTAGTAAACCATTTATAACCCCGACAAATTTCGAGGGTGAAATTAATTTTAATGGGGGTAGAATGTAACACCCTGAAATTTTCTAAGATATATTATTTTTAAATTCAATGATGTCTTCTATTATACACTACACCAAGATTTTCTTGTTCTATTCACAAAACCGTATTATCTTGCAGAATACGCAACACTATTCTTGGCTCATGTTACACACAAGTTCAAGTTCATTTTGTTGACATTATTCTATGCAACATTAAGTATAGATTTTGATTAATGTATAAATGAAATGAGTTTTGATTATTTTATACGCAACACCAAACGGAACTTTCACTACACACATCCCAGACATGGCTTTCATTACACACAATAAAGTCCTTCTTTGATAGCGTGTGTAGTACGCAAAACCAATTTTCAATAAACGAGACATTTTTATAATATTATTATGAACTAGCCGTCATGAATAGAAATACCCACTTTTTGAAATTCTATTTTTCAAAATGGACTTCATTTTTTGATTCGGAATATTGAAATTAGCCTATGATGAATTTTTGGTACTTCTCTAAATACATTCAATTTTTGATTAATAGTGAAAACACTGGGTTACTATTTAAAAATCAACTTTTTATCTAAATAATTATTTATTTTATATAAATTTATTTTAGGTCAATATTGATACATAATACCTATATATGTTCATTTTAATTCATTGGAGTCATTTTATAATAATTTTAGATATATAAAAATTTTATTGAACTTTTCACCGTCTTTTACCCATCTCCTAGGTGAATTTGAAAATTTACATAAAATATAATTTTACTGCTTCTATGAGTTGAATTTCTGAAATCATAGAGACACAGATAATATCAAGGAGTAAAATGTGGTTCAATAAGATAAAAATAATTTTTGGTGAATAGTAACTTCTTACATTTACTTACCACGGTTAAAAGTAAATAGTGTAATTAAGGGTAAAAATGATACTATTATTACCCAAAAAATGTCCTAAATCTATTGGATAAGTGTAATTATAAAACAAAAACAACCTTAGGAATAAAATATTACCCATTATTTCCACTTTTATTAGATTAGGATACTTGTTATTATTTTATTTAAAGAAGTGTTTAAATAGTTAAAATCAAAGTTTAATAACAAAAACATTTTTAATATAGTGTTATACATAAGATAAATTAGACTATAAATATTCACTAGAAAGATAAAAATATTTCCAACATAATAGTAATTTATTTATAATTTTTAGACATTAAATAATTTAATTTATTTATGACACAATGATGATACAGTAATTACCTTATTAGTGAAATATTAACATAATTGATATTATAAAACCCAAATAAATGAAATTTTAGACTTTTTATGAATGAAACTAATTTTATAGGTCATTATGACATGTTAGTATTGATTTAATTTACTTTTTGCGAATTAATAATACTGTTATGATTTTCACAAAAATCAATTACCAAATAGTGTCAAAATTGACATAAAATAGTATTTAAATAAAATATCATATTATTAATTATTATTTTTTATTAAAAATCTATGGTTCAGCCAAATAACGTAGGTAAGGTAAAATATATTAATAATTAACAACTTGGGGTTCGTTTGGATTGTTATAGTATGTTTATTAACCATATAGTGTAAGAAAACAAGAACACATGGTAAAAGTAAAATTATTTAACTTAGATTTAAATCTAAATGATAAGGTTATAATAGTAACCTAAAATTGTATAAATTAAATTGGTTGAGATTATTTAGACCCATAACAACTTTAGTTTATAAATAAATAAATTTGAAGCTATTATAAACCTAATATGACTTTTTTATAAAATAATATTTTATGTTTTTCCAAAGGTACCCCTCTCTTCCCTTATAAAAAGGGCTCCCCTTTCCTCTTCTCTTCACACCCTTTAGAGCCTTGAAGTTGTTCCAAACATTGAAACTTCCTCTTAAAACCCTCTATAGTTGTATAATAGATGTTCTGGTCTTCTCAAATGAATAAATCTAGTGCCCTAAGAAGATTTTTAAATGAGGTCTGTTGAGGAAGTGGTAATCTCATCTATCGACTCTTCCCAGTTTCTTTATTCTTCTACTTCCTCTTATTTATTTGTTATCTTATAAAGTAATAACATAAGTTTCACTCATATATTGATATGTTATTATAAATTTTAAATAATCATATTTCACCTTCTATCCATCATACGGAAAACAAAATCACGGTGTGTGCGTACGTAGGGAATATCGTCCCCACGACGTGGTGTAATCAGTTTTTCCAACACCGCTTTACTTGGATGGGTATAATGGTGTAGAGATTAACTATATATGATTACTATAACATCATACTGATTCTAAGATATTATATCATCCCCTACAATTCCATTCAATAAAAATGGGAATGATATCATCGCTCGTGCCTACGTACGGATTACCGTCTCCACAATGCGATGAGATTCATTTCCATGTAAACAATTCAAGAATGTTTATAAATTATATATAATAAGTAAACATGAAATATATGACATAATAATTATAATGTATTTATGTATATATATATTTATGTTATCTACTTAATTACAGTATAATTATTATGTCATATATTTCCTGATTACTTATTCGTCATCTACTAAATTCCATTGAATTCAATAAGGAAACGGAAAACAGCGTTCATGCATACGTACGACCTACCGTCTCCATGAATGATCTATTTCATTCCATTTATCGATATATTATATATATGTATATTCAGAATATATATTATATATAAATCATGTTTCATATTCTGGAATTAATTAATCATGATCTATGTAATCATATTAATAATTACAAGTCAAAACACGGATGATAAATGAACGATTTTATCCAAAACGCTGCTATAACATGGAAATGAAAAATGAACAGATAATATAAAGTCACAAGTGAATAATATATGATATCTTAAATATTATTATGGTTCTGTCACAAGTTAATAATATGTTTAAACCCACTATACAGGAGTTTCGGACACATATGGGAGAAATTGGACATAAGGTAAGGGATAACTATTCCAATCTCGTTCTTATACAAGATTGTTATTCCTAAGTATTTACTGTGGCTATTTTTATCATCAATGCCCATGTTTTATAAAAAATTTTTCCTTTATTATTACATTCCTTTTTACCCATTTTTGTAATTTTCAACATATTATGAAAGGAATCTTACTTTTTTTACCACATGAGGACCTTTTTTACTTTTCCAACAAAATTTCAATAAGAATGTTATTTTTAACTTATACGGCATGAAAGGATATTTATGGTTTCATAACGCCTCATTTTCATGAATCTTAATATAAAATATATTAGGAATAATTTTTAAAAAATACCTTTCCTTTAAAATTTCATGGTATTTTTTGAAAAGAAAATGATTTTGAAGTAGAAAGGATATTTTCCTCAAGAATTTATTTCAAGTGTTTTATCAAAATCATTTTCCATCTAATATGACATTATTTCATATGTGTATGTTTCAATTATAATGTCTCTATGATTTACATGGCTTCACTTCTCTTATGATGAAATTATATACATTTTTATTATATGTATAATGTTAAGATGAGATGATGTTTATGAAACCCATTTGATTTTTTGGGTTATGCTGAATGATTTATGTTTATGTTGTGGAACAAGTAATAATGAGTTAATTATGATATGGGTGGGACCTATATCTCCCTCCAATGCATTGGGTAAATATTTATATCTAATGATATTGACATGGTTGGAACGTTAGTTAATCTGGTTCAGTGTTACAGGACTGAAATGAGGAGTGAACTCGATTCAAAAAGGGACTTTTCCCACTAAGATGGTATTGGTAGTAATGCCTTGGATACTATGGAAATCAATCATGTGCTTATTGGTTTTCCATAATTACATGTTTTATTGCCATGATATTTTATCATGATTAATGTTTCATTATGTCCTATGCCTTACGTACTGCCATGATTTATTTCACAATTCAAGATTTTGATGTGTAAACATTATGTTCATGTTTTGAAGTTCAAATGTATATGGTTTGTTTTATTTTCTCCATGATTACCATTACTATGCTTTTGAGGTCACCATTTATATGTTTTAATTTCCCCACGATATAAATAAAAGTTTTAGGTAAGAAAAAAAGGGAAGATCTTTATGGGAGATGGTGAAGATCTTTCAACAAGATTAGAAGATTATATTCCGAATTTCCAAAGACACTAAACTATTACGGTCCTATGGTGTCTATTTTTGTTATGTATTAGATATTTTGAAAAAAGTAATGTAATTTCTATGTACGTCAAGCTTTGTGTCTCTACAAAATGAATTGTGGATAGTTGTAATCCATTCCAAACAATGAGACATGTATTATTTGGGTGATGATGTTGAAGAATTATTTTTTAGCATAAAACATCATCAATAATAAAAATTGACCAACCTTTCAATAATTATATTGAAATAGTTTTTCTTTAAATGAAGGATTATGATGATGAAATAATGGTAAAGATCAATTATGAACATAAAATTGATAATGTTGAATTAATTTAATTTATTTTTATTCATTTAACGTATCATTAATTATTTATTTAGAATTTATGAATTAAATTAATCTATGTTGAAAATTTTAAAATTATTTTATTATTTTATCTTTTATATAATCTTTTATCTTGATGTAAATTCTTGACTGATGTAAGAACATTTAGAACATAACAATTTCAATATATTATCCCACTTATATCAGGTGTCATCATGATTTTCGGTTTGCTACCCTTTCCATAATTTGATGCCATCTAAAAAGATCTCATATTCACCAAGCATTAAATAGGGAACTATTTATTTCCTTATAAGGATTTGAAATATTTCAATATATACTTTTAGAAATAGGTGTTGAGACAGTGTGTGTTTCTGAGGCTCGATATGTAGGAAGTTAATTTTATTAAAATGTTAAAAATAAATTATATGATGCATGCAAAGTTTCATAAACAAGTTATCAGGATCTTCAGTAATATATATATGGGAATATGAATAAAACATACATATTTTCTATTGAAATGAAAATATATTATTTTTTTTATTCGTTAAGAATTTAATCAAGATCAATTGTTCATTGAACTATAAAATTATATTTAAAATTTAATTAATATTCATAAAAAATAATTATATTTTGTTATTTTTTCTACAAAACTCTTTAAATATCTCATGTTTCTTCATTAAATAATACTTACATTATATCATAATTTCATCTGAAGGTTTTTTGTTTGTAATTAATTAAAATTATAATAATTTGTTTTTGTTTTAATATTATATAAAACATTTGAATTACTCTTAACATGATATAATGTAACAAATTTTCATTATGTTATATATATATTCATCAATATGAAACAAGTGGATAAAATTTAGAATAATTTACCATGAAATACAACTCATTATATTATGTAGTTTGATGTTTTTTTTTTAAAATTGTAATTTAAAATAAATCATTACATTGAATAATAAAATATTCATGTTCTAGTTGTAATATAATAGATGAAGATACATGATGTTTTTTAGAACATGATATTGAAATAAGTTATTTTGTGCTATATTTTTGTATTTGGAATGGGGAATTGGAAAATGTAGAATGGTCACCATCATAATGTCATTAAAATGATTAAAACATTTCCACAATAGTGGATAATATGATTTAGAACATGAATATTTATTTTTTCTACATTTCATAAAATGGTGAAGTTGTAACATATCAGGGAATACACCTTCCAATTTTCTTGATATTAATCCATGATATAAGTTAACTATAATATCAAATGAGATTCATAAATTATTGGAAGAAGAAATCGAGTGTTGTATGAAGGTTATACCAAATATTAAAAAATTACTTCTTATTGAATTTGTACCATATCATGTTATTATGTGGAATTATAGAAAATGAAACTTACATTACATTATATTTAGATAATGAATAATTTTATAAATATAATATCCCAATAAAAGTTTATTAGAGGAATAATTTTTTCAAGTAAATCAATCTCAATTATTGAAATCAATATGCATTTACCAATGACTGCATGTTTTATTGGAAGGAATATTTATATATAGAAAAATTTAAAGGGTTTTATACTTCTAGATAGAAATTGATGAATCATGATGAAAATTAAAATGAATGAAATATGAAGTCAGAGATATATAAAAATGCAATGAAGTTTAATGTTACATCCTAATAGAACCAAAATTGTTAAAAAAATTGTTCATCTCCTCTGAAACAACAAATTAAATGAAGTGGAATTCTATGGAAAACTATAAAAATATGTTTATACAAAATCTTATAGATTTGAAAGCATGTAAATCCTTTGATTATTTATATCCAAATTTCATTTCAAGACCAAGGAATGTTAATTTGGGATTAGGTAATTTATTATTTAATCAATTCATTACTCTCTGTGAAACATATAGAATATTTCAATATATATTTATCCCTTGAAATATAACTCTTTTTATGTGTATGAAACAATATTATTTTATTATTTTGATTATTGATCTATTATATAAAATTCTTATAAATAACATTTATTTATATATTCAAACTCCCGTAAAATAATTACAAGACATTGAAATATTGGGGTATATAATATGATGCACCAAAAAATGAAATATTCAAAACATTTGTGTATATAAAGTGGATGATTAGTTATTATACATTATTATGACTCTTTTTTGGTTACAACACTCACACTGGTTATCCATATTATGTTTTCAACCTTGACATTGAGTCGAAAATATTTCCATTTATTATAAATTTGGGTTTCATCTCTTATAATCAATTCATGGACTCATATCAAAAATATACATTTAATAAATCATGATTTGATGGAAAATGAGTTGAGATCACAAAAATAATTTTTCAATAGGTTTTAAAATAATGAAATAATTATCAATTGTTGATTAAAAATTTGGGATTGAGTATAAGTTACAGGTTTTTTCAATGGAGTTTTCCGAAAATCAAATATTGTTGTACCCAAAAATAGAATAAAAAAATATTTTGTTTAAAACATACAATATTATAAATATCAATTGTTATGTCTTAATATTAATGTTATACACATTGAATAAAATTTATATGATAATATGGATTATATATAATTAAATGAGTATGGAAAATAGAAATACCATTTTAATACTCGTAAGGACTTGTCGGAAATAAATATAATATTTGATCTATGGTAAAATGTTAATTGTAATTATCATAAGTATTTTTCTCATTGAATAATAGGAATAAATTATTTTCCTTTATAGACTAAAAAATATGAAAGTACCAGATAGATATTGAAGTAAAAAATTGAAGATATATTTACTTTATATTAGGTATATATTATCTCAATAATATTCTATAAATATTATTTATTTTGAGGCTTGAAAATACTCTTTTTTGTTTTTATAATGATATTAATTTCATTTCATTTAAGGAATTAAATATTCATTGAATAAATTATTATGGATTTATATTAAAGATTTTAATTCCCAATGAATATTTGTTAAAGTGTTTAGATCATTTCTTATGTTTTATGGAAACATTATTTATACCCTACATTGATGAATATATTTTAAGGAATAAACCCTATGTTTAGGAAAGTATGTATAGATCATCAACTATTAATGATCAGAAATATATTATTAATGAACCTTATATTTGGATGGAACCATATGTTTGGTAATAGAAGAAAGAATGGTTACATAACCCTATGTAAGTAAGAACCCCTATGTTTAAGAATAAAATTTAAGGTTCTTAAACCTTAATTTTATGATAAAACTTACATTTTCAACCTTAAATTAATAACATGAATGTTGTATTGCAGAAAACTACATTTGTTATTTTTTTTGTGAAAGAACCCTATGTTTGACTATTCAACATCAAATGTTTAAATTTACGATTTTACCCAAGATCAATGCTATGGACTAGATAGTATTAAAGATTTTTAAAATAAAATTAGGCAGATTAAAATATTTTTATGATTGATTTACAGAACATTATTCATCCAAGAAAATCAATCATGTTCTTAATGGAAGTTACGACTCGACCAATTACATTATATTTTAATATCTAGCATATATCAGTCAATCTTCATATATTTGGATTACCGAATCAATCTAGATACTCTATATAATATATAAATATTATTTTAGAATATATTTACATACACATATACATATATTATTTATAAGTGTGAATAAATTTTTTAGTGCTTCATATAATAATCAATCGAATCTATTAGTTTTTAAAGATTCTATACATACAATATTCTACATCTTTCAACCCCATAATACTATTAGAGTATAAATGTTTTTTCTATTCAAATTGTAGATCATTTGAAACCTTGATCTCTTTAGAGTTTCCCTTTCTTGAATAATTTTCAATTCTAAACATGATGATCATTCTCATATTAGTTATTATTGCTGAAATTGTGAAGATCAACCTTAACCTTTATCAAATAAATTTCTTTTGATTTATTTCAAGTACCAAAAACCCATAATTAGTTATTTATAAGTGTCATATTCTTGTAATATGTTTTGGGTCAACCAATTCCCTAAAAAATAACAATAAGTAATTGTTTATCTTTGTGGTAAAGATGTCAACTGCGTACACTAGGTTGTGGATTTGATGTCTTGTTATAAGAGGACTTTTTCAAGTGAAATTCACCAATCTCATAGATATATAATTGGAATAGTGGAATAGGGGACCTTTGTTCCCAAAACCACTATAAAAATTAATGTGTTTTTTATTTCTTTTTATACAATTCTCATAATTCATACGGAATAAAATTCTTCACATCATCATAAATCACAAAGAATATCAAAATACGAAGATGATATATTTTTTTTAAGAAGGCACAATTCACCACACCCTATTGTGTTATATTTTTTTCAACACAATAATAGGTATTACATGAGTGTTTTTTGAATAAATATATAGCAATCATAAAGTGAATATGGTCTATAAAATGAATATGTAATTGGATTGTCCGAATGTTGGAATATATATGGTTCATGCTCCATACATTAATGGTGACACTAATGGATTTTAGAGATCCGGTATGATCATTTATATAATGAAAATTGGATTCAATTAATATTTTAAGATCATCACTCATTATGTGATTCCTATGAAAACAAAAATATGTGATGCTGCAATAGAAGCTAAAGATGAAATCGATTCAATGGAAATGAATTCAATATTTTTTGAAATTTTTCTTTATGATTTTAACAGTGTATCACAGTGCCCTACAAACTATGAAATTTGGTAGATTATAGCTATAACTTATGATGGAATATATGACATCATACATATGAGATATGCTACTAACAAACTAAAATTTGACACATTTAAAATGTTTAATTATGAAAGCATGACACAAATGAATATGTCATTAACAAATTATGTCAATAATATTACTACTTATGTAGATTTTGTCATTAAACAACATCATGATCGAAATGTATGTAGATTACTACCCTAAAAATGGAATATCATATCTGGTCTCCAAGAGACAACTCATAAGCATAATCGATAAAGAAAATAAGAGGTCATAGTAGAAAAAAATTTAGATTCCTCAAAATCTGAAATAGAAATCGATTAGTAATCCAAAAAAATTAGTAAATTATAAAATAATAATAGATGATGCATAATATAATTTAAAAATGATGAAGGAGAACCCAAATATGTATGATACTATGAATAAAAAATAATTAGGTCGCATCCAACCCAATTTCGCTTAATTGAATGATAAATGAAAAAACATTGAGAGGAAATATCATAAGAATTTAGATTATTAGTATAAAATAAATAGGATCATGAAAGCTACATGGTGTGTATCTGAAGACTACAAAATCTATTAAAAATATGATTCAATAAAAGAGACACAAAATCTCGAAGCAAAAAATTTTCTTTATGGCCATTGAAGAAAAAGAGGTACAAACCTATTACTCTTTTTTGTTATGACTCTGATAGTTTTTGAAATTATAAATTAGTTTCACACTGTTCAATGAAATTAATGAAAAAATATTCTTTTATAAATAATAATAAATCATTAAAAATAGTCACAATGATGTTTTATGAGAAAGACGCACGTCAAAAATAAAATCAATATTAATTTGAAAAATCAACTCATCTACATCAAACTGTATTTGCCATGAAATAAATTAATGAATTATAGGATGAAGTAGAATCTTATAAAAGTGGTTTTTTTTGTTTTAAAAAAGGATAAATGGATCTTAATGGGATTCTTTTAAACAAATTTATTAAAATAGAAGGATTTTAAATAGGAAGAAAAGGTGAAAATCAATATTATTTAAATTATATTAAATTCTCACATCATGAAATACTACCTATTATTATTGTGGAATAAAAATCCATTATACTAACAACTTATACGTAAGGAATCCAAAAATTAGTGGTATTAAATAGGATTTAATTTCCAAAAACATGACTTAATCATGTGATATATACATTGGGAAAATAAGGTTATTTTTGGACTCGCAAAATATTGTTCACTGACAGTACTGGACCCAAAAAATATGGGTACCAAAATCAAACATGTTTAACTACTTTTATTGGAAAGAGACTATAGAAAATGAAAATATATATGGTACATGGATAGTGGATTCTCTAGAAACATGAGTAGAGAGAAATTAAAAGATTATACATTGACTCAAATGAATGGAGGACTAGTAACTTTTGGTGACAATGAAAATGGAAATATCATTGGAGTTGGAACTATTTGGGATCCAAATATTATCCCAATCAACAAATTATTATATGTTCAAGGATTAAATAATAACCTATTAATTTTTTATAAACATTGTGAAGATGGATTTTATAAGTATTTTTCTAACGAAACAGCCTTAGTTTTTAAAGATAAACTTCTTGAATTTAGAGCATCTTGAATTGGAAATTTTTATAAATTAGATCTAAATTATGTTTGTATAAACAATTGATCTATTTAACCAATAATACAAATGATTTATTTATAACATATTATACATGGTCATTTCAATATATTTCACTTACACAATTTATCTAAGAAATAGTTAGTTTTTAAATTTCCAACTTTTAATATTGAAGATGATAAATTCTGCGATTCATGTAAAATCCTTAAACAACATAAATATTCATTCAAATTTGTTTACAAAATAGATAAATCTAAACCTTTATAACTTATCCATATGGAATTTTTGGAATATTTAGAGTTTCACGGTTTGTAGGAAAAATATGTGTTTTTTTAGTTGATTATTTGTCTATATTTACATGGGTATATTTTCTAAAACTCAAAAGTGAAGAATTCACTATCTTTAAAGGTTATTACAAAAATTTTCAAATGGAAAATGTTTTTAAAATCATTTTATCATGATGTGATCATGTTAGAGAATTTGAGAATCATAAATATAATTATTATTTCTCAAATTATGGTTTTAAACACAACCTTTCTGCACCAAGAACACATTTAGAAAATGGAATTGTTGAATAAAGAAAAAAAACAATTCAAGAAAATAAAAAGACTATGTTGAATGAATATAGTCTTCCGTGATACTTATGGGATGAATATATAAGCACATCATGCAATATCATGAATATATTTTTAATAAGACATATTGTTAAAATGACACACTATGATCATTGGAATAATATAAAATCTAACTTAAAGTACATTATTGTACTTGGATGAATGGTATATATCTTGATTAATCAGTTCAACATTAGTATATTTAATCCAAAAGCTGATGAAGGAATATTTTTATGATATTATGTAATATCTAAATCCTATAAAATGATTAATAAAACGTCATGGATTGTTAAAATAAATTATTTTATGTGATGTTTGATGGAATTAACCCTTTAATTAAAGTGAAATATCAAACATATGAAAGTAAAATTTTATTTGACAACATCATATTTGAATATACTAAAGATGATTTTGGAAATTATTTAATAAACTAATCTTAAGTCATAAGAAAATTAAAAATAAGAACTTGAAAGTGTCCAAAAAAGATAGTCTAGACCCTTAAAATTACCATCCTTTAGAAACTATTATAGGATAGCTAGATGAGTGAAATAGAAAGAAAATAATTCTAGGAACCGTTATTAAATTTTCTTCCATTCTATCTTATTTAGAACATAACTCTGTTGAGAAATATTTAGTATATGACATTTGGTTTATAGAAATATAATATAAGTAAACAAATTTAGATGAAATTAAGTTTGTTATTTAGTAGAGAGACCGTCAGATTATTCTGTAATATAAACTATGAGTATCTTTAGAAATAGACTGGATAATTCAGGGATAATTACTAGAAATAAATCTAGATTAGTAACTAAATGATATAATCTGGAAGATGGTATAGATTATTTTGAAACCATTACCCCTATAGCTGGATTAAAATCCATTAGAATCCTTTGAGATTATAAATCTCATATGAATATTTAATTAAATAAGATGGATGATAAATATTACCTTTTAAAAAGTTATTTAATAGAGGAAGTTAATGTTGAATAACCCCCTAGTATTTAAAATGCTCATAAACCAAATTATATTTTTAAACTAATTAAATCTATTTATGGACATAAACAAGTACCTAGATCATGGTATAAATGAAGAAGATATTTAATACTGGAAAAGTTATTTTTATAGGATTAGTAAATCCTTGTTTTTTACATAAAACTATTATTTCTAACATTTTATTAATAAGAATTTTTGATAATGAGGTAATTTTTTGGTTCAAAAAATTAAAATCCATGTAATGATTTCTCATATCTTGTGAAAAAATAATTTGTAATGAGTATGATTGGATAAATTAATTTATTTTATGGATTTAATATTTTTCAAAAAGACTATGGGAATTTTTTAAATCAAACTAAATATATTACTGATTTATTGATATATTTTGGGCTAATAAATGGTAAAACCTACACAATTACCATGTGTACCAACATAAAATGTGATTTGAATGAAGATGGAAAACTAATTGAAAACAAGTTTTGTTGAGGTATGATTTTTAGTTTACTATGTTTTACCATTATAAGTCTATAAATAACTATTTATGTATTCCTTTGGGGCAGATTTTAGACAAATCAAAAAAAATCCCAAATTACTATTTTTCAAAAAAAAAATTAAGAGGAACTGTTTTTCAATCTCTTATTTACCCCAAAACATCTGATTTTAATTTAATATCATGTTTATATTCTGCTATTTTTGGACGTAGATTATAGTGAAATATAATTTCATGAACATATCACTTTTTAGGAAAATATTTAGTATCATGGTATAGTATGAAAAAAAACTCAGTTTACCTATCAATATTTGAGGCAAAATATGTGTCTGTTGGTAGTTTTTGTGCACACATACTGGGGATGAAACATAGTTTAATATAATTTGGACAAAAGTTTAATAATATTCATATGTTTTTATAATTAATTTGAAATAAATATTTCAAAATAACGAATAATTCATTCTATCACTAAAAATATTGATATAATGGTAACATTTAAAATATATTATTATTATTAAAAAGGATATATATTTTTGAATTTTTAAATATTAAATATCAATTAGATTATATTTTTACTAAAACTCTTCCAACTGCAAAATTTTATTTTCTTAATGGGTGTTAGTTTAAAATAATTCTAAATAAGAGTTTACCAAATTATTTTGGTTAACATTATTTATTGTCATTATAACTTTTTAATTTATTTCAATTTTACTACAAAATTATATTTCATTTTTATCCATAAATAAGTTTTTCTAATATTTAATTTCTAGTCACATGTTTTTAAAAACATAAAATTTAATTATTACTCTACTGAATTAGAAGTAAAACCCAAACCGTCTCACCATCCATCATAATTCCCTTCAACTTTATTTACCCTTTGTTTTGAAACCATTTCTCATACTATAGACTTAATAACTCTCCAAAACCCTAGAATTAAAAAACATTAATCTTATATATTCTCAAAAATGATGAATACCATGATAATTGATGAAGGTGAACTAAGTGATCTGAATCTTCAGTGTGTCCCCTTCAGAGAGATTCTTCAAGGAAAGTCATAGATTTTGAATTTTTGAATGAGATGTACCTTCTACTCTTGAATGCTACAACATTTCAAGGTTTTGGATTTATTTTTAATGAGGAAAAAATATATTTTAATAATTTGGAAACTAATGTTTTAATATTTTTTCAAATATATGATAAGTATTTTTCAATCTCCTCAGTAGAGATAGCTCAAATTATGAAATTCCTTCATGAAGTTTTATTAAATTTTGATATTCTTTAAATTGGAAATCAATATCATAATACATAAAATTTGATGTAATTTATATTTATATAGTAAAATATTCAGAAAATGTTTTTACTATATCTTATGGAAGACAAAAAGGTTTTGAAAAATATTATTGAAATTTCTATTGCCCTAAGGGTAGCTAAATGAAAGATGTTTTTGTACCCTTATATATAAAGAATATTTCTTTTTAATAGTGACATCATGTAAAACATTCCTTGATATATATTGTGATATCTGAGTTATTATTTCTATTTAGAAGAAATGATCTAATTATATCCTTATAGATGCATACATTCTATATTTTTTTAGGAAGATTTTTATTTGGCATTTTTATACACTTGTGTAATGTCATAACATCAATATCTTGAATGATGGTAATCTATGAAAATTTGGTTTCTTTTCGAGTACATTAATATGTATGATCATTCCTTTTGGTATGCATGGCCAAACAAAATATGGATCTTTTTCTTAGGGGGGGATGGGAACCTCAAGTCTGTAAGAAATGAAGAAGTTGGGGAATATATATTAGAAGGTGTTTCTCATCCTACTAAATGAATAATACTATATGACAATACAAATATTGCTGAAGAATAATCAGAAGAATGAAATCATGGGGAAATTCCTTTAATAACATGGATTACAGTAGAACTCCACCCTAAAGAACCAGTGCTATGATATATGCAACTCATTTAGTGCATTTAGAAGAACTAAATATTACTACAATATCAACAATTAGATAGTCAAGTTTAATAAAATCTCGTTTTTCCTCATCCAGATAAATATAAAGAAACATCTACAAAAGATTATTAAGTATAAAATTAATTCACTAAAATAAAGGAGATTGTTGGAAAAAAGTATTTTTTCCTCCATTGGTAAATTCATGGAAATATTCATCATTATCTGATCAATTGATATATGTCCTTGATGATATTATCTTTAACTGAAAATTATGTGGATAAATCATTTTAAATTATGGATGTGGTTGCTCATTCAATGAATTAAAATGTAGGAACATAAGATTCTATGAAAAATCATATTAAATATCTTGTAATAATTTTTAACAAGGACTAGGATGACCACTCTAGTATTTCACAATAGATAGAATCATCAAGTAAATATTTTGTTGACATAAGACATTCATCTGTTATATAGATGGAATTAAATAAATTCAAACACATATTCATGATCTCAGAGAAAATTTTGTGTCTATACTAGATTTTGAGGTGTTTGAAAGAGATGTGTTGTGAAATGTTTGGGATGATAAAATCAGAATCTGTTTCTTAAATAGATTATCCAAATTTAAAATTATACTTGGGAAGTCCATTTTATCCAATTAAAGGAGATATTTTCCAGTCAGAATATTTTGACTCTACACATTCAATGTCACAATATCAAATGAAAATATTTCAAACTATCACATCAGTATTGAAGGAAATGAATGAATGACTTAAGTTACTTTGGTTTAGTAGTGCACCATTATCAGTTCTGCTAGATAATAAGATATATCTTTTTGATAAATAGACATCATGTAAACCTGACATCATGGTACTACATCATAAGTTCAGTGACAAGTTATCTTAGTCTCTAAATATAGATGAACTTTTTCATGATTTTTTGAAAGTCATTTTTTATCACTAGAAATTAATTCTAGGTTTACGAATTTCGAAAGATAAATTTGTAGATATTCTTTTATAACGGTTCAAAACATATATAGATGAATTTAAAGGAAATTTTTAACATTCTTAGTCTTCAATAGAAAAATCACCAAAAACCACTCCTGATGAAAATATTTCACCTTCTACTAGATCTGTCATTTGAATCCTCTCCTCAACAAAAATCGCAATTATATATTTTTATAGTATTTATAATAACATTTTAATTCTTTATTTTAGATTATGCTCTTATTTTCTATATTTTATTATATTTTAATCTCCACTACCATAACTCATGATTTATTATTAAT
This sequence comes from Viscum album, assembly GCA_963277665.1. Taxonomy (NCBI): domain Eukaryota; kingdom Viridiplantae; phylum Streptophyta; class Magnoliopsida; order Santalales; family Viscaceae; genus Viscum; species Viscum album. Next base: position 835,103,124 of record OY728140.1, read on the forward strand.
GAAATGGAAATATAAAAATTAATTTATTGTTCTCTTCAATATTATATTTGTATAATCCATTTTCCTATGACTTATTTTTTATATAACAAATTGGGGGATAAAATTGGGTAAACACAACATTAAAACACATCATTCATATATTTTTTAAATTGAAATAGTTATTTTAAATTAAAATATTTTATTAATAAAATTAATAATTAATGAAACAATTTTTTTCTTTAAAATATTAATTCTGTACTGTTAAAAAATATATATAAATTGTTTTATAGGATTTTTTATGATCAAAAAGAAGATATTTATTGGAATGTATTGTCTCATCAATACTCTATAAATATTATTTATTTTGATACTCACATATAGCCCCATTTTTTATACTGATTATAATTCAAATTAATATTCATTGAAAACATTATTCTAGAATTAGATTCATGCATTTAATTCTCTAGGTATATTTGTTAAATCGTTTGGAATATGTTTTTATTTTTTCTAGAAACATTGTACAAAACCAATATATATACATGTAATATATGGAATGAACCAAATGTTTTTAATAGTATATATGGATCATTAAACCTATGTGATGAGAAATGTATAGTTAAAGAACATTACATTTGGATAGAACCTTATGTTAGTTAAGAGAATGAATTATAGCTAAGGAAAAATATATATGTACTAAACCCTACACTTATGATACGATATATAGTTCCTAAAAATTACTTTTATGATAAACCATACATTGTAAACCTGATGTTCATAGAATCAACACTGTGTAGTTAGGCCCTATGGTTGGTATTTTTTTATAAAGGAACCCTGTATTTGAATACTCAATGCCAGATGTTTAAATTTGTTAATTTATCCATGATTTTTTCAATGGTCTTTACATAACTAATGATTTTATAAAGACTCATATACAACTAATTTAAATATCATTATAATTGATTTAAACAACTGTATTCATTAGATAAAATGTCTCCCATTCTGAAGGAATGTTTCGACTCCCCTGATTACTTGGTATTTTAATATTCACAATGTATGAGTTGATTTTCATGGATCTATAATATTTAAGTAAGCTCACTTATCTATATATTCTATCGCAATTCCTTTCAAATGATTTGATACACAAATATAAAAATACAATTATTTTCATCTGAATATATTTTATAGTGTCACTTCAATAATAAATCAACTCTATTATTTTCATAAAAGGGTACAGTTTAAATATTATACATATTTCAACCTCATACTACTATTAGATTACTAATGATATTTTATGCTGTTAAAATGAATATCATCTTCAAACTGTATCACATCAGAGATAATTTTTCATGAATACTTCTAATTTTAGAATAAGATGATCCATACAATGTCATTTTCTTCTATTTCAATTCTGAAGATCTACCTAAACCATATTCAAATAAAATTCTTTTGATTCAAAGTTTTATCAATACCTTGTACTAAGTTTTGGGAAAGTGTCAGCTTCATGTACTAATATTTGAATTTACCATTTCCCAATAAATAAACTGGAAAGATCTGTTTACACATGTTTTAAAGGTGTAAACTAACTTTACGCATTTATTTATTTGAAGTCTTTCGATAAGAGGACATTTTCTAGTGAAATTCACGAAGCTTGTTGAGAGAGAATTAGTGGAGTGCAGAAAGGGATATTTAAGTCCCAAACTACTATAATAATTGATGTATTTATTCTTTATGTTGATCCACTACTCATTTTTAAAAGAGAAGAAAAAATTTCACAATTTTATTAAACAGAGAGAATGTCAAAATCCATAATTGTGGAAGTTTATCAAAAACACATAATTCACACCCCTCTATTATGTTTTTATTTTTCTGCTATTACTCTTGAAACATCATAAGTTCCATAGATAAAATTTTATGAATCAATAATTTTAATGGAGAATTTTTTTTATTTAATAATGCAAAAATGGATACCCAATAAAATAATAACATTTTTAATTTGGTTTTTCATATAATTAAGATGTGTTTTGAGAAAAAATTTGAACCCATTGTCCTTGAAAAAAATAAATAAATAATTGTAATTATTCCTTTCAATTTTCAAAAGATATTTCCCCCATATTTTTTCATCATGATTATTTATATATAATGATTAATTTGATCAGGGAAGTATAAGTATTATGACCTCATAGATAATCGATGGATGTATCCCATAGATATTTAATTCATAAAACATTACCTTATAGGTTCATTAAGTTAAAAAAATATCATCAATTTTATTAACACATTGAGTTCATATAGGCCTATAGATATGTGTTACTTAATAGTTATACTCCATATCATTTTATTGAATAATTGGAAATACAAAAAAAGAGATTACATTTGAGTATAGAATGAAATCACAATGTGATAAAAAAAATACATTAAAAATAAATTAATGATTTTTTTAATGCCATGAGAGATTATAATTAATTTCACATTCATAAAATATTAATACAATTTAAATTTATAACTAATAATAATTTTTATATATACATGTAAATCATGCATGATGATAATCTAGCTGGAGTTCGAGATGACATGAAATATTTTTCTTGAGTACCATTGATTATGTATAGGAGATTCTTTGATTATTTTATTAATGGATTTATGTTTCACCCACTTCTATGCTAAAAAGGTCTAAAAAAACACAATAGTGGAACCATTACAAATTCATAGGATTTGGATACTATGTCACCTTCATTAACATCATAGAATAAATATATACTAGAAAATTTATGATTATCCTATTCAAAAGATAGTGGATTGAAATATATAGTATAATAAAGAACGATTTGTTAAAATTATCTTATGTTAAAACATCACGATTAGTTAATACCAACTTTTGGAAAAAAAATAATATATATATTTTGGATTCACAAGAAAAAATGGAATATTTTATGGATGAATGATTAAATGAAAAGTGGATTATTTTAATCCATTCTAATCAATGAGACGCGTATTCTATGGGTGATAAAATTGAATAATTACTTTTTAGCATCAAACTTTAATAAAAAAATTTACATACCCTTACATCATTATATTGAAATAGTTTTCTTAAAATGTAGGATTATGATGATGAAAGAATGGTAAAGATCGATGATGAAAATAATATTGATAATGATGAATTAATTGAATTTATTTTCATTACAATAACTTATCTTTTATTATTTATTTAGTATATACGAATTTTACTAATCTCTGTACAAAATTTTAAAATAATTTTATTTATTTTTCTTTTATATAATATTTTATCTTTTTTTTCATTCTTGTTTGATATACTAACATTGAGAGAAAAATTATTTCAATATAATCTCACACTTATATTAGGTATGTTCATGATTTTTGGTATTCTACATTTTCCATAATTTTATGTCATCTAAAATGATGTCATATTCACGAAGCATTTAATAGAGAACTATTTATTTCCTTATAACGATTTGAAATATATATATATATGTATATATATATATATAGAGATGGGTGTTGATATAGTGTGTGATTCTTGAGGCTCGATATGCCAGAAATTAATTTTATAAAAATATTAAAAATAAATTATATCACACATGCATAGTTTTATAAACAAGTTTGTGTTATCATCCGTCATATATAGGTGGGCATATGAATAAAATTTTCATATTTTTTATTGAAAAGAATATATTATTTTTTTATTATTTAAATTTTTTTTGAAGATCATGTGATCGAAGAAATATCTAATTATATTTCAAATTTATGTTACATTTATCAAAAAATCATTAGATTTGTTATCATTTCTATAAAACTATTTAAATATCTCAAGTTTTCCTTATTAAATAATACTTATAATATATCAAAATTTCTTCTGATGATTTTTTGTAAGAAATACTTTAAAATGCTAATAAATTGATTTATTTATTTTTATTATTATATAAAACATTAGAAATATTATAAACATGATATTATTTAACAAATATTAATTATGTTATATATAAATATATATATATATATATTCATCAATAACATATACGGGGAAAAAATTTAGATTAATTTACCCTGAAATACAACTCAATCTGTTAATTAGTTTTGATATATTTTAGATTTAATAATTTAAAATAAATATTTACATTGAAAAATAAATGTTTCATGTCCATGTTGTAATACAATAGTTGAAAATACAAGATGTTTTTTAGAACATGATATTGAAACAATTTATTTTTGGATATATTATATGGATTTGGCATAGGGAATTGAAAAATGAAGAATGTTCACCATCATAATGTAATAATAATGAATAAAAATTTCCCCATTAATGGGGAATATTATTTAGAACATGATTTTTTTATTTTTTTCTACATTTCAAAAAATGATGATGTTGTATCATATCAGGGGACCCAGCTTCAATTTTTTATAATATTAATCCATTATATAAGGTATCTATATTATCAAATTTCATTTATAAATTATTGGAAGAAGTAAAGAAATAGTTCTATGAAGGTTATAACAAATATAAAATATTTATTTATTATTTAATTTCTACCATATCATGTTATTATGTAGATTTATAGGAAAATAAACTTACATGATATTATATTTGGATCATGACACAATTTTCAAATATAATATCCCTATATAATTTTATGAGTGGAATAATTTTTTTAAGGAAATCAATCTCAATTCTTCAAATCAATATGTGTGTCCCAATAACTATATGTTTTATGGGGGAGTAGATTTAGATATATAATATTGTAAAGTATTTTTTACATATAGATAGAAATATATGAATGATGATGAAAAAAAATCAATGAAATATGATGAAATATCTTATAAAAATGAAATGATGTTTTTATAGTACTTTCCATTAGAACCAAAATTGAAAAAAAAATTATCTCCCCTGAAACTACAAATTAAATGAAGTGGAATTCTATGGAAAACCAAAAAATAGGTTTATAAAAAATATTATAGATTTGAATGCATGTAAATCCTTTGATTATTGATATCCAAATTTCACTTAAAGGTCTAGGAAGTTATAATTGGGATTAGCTAATGATGTATTTAATCCATTCATTACTCTAAGTGAAACTTATATAATATTTCCATTTATATTGATTTCTTAAAATATAACTTTGTTAATGTGTATGCAGTAATATTATTTTATTATTTTTATGATCATTCTATTAATAAAAATTCATATAAATAACATTTATGTATATATTCAACCTCTTGTAAAAGAATTACAAGACATTGAGATATTGGGGTATATGATATGTTGCACCAAAAAACTAAAATGATCAAAAAAATTGTTTCTCAAAAGTGGATTATTAGTTATTATACTAGATTATGACACATGTTTGGTTATAACACTCACATTGGTCATGCATGTCAAGTGTGTAACCTTTACATTGATTCTAAAAAATTTCCATTCATTATAAACTGTGTTTTGACCTCTTATCATATATTCATGGATTAATATCAGAGATATCGATTTAACAATTCTTGATTTGATGGAAAATGAGTTCATATCACAAAAAAAAATTATAAGAGGTTTAAAAATCATGCAAAAATTATCAAATGTTGATTCAGAATTTGGGATAGAGTATTTGTTATTGGGTTTTTCAAAAGAGTTTCCAGAAAATCTAATAATGTCGGTACCCAAAAATAGAATATACATTGAATTTCTTTTCAAAATGCAATATTATAAATATATATTATTATGTCATAATCTTAACATTATACGCATTAAAGAAAAAATATGTGAAAAATTTGAATTTTATATTATTAAATTAGTATGGAAATTAAAAATATAATTTTAATACTCGTAATGACTTGTTCAAAATTAATATAATGCTTGACCAATGAGAAAATGATAATTGAAATTATCATAAGTCATTTTTTCATTGAAAACCAGGAAAATTTTATTTCCCATCATAGTCTAAAATATGTGAAAGAACCAAATAGATATTTATGTAACAATTCAAGATATATTTACTTTATGATATGTATGTATTATCTCAATAATATTCAATAATTATTTTTGATTTTGAGGCTCACAAATATTCTTGTTTGTTTTACTAATGATATTAAATTAATTTTATTTAAGGAAATTAATATTCATTGAAAAAGTTATTTTGGAATTATATTCAAGCTTTTAATTCACAAGGAATATTTATTTTTGAGTTTAGAGTACTTTTTTATGTTTTTTTGAAACACTATTTAAAAACTACATTGGTAAATATAATTTATGGAATGAAATCTATGTTTAGAATAGTATGTATGGATCATCAACCATTCAAGATCAGAAATGTTTGGTTAATAAACCTTACATTTGTATGGTACCATATGTTTGGTAAGAGAAGAAATAATAGTAAAGTAACATTATGTAAGTATGTAACCCTATGTTTAAGAAGAAAATGTAAGGTTCATAAACCCTAATTTTATGATAAACTTTACGTTGTCAACATTACATTCAGTGGATGAATGTTTTATATTTGAACACTACATTTGGTATTTTTGTTGTTCTTTGAAGGAACCCTATGTTTGACTATTCGACAACAAATGTTTAAATTTAAAATATTACCCATGATTTTTTTATGGGCCTGGTAGAATTAAAAATTATATAAAAAACAATTTAAGACCGATTAAAAGTTTTTTATTACTTTAAAAAATTGTATACATCTAATAAAATCAATCATGTTCTTAAGGGATGCTACGACTACCCTAATTACTTTATATTTGAATATACAGGATATATCAAGAAAATTTCATAGATTTGGATTACCGAATAAATCTAGATACTCTATATAATCTATTATAATTCCTTTATAATAGATTGACACACACATATACATATTCTATTTAAAAGTTTGAATAAATTTTTAGTGCTTTTTATTATAATAAATCGAATCTATTAGTTTTTAAAAAGGATACAAATTGAATGTTCTACATATTTCAACCTCTTACTACTATTAGAGTCTAGTTGTTTTTTTCTATTCAATTTGATGATCATTTGAAACATTGATCACTTTAGAGTTTCCCTGTTTTAAATAATTTACATTTCTGAATATGACAATCCATCTACTATTAGTTATTTTTGGTGAAATTGTAAAGATCAACCAGATCCATTAAAAAATCAATTTATTTTGACTTATTTCGAGTATCAACAAATCATAATTAGTTGTAGCGAAGTTTCAGATTCTTGTACTATGTTTTGGGTCATTAAATTCTCTATAAAAGAACCAAAAGGATTTGTATATCATTGTGGTAAAGTTTTCAACTTGCTACACATGGTTGTGGATCTAATGTATTTTGATAAGAGGACTTTTTCTATTGGAAGTCACCAATCCCATATATATTGAATCAGTGGAGTGGCATCGGGGACCTTTGTGCCCCAAAACACTATAGAAATTATTGTGTTCGTCATTTATTTTTATCCATTGCTCATAATTCATATAGAATGAAATGCTTCACATCAGCATAAATAACAAATAATATCAAAATACGAAGTTGATGAATTTTATCAAAAAGGAACAACTCACCCTCGCTTTCTATTTTGTTATATTTTTATTTTTTTCAACATAATAATTGGTATTAAAGGAGTGATTATTGAATAAATATATAGCAAGCATAATGTGAATAAGGTTTATACAATGAATATGGAATTGGATCGTTCGAATGAAATAATAAATATGGTTTATGATCCATACTTTAATGGTGACACCAATGGATATTGTAGATCATGTATGATAATTTATATAAATAAAATAGATTTCAATTACTATTTTATGATCCTCGATCCTTATGTGATTCTTGAAAAAACAAAAACATGTGATGCTGCAATATTAGTTGAAGATGAAATCAATTCAATGGAAATGAATGCTATATTTTTTGGACATCTTCTTGATGTGTTTAACAGTGTATCACGGTGCCCTACGACCTATGAAATTTGGTAGACAATAGATAACGCTTATGAAGGAATAGATAACATTAGACAGATGAGATATGCTACTAATAAACTAAAATTTGACACCTTTTGATTTTTTAATTAAAAAAGCATCACACAAATGAATGGGTCATTAACAAATAATTTCAACAATATTACTATCTTGGAAGATTTTTTAATTCAATAAAATCATGCGCTAAATGTCAGTAGAGTACTACCCTCAAAAATGGAATGGCATATCTTGTCTCAAATAGACATCTCAAAATCATAATCGAAAAACAAAATAAGCGGTCAAAGGGTGAAAAATTTATATTCCTCATATTCTAAAATGGAACTTGCTTAGCTATCCCAAAAATTTAGTAAAATCTATAATCATATAATATGATTCATATTATCCTTTAAAATGTATAAAGGAGAACCCAAGAAGAATTGAACTATTAATGAAAAGAATTATGTCACATCAGACCTAATTTCCCTCAATTAAATGATGAATAAATGGAGAATGGTAAAAAATATTAGAAGAATGTGGATTCTTAGTATAAAATAAAATAAATCCTGATAGATACATGGTGTGTATCTGAACACTACAACATCTCTTAAAAATCTAATTCAGTAAAAGATTCACAAAATCTCGAAGACAATATTTTCTTTATTGCTGCAAAAGAAGAAGAGGTACAAACCTATTACTCTTTTTCTTCTAACTCTTATAGATTTTCAACATATAAATTAGTTTAGTACTATTAAATTATGTAAAAGAAACATAAATACTTAATAAATAATAACAAATCATTAAAAAATAATCACAATGATGTTTAAGGTGAAAGACGCACTTTGAAAAAAAAATCAAGTTCTAATTGAAAAATTCAACTGATCTACATCAAACTGTATTTGTCATGAAAACAATTAATTAATTATTGGATGAAGTAGAATCGTAGAAAATTGATTCATTAGTTTTTTAAAAAGGATAAATGGATCTGAAAGAGATTATTTTAAAAAAAATTACTAAAATAAAAATATTTATAATAGGAAGAAAAGGTGAAAATCAATATTATTTAAGAGGTATTCAATTCCCAATTCAAAAAATAATGCATATTACTATTATGGAATAAAGTGACATTATTATAACAACTTATACATAATAAATCCTCAAATTAATTGTATTTAGAAAGATTTTATTTCCAAAAATATACCCGAATCGTGTGATATATACTTTGGGAAAATAAAGTAATTTTGGATTACCAAATCACTATCCGCTGACACTACTGGACCCAAACAATCCGCGTAACAAAATAAAAACATGTATAATTATTTTTAGAGGAATGATACTATTGAAATATTAATGATATATGGTATTTGGACAATGGATTCTCCAGAAACCTGAGCGGAGACATCCAAATTTTAAACACTGACTCAATTGAATGGAGGACAGGTAACTTATGGCAATAATGAAAAAAGAAATATCATTGGAGTTGAAACTATTTGACATCCAATGACTATCTCAATCAAAAAAGTATAGTATCTGAAAGGTTTAAAGCATAAACTATTAAGTATTTCTGTAAATTTTGATTGTGGATTTTATATGTATTTTTCGAACAAATATTTCATAGTATTAAAAGAAAACTGCTTAAATTTATATCATATTGACCTGAAAATTTTTATAAATTTGTTCTAAATTACTTCGGTAAATAAATATTGATCTATTTGACTACTAATACAAATGATTCATTGATATGACATATAAGACATGGTCATTTCAATATATTTGACTTACATAATTTATCTAAGAAATGGCTAGTTTCTAATTTTCCGACTCTTAATATTAAAGATGGTAGATTTTGTGATTCATGTAAAATCGATAAACAACAAAAACATTATTTCAAATATTTTAACAAAATAGTTCAATATAAATAGTTATAACTTATCCAAATGGATTTGTTTAGACCATTTAGAGTTTTATGTTTGGCAGGACAGTTATATGTTTTTAGTCGATGATTTTTCTATATTAACTTGGGTATATTATCTAAAACTAAAAAGTGAATAATTCAATGCCATTAATGGTTATTAAAAAAATTCAAAATGAATTTTTTTTAAATAATTTTATTGAGAAGTGATCACAGTGGAGAATTTGGGAATCAAAAATTTAATTATTTTTCCTCAAACCTTGGTTTTAAACACACATTCTTTTCACCAAGAACAGATCAACAAATTGGAATTATTGAATGAATAAATAGAAAATTTCACAAAATTGACAATACTATGCTAAATGAATATAGTATTTCTACCTACTAATGGAAAGAATATATAAACACATCATGTTATATCATGAATATATTTTTAATAAGATATATTATTAAAAAGACACACTATGATCATTGGAATAATAGAAAACCTAATATAATGTACATTATTGTATTGGGAATAGTGGAATGTATCTTGATTACTATGGAAATAATTAATATGCTTGATCTAAAAGATGATAATGGAATATTTTTATGATATTAATTAATATCTAAATCATATAAAGTGTTTAATAAAATGTCATTTAATGTTAAAAAAAATTAGATTATGTGATGCTTCATGGAAAAACCCTTTAATTAAAGGGAAATATAAAACATATAAAAGTACTAATACATTTTACAACATCAAATTTTATTATCATATAGATGGTTTTGAAAATGATGTAAATAAATCAAAACATTTTTAGAAGAACATGAAAATGAAGAACCTGAAAGTGTCCTACCAAGACAGTCTACACGCTTAAAATTACAATCCTTTTGAAACTATTATTGGAGAACTAGATGAATAAAATTGAAATAATATAAATCTAGGAAACCTAATTAATGATTCTTCCATTAAATATCAGTTAGAACATAAATCTGTTGAGAAGTATTTATTATATGAAAGTGGGTTTGTATAAAAATAGGAAAACATTAACAAATATAGAAGAAATGAAGTTTTGTATTTAGTAGAGAGACCGTTAGATTATTCTTTAATATGATCTACGTGTATTTTTAGAAATAAACAGAATATTCCATGGATCATTACCAAAAATAAATCTAGATTAGTATCTAAAGGATATAATCTGGAAAACGGTATATGTTATGTTGAAACCATTTCTCCTATAGCTGGATTAAAATTTATTAGAATCTTTTGAGCTTATAAATATCATATGAATATTAGACTAAATAAGATGGATGATAAATCATCCTTTTTAAATAGTTATGTAATGGATGAGGTTAATGTTGAACAACCTCCATGTATTGTAAACCCTCTTAAACCATATTCTATTTTAAAACATACTAAATCTATTTATAGACATTAATAAGCACCTAGATCTTGGTTTGAATGATTTAGATCATTAATGTTGGAAAATTTATTTTTTATAGGATTAGTAAATCCTAGTATTTTATGTAAAACTATGATTTCTAAAATTTTATTAAAAATTTTTTTTGATGATGACTTTTTTGTTCAAAGAACAAAAATCATTTTAATGATTTCTCGAATCATGTACAAAAATAATTTCGAATGAGTATGATGTGATAAATGAATTTATTTTAAGGCTATATAATTTTTCAAAAATATTAAGGGAATATTTTAAATAAAACTAAATATATAACTAATTTATTGATATATTTTGGGCTTGAAAATGGTAATTCATATACTATTCCCATGTGTAGCAATATAAAATTTGATTGGGATGTAGATGGGAAACAAGTTCGAAACATGTTGTATAGAGGTATGATTTGTAGTTTATTCTATTTTACTTCAATAACATTATACATAATTATTTATGTATTCCTTTGGAATAGATTAAAGAAAATTCCAAAAGAATCCCTATTTACTATTGTTAAAATAATTTTTAGATGTTTAAAATGAACTGTTTTTAATCTCTTCTTTACCCCAAAACATTTGATTTTAATTTAATATCATTTTCATACTCTGATGTTGGTGTAAATATATTATATTGAATAATAATTTCAAGAACATATAACTTTTTAAGGAAATATTTAGTATCATGCTACATTAAGAAAAAACACTCAGTTTCCCTATCAATAGTTGAAGCAGAATATGTGTCAATTGGCAGTTATTGTGCACACATACTATGGATGAAACACACTCTAATAGAATTTGGACTAAATTTTAATAATATTCAAAAAAAAAATTATAATACATGTGCAAAAAATATATAAAAAATTTAAATAATTAATTATATCACTAAGAATATTGATATAAGGATTCATTTTAAAATAGATTATTATTCTTAAATAGTATATATAATTTGAATTTTTAAATACTAAATATTAATTAGCTTATATATTTACTAAACCTCTTCATGCTGCATTTTTTGAGTTTATTAATGGGGTTTAGGTTAAATTAATTTTAAATAATAATTTATCAATTTATTTTTATTACATTTTTTTATTGTCATTATTTATTTTTAAATTTTTTAAATTTCACAACCAAATTAATATTTCATTGTTATTTATAAATAAATTTTTTAATTTTTAATTTTAAATCACATGTTCTTAATAACTAAAAATTTAATGATTACCCTATGTAATTTGAAGAATAAACCAAACCATGTCACCATCCATCAAAATTACCTTCAACATTATTTACCCTTTGTTTTGAAACCATTTCACATACTATAGACATAATATTTCTTCCATACCCTAGAATCCAATAACTTTAATCCTATATATTCTCACAAATGCTTAATACCAAGATAATTTATGAAGGTGAACTAGGAGATCAAAAGCGTCAGTGTGTCCCCTTCCGATATATTCTCCAACGAAAGTCATAGTTATTGAAAGATTGTATGAGATGTATGTTCTACTCATTAATGCTACAATATTTCATGGTTTTGAATTTCTTATTAATGAGGAAAAAATATATTTTATTTATTAGATATTATTGAATAAATTTAACAAATATGTTCAGTTTATCATTGGGGAAACTACGGTTTTAATATTTTTTCAAATATATGATAAGTATTTTTCAATCTCATCAGTAGAGATAGCTCAAAGTCTGAAATTCCCTCGTGACATTGTATTCCATTTTGATATTCCGTCAAATTGGAAATCAAGATCATAGAATATATGATATTATTTAATTTCCATTTAGATCAAAAAATATTCAGAAAATGTTTCTAAAGGATCTTAAGGCAGACCAAAAGGTCATGGAAAATATTATTCCAATTTCTATTCCTCCAAGGGTAGCTAAATTAGAGAAGATTTCATACACTTATATATAATATGTTTCTATATATTACTGACATCATGTTAAACATTCCTAGATATATATTGTGATATCTGACTTATTATTTCCACTAAGAAGAAATGTTCTCATTCTATCCTTATTGATGCATATATTCTCTAATTTTTTAAGAATAATTTTAATCAGCTATTTTATTCTGTAGTGTATTTTTATCACATAAATATCATAAATGATGCTACACTGAGAAAATTTGGTTTCTATTAATGTAAAGTAATAGGTAAGATCATTCCTTATGGTATGGATGGCCAAACAAAATATGGATCTTTCGCTCAGGGGGAGAAAGGAAACATCAAGTCTGTAAGAAATGTAGAAGTTGTGGAATCAAGAATAGAATTTGTTTCTCTACATAGAATTTTTATCCCCTCACCTACGTGGAAATTTTTTTGAGGTATGACTTGACTTAGATAGTCACCTCTGGGATGGCGTGTGGGATGTTGGGCATCATTAATGGACTTTCATAAATGTTGGATTATCATCTTCTTGGGATGAGATATGAGATGGAGATCATATTTATCTCTCATTTGGGATTCTTTTGGATGACAATATATATATATATATATATATATATATATATATATTTCCATACCATTGGGTTTTGATACTCTCTTTCTATGGGTTGCAAACACACATGTGGTGTGGCATATTTTCCCTATTATTATCTTCTCATGCTTATAGGATTCTACTATCCTTCTATAGGTATAAAATACTCAATTCCTAGTTCATATACATGTCATGTTGATCCCTTTATGTTTGGGAAAGGATTCTATCTCTCTCTTGGTTTGGGTTGATCAATTCTCTTTAATTGCTTTCTACATCCGGTGTTATATATAATCGTTTTATTACTATTGTATCTCTCACTTTTTCACCTTCATAATCTTAATTTTCATACATGGAATTTTTATAATAACAATTTCATGGTATTTTTCCCCACATTCTGTATCTTCTAATGATGATGTATCGGTCAACGGTAACTTTAGAAAATATGAGGGATACCTGGTACATTGGACCACATACGGTGGTCGCCTCATGGATAACCTGACCTGGGCTATCACATAATTGTATTTTGTAAATTTTGTTAGGTTGGGATATATTTTTGGTTGGTCTTCAATTTTTTTTATTTTACAATTAGGTTTACACAATCTTACTCATGTACTATCTCTAGGTTTTGGATACATGGTTGTTATATTATCTTTCAATTTCTTTGACTTTTACTCTAACATTATTTTTAATAAATGTGGTTGTCTGTGTATGTATAGACACATAGAAATGGACCACCCCATGTGATTTATGACATTGGCGATGGCCATCATCCCCTATCCTATAGAGGTAGGCTTGGGGTAGTTTCATATTGAGCCCTAATATGGGTCAGGTTGTGGCATATTGATATCAAAGGTGATTTAATCCTAAGGATGGTCTATCGATTAGTCCTCTTTAGATGATTTCATTGGGTTTAAGAAAAACTGTAAGAGTGATGAGTGTGGCTCTTAGTCTATAAAATCTAGTGATTGTGTGGGCATCTGACGAATGCATTCACCAGGACCTGAACTACCTACTTGTTGACAAGGAATATCGGGGCGTTGGACGTTGGGATGAATGGTACATGAATCATATAATATAAATTCTTTGATTTTACTTCTGTATTCAGATCCCATATATATATATATTCTCATATAATTATGCTATGTCTTGATTAATTTATATGGTTGACTCTACAATGACTTCCAACCATGATAACAATTCTAGATCATTATTGCGATAAGATGAGTTATGATGCCTCAGTTTATGGTCCATTCCTTGATATTTCCCATCCAGGTGGGAAGGTAGTAGAACCTCCAGTTACTGAGTAGTATAAAATCCTTAAATTGTATATTGTGAATGCGTATAGGTTTAGCACACACCATGAGTTCCAACACTAGAGGACACTAAGGTTCTGTAGTGAGAAACATCCTTAGGTATCATGGGAGAGTGTAGAGTTAGTGGTCTGTATATTCAATCATTCTTGGACCCTGACAGGTCATGTGGATTCACATGTGGATAGCCTTTTCCATAGAGCATCTCGGAACTTATGGAGTGTTGTTACATAGAGGCATGAAGAGTTGATATTCTCATGTCCCAAATTCCAGATGATTTTTTGTGAGGAGTAATACCCTTCATTTTTCTTCTCACCTTAGATTCCATAGCTTTTAGATTTTCATAGTCGAGGGGTAATAGTGTATGAGTATGCAACAACGTCCATATACCTTACTCGGTATTCCTAAGACATGATCTATGGTGGATACTTCTAAAAATATAATATTTAGATGGGGATCCATATAAAGATCATTCTAGTGTGGTTCCCTTGTGAATCCCCACCTATGTCATGGTATAGGAGAGGGAACTAGTGATAGAGGGAATTATTTTAGAGGGACACCATATAGTAAAAACTAGAAGTGGTCATCAATGACTAGAGTCGTGTACAAAAAGTAGTAGTCCCCATTTAATGGGATTTTGTCATAAGAGGTCCATTCATAATCGGACTTAGTCATGTTGTCATG
This sequence comes from Viscum album, assembly GCA_963277665.1. Taxonomy (NCBI): domain Eukaryota; kingdom Viridiplantae; phylum Streptophyta; class Magnoliopsida; order Santalales; family Viscaceae; genus Viscum; species Viscum album. The sequence continues at coordinate 835,118,859 of OY728140.1, forward strand.
TGGTATAGGGACATCCTAGAGCACCAGGGCGTCCTAGATATGGTCAGTTATATTCTTGTGACATGTGTGGTCATCTATCATGTGAATTCCGTACCAAACATGATGATGATAAAATTTAGGTAGATGATGGACTAGAGTCATCTTCGTGATCAAGAATCTAACATGCAAGGGCTCATTGTTTCCTAGGGATGCAGAATTAGTAGATAAGTATGAGGATATATAGTAGGTTGATGACACTATGAGATACTTCCACCACCATCGATATCTGGCTTGGGGATTTAGTAGTCAGGATCACAGACACTGGGAGTCTTTGGAGCCTTATCACCCTACAATGCCTAGGATTATTAGAGGAAAACTATTTTTTTATTATATTCTTTCTTCAGTATTAGTATACATAGGTTCTATTCATTCATTTATATCTATAATATGTGTGAAAGAGACGAGACTCGAAGTTGATTCACTATCCCAAGAGATTAATTTGTAGGTTCCAAAGTAAAACTCTTCTACTATATATTTTGTCTTCCAATATTGTGATTTATCACTTGGTAGAGAAGGTATCATGTTGCACATTTTCTTAATCATGATGGAACACTATGATGTCATATTTTTTTATGGATTGGTTGTACATTGTTGAGAACCATATTCACTATCACCAGAGATTAGTTAGATACATATTCACTGATGGGAAAAGATTCTCTTTATTCTAGGGAGATAGATCCCATAATAGTGCCAGTAGGTTTTGCGAGTAGTAGGCTCTATCCCATCACCCATCGTTTAGTTAGATTATCCCTAGGTGCAGCAGGCTCTTCACGTATATGGATTAGATTAGTTGTGGTGGATTATGTAGATGTCTTCATAGTGGAAATTTCAAGGATACCATTATTCTAGTATATGGATTTTGGTATCATCTTAAATCGTTGAACCACACTGTTTTCTTTTATGGCATATCAAATGGACCATAATAAGATTCGGGACCTACAGTTGCAATTATAGGACCATAGTACCATTGTTTCTTCTTAAAAAGGTCATCTATTTTTCATGGAAATGGTGTATGGGGAATGATAGTTTTCATGAAATCCCATCTATGTCACTTGGCCATGATAAAAGCACAAGTATCCCTTTCTTGGTATTGATGGCCAATTATACTAGTTTTGAGGTGTGAGATGGTTCTTCAAGATTGATATCTGATCCAGTGACCACCTTTTGAGGGATTGTGTGGTTGATTTTCCAAATCCAGCATTATGATTTCTATGTAGAAACTATGATTTCATAGTGATTCCCTTTTAATTGACATATATATGCACCATGTTTATGGATTTTACGAAAAAAAATTCCAGTCTCACATAGAATTGTTTATTTAGGTCTTTTCCAAAAACACACTATTCAACTCTTCATAAGAATAAAATCATTCATAGAGGATATTGATGGTTATATATTTAATTCAAGAGAACCAGGATTATAAGAAGCTCTCAAGGTTCAACTTCTGGATTTATGAGGTCCAAATTCTAGGAAATGTCATTTTTGAACATGATTTTGACTTATACCCATCCAAGATTGAAGCAGTTATTTCTTTTGGGCCACCCAAAAATGTATAATAGGTGTGGATCTTTCATGGAACGGTAGTTTAATATAGGTAGTTTGTGGTAGGATTCACTATAATAGAATCTCATTTGACAACCGTGATGTGTAAATGGAAGATGATTACACGGTATAGTCAATGTTAGAGGGTATTTGAGGAGTTGAGGAAGATGCTGATGAGTGATCCTACGTTGATTCTACTAGAGGATTCCATGGAGTATATGGGGCACTATGATGCCTCATGATATGGGCTCATATACATATCGATGCAGTGCTAGAAAAATCATTGCATAATTTTTTAGGCAGCAAAGACCCCACGAGATGAACTATTTTACTCATTACATAGAGTTAGAAGTGGTAGTAATCAACCTATGTATATGGAGGCACTACCTTCTAGGGGGTTCTTGTTCATTACTAATACAAATAAACCCTTAGGAATTCCTTCACACAATGAAAAGTTAACCTAAGATAGAAGAACTTGTTGGATATCATATATGACTATGACATCTAGATAGTTTATACTTCAAGGAAGTGTAATGTATTAGTATATTCCTTTAGTAGTAATTACAAGTCTCTCCTAGCGTGTGAGGCTTCGAAGTATTTGGCCTCCAAATAAATAACCCTAGTAGAGGATGAGGGTGAAACTTTCCTTCAATTGATGGTGTTCACTCCTCTACTTCTCTGGCGTATAATAGTATCTTGGTTTGGAAAAATTGACTATGAGGTATTTGATGACTAGATCACCATAGGGGATTCACCATTGAGATATTATAAAAGAGGGAATCATGTCATATTTTTATAGGGATGGACAGTGGTTATATTCATGATACAAGAGGTGGTGATATGAGAGTTCCACAAGTATCCCAAGGCGATACATCTTGGGGTGTGGATGATGTATAGAGACTTTTCGTGGTAGTTTTTGTGGCCTATTATATGGCATAGATAACATGAGTTCATCTCTCTGTGGGATAACTATCAATAAGTGATGGATAAGAAACATGTTCCTGTAAATTTTTTGGATCCCCTTGATATCCCTAATTGTAAGTTATATGGTATACCCAAGTACATTGTGATAGGGCTTCCTTGGATTTTGATAGGACTTGATTCCATCTGGGTTATATTTGAATGCCTCATGAGGTCGGTACAGAAACATAATTTCAGGGAACCAAATTTAGTGTATAGTTTTGGGTACTTTTATTTTTTGGAGATCTTTCTCCTTCTAAGGGTTCCCTCAACCATTGTCTCTGATCGTGATGGCTGGTTTACATCATGATTTTGGAGAGGCCTGTATGAAGAATTTGGGATCCAAACTAGGACGTCTACAACCTTCATCATCGGACCGATGGGAAGATTGGAATCACTATCCAACTATTGGAGGACATGTTGAGGGACTTTGTGTTAGACTATGGTCAGATCTTGGGGGATCAATTTCCCATGGTAGAATTTTTATACGACAACAACTACCAATCTAAAATTGGTATGGAACCTTTTCAGGCCCAGTATGAGAGACCCTACATGTCACCCTTCTATTTCAAATAGATCAATGGGACATCACTTTTGGGACTGTATGATGTGCGGGTGATGGTGGAGAATATCATAGTCATCCGTGAGAATATGTAGACAACCTATAGTTGAACGAAACTTTATGCAAATCACCAATATTGGCCATTGGAGTTTGATGAGGTAGACCACATTTTCTATAATGTCTCCACACTATGAATATTATGGAGGATTGGATAAGGAGGTATGATATCCACAATATTAATAAGGATATTTGAGATTGTACATATGGTTGGAATTTTTGCTTACAACCATTCCCTACCAAAACAATGGATCGAGTGCATGACATCTTCCACATGTCGCAGTTGGGGAGATACAGGCATGACCCCGCACCCATTATTTGCTAGGGCAAGTTGGACATCAATTTTTGATCCACCATTAGGGATAACATGGTGGAGATCATGTATCAATTGGAGATGACACTATATAAACAGTCCATCACCTTTGTTTTCAGGTTGTGGTGGTGTCGTAACATGCTGCAGATTTCCTGGGATTCGTATAGACAGTTGCGGGCTATACATCCCGAGGACTTTGTTTATTTTTTATTTTTAGGGAAGAAAACATATAAGGAGTGAATGATGTAGAGACCGGGTTTATCCTTGTAAGACATTAATATATATATTTATATATATAAATGAAGATCTATGCACTGTAATGGCTTGTGATTCTATGTACCAGGGTTCATTGAATTTATTTAATAATAATATTAAATATATTTTATATCACATGCACAAAAATATTAAAAAAAATTATATACCTCTTTAATTAAAGCTTGGATCAGAAAATGGAATGTATGATAGGTCTAGAATGTGTTTTTTACCCTAGTCTTGACCTAAAATGAGTCATCTATGGGGATTGGGATATATATCCTATTGTCGTTATGTTTAATGGATTAATTAAATAATTCAATCATTTTTATTCAAATAAAAAAAATTAAATTTACTTCCTTGGAGATTCAAACATGGTTAAACATGTAATCTTTTTAACTGGCGAGATCTTCTCCTTCGTCAATATATTGGACAATTATGTCAGACACTAACAAATCACCAGATCTAGAAAACCAAGTTGTAGTGAACACAATAATATCCTTTAATCAGTAGCGATCATGTTCTTCGATGAATTAAAATACAAAATCCTTATAGGAATCATATATTTTTGGTTTATAACTTTTTTATTAAATAGTTTTCTAACATCAATCCATTTTATTGGCCTGTACTGTTTCAGTATCATTTTCCTATTCAAACATAATAGATTAAATTGTTTTTCATTTTTTTCCTAAACATTGATCCCTGTTCATAATCATTATCCAAAAATATTTGGATCAAATAGGTTAAACCATTGTTCTAGTTCCTTTCCTTGTTATTTTCTTCATGTTGTACATCGTCTGGACCCTATCATCTTGGTTAAACATTTCTAGGTGCTACAAAGCTCAATCAGACCCTCATAATCATGATGAAATAACGTATAAGGGATGAATTGATGAGATAATGAAATATTGTGGATCTATGTGGGTGGTGGATTATAATTTTAATGATCAATGGGTGAATCATCATCGATATAATGTATTAGGTAATGTGTGGTGTGATATATACTTATGAGATCATAAATAATGAAGCCAGATTTGAGTTTATATCCACCATAAGGATAGAATCTACTTGCCACTGCTAGATCCAAAAAATTTGGGGGGCAATGAGGTTGTATTTTAAGTTAAGTGGCCATATCTGAGTTACGGTAAAATGATATGAGAAACATTGAAAATCCTGAATATATGTCATGTATCATAATGAACATGTGGTGTGTAGCCCCTGGAAATGTGGGATAGGGGTTTAAATGATTATAAGAAGTGAACGACATGTATATATCTCACATTCAATGTACCAAATTCTCCATGTGGGTGATCCATGTGATGGATAACACTACTAGGAAAACACCAGGTTTATATGTACACAAACATGGACAAAGCACTTGGAAAGAACCCCGTGTGATGAAACATACCATGTACCAAAGTACTGAGACATGAGATCATGTACATGGACACGGTAAGAAGGAAATGGACTTGCCACGGATAGCATGGACATGTTGTATAGTCCATCTACATGATGTGTGCTCCTATATGGATTTGAAGCCATGTGCTAGAAAGGGACATATCCATGTGGTGGAATTGGAACACACACGATGTGGGTCCCGTAGATTGTTTTTTACTACATGGTTCATTTTTAGAAAATCTTCAAGACATTATAGAGCCATTTTTTAAACATTTATTTTTAACCAAGAGTATCCTATATTTATATTTTACATAAAACATTATGGTTCCCTCCAATTTTGGATTTGAAGATATGATGTGGAATGTTCTAGAAATGAATCCTTTCTTGGGGATTCATTGGTAAGGTAGTGATCATGTAGGATCACAAGATACATTCCATTTAGTTTCCACCAATAGTGCTAGGAAGTGGGTATTCATAGAAATTCTTGAGTGGTACCCTCTAGTTGAGCTTGGGGGTGGATCCTCAATGGTTTTCTGAGTTGTACCATCCAATGGAGCTGGCAGTGTGTCATTGATGTCATTACAAGTGGTACAAACTAGTGGAGCAAGGATATGGGTCCAAGATGACTCTATAAGTGGTAAATACCAGTTGATATTGGTAGTGGCTCCTTGATGAAATTTGGAGTGGAACCCTATAGTGCTATTGGGTAGTAGGTCCTTATTGATTTCTAGAGTGGAAACCTCCTAATAGGTGGGGAATGGGTCCCCTGTCGAACATCAGAGTGGAAGCCTCCTATTATACTAGGTAATTATTCTTATTACTATAATTTTTTTACCCATAATCAATGTAAAACATTAATGAGGCGGGGCTTGACTTGTATTTTTACTTCTGGGAAGACGTGTGGGATGATGGGCATCATTGATTGACTTCCGAAACTATTGGATACACTTCTTCCTAAGATAAAAAATGATATGGGGATTATATTTCTACATTGATTGGGATTATTTTAACAAAATATATATATATATGTATATATTATTCATACCATTGGATTTGGGTACTCTCCTTTCATGAGTCGGGAAGACGTGTGGGGTATTCCATGTGGTTTATATGTTTAACGTCTAATGGTTGGATGTGTCTTCTCCCCTACTATAGGTGGAAAATACTTTTCATTTAGTTATTCATCGCACCATATTTATCCCCTTGTGTCTAGACAAGGTTACACTATCATTCTCTCTATTTGGGTTGAGCTGTTATTTTTCACTAAATTATATATATTGTTTTATCCATTGTATTTTTATTTCTATTGTGTCTCTTACTCCGCCTATATTTTGCGGAATCCTACAATGTATATATACACTCACCTCTGCATGGGATTTACCTTCACATGTTTTTTACGCTTTAGATGATGGACCAATCAATGGTGAATTCAAATGAGCATAGGGATACCGTGTACTTGGACTATGTACGATGGTCGCAGCTTGGATATCGGGAGATGGGGTCTCTTATCTTTTTACTTTTCCATTTTGAATTTGTTGGGAAATATTATAAATTTGGAATGTATTTTTTCTCTATTATTTTTCAATTTATACTACTATACACTTGTAAGGTATATAGGTTTTTCATGAATGGTTATTCCCATAGGTTTATAAATCTTTTACTTTTACTCACTCTACACTTTTTAAATGATATGGTTATATGTGTTCATACTGGTATTAAATAAAACCCCCATGCCCCATTTTATTTATTCCTTTGGTGATGTCTCTAGCCCCTGGCCTATGGATGTAGGCCTGGGGTATTAGTGTCGTGATCTCCAGCTAGGGTCATGTATTGAAACAAGCTCCCTAATTCAAGTGAATTTCCATCTAATATAGATATATTAGGGGGATTATATAGAGAATATAATGATCAATCATCACGTGAGCATATGCTACCATGATTACCATCATGATGGTACTAGAGGATCATCGTTATTGGAAGGCAATTTTAAATATGCTATAATAATTTATTACATCTATATACATATTTCTGAACATGTTTATTAAATATATTCTAATAATAAAAAGATATAAATGATGATGAACATATAAGATGTTTGGAAACTAGAAAATTTTAATGTAGTTCAATCATTTCACATGTTTGGAGTGCACACTAATGATGTTGGGGATTATATGGCTAGATCATAGTTCAATTAACATGATAGATGACATCCCCCTATATCACTATCATCACTAGAGATGTATTCCCACTACTTTTAATATTGATATTTTTTATAAATATTTTAATTTAAGTAATAATTTATATTTATATTTTTTATCTAATATTCTTATGAAATTAAAATTTAATTGTTTTTGCATATCTGATATGTAGTTTCTTTTCTATTTTGGTGTGCATGATGTTGTTTTGATTTAATGAAAATTTAAAATATTGGAGGATATTTTTAAGTACATTATGTACTGCATGTGGTGTTAGTTCAATGACCATTATAGGAAAAATTCCTAAAGACATTGAAAATATGATATTACGTTCTTTAATGGTAATAATTTTGTTGTATTTATTTACATATCATTGTATAATGTTAATAAGTATTGTAAATATTTTTTTAGGTATCATATAATTAAAAATAATTTATATTAAAAAGATTATTTAATGTTGGCACATGAAATAGTGGAAGATGTCATCTGATATAAATATCATGTCTATGTATCACTTGGAGGTAGGTAGGCTTACATAAAGGAGTAGTTTTGATGTTGAATTCTGTTCTGTATGGGATTTATTTATAACTGAACATGTACATGTTACTTTTGATTCATCTAACTAACATGTTATATATTTATATGATCCTTTTATTTATGTATATTATTTATTTTGTACGTTTATTTTTACCATTAAAAATATTCACTTTTTAATCTTGTAGATATATTGATATTTTTATACTTGAGTTTTTTATTTTATTTTAGGGGTTATATACTGTTATCTTTTTTTATAATTACTAGTGTTTTTAACCACATGGATACATATAAATTGTAAATAATTATTTCATAAGGGTTTGACTTATTATTAATCACTAAAAAATAATCACAAAATGTTAAAACGGCACTACTAAATAGTTATCATCTACAATAATTGATGCTACTAATATTAAATTTTTTACAAATAAACTAAGGCACATATTATTATCGGTAATTTGAAACTTTATTATATATTAAATATGAATCCAAAAAATTATGTACCACATAATTTTTCCGGGTGGTTGAAAAAAATAAATCAAATATGAATGTGCATCAATTCCATATAACATCCACACATCAAAAAAACAACCAAACATTAATTAGTGGCTAAGAAAAAAAGATGACTTTAAAAACCACCGCCTATTTAATAGTGGTTATTAAAACTTCCACGATTTATGAAATCCAAGGATAATTCATGTTTTCATATAGTTTGATCATGAGGTGTATTAAGGAATACAAGGGAAGTTTGAGATTCTTTTTTGAACTAAGCATGTAACCAAGACACTAAAGTAAGTCAGAAAGAGTTTTTTTATTTCCCTTCGATAGAGAGTCTCTCATGTAATGTAATTCCAAAAATATGGTATATAAACCATCACTTTTATTCTTCTAATATTCCTCTTGGATATGAACAAAGGGCATGTAATTTTTTCAAATTATTTTCATACATAGATCCATCAATAGGGTGTCCCTTTTTTTAATTTCGTCTTATAATAGGGTGTTTATAAAGTATTATGTAAATGAAAAAGTGATCAAATGAATATTTCTAGTATTGTAGGTTATTTATCCATTCATTAAAAGGATAGGATTTGTGGATAGGCTTTCTTAATATCCTAGACAGTTAATTTTTTTGATAGTGAGGTGTTAGTCTCAGTCTTCATTCCGCCTTTTCTTTAAATATTCACGTACTCATACGGATTCATGAATATAAATAATGTTTTATATTTTATTGTAGTATAACTTTAATATAGTTTTTAATATCCAACATTTCATAGTGATCATTTTGTAGAAGGTTAATAAATTAATATATAATATCAGTACTAGTTTCCTCATAGATCGTATCTGTAATAGTATGGCCTTGTGATTTTAAACATTGTGGGGTGACGGAGTAGGTAATGTAAAACCTCAACATATTCCTTATCATTAAAAATGAATGTTTAATCATGTACATTGTGATTGATTTTATTTTGGATAATGAGAAATATGTGTTGGATGTGGTTACAAATATGATATAGAGTTGACAGTTCTATGAGGACTTGAAATCACTCAATTTATCCTTTATCTCTAATCTATCATAGATTATGAATTTTTATTTAAGATATTTTCAATTATTAATTATTTTTACCAAAGTGTGAACATTGTAAAATAATTTTTATTGACATATATTTTCGTGGTTATTTTACGCTAGTGTGAGTTCAATCAATATTTTCTGAGGTGTATTGGGGATGTGAGTTGAATATTGGATAGCATCAACAAAATGGAGTGTTTTTTATCATATAAACAACCATATGATGAAATTGTTATCATTAATTGGTTATATATTTTTAACTATATAATAGGTTACTATAATACCACCTTTATATTTGTTGATTTGGATGGTGAATGAAAACATTAATATGGAATGAAAGATCACTAGGAAGATTATAGGTTTTTTGAGACTTGTATATTTTAGGTGGAGAAGTTAATATTGGGTTTAGATTAAATTTTAGTGATGGAATTAATAAATGTTATGGAGGTGTTCTTCTATGTTTCTTGTAACACACTATGTTTTTATGAAATATTTTACCTAAAAAATTTAGTTTCTTCGATGGCATAGGTAACACGCCGCACTAAGAATCAAAGAACAATGATATACTATTAATATTAATATATAACAACTATTATACCAATGATTTAAAAATTTGTGGTATGAATTGGAATAAATCAATTTTATAAAAAAAAATAATGTTTTTATATAAATAATAAATATTTTAAAAAATTATTCAATTTTGAGTAATGATTTTAGAATCATCGAATAGACCTTTTTCTCAAAAAATGTTTTGATTACTTTTTTAATAAAATAGTATAATTTTTTTTTCTATTTTAGAAAATTTATTTGAAAAAAATAAATTTTAAGAAATATTAATATGAAAATTATATTTTAGTGAAATTTGTATAAATTTATAAAAATATGAATTTTTTGTTCTATTTTAAAAAAATATTAATATTTTTAGTTAAAATATATATATATTTATTAATGAATTTACATACCTCATTTAATATTGAAAATATTTGAAACGTAAACGTGGTAAAATTATATATTTATTAATCAAAATTAGGTTATTGAAATCATGTTCATTTTGAATTTTGAAATTAAAACATTTTGTACTTTTGAAATATTATTATTTATAAGCCCACTTTATCATCACGTATGCAAGGGTAATTTTAAATTTAATCATTTTAATTATGTGAATTTCTTTAAAGAGGATTAAAAATATTATTAATCATAATTAATATTTTTTAGTAATTATAAATTACTTTTGTCATATCGAATATTAAATTTAATACAAATAAGTCTACATGATTAACTATTTAAAAAGGATTGTGTGTAACATGCACCTATGATGAGATTAATTTTACTCACAGATTTGAATTTAATATGATAATATAGACATCATATTTAGAATCATTGTATCCAAATTATATAATATTTCTAATTCTATTTTTATCATTAATTGATAAGTTACATGGGTAGATAAATAAAATAACCAGTTATCATTTTGAAAACTAAAATAAAATAAGTTAATTTATATACTGTGGAATTGCATTTTTAAAACATTTTTTTTGAATGAGGATTTTCTCAACCATGTATTACATCAACTATATCATTAATAAATTTTTCACCCATTTGGGTGAGAGTGACATAACATTATTGAATAGATTTTGGTATTTTCAAAAATGTCAAACCCCCTCAAATATAAAAGGAAACATCCTTAATTCTCTTATTAACACCAATGAATCCATTAATCTCAAAAACAGTTAAAAATAATCACCTCAAACTTTTTATATACTTTTTTACATTGCTTTCCTCAATTCATATCTTATGGTCCTTAATAGATCCAATGGTTGTTTTTCTATGCGAATATAATTTTATTCACTAAGCCCTTTCCCTTTTCATACTCTCATACAACCATCATTCAATCCATACTAATAAAAATATAATAAAAATAATATTTAACATAAAATTATTGTTATTTATATATATGTTAAAAACTTATATCCATATATTCTTTCATCTAATTGGAAATGAAACCATCGTTCTGTGTTTGGTGGAGTAACACCTTGAGAACGGATGTAATATGTTTTCCATCACATCTTCTCCCAAAAGAAGATAATTATGGATATAAAATAATATATAATATCTCCCTATAATGTTTATAATTATTAAAGTAAAATATCACTTATACATTCTTAATTTCCATTTTTTGGAATTGGATACTGTCACTCTTGTGTATGGATGACTACCGCCTCTTGAAGTGATGTTATGTATTTTTAACATATGATTTAAATAAAATGTTATAAAGATAAATTTAATCAATATATGTGGTGTATCACATAATAATTAATCTTTAAATGAAATATATTATTTATATTTATTTTTTCATCCTTTGAAAAAATGGAAATAGCGTTCATGCATATGTATGCCATACCTTCTACATGAATGTTGTAATTCATTTTTATCTCAAACTTTTATGTATTAAAAAACATATGTAATTAATATATATGATATTTATATGAAATTTTAGTTTATTTAATTTATGGAACCATGATCAATGTAAAAGGACTGAATATAAAAAAACTAGAACATAAAAAAAATCGACGTAGTTATTTCCCAAAACATCATTTTAATAAGTAATTATTAAAAATATGTAATAAAATTTCATTAATATGTAATATATAGTATGATATATATAATTAAAGATTTTAAATACTACTATAATAAATTTATATTTATTATATGGGTGGTTTTGACATTTATTGAGGAGTTTGAGACAAAGAGTAAAGGATTTCTAATATCCATTTTTTCTAGGTGACACATAAGAACAATTTTCCACACATTTCATTTATGTGGTGTATATAAATACCCTTTGAAATTTAATATCATTAATATCAATAGTTTAATTATTTTTTATGTTTAAATTGATTTAATTTTTTCTTGATTCTTATGGTTCAAAAGTAAACAATGTTTTAAGGGGATTTTCCACTAACTTTTGTTTCATTAAGACAGATGTCATATTCACCACTTGAATCTTTTCTAGGTTGTATATATTTAGCATTAATGTACTTTATGATCTTTATTGTGAAATATAAGAGAATTTAAATAACTATAATTTTTCAGTTCCTAGATAATTTTATTCAAAAGGTACCAATGTGGAATGTGTTTTATGCTACAATCACATTGTTTATCTAGATTAGTAACTATTTTTCTTCCAATAATTGTAGCATATGATTTACATATCAAAAAACTAATTATTATTATTATAATCTTATTATTTCATGATAATTAATGTTTTAAAATCATTTTCCCCTATTAATCTACTCAATGATATAAAAGAGCTATTTAAATAAAATTATCCTTATTAATCTCATCTGTCGAAAATTCATTATCTTTCATGTTAATGTTTTCTAAAAAACATTTTAAGAGAGTATTAACTACACTATACTGATTAATTGAATTCATTTTTACAAATTTATATCTTCATAAAAATGGTTTTATAGGAATATTTATTTTAACATGAATGGTATTTTCTTACATAATGACCAATTAATGATTTCAAGCTTACATTACATGTTTCTACAGTTAATTTCAATTAAAATATTTTCTTTCATATTTTGGAAAGAAATTATTTAGTTTGTTAAAATGGAAATTATATTTTCATCAAGAATGTTTTAATGATATTTTTATTGAATTTATATTCAGTAGTGAAAACATCCATTGTTGTCAGTTTTGTTTTGGTATGTATATGATGAAGTCATACCATAATAATAATTATTTATATGGATTGTGATTAAAGGAAGATATTTCTTCTAAACAAATTCATGTTATATGTATTATTATATAATTATTTTATGAGATGATTAGAAGCCCCATTTATTTTCTATGGGTTATTCTATTTTGAAATTTTTTAGAAGCTCAATTATTTTCATAGTTTATGATAAGAAAAATGATTCACAATTTTATGGAAACAGTATTTATGATTTTCATTATGTTATGCATGGAACCTACATATCTCTACATTTCATTAGGTAATTATTAATTATCTATGATCTCAAATGGAACACAAAATTTTATACCAATCCTGGTAAAGAGGGAAATGGGAGGTTAGAAAATCCCAAAATGAAGGTACAAGGGAGGTTATCCAAAACCCAAATGAGGGTATCTGGGTAGTTATCCAATTCCTAATTAAAGTAGGTGGGTTATAACCCCAATAAAATTATTTCATGAATATATTGGTAGGTATAACTTATATAATATTTTTTATTATTATGTGATTTCCAAAAATCATTTTAATATTCGACTGTTTTGTTCCATTTATCATGTTCATTGATTCAATTACAATTTATGTCTTATGAAAATACATTATTTATGAAATGTATCAATATTATTATCTTTAATATATAGTTTATAGTATTTAAATGTTATACTAACATTTTCATACCCTTATACTCTAGTAATGTTTATTTTATCATTGTTATCTCCCTTATTTACCATTAATTAGAATCTGACATAAACATTGCCTATGTTTTATTTCCTTAAGTTATGAAGAATGATTTTAGGTATGATATGTCTAATAAGGGTAATAGTTGTGATGATCATAATGGGAGATGATTTATTTCACTAATGAACTTCTTTTTTGTATCCATGTTTCCCAATACACTATCCTTAACGGTCCTCAACCGTGTATTTTTTTTTAATTTTTTTAATTATTCATCAATTAATTTAATATATATATATATATATGAAAATAACGAGTAATTAGAGTAGGTATTATAATAAGTTATTAGTTTTCAATATGAAAATAAGATAATAACATATTAATTGTATCCCTACAAGAAATTTCCAAGGGTATGACTAAGGATAAATTGTTGTATAGAAAAATTTCCAAGAATTATGGTGAAGGAAAGAGCGAGTGTTTTCTATGAAATTGAATCATTATATTTATACAAAATGTGTATCTAGATCGAGAATAATTGAAAATAAGGGAAATAACTATGAAAATAGTTTATTGGGATTTGACGTTTTCATCACTGGGTGCATGAACACATGCCTTACTGTACACATGGTTTCAAACTATAGGGGGATATTAATTGGAAGTTAAAAAAACTTTAAAACCAATAAATAATAATTTGAATAGATAATAATATCAAATGACCTAGTGTAATCCTATGGTATCATAGATTCAAAATAATTTTTCAGGATAAATAAATTCAGTATTGTTTTCTTCATGATTAATCACTTTGTTTAATGATTATTAGTGGTTATTCTAACCATGCTTATTTTATAAATGGATTTATGATAGAACAATGAAGTTGGGGTATTGATCATTATGCACAAATATTGACATTTATTATTTTAGTTTTGTTATATAAATTTTATTATATGATGAAGTGTTTCTAGGATTTTTAATTCCTCTCCCCAATGATTGGACATTTAATTAGCATTAAGAACCCATAATGCTAAGAAGATAACATATTAAGTCTATGATTATCAATATTTTATGTTCATAGGAAAGTGGTTCAAAAAAATATTATTATTCTCCCTTTATTTGATTTTGATATTTTCTTGGGCAAGGATAAGATTTATATATATAAATCCAACATAAATTACGGAGGAAAAGAAGTAACTATTGATATTCTGAACCAGCCTACAATATTCTAATATTTCGACAATAGATATAAACCTCCAATTAAAATCAAATCTATTGTATGGGTCTTTATTTCTATTCGAATGATATTTTATCTCAATTGGTTGGGGAGAAACTAAATATCGATGATATGCATATTTAGTCGGAGTTTTCAAATAACGTTTAGGAAAAGATTCCTAATTTTCCACTACAATGTGTTTTTGAGTATTAAAAAGATCATATACCTTATATTACACTTATTTAAAATACTCCTGGAAGAATAGCCTTGATTGAGTTATAATAATTGAACAATAAACTCATAGAGAATCATGACAATGGTTTTATTCGTCCATGTGTTTTAGCACAAGGTAAAACTATTTTTTTCATAAATAATATTTAATGATGTGAATTTCCATTAATTATTGTGAATTTAACATGATAACAATCAAGTGAAAGTTCTGACTACCTTGTATTGGTGGATTTTTTATCAACATCACAGAGCTCAATACTCTTCCAAGATTGACCTTCATTACGGATTCCATAATTGAGGTTCAATAACGAAAAAATACCGAATACAACATTATATACGAGGTATAGACAATATAAATATAATGTGATGTCATTTTTTCAAACCAAATCCACTATTATGTTCATGGATTTAATTAATATAGTCTTTAGAGATTACCTTGATCTATTTTTGGTAGTCTTTATTGATGATATTATTATATATTTAAAGAGAATTAAAGATCATGTAATTCATTTTTGGATACGCTAATGACCCTAAGGGAGATTGAAATGTATAAAAAATTTATTAAGTGTAAATTTGGAATAAAAATGTATCATTTTTGGGTCATATAATCACACGATATGGTTTATCCAGTAATCTATCATGGATTTAGGCTATTGATAATTTTCCAAGACAAGAATTGATTACTAAGATCCAAAAATTTATTATTTATTACACATATATATAATTCATTTTTTTAACATGTCTCATGGTATTACAATACACTCACAATTTTTACTCCGATAGAATCGAAGTTTCTCTAGATATTTGAATGTGATGAAATTATAAAGGAACTAAAGGAAAGATTTGTGAGAAATCATGTGCCACCAATTCCCTATAGTGTATAAGGGAATATATCTATAGTGATTCCTAAAGTAAGGGATTAGTATGTGTTCATATATAGTATTATATAGATATGGCTTATTCCTTAAGAGAATTTATGGTTTATATGAAAAATTTCCAAATACATGATTTGGAGTTAGCTAGGGTAATTTTCCTAATATAAATTTCGTGGTATTTTCATTACTTGAAAATTTAATATATATTTTTATACTGATCATAAATTTTTTAAGTACATATTAACACATAAAGAGTATATCATCTACTAGAGAAGAACATTCGATATTATTTAATATTATGAATACTCAATTCATTACAACCATGGGAAAGGGAACATGTTGGTCGATGCTTTGATTTGAAAGGATCATTATATCTTATCTATGATTATGATAAAAAATATCCAATATTTATGGATTTTAAAATTATAGATCTATAAATAGTTATGGAAGAGTAGATAAATTATATCTCTCAAATGAGTGTTCAACTATATATTTGTGTAATGATTATAGTGGCATAAAAAGAGGATATTGTCCTAAGGTATAAGAATAGAAATGTTCCTAATTTTAACCTTGTTTCTATTGGTATAATAATGCTTTAGATCTTTGTATTTCTTTAACAAATACCTTATTTGAAGAATTAGTTCATAAAGGAGGATCATAGTTCATAATTATCAATTAATGTTAATATGAAGATGATGTATAGAGACATAAACGAGTATTTCTAGTGGGATGGAACAAAGATAGATATTAAAGAATATGTATCTTAGTTATTAGTGTTAAAACATGTTCAGTTTAAGAAACAATATTCCATTTGGAAGTTAAAACCATTACCCATACCTCATTTGAAATGGGAAAACATCACTCTAGATTTTTTTCTCAGACTCACCAAAACATCAAAAGGGAAAAATTATGTATCAGTTGTAGTTGACCACTTTATGAATTTAGTGCGCTTAATCTATATTGGGGAATATTTCTCTCTACATTAAATTTATAAAATACATATTAAATATGCGATACAATTATATGGAGTTCAACATTCTGTTTTATCTAATTTGGATCTGAGGTTTATATTGACGTTCTAGTGAATATTTATCAAGATCTGGATATAGAACTATATTTTTATAATTTTATATCATCCTTCATTATATGTTTAAAATGATTGAAAAATTAAATCCCTATAGGATAATTTGAGATCATGTTATATGTATTTTTATGTCTGTTGGGATCATAATCTTATTTTAGTTGAGTTTTCATACAAGAATAGGTTTTACTCAAGAATTCATATGGCTCTCTCTATGTTTCAATAAATTGAATGAAATATATATTCCCAACGTCATGTGATGACGTTATAGATGTAGACTTATTGGGACCTATTCTTGATGGGGAAATGGTAGAGAAATCATATTCCATTCAAAAGAACATCATAGTAGCAAATATTTGATAGAAAAGTTATGTTGAAAATAAACAACATGATTTTGAGTTTTAATTCTGTGAGAATGTCTTCTTAATAAATTCTTCATGTAATACGATTATGATATTTGTAAAAACATAATGTAAAAAACTATGTATATTTAACATTTGAAGGATCTTAGGGATGGTTTTTTAATTCTTTTTACTTGCATAGAACCTCTCTCATGTCCATAATGTGTTCTAGTTTCTCCTCATGAGGAAATATATACCTGATCCTTCCCATGTACTAAACTCAGAGGATATACCACCATATCATAATTGTTACTATGAAGAACAACAAGTGGGGATTTTGGATATAATTGATAATGTTCCTTGAAACAAGACCAATAACATGGTAATGGATTAATGGTGAAACTAACAACTTGAATAAGCTACATAAGAACTAGATATTATGTTGAGGAAAGATTATTCTCATTCATCTGTATTAGATAGTGAAATTTGATTGGTGAAATTCAATTTAAGGGGGTAAAATATAACACTAATGTTTTTATGAAATATTTTTTTCAAAAAAATTAATTTCAATGATATCTTACAATCAAAAAAAACTTTGAGTTTAATGAATAATGATATTCTATTCGTATTATTATTAGAATATGACTATTATAACCTATCCAATAAACATGGTAGTGTGAATTAGAATAACAATATTTTTAAATTTGCGTATAATGTGTTTTTATAAACAAATAATATTGATATCAATGTACTCAGTTTTTAGAAAATTACTTATATATTTCAAAAATACCATTTCCCCAAAAAAAAATTCATTTTTTTAGAACAAAATAATAGTATTTTTATCACAATAGGAAAATTTATTTGAAAAAATTACTAAATTTTTAAATTTAATTATAAAAATTGTCTTTGAGTGTATTTTTAAGTAATTTTTTAATATATTAATATTTCAATGAATATTAAACAAATATATATTTTTTATTAAAAACTAATTTTTCATTTAATGAAACTGTATTCTTTGGGAAACTACTTTCTCAACATGTCTACAATTTTAATTTAAAATTAAATACTACAAATTATCAAAATTTAATTTGGTAAAATTTAATCTATTAATAAAATTAAAAATAATATTATTATTATTATATATTAAAGAGAAACATTATTATTTTTAATATGATCAATAATGAAATTAAAAATTATTTATCGTGATTTAGGTTAAAATATGGCTTTTCACATTACATGAGTTGATGGTAAAATTAATTTTCCTCACACATATTATTATTGTAACACACATTAGATATCATATTTATAATAATTAATCCATTATTATCTAATAAGTGTAATTTTATTTTTTTCATAAGGGATAAATCACCTAGGTTAAAAAACAAAACAAACTACTAACCGTGGTGAATATTAAAAAGGAAAAAAAAATAAAGGATGAGAAATAAAATGATTAAAACATATTTTTTGTGGATATTTTAAGAGAATATATCATCCCTATAATACATTATTTATCAATTTTTGTTCACTTTCTATGATAGTGACTTCCCATTATTGAATTTTTTTGGGTATTTACTAAAATTTCACTCCTCCTAAGTTATATATGGTCCCATTCTCATAATTTTTTCACAACAATTAATCAATTTTTCTCAATAAAAAAATGAAACATTTTCTCCCCAAAATCCTTATAAACATTTTATATCTTCTTTTCTTCCAAAAAATACCAATCCTATGGTCCTTAATAAGATATTTAATTGTTTTTTTTCTAATGAATGTTAATTATCTTCACTAATATCTTACTATTTACTTATTATCTTAACAAATTAATTTTTGTCCTCATTATTCCTATATAATACAAAAATTATTTATCATATACTAATATTTTATTATGTTTATGTAATAACCAATATACATCTCCTCTTATATCAAATGTAAAATGACACATTCGATTGTGAGTGTAGAGAATTATCACCTTGCGAATAGATGTAATTACTTTTCTATTAGTTCCTCAAATCAAGGGATATAATGAGGGATTTAATTTATATATATTATTTTAATGACCAAATAACAATTCTGAAATTATAATATCACATAAACATTCATACGTTCGTTTTTTTGGGAATACGATAACGTAGTTCGTGTGTACGATGGATTACCACCTCACAAAATGTTGTAATTTGTTTTCACTTAAAATTTAAAAGAATGTTAATAAGGATACATTTATTGAATATTTTTTATATATAACAAATATAACTGACTGTTTAGTATTTATATAATATTCAAATTACATTTTTTCTATATTTCCGGAAATTGGGAAGAACATTCATTCATACATTCGGTCTACCATATCCATGAATTGTGTAATTGATTTTCTATATCTGGAATTTATAGGTATCTATAATTAAATATTTAATTAAAAGATAAATTATTTATTCCACGCTTAATATTTTTAAGAATATGGAACCATGATTCTGGTAAAATAACATAATATAATATACCAAAACGTATATAAAAATGAAGAAGTTTTTAACCAAAACATGATTTTAACGAGGAATTGTTTATAAATAGGAAAGAAATGTAATAAGTAAAACACATATGTTATGATATATATTATTATTGTTCATTAATATATGTATAATAAATCTCTGTTTATTATACATGAGTTTTGAACATGTATAATGTAAATTTATACTTAATGTAAAATATTTCTAGTCTCTCTTATATTTTATGAAGACAAATGTCAAATTCACCACTCGATTCTTTTTTTAGTGTATATACTTCGAAGATAGACATGTTACATCACTAATATAAATATTTTATTTATTTTTAATGTTTTATCTGATTTTATTAATTCATAAGGCATATGGTTCAAAAGATACCAAAGTGGTAAGGGGATTTACGTCTCACAATTAATTCTTCGAGACACATGACATATTCAACATTATTTATTTGTTTAGAGATATATATATATATCACCCAAGAATGTATTTTATTATTCTTATTATAAAATCTATGAGTTATTACATATTGTTATATGTTTATTTATTTCATGTGGATTATGATTCAAAAGTAACCAATGGGGTAAGGGTTTGATGTCATAATCTCATTATTTATCAAGATTGCTTGTCATTATACATCAAATGAAGAGAAATTATGATCAACCTCTAAAAACACTATAAATTTATTCTTATCAACTTAATTTAGGAATATTAATTTTTACCTTTATTTTAATCTGTTTCTGTACTGATGTTTCCTAGAGAATAATTTTAATGAAAACTAACATTATTTTATTCTTCCATCACAAATCAGTTACCTTCCACATAATTGTTTTCTGAAAATGTTTAATTTTTTTACTATTATAGAATTATTTATTAAATAAATTTTCACCAATTTTTTACGTTCATCAAAATTGTTTAAAATGATTATTCTCATTTATTAAAAATGTGGAATTTTTATATTTTAACAAAAATAGAATGGAATATTTTTTAATGTGTACATCATGAATGATATTTTACACTATCATGACATCTCGATGATATAAATAATAACTTCAAACATTCCATGATTATTTTTAAATATTTTTTTAATATTTTGGAAAATTATAAATTTAAAATAGGTGCTTAAAATAGAATGTGTATTTTAAACAATAATGATTTAATGATTTTTTATGTAATTTCTATTAATCAATGACAAAAATATTGGGTATTGATTTTATTTGGTATATGGACCAATTTTACCATACTTATTAATTCAATAGATTATTTATTAATTTTATGAAGAGATATTTTTAAAAACCATTCATTTCTTATGGGTTATTTTATGAAGAATTTATGAGGTGATTTTTTTCTTTTTTTTTCGGTTATCCTATGATAAAATGGTTTGGAAACCCATTTCTATTTAAGGTTTCTTATTTGATGATTTTTATAATAATGTGGAATATATATGACTTTTATTCATTATATTAAGGGTTTGACCAATTTCTCATTCAAATGAATTTGGAAATGATTAATGATTAATGATCTATGAGTTCAAAGGGTACATAAAAGGTTAGCCTATACACAAAAAAGATGATACACTAGAGTATATCTCATCCCATAAGATAAGCCACATGGGTGGTTATACCTACCCAAAATAGCATACATGGGAGGTTATCCCATGTCCAAATAATGTAAACATTTGGTGACCATATGCCTAACATATTATGAATGTATTGGTGGGTATCCTTGACATTTAATATTTTATGCTTATATGTATGGAAAAAATCACTATCATATTCCAATATTATTTTTTATAGATCATGTTCATTTTTATTTTATGATTCATTCCTTATAAAACACCAATATTTATTTCCTTTCTCAAGATTAAGATCATTGATATAGAGTGAATGGTTTTAAAATGTTATTCTCAGGTTCTTATACCCTTATGCTCATGTGATGCATATGTGATCATTGATAACTCCATTGTTTACCCATAATATAAATATGATTTCACACTTTCATAAATTTCCATTACCTAGTTAAGGATGAAATTTATGAGGTATTAAATATCTAAGAAGGGTACTAGTTATGAATAAGATAATGGTAGATGATATAGTTCACATTTGAACCAGTTTATTATATATAACAATTTCCAAATACAATAAACCATTATAGTCCATAGGAATATATCAGTGGAATTTATTGAATAGTAATCTATAAAGAAGAAATATATATATTTGATAATAATGGTGAATTAATTTTTACACAAATTGGTTGTAGAGTTACCCCTTGACATAACATTATGATTCGAATATGTTTGTAACATATAATATCACTAATTTTTATGTATCCATATATAATTATGCCTTTAGTGATTTGAGATTTGAATGTTTAAATCAATGATATATTATAGAATGGTTTTATCATATTTAGTGTGTCACCATGTTGTTCTATTTTCTTTTGTTCAAAGGAGGAATATGGTTGTTTTTCGTTGTGCACTGATTATCATTGATTTAAAAGGTGGTTGAGTATAACCACTATCTCTTCTGAGGATTGATTACATGTAAAATTATGTAAATTGTTATAAATAGTTTTTAAATATCGTTTTGTTTTCTTGGTATCATTAAATTATTTTGAATAAGGATGATATTCCAAATACATATTTTTTGTGTCTTTTGAGACACTTTTATATTAGGTTGATTCTTTTTGTATTCGTGAAAACCCCTGCTATCTTCTAGGGGATTATAGGCTCAATGTTCCTTGAATTCATGTATTAGTTCATGGTTGTTTCCATTGATTATATTCTAATGTCTTTAGTAATATATTGGATCATTCAAATTATTTTATGTCAACTTTAAAGGATAATTTATGAAATCATATTTTTGTGAAGCTATATAAATATCTATTTTGAATGATTAAAGTTTATTTCTTTATCAATTTCACACCTAAACAAGATTTATTTATTAATCATTCAAAATTTGAGGTGGTTTTTTCATTATTGGTACCAAATACTAATCTAAAATTGTTTTGTTTCCTTACTTTTTTAATCAATTATATGGGTTTTTTTTAAAAAAAGATCTTTTGGACTATAAGACCTTTTATAAGATTGATTATGTGGAAATAGTCATTTTCATAGATGAAATAGAGATATGCATAATGAGTATATAAAAGAGAATTAGTTTCATGATTATAATATACATTTTTCCTGAATAGAGAGTTAATTTAGTTTTATTTTTTGATTATTAGTGTCTTATTCTTGGTTTTGTTATAATTCAATGTTGAGTTGAGATATATTATAGGTCCCAATCGTAGCTTACATATAAATATAAATATTCCTCCATTTAACATGATCTTATGATGGTTGTGTTCATTCAAAGGTTCCTGAAATATCAACTTATAGATATGTGATTTAGGTTCTTATAAATCATTAGAGCCTACGACATATATTATGATAGGGATATTTGAGTTTATTTAGTGTATATGGGTGGATGTAATGTAGTATTATGACATTGATATCTCTAAATCTAAGGAAAATGAAATGCAGTATTTGATATTCAATATTGTAAGAACCATGGTAATGATACTCAAGAGGCTATATATGTGGGTATGATACGGTATAAGATTTTATCTTTTCATTTTGATATAGAAGAAGTCTATAGTGGTGGTTTCTTATATAAAATGTTATTGAATTCATATTTGATTCAGAACATGGGGGAGTCTTAGTTGGGATATCCTGAGGTAGATGTATGAAAATATTCTTTCATTCATATAGATGTTCATGATGGATTTTAAAATAGCAGTTAACATCAAAAAAATTTCATTGAACGTTTTTTCTATCATTGGTAATGATAGATTTTGTTCTTTATTATTGTCATGTATCACCTAGGTATATACATATAAATATTTACAATTTTTTTAATTCCTTGAAGGTTTATTTTTTTTATAGGGTGTGAAGAGTATTATGGTAGGGTTTATTTTTTAGTATTTATATTTTAGTTCATAAAAGGAAATTGTAAAGTAGTTGTAGATATATTTCTGGCACTATATTTTATATAGTGTTAATGTGTGGACATATTGATGGACTAATATGTCAAATTCCTTTGATATTTTGGTGTATGTGATATTATTTTGGTTTTCATGGATCAAATCTTAAATTTTTCCCATTTCATAATGACTAATGAGTCATATGCAATGGATAATTTCGTAAGTCATTATCTTAATGGTATAGTGCGACTTATTGGGGTTCCAAGTATGATCATGTCATATAATGATCATCATTTAACCTCATTAGTATAAAAGAATTTGGAACACGATTTCAAATCTATTTTATACCTAAACACATCTTTTCATCCCCTATTTGATTGTTAGATATATTGGGCTATCCAGATGATTTGGTACTTTTTTCCTACATGTGTTTGTGATTTTTAGGTTGTTTTTCATATTTTTCTTATTTTTTTGAGTTTAAATAACATTAAATATATCAATCTTCCATTGTAATATCACTATTCAGGGTAATTTATGGGTATAACTATAAGTATATATTATGTTATACATTAGTTAGAGAGTCTATGATCATTTGACCATATTTGGTGTAAAGTATGATAAATAATGTGTCAGTAATTTTCTAGTGGATAAATTCTACTAAAGACTATCGTAATTCTTATTTTGATCAAAGAATGAGCCCTTTAGATATTGAGGTTAGAGATATTATGTTTTGAAATTTTTACTCACTATGGATAAAAGTGGTTTAGAAGAGGTAGTGTGTCTTTTTCTAACATTATAGGAAATTTTGAGGTGTTAAAGAATGATAGAAGGTGTCCTATCTATTAGATACTATTATAAAAATAGATTATACCCGAAGAATATTCCATGTGTTTAGTCTTGGATGGTAAAATCATGAAGACACTCATGTCACTAATTTGTTTGAGTTGAATATTGGGGAGGATTAAATATTTCTGGACCATCTTATAGTGATTCGGGATCATTGAGGGTGCTTTTTATGAGGGTAAACTATTCCTGTGGTTCATATTTTATAGAGGTATAGTGGTATACAATTTTGTATCAGTATGGCCCATATATGCGTTCTTTTTATACTTAGTGTTTTTAAAATTTAATTATTATAGTGATATTTAGATTTGTTTTTTATTGATATTACTCAATGATATAATCTCATCATTTCATTCTATGCTTGAGTTTTTTATGGTGAAATTCTGGTTTGAGAGGTATCACACAAGGTGTTTTGTTTTGTAATTATTTTTATTTTCTCATGTTTTTTTATTTATAAAGGATATGAATTATTTTACATGTATATAATTTTGTAGATAAGATTTTCTAGACCCATTACATTTTTATTTTGAAGCATTAGATGCATGGGGAGTGATTTTGGACGTAAATGGTGTGAATAAGATGAGTTTGAGGTGAATCTTTAGCTCTCAAACTATCATGTTGTAACAATTTAGCATTATTCCATGATTTATTATTTAGGGGTGTGGATATATTTTATCCCCACTTCCAATTACGGTCTGATATATAATACGTTTATTATATGATTGTGACATTATTGATAAAATTACACTATAATAACCCAGGGATAAATTATTCGAATTTTCTCCTATATCTTATGGGTGATCAGCTACACTATGATTACAGGGCATGACTTTGTGGAGGCCTCAAATTTCATCATGGTCTCTATTATTAAATAATGGTTAGTTTTGGTATTTATCATGTATAAAGGTTCACTCAGTTGTGGAAATAGAATTGGGATGAAAAATATTTCCTAAAATCAAGATTCTTTTTTCACTGTGTAAAAGAAAAGGTCAATACACATAACTCTTCATCAGTCTAAATGAATTTAAATGGGGTTTTGACAAGTTATAATAGATATTAATGAGATATTTTTCACAATGATTTTTTGAGGTCACCTATTGGGCCACAATGCAAGGTGTTACTCTATAGTTTTTAGGAATTATATTTTATTTATAAATTCATTATTTTTACAACCCCTACTCAGGTTCTCTATATTACTCTCATCCATTGGTGACTATAGGGGGTTTTATGAGTCCCTAAAACACCCTTTCAGTAGTTTTCAATTTTTCATTCACTAAATGGATATATTCATAATGATCAAGGGGATTTTATAGTTATTCATATTCATAATTTTTTATTCTCATTCTCTTCAATCCTTTTATTCTACCTAGGTAATAATAGTGTTGTTAAGGAGATAATGGATTGATTTATTCAAGGTTTAGTATAGGATAGTTTCATGTTTTCTAGTGTTTTATTAGAAGTTACCTTTCTCTTTTCATATTATTGTTTTTTTCAAGATTCATTTGAGTTAGGTGATTTTGAGTATCAATATATTTTAACTATTTTATTGTTGAATTTTCATTTCTCATCTTTTGTTGAGTAAAGAGGTGGATTAATCCTAATACATATTAAAACTCGATTTGACAATAAAGTGTGACAGTATTTTTTCCATGATTTTTTTATTTATTTATGATGTTTCATATTATTGTGTTGAGCTTGATTTCATGATTTAATGTTATTGTTATTGATATGTTAAAATATATTTTATATTTTTAAAAATTAAAATATCTTATTCAATTTAATGAATAAAATGGGGAAATTATTATTTGATAATGATATATTAAATATGCAGTGGAAATTTGAAAAAAAGTGAGGGAAACAATTTTTTAGTAATGGGAGAGCTCTATTTTAAAAAAAATTATGGTGATGGTGGAGGTTTTTATGTGATTTTTTATTATTTTAGAGTAAGAAATTTTTTTATGGTTTGTTGATGCAGTGTTTTGAATTCATTAATATGGTTAATGTTAAATATTCCTAGGTATATAGAAGTTTAATATAATGATTGGATATAATTGATCAAAAAATAATGAAAATGGGGTTATGAGGAATAAATTTTTTTATAATAAAAAATTAATGCGGCTTAAATATGTTATCAGTTAAATGAAATGAAAATTTTTAAAAGTGTCATAGGATTATAGAAATGTGTAGTTTCTTTAAATATAAATAGATATTGAATATAAAATGGATAATAAAATATATAATAACAAAAAAATTAAATATTAGAATATGTGAATAAATGGTATCAGTGTGGTTTTATTGTTAGATTGGATTGTGTACAGAGGTGGAAAAAGTTGTTATTATGTAACGATGATAACATTGTACTGGTGTTTTGTTATGGAGTGTTTTATTGGATGTTGAACCTAGGTCAATGTTTTTTACTATTATATATCAAATTTTGTTTTATTTATTTTTTACACACAACCATCCGAGTTTATTAATGCGGTTAACACCCACAAATTGCATTAGGATCTAAGTGTACACACAATATCTAGGATGCTGATGTTGGGGATGGAGGATGACTCACCATCTCCATGTTTGTGTTATAGAAAAAAAATTAATATGTGGTGGTTTTACTATGATGTGGATCTGTTGAAATGATGAGATGATCTATTAATGGTACAGACCCTGACCCTAATTTCCTGGAAAAGGTTCCATGCGTTATTAAATTCAAATATATATAAGTCTCAAATCCCAAAGGACAAAATAATATTATTTTTTTTCGAATCCAAAATACATTAAAAAAAATTTCATTATAACTTGAATGTAATAACATTATATTAAAACTGTCTGGAGCACCAATAACTCAAAGATTTTCCCTACAAGTCATTCATAATATACATCATTGCATCATAAGGAAAAATAAAATATAAAAAGGGGTAATCTAGGATAATTAGTAACAGTAATAATTATGTGTAAGATAAAAATAAACCATAACACAAGTTGAATTTATAATGACAGTTGTTATTAAATGAATAAAATGATCATAATATAGAAGGAAAAAATAGAATTAATAATCACAAAATGATTCAAATCCATGGACATTATTCTACTTAAATAATCACATAGAATATAAAATATTAATCTAATAATGAGGGAATTATTAATGTATTAAATCTTAAAAATTCCTTCAAGGCCTCTTCCAATACATTATATATAATGAGTTAAGATAATAGCCCATACCCAAACTAGTTTTTCTCATGAGATCTATCGATGCACTGAGGGGATATAATTGGAATCACCAAAGACATACTAAGTCCAATTAATTTCTAATATGAAATTTTTTTAAACCTAATATATATATTCATTCATATTTAAACTAAAAAATTAACTATAAATAAAATTTCCCAATCTAAACACATAATCACTATCCATTCTGAGTATTATGGTGAATGGTATCAGGATATCACATCCACAATCAAACAGATCGTCAATTGTTTAATAAAAAATCATGGATGATAAACATAAGAGATACACCAAAATAGAGAAGAAAATTAAATAGAGGTTTTGAAATAGTGTAATATACGCTAATAAAGTCATCTAGAAATTCGTTAGAGAAATACATTTTTTACATTTTATTGAACAGTTCTTTTAGAAAAATCTTGTTTTTGTCATGATTTTATGTATAAAACCATAGATGAAAAACTTTATTTTTTCATGAAATTATTATAGATTTTAGAAAAATAATTGTTTCTTAAAACATATTATGGATGGTACATGAAAATGGGAATTAAATCGAGATGTTCACTTTAATCGGGCATGCATATCGAAATGAAATGGAAATGGAACATTGAAAAAATTATTATCTACAGAAGGAAAAATGACATAAAATTGATATTGTTTTTTTAACATATATATATATATTTATAATTATTATAAAAAAAATGAATAATTGCATTAGTGTGTAATAGAGGAATGCATAACCCAAATGAAGATGGTATTTCTGTAAGAAAACTCTTACATTATGTCTGAATGGGTTTTTCACTTGACCTTAATTTCATGGAGAGTAAAATTAAATACATTAATAAACTAATTCAAAACATCATTTACATTTATTTTATTAATTATAATTTTATTATGTTCATTTATGTAAATTTTTATTAGTTATAAGATACAATTTTATTCTTCGGTAGTGTTAATATCATGGTTTTCACGATCAGTATACTTATATATAAGTATGGATGTTCATTAGGAATTTTTATAACTATCCGAAAGTGAATTTATATAATAATAAGGAATATACACACGATAAAATGGTTATATAAATAATTTTTTATATATTATGATGATGATTCATTAGATTATACCTTAGGGATACTCATTTATATTAATTTGGCATTTTTTCGATCATCATGAAATAGTTTTGTCATATGAATTAATATTATGTATATATAATGGTTCTAGAATATTAAATAGTTTGTAATAAATATTATAGTATTTTTTAACCATATAAATGGTCTCATTACCAAACTTTATTGATAATTATAATAATGAAAATATATCATCCATGATGGTTGTAAATCATCACCTCATAGACGATAATTTCATTTTTCAAATAAAAGAGAGAGAGAGAGAGAGAGAAATGTGTTTGAAGAAATATATTCCAATAACACAATATAATTACAGTATATATATAAGATTTGATTTATAATGATAATTTGGATGAAGGAGGTAAGGATATTATAATAAAGGAAAAGAATTTCAATTAATATTAAAAGGAAGTGGGAGAAGATTTTACCACTTGAGTACACCTCCGTGAGAACCACCTTAAGTGGATTGGTTTTGTTATTTTGTTAAGAAGAAAATCATTTAGATGTGGGGAAAAGGATTGGGTAGATTATTGGCATGAAATCAGACAACATTCAAGTCTTTGAGTTGTAAGGAGATGTTGTGGTGAAGGGTATTTTTATAGTGGAGGGAAGGGGTTATTTTGGAATATTTTATTCATTTGTTTATTATTTTGGACCAATAATAGTCATGGTTTGAGAATTATCAAAAAATATATGAAAATAATTAAGTAAAGTTTTAGATTATGGTTATTACATCATTAACGACTCATGGAATAATATATTTAATTTATAATGTATTTATTCCTTAAATTATTTTATTTTACTTTTCACTAAAAAAGTCATCTATCAAAGGAAAAATCCCATAAATTCACCCAAATAATTTTTCAACATGTATAATTCAATAATAAACCCATATTTATGAAAATAATTTTTTAAACATCTGTACTTTATATTTTATGTAAAATATCACTTCTTTATGAAATAAATATTATGAATTTATAATTTTCTTTATAACACTCTAAAAATATAATAAAGGTCACATAAAATTGTATTATAATCATAAGACAACAAAATACTAAATCCTCAATACATTTTTTGATAATAAACTTTCTTATAAATCTGTTTATTTATTATAAAATTGTAATTAAATATTTATGACTCAAAAAAAATACCAACACTTAATTAATAATTTTTTAAAATATTTATTCACTTATACAATGAAATAACTATTCCATATTTTCATTTATATGATTCCTAAATTTTATTTATACTTTCATGGGTGAGGTTACTATTCAATTTTCCTGTTTACTATTCATAATTCTAGTATTACTATTCCTATGGTCGACGTACACTTTCAACTTTATAAGTTCTTTAAGATTTATAAATACATATTATTTCTTTAATTATTCATTTATGAAGTCATTATTTTGTTCTATAAGATATATTGTATGAACTATAGTAAATGAAATAAAAATAAGAATAAAAATATCATTGATATAATTCCCGGTCATCACATTCTCCAATATTAAAATAATCATCCCCGAAATTTTGAGAATGTCACTTCATTAAAAGATTTGGGTAGTTCTGCATCATCTGTTCCTCAAACTCTGACTTCACCTATTCAGTTATATGGTTTTTTGAATTTAGCTTTACCAAATTAGTCATCTAATTCCTCAACCCATATCATATAGTGTTCATAATCAATATTGGATCTTTACAATAAGATATGTAAGGTTCAAATTTTATTCCTTCATAAGGGAGTACTAGTGTTGGCTATATTATGTACTTCTTTAATAATGATATTTGGAACATAATATGTAGCATAGAAATACTAAGTGACATTGCCAAATGATATGAAAAAAATCTAATTCTCTCAAAAAATTTAAAAGGGCAAATGTTTATGTGGATTAATTTCCCTTTATTTTCAGAACTTATAAAACTGTTCCATGGATACAGTTACAACAAAACATGATCTCCCACTTGAAATTCCAAATTCTTCCTTCAATTATATTTATAAGTCTATTTACTTCATTGAGTAGGTTGTATATGGGTTAAATATTCTTTACCTTCAGGATTGTTTCCTGTATATGCTATAGGCCTTGAAGCTTCATTTCACTAATATCATCCCTACAAGTTGGGGAACACCATCACTTTCCGTAATATACATTACATGAAGGGATTTTAATACTACAATGGAAACTATTATTGTAGTAATGCTATTCACTAGTCGAAAATTAGGCTACGACCATGGACCTATAGACATAGTTTTAAAACTCTGGCTATAGGTGGCATCGACCACGGTTATGTGGCCTATAGCCATGGTTTTGTTACAGTGGCTATCGTTTTATTTAATGGCTTATAGCCACGGTTTTCAAAATTATAGCTATAGCCCAAACCTATGGCCACAGTTATGTGGCCTATAGCAACAATTTTAAAAACCGTGGCTATAGGTTGTTTTTTCGAAGGGTTATAAACATAGTTCTGAAAATCGTGGCTATAGGTCTCCAACCCTAGCACGGGAGAAACCATTTCCCACCAATAAAATGGCGTGAAAAACTATTTCCATGGTTTTCAGATATTATGATGGTTTTTAATAATATATATACCTTATTATATATGTATATACACAAACACCTTGGTGGAGTAGTGCTTAGGTCATTGGAACGTGAAAGGATGGTGTTGGGATCAATCCTCTCTAGAAACACATTATTTTTAGGCCATTGCCACAATTTTCAATGGCTATAGACACAGTTTTAACCTAAGAAATATGCCACATATTGCCATAGATTTCTAGGGATATAGACACAGATAAAACCGTGGGAATAGGCCATCTATTTCTATGTTTAAAATCATGTCCATAGATCAACTGTCACATTTTACTTCAGAGACACCTATGGCCATGATTTTCAAAACCGTGGCAATAGGACACATATTTTCGCGGTTAAAACCATGACTATCGGTCAAACCCTACTTCCACGATGATACCACCCACGGTTGGGAAAAAACCATGGACATAGCCTATGTAAAAGGTTTTAGGCCCTATTGCCACTATTTCAAAACATAGAAATAGCACATTTTCTTATTTGTGGTTCCAATGGTAAATAATTGTCCCACATACCATGAATGTAAAGTGATCAACATCTCAACATGTCTTCCAGTGTTTAGATCATACTTTTTAAATTCTTATCAGTTTGAGGGTGATAATTAGAACTCAAATGAGTTTCAGTATCCAATTATTTCTAATGAATATTATTGAATTTAGATTTAAATCATGTATCACGATCAGAAATAGATGAGAGAGGTTCTCCATGAGGTCTTATAACTTCATTTTTATAGATTTTTTCTAGGAACTCCAGGGGAATATCTATCCTTATATCGAGGAAATGTATTCATCTGGTATGTAATTCAACAATCACTCATATAGTATCATTATTTCGTGTTGTTTTTTCTAGTCAAATGATAAATTACCTTGTGATTTCATCCCATTTCTTTGGAGGAATAGGCAGGCGTTTAATGAAACGTCTATGATGTTGTCTTTATCCTTCACTTATTGACCTACTATACATCATGATACATAATCAAAAATTTCCCACCTAATATCCTCCCACAATAAATATTCCTTCAAACCTATATACATCATAGTGCTAATGTAACACCCCGATATTTTATGAAAAATATTCTTTTTAATGTCTTTTGTTGTATGCTACACCAAAAATAGCTTGTGATATATGCAACACCGTATTTTATTGCAGTATATGCAACACTATTCTTGGCTCGCATTACAAACAATTTCATGTTTGTTTTGTAGAAACTATTCGATGCAACATTATGTATAGATTTTGATTAATGTATAAATGAAATAAGTTTTGATTATACGCAACACCAAACAGAGCTTTCACTAAACGCATCCCTGACTTGGCTTGCATTACACACAATAAAGACCTTCCTCGATAGCGTGTGTAATACGCAATACTGAGTTTCACTAAATGAGATATTATTATAAACTAGCCGTTATGAATAGTAATACCCACTTTTTGAAATTTTATAAATATTATCTTTCAAAATAGACTACATTTTTGGATTCGGAATATCAAAATTAGCTTAGGGTGAAATTTTGGTACTTTTCGGATAACTTTCATATTCTGATGAATAGTGAAAATTAATAAATTTTAATTAAAAACTAATTTTTTAATCAAAATAATTAATAGTGATAAATATTTATTTTGAGTGGTTTTAAAGTACATTTAGAATATATTTTTACCATTTAATACAATTTTCATCGTTGGATGTAATTTCACATTTAAACCAAACTTAAACAGTTGTCAATCTTTTGATAATTATTATCTCCTAAAAACACGCTATTTGTTTTGACGACAGAAATTATTTTTTAAATTAATTAATGCAACTGATATGTTTTTAATTTGGTAAAATAGACATCATTTTTTAATTCATAATATAAAATATAGCATAGGTCTAATTTTTGGTATTTTTCTGGAAACTTTCATTTTTTTTGATGAATAGTGAAACCACTAAGTGGTAGTTAAAAAACAGAATTTTTCATAAAACATAATTTTACCGCTTCTGTGAGTGGAATTCCGAAAATAATAGAGATAAGGTTAATATCAAGGACTAAAATGAGTTTCAATGAGATGAAAATATTTTTTTGGTGAATAGTAACTATTTACATGTATTTACTACGGTTAAAAGTAAATAGGATAATTATGGTTAAAAATGATATTATTATTACCCTAACACATTTTATAATTCTGTTGTATAAGAGTAATTCGACCAAAAATATCATTAGAAAGAAATTATGACCATTTAGGCCCACTTGAATTAGATTAGGACATTTAATATTAATTTATTTAAAGTAGTGTTAAAGTAGTTAAAATCAATGTTTAGTAAGTAAATCATTTTTAATATAGGGTTATACATAAGATAAATTAGACTATATATATTCATTAGAAAGCTAAAATGATTTAATAAATAATGGAATTTTATTTATAATTTTTAGAGATTAAATATTTTAATTTATTTATGACACAAATATGATGCAGTAATTATCTTATTAATGAAATATTGACATAATTGATGTTATAAATACCCAAATAAATGTAATTTGAGACTTTTTATGAATTACACTAATTTAATATGTTAATATGGCATGTTATTATTAATTAAGTAACTTCTGTCGAACTAATCATTTTTTTATGATTTTTACATAAATCAATTACCAAATAGTGTCAAAATTGACATAAAATAGTTTTTAAAACAAATATTATATTATTAATTGTTATTTTATTTCCTAAAAATCTATGGTTCGTCCAAATGACATATATAAGGTTATATATATTAATAATAGACAACTTGGGGTTCGTTTGGCTTGTTATAGTATGTTTATTAACCTTATAGCGTAAGAAAACAAGAAGACATGGTAAAACTAAATTTATTTAACATAAGGTTAAATTTAAATGATAATGATAAAATAAAACCTAAAATTGTCTAAATTCTATTGGATTAGAGGATTTCGACCCATCCCCACTTTATCTGTGATTAACTCAATTTGGAGCTATTAAAAACCGAATATGACTTTATGATAAAATAATATTCTCATTTTTCCAAAGGTTCCCCTCTCCTCCCTTATAAAAGGGCACCTCCTCCTTTTCCTCAGACCACATTGAGCCTTCAAGATAGACCAAACCCTGCCAAATTCTATTCTACACTTCCATGGAATCATTCTAGAGGTTCTGGTCTTCTTCAAAGACCAATTTTCATGCCCTAGGAGGAGGTCTCAAAGAGGTGCTTCAAAGAAGAGGTAATGTCTGTTACCCATTCATTCAACTTTATTTCTTATTCCACTTATTCTTCTTTAGTTGTTTCATTATGAATTAATAACATCAGTATAACTCATATACTGATATGTTATAATATGTAAGAAACAACCCTATTTCACCATGTATCCATCCTACTAAAAAAAATCACCACGCATGCGTACATACGGAATACCGTCCCCACGCCATGGTGAAATCTGTTTTTCCACCAATACCTTATATGGATGGGTATAATGGTGTAAAGAATAAATATATATGGTTACTATAACATCATACTGATTCTGATATATTATACCATCCACTCCAATTCTATTCAATAATCATGGAAATGATATCATCGCTCATGCGTACGTACGGACTACCGTATCCACGATGCGAAGAGATTTATTCTCCATGTTAACCATACATGAATGATCATAATTCTATATAATGAATAATAATGAAATATATGAAATAATAATGCTACTGGATTTTATGTATATATATATATATGTATGTCATCTATTTAGTTTCATTCAATACAATAAGGAAACAAAAACAATGTTCATGCGTACGTACGACCTACCGTCTCCTTGAACGGTGTATTTCATTCCTTTTATCGATCTCTAATATATATATGTATATGATGAATATATAGTATATATAAATCATTTTTTACATTCTGGAATTCTGTAAATCATGATATAAGTATTAATATCAAGAACTAAAATTTGAAACACATACGATAAATGAAATGATTTTACCCAAAACCCTGCATTAACATGGAATTTTCAAAATAACGGGTAATATAAAGTCATAAGTGAAACATATATGATATCATAAAAATGAATATGATTTTGTAAAAAGTCGATGACATTATTTAAAACATTATACAGGAGTTTCGGATACGTACGAAGCATATCGGACCTAAGGTAAGGGTTAATGTTGCAATCAAAATTGTTTTCTATCTGAGATTTCTTATACATAAGTATTTACTCGGGTTATATTTATCATCCATGTCTAAGTTTTATAAAAATGTTTTAATATATGTTTAAAGTTCTTTTTAACCATTTTGAAATTTTACCACATGGTATGTATGGAATCATTCATTTACGAGGTACTTTTTGACTTTTCCAGAAAAAGTACAAGAAGAAAGTTTTTTAACTTATACGACATGAAAGGATTTTTTCGGCTTTATAAAGACTTATTTTCATGGAGATTTTTCCAAATGATTTCATGACTATTTTCAACAAAGTACTTTTCTTTTAAAATTTCATGACATTTTTTGAAAAGAAAAT
The DNA here is from genome assembly GCA_963277665.1 of Viscum album. Taxonomy (NCBI): domain Eukaryota; kingdom Viridiplantae; phylum Streptophyta; class Magnoliopsida; order Santalales; family Viscaceae; genus Viscum; species Viscum album. The sequence goes on from OY728140.1 coordinate 835,155,155, forward strand.
GATTTTGAAGAAGAAAGGATATTTTCTTTAAGAATTCATTTCAAGTGTTTTATCAAAACCATTTTCATCTAAGATGACATTATTTCATATGTGTATGTTTCAAGTATAATGTATCTATGATTTACATGGTTTAACTATTATTATTATGAAATTATATCCATTACATTTATATGGATTATGTGAAGATGTTTATGAAACCATTTTTATTTTTGGGTTATTATGTATGATGTATGTTTATTTTGTGGCACAACTAAGGATGATTTAATTATGAGATTGGTGGGACCTATATCTCCCTCAAATTCATTGGTAAAGAATTATATTTCATGAGATAGACATGGCTGGAATGGAAGCTTAATCCAGTTTAGTGTTACAAGGCTTAAATGAGGACTGAACTCGATTTAGAAAGGGACTTTGTCCACTAAGATGGTCTTGGCAGCAATGCATTGGCTACTATGAAAACATAACATGTGATTAATGGATGCCAAAATTAAAAGTTTTATTACCATTATATTTTATCATGATTTATGTTCCATTATGATCTATGCCTTATGTACTTCCATGTTTTATGTCGTTGCTCATGATTTTGTTGTTTAAACATTATGTTCATGTTTTTATGTTCAAATGTATATGGTATGTTTTATTCTATCCATGATTACCCTTACTATGCATTTGATCTCACACTTTTTATATTTTATTTTTCCCCAGGAGTAAAAGAATGGTTTAGGGTAAGGAAACAAAAAGTGGAAGATCTTTATGGGAGATGTTGAAGATCTTTCACCATGATTAGAAGATTACATTCCAATTTTCCAAAGACACTAAACTATTATGGTCCTTGTCTGTCTGTTTTTGTTATGTATTAAGTATTCCAAAAAAGTAATTTAATGTCCATGTATGTCAAGATTCTGGTCTCTAGAGTTGGTATTCGAGGAAATGATTAGTCAATCATTGGAAACTAGGATGCGATAACTTTAGTGAGATCCCAAGAGATATTTCGAAGGTATGTTTAGGGATGTCCCTAAGGATAATGGTAAGTATAGGTAATAGTACTAGAATTACGGTCACAATCATAGAATTAAACCTATGATGATAGATATTGATGGTACTCCCCCTTTATTATGTTGTTTTCCCTAGCATGATTTTTTCCTCTCACACGATTCTTTATGGGTTTTAGACGATGGCTGGAACCCGAAGGAACCGTGTTGATCAATGCAATGGACAATGAAATGATTGTCCTCCTGAACAAACAAATGTTATGGGAGATGGAGTGTGAAATCATATTGCTATACATACACAAGATATGAATCATTATGGACTTCCAAATGAGTACACAGGGGAACAATATTCTATTTAGTCCTTCATGAGGCAATGTCCACCTTCTTTCAGTGGGTCGTCTGATCCACTTGTTGCTCAACAATAGATCAGTACCACTGGAAAGATATTTTCAGATCTTCAATGTTCTGAACATGATAAAGTCATCTTAGCATTATATCGTTTGGAAGGTGAAGATGAAAAATGGTGGAATCTTATCAAGAATACGAGGCCAAGAGATGAAATTGAGTCTATGGAATGGGACGAGTTCAAGAACTTTATTTTGAATAAGTACTTCCCTCATATTCTTCAAACAAATATGAAGAAGGAGTTTCGTGAACTAAAGGAAAAGGATGATGAATCTGTTGGTATATACGAAGTGAATTTTACAAGGCTTGCAAGGTATGCATCTGGCTTTATCATCCAACCTGAAAGTAAAGTTGATCGATTCTTCAGTGGCTTAAAACCAAATCTTAGAAGGGAATTAGCTATAAGAGATTTCAGTAGCAATGATGAAATTGTGTGTTGTGCTATCAAGGTAGAAATGGAAGGTGGTGTTACTTATCTATCTCATGGTTTTGAGAAGAAATGAAAGATCAAGTTCAAGGAGAAATCTTAGAATAATAGTGAAAAGAAGATGAATGTTTCCTTATGCTCAAAGTGTGGAAAGAAGCATGGTGGAGATTGTCTTAAAGGGACTAGAAAATGTTTTAAGTGTGGAAAATAAGGTCATCAAGCAGTTGAGTGTCGAATTAATGGAAAAGGGGTTGCTAATGATGTGAATAAAGAAAAGACTGCAGAGAACGCACCACCAACACTGCAATGCTTCAAGTGCATGGAAATGGGGCATTATGCTAATAAATTCCCTAATCCAAGGGTTAGGGATGATCGACATAAGCAACCACTTAAGGAATAAGACAAAGCGAAGTCACATGTGATCACTATTGGTGATGTTTAATATGAGAACGATGTGGTGGAATGATTAAGTGTTTATGTAATGGGATTCCAAAATAATGTTGTATATAGTATCGTGGAATATTCGAATATTTATGTATTGGTCTATGGTTGTTTTCAATAATTTTTTGGTACCGGTAACCATATAAAGTTATTGTGATATTTTTGAAAAAAAGATTATATGCACATAATGAAGGGATAAAGAGAAAATGAAATGTTTCACAGTATTCATGAGCTCATGACTGATATAAGGAAATAATTATATCATGGTTTGAGTTTATAGAATTTTGGGGTTTTGGTATGTGGAAAGAGTTATCTTTTGATAACACTCATGTTTTCACTAAGATTCAATGGGTATTCTTTTTTCAATAGAATACATGATTAAGGCCTTCAAATGTTTGGAATGTGACCAACAAGACATATCTTATGATATATCGGGATCAATGATGGTATTAACATGCTCTTTATATGAAATCTCAGGTAATCGTTTTCACTATAATATGAGAGTGGACTACAGTATTATGGATTAGCCTAAATATTGGAATGGATTATATTGTACATAAGTTAGTATTGTTTAAGGATAGAAGTTTTTTTGATATTATTGATGGGATGTTATAGTTATTTAGTTTTAGAAAAAGAACAACCTACAGGATGGGCGACAGCCCATCGCATTGGACAAGGCTATGTGAATCGAACCCACAACCGAAGTGCGACTGGCCTTTATCGCCTACCATTGGCCTACAGGAAGTCCCTGTTGAGTAGAAACTAGTTTTATTATATTAGGAAGTATGATATATGAAGTATAAGTCCATTTTAGGAACCATATATCATTAATATCACTATAGATAGACTGATGTATTTTTGATAACTTTTATAACCTTTTGTTTGAGATATATGGAATGACCCATCATTCTATCTCATGATCTACTAACACTTCACGAATGAAAAATTCAACTTCATTTCTTTAATAGATGAAGTGGAAATTGTCTAAAGAACGACAAACAGTGATATTGTACCAAAATCAGGAATGTATTTCTTCTAATTCCAATTTAATCAACTCTCGGGAAATGATATTGAAATCCAAAAATGTTGTAGTAGTGACCTTATATCCGGTGAATTAGATGGTACCATAGATCATCACAAATCTATCGCTTTGTGATTGATGGTTTTTTCATAGCCATGTTCTCTACCACTCTCCATCATAACATGATGGTCAGATTTCTCCTCCATATCCATATTTTCACCTATGTTCTCCTATGTGGAAACCCAATGATGAGTTATTTGGGTATCTGTTATGTTTATATCATGCATTTTTTAAATGAATTTTTAGTATTACTTTTTACAATGTGGGTTTCTATGAAATAAACTCTCATGTAATAAACCATTTATAACACTGACGAATTTCGAGGGAGAAATCCATTTTAAGGGGTGTAGAATGTAACACCCCGAGATTTTATGAAAAATATTCTTTTTAATGTCTTGTATTGTATGCTACAACAAAATTAGCTTGTTATATACGTAAAACCGTGTTTTCTTATAGTATACGCAACACTATTCTTGGCTCGCGTTACACACAATTTCATGTTCGTTTTGTAGAAACTATTCTACGCAACATTATGTATAGATTTTTTTTTATGCATAAATGAAATATGTTTTGATTATATGCAACACCAAACAGAGATTTCACTACACACTGCCTTTACTTGTCTTGCATTACGCATAATAAAGACCTTTCTCGATAGCGTGTGTAGTACGCAATACCGGGTTTCACTAAACGAGATATTATTATAATATTATTATGAACTAGACTTTATGAATAGTAATACCCACTTTTTGAAATTTTATAAATTTTATCTTTCAAAATGGACATCATTTTTGGATTTGGAATATCGAAATTAGATTATGGTGAAATTTTGGTACTTTTCAGATAACTTTCATATTCTGATGAATAGTGAAAATTACTAAATTTAAATTAAAAACAACTTTTTTAATCGAAAGAATTAATAGTGATAAATAATTAATTTGAGTGGTTTTAAATTATATTTAGAATATATTTTTACCATTTAATACAATGTTGGTCATTGGATGTAATTTCACATTTTAACCAGACATAAACAAGTGTCAATGTTTCGGTAGTTATTTTCTCTTAAAAACACGCTATTTGTTTTGACGACGAGAATGAATTTTTAAATTAATAAATGCAACTGATATTTTTTTAATTTGAATAATAGACATCATTTTTTAATTCATAATATCAAATATATCTTAGGCCTAATTTTTGGTATTTTTCTGGAAACTTTCATTTTTTTGATGAATAGTGAAACCACTAAGTGGTAGTTAAAAACTAAATTTTACATAAAACATAATTTTACATCTCCTGTGAGTGGAATTAAAAAAATACGAGAGAGACGGTTAATATCAAGTACGAAAATGAGGATCAATGAGATGAAAATATTTTTTGGTGAATTGTACCTTTTTACTTTTATTTATTGTGGTTAAAAGTAAATAGGATAATTAAGGATAAAAATGATATTATTATTACCCAAAACCATGTCCTAATTATATTGGATAAGATTAGTTCGACCAAAAACAACCTTAGGAATAAAATATGACCATTTAGGCCCACTTGAATTAGATTAGGACATTTAAAATTAATTTATTTAACAAAGGGTTAAAATAGTCAAAATCAAAGTTTAATAAGTAAATAATTTTTAATATAGGGTTATACATAATATAAATTCGACTATAAATATTCATTAGAAAGAAAAAAATATTTCCAACATAATGGTATTTTATTTATAATTTTTAGACATTAAATAATTTAATTTATTTATGACACAATGATGATGTAGTAATTATCTTATTAATGAAATTTTGACATAATTGATGTTATAAATACCCAAATAAATGTAATTTGAGAATTTTTATGAATTCCACTAACATTATAAGTTAATATGACATGTTAGTATTGATTTTGTTAACTGCTTTTGAACTAATAATTTTATTATGATTTTCACAAAAATCAATTACCAAATAGTGTCAAAATTGACATAAAATAGTTTTTAAAACAAATATTATATTATTAATTGTTATATTATTTCCTAAAAATCTAATGTTAGTCCAAATAACTTATATAAGGGTATATATATTAATAATAAACAACTTGGGGTTCTTTTGGCTAATTATAGTAAGTTTATTAACCATATAGTGTAAAAAACAAGAAGACACGGTAAAAGTAAAACTATTTAACTAAAGGTTAAATCTTAATGATAAGGTTAAAATAGAAAACTAAACGTGTCTAAATTCAATTTAATGAGAGTATTTAGACTCATAACCAACTTATCTTCTGAATAACTCAATTCATATCTATTAAAAACAGAATATGACTTTATAATAAAATAATATTTTCAGTTTTTCCAAAGGTGTCCCACTCCTTTATTATAAAAGGGCACCTCCTCACTCTCTTCCTCACACCACTTTGAGCCTTCAAGCTCGTCCAACCCCTGAACAATTCTCTTCTCCACTTCAATAGAAACATCCTAGAGGTTCTTGTCTTCTTCAAAGTCCAATTTTAGTTCCCTAAGAGGAGGTCTGAAAGAGGCGCTTTAAAGAATATGTAATGTCTGTTACCGATTATTTCAACTTTATTTCTTCTTCCACTTCTTCTTCTTTACTTGTTTCATTATGAAGTAATAACATCAGTATAACTCATATAATTTTATTTTATTATAAGTATTAAACAAACCTATTTCACCTTCTATCCATCCTACAAAAACGAAATCACCATGCGTGCGTACGTACGGAATACCGTCTCTACGTCGTGGTGAAATCTGTTTTTCCACCAACACCTTACATGGATGGGAATAATGGTTTAAAGAATAAATACATATGGTTATGATAACATCATAATGATTATTATATATTATACCATCCAATCCAATTCTATTCAATAATTATGGTAATGATATCATCGCTTGTGCGTAGGTACGGACTGCCGTCTCCACGACGTGATGAGATTCATTCTCCATGTTAACCATACATGAATGATCATAAAGTTTATGTAATGTAAAATAATGAAATATATGAAATAATAAGGCTACTGGATTTATGTATATATATATATGTATTTTATCTATTTAGTTTCATTCAATTCAATAATGAAATGAAATCAACGTTCATGCGTACGTACGACCTACCGTCTCCATGAACGGTGTATTTCATTCTTTTTATCGATCTCTAATATATATATGTATATGATGAATATATATTATATATAAATCATATTTTACATTCTGTAATTATGTAAATCAGGAATAAGTATTAATATCAAGAACAACAAGTCGAAACACATACGATAAATGAAATGATTTTACCCCAAATGCTGCTTTAACATGGAATTTACAAAATAATGGGTAATATAAAGTCAGAAGTGAAACATATATGATATCATAACAATGAATATGATTATATAATAATTCAATGACATTATTTATATAATTATACAGGAGTTTCGGATATGTACGAATCATATCAGACCTACGTTAAGATATAATGTTGCAATTTCAATTGTTTTCTATCTGAGATTCCTTATACATAAGTATTTACTGGGGTTATATTTATCATCCAAGTCTATGTTTTTTAAAACAAAATTCATGTATGTTTAAAGTCCTTTTTTCCCATTTTTTACTTTTACAAAATGGTATGTATGGAATCTTTCTTTTACGAGGTTCTTTTTGACTTTTCAGGAAAAAGTATGAGAAGAATATATTTTTTAACTTATACGGCATGAAAGGATTTTTATGGTTTTATAAAGAATTATTTTCACGAAGCTTCCTCCAAAATATTTCATGACTATTTTCAAAAAATATATTTTCATTTAAAATTTCATGACATTTTGTGAAATGAAAATATTTTTGAAGGAGAAATGATATTTTCCTCAAAAATTCTTTTCAAGTGTTTTATCAAAACCATTTTTCATCTAAGATGACATGATTTCATACGTGTATCTTTCAAGTATAATGTCTATATGATTTACATGGTTTGAAATTTATTAATATGAAATGATATCCATTACTTTTATATGGATTATGTGAATATGTTTATGAAACCCATTTTATTTTTGGGTAATTATGAATGATGTATGTTTATTTTGGGGCACAACTAAGAATGATTTCATTTTGAGATGGTTGGGACCTATATCTACCTCCAATTAATTGGTTAACGATTTATATCTCATGAGATAGACATAGCTAGAATGGTAAGTTAATCTGGTTCAGTGTTACATGACTGAAATGATATGACAACCCTGCTTTCTATTACAAGTTAAACATGCTTTATTACATATAACTTCACCTGATACAATAAAGAAGATCTAGAGGTTTAGTGTCTTTGTGTCTTAGGATCATTAAATAAAAACATTAAACTTGAAATACAACATCTTTATTGAAAACATCCTTTACATGACCACTACATTCCTTCGTACTTAGCATTGCATGAGATAACTTGAGGACATGCATAAGAAAAGGGTGAGTTATAAAGCCCAGTAAGGGAGTAAACAATGAATATCATGAGGAGTTCAATACATGTTAGGAAATTTTAATAACAATATAGAATAAGAGTAACATGAACATAAAGTCATGATAAAGCCTGATAATCATAACATGGAAATGTGGCAACAACACTTAACATTGAATTAGCATGAGCCAAGGCTCATTGCACATGGAGCATGAGTAAACCCTCATTGCACTTGAAGCATGAGTAAACCCTCGTTGCACTTGAATTATCATGAGTCAAAACTCATTTCACATGACTTATCATGATATTATACTTTACCCAATGCATTGGAGCGCTATAAGGGTGCACCCTTCTTAAACATTTAATTTCATGCATAAGTGTGCCACATGGATCATAAAACATGGATTCATAAAACATAATAATTTATTCCATGATAATGGAATGTGGAATTCATACATGATCTTTACAATCAATAAGTACATGTTCATAAAGGTGAATACCCTTGATGGAGAAATGGGCATGGTATTCACTACACAATGACACTGGCTTAGAAAATCGGTGTGATTTCGGCAGCGTAACGGCGTGACATAAGAATTCATAAAAAATGATGATGAGAGAGAAAGGGGTTCCTCATCATATTTAAATGTAATGGACAGTAAGGAGGTAATATATTTACATGTCCCAACAATCGAAATGGAATTTAGATTCAAGATACAAAAGTATTGCTTGAATGTAAAAGAAGAGAGTGAAGTTCCTTTCGGAATTTCGGCATTGTAACGGGTGTACATGGGAGGCCATTAATGAGAGAGAAAGGGTTCTCACATCATTAAAATAATAAGAGGTATGTATGGGGGAGGTGTGAATCCATACCCCAACATTCATAATTGAAATAAAAAGGGCAATACAACTTAATGAAAATTTTCAAAAATGACAAAGGAAGAAAAAAACCCTTACTTGGAAGTGTGCTTCCAAAGGCTAGAGGGAGGCTTCTTAGAGGCTTCTTGGGAGCTTGGGCCACCTTGAGAGGATTCTAGAGAGAGTAGGACAGAGGTTGGACGAAATCCAAGGGCTTTTAGTGATGAGTAATTGGGAGCTTGGCTGGGTTTATATAGGAAAGATGAGGGAATTCATTATTATTTAGGTTTGGGACCCCTTATATTAAAATAATCCCAACCACAAACCATCCCATGGTATTTTACCATGGTTTCTGGAAAAGGAAAGATAAAAACAATATTTTAAAGGCCAAGGTCCGAACTTATTAAAAAATTAGTGTTTCTTATGTGGAGGTGAGTCACACTCCCATGGAAATTAATTTAAAAAGGCAAAGTGTCGAATAAGTCTTCAGGGCTCCATTAATGCTTTGAAAAGTAAGTCAAACAATCCCAAAACCTAATTCTTTTAATGATTAAACACATATTGGCCGAAAATAAGGATTATGGTATTTTATTACATCACCATTGGGTCATTATGATGTCATAAAACACATTATATATTTAAATGGTATTTAATTTTTACCCTAAAATTTGACTGTCTCAGAAAATTATGAAAAAATCACCGTTGGATAATTTCGACGTCCAGATTTCAAAAATAATATTTATTTTATCTAAATAATTTTCTAAATATGTGAATTTTCACTTTTAAAATAAAAACCAACATTTATAAAAAATTCACGGGTTTTGACAGAAATGCCTTTCAATCCTTAATAAAAATTTTAATTGCATCCATAAAATTATAAGATCATTTATATTTAATAAAAAATTAATTTAATATTAATAATAATATATTAATAAAATATTATTTAATTCAAAAATTCTTTAATTTAATAAAATATAATTCTTAATTAAATAATAACAAAAACACCATTTGTACTTTAAAAACTAATTACAATGTATCAAAAATGACTAGAAATTATATTCATTATTATATACAAAAATAATTAACATGAAAATTGTACTACTTATTTGTTATGTAACCCCTTAAAATAGCCGCATAAGACCTAAGGCTAAGGTGTGCGATGGTGAAAGACTCTTGGGGCGGCTCAGATAACATCGCTCAAGTGGTAATCTCTATCAAATTCCACTTTTCCCGTAGACGGTCTCGTTCAATCTTGACTTAATGAAGCTCAACTTGGGATTGGTCAAGGGAAAATCCCAAAGACGCCACCTATTTTTCGAGCTCTGACAAATGGGCTTTGTAAGGGGAATTTCTACTGGATGAGGCCATCGCTTCCTTTGTCTGAGTAAAAATGGGTTCATTAAAGCCTTATATTTATACTACTCAGATGATCACTGTTCAACGGCTATAAAAGTAACACTCGCAAATCATATCATAAAACCAAAGAAGTTGACATCTTATAAAAACAATTTTCATAAAGATACATTTAACTGGATCAAGAGGGATTCTCATTAATGATACTTTCGGTTGCTACAATATTCCCCCTTAAGAAATTTCACCCTCGAAATTTTCCTTTCCCCACACTGAAACAAATGTGGGTAACTCAGCTTCATCATATCCTCCGACTCCCAAGTTTCTTCTTCAAACTTGTGGTTTCTCCACAACACCTTGACAAGGGGCATTGTATTATTTCATAGAACATTTTCTCTATGATCTAATATAATCACTGGTTGTTGCTCATAAGAAAGATCATCTTCCAATTGTACCACCTCAGAAGAGAGTACATGTGAAGGGTCCGATATGTACTTCCTTAAGAGGGATACACGAAATACATCATGCACCTTGGCCATAGTAGGTGGATGTGCTAGTCGATAGGCCACATCCCCAACACGATCATGAATCTCAAAGGGGCCGATGTACCTTGGACTTAACTTCCCTTTCATTCCAAACCTCATGACCTTCTTCCACGAAGATATGCGTAAAAACACCATGTCTTCGACTTTAAACTCAAGGTCTAATCGACGATTATCAGCATAACTCTTATGTCTACTTTGGGATGCCTTGATATGCTGCTGAATGGTTTTCACCTTCTCCACCATTTCTTCAACCATTTCTGGTCCAAGCAGCTTACGTTCACCGACCTCATCCCAACATGCTGGTGTTCTACACCTTTTCCAATACAGGGCTTCATATGATGCCATTTGGATGCTCGAGTGGAAACTATTATTATAAGAGAACTCAACCAGAGGAAGATGTTGACCCCATCCTCCTTTAATGTCCATTGAGCATGCTCCCAACATATCCTCAAGTGTTTGGATGGTCTGCTCGGATTCGGCATCAGTTTGAGGATGATAGGCCGTACTGAAGTTCAGTTCAGTATTCAGAGCTTGTTGAAGACTCTTCCAAAACATAGATGTGAATCATGGATCTCGGTCCAAAACAATAGATAGTGGTACTCCATGAAACCGTACCACATCCCTGATATATATTCATGCTAGTTGATTCAAAGATAAATCCTCTCGAAAAGCAATGAAGTGTGCAGTCTTTGTAAGACGATCCACAACAACCCAGATTTCATTGTTGCCTTTGGATGTCCTTGGAAGTCTAGTGAGAAAGTCCATGGTGATGTTCTCCCATTTCCATTCTGGTATGGGCAATGGTTGCATCATCCCATTAGACTTTTGCCTCTCTGCCTTCACTTGCTGACACACCAGGCACTTTGATGTATATTCAGCGATCTCCTTCTTCATATTATCCCACCAAAAGTTTTGTCGGAGATCTCAATACATCTTTGTGATCCCTGGGTGAATAGAGAAATTTGAACTCTGTGCATCATCCAAAAGTTCCTTCTTCAGCTCCGAACATGATGGAACACATATTCTTTTCCCAAACCACACAATTCCTTCTTCATTAACATTAAACTCTGAGGATTTTTCCTTTTCGATAGCTTCCACTTTTTCTTGGATTCCTGCATCATCTATTTGAGCATCCTTTAACCTTTCCAAAAGAGATGGTTGAGCAATAATTTGTGAAAGGATTGATGATGTTCCCTTTTTTATGATTCCCACATCCATCTTCATTAAGTCTATGAAGATTGGATCATTCTCAATTCTCGTCATTGATAGAATCGCTGGATCCTTTCTACTTAGGGAATCTTCCACCTTGTTCGCTTTCCCAGGGTGGTAATGTATTGAGCAGTCATAATCCTTGATGAGCTCTATCCATCTTCTCTGGCACATATTAAGCTCTTTATGTGTGAATATATATTTAAGACTCTTGTGGTCAGTATATATCTCACATTTCTCTCCATAGAGATAATGCCGCCAGATTTTCAAGGCAAAGATCACTGCCGCCAACTCCAGATCATGCGTTGGATAGTTTTGCTCATGGATTTTCAACTGCCTTGAGTCATAGGGTATCACTTTATCATTCTGCATCAGCACACATCCTAATCCCTTCTTCTAAGCATCACTGAATACCACAAAAAGATCCCCACTTATGGGTAAAGTGAGAACGGGTGCAGTGATAAGTCTCCATTTCAACTCCTTGAAGCTTTCTTCTCATTCATCACTCTAAGCAAACATTAATCCCTTTCTAGTTAGCTTGGTAAGAGGGTTGTACAATCGTGAGAAATTTCTCACAAATCGTCGATAATATCCAGCTAACCCCAAGAAGCTAGGGATATCAGTTACTGATGTTGGGCTCGGCCATCCCTCAATTGCATCTATTTTGGATGGGTCCACAGATATTCCATTGCTTGTGATGATATGGCCCAAGAATGAGACCTCCTCAAACCAGAAATCACACTTGCTGTACTTGGAATAGAGCTTCTCCTTGCGCAAAGTCTCCAGTACAGTTCTTAAATGCTCCTCATGGTCCTCCTTGGTTTTGGAGTATATTAGAATATCATCTATAAAGACTACCAAAAATTTTTCTAGGTAATCTCTAAAGACTCTATTAATCAATTCCATTAATATTGCTGGATCATTGGTGAGTCCGAAAGGGATTACTATGAATTCATAGTGCCCGTACCTTGTATGAAAAACAGCCTTGGGGATATCTTCCTTCTTCGCCCTTACATGATAATATCCCGACCGCAAGTCCACCATGGAGAAGTATTGTTATCCATGCAGCTGATCAAACAAGTCATCGATTCTTGGGAGAGGATACTTGTTCTTTTTCGTGATTTTGTTATGCTCATGATAATCGATGCAAAGCTGCATTGACCCATCCTTCTTCTTGACGAAGAGGACTTGTGCACCCCATGGTGATGCACTTGGGCGTATAAACCCTTTATCCAGATTCTCCTATAGTTGTTTCTTCAGTTCTTCAAGCTCAACAAAATCCATTCTATATGGATTCTTGGATATTGGTAGTGCCCCAGGTATAAGTTCAATTGATAACTCAACATCTCTTCTTGGAGGAAGACCAGAAAGTTCCCCGGGAAATACTTTAGCGAATTCCCTCAAAATAGGAATTTCTTCAAAGGTGGTTTCTTCCTTAGACTCAATCATCTGAGCCAGATATGCATGCTCATAAGGCAGTAATATCCATGCTTGAGATGATGGAGCTAAAATAGATTCATCTTCCTCCTGACACATGTAAAGAATCGGGGGTCGATTCTCTATATGGAGTGTGATTTCCCTCTCCCGAAAATTTATGTTGGCTCTATATAAGGAAAGACAATCCGTGCCAGGAATCACATCAAATTCCACCAAAGGGGGTATGATGAGGTTCGTCGGGAATTTCCGTCCACAGATTATAACAGGGGAGGACTTATACTCATGGGATGCAATGATTGCCCCATTTGTCATACTCACCGACATCTTTACTTCCATGATTTGTGGTGGTGCAGGGATTGTTCTAATAAAATTTTGAGATATAAAAGAATTCGTAGAACCTAAATCAAAAAGTACGTTCGCTATTCTTGAATGAATAACTAGCGTACCTGTCACCAATTCATTGTCGGGGTTCACTTCAGCAGAATTGATTGAAAAAGTTCTTCCTTGTTGTCTTGGAGGTTGCTGGTTGCATCCGATAACCCTTGGATTAGGGCAATGATTTGCAAAATGACCCGGTTCTTTTCATTTGTAGCATTTAACAACTCGTTGAGGTTTGAACGGAGTGTTCCTCTCCTTTGTCGTAGACGCGGGTCCTTCTTGCTGACAGTTAACAGCTAGGTGCCCTTCTCTTCCACACCTGAAGCATTTTCTTGTCCCCCTAAGGAAATTTCCAGGGTTCTTTTTTCCACACTTTTGGAAAGTGGGGTGCTGGAACTTCTTAGCATCATTGGATTTATCCATCGGACCACTAGCATTGAAGTCCACCTTATGCTTCTTATCCCCATGATACCCATGTGATTCTTCGATATCCATTTCAACCTTGAGGGCACATCGGACAATTTCCTCATAGCTGTCGAAGTCACGGATCGCTAATGCTTTACGCAAGCTAGGCTTCAGCCAACCAAAGAGCGGTCAACCTTGCATTCGGGGGTAACGACAATGCCAGAAGCGTATCGTGCAAGCCTTGTGAAGTTTTCCTCGTACGCTCCCACATATTCTTCATCTTTCTGCTTGAGGGAAAGGAAGTCCCTTTCCATCTTAAGACGGAGGGTGCGCCGAAAATATTTATCGAAAAACATCTTCGATAATTCCTTTCATTCCAAAGCCTCGATCTCCTCCTCAGGCTTCGTATTTTTGATCAACCTCCACCATTGATCAGCTTCACCCTCCATACGATAAGCCTCCAGGAGAACCTTCTCTTATTCAAAACATTGAAGGATAGAGAAGATGTTTTCAATGGAGTTTATCAATTGCTCAGCGATCGTGGGATCAGATGATCCACTAAAAGTAGGAGGCCTTTGTCTCATGAATCTCTCCTTAGTGACTTGTTCTTTCTTAGGGGGGTTGAACATTCCTCTTGAGCCGTGTTTCTATTCAAAACATGAGTTAGCTGAGAGAGAAGCATGACAAAGTTCGCAATTCCCGCTCCCATTGGATTGGGCATCTCATTAGTACAATCATCACACTGATCTTCACAACGGTTGTTAGCCTGAGTTCACCTATTATCGGCCATTGGCTGGAATAAAAGGAAAGTTAGGGGTAACACATAAAGGGTAATCCAAAGACAATAGTTGATGACTTATAAATAAACTTTAATCTTGTTAACAAATGACTCTATAGGATTCGATCCCGGCTTTTCATTATCTTCCTTCTAACATATATTCTTAGGGGCATTTTTTCCTTAATAAGGGTTCATACTACGATTGTGAATTTATCAAAACATGTCCCTCGGGAGTGTCGTAACCAAGAGTGCATCAAGGCTCGTTGTCGTGAACCAGTTCCCATTCGAGTCTAGATCAAAGCGGTGTTTTCGGGTTTTACCCCTAGGATACATCTGTGCCAGAGCCGCCTCTACCTGCTCGTATCCAGACTGGGATGTATTTGTTTGATAAACCACATACTTAGTATTTACCAAAACATAGGGATGTTTTTATTATACTTAGTATTGTATCTAAGGGTTTACTAGGGTTTTCTAATCCCAAAAATAACTTAACCTATCCTTTGATACCAACTATGACAACCTTACTTTCTATTACAACTTAAACATGCTTTATCACATATAACTTCACTTGATACGATAAAGAAGATCGAGAGGTTTTGTTTCTTTGGGGCTTAGGATCATTACATAAAAAATTTAAACATGAAATACAACATCTTTATTGAAAACATCCTTTACATGACCACTACATTCCTTCGTACTTAGCATTGCATGGGATAACCAGAGGACATGCATAAGAAAAGGGTGAGCTATAAAGCCCAGTAAGGGAGTACACAATGAATAAAATGAGGAGTTAAATACATGTTAGGCAATAGGAATATCAATAGAGAATAATAGTAACATGAACATAAAGGCATGATACAACATGATAATCATAACATGGAAATGTGGCAACAACACTTAACATTGAATTAGTATGAGCCAAGGCTCATTGTACATGGAGCATGAGTAAACCCTCATTGCACTTGAAGCACGAGTAAACCATCGTTGAACATAAATTAGCATGAGTCAACACTCATTGCACATGAAGTATCATGTATCTATACTTTACCCAATGCATTGGAGCGCTATAAGGGTGCACCCTTCTTAAACATTTCATTTCATGCATTAGTGTGCCACATGGATCATAAAACATGGATTCATAAAACATAATCATTTATTCCACGATAAAGGAATGTGGAATTCATACATGAACTTTACAATCAATTAGTACATGTGCATAATGGTGAATACCCTTGATGGAGAAATGGGCATTGTATTCACTACATAATGACATTGGCTTAGAAAATCGGTGCGATTTCGGCAGCGTAACGACGTGACATAAGAATTCATAAAAATGGTTGATGAGAGAGAAAGGGGTTCCTCGTCATATTTTCATGTAATGGACAGTAAGGAGGTCATATATATACATGTCCCAAGAATATAAATGGAATTTAGATTCATGATACAAAAGTATTTCTTGAATGTAAAAGAAGAGAGAGAAGTTCCTTTCGGAATTTCGGCATAGTAACGGGTGTACATGGGAGGCATTTAATGAGAAAGAACGGGTTCTCCCATAATTCAAACATTAAGAGGGCAGTATGGGGGAGGTGGGAAACAATACCCCAACATTCATAATTGAAATAAAAAGGGAAATACAACTTAAAGAAAATTGACAAAAATGAGAAAGGAAGAAAAAAACCCTTACTTGGATGTGTGCTTCCAAAGGCTTGAGAGAGGCTTGTGAGAGGCTTCTTGGGAGCTTGCGGCACCTTGGGAGGATTCTAGAGATAGTAGGGAAGAGGTTGGACGAACTCCAATGGATTTGAGTGAGGAGGAAGTTGGTTCTTGGGTGGGTTTATATAGGAAATGTGAGGGAATTCTTTATTGTTTAGGTTTGGGACCCCTTATATTAAAATAATCCAAACCACAAACCATCCCATGGTATTTTCCCATGGTTTCTGGAAAAGGAAAGAGGAAAAAAATATTTTACAAGGACAAGTTCTGAACTTATTAAAAAATTAGGGTTGCTTATGTGGAGGTGAGTCACACTCCCATGAAAATTAATTTAAAAAGGCAATGTGTTGAATAAGTATTGAGGGCTCCATTAATGCTTTGAAAATTAAGTCAAAAAAACCCAAAACCTCATTATTTTAATGATAAAACAAATATTGGCCGAACATAAGGATTATGGTATTTTATTACATCACCATTTGGTCATTATGATGTCATAAAACACATTATATATTTAAATGGTATTTAATTTTTACCAAAAAATTTGATTGTCTCAGAAAATTATGAAAAATTCACCGTTGGATAATTTCGACATCCTGATTCCAAAAATAATATTTATTTTTTCTAAATAATTTTATAAATATGTGAATATTCAATTTTAAAATAAAAACTGACATTTATAAAAAATTCACGGGTTTTGACAGAAATGGATTTCAAAACTTAATAAAAAATTTAATTACATTCATAAAATAATAAGATCATTTATAATTAATAAAAATTAATTTAAGATTAATAATAATATTTTATTAAAATATTATTTATTTCAAAAATCCTTTAATTTATTACAATATATTTCTTAATTAAATAATAACTAAAGACACCATTTGTACTTTAAAAACTAATTACAATGTATCAAAAATGACTAGAAATTATATTCATTATTATATACAAAAATAATACACATGAACATAGTACTACTTATTTGTTACATAACCCCTTAAAATAGACGCATAAGAACTAAGGGTATGGTGTGTGTGGTGACAGACTCTTGGGGCGGCTCGGATAACATCGCTTGAGTGGTAATCTCTATCAACTTTCACTTTTCCCGTAGACGGTTCTGTTCAAGCTTGACATAATGAAGCTCAGCTTGGGCTTGGTCAAGGTAAAAGCCCAAAGACGCCACCTCTTTTCTGATCTCTAACAAATGGGCATCGTAAGGGGAAATTCTACTAGATGAGGCCATCACTTCCTTTGTCTGAGTAGAAATGGGTTCGTTAAATCCTTATATTTATACTACTCAGATGATCACTGTTCAACGGCTATAAAAGTAACGGTCACAAATCGTATCATAAAACCAAAGAAGTTGACATCTTATAAAAATATTTTTCATGAAGAGAAATTTAACAGGATGATGAGGTATTTTCATTAATGAATCTTGGGTCCTTATAAATGTGGAGTGAACTCGATTCAGAAAGAGACTTTGTCCACTAAGATGGTCTTGACAGCAATGCCTTGGCAACTATGGAAATCATAACATGTGCTTAATGGATTCCAAATTACATGTTTTATTCCCATTCTATTTTATCATGATTTATGTTCCATTATGATCTATGCCTTATGTACTTCCATGTTTAATGTCATTTCTTATCATTTTTTTGTTTAAACATTATGTTCATTTTTTAAGTTCAAATGTATATGGTATGTTTTATTCTATACATGCTTACACTTACTGAGCATTTGATCTCAGCCTTTTTATGTTTTATTTTCCCCCATAATTAAAAGAAAGGTTTAGGGTAAGGATACAAAAAGTGGAAGATCTTTATGGGAGATGTTGAAGATCTTTCACCACGATTAGAAGATTGTGTTCGAAGTTTCCAAAGACACTAAACTATTACGGTCCTTGTGTGTTTGTTTTTGTTATGTATTAAGTATTCCACAAAAGTAATGTAATGTCCATGTACATCAAGTTTCCGGTATCTACAGCTAACATGGTTTATATAGAAATTTGAGATACGATAATCATCCAATGGCTCTATTTTTAGATCGGGTATAGAGAGCCAACATATCCTCCTCCCAAACATGAGAATTCCATCCTCACAAAGGAAGTCTTGAACTTCTAATATTTCCCCAATTTAATTTTCTTCTGAATATTCTCATCATCACACTATGAACATTTAACTAAATTTAATAAATGTGGTTAGGAAACTAGTTAAAAAAGTAATTATGTTTCACCTTCAATGATTATTCCTATATCCATCTTTTCTAATTATATGTACTGAAAATATATGCCAATCCCCATTTTTTCATAATTCTATGATCCTTCCTACTCAAAGCATCTACTACATTATTTCCCATCTCTATGTTTTATTGAATTGAACAATAATTATCCTTGAATAGCTTGAGCCATCACCTTTTCCTCGTGTTCAGTTATTTCTTTGAAAAGATATATTTCAAACTCTTATGATCTATATATATCTCAAATATTTTACAATAGAGAGAGGGTATATATATCTTTAGAGAAATTATTTGATCTTGTTTCTTATGATCATGAGTTTGAGAGTTCTATTCTCGAGTTTTTAATTTCTTGGATGCATAATAAATAACTATATCATTCAACATGAGGACACAATCATGTCATTTAATTGATGCATCACTATAAATAAAAAATAAAAAATTATATGATGGTAGATTTAGGATTATATAATTCACCAATCTCATCATTAACTCTTAAAATAATTTATCACGTTATATTTTCAATACAATCATAAACCCATTACGAGTATGATTGGTTGACAAGTTAGCCAATTTTGTTATGTCCTAAACAAAACAAAAATAATGACCCTCTAAACCAATAAAAATACATACTTCAATTTTGTTTGTTAGTATAGGTCATTCAAGAATCCCCTTTGTCTTCACTGTTTAAACTACTATTTCATATTTAAAGATGATATTGCCAATAAAAAAATTGTATGAAGCCAGATATCAAACATTCTAAAATATCATATATAATTCATTTCATATAATATTATTTATAAAAATGAGAAAGTTATTATAATAAGCTTCATAGATTTTGGTTTACACTAATATATGACCTATAAATACCACAACAATTTCATCATCATATTCCTTGAAAACTCTATTGATTGTATCCATGAAAATAAATGGTGCATTTGTTATTCCAAATTGCATTATTATGAACTCATAATAACTATACCTGGTTTCAAATATTGTCTTTAGAATATATTTATTCATCACATGGGATTGATGATATATAGATCGAAGTTCAATCTTTGAAAAGTATTTAGTTCCATGAAGTTGATCAAATAAATCATCGATGTAAAGTAGGGGATAGTTTTTCATTATTATAATAGAGCTTATTTCTCTATAGTCTACACATAGCCTCAGGGATCCATCTTTAATCATGGAAAAGGGAACATAGGCTCCCCATGGAGAAACACTAAGGATAATAAATACATTATCCCTCAATTCATGTAGTTTTTTATTCAGTTCTACAAATTTGGATATTCCCATTATTTATAGAGTCTTTGATATAGGCCTTTCACCAGGAATTAAATTTATAGAATACTCAATTTTGAACTCCTGTGGATATCCAGGTAAATAATATGAAAATAAATCAATGCATAATTAAACAATATTTACATACTCAATTTTAATATTTATTTCCTCACCCGTATATGTTACATTCTTTTCATCCCCGTGAATTGAATTTTGTAGAGCCACTGAGGGTGGTTCTAGATTAGAATTGGATGGTGAGGATTTTACTCTAAACATAATGAACTCGAATACATTATAAAGAAAAATTAACTTCCTTATTATTCGAATATATTTTCACATCATAATTTGAAAACCGATTTATATCGAGTATTATATACAAATAAATCTTGGGTAAGAAGATAAGGACATCAACTAATGCATGTTTGTGTTTCATAAATGGGATTAATTGACACATCTTTGTAGCAATGATACATTACTTTAGAGTTTTAATTAAAAAATCATTTATTAAATAAAAATGGAATTTCATAATTTTCATGGAAACCTAGGTTGATATAAATATTTTAATAATCACGAATAAAATAAATAATTGAGTAAGTTTGATGAAATTATTACTTTCTACAACAAAATTATAGAATTCAACCTCATCAATTATGATCACATAGCTTGGCTTGTTCCCTTGGTCTTGTCTGGGGAAATTTTCCTTGAAATATAGGACATTCATGGGGATAGTGTCCTATCTCATTACAATTCTATTGTTAAACATTGGAAGATTCATTATAACCCTTCTAATCATGGACTTGGTGGCCTTTTTCTCCGTACTTGTAACTGTCTCCCATTTTCTTCTGGCACGTACTAGGTGTTTCTTCAAACAATTACTACAGGGTGCAAATTCAACTCTTCCCTTATTCCACATTTCCTTATATCCGTTTCTGGATTGTTTATGAGACCAATTCTTCTCTTTATTTCCATTAATTTCATAATACATATAGATTTCATTGTATTTCTTGATAACACATGAGACTATATAATCATATAACGAGAATGTTATCCAGACTAGTTCCAATTAGCATAATGGTTTTAAACCATCAAATAATTGATTAACATTAATCCTTGGGTTTAATGTGTATTATTTATCATTCCTTTCTAAACCTGTGAAGCTAGCATCATACCTTGAAAAATTATCATCCAATTTTTTCCTCAGACTCATAAACATTCATACCATGTCTATTAATTGTTCAATAGGAGATTACTATTCTATGAAAATTTATTTAAATTCTATATATTCTATGTTTACTATTTTTTCCTCCTCATTCATGTTTTGAGTCAATGAACACCATTGATATATGGCTCCAAATAGATGATAAATTGTAATAAAAACCTTCTTCATTTCATTACATCCCATAGAAATCTATATCTTCACTAAGAATATTATCCACTGATCTGCTCCAAATGGATTTTTAGTCTCATTAAATGATGGATCGTATTTTCATATTAAAAAATATAACATTTTTTCTCTAGGATTTGGATTAGGATGCCCAATAATGGAAAGGTTATTGTTTATAACCTCAGTCAGTTATCCTACTATAGTTATAAGTTACTCAACAGTAGTCACAACTCCAATAACGAAATTACTATCTAGCATAAGATGTAAATATCGACATGGGATATGTGTGTTGATATTCTCTCTATTAATTCCATTATGTATCGTTTCTAAATAATTTCATACACTATATTAGGTTACAAATAATAGTGTATAATGTCAAACTAGAAAAAATAATTATCATAAATTCTATCTTTATTCAATGTTATTTTCATAATCATAAACAAGGTTCCTTTGGAGACATATTTACTTTTATATACTTCATACTTGTTTTTAATAAAAATTTGACTTATCTAAAGAATATTCCCATGGATTGTCAAACCATGTGTGCAGTAAAGCATGTTTTCTTGTACCATGTTACATAGAGATATGCCCGAGAACCTTGTCGAAGTTGTTAAACCTAGGTACATATATGCTAGAACCAATCCCACATGTAGTATCTAGAAAATTATATAATTCTAAAATGTTCTTCATAATCTATATTTTACAAAAATTATATAATTATATTATTATAATATTCTCAAAATTTATCTTAGGTTTATGTTCTCTAATCTATGTTTTCTAAACCTAGTTTCCAGAGTTGTTACAAAAATTACACTAACACAAACTATAAAGACATAGACCTCAGTTTCCTAGAGCTATTAATTTTTTTATTAAACTAACATATATTAAATTCTTGATTCCATAAGGACTGGTTAGTTTAATTGTTTTAGAATCAATAATATATAAATAGATTTTCTATTACAGTATGAAAGTAAAAACAACATAGAAACCCCATTAAGAAACTCCAATAGCTCCAAGATTATCCCAACAAGTCATTTATATTATATATATTTTAATCCAAAGGAAAAAAATGAAATGGGTGAGCTCTAGTGCTCAGAAAGGGTAATAATTAGGTATATGCTAATAACTAACCCTAATGAATTGTGAATAACTCAAACCACATTCTATTAAAATAACATGATCATAATATGGAAGGAATCAAAATTGAATAAATAAAAACAAAATGGTACTTTCCCATGGATATTTTACTAGTAGAATAATCACATAGATTCTAAAATACTAATATCGTAATTAGAAAATGAGTAATGTGTTACATCATAAATATTCCCATAAGACCATGGCCAAGATAGTATACATAATCAAATAAGTTGTTATCCCGTACCCAAACTAGTTCTATCATGATACCTACCAATGATCCAAGGGGTTATAGCGGGCCCCACCCAACACATACTATGTCCAACGCAATAATTAGATGAAAATGATTGAAACATAATCAACATATACATTAATATTGAAACTAAAATATGAAATTTAAATAACTTTCCCCCATCTATAAACATAATCACTTACCATTCTAAGTAGAATGGTGAATGGTATCAAGATAGTACATCCACGGTTAAACTGGTCATAAACCATTTAATAAAATATTTAGGATGATAAAAATGAGAGGTAAAACTATATAAATAATAATATTAAAAATAATTGTTCAGATAGTTCTTAATACTCGAGTAAAATAATAAAAAACCATTTTGTAAGAAATACACATTTTTCATTTAAAAGAAGAGTTCTTTTAGAAAATTAATTTTTTTTTCTTTATTTATTATTTCAAACCATAAATGAAAAAAAAGTCATGAAATAATAAGTTATTTTAGAGAAATATATTTTTCCTCAAACAGATTATGGATGGTACATGAAAATGGGTATTAAATTGAGTCATTCCCTTTAATCGGGCTTGCGTATTGAAATTAAATGAGACGAGAACCATGAAAAAATTAATTATCCAATTATAGAATTATGAAATGATATATATGTGTGTGTCTGTGATTTTAGAATATATATATATATATATAATTAATATGAATTAGAAAATTATGAATTTAATTGGTGTATAGTGGAACAGACAATAACCCGAATGAAAATGGAGGTTCAGGAAGAAAAACCCTACCTTCTATAAAAATGTGTTAAGAAAATGACCTTAACGTATAAGATAATATAATAAAATACATTAATTAGTTCATTAAGAACCATATTTAAAAATATTTTATTAATTATAGTTTTATTATGTTTATTTATGGCTTTTATGATGAGTTATAATATACACATTTATTTCTCTGGAGTGTTTGTTTCCTTGGTTTTAATATTCATTATACTTTTATATGAGTATAGGAGATCATGTGTAATTGGAATAATTATATATTATTTAAATTATATTATATTAATGAACATAAAGAGTAATAAATTTTTATATAATTCATTTTGTTATATGTTTTGATTATAATTCATTAGATAAGACCATAGGGATACCCATTTAGATGATTTTGTTGGTTTTTCGATCATCATGAACTAGTTTTGTAAAATTAATTAATATTATTTTTGAACGCTGGTTATAGAACATTAAATAGGTTTTTATTCATGTATTATATTCAGTTTCAATCATGAAAATGGTTTCATTACCAATGTTTAAGTATAAATTGAAGAACGAAAGTATGTCATCTACGAAGGTTGTAAATCAGCACCTCAGATATGATGATTTTGTTTCTAAAATAAATGAGAGATAGAGAGAGATAAAGGATTTCAGTGAATGCTATTAAATAAATAAAATAAAATTATAGTATATAGATAATACTGGATTTATTATTATAATTTGGACTGATTAGATGTGGAGTGAATAATAAAAGAAAAGAACATGAAAAGAAATTAAATTAAAATAGAAATGGAATTTACCACTTCAATACTCCTCCATTAGAACCTCCATAAGAGGATTGATTTCGGTATATTTTTAAGACCATGATCTCTTGGATGTGAGGAATATTCTGTTTGGCAGGATGGGGTAGAAATTTGACAAGCATAAAGACTTAGATATTTGAGGGGAATTGGTTGGGAGGGGTCGAATTTATAGCGGAGGTGTGGGATTAGTTGTGAATATTTTATTCATTTAATTATTATTTTGGCCCAAGACTTTAAATAGTTTAGAAATTATCATCAATTGTAGTAAAATAATTAAGGTTTTTTATATATTTTGGTTATTACATCATTCATTAATCAAGGAATAGTTTATTTAACTTATAATGTATTTATACCATTGATTACTGTATTTTAGTATTAACCAAATATTCATGTATTTTATAAAAATCCCAAAAATTCACAAAAACCATTTTTCAATGTTTAAAAACCAAAAAATAACTAAATTTTATAAAAAAATTCTAAAATGGGTATTTTTATTTCTATTTAAACTCATCATTTAATCGAAAAACACAGATTTTGAATATATTACTGAATTTATATCACTCTAAAAAATAAATAAGGTCTCATTAAACTACCCTATAGTCATTAGTCAACTCAATAGTAATACATTAATAAATTTTATAAAAATTAATTTTCGTTTAAATAATCTTATTAATTTTAAAATTGTAATTAAATATTTATTATTCAAAAAACTCTAACAATTAATTAATATTATTAAAATGTTTTTTCCTTATACTATTATATAATTATATCATAATTTAATTTATAATATTCCTAAATTTTATATATACTTTAATTGGTGATGTTGCTATTCATTTTGACAATTTACTGTTTATAATGGTCGTATTAGTATTCCTATGTTTTAGTTATGATTTCATCATTGTAAGTAATTTAACATATAGAAAAACACATAATTTCAATCATTATTCATTTATAATTTGTTTAATCTATTCTATAAGTTATTTAATGTGATCTATAAAATATGAAATAGCCATACGAAGATAAATCTCATTGATATAATTTGGGGTCTTCACATTAATTTCATGGTGAAGAAGTGTTTATATGTAAAGGGATGTGTGGTAGTGGTTATTTTAAATATACATTCAACATTTTGAATGATTTGGAGTTTTTCATTTTCTGGTTATGGAATTACTTATGTGGTTATGTTATTTAGTATGTCGATCTAGTTTATGGCACAAGGATTTATATAAAAGGGATTGGATGGGTAGGGTATATGTAATTTAAAAGTGAGGGTTACTAGATTAGTGGAGAAATTATCATGAGGTTTCTTTGTTGATATTTTTCAATATTCCTATATTATTACCTAGTATTTTGGATTTTTGAGTTAGTCAAAGTGAGTTAGGTTTACTCATTTACTAGGTATGGGTAATAAATTTGTTTATCTATTAATCTATTGAGGCTTTAGTATAATTCATCTATTTTAAAATGTGTTTTTTTTAAGAAGAACATATTAACTATGGTTATATGCTCACTCTTTCTTCAATATATATATATATATATATATATAAGATTTTTTGGATAAAATTAGTGACCATGTAGTTAATTACTAACTAAGTGTGTAGATAATGTGAGATATAGAGAATCATCCTTAGGGGGTTTTTCTTTTGATATTTACCTTGGAGATATTTTCCATGGTTTTTGTATAACATTACATGCATTATGGTGGGATTATGTGTTTATTTATTTCATGATGATATTGTTGATTAGTGGATACTTTTTATTACTGATATTATATATTATATTTCCTCATATATTATATAATTATACCCTCAAAAATTCTCATTAACTCATGACCTATTTGATGTGGGTTTTGGGAATCACTCTTATTTTCTATTTGGGAAATGTAGGGTTTCTAGTTGATGTGAGTTTGTAAGATATTTCTTCTCAAAATAAAGAAATAATCCCAAATATATTTAAATAAATTATAAATTCATAAATCTGAAATGAAAACAATAACTGAGATAACCAATGTTGGCACACCAACTACTTTAGATGTTATAACAATACTTGTTTATTTCTACATGTCAAAAATTACTCATGAATCATAATAAAAAACTATTATCACAAACTAAACTTATTACTCATTTTTATAATTGTAAACACTTTTTTATAGTTAAAATTGAAATTTATTTTTTTTATAAAAATATCAATACCAGCAATAATAATAATCACACAATATATAATGTTTTTTTCAACAATATTCTACTAAGAGAAATGTGAGTTTATGTGGAGGTAGAAGTGGGAAAATAAAATTTTAAATCACCAATAAGTGTATTTGTGGCCTCTAAATGGTAGCCTATATGTTTAGAAAAATATTGATTAATCACTATATTGTGGTCACTAATAAGGGAATTAGAAATTATCAAATGGATATCACTATATTTAACCAAATTTTACCCACACACCCACCCCATAAAAATAATTTTTTAGAATTTCATATCTATTTACATTGTGAGTTTATTAGTTTTCCATGGGTTGTAATAATTTTATATTTAAAGTGTAGGGTTAGACAATATGAAAATTAAATTTTTTTTCAATAACATTGAATAAAATATGGTCTTATTACCTTAGGGATCATGTTTAAGAAGAATAAAAATATATTAAAGAATATGGGTGAGGTTTTACTAGGGATAAATGGTCTCCAACATTTACAAGAAGACCATGAAACTAGAACGTGGATATTATCAGTTTTTAATTTTGGAAGTCTTATCATTTCCAAATTCATGGGAAGTTGAGAACAAGAAACCAATCCTTGAATATATATGAAAAAACAATATGTTATTTAATATTAATAATCCCTTAGTACCCAGAATTTGACTCCCATTACAGCCTAATATGAGTGAGATAAATATTAGGTTGATTTTTTGTATGATTTTGAAAATTCATTATCTTTAGATAATGTATTTTTTCATGAAATTGTTTGGAATATTCATTTACTCATTATAATGTAACTAGAATTAATTTTACATGACTCATATTATATATCTCTTGAATTCATTATTCATCAGGAATAAGATAAATAAGTATGGATTTTAGAAATATATTTAAACATCTATACATTTGAGAGGATTAATAAATTAATTTTAATTATAAAAATATATAGATTAATCCATGTGGATCATTATTTTATAGAATCAGTTAATAAATAATGAATTAAGGAGGAGGATTCATAATTTATATGATATTAATGACTTATTCATTTATCATATTTTAGTAATCATATATAGATCAATTAAAAATTTATATAGGTAAGATAATGGGGTATGTGGATAAATGGTATGTTTTAATGAATAATTGTTTTTTTGTTTCATAATTAATATATATATATATATTATTTATTCACAAGTAGAGGTAGAAAGTAATTGAATAATTTTTTTATTGTATTCCAATTAAATTAATTATTTGTGGTATTTTGAAGAGTGAATAAAATTTTATTACTATGATGAGATGAATCAGATTTGTTATTCCATAGAAAATTTATTAATGGAGTTAATTTATTAGTATTAATTTGACGTGATATTTTAACTAAAATGATTTTTTTGAATTTCGTAGATAATTATTAATGAAATATTTTTTATGTTACAAAATTATTGGATAGAATATTGATTTTATAGAAGATAAATGGTGATTGGTTAGTGAGATAAAAATTTATGATGATATTATATTGATTATACACCAAGGATATTGATCACTAAAATGTCATCTAGTTGGAAACTGTGTCAAGAAACTAATCAGTCTTAAATAATGATGAATATAATGAGATTAATGATATTTTTTAGATATAAATAGATAGTCAGTTTTTTATAAGTAGATATATGATATATTAAATTGTGATTTTTAATATATGTTAATTTTATATTTTCAATATTTTATTGTTGAAAAAAGTCTTTATACTCTATTTTTAGGTAACTGCAACATAATCTTGTTAAAATATGATTAGATTTGTATATTTTATTGAATTACATATTAACTCCAACATCCATTTTTTATTGTATAATAACATATACACCTACCATGTATATATCATGTTTTATTCCCATCTTAATATTTCTTCCAATGATATATATACAACTTATTTTGTTCTCTTTTGGCTGTTTTATTCCATATAAAATCATATTTGGTGGGAAGTAGCTCATAGATCCCCTATATGATATATTATGCTATGTTTTTTATGTTTTACATGTATATAGTGTTTTATGAGAGTGTGACTTGGGATAGATGTTGTATTTATTAGGACATACTATGAAATGTTCCAGATTATCTACTTTTCAATTTATTTACAAATTCATTAAAATGATTTATCTATAGTGAGAAATGAGAGTCTAGTAGAGGGACCAAATAAATATAGTGTTATAATCACCACTAAATTATCATTATTTATTTATAAGATAATGTTAGACGTGGTGTTGCCCAATTCTAGTTCTTATTTTATAGTGGTTTACAAGAGTTGAAAGAATTTCATTCTACCATGATTTATTTATGAAAGTTTGGGATGTTTCATTTTATATTATTACACTACTGGTTTTGTTTTATTTTCATTTATTTACAAATCCTACATGTTCTTATTTAGAATTATTTTCATGTTTTTTATGTCAAAGTTTTCATTTTTGATATGGGTTTTCTAATATAAATGATAATTCCTTTCAAAACATGATATTTTTACCCTTAGTGTTAGTCACAACCATAATGAATATTTTATGAATTATTTGGGGATTAATCTCAATATATAAATTAATTTTTTATGATAATTGGAAGATTTGAGTCATGATATAATTTTATAAAAGAGATATTTTATATATATATTACATTTAGAACAAGTGAGGAATGCTTTGGGTTGTAATGTAATGGTATATTTAAATTTTGGATAGAACATAAACGTAGGAAACAAAAAAATTGTATGGTATTCAATGATGTGATGGATCCAGCCACTTTCGTTATCTCTCTCCAATTACTCCCTTTTAAAAAAATACGTTTTATGCTCCTCTATTAAGAGAAAATATTTCCTCTACATTTGTTTCTCCTCTCCATTATCTATTTATATTATTCAATTATTATTTACAGGGATGTACTTAATTTTGAAAAATTGATTTCTTTTACTATTATGGATTCATTTACCTCTATTTTTGTGTCATTGTTATCTCTTTGGAGTTTTTTATTCATTGTGTTGTTAATTTTCACAACCAAGATCCTAATTAGCCATCTAACTATGATCTTTTACCTGGATTAACCATAATAGAACCCATATATGTTGAAGTGTGTTACTGTTTATACTAATTTGGGTGTGTTGTAATGGATTCACATTGGGATAGATTATACAAGTGATACCAACATCAGTACAAAAACGCCTTATCTGTGTTAGTGGTCTTCCAATATATTTTATAAATTTTAAATTCCCCTTGGCATGGTTCTATTATACTATATTTGTTTTCACATATTCTCTTTATTATTGATCCACCATGTAATACTCCATAACTATTAATTTCTGATGGTATTTAGGGTGGTTTTGGACTATGATGGTGGAAAAAGTAAGTAGTGGATCTAATGAATACATCATGCATTGGTTTCATCATGTAGTTTTGTGGTTTGGTGTACATTACTTCTTTTGGTGGATATCTAGTTTTTTCCCATATTTATCTAGTTTTTTGTTTTTGTTCTTCCATGTTGTGGTTTTGGGTTCCTTCATTAGTGGTGATATCTCAGAAGATACTTCAATTAATTATTATTTTTTTCTATATTAATATCTCATTATCTCATATATTTATATTAGTTATGTCTTTCTGATATACTTTTATAGAAATTATTTGGTATGGGTTTCTTATCATGTCCCTTCGATGTAATTATTTCACCCTCCATGGTAGTGGTATATTAATATGGGAAATTTGGGTTATGATCTTTAAATTTGGGATGTAGTGTTTATTTGGTCTTATGGTATCTTCGTTCTTTATTTTTGTTAGTGTTTGAGTTCTTTGAGGGTGGATATTTTCTATGGTTTGGGTGATCCTATGATGATGGTATCTATTAGTTCATTGCAGGTTTGATTTGGTGATATAATATATTTTATAATTTCCGTTGATCATATTTGAATTGTGGTGCTGGGGGTTTTTTGTAATAAGTTCCCCTTGATTGAAAAATAAAGTTATTTTTATAGTTTCGACAATTCATGAGGACCAAGGAATCCATTATTGAGGACCATAGACTGAGGAAAGAATCAATCCTTTCCCACCATTTGGATGCTCAAACAACATATAGTTTTTGATTGGGGTAGTTTTAAATTATATTATGGTGTATTTACTAATTTTTAGTTATTAGTGAATTGGTATTTCATCATGGAATTCCGTAAATTATCACTATCCTCTTTATAGTACATTCAAATAAATTTATATATGTTGAAATCTAACACATTCCCATGAAAAAACCATTATTAATAACTAAATATTCATAATTTATGGTATTATATTTAAAGGGTACTATTTTATATTGTATATGAATCATTTAGTAAATGAAAAAGATGAATACACATGCTAATTTTAGGTTGATTGATTTAAATAAGAGTATTTAGTAGTAAGTTAGAAATTCTTTGATATTGATGGGATTATAATTTCATTCTCTTAACTATAGATATATCATTTTCCTAACAAAAACTTTTTTTTTCATTTGGAGGAGGGGTAGAATGTGATTCTATTTATTATATTATTTATCCATATGTGAGTGGTGTTATGTTTCCCCCCTTAAAATAATAAAATTCTTACAACTATCTCTTGAAATTGTTCTGATATGTTGTTGAGTGAAATATTTCACTCTAATACAGATTCCCATACATGTTCCTAGGGTGAGCATAACACTTATACTAGTGAGAAATAGTTATAATAAAAAAAATATTGTCAATGGATTGGATAATCCTAAAAATATTACACATATCAGGTTGAAGAAGTGTGTGGTGCTAAAAGTAAAGATAGTTAGTTGTATGTCACCCTAGCATTCAAATTAAAAGAATATTAAATCAAATGGATTGGTCGTTACATAATGTGTATCCCAATAAATAACTCCAAACTACTTAATATTCATGCATGTACTATGAGTTACCATGAAAAAATTACTAAAAATCTATATCTCGAGTCAAACCCTAGGACTTTTTATTATTAATAGAGTTTCCAATTGGATCTATTATCTACTTCTAGTTAGGATCATTCATTTCTCCACCTATTTTATATGCGGGTTTCCACCCTCCCCCAAGTTTAGTTTTTTCTAGGGTTTTCAATACCAATAGAAGTTTATTTAAATAACCCAAGTAATCTTTTTCTCACTCATATATTCCCCTTCCTCTTAGTTAAATTTCATAACATTGGATCCAATGGTGAGATTCAACTCTCACTACTTCGATAAAATCATACTTTGTTCATATACCCAATATGAGTCTGGAAGAATCATTATCGTTCTAGTTAATATTGATAAAAAAATTATTTATATTTGACAAAAATTTATCTATTCTATAAAAATTAACTCCCTATATATACAAATACACAAAAAAATTTCTACAATGTATGAAAATTTATAAAATACATGGAACGGTGGAAAATAGATTAATTAATATATGATCTTTATTCAAATCTTATGGATTTTTTGTGCACTCCTATAGATTTAGTCTCATCTAGTTTATATCATCCTTACAGAACATTCACAATGATTATTTGAATATTTTATGATGTATTTGACCAGGTATAAAATAACTCATCCATTTAATTCTTACATTACTTCTTATGCATTTTATTCTATCAAAAATTTATGTGATTATTCCATATGGAAATGAATTTTTGGATCTCTATCATGTGGGAATCTCAATTAACTCATTATTGATTATTTATTTTAATTCTATGTACAATAATATTCATTATTACCCCTATATGATATATATTCTTCCACATGGAAGGCTATTTTAGAATTTACCTTATTTGGTTATGTAATATATAAAAGTGAATATTTGTGTCCCCCCACAGTCTATGAATTTAAGACACCAGATGTTTTAATGGTGTCAATGTATATAAAATTTCCATCTCTACCCTTCTTTGATCTCCCAATCATGTGTTAGAAATTTTACAATGAAATATTTCAACTTGGGTGACCTAATTGTTGTTTTTTCTATTGATCAACACAACATACATTGATGGGAATTATAATCTCTAGGTCATATGTGAGATAGTGTTGAGTAACTAAAGGCATGTGGGGTTCCATCATGAGAGAAATTTGTTTTATGAATGGTTTTTGTGTAATGGTTTGAGGCTCTATTTTCATTGAATTATTATAAGGATTATATGTTTTGAAATGTTGATCCTCCCTTAGAATACATTGATGGAGAATTCTATACTCCCCAAAAAACTGAGTGTCACACAACTTTTGAGTAAATTATAAGGAATTCATATATTTCATTAATGAACCACACTATAGTGGTTGTGTTGCATGATATAGGGATTCTCCATATAATCACATTAGATAATCAATAAAATGTCATGTTGTCACATGTTGTTTAGTAGTTATGCAATACCTTGTCTTGGTTTGTTATCAGGATATAGTGGAACAATTGTGTATTACTAGGGGTTAGAAATATGTCATTGGTGGTTATATGACTTTGGAAAATTCATACCTGAATGTACATTGGATTAGTTTAATATTCATTCCATTCTAACACCATACTATATTGGAGTCCAATTTTACAATCATGGTAAACTTTGATTTTTTTATTATAAATTGATTTCTTCATTTGATCTTCCAAAAAAAACATTCCAACATTAATTCAGATAATCAAAAAGTAAAAAAGTTCGTGGATCTAAAAATAAAATCATATATTTTTATATAATCAATAAAAATAATCAATTTTAGAAAATGTTAGAAGATTAATATCAAGAATTCCTAAGATCTAGCAGAATATATGCAATAAAAAATTACCTAAAAATAATACAATATAATACTGGAAAACAAATGAAAAATATAAAAAAAATTGATAACAATTATCTAAACTCATTTCTTGTTAAATGGTGATTTACTTCATTTTTTATCGTTTGGATGTATTTAGGGATTAATTTAAAATAGTCCTAGAATATTTATTTTTATATTTACTATTTATTTATTTATTTAATCATTATGGAAGGATATTTATTTGGGGCTTTTATTATTTAATGGGAGAGAGGAATCCAATCAATGGAAAACATTAAAATTAAATGGGTTGATGTTTTGAATAAATGTGTATATCATTGGTGAAGAAATATTGGAATTACAACCCAAAACATGCAATTCAATGAAGAAACCATGCTTATCATAAATAGTGATAATTTAAAGCCTCTACCTATGTCACAATATAAAAATATATTAACGATTTTCATTTGATTTTATATATGCTTCCAATATGAATGTTAAATATTGGTACCAACATCTGAAGTAAATGAAATGGGGGAAGGATGTCCCCATATAAAACAAATCACATTCCAGTGTCTATTATTTAAATCACGCTCAATGGTTTTTGGATATCATGGTCAAAATTTATTACTATATTTCTTTTAGTGAATAATAGTTCCATGTTAGGATACTATTCTATATGGAATATCAATATCAACATTTATAATCATCAAAATAATATATCCCATGGTTTGTGATATCCTATTAGAAATTATGTACGATACAAGTATCCTAGGAAATTACTAGATAATCACCCAAAATAGATTATGAATGGTCAATATTGGGTGTGGTAGTATACCCAACTTAGGAATGATAGTATATAATGGGACAAAATTATAATAGAAATATGAATAGTTTAATTACCCCATTTATATATTAACTAGTACGACACAAAGTATCATAATAATATTAAAGACATTATAAAACCCATCATTTCATCGCCATAATTATAATATATGATACATTGAACCCCCCCCCCCCAATAGAAATATCATTGTATAAGGCTCATTAAGAACTAAGGAAAATTGGATGGAAAATTTCCATTTATGTTAATTTCTATCCATAGATCACCCATGCATGATCTTGGGTTAATAAGATCATGTTTTGTACACAATTTTTAACCATATTAAGTAATGTAGGGACAAATATAGCACTGGTTGGACGATAAAGGAGAGGAATGACACTGAAACCCATGGTTCCCAATTCATGATAGATAAGGAAGATGATCCTAGAATGGTTTTTTATAATTTTAATGTGTTATAAATAATGAATAAGTATGATGTAATCTGGGTTCCCTATAAATGGTGATATCAATTGTTTTTTTGTTTTTACTTTTTTTATAATTTATTAATCATTCTATTGTAATTAGATTATAGTTTTTTTATTCATATTAACTATGATACATAACTCTCATAATGGTGTGATACATACCTAAGGGTTTACATCACGAATGAAGTTTGATGTCTCTCAATTATTATATTATTTTAATTCCTCATTTATTTTAAAATATATTAAAATAATAAGGGATATCATGATGGGTTTTGGGAAAAATATTATTACCTTTATTTTTATTAGTTTTCATTACTTTTGATATATATATTTTTATTCCCATAACTCATGTATTGGTACATAGTGAATCATATTCTTGAGTGAAGATTATTATGTGTTTTCTAAATTATAAGTCTATGGAAGGATTTTCACTCACTCAAGGTATTTTCAACTTCTATTCCTAGTGGATGTAAATAAACTAGAGCTTCCTATTTTTATTATATTAAAAATAGTCAATGTATCTTGGATTATTTTTCCAACACTATTGGAAAGATCATAGATTTCGAAAAAGATTGAAATTTGGATGATAGTGAAGAATATTTTAGTTCGGTCTTGGGAGTATCTTCAGTTCATCTATGTTCTGAGTTCTATTTCCTATATTTTTTGTTGTGTGTTTGTTTCTTATATCATTATATTTTTTATTTTTATCATAGATCACTTTCTTTCATGTATACTTGTAATATTATTTATAATCCATATTTATTAATATAATAAAAAACATGAATTAGTGTCTATGAGAGACTTTTTAGAGACAAACCTATTCTAAAACTGTATTCTATTCTTGGAGTAACATAAATATTGAGGATTATATTTCATGAAAACCCATCTATCATTTTTCAACCATTGTTAGGGGGAAGATAACCCTAAAAAAAATTCATACATAAAAATTCTAATATATAAAAATATTCAAAATAAATTTGTTAAGTGATACCTTTAAATAAAGATAAATCATATGGATAACACGTGTCTTCATATTTGAAAAAGAAACTAAGGAAGGTAGTTGATTATTTATAGTTATATATTTCTAGTTTGAATTTTGTTTCATTCTAGTTTATTGATATTAATTTCAGAAATCATTATTCCTTTGATATTCATATAGTTTAATTAAATTTTTATATTACCCTATAAGATTATAAATTTTATTATGATGCACTTATTGGTGAACATATAAAGATTTGAGAATATATTGAAGATATTTTGGTGTTATTAGAATAAGAGTTGAAGGATGAGGCACCCACATTGAATTCCCCACAACTCAAGTACATAGTGAAAAGAAAATTAAACTGGGGGACATGTGGTACATATCTATATAGGACCTCAGTTAAATTTAGAATAAAATTATGTTGTAAGTTTCCATGTTCATCCTTTTATTTTAGAGATCCTAGATGAAGTCTTCGGGGTTGTTTCTTTTCAAGAACTCATGCCCCCTAATAGACTGAGGATATGTTTTCAGTATTATCTAGTTCGATAGTAAAAATTAAGTCCATAGTGGGGAGGATAAACCTATATTAATTTTTTCTATTTATTTTAATATATTTTTTATATATTGAATTTATTTTTATAAGAATAAATGGATAGTATTTGTTAGCACATCCCACAAGAGGGAATCATTCATCTCAGGGTTTATCCCATGGAATGACCACCTGGTTGAATAACTCTCTCCCATTAATTTTTACATCCAAATATATATATATATATTATGTGCATATAATGTGAAGAACTTTTTGATGGGCTGCAACATCAATATAAAAATTTACATATCCCTATATGAATACAGTATATTGAAACTCATGGGTCATCCTCAATGGAAGCTCAATGATATATGAAAGAATTTATTTTTATTTTTATATATATTTTATGTTTAGTATTTAATGAATTGAATAAAAGATCATAATATAATTATTAATTCATAAAATTAAGGAATAAACAAGAATAAAATAAATTCAAAATGGATTAGAGGTGTCTAAACAATGGATTCTATAAATATATTCCTTATTAGTCAACATTGTATTTTATTTTTGTGGTAAATCATGAGACAAAGTCTATATCATTTATCTCGTTAAACTTATTTTTCAAATCAAAATAATGTATTAAATTCACATAACCATTCATGCCGACACAACCCCCCCCCCCCCCCTTGTGGATAAAACCATCTCTACACTCTCATCTCACAGACCTCACACTTCAAAATGTGTTTTGTGACCACTAATGGGAACTAATGTGATTCAATAAAAAACACACCAGGAGAGTTATCTGAATCAGGATAGTTAACTATATCTACCTCATTCATATTCTCATAGTCATGTTATGTCTTGGAGAATGAGGGGAGGAACGTTTCACTTGTCTTTGTTAATCACTTTCACTAAAATTTGAAATAATTAAACTCAATTAATAGATAATAAGAATCTAGGTTTTTATTACAATTTCTATTACAATTTATATATAGACCTAAATACATCTTTTTTGTGATAAAATAATAATTCACATCCATTCTCTTAGAATAAAAGAGAATAATGAATAAAAACTGTAATCAAATTAGTGAGTTCCAAACTACACTTCTCTCAGTGAATATATAAACATTCATAATAGTTGAATTATTTATTATATATTAGATTCACAAGAACATTAATTTATAAACTTTTAATGGGATCATTCTATTTGTATGTTTTCTTCCTTTATTATTCCACATGTCCATCTTATAAGAGATTCCGTAGATTTGATAATATTTTTCCTCAAACCTCTAATAAAACCTATGAATGATTTAAATACAAATTTATGCATTATTAACAAATGGAGTAATATTATATATGATTTATCACATTGTGTAGACATTCGATAAATTGAATATCCCCCTCCTTTCACACACATCTTATATGGTGTCTATATGAACAAAAATATGATCAAAAAATTAAAAAAAATGTTTCTTGAACAATTTATCGTAGTTATGGAAGTTCTGTGAGTTTGGCCAGACCATGAGGTTACATTTCATGAAAATGTATTTATCACCCATGCCTGAGAGTAAGTTGGATGAGAATAAGTCGATATCTAATAGGAATTAGTTGATCTGTCATATCTCCTGAGACCATTCCATCACAATTCTTAAGGAATGTTCTCTGTCTCCCTAGTCTAAAGGAAAGAACTCGGGTGACACAAGAGAAAGATTAGCAATGATTACACCATATTTAAAATCATGTTCAATAATGTTTCTAACTAGAATCCTCGAATGAGGATTTTATACATTTGATCCATATTCTAAAATAAATATTAAAAATTGAAATAAAACTTCCAAACATGGTATAAATATCAAAAAAACCCATTTATAAAAATTTCACATACATATAAATAAATTTATACCAATTTTTCCCATTTTTCAAATATGATGATAAAAACAAAACTCAAAGGAAATTAGTGGCCTAAGTGGATGATACACCACATGACTTGAAAGAATTCGGAATAAAGTGTGTGAAAAAACTATCATCTCTATATGTATTCCATGTCACCAACATATCATGAACTACACCCACTTCCCAATGAGGATTAGTAACCAGCCAACCTACAATTCATAACTTGAAACCAATAGAGAACATTGAAACTACATAACTAGATACATGAGTGTTCATGGTGTGAGCCAATGGCTAGTAATATACCACTATTATTACCCTAAAATTATATTTACAAATAAACCAATAATTCCTCTTCAATATATAAGAAAAAATAAAATAAGTTTAAATTTATTTTATACAAAATGTTAATAAAATTATATATGCTACAAATACTTTCATAAAACCTGCTATTTAAAAACATACACCTGATATACGAATTAGCAAGGTAATTATATTTTAAAAATAAACCATTTTCCTTTTTAAAATAAATCCACATACATTTAAAATATTATAAGTGAACCATTTTATTATGAAGTCCCCCACCTTTGATATCGAAATCAAACGTTGTCTAAAAAACTATCTAAGGAAACACATTTTATATCATGAATTTTAAACTAATGCACAACATGTCATTAAAAATGAAATTAATAATACAAACCATGTTTTTCCACTATAATTTTTATTCATAAATAATTTAATTAAAAACAAAAAAAAAATTGAAACTCATATTCCATTAGAAATATATGAAAAATATAATGTATAAACTATGATGAACCACCATTATAACCAATGGTTTATTTTTTTATTAACTTGTAATGATTGTTAAACCCATAGGTATGTTAGTAATGGGACAACTCATCACACAAATAGCTCTCATATATCCTCATTAGTGACATATCCCATAGCTAGGTGTTATGTAAACCTAGGGGTCATAGGAAATGGTATCAAAATCCACTAGAAAGGAAATTTCCTAAAAAAAATTAACTTAGTAACTCAGCATCTTCATTTCACATGTAAAAAAGGTTCTTACATTCATGATAAGGTCATCATGTGACTAGTACACCACCCTATGATATGATACATGGAAATAAATTTAAATATCACCCATAAAACACCATCTTCTATATTGATCCCAAACCCAAAATAGATATATGTATCACAGTTAATTTAATCAAACACATGCTCACCAGCATAAACAATATGTAATAATGGAATTTTTATGGTGTAAATTGTATCCACTAAAAGAGAATAAAATTAATATATAATTTTCCCCCTCATTATACATAATGTTTACATGCATAAAATCACTATTTAAATCCATTTGGATACCAAATATAAACAAAGGTAAATAGAACATAACAACATGCAAAATAATGCATAAACATCGAAAATCAAATAATGGATTTGAATAACAAAAAAAAACTAAAAATGAAACACAGAATGCATTTTAAAACATGGAAATAAGTTTTTAATATAACACACCCATTAAAACACTCAAAAAACTATTTTATAATAATGAATAGTAATTTAAAATTTGTGATCATCTTAAAATAATGAAAATTCTTTTTTTATCATATAAAACTTCTCTATATAAAACCAAATTGGTTAGAAACAACATTAAACATTTTTTTCTCATTAAAGAACATCCATAGAATTTTATCAAATTTCTAGAATGTATAGAAAACTATTTAAATTCAGTGTATCATTAATCCAAGCATTTATCTAAATATTTCAAATAGAAAATCCAAAAAACATGTAAACCATTTTATAACACAGAACTAGGTATCACACTATCAATATTTATGTTTAATAAAACATTAAAAAAATTAAAAAATAATTTAACTCTTTAAAAAATGGAAATGTATTTGAAACACCTACTTGAACTACTTTAAACATGAAACATATGACGAAAGCCATAAAAACCACAAGGTTTGGATTATTACATTTAAAACCCAAAAATAAAAAATTCATAAAAACTATATCCTTTTCAATTGGACCACCATGAAAATGGGGTTAGATAAAATTGGGTAATGTAGATGAAAAAAAGAGAGGGAGAGATGAAAAGAAAACAGGACCTCCTACATTTTTATTTGGATAAAGTAATGATAAGAACTCATTCCGAATATATTTGGAGGATATTGGGATAGGTATAAAGAAACTTAAGATATTCCATGTTTATAGGAAACCAAATTTGGTTCAAATGGGGGAATCACCACTTATGGAGAAATTTAAATGATTAAAAATATCACAAATAGAGTTGGGAATATAGTTTCCTCACATGGTTTCTAAATCATACACAAATCATGTGGGTGCCAGTACCTAAACAACATAGAGGTCGCATTATTGACTCACATGGATATAAAATCCATATTTTAAAAAATTTATCACCTCTATAATAGTTTTATATGGTCCATAATTTTCAATACTATACAGCTTACCATAAGTCGTTGCCAAACCTTCAAGAACTAAAATTTTCAACCTAGAGAAACCCTTAGAACAATGGATAAATAACCCAAATGATAAAAAGAAAGAAGGTTAAATTCTAGGGTGTCACACTTCTCCCCATAATTCTAAAATCAACCACTAATAAACTCTTCTCCCATAAGGTAAAAAGTGACACATGCTAAAGGAAAGTAAAATGACAACTCTTTAAAAGGAATGGGTCCAACCAGAAGGCCAAAATCCAAATATAGACTAGAACACATGACCCAAAAAGGCACTAATAAAGAAAACCATAGAATCCAAATATTTTCCAATCACTAAAGTACTACAAGTCATAATAATTGATTAATTACAGGATGAAGTTTTTGGAAAAACACTCCCATTGTTAGCCTTGAATACAGAAACTCCACCAAATTGAACTACCAAGACCAGCAAGTGAATTTTGAATCTCAAACCAAACAAAAGGATAAAGAAAAAAACATCTGATACCAACCAAAAAACTGTTGAATGATAACTCCATGAGAATGGATATGACACACATAAACCATTAGGATGTCTCCCAAACATTTATAATAAATCTAAAATTGTGAAACCCTTTAGGAAAATACTTATTTGAATGGTCATCACTAAACCAGCACAATCTATCAACTATGATAACCAATATTAAATCATCCTAAGGTGTGCCTCCTCAAGAACATCTAATCGATCACTAGAAAAAAGGACTCCACAAAACAATATGTAAATACACGAAACATGAACTTGCATAAATAAGTAATGGCATAGCGCTAATTTTACATTACGAGACTACAAGAAGGATAAATTGATGTCGAACATGTAGAGCACCTACCCATAGTGATTCTGAAAGAAAAAACTCTTCTTAGTAGCTATGATGGTCTACGTAGTAACATAGTGTCTATCCCAAATATTTTTTCCCACACCCTACAAATTTTTATTATAGTCCTCAAACAATTATTGAACCATGGTCGACACCAAGAACAAATATGACAAGGTAAATTGCAATGAGGCATTGACAACTAAAGGGTAGGAGATCCTGATTCAAAAGTTCTATAATCCATTAAAACAAAAGAAATGTGGTGTAAATATTATAAGGAAAATGTATAAAATAATTAGTATTATAATATTTAACATCCACAAAGCTAAAAAATGGCTTCTGAATCTCTGATCAAAACAACATCATAAATCACTACTCACATCTAGGTTGGGTCAGAGAATTATTCTTATCGATTTAATTAAAATTTTACATTCTATAAAGTTTATTGATATAGAAAAACATATTATATGAAATTTTATTTTTCATATAGTATGTCTGAATGTTCTTAGACATCCCACTCTTATAGCACAAAATAAGATTGCATGCCTTTCTTTTTGAAACACTATTACCAATATTAGACACGGTCGATGAATCACTTTTTATAGGTGGTATTTACAAAAATTATTCTGAAACAACATCCTAGAACTCTAATCCCATGATATTATCTAGGCTACAATTAAACACCATAAAACTGAGATTTTATTAAGGACACCTGGAATAGGGACATTCAATCTTCGAATCACCTAGAACCAACTAAATTGGTAAAGTGTTTAGTTTATTGAATAATTACACAAAATCATTAAATGAATGATGACCATGATGCATTCTAATTAAAATTAACTCATTAGATATTCTCACCACATATGGATAATCCTACTTGATGATGGTGGCCTTTAAACACTATGACGATAATGATTCAAATGGTTGGGCAAAGATATTTCACCGAATCCAAAACCATTCAACAAATGAGTGTTGGAACTCACCAAGAGGACTCTATATTTCCTAGTGACTCGAGGATATCCTCAAATATAGCTACACATGCTTCTACCTCATTAGATCCTTATTCACCACCATTCACTGGAGGGGGTTAGTTTAGAAACTCTCACACATGATCCATAAGATATGAAGAACTCAGTCATACAAAACCATTATGACTCTAAGAAGATTATGATACATGGATAACTGCTTTTGGATAACTAGGAAATCTACTCTACAGATTCCCTTCTTGAACATCTGAATCATTTCTAGGGGTCAAATTATAAAACATAAAAAAAACATAACACATAACTAAATCACCACAATTCCCACCATAATGGCCAAAATAACCAATCACATCAAAAAATATTAAAAACTCATTTTCAAAACTCATTTAAAAAATTCATACAATAACTGTATTTAAATTTTTACAACACTAAATGGGTTTAAAACCTAAAAATTTATCAAACCCTGAAAAATAAATATCTCATTTCCTAAAAACCAATTTCTATTTAAGCTACACAGAACAAAATATTTTAATAATTTCACCAGATAAAACACATGAAATTATTTCCTTTTAAAAAATAACAATTCAAAATAGTTTCATCCACTAAATTATTCATTCTAGAGTTCAACAACCTTTTTCTAATGTAACTAAATTGACAA
Source organism: Viscum album (assembly GCA_963277665.1). Lineage (NCBI taxonomy): Eukaryota > Viridiplantae > Streptophyta > Magnoliopsida > Santalales > Viscaceae > Viscum > Viscum album. The sequence goes on from OY728140.1 coordinate 835,198,056, forward strand.
TAAAATTGCTTCAACGAAATATCAAATAAAAAATAATTAAACATTTTTTTGTAAAAAACTTTCAAAATCCAAAAATCAACACTTAAACAATAAAAAAAATTCCAATAAATCCCAAGAGAGTCTAAAACTAAAAAATGAGTAAAAATAATGAAAAATAATGACATTTTCCATTGTACATAGTCTTTATTTATGGTTTATCAGACTATTCCCCATCTATGTGAGTGCTACTGCAATTTTCAAAACATTTTTCACATACCACATAGGGCTGGAAATATCATGTGACATAAACATTTTCCTTATATATTACATCTAATTTCAATCTAAAATGAGTAATCTCATGTGATGTCTCCAAGGGTCTTCCTACCACTGAGATTAATAGTAATACAGCAAAAATATCTAAATAAAAAGGCATTATAAAACATAAAATTAATTGAATACTTCCTGAAACTTTTGGAAACACTATATATGATATATATAAGAGAAGGACGGAAACTTTTAAGGACATTCCACTATATATCGAGTATTCAAATCTGAAATATTAATTTACCTAAAAATAACAAAAACATCTAATATCATTTTATGGATAACCATATAATTATTACCAAACATGTTACCTGAGACTATTCCTCCACAAGGATAGAAGCATATTACCATTCAAACTAGGTTTGTGACAGGATCCATTGTATCACAAAATATAAGTTGGGTTTTATATCACACTGTTTTTAAATAGTATCAATAATGGATTCAATTGGGAACTGGACATTGGCCTTCTTACATTGTGTGTCAATTCTAAAATAAACATGAAAAAATAAAACAACCCATCATTTCATAAATTTTAAAATATATCCCCAAAATTATATAAATGAAAACATTTATTGTAAAAACTTTACAAATTTTCAAAACAATGAAATAAAAACTAAAAAAATAAAACTTGGGGTTTAATAGTTCGATACACTACGTAACCAGAAACTAGCTGAATGAATACTTGAATCAAATCAAAACATCTATATATGAATCCCATTATACCACTATAACCTAAAAAACACCCACGTCCCAATTGAGATTGATAAAAATCCAAATTAAAAGTCATAACATAAAATTATAATTAAACATAAAAACTACATACCTAATGAAATGGGTATATAAGGTGTTATAGAAATTCCAGTATAACAACACAATGAGTCCTTAAAAAATTTCATATAAAATTAAACAAAAAAATCTATTTTGAAAAATGTGGAATAATAAAATAAGTTTTCATTTACTTTTTAAAAAATATTAATAAAACAATATAAGAAATATTTTATTTTTAAAAACATTATATTTACAAAAATTCTTGTCATAAAGAGGGATATATTTGATTTCATTTAAGAAAACTAAAATCTTACATTTTAAAAAAAATCCACTCGCAATTCAAAAAGAAAAAGATAAAAATTTTCTTTTGAAAACACCATCCTTTGAAAAAAAAATCATACAGGGTTTAAAATAAGCTTTCAAAGGAATAAAATTCCACATATTACATTTAATACTAATGTATCCATATCCTTTTAAAATATATTAACACCACTTCCACATACATGGGTAAAATAATTTTAATACATAATAAAATGAAATTCCAAAACATGTCTTAATCAAATGAAAATAATCATAAAAACCATGTCTCACCCCCATGATGCTTACTCATAAAGCACAAAAGTAATCACATAAAAAAATAAAAAAAATTACCAAAAAAATCATAATATAAAGTATAAACCAAGAATAAACACCCTCGGAATAAGTGGTGGAAGTTTCTATTAATATGATAAGGTGGAACCAACTACTGGTAGATTAACAGTTTAACAACTCATCACCTAAATCACTCTGACACAGCCTCATTGGAGGCACATCCCTTATCCACGTGTTACATAACACTAGAGATTTCAGGTTATGGAATTTCAATCAACTAATTAGGAAGTGTTCATCAATATCCATCTTACTACCCAAGGATCTTCATGTCACAAATAAAAAAGGTGATTAACTTAAAGCTGACATTGTCCTGTGACTAGTACACCACAATATGGTATGAGACATAGTAATCTTAAAAATATTTCACCTATGATATACCAAAATCAATATTGGTCCTCAAAAAAAATATGAAAACATGAATCCAAATAATAAAATCAAATACATACTCAATAGAATAAAAAATGAAATAACGGGCTCTTATATGGTGTAAATGATTCCCAAGCTATAATATCATGATATTTTCCAGAAAAAAGTCTATGTTAAATAGTGTACAAGAAACATTAAATTGTGCTTAAATGAAAAATGAATTATTTCCATGTGATAGGTATAGCATATCCATTATATACGAGGAAATTAATATTATTAATAAAAATATAAAAAATATGATGTTAATATTCATTTCTAATGTATTATTTAATTCATTTTTCTTAAGCACTTGATTTTTAGTAAAGTCATTTTATTTATCAAAAGTAAATTAACTTAAAATATCGGTTTTCTATCTTCATAGGAGTGAATAATATAAATAATATTTACTAATTTTATAAAATTTATTTGATAAGATGAATTTTTAATTTTCATTCTTCATGAAAAAATTTCCTTAGGATTAATTTCTGAGAATTTATTGAAAATATTACTCTTTCAATGAATATGGAAAATAACTTTTTTTTAAAAAATGGTTTAAATTTAAAAAGGTATTTTTTCATAAATATGGGTTTTCATCACTAATATATGATATGATTTTAAATTAATTTATAATAATATTTTTTATTAAATTATCAAAATGGATTACATATTTGGGATTAGAATGTAAAATTTTGGAAAATAGGCCCATTTTACTATTAGTCAAAATGAATAGTTTTCTAAGTAATTATTGTATCCTTCATTAAGAGAAATCAGGTGATTCTGGATTAAAAATAAAATGATATTTGAATATTAAATAACCAAAAAATATGTCTAAATTTTGTTATATGATTTCATTTCATAAATAATCATCCTAGATTCAGGTATATGACTATTGTTTCTGTTTTGGTATGAGTATGGACCTTATAATACAATATGTATAAAATGTCAAAAAATATCACACACTTATTTTAAATAAATAAAAAAATTTCAACATGGTGATTACCATATGATATGATTTATTATAACATTCATATGGAATATAAATGATTTATTTTAAACATCATGATTTATATGTTTTTATAATGAAGAAGTAATGAACAAAAATTATTAAACCACACTTATAGAGTGATTATTTCACTAATGGAAACCCCCAATAAATTATTGTAAAAATATTAAAATTAATATAATTTGATTTAATTAAAGAGTTGAAAATATTTTATAGGTGAAAAATTATTTATACTAATATAATAATACAATTTTGTGGAATTTTAAATGTTTTAATGAATTTATTATGGTCAATGTAATGAATATTTCGAAAGATATACATTGATGATATTTTATAATAAATAATATTACATTAATTGATATATATTTCTAAAAATCCTTGATTTTCCCCAGTGATTAAGATATTGTTTATAATATCAACCATTTTATATTTATGGCTCGTTTATCCATTTGTAGTAACTATATTGGCCTTTAATAAATAAAAACTCGTATTTCTATGTTTTGGTAGAAAGTGGTTAACAAGGTGATATAACAAAAAGATTGGGGTAAAATGTGATCCAAAATTTTATAATTTTTTATGAGATTATTTCAGTCCATAATAATCATATACTGTTAATAAATCAGATTATAGACAACATTAATTTAAAATTAATTTATATTAATTTAATATTTCTAAAATTCCAAACATGCCCCTCCCCTCTCTTATAAAAGAGCATATCTTCTTCCCTTCACATCACACTTCAAAACCCTTTTGGGTCATACAATCCAAAAATTAAGACCTTAATATATTCAATACACTAATTGTAGATATATTTTTCTTAATAATACTAACTTTTAAGGGCTTAGGTTGTTTGGAAAATGAGATTTTCAAAATAGAGGTATAGTTTATTACAGCTAGTTTTCAATTTTTTTTCTTATTCCACCACCTAATTATCATCATAAATCAAGATAAAAAACAAATATTGTATCATAAATTTAATAATACATTATTATTTTAATATAATGACATGTAATAGTCTCCCCTTCCATCAAATACGAAATGAAACGATTGTTCATGTGTACGGAGCACTACTGCCTCCTGAACCGATGTAATTATTTTTTCATAACCATATCTCATTGATTGATTATAATGATGTAATTAATTCTTATATATGGTTTTAATTACAAATTTACCATTATTAAAAAAATATCATTTTCCATCTTATATTAATATTCAATTAAAAATGATATTGTTGTTTGAGTGTACCTGTGGACTACCATCACTACGATGTGATGAGATTTGTTTTTATCAATACATCAGATGGATGATATATATAATTTAAATTAAAATATTATGATAAAAATTATGATAAAATGATAAATTTTTAAATGAAAAATAATACTTATCTCCTTTCCATAATGATCATCGAAAAAGGGAAATATTAATAATGTGTACGTATAGACTACTGTCACATTGATTATAGAATAATTCATTTTTCATAACCATAATTCTTTATTATTTTTTAAATAATTATTTATATAAAAAAATTATCATTATCAAAATGTCTTTATTTGATATATGGTGGAATAACAACATATTGGTCCATATTCAATAAACTAATGTCATTTCTAACATATTAATTAAAAATGGTCAAAATGCCTGATGTAAATTTAATTCAAGTACTAATTCATATAACATGGTATTAAATGACGAAAAGGACTAGTGAGAATGAAAAATGTTTTAAATAATCATAAAAATAAAATAATAGTTTTATCCATGATATTAAATTATGTACATGATAAGTCAGACTCATGGTAAGGGACTTTCTTCTCAAAATATCATTATTATATTTTCCTTAAAACTATTTTTTATTCCAAATCCATATTTTCAAATCAATTTTATAAATATTTTTATACAAATATAGAATATTTATATGGAAAATTTTATGTCTTTTTTAATTATTTAATTTTTTTTAAAGGATCCATTTAAAAAAATTACTTTCCTTACAAAAATAAAAAAAATTGCGTTTTATTTTATCATGTATGAATACAAATACATTTACGAGTACCATAATCATTATTTTATGTTATTAAACCCCTAATATAATTCATTATTTCCTAATATAATTCTTCTCTTTAAATTTTTTTGGATATTTTGGTATTAATTTTTTTTTAAAAAATGTGTAGTTAATATCTAAACTGTTTTTCACAGTGGTTAAAATGAGTTTTTCAATGGTTTTATTCATGTTATGTTCTTTTTACAATGTTTATGAAGGTTTTATCCCCATTATACATCTTAGGGGATCCTGATATAGCTTATATTATTTTTTACCAAGATAATTATCGGTCATCCTCTTATATATTATATGATGGGTTCACCGAGATATAACTCCAATATATTGGGTAATGATTATGTTATCCAATGAATTATATTGGAAGTGGGAATCATAGTTATTATAATTTGTAGGTGTTTTTTATGGTTTTTATCATGATTATGAATCCATGAACTGATATGAAATTTTCCATCTTTCTATTGAGTTTTTAGAAAGACCATTTTATTTTATAAGGTATGTTATTGATCATTTTAATTAAAAAATGATATTTTTAAAAAACATATATGTTCATAAGAAAATGTGTTCCATGGGATTTCATGTTTATGACTATACTAATACATATCTTCTATTTTTTCACTAATAGGGATTTTAATATCATTCCATGTAAAAAATTGTTTTCGCATAATTTAAGGATAGGAAAGACAAAAGAATAAGTCGAGTTTGTATTTATGAATATTTTTGATAAAAATGAAAATTATTTTATTTTTAAATTTTTATATTATGGGAAACTCGATACTGATTATATGTGTCCATCTATTAATTTATGGGTTTTTTATGTATAAGTAATGTATTAATTATTTAAAACTGTAATCCTAAAATATTTTTGGAAAAATAAGTTTTTTTATAATTTAAAATCACTAGAATATGTTTTTTTATGGTTAGGTATATACAGGTTGTATCTAAGCCCAGTTTAGAAAACATTAGTGGTTACGATGTTACTTTAACATAAGTTAAAAGTCCTCTATAACCAAAATGGATTGTATGTTAGGGATATTTATGGTTATTTTGGGTAAATATAAATGAGTAAATGATTCCATGGATAATGATATATTATTTTTTATAATCCTTATAATATGGTATATTTTGATTTTATAGATATTATCACACTATAATTTTTTTAGTAAAACGACTGATAATAGGAATAAAAGTAATAATTGATGTGAAGGATAATTTGGTTGTTTCTTGAATGAGAAACTGAATGATATAAAATCTATAGTGGGAACTATTATGGTTATTATTAAATAGTTATCATGTGTAATAATTAATAAAATGAACCTTGGTGTGTTTTCTAATACATCAAATATGATAAAAATTATTCCCCACTGATGTTCATGATATATTGATCATAAAGACAAAATTATTAAATGAATTACGTGTCAATGAGTATTGAATGGAGAAACCATGAAAACGATTTAATATAATGGTATGGTATTATATATGTGTTAAATTAGGTAAAAAATCAATAATCTTTAAATTAAAAAAGTAATCATTTGGTTTTCTCTATGAAGGGGAATGAAGTTATTCTCAATGTAGGAATTAAATATTATTATTTTTGATAGTGTGGAAATTTTAATAATCGATGTCTTATAGGTAAGGATTGTGTATATTATCAATAATAACATACATACATTTGTCTATAAATACTTATTTCTATTACAGTCAAATTTATGCAAATAGAAAATGACATATAAGTGTTATGGATAAATATTTGGAATATTTTTTTATAGTGATAAATATGATGACATGACTCATATTTTTATCTATAGGAACAAATTATTAATTAATATGTCTAATATTAATGGTTAATATATTATAAATAATGTTGAATTATTAATATGTCTACATATAATAAATTCAGTAGGTATGGTACATTTAAGGATGATAATAAGCTTAATATAATTAATACTCTTATGATGATGTGAGTACATTGGGAGACATTATTGGTTGTTGATATATATTTGAGGTATATAAAACAATCAAGTTAATCTTTTAAATAATTATTTAAGGAATAATTGTATTATCATTTTTTCGAAAAAATATTAAAGGTATGGATAGCCTTAATTGTTTATATGATTTTTGATTTCAGGTAATTAAAAGTTATTGCAATTTTTTGGTAGAAAAATGAAAGATACAAGATAACATTTGAGTTTAAAATATTTCTTTAATATTGAATATTTTATGTTTATTTTTAGGATTTCTATTGAAAATATAGGAATCTTATTAGGATAATATTAGTATGATTTAATAGAAATGATAACCCATAGTCTCTGTGACATCCTGTCGCATTTGGCAAGTCCACTAAGATTGGACCCACAACAAAAGGTTGACAGTGTTGAATCTATTACCATTTCACAAATGTTATCCAATTTATAAACTTACTCTTTGTTATATCACATGACATTTATACTACACTTTCCTATTTTGAATAGGATGTTTTTACCCTTTTACAATGTGGGTTTCTAATAAAGGAATTTTAAAATAGTAAAACCCTGATTTCCAAAACAGAAATCAGATTGTGATGGAAAAGGTTTTAATTGGAGGGGGGAGGATGTAATATCATGGGATTATAAAATTAATGATTTTATAATAGTATACAAGATACACAACTTAGATCTAAAATGAACATTGAATTATTATTTTTTGACTCATATAAAAACAGTTAAATTGGTGGGAATAAGTAGTATTACAAAATATGAAATATAAATTGGCCCCTTTATTTGATAATTTTTTACTTAATTATTTTCAAACATTCACTAAATTTCTAGTAAATTCATTTTATTCATCAAAAATTTCTTGAAAAATGAGTTATATTATTTTTTATTAATGATTAGTATATTATTTTAAAATTTTAGAAAATTTATTCATGGAACTGAATTTAATTTTTAAATCATCATGTAAAAATGTCGTAGGTTGAATTTTTGGGAATTTTTAAAAAATATTTTTTCTCAATTAATGTAGAAATTTTTAAATTTATTAAATATTAAATATTATTTTTATATTTTTACAACAGAAAATTATGTTTTTGACATGTTTTTAAATTTAATTCCATCATTTTTATTTTATAGAATAACATTATTGTTTTATAAATGGATTTTATTCTGGAATTATTATCTAGATATTTTATATTTTAAAAAGTCATTATTCATAAAAAATATTTTAGATTGCATCATTAGGTTTCATTTTAAATTAATCAATGAAAATATAAATTTTTTGTTTCAAAACATGGACTACATATTTAAGAATATTATATATTAATTTATTAAATTTATACATTTTTATTTTACTCAAAATAAATGGAAATCATAGTAATTTTGTTTCATTGGTTAATGGTAAATCGAGTAATTAATTGTTAAAAATTGACAAATATATAAAATGATACCAAAACATGACTAAATTTCATTGTACCAGTCAATTCCATATATAATCATTTAGTATTCAGTTATATTACATTTTTTCCATTTTTATATGATTATAATCCTTATGATAATATATGTACAGAAAATAAATAATGTCACACCCTTTTTTAAAAACAATATTATTCATATCATTGGGATATACATAGGAGTTTTTAGATTATAAATATTCTTTTAAAAAATAAATTATTTTTCCTAATTAGGGTTATTTATTGTTAGTTTTTAGTCAAAAAAATTTTCATTAAATTATTACAAAATAATGATGTAGTGACAATTCATTTAATGGTAAAAATAATTGACATTTAAAATATTAAAAGATATATAATTTCACATAATTATTTTGATTAATTAATTTTGTAGATTAAAATTATATTTTATTTAAATAATAAATTATTTTGTTCCAATTTTACATATTTTCTTAATATTATTAGAGTCAATGTAAGGAATAGTTTTCAAAATAAACATTAATGATGTTTTATAGTAATGAATATTTTATTAAGTGATATAAAATAACTAAAAATATTAAATTTTCCTAATTTATTAGTAAATGGTTTTTAGTATCATTCATGGTCCATTTATGTGTTTTTTTCATTAATCGTAACTAAACTATCCATCAAAATGTAAAAATTTTTATTGTCACTGTAAGTGAAAAATGGGTTTACCCTAGGTTAAAAAAAATATATGGGTTAAAATTGTATCAAAATATGTTTATAATAATATTATTAGTTTATTTAAATCCATACTCATCATATATTGGAATCAATATTTTTTTATCCATTTAGAATAAAAAACTAATTTATATTAATTTAATATTTTGAAAAATTACAAGAGTTCACTTCCACTCTCGTATAAAATAGAATCTCTTATTTCCTTTCCATAACACCTAACACACCATTTGGTTCAATAAATAACTACCAAAATCCATTACTATAACCCATAAACTTATTCAAGATTTATTTTTTAGGAATAATGATAACCTTATAGGGATTAAGTTGATAAGTTAAATAGATTTTCCATTCTTGAGGTATAGTGTTTAACCACTTGTTTTTGATATATTTTTTATTCCAGCACATTAAAATTTTAATAAACATTATTAAAATAAAAAAGTAAATATATTCTGTGTACTGAGATATGATTATGATAGTTTTATAACCTATATCTAAATCATCTTTAATCAAAATGAAAATTAAACCATCCTTCATCTGTATGACGGAATACCAACTCTCGAATCAATGTAATGCATTTTTTATTACCATCTCTCATGGATAGATTATAAAGATTGAAGTAACATTTATATATGATATTAATGTCATATTTATCATTCCCAAAAGATAACATATTATTTACCTTCTTATATTTTTATCACTAAAATTTATATTGTTTGGCGTACATGTGGATGTCCACATCAACGAATCGATGTGATCTATTTTCATCACTAAAAAACATGGATTGTATATATTTGTATATTTAAAGGTTTAATATGATATTTAAAACATTTTTATCATTATTTAATGGTAAAATATTTCGTACCATTATATAAAATGATCATTCAAAAATTGAATCATTACTAATGCATACATACAAGCTACCTCCTTCGTGATTGTATCATAGTTCATTTTTTATAACCATAATTAAAGAATAAATTTGGAAGGGTGATTGATTTATAAAAATGTTAATTATCTCTATATTATTATCATTTTTATGGTTGAATAATAACCTTTTTTAATATAGTTATCCTTCCAAATGCATTTTTGATATATGAGCCGAATATTGTCAAAATGACTGATGTAAATTTACATGATTAAGAAATTATATATCACAAAGTACTAAATTCAAAAAAATAATAATAAAATTTATAATTGTTATTAATCGAGTATAAAATTGACATATGTTTTCTATACATTATGATAAAGAATGTTTGTGGTTAGAAAGACATAAGGTGAGGGGTATTCCATAAAAATACCCTTTTAATGTTTCCAATAAAACTCAATTTTTCTTTAATACCTATATATTTAATGTTATTTTATAGATGTTTTTATATAGAAAAAATAAATTTATTTATAAAATTTTATGTCTTTTTGGAAATTATATCAAAAGATTTTAAAAGGTATCTTTTTACAAAATGTATCACTTTCATTGCATACAGAAACAATGAAATTTTCTATTTTTATTTATAACAAGAAAAGTATTTTCACCACAATCGTAAAAGTTATATGATTATTGGATTACACTATAAGGTTTTATATTTTCATCAAATAATACCCATATTTCTCATTTTCTAGTTATCTTTGTATTGAAAATGATTATTTATTACGAAAATGTAATTTTGATATCTGAATGTTTTTCACAAAGTATTAAAAGAGATATTTCAATGGTTTTCTTCCAGAAAGTGTCCTTAGACATTATTTATGATTCTTTGATACCCATTATATATCTTAGATTAGTCTAATATCAGTTATATAATGGGTTATCCCATATAGAATTGGGTGATCCCATCATATATTATATGATGGGTGCGCCCATATATTGCTCTAGTGCATTGGGTAATGATTATGTTCTATTTATAATTATATTTGCTGTCAGTTGGATGGTTATTACAATTATTAAGGGTTTTTTAATGCATTTAATATGATGTTATCCAAAAGAACCTATATTAATTTTCTATTATTTATTTTGATTTTAATGAAAATTATTTTTTAATGTAAAAAATTATTTTTCTAATGACAACTTATGCTTCTTTTGGATAAAAATGTGTGATTTTATGAAAAACATCATGTGATTTCATTATATTCATTTGACCAACAAATTTCTTATTATTGCATGCCTTACTGATCCTTTTGTTCTTATCCCACATTTCAAAGATTTTTGACAGGGTTTAAGTATCGATAACAGAATAGAAGAATTCAAGTTTAAAGTAAATAATAATTTTTATAAAAATGAAACAAGATTTATTTAAATTATTTTTTCGGGGAAAATGTATATTGAGTACATGTGTCCAATTTTTAATTTCTGTGTTTTGTATGTATGAGTTTTTACCTTATTATCTAAAACACAGAACCAAAAATATAATTATAAAAAGAAATTTATTTATAGTTTAAGATCACTACATTTTATAATGAATAATTATGGGTCTATCAATAATAAAAATAATCAAATAATGTTTCAATCATGACATAAAATTATACATAAATGTTATATAATTTTTCCCTCCATTTTTAACAAATTTGGAATAAAAAATATAACCAATGGTAAATCTCATATAACATTGGTTTCAACAAAGCATCTACTTTTTAAATGATTAAAAGGATTCATCCAAGACAAAAAAATAGAATAAGAATCACATAAGACTTTTCAGAAAAATTAGCTCCTATTTTAAAATAGAACCCCATATTTATGAAATCTTGAGAAGAACCTCTAATGTAAGGTTGTTTCATTTAAAACCATGGTAACAACTTATAATAAGTGTAACACCCCGACCCCAGAAGCCCAGAATCAGTGCATTATTACAAATCATTGGAATGATCACAAAGATTATGTCTCGAAAGACCGATTAGTTTGGTATTATTCGATGTGCTAGATACATTCATATGGTTTATATTACATCATAAAATGGAAAACTACAACAACATTGTTTCCATAGACAACATCGAGATCCCATAGACTATCCATTTAGGTCAGTCATAATATAATTCTTCGCATCCTAGGAAAAATAAAATATTTAAAGGGGTGAGCTCAGATGCTTTGTAAGGAAAACAATATAGGGAAAACGTTCATAAATAAGCATAAACATTTAAGGCAATGTATAAGACTAGATCAAAATACTTTTAAACCTGAATTTCAGCATAATATGGCAAAGAAATAATCAAAATAATGCCATTAACATTATCATGTGGATATTCTACTAGTCGAATAATCACATGCAATATCAATAGAAACTTTTACAATGATGGAATACATAATTTAAGTCTTTCATAACCACATAGTCAAGGCCTTGTGCCAAGACAATAAATCAGATTTTGTCAAGGAATTATTCCAAAACAGTAGTTTGTCTCATGAGACATACTGATGCATCGAGGATCTATTGCGTGATACACCTATCACTTAATAAGTCCTATGTATTCCTCATATTAAAATGATGAAACATAACATAAACATTCATATTAAAACAAGAATATGAAATGTCAATACTTTACCCATAAACAGTTAATGGTATAAAAATGGAAAATCCACTATCAAACATAACACATTCAATAAAATATGGAAGATTTAATTATAATATATTAACCACAATAGAGAATAAGGAAGGATATTGACATAGATGAATATAATCATCAAAACTATTTGAGAGAAATATACCCCTTTTTCTTGAAAACATTTCAAAGTCACACTATTTGTCAAGAAGCCAGTTAAAATAAATTTTTGAATCAAAGTGTCCCAATCCACTTTGAAAATTTTAAAAGTAATTATAATTTTAATACTTTATTGTCTATATAAATAAATACTTAAATCCATTTTTAAAACATGGACATTAATGAGAATGATTTAGAGCAATAAATCTGTAAAACATTTAAATTGATATTTTAGTTGTAGTTACTAACCAAAAAAGAGACACTTGAATACAAATAATTGAGGAAATAAAAAATTTATAATATCATGAAAATAAATTCATATATGATATACTATGTCAAAGTACCATATATACACCATATAAAAGTGAATTGGTGTATAACAACAAAGAGGTCTCAATGAAATGTAAATTGAGATGAAATCTCTTATAAAGATCATATACTTAGGTTAAGGTTAAATCGAGGACATAATTATGTCTGAAAAATATAAATACAATCAATATTATTTGGTACTTAGTCTAAATAAATCAGAGGACATTCACAAATATTCTTGTCAAATCAACACCAATGAATTGGATGTATAACTCAATAAATGGTGATTGAGTTAAAATTACTCATATCATGTTCATAACGATGACTTAAAAATTTATCAATAGAGTGATTATGAGTATCAAAATTATATCTATAAAAAGGTTAGTGTAAATTAGTACATAAGTAAATAAATATTGATTTCACACATAATCTTGGAGTAAAGTAATCAATGAAGTTTTAGTAAAACTGAATGAGTGGAAATTGAAATTTGAAATTCCCTTACCGATTTGCTAACAAATGAAACGTACACCCCATGAAAGAAGGTTCATCCAATGATGATGTAAATACCCATAAATTAAATTATATTACCCAAAACATACAATCTGGGGAAGTACATACACCACAAAAAAGGTAATAGTGTAAAATATAGCATGAATCTCACTGGAATAAAAGTGAGATAAAAACCCTTACTTCATTGTAATCAATCGAGTCGTATGGAAAAAAGTTAATAATAACCAAATGAATAATATAATACCATTAATATAAAGATAATAATGATAATATATATATATATATTGATTGAAAATACACAATACACCACATTTAATAAATAAGTGGTGAAGAATGGAAATCTCACAGAATTAAAAGTGAGATAAGAAACCGCTTACGTTATACTTTTCCTCGGTCAAGGGTAGTATAACCTCCTGTATAATGGTTAAATAATTTTTATTAAATTATACAAGAATAATATACAATAATATTATATCATATATTATCTTTTAACATTGCATTGTTAATAATATCTTAGTATTTTCGTCATTTCGGTTGTTAACTGATTCATTCTACATTGCATTCTTTGTTACGTAAGTAATTTTTGTTAAGGATTTGATGTATATTATTATAATTCATAATGATATTATGTCTTTAAAAATTATCATTTATAATCTAATGAAAATTTTTCTTTAATGGAAGCAATGGAGAATGAATCCCATCGCGTTCGTGGAGACGGTAATTCGTACGTACGCACAAGTTAAAATACCATTATTTTGATATTAAAATTATGTATAATTGAATGGTATATTATATATAAAGAATCATAATAATGTTATATTTATTATTTAAATCAATTACACATCATTATTATACCCATCCAAATAATAATGTATAGAACAACAATTACACCATGACGTGGAGAAAGTATGGCGTACGTACGCACGTATGGTGACAGGTCTTTCAAAGGATGGATAGAATAATGAATATGGTTGTATCATATTTATAATAACATTAAATTGTACATAATATAATGGAGTTATTATTTTAGAATTTAAATAACCAAGAAAGATGATGTTGAAGAAGAATGGAACTTGAATGAGGTGATGAAATATTTACCTCTTCATCGGGTTATTTTTTTAATTTGATCAAAATGGATATATACGTTGGATTTATGAATAAAGGAAGGCTTTTATGATGAATTTAGGATAGTTGATAGGGTATTTGGGAATAGGTTGGCCGAGACAAAAGGCTTTTAAGGTGTGAATTAGAGAGAATCTGGAGTGCCCTTTTATAAGACGGGTGAGGGGCACCTTAGGAAAAGCTAGAAATAATATTTTATAATAAAACAATTTTATTTTTATAATGGATCCATAATTAATTATTTAATTCATAGGGTGGGGATGTGTCGAAAACCACTCAACCAATTGGTTTTAGACAAGTTTTTATCTCTATATTAACCTTATCATTTAAATTTAATTCTTAGTTAAATAGTTGACATTTACCTTGCCTCTTTATATTTTTATATTATATGGTTAATAAACAAACTATAAACTTCCAATAGAACACAAATAGATTCATTAATGAAAAATATAATATTATATAGTACCTTTGGATGAACTATATACATTTATGAATATTATATCGACCAATAATATTGTATTTGTTTTAAAAACTCGTTTATGTCAATTTTGATATTAATTAATATTATATTTTTGATAAAGTCCTAAATACATTATTACTTGGAAATAAAAACATTTAATCATCCCTAAAATGTCATAGTCACTTATCAAATTTTGTTATGGCATCAAAACATTCACATTATAGTTATTTTTATATTTATATTATCAATAATCTGACTGTTACATTAATAAGGAAAATACTACATCATTATTGTGTCATATATAAATATAATTATTTTTGTGTAAAAATTATAAATAAAATATCATGAGATAAGAAATCTTTTAAAATCCATAATGACTATTTATAGTCGAATAGATCAATTATATAACCTCATATAGAAAATGTTTTATTAAACCTTATTTGATTTTGTTATTTTTGTCCTCACTTTAGATTATTTAATATAAAATGCCATTATCACTCCCATGTGGCTCTATGGTGTCCCAATATCGACCCAATGATTTACAAGGACATAAAAGTATCATATAATAGGGTTAGGGCCCATGTTATGGTATTTTAATATTATTATATTATTATTTTGTACCATTATTTACTAGATTTTCCCTTTAACCAGGGTAAATGAAATATTTTCCGAAATAATTATTCACAATCTCCAAAAATAAAAGTTAACTATTTAAAAAATTTTGACCACCTGATTCCAAATATGGAATGCATTTTTTTAATTTATAATCACAGAAGTTGAAGAAATAAATTTAAAATTAATTCCCGTTGTTAAAACAAAATGCATGTTTTTATGAAATAATAACTATTAAAAGATTGACACATGTTTATGTCTAGTTTAAATGTGAAAATAAGTACAATGAATAAATTTGGATTAAATGGTAAAAATAAAATCTAATTATACATAAAAACCACTCAATACTATAATTTAACACTTTAAACTATTTTGATTAAAAAATTGTTTTAATTAAAATTTAGTAATTTTCATTATTTATCAAAAATTGAATGTTTTCAAAAAAATATCAAAAATTCACCCTAAGATAATTTTCATATTAAGAATCAAAAAATTAAGTCAATTTTGAATTTTAAAATTTATGAAATTTTAAAAAGTGAGTAATACTATTCATAACAGCTAGTTTGATTGGTTGTGGTGTGTTAGAACTCAAAGTTTCGTACAACACACTCTATTGTATTATTCAAAGAAAAACATACCATGGAACCTTGGGGTGTAACATTCTTCCCCCCATTTATAAATTGTGCCCTCTCCATTTCTAAAATTGGAATTGGGAACATAATTGAATTTCCAACATCGGAAAAATAGTCAAAGGTTGTCACTTTAAAAAAAAGAGAAGTTCAAATGTCACCCAACATAACCCATAATAGGATTTTGTTGGACTCACCTATTTTTATAATCCCAAATCATGTTTAAATATTGATCATGATATATTAGGTCATTTGGTAACTCTTTTTAATATGTATTTATAATTATTTTATCCTCAACAATGTATACTCTTAGTCTCATGACTTTGTTGCATCAGCTTACAGATTACATTTATCTAACTATAAGTTCACTGTTAAAGGCTACTGGTTAGAGTCTTCTATTCAAAGTCACAGTTATAGCTCACTGTTACTATAGGTCACTGAACCTAGAAGGTTACTATTGAAGATCATCTATCACTAATATAGGCTACTGGTATAATGTTATTTTCACAAGTCTACCATTGATCTGTTTATCAAAGCTCACAGACAAAGAGTCCCTGTCACAAGGTCACTACTATGGAAAGGATTATGTTAGATTCTTGCTGTCAGACTCTGTCTCAAGCCTTCTGTTGAGAACCTCAATGTTCAAGTCTATAGTTGAACATGTCTACCGTTAGTAGAAGGCTACTGCTAGACAACTCCTACTGTCAATTTAGTTGACTGTTTTTCAAATTCTACTGATGGAAATAGTCCATCGCTAATGAAATTACCTTTTGAGATAATTCTACAGTTGTAAAGGTCACTGTTGAAGTATTCTGATGTTGCAAAGCTTCTGTTAGAAGATTACTGTCAGAGTCTACCGCTGATCAAGCTTACTGATTAAGCTCACAGTTGAATAGCCTACCGATGAAGTCTAATGATGAGAAGATACTATTACATAGAGTAAAAACTACTGTTACAAGACATCCAATGTGAAAAAGTCTACTGTTACAAGCCTACAGACAATGAGAATACCGATGAAGTCCATAGTTGGAAAGACTACTGTTGAAGTCTACCATTTGACATTCATCTGCTACCAGTCTAATGATATTCTATTATTTTATTTACCAATTTTATTATTATTATTATTATAATGAGCATGTCTAGACAAATGAATGCTCTTGACATTATTTAATGTTATTTGTAGGCATATCAGGAGATAATATGATTTATGTGGAATACCACACATGGTTGAAACATTTCTCTTGTCGGCCTCTGCTGAACCAAATGAAAAAAGCACACCTGGAATATATATATATATATATATATATATATATATATATATATCTGTGTAGAGATATACATCAATGAAATAATCACCACAGAGATATATACAAAGAAGAAACAGAAACAAGAGACAAGCATGGACACATTGAATATACACAGAACATTCATCAGTTAGAAACATATACAATCTGAAGTAGAAAACTCAAGAACTCATTCTGAATAACAGAGAGCTTCACGATGATCTTTTGAAATAACCTTTTCAAGATGTTGTGGTGTGATGAAAAAGTGATTCAAACCCAAGAATATGATCATCTCTACATCTGGAATTCAGAACCTAGAAGTTGTGACACTCTGTTATGGAGGCAACTTGCAGAGAAAGACCAAAACACCATTTCCATCATACCAATGAGTCCAGAGCTAATCTTCCATCACAACAGAGCATTATAAACCTATCACTACAATATTTAGCTCTACTGTGTTTAAGTATTTTGCATTTTTTAGTAGTTTGGATGTATTACAGACACTTACTCTTGTGCTTGAACTGTGGGATACTGAAAATACCCATACCAAACTCTCTTTACATTTATTTCCCACTTATAACTGTGGATGAAGACTAGTGTGTCTTGGTTGTTATATTTCTCCCACATATAAATATGGTAGAGGTTTCAAAACCTGGATAGTTTTTGAAAACTATTGTAAAGCCCGATAAAGGCTGTGTATCACTTTTTAATATAATTGCATGGGGGCAGGTGATCACCAAGTGGAGAGGACTAGGTCTTGTCTTAAGACTGAACCTCTTTTTTAAATTGTTGTGTTCATATTTCCTTTACTTTATTTTACATTTATCCACTGTTCTTATATTTTCAAAGACAGAAATCAGTTTTTACATTCACTCTGATAGTTAGTTTTGGTTAGTGTGTATATCTGATTTATTTAGTAAACTTGTTTCAAAAGTCGAATTATTTCT
Source organism: Viscum album (assembly GCA_963277665.1). Classification (NCBI taxonomy): domain Eukaryota; kingdom Viridiplantae; phylum Streptophyta; class Magnoliopsida; order Santalales; family Viscaceae; genus Viscum; species Viscum album. Next base: position 835,216,912 of record OY728140.1, read on the forward strand.
CATTCTGATTCAACTGAGGAGTAATGAACCTTTGAGAAACCTATTTAACAATAAGTTAATTATATCTCTACTGACTTAATTGAATGGGCCATTTTAATTTGGGGGAGTTTAATCCTAAATTTTTTTAACAAAAATTTTAATTGGAACTCTATTCACCCCCCTCATGAGTATCCACTCCGACCAAAATTTGGTATCAGTGGAAACATTCTTATTTATAAAAAGTATTCAAACCATCTATTTTTCAAACTGTGATTTTAGTTTTATCTTAATGATCTTAAATTTTTGTTAGTTATAAATTTTATCTCTTTAATATTCTTTAAAATCAAGTTATGGAAAATATACTAGAAGGTGTTGCTACTAACATGCCACCTTTATTTAATGGTGTAAATTATGCTCAATGGAATATTAAAATGAAAATTCATTTGGAAAGTATTGGTTTTGATATTTGGTCTGCTATAGAATCCGAATATGAGATCCCCAAAACTGCTAGATCTACCTGGGATGATGATAAAAAGTCTGAATATAACAATAACTGTAAAGATATGAATGCCCTTTACTGCTCTTTAGGAGATGAGCAATTTAACTGAATTTCTGCATGTAAAATAGCTCGTGAAATCAAGGACACATTTTCTATTTATCATGATGGAACAACCAATGTCAAGTAAATGAGATTAAATAATTATACTATTAAATATGATAATTTTAAGATGAGACCTGATGTATCCATTTCTGATATGTACCTTATGTTTAATGATATTGTCAACACCATGAGTTCACTGGGAAAATCTGTTCCAGAGAAGGAGCAGATCATGAGAATATTGAGATGTTTTCCAGACAGATGGAGAGGCACTTCTGTGTCTATCAGAGAGTCATGTGACATTAGTAAGCTACCTTTTAAGGAGTTGATTGGTAAACAAATGATGTATGATTAATAACTGGAGGAGAACAAAGAAGATGATGATGAACCCTAGAGAAAATCCGTAGCATTCAAGTCTACTACTTCCAAGAAGAAAGATATGGAGAAAATACATGTACCTACTGAATGTTCAACCAGTGAAGATTCATATTCAGAAAGTGATAAAGAAATGGCTCAAATATCCAGGAGATTTAAAAAGTTCTATAAGAAGAAAATGTTTTTCATAAAATCAAACTACAAAGGAAAGTATGAAAACAAGGGACATTGGATGATGGATTAGATGAAATCTGATAAGGTAGATGATATAGTCTGCTATGAATTCAAGAGGAAAGGACACATCAAGTCTTACTATACTAATTTAAAATTCAAAATGAAATATGATTGTAATTTATAAAAAGGGAATGAATGCAACCTATAGCGCTTCAGAAGATAGTTCGACTGAATATAATAATTCAGACTCAGAACATAACAAACATGCCAATCTATGTTTTATGACAGAGACATCTGAGGTAACAATTAATTCTCTTGTGAAAAATACATATTATTCTGGAAATAACAGTGATTCAGATAATTAGGAAAATATGTCTAAGAGTGAACTGTTAGAATATTACAATATACTGGATGATACCTACAATGAACTAAAAGAGAAATATAAATCTTTGAAGAAACAACATGCCTTGACTAGTGATATTTAAACATATCCAAGTGTAGAAAAAAAATTCTCAACTTTTAAAATAGAACACTCAACTCAAATTATCTAATGAACAATTAAGAAAGTATACTTAGAAGTTCACTGCTGGTAGGGATACCTTGAAACAGTTTCTAAGAAAACATATTGCCCCAAAATATACAACAGGTCTGGGATATCAGCTTGGACAGAGACAAATTATCAAAACTAAATTTGTTCCAAAATATGGACAGTTCACTGCTAGTTCTAGACCATATTTTGAGAATCAATTTTCTAAAGTACATAACAAAGTATTTGTGTCTCAAAATATGTTTTTTCATTTTAGAAAACCAATAAATAATATATGGGTTCCCAATGTTTTATTGTCTAACCTCTCTGGACCCAAGAAGATATGGGTACCAAAATTACCCCATGTTTAATTTTTTTTTGCAGGGAAGTTGTTTAAAGAGTTCCTGTAATACTTTATGGTACATGGATAGTGGATGTTCAAGGCACATGTCTAGAGATTACTCATTGTTTAAAAGACTAATCAAGGTTGATGGGGTCATGTCACCTTTGGTGATAATTCTAAAGAAAAACTCATCGGCATAGGCCAGATTGGTAACCCTGATAAAATATTAATTTCAAAATTACTTTTTGTTGATGGATTAAAGTATAATTTACTTTGCATATCTCAGTTATGTAATGATGGATTTAATGTTAAATTTGAAAATTATTCATGCAATTTTTTTAATTCAGAAGATGATTTAGTCTTCACTGATGTAGAAATTAGAATTTATATGATGTTAATTTAAATTATTTAGCCAAAAAAAATGTTTCATCCTTAAAATATTTTCATAAAGAGTCTAGGTTGTGGCATAGAAGGTTAGGATACTATAATGTGCACTCACTTAGTAATCTATCTAAGAAATTTTTAGTTAGAGACTTTCCTAAATTAGAATTCCCAATTGATAAAGTGTGTAATCCCTACCAAAAGGGAAAACAACACAATGTATCTTTCAAACCAAAGAAAGAAGTTTCAACTTCTCAACCACTTGAGTTGGTTCACATGGATTTGTTTGTGCCATCAATAGATTCACGTCTAAATGGGAAGCACTATGATTATGGTCTTGAGGATGTATTTTCTAGGCATACGTGTGTATACTTCTTAGCTCACAAAAGTGAAGCATACTCTTACTTTATTAAATATTCCAAGTCTGTAAAAAATCTTAGTGGTCATAGAATTAAGACCCTGAGAATTGATCATGGGTGTGATTTTCAGAATCATGAGTTTGAATCATACTTATCACTGAATGGATATAGTCATAATTTCTCTGCCCCTAGGACACATCAATAAAATGGATTTTTAGAAAGAATATATAGGACCCTTCAATAAATTTAATGGACTATACATAATGAGTATGAATTACCAATTTATTTTTGGGTCGAAGCTGTAAATAAAGCTTGTTATATTATCAATAGAGTTTTAATTAGAACTGTTCTAAAAAGGACCCCTTCTGAAATTTAGAATAATTGGTAGCCTAAGGTTAATTACTTTAGAGTTTTCGGTTGGAAATTCTTTATTCTTAATACTAAAGATAATCTTGAAAAATTTCCTTCCAATTGTGATGAAGGAATTTTTCTAGGTTATTCTATCTCATGTAAATCCTATAGAGTGTTCAATAAGAAAACCAAATGTGTGGAAGAATCAGTTCATGTCATCTTCGATGAGACTGATCCATATGAACCTAAAACCTCTCTTGAAAATTTTGAGGATGATTTTTCAAATCTGAACATTAATGATAAGAATAGTGAATCCCTTGTAAAGTATATAGTTCTAGAAATTTTCCAGTATCTACTCCTGCTGATTCTGAACCAATAGAAAACAATGAAGAATCTAGTTCAAACCTTCTTAAAGGTATTAGGACTTTCAATAATCATCCTCTAGATGTTGTTGTAGGCGATTTAAATAGAGAAACAAAAACTAGATCTTTTCTAAGAAACTAGGTTGAACATCAAGATTTTATTTCACAGATTGAACCAAACAATATTAATGATTCTATCAATGATGAATTTTGGGTAATGGCTAAGCATGAAGAACTAAAAAAGTTCAAAATAAACAATGTTTTGGAATTAGTGGAAATACCTAAGGACACCATGACCATAGGCACTAAATTGGTGTTTAGGAACAGAGTAGATGAGTCTGGGAATATAGATCGAAATAAAGATAGTCTAGTTGCACAAGGATATAGTCAAGAGGAAGGAATAGACTATTAAGAAACCTTTGCAACTATAGCTAGATTAGAAGCTATTAGGATACTACTTGTATATACAACTCATCTGAATTTCAAGCATTATCAAATGGATGTTAAAAGTGTTTTTCTATATGGGTATATAGTTGAGGATGTATTTATTGAACAACCACTTCGGTTTACAAATCCCCACATTTCCCATCAAATTTTTAAACTATACAATGTTTTATATTCCTTAAAATAAGTTCAAAGAGCATGGTATGATAAGCTCATCAATTTTCTTATTTCAAAATGTTTTACCAAAGGTATAGATGATCTTATTATTTTCATTAAATGGATTTCTAAAGATGTTTTCATAGTTCAAATTAATGTGGATGATATTTTTTTGGATCTTCTAAATATTCATTATGTATTGAATTTTCTACAATGATGCAAAATGAGTTTGAAATGAGATTAATTGGAGAACTCAAATTTTTCCTTGGATTTCATATCTTTTAAAATAAAAAAGGAATTATTTTGAATCAATGTAAAAATATTAATGATCTTTTAAATCGTTTCTCTTTGGATGGTACTAAATCCAGTGACACACCTATGAGTACCACATGTAAGTTGGATACTGATGAATCTGGTGAACCGGTGGATCAAACCAACTACAGAGGTATGATAGGGAGTCTACTCTATCTTACAACTAGCAGACCTGACATCATGTTTACTGTATGAATATGTGCTTTCTTTCTAGCCAATCCAAATGAGTCTCATTTAAATGTTGTTAAAAGGATTTTTAAATATCTCAAACATACTCCCAACATAGGACTATTTTATCCAAAAGGACAATCATTTGATTTGTTGAGTTATTTTGATTCTGAATTTACCAGTTGCAAATTAGATAGAAAAATCACCTATGGGACATTTAATATTTTAGGAAAGTCTCTAGTATCTTGGTGTAGTAAGAAGCAGAACTCTGTTGCATTATCTACTGCTGAAGCTGAGTACATAGCTGTTGGTAGTTGTTGTGCTCAAATTCTGTGGTTGAAACACACTTTATTGGACTATGGATATCAATTCAAACATGTCTCTATAATGTGTGACTATATAAGTGCTATTAAAATTTCCAAAAATCTAGTATCTTATTATAGGAAAAATAATATTGATGTGAGACATCATATTTTGAGAGATCATTATCAAAAGGGTGATATCACTCTTGAATTCATTGGCACTGAACATCAATTGGGTGATATATTCACAATGCCTTTGAATTCATAGAGGTTAAATTACATCAAACATGTGTTAGTTATGATTAAATTTAGAATAGGAGACCTCACTATTAGACCACACAGTCGGACCTCACAGTTAGACCACACAGTCGGACCTCACAGTTAGACCACACAGTTGGACCTCACAGTTAGAACTCATAGTTGGACCTCACTATTATACATCACCATTGCACCTCACCGGTGTACCTTACTTGTACATATCACTGTTGGATACCTCGTTGTTTGTCTTTATTTTTGTGGGAATTCAAACAGTTCTTATTATTAATAATTATTTCTATTTTATTTTGTTTTAATACCTAAATGATAAAACCAAAGGCGACGAACATATCTCAAACCAACTTCCTCTCTCAATCTCAAACCATTATATTGAAATTCCTAAACCCTAACCCTTCACCTGAACCCTCAAACCTCCTTCAATCTATATGGCTAGAACCAGGAAAACCCCAAATGTCAATGAGGATGCTCCAAGGCCAAATAGGACTCGAGCTGAATCCAGTGTCACCAGTAAAATGCATACAGAACCTGTCAACCCACATCTGACCAAGAGAGAAATCATTGATGAGAAGGAGTTACGTGAAGATTGGTTATTGTCGAGCAAGTCATTAGGGCTGAAAGCACTAGATTCCCAAGGATGGACCCAATGTTTTTTCAACAAAAATGGACCATACTAACCAAAGATTGTGAAAGAATTCTATGAATATCTAATGTTCAAAGAGGAAGATGATGTGCATAAGCTAATATCTAGAGTAAATGGAAATGAAGTCGGCTTCTCATCTGCTGAGTAGGATACCTATTTGAGAGTTCCTCATGAAGTAATATATGATTACTAATCTGGAGTGGATCCTCCAGAAAGTGATGTTTTTGAATATGAAAAAGCTCTCGAACAACGGACAGGAAATGGAAAATCAAGGAAGATCATTGCAACTGAGATTAATGGAGAAGACATACTTTTATTCAAATTCATTCAGCATGTACTTAGTCCCAGGAGAGGATATTTTGTAGTGCTAAAGTACCAGGACATATTCCTGAGGTACTTACTGAAGCATGGAATGAAAATTAACCAATGTAGGTTACTGATGGCACAATTTGAAGATATGATTAATACAAGCTCAAAATCCAATGCCCTATTCCATGAAAAGCATATTTCAGTAATGTTAATGGTAAAGTGTGTGACTGAAAATCAAGAAGAGACAATAGTCGCAAAGAACAGTCTTTGTATCTCCAACGTGATTTGCAAATTCATGAGAATTAGCTGGAATCTCTGTAAGAAGGCATGGGTAAATGATGACGGAAAGTTATATGAAAAGTTTGACCCTACTACACACCCATCTAGACTAAAAGACTAGAGACATCCAGGTCTAAAGCCTGATGAGCCAGAACCGGATTATTCAGATGAGGAGGAGGAAGTTTAAGGTGAAGTGGACCCTGAAAGAGAAATCACCCCCATTGATGATGGGAGTTATCCTGACTTGACTCACAGTCCAGTAAGGACATTAGCTTTCGGAGCAGTTATCCCTCCAAAAGAACTTCCAAGAAGAGAGAATATTCTGAAGGACAGTGACACTGAGACCACTGAAGAAGAAGTAGCATATTAGAATATTGTCAAGGACACCTCTTAAGAGGACAAGGAAGATGAATCTTGTGAAAAGGATGAAGGAAAGGAGGTTGTTTCTGAAGCTGATGATGAAGACAATGAAGAAAAAGAGCTCAGTTTGAGCCCTCTGATAGATAATACAGACAAGGAAGTGTCTGATTAGAAAGTATGAGTGTCATTTACTACAATTGATATGGAATTCATTGATGACTTAGTGAAGGTAGTGACACACCCCACTGGTGAACCAATACTTTAAATTGTTGTTGAAACTACTGGCTTTGCAGAAGAGGCCGTGGAGTTACCTAGAGTAGAACATGTATAGGAGAATACTCAGGAGAGAGATCTAAGTGAGGGGGAGCATTTGGTTCAGTTTCTGTGCTATATGAAATAGAAGATTGGTCATCAGATCCAGGATACATGGTACTTGGACTCGATTATAGAGATTATGATGAGGAAGACCAGCCTCAATGGGATTCTGTTATCCTACCTGAAACTATTCCAGTAGTTGGGGCTGAAAATTTGGCAACCAAAGAAGACCTTGAGTCATTGAATGTTGAAGTGAAAAAGGCCCTGAGAGAATCAGTAGAAGATTTGAAGAATAGCCTTGTTGAAGAGCATAGGAGTGTGGATCAATCCCTGGAGTTTTCTCTGGGATGTGTTGTGTCTAGTCCAGTGAATGAAATGATGAATGAGATTAAAGAGTTCCATACTCAAATTGAAAGCTGGGAAGGATTTGTGGTTGCTTTGAGACAATCGGTTGCTTCGTTGACTACCATGAGCAGTTATCAAAACCAACTGAATGCTGAGATTAGATACATCAAAGAGGTAGTCCAGTAGTTTGTGGATGTTTTTGAGGCTTTTAAGATATCAGTCAAATAACATATGAATAGTCAGGATGCACTTGTTCTGAAGGTGATTGGTAACTTGAAACAGTCTTTCAAAGAGACAATAGCCTTCTCTGTCAAACCCCTTCCCTCATCTAGATCCTCTATGAATATTGACAAGATCAGAACTGTGATCTAGGAAGAACATGTTAAGGCCAGTACCAGTGGCAGCTCTGATTCTCAAGTACTTGCTACCACTATGGAAGACAACAGTTATGTTCGTGAACACTTGCAAGCAGCTACTGCTACATAGGAAGCCATTAAGAATAAGGTATATACATACTTTGAGAAGATCTATACCAATCACCAAATGAAAAACCACTTCAAGGTTTTGATAGAGAATATGAAGCTACCTCTAGTGACTCAGGAATTCAGGGAGCTGGTCAGAAAAATGATAGAATTGACCCCGGCTTTGAATAAATTTTTAGAGAATAAATATGATTTTTCATCAGCTATGAAAAGAGGAGGAAGCCATATTATGGATTTCAGAAACCTTCTTATACCCTTTCTGCATGTAGACTGCACCCCTATCATCATCCCTCCTACCTTACCTACATATCAACCCAGTGGTTCTTCTACGATGTCTCATGTTGAAGCTATAAGAATCCTTACTCCACTGATACCTCAACGAGCTACCCACTACAGACCCACAGGAGCTTCTATTGCTGCCCCTCCAGTCATTCCTACAGCAATTCATAAACCTGTTGATCCATCAACTCATCCTCCATCATCTTATTCCAAATAGAAATATCCCTCACCTACGGATGATGTGGATTGAGTCTATTTATGTCTTTTGAATGGGACTCTGTATTCTTGTTGGGCTATGTACTGTACTTTTATTAATACAATCATTCTCTGTTCTCTCAATTTGTGCTTCTTTTTGATAATCACAAAGGGGGAGAAATACTATGATAATTCTAGACTAATCATGTGATCGAGGAGAAATATTATAATATGCTAATATGATACTATGTTGAATATTTTCTTCCTTTCCCTCTGATCCCATGTACCAATATTTTTTGGTTTTATACTCTTATTAATCTCTGATACTTGAGACATTTTTTATCTATGTTTAGTAATTGTATTATATATGAAATCTATCTTTAATACATACTGGCATAATTTGTGATTATAAAAAAGGGCGAGATTGCTGGACTCACATGTTTTGATAATCCCAAATCATGTTGAAATATTGATAATGATATATTAAGTCCATTGATAACTCTTTTTAATTTGTATTTATAATTATTTTATCCTGAACAATGTATACTCTTAGTCCCATGACTTTGTTGCATCAGCTTACAGTTTATATTTATCTATATATAAGTTCACTATTAAAGGCTACTGGTTAGAGTCTTCTATTCAATGTCACTATTTTAGCTCACTATTACTATAGGTCCCTGATCCTAGACGGTCACTATTGAATATCTTCTATCACTATTATAGGCTACCGGTACAAGTTCACTGTCACAAATCTACCATTGATCTGCTTATCAAAGCTCATAGACAAAGAGTCAGCATTATAAGGTCACTGTTTTGGGAAGGATTATATTATATGTTCACTGCCAGACTGTGTCTCAAATATTCTAATGAGAACCTCACTACTCAAGTCTAGAGTTGAACATGTCTACCGTTAGTAAAAGGATACCGCTAGACAGCTCCTACTGTCGAGATAGTCTACTGTAGTTCAAATTATACTGATGTAAATACTCCACCATTAATGAAATTTCATATTGAGATAAGTATAAAATTGGAAAGGTCACTATTGAAGTAGTCTAATGTTTCAAATCATCCATTAGAAGCATACTGTTGGAGTCTACCGCTGATCAAGCCTACTGATGAAGCTCACAGTTGAATATCCTACTAATGAAGTCTACTGATGTGGAGCTATTTTTACATAGAGTAACAACTACCATTACAATACATCCAATGACACAATGTCTACTATTACAAGCCTACAGACAAAGAGCCTACCGATGAAGTCCACAGTGGGAAAGACTACCGTTGAAATCTACCGTGTGATATTCATCTGATACTACTCTAATGATATTCTATTATTTTCATTACCAATTTTATTATTATTATTACAATGGTCATGTCTGGACAAATTAATGCACCAGAAATTATTTAATGTTATTTACAGGCATATTAGGATACAATATGATGTACGAGGAAGACCACGTGTTGTTGAAATAATTCTCTTGTCGGCCTCTTCTGAACCTAATGAAAAAAGATCTTCTAGAAAATTATATAGATTTGTGTGTGTAGAGATAGAAATCAATGAAATAATCTCCACATATATATATATATATGATGAAGACACAAAAACAAGAGACAATCATGGAAACATTGAATATACACAAAACACTCATAAGAGAGAAACATACACAATCTAAAGAAGAACACTCAAGCACTCATTTTTAAGAACAGAGAGATTCACAAAGATCTATTGAAAGAACCTTTTCAAGCTATATTGGTGTGGTACAAAAGAACTTCAAACCCAAGAAGCTGATCATATCTACTTCTGGAAGATAGAACCTGGATGTTGTGACACTCTGTTTTGGAGGCAACTTGTAGAGAAAGACCAAAACATCATTTCCTTCATACCAACGAGTCCAGAGCTAATCTACCAACACAACATGGAATTCTAAACCTATCACTACTATCATTAGCTCTATTGTGTTTAAGTATTTTTCATTTGTGAGCAGTGTGGATGTTTTACACACACTGACTCTTGTTCTTGAACTGAGGGATACTGAAAATCCCCATACTAAACTCTCTTTACATTTTTCCCACGTATAATTGTGGAAGAAGCCTAGTGTGGATTGGTTGTTATATTTTTCCAATGTATAAATGTGGTAGAGTTTGCAAAACCTGGACAGTTTGTAAAACCTATTGTAAAGCATGATACAGGTTGTGTATCAATTTTTTATATAATTGCATGGTGGCAGGTGATCACCATGTGGAGAGGACTAGGTCTTGTCTTAAGATAGAACCTCTTGTTTAAATTATTTTTTTCATCTTTCCTTTAATATGTTTTAAATTTATCCTTTGTGCATATATTTTCAAAGATAGAAATCAGTTTTTAAATTCACATTGATAGTTAGTTCTGGTTAGTGTGTATATCTTATTTGTTTAGTAAACATGTTTCAAAAGTCGAATTAGTTCTCATACTGAATTAACTGAGGAGTAATAAACCTTTGAGAAACCTGTTGAACAATAAGTCACTTATACCTCTACTTTTTTAATTGATTGGGCCATTTTAATTTGGGGGAGTTTATTCGTATAAGTTTTTAACAGAAATTTTAATTGGAACTCAATTCACCCACCACTTGAGTATCCACTAAGACCAATAAATTCCATGTAGGAATCATGGATTTAGAAGAAGAACTATGTATAAAGTTCTGATAGAGAGGGATAGAAAGAATGATCAGGAGAAAGTTAACAACAAGAAAAACACAAACTTGTGATGGGAAAAACAATCATTAGTTTCCCAGTACGAAAAGTAAACAGACAACATTTTTTTAAAGTTACATTTCATAAAGATGAGGAATTTATTTATGAGATTGAACAAGAACATAATGATATATACTTAATTTTTATGTAGAGTTTTATTCGTTAATAAATTTCTACTAATAACTAATTTTTCTTTTCAAACGATGAGTATTCATGATGTCTTGGTCACACCAGAAGAGCTAGAATCAACTTCTAGAGAATCACATGATCCAAAAAATTGTCCATAAAATCCTTCAATATAACCCAAACTAATATTGAAACCTAAAACATAAAATAATTTGGGTATGTAGTATTCCACGTTAAATTGGATCTCCAAATGATATCGACTACTCTTAAAGTCACATACCTAAAATTAATTATCCAAACCACATATTCTCTATTATAGGTTAATAATTTCCATAAATAACCCAAATCACTATAAATACAGAATAAAAACATAGATAAAAATACACCATTACTCCTCAAATGAAATCCCATAGTATTCTATTTTCCTTAGGAATATAGTTTTCCCAACATAGTGAACGACTTCCAAAATAACATTTATCATTAAATCACCAAATCATTTTCTTGTACTAAGGGTATTCATTTGATAATACATAAGATACCAAATTAATTTATTATTGACCAATAAAAGTATTTAACATAAAATAATTAGTCACACGAACCAGGGACATCATATAGTCCAATGTTAGGTGATAAATCCCAATCACACTCTGGTTGTGGGTTCGATTCCCACAGCTTTGTCTGACGCGATGGGTTGTCACATAGTCTACATGTTGTCCCTTTTCAAAAACTATAATTTATAACATTACCCAAATGAGACGAATTCCTCAAAATAAACATAACATAATTTAACCACAAATGTTATCTCATACATTGCATTTTAATCCCAAAATATAATAAAATGTAATTTCCTCAAACCCAATGATCATATAAAAAAAATGGTTATTTATAACTATATCCACAAGAGAAATTATACTTCTTCCTTAAATATCATTCTTTCATGACAAACTATAGGGTTACAAATACAAGAGAAAATTATTACATAGTAATCCCATCTACAAGGAGCACTAATACATCTATACATTTCTCCAACCATTTATTTCCACGTAGCTTCATCTATGACCAAAAAAATATCCTATATAATAAGGAATTAACTCAGGTAATGGCCAGGTCCCCTACATTTTCAACAAATGAATATAAATAGAATCTTGGGACTATTTTTATTTTTACCCGTAGTACTATTAATTTTACATCCAAAATTCATTACATTTTTTCCTTCTTTCCCACACGTAAAGCATTTCATTGTTCCATTGTGACACTTTCCTGGGTGACTCCTTCCATATTTACGGCATGATGGAAATTGAGGATTCATTTCTCCATGGTCCCCACTGTTGGAGCTCTTATCATTCATCACCTTTCTATTATTTGTTGAGTTCGGGAGTTGGTTAATATATATGTTGTTGATTATATTTTTGGAAAACTGGTTTGGCATGAACACGATATCTTTAACGCCTGTCAACATTCCATTTTTTTACTCATTTCTACCACTTTTCCCACCTTTTATATCATGCTCAAAGTTACTATGACTTCTTGGGAATCCAGCCATTGACTAAAACCATAAAGCATTATGTGAATAACAGTGGTCATAAAATCATTTAGAGAATATCATGACACCATATTTTCAATTTGAAACACCTTACGATTAACCATGTTCATTTAATCTCACATTATATTAAAATACTTCAAATCAGTTGGTAAGGAAAATGTAAATTAGCCTAATCATATCCCTCGAGAGTTTCGTAACCATTAGTGAAGAAATTCTCATTGTCGTTCACCAGTTCCCGTTCGATTATAGCTCAAAGCAGTGTTTTCGAGTTTTACCCCTAGGTATATCTGTGCCAGATCCACCTATACCTGCTCAATTCTAGACAGGGATGTATTTCTTGGAAAAATCACAAAATCTCTACAATACCAAAATTTTAGGAAGTTCTTATGTACTAATCCTCAAAGTTTATCTTAGGACTATGTTCTATAATCAAAGTATTTCTAAATCTAGTTTTTATGGTTTGTAAAAAACTTTCTCTGATACCAACTCTAACGCCCCGACACCAGAAGCCTAGATTCGGTGCATTATTACGTATCATTGGGATGATCTCAAAGATCATGTATCGAAATACCGGTTAGTTTAGTATCCTTGGAGGTACTAGACACATTGAAAATGTTTACATTATATCATTAAATGGAAAACTACAACAACATTGTTTTCATAGACAACACTGAGATCTAATAAACTATATATCCAGGTCAGTAATAATATACTTCTTCGCATCTAGGGAAAAATAAATCATAGAAAGGGGTGAGTTCAGATACTCAGAAAGGATAAAAAATATATCAGAAACATTCATAAATAAGAATAAACATTTAAGGCAATATAGAAGACTAAAACAAAAGCCTTTTAAACCTGATCTTCATAAAAACATGGAAAAGATAAAATCAAAAAAACGTTATTTACATACTCACAATGTTATTCTACTAGTAAACTAATCACATGCAATATCAATATCCACATTCATAATGATGTAATGCATAATAACAGACGTTCATAACCACATAGTCAAGGCCTTGTGCGAAGACTACAAATAAGATTTTGTCAAAGACTTGTACCAAGACACTAGTTTGTCTCATGAGACCAACCGTTTCATTGAAGAGCTATATCGGGCTCCACCCATCAAATACTAAGTCCAATGCATTCATCATATGAAAATTTTCAAACATAACATAAACATTTTTATTAAAACTAACATACAAAATGTCAATAATTTAACCATAAACCATGAATGGTATAAAAATAGCACATCCACAGTCTAACATAAATAATTCAATATAATATGGAAGATATTTTTATAATATATTAACCTCAATCGAGAATAATGAATGATATTGACAGAGAAAAAAATAATCATCAAAACTATTTGATAGAAAAATCCCCCTTTTTCTTGATTACATTTAAAAGTCACACTATTTTTCAAGAATCTATTTAAAATAGATTTTTGAATCAAAGTTTCCCATACAAGTTTGAAACTTTTAAAAGGAATTATAATTTTAATACTTTCACATCAATATTATTAAATCCTTAAAACCATTTTAAAACATGGACCTTAATGAGAACGATTTAGAATAATAAATCATTAAAACTTTTAAATTTATATTTTAGTTAGAGTTAATAACAAAAAGAGAGACACTTTAATTAAAATAATTGAGGTAATAAAATCTTTATAATACAATGACAATAATGTTATTAATGATATTCTATGTCAATGTACATTATATACACCATATAAAAGTGAATTGGTGTATATCAACGAAGAAGTCTCAATGGAATGTAAATTGAGATGAAATCTATTATAAAGATAGTATCCTTAGGTTAAGGATAAATCAAAGACATAATTATGTGTGAAAAATACCAATAAACTCAATATTATTGGATATTCAGTGTAAATAAATCAGAGGACATTCACATGTATCGTTGTAGAATCATCACCAATGAATTGGATGTTTAACTCAATAAATTGTGATTGAGTTAAAATAAAACTTATCAAGTTCATATCAATGAAATCATAATTTATCAATGGAGTGATTCTGTGTATCAAAATTTTATCTATTGAAAGGGTAGTGTAAATTACTAAATATGAAAATAAAGACAAATGTCACACATAATCTTGGAGTAAAGTAATCAATGAAGTTTGTGTAAAACTGAATATGTGGAAATTAAAATTTGAAATTTACTTAACGATTTGGTAACATATGAAACATACACCCCATGAAAGAAGTATCATATAATGATGATATAAATACCCAAAAATTAAATTATATTATTCAAACCATACAATCAGGGGTAGTACATACACCGCACATAAGGTAATAGTGTAAAATATAGCATGAATCTCACGGGAATAAAAGTGATATGAAAACCCTTACTTTGTTGTAATCAATCGAGTCATATAGAAAAAATTAATAAAACCAAATGAATTACAAAAATACAATGAATATAAAATAAATCATGATAATGTATATATCAAATGACAGTAAACAATAAACAACATTAAAACAATAAGTGGTGAATAATGGAAATCTCACTGAATTAAAAGTGAGACAAGAAACCCCTTACTTTTTTCATTTCCTTGGTCAATGGTTGATTAACCTCATATATAATGGTGAGATAATTGTTATTAGATTATAAAATAATAATATATATTAATTTGATATCATATATGATGTTATAACATTGAATTGTTAATAATATCTTGGTATTGTCATCATTTCGGGTGTTAACTGATTCATTTTCCATTGTATGCTTTGTTACGTAAGTAATTTTTTTAATGGATTGGATGTATCTTATTAATATTCATATTGGTATTAAGTCTTTAAAAATTATCTTTAATCATATAATGAAAATTATTTTTGAATGGTTATGATGGGGAATGAATCTAATCGCGTTTGTGGAGATGGTAATCTATACATACGCACGAGCGACAATATCATTATTTTGATATTAAAAAATGTATAATTTGATGTTATATCATATATAATTAATAATTATCCTGTTATATTTATTATTTACATAAATTACACATCAGTATTATACCCATACAAATAATAATTTATTGAATAACAATTACACAATGACATGAGAGACTCTAAGTCGTACGTACGCACGTATGGTGACATGTCATTCAAAGGACGGATATTATAATGATTATTGTTATAACATATTTATAATAACATCACAGTATATATAATATACTGGAATTATTATTTTAGAATGGAAATAACAAAGAAAGAGGATGTGGAAGAAGAAATGAACTTGAAAGATGTGATGAAATATTTTCCTCTTCTTCGGGTTCTTTCTTTTGATTTGATCAAAATGGATCCATAGGTCGGCCTTCTGACTAGAAGAATTCTAGGATGAAGGGATGAAAGTTTAGAGGGTATTTGTTCTGAGGGTGGCCGAGAAAAAAGGCTTTTAAGGTGTGAATTACATAGAAGGGTGTGTTCCCTTTTATAAGAGGGGTGAGGGGCACCTTAGAAAAATATATAAATATTATTTTATAATAAATTCATTTTCGGTTCATAATGGAAAAAAATTAATTATATAAATTATAAGGTGGGGATGTGTCTAAAATGACTCAACCAATCGGTTTTAGGCAACTTTGGATCACTATATTAACCTTATATTTTAGATTTAATTCTTAGTTAAAAAGTTTTACATTTACCATGCCTCTTTTTATTTTTATATTATATGGTTAATAAACACACTATAAAAATCCATTCGCACACCAATAGGATTATCAATGTCACATATAATATTATTTAGGCCCTTTTTTGAAACCCCAGACTTTTAGGAATATTATATCAACCAATAATATTGAATATTTTTTTAAAACACATTAATTTCAATTTTGAGATTATTTAATAATTAATTTTTGTTAAAGACCTAACAACATTATTACTTGAAAATAAATACGTTTAATCAACCACTACATGTCTTAGTAACATATAAATTTTCTTTATGGAATCAAAACTTTCAGATTATATATATTTAAGTATTAATAATATCATGTATTTGATTGTTTCATTAGTAAAGAAAATACTGGATCATTATTGTGTCATATATATATATATTATGTATAAAAATTATAAATAATATATCATGAGGTAGGAAATCTTTTTAGCTTTATTATGACTATTTATAGTCAAATATATCAATTTTATAGCCTCATATAATTTTTTTTTTAAATATATTTTCTTTGGTTATTTTTTGTCATTACTTTAGATTATTTAATATAAAATATCATTATCCCTCCCAAATGACTCCTTGGTGACCAAAAATCGACACAAGGATGACCATGGTCATAAATATATCATCTAATAATGTTAGGACATGTGATAGGGTAATTAATTAGTATTGTAATATTATTGTGTACCCTTATTTACAGGATTTACCTATTAACCATGGTAAATAAAATATTTACTGAAATAATTATTCAAAATGTCTAAAAATAGAAGTTACCTATTTACACAACATGGAACTCCTAATTCCAAATATGGAATCCATGTCACTATATAAAAAATATAAAAGTGGTGGAAATTAATTGAAAATTAATTTTCGTTGTCAAAATAAAAAGCATTTTTTTCAAGAAATAATAACTATCAAAAGATTGACACATTCTTATGTGTCGTTTAAATGTGAAATTAAGTAAATTGACCAACATTGGATTAAATGCTAAAAATATAATCTAATTATACTTAACAAACACTTAATATTATAATTTTCCAAAATAAATTATTTTGATTAAAAAAATTTCTTAATTAAAATTTAGTATTTTTTCACTATTCATCAAAAATTGATAGTTTTCATTAAAATACCAAAAATTCACCATAAGTTAATTGTGATATTCCGAATCAAAAATTAAAGTCCATTTTGAATGATATAATATATATATATATATATTAAAATTTGGGTATTACTATTCATAACGGCTAGTTTGATTGGTTGTGGTGTGTTAGAACTCAAAGTTTCATACAACACACACTATTGTATTATTCAAAGAGAAGCGTACCATGAAATATTGGGGTGTTACAATAAGGAATTAATTTTTTATCCAATGAATGCTTAACTTTATAAAACCCAATTTTTTCTAATCAACTTGAAAATATTTTATTTCTTATGAAAACCCATCAATGAATCTTTATAAAACATCTAAAATTAATAAAATACAATTAATTTTTTTCCCATTTATCTAATAATTTTGCCCAATTATTTTGAAGAAAAACCCAACAAACAAGGAAATCCATTGATAACATAAAACAAGGTATCACATATCTCATTATTTAGACTTAACAAAACATTGAAAATATTTACTAGTTAAGTAAATCAGTAATAAATTGATATCTAATTAAAAACCCTACCTCTACTGAAAGCAATATGTCACCTATAACAAAAATCACCAAAAGATGCCTATGTGATGGATAAAAAACCTTAATAACAAAAATCACCAAATTAGACAAATATTATCCACTAAAATAATCCCAATATTTATTCTGTGGTTAGGGAAATCTTTAAAAAGGGGAATAAACCATTAGGTGAAGAGAGTGTAAGCAAAGAGAAGATCCAATTTTTTGATGAGGTGAAGAACCACTAAGAAATAATTACAAGTCAACATGAAGGAGCTTGGAAGAGGGAGTGAATGCTTAGAGAGGCACTATAGTTGGGATAAATTAAATGGTATATAGATGGGAGTAATCCCCACTTAGAAGTAGGCCAAACTAAAAACCGATACCCCAACCAGAGTGGGATTTTAGATTTTATCTCAAGTTTTTTTAGAAATGTGTAATGATTATGCGTCAACTGTTTCCTCAATAACACTGAGGTCACACTATTTTATTTAATTATTTTATATATCATATTAAAACCCTATGATCACCTCTATCACAATTGTATATGGTGGATGGTATCCCAATCCATGAACAAACCATTAAATCTTGGAAAATGTTTAAAAACTAAATACTTCAACCTCGAGACGCCCTATGGCCAAAGGAGAAACCAACTGAAAGATAAAGACAAATAATGTAACATTTCACAATATCATTAGTTCCTATATTTTATGTTATATTTTTATGGAAAAATAAATTCAAATTGATTATTAAGATACCAGTTTGAGGTGTCATTGAGGATGATAGGGGATGTGTTGCAAAAAAGGATAAAATTTCCCAAAAAAATAGCAACACAACCTTGGTAATGTTGCAATGAGATCACATTGGGTGTTGAGATATAATACATAATTGAATAACAGATGTGGGATGCATTACTCTTCATAATAATTCATACATAGTGACCGTCCAAAATGGTAAATCTCACATGAGTTTCATATTTTTATGTTTAATCTAATGCATCCATCAATTTCTCTATCATGAAATCATTATAGGATGAATGAATCATGTGAAGCTCACCATTTCCATTGTATTATTATTATGTATATATTTTGGGTGTTCATTTATTCATTACTCAGTGAATCTCCCATATTTTATTAATATGCTGTAACACCACACCTAGTATAATCATACTTAAGGTGTTGAAATTGTTGGAAATAAGTATTTTTATAGTTACAAATTGCGTATATTATTTTTTTCTCAATTCACACTAGGGTTGACCAAGGAATTGCCATGAAAATAAATTTTATAGTGAAGATTTTTTCAGTGTTAATCGATGAATCATTTCCTACTATTTTCAAAAAAAAATTGAGATCAAAATCAAAAGGAATAATAATGCTTCAAAAAATGTAGTTTTCTAGGATTGAATATTCGGAATTACGGTAAAGGAATAAGTTCATCAAATCATGGGTTTCATTGTGGTTTATCTTCGAGAAGGTGAGGAGCATTGCAAATGTGTAATGGGAAGACATCATTTTTCATTACTGCAAAAAGTATCACTAATGCATGATGGGATGTCGGTAAATCAACAAGACTGTGAGAAGCATTGTGAACGGGTGAAATGTCACTAGAGATTAAGGATGACATGGAGGTTCACCAATATGAATATGGAGGCTCAAAAATGTTATATGGTATGAGTCATTCTAAATTCATGATTGCTGTGAGACTCATGAAATAGAAAATTTTTTAGCCTGAGAATTGTGAAAAGATTGGTTTATTCTTGATTATCTCTAAGGATTTTCATAAAATAGAGTTTCATGAAGAGTGGAATTTTTTGGATGAATTAGTATTTTGTGCATTCTATGAGATTTCTGAAGGATTTAAGCTTCATGAAGGTTGTTATCTTTTTGAATTTTGGGTACTTTATGAAAGTGTGTGGGTTCATGAGAATTATCAATTTTTTAAAAATAAATTGGGGTTCTTGTAATCTTGTACCTTAACGAATAATATTTCTAAACATCTGGTTTAAGTGAAAATTGTATTCAAGTGCATCAACTCAGTACAATGTTTAATATAGAGACTCTTTCTAATAAGGTAAAAAGACATAAATGTTCAATATACTACAGAGACCATTAGCTTGTTGAACTATATAAGACTTCATCTGGTATAGTTATCTTGGGGGAGTGGATGGGTGTTTTCTAACGGAGGCATTGTGTTATCCTAAAAACTCACATAAAAGAAGTGTGCCCGTAACAATGTGACTATGTCTTATCATTATTACTATATAATAACTAGTGATTATTAATGCATGTATGTATGATCAACACATTTTCAGTGTATGCTTATTGGACTTTTCATTAGTAGTGAACTAAGTAAAACTCTTACATTGTCTCTCTACATATCATTTTTTTATAATTGTATGAGTCTATTAGAAAGGTTTTACAAGTATAAATAATTTGAGAATAAGGATTTTCACTTTAAAAGGAAACATCGACACTATGACTAACCCCTCCCCTCATAGGGTGTTATAGGGTCATAAAATTGGCCTCAAATCATACATATTTTTTTGTGTTCAATATATCCTATACTATTTTTAGTAGAATTAAATGAATGGCAGGGGAGTCCCCCTATTTGATGGAAGGAACATACAGATTTTATAGAGTATGATGATATCTCATCTAAGATATCTTGGGATGGATGTTCTATTTTCCACAGCTCAAGGGATTTGGGTCAGGGATGATACATGTCAATTTATGACAGAATCATAATGGAATATTCTTAATGGTGATTCCAATGCATAAAATTCACTTAATATAGATCTATCTATTAAAATATACCCAGTCCATGTTGGTTAAATAGAGATATATGTATGAAGGTGATAACAATGTGATGGAGGTCAGGCTCCATGGTATTCACTATATGTTTGAAGATTTGAAAATTCATCCCAATGAAAATTCATAGTGATTATTTAACTTTATTAAAAATGTTATTGGCTAAATTTGTGGATTTAGTGAATAAATTATATACGTAGCATTTGTAAATAAAATCCTACTAAGGTTTCCACCTCTGTACTATTTAGAAGTTTCACCCCTCAGTGAAAGTGATATTTATAAACTCCCTCTTAATGATCTTCTAAGTAGACTAGTGGATTATGAAATTAGAGTCAAACTAGAAGAAAAAACAATTTTAGGAAGCAAGGATATGGCAATTAATGGAATATAAAATCTTGAAATTTCTAAATTTAGTGATGATGGAGATGATGTGTTAATGAATTTTTGTCTCTTTTTTCTTGAAAATTAAATATACAAAAAGGGATATTTGAGGGAAATATTCACATTGGTTGATTTCAGTTTGGTAAAGTATGACACATTGATAAATAATTTTTGGAGGATGTAGAATTATAGTTTAAATATTATCTTGAAGGATCTATAATATCTATTGTTGAAAAGTTAGAACCATTAAAAGATTTATATAATCATTTGATTGGTGTTTTTGACCAAAAGGAAGAACAGTACAGTGATCTTGATGAGCATGAAATTCAATGAATGAAAAATATAAATATATGAGATTAGAAAAAATATTCATCTAATTTTTTTGATCGACTACATGTAGAAATTTAATGTCTGGAAGGATAGGAAAAAAAACATTCAATAACACTCAGAAGCATAAAAGAGGTTGTGGAATTAATATCTTGATTGAAGAGAATTAAAATTTATTCAATGAAATTATATTGAGATTACAAAATTATATTTTGATAGTTGAGGGACATAAAGAATAATTAATTTCATTTAGTATTAAACTAAAAACTAAATAAAAATCAATCGAAATAAAGAAGAAATTGTATTTTGGATCATTTTCAGCTGTAGAGTTATTATAATGATCTATACGTTATTATGAATGAAAATTAAAGGATTTGAAATATTATATATCATAATTTATCAAAAAAGTGGAATTTTTTATGACTCTACAACATAAAAGGATGGAAATGGGATGATCCAAAATAAAGGGAAGAAGAAAACATCACATTCAAGAAAGGATCACAATTCCACAACAAATAAATCCTCTATCAAAATATAAAAGGGAGCTAAAAATAATATAATATATCTTGAGGGTATATATAGTCAAATAAATTTTAAAATTGGTACATGTATTAGATTGGAAATGATAATATATTTCCCCAAATGAAGTTTAAATTCTATGTGTTTCTTGGAGAAACCATGTATTACTGTGAAGATTCAAGATGATATATGAAAGATGAAGATAATTAAATTAATCAAAGGGGAATGAGACCATATCCATACTTATAGTGAAGATATAATTTCAATAGAAATTATTTTCACAGTTCTAACTATATACATAAATCTATTAATTATTGGAAGAGGAAAGGAGGTAATAATTCCTACAAAATTAAGAGACAAGTAAATACTATTCAATCTAGTAGAGTTAATCCTTAAAATAGATATTCTTCTATGGAAGAATAATGAGATTTATATGAACATGTAAATATTGGTAATAGAGTGTAAATACCATCTTCAACCACCACTCAATCAAGTATCTCATTGAAGGAAAAGAATAAAATTGAAATTTCTAGTACTGAAAAAATATCTATAAAAGTTATAAAAAATGTATCGCCAAGATTTTTGATAGAGGATTCTCATCTCACATGATTGGAGTTTCATATTTTTTATTAATGTTAAGAAAATAGTTAATGGAACATTTATATTTAGAAACAATGGTGATTTTAAAATGAAAGGTAGTGGAAATATTGAACTATAAAATTAAGAGCTATAGAAACTACATTTCTATATATAGATGGATTCTGTCAAAATATAAGTATTGTTAGTAAAAAAAATTACCATTTATTAGTAGTGACATTTAATAAGAATGGGTTCACAATTAATGTTAAGAAATAAAATTATCTTATGAAATAATTCAAAACATTTGAAAACTTATTCCAGGTGGATATTAAATATTATAGTTTTTATTTACAATTAAAGTAGAAGAAACAAATTGCTCCCGAGGTTGGGTCACATTAATCAAAATTTCATGGACTACATATCAAATCATGTCATTTTTTCTGACATTATAAATCTAGACCATTATCGAGAAAAGGCATGTGAACATGCTTTTGAGGAAAGATGATTAGGAGTTCATATCCAGCAAAGAACAAAAGGGAATTGAATCTTCTTGATCACATCCACACAAAAATATGTGTTCCAATGAATGTTTCTAGAACATATGAATACAGGAATATAATTATGTTTATTTATGATTATAATATATTTTCTTGTGTAATGTTTATTTACAAGAAATGAAATTTCCTTATTATATGAAAATTATTGTCATATAGATAACAATGAAACTAGAAACATGGTCAAAAATTTTGGAATAAAATTGGATGAGAATACACGACCATTGAATTCGAAAAATTACCTAAAAAACACAGGATAGAGAAAAAGGTGTTTATAGTGAGAATACCTCAGCAAAATGGGGTTGTTAAATTCCTAAATTGGATGGTGAATAACATGGCTATAACTATAGTGATTTAGAGTCATGAATCTCATCATTACTAGAAATGTGATATTCAAGTTGCAGTGCAAACTCAAAATTGAACATGGATTTTTATTGGAGATATCAGGACACCATATGAGATAAGGTATAGATGGAATCCCTATATGAATTATTTCTATTCATTTTTCATTTAAATGATTCATCTGAAACAAAAATTTAAATATTGGAATGTATGGTGATTTTGTAAATGAGAGAATATTTTATGTATATTCAATGAAGATTAAAGCGTATAAATGATATAATTATCATCATAGAAATCATTTTGAATGTAATTATGTCAATATAATTTATAATAATAGTATAAATACCTCAAGGAGCTTGTTTTTTTATATGAGTGAAGATAAATTAGAAATTGGAAGAGGGATATAATTAAATGAATAAATAGTACAAGTATTACCAAACATTTAGGGTTCAAAAATTATTGATGACTCAGAAGAATAATCTGAATAGGAAACCATTTCTAATGAAATTGCATGAAAACATCATGGGAGAAATAGAAGTGAAAATATTGATCAATTTTACATCCATAGTGGTTGGACTCCACCTGAAAAGAGAAGTTTAATGAGGAATGAATTATATTCTTATTTCTTATAGATTTTGAAACAATCAACTTTTTATGAAATATTAATGGACGATGCATGGGTCATGTCCATGAATTAATAACTAATAACATTGACAAGAACAAGACATGGGACCCAGTTAAGAGTCCATAAAATCACAATATGATTGGAAAAATGTAAATATTTAAAAAAATTCAATGATCATGGGGTTGTGATCAGAAAAATTTCATGTCTGGTTTGTAAATGAAATGCATAGTTTGAATGCACTGAGGATGAAGAAACATTTTCTCTAGTAGATGGACTGGAGCTGATCATGATCTTCCATGCCATAGAAATTCAATTATGGTACAAAATGTTTCAGTAGGATATCAAAATGGAATTCATAATTTGATTTCATGAAGAAAAATTTAACATTGAAGAACTAGTCGTATTTATGATTTGAGATGAAGAAACTATGGTTTTTTAATTAAAGAAGGCTCTATATCCCCTGAATTAGGCACTACAGGTGTGGTATTCTTGGTTCGATGGCTGTTGAAAAAATATAAAATTTATTATATGAGGTTTCAGAAATTATTTATAAGTGAATATTTCTCGTAAAAATTAATTTATTATTCTTTTGTATGCGTATTATATTACTTTTCTGTAAGTAAGTAAGGATTGGTGGAAGAAATAAAAAATCACATGAAATGGGAATTTAAAATGTTCATGATTAGTGAACATAGATACTAATGGGGTAACAGATTGTTAAAAGAAGGATTAAACCATCATTTCTTAATAAAAATATGAATGATATATACTGAATAAATTCAACATTCCTGACTCCAATCTACTGTTGACTCCGATTATAGCAGGGAATAAACATGTAACTCATGGGGATAAAAATTCTACAGATCCCACCATGTAGAAGAGGATCATAGGAAGAATATTATACTTGACAGCAAAATGGAATAATATCATATTTTCAACATTATTAGTGGCTCTCTTCCAATGTAATGTTAAGTAAGATCATTTTACAAATTTTAAGAGAATCATGAGGTATATTCACAGAACAATCAATTAGGTATTATACTTTTCATCATTAATAGATAATTAATAATAATAATTTTCTAATACTGACTTGGTTAGGGATGTGTTGATTAGAAATTCCAATAGTTGTTGAGTATTATTCATTGGAAACAAAATTTTGGGCTAGTGTTGTAATAAACATTAAAGAACATATCTTAGTATGGCTAATATAGAGTATATATCTGGTTCAAATTATTTAACTTAGATATGGTTGAGGAAGAAACAAATTAATGATAATGGTGATGAGGTGACACATCCTGTAGTGATTCATTGTGAAAACAAGAGTGCGATTGATCTTGTGAATATTCTTGTAATGCACATTGTACTAAACATATTGAAATCAGATATCACTGGGTCAAATAAAATGTTGAATAAGGCTTGATTTTAATGGACCATGTTAAATAGGATGATCAAGTAGTTTATATCTCCACTAAGCCCATGGAATCACCAATTTTTGGGAAACATCGATTGAACCTTACGGTTAAGCCACCTCCCATTCTATGAAGAGGTTTTTACTAGTCCCCTATTATCATTTTTGGTAAAAACAATTGGAAAAAATTTATACCAAATGCCAGAAATTTCCATATTAGGTAAATAGAAGAAACCATCCAACTCAACAGATAATTATGTGAATGCGAAGGAATTGGCATGAAAATATTCATGTGTCCATGCAAGATTTAAATCTATGTGCTCGAATCCAATGCTTCCATTGTGACATAAATATATTTTCTTCCAATCTAGCCACTCAAAATAGCCACGTAATGTGATTTCTTTTGGTTCTTTTTGTAGGAAATAAATTCAATCGCACAGAAGTCCTTTGTTCACCCAATGAAATGTTAAACCACACATTGTTTTCATGATCTTTGTGGCTCAAGTCATGGTTTTGTTGAACCCCCTACCCTTCTTTAGGATGTTCTTTTATAAGTCGAAGCATCTCTCTACTACACGTAAGATGGATCTTTCACATCATCGCAAAATCATGGAATCCTACAGGTAAAATATCTTGTGCGATGGGATCCCTAGGGTATTTCGTTCTATTGGGAATATAGTTTCTTAGCACACTCCTAATATCATTCAATTCTAATTAATGTGTGCTCAATGAGTCATCTTGATAACAAACTTGACCTTTCATTCAATACTCTAATGATGTGTGCAATGATAAACTTGTGCACAGGTACCTCCACTTGTGTGAACCCCCTATTTGATGCTCAATGGAATGTACCATTTTCAAAACACCATGTTTGATCCCCTCATGGAATCAAACATCCTCCCTTTCATGAACCTATTGTGTGTATCCCTCCAGGCATGCATGCAATGACTTTTTGGAACCTTGTGAGACATCGTCTATGCCCCTTGTACATGTGTTTCTATACCTATTTGTTCTTAGTATAGTTATGATAATCATCCTTTATTATCAGAATATGGGTGTTAATGTGGACATCGTGACTGACCAATCCCCCCATCATTGTAACATTGCATTATTGAGGACATCCCCCTCCCAATGGTGGGTGATCTAATGTTATGTAACCCCACGGGGTAATAAGTCAGATTTCTATATATGAAATGCATGTGGTAAAACTCTCTAGCCCCATCATCCTCATCACATGACGTTAAACAAATTCTCTACCATGTAGAAAAGGTGTAGGATGTCTCATGTATCGGTGACATAGATTGATATCTTCCTCACATGCAAGGAAATCCTACCCATAAGGAATAAAATCTCCTAGAAATATATCCTTGAGTAATCCCCTATAATTTAATAATGGATTATGCACTCCAGATCCTCAGATCCCATGGATATTGGGTTAGAAGGGGATAGAAATCAGATTCATATACTCCAAATTCACATCAACATTCATCATACTCTAAACCTCTTCCACCAATAGAGGTGGAAAATTGTGGGGTTCCTTATATTTTCCTTTTCCTCTTGTTTCTAAAACCAATAATAAATAACATGGGCTTATAAGATATCAATGGTCATGGATCCAACAATATCACAAACCTCAGTTGAGATGATTCTTATTATAAGCCCCAATCATATTCACAAGTTATTCATCATCCAGTTTCAAGTCCCATTTCCTGGGGAAGCATCCATATATTTTCCAAAATACCCATTCTAAACTACGTGGACCTTGATTCCCACTAACGGAGATATTTATGATGCCTCTCTATGGTTAAATCCCCATACCCCATACGCCTCATCTACTATATCCATATCCATCCTAATCTTTTTTGGTCCTCCAGATCATAGTAGGATCATGCCACCAAACCAGACATATATTATGAATAATCCACATTCACTCTATTTCTGCTCTATAGTGTCCCCTAGGATGTTTTAATTCATAAACACCACACTATCAATAACTATATATGTTTTGTTCCATATCTTCTAAATAGTGTCTATAGGACACCTCCTTCAGGTTCAACCGGAATTAATGATAATCCTTGGTGCAACCTTGCAAGGGTTCCACCTCTCAGTTCCATCCTCACAGGGAATTCTAATCCATCCCCAAAGTAAAACATCTAGGGTATACATTCTATGGACTTACCTTATTGATCTACCTCTATGGGGAATCCTGATTCATCTAATATATCTCAGTAAGACATTAATCTCAAGACATGTATCATATTGTTAACTCATGCTAAACATGTGACATCTAATGATAATTACTTGGAATAAATACATTTCACATCAGGTGCCCCATGATTGAAACAAGATTTTGTAGGTTCCATTCCCTAGATGCCTCTATGAGATTACATCTTATGAGGAATAATACAGGTAACCAATGTTCTAGAATCTAGACATGCCATTGATACCCAATGTGACTTCACTCATGAATGAAGGTTGTTGAACTATAAATACCCTATGTAATGTCAAAACATATGAAAAATGGGTTACCATAGTCAACAAATAGATGGAATATTGTATGAGTTCCATGAACATACTTAACCATATGAGGGAGAACTAGAATATGCAATTTGTTCTAAGGAGGAATCTATGGAAGGAGAACTGACTTCCCATAATCCTATTTTTATAAGCGAGAAGACATCTTTTATGAAATTGATTAAACCCTCCCACATTTGGAAATTGTGAATGCAGGGAAACTACTATCACGTTGGCATCATCGGTAAATGAACGCAGTGGTCGTTCCCCAGTGAAACTGCCAGAAATAGAAATGGTGAACTTGACATGAGACTATTCAACTTATCTTGCAGACTAGTATCATTTGAGACATCAATAGAATACAATTTTACTGGATCAATCTATCTACTTCCAAGACCCACTAATCAAATAGTCATCCAAGAAGATAACTCAACATATATTAAGGATGTAAGACATTGGGGATTCTGGCCTACGACATCGTCTACAGTGATCACTATCTCCTTCAATGGGTGATTGAACAACATTGGGCATTGGTCATTTATTTCCTTGTATCTGTACGAATAGCGGAATCTTCCTACTTCACATGACCCTAGTTATAGGAAATCAATCATCGAACACCCACAAACATTGGGGCACGAGACCTTTTAATGTTGAAATCAGGAACAACACCACCTCTTTCATGACATAATGTGTGACTATTTCTATGTGGTTCCCATGCCCCATCTCACCCATGGAGATCATCTATAGGATGGTTACATATATCATCATATGATGATATAAGAGGGAGGGGGTCATTCCCATGAGGTACATGGCCCTCGAAAACTAGGAGGCTTCCATACTTCATCAACACTATAGCCCTCATGGGCCACACAGGGAGCCATTTCTCCCCACACCAACAAAATACACATTAGGTGCCTCTTCCTGGAGAGATTAAATGACTCACTCCCCTATAATATGGAGGTAGGGGATGCACCAGTCACCTCAGTAGGAAATACCACCTGGGATCCCCAAAATAAGGATCCCACCATGCCATGTCAATGATAACCACTTATAGTTCTCCATAATAAGGAATGGTTAGAATATACCCATGCTATGATGCTCCATTATGATTGTCAAGATTCCAATATCGAACACAATCATAGGGGTTTCCCATTAGGGTAAACCATCTTCCTCAACTCTAGTGGATCCTCACACCCCTCGATGCATCTCTCCAGATACCTACCATTGTAGATATGGGACATGATAATTCCCAAAGTAATCTAAAATTCAACCACCCCACAGGAAAGTTGGGTTGACACTATCAATCACTTAAACCGCCAACAAGCCTTCCAATCAGAATCATGACGATGAAATCTAGTAAATAGGCCCTTGTTATGCAATCACTACAAAAAGTGGAAGTCCTCGCCGCTCTCACGCTCAACATGGAGGTCCTCCCTATGTTACCATCATCATTCAAAGTAGAGTTCCTCCTCACCTTTTTGACATCCATTATAGAGTTACTCCTAATTCTAATTATTTATAATACAGAGTTTGTGCCCATGTCATTGTCCATCAATGTGATGATCCTCGATTCTCTTTTCCCGGATCAAGAGGAGGACTTCCCCACTCCTGCTCTAGCCAAAACAGAGTTCCTCCCTATGTAACATCCAATCATAGTGAAGGTCCCCCCCCCCACTCCTTTGACAATGGACATAGATTCCCTGCCCATGTTTCTACCAATTATAACGGAGTATCACCTTACTTCGTCGATTTTCAACAAAAAATTTCTTCCCCTGTCTAGTACCATCATTATGATGGTCCTCCTTGAATTTTATCCCACTATTATGGAGGTCCTCTCCATTCCATAATCGTAGTCAATCTTGGGGTTCCTACCCATGTTTCCACCAACCAAAGTAGAGGTCCACCATTTTATGTCAACACCCATTTTAGAGTTCATCCCCACTACTACAATAATCAAAGTGGATTTCCTACCCACTCTGAAAGTATCCAATATGGATTTCCTCCCTGCATCCTAATTATCTAAGGTGGAGGTCCTCCCCACTCATGTGTAAACCAGAACAATGATCCTCCTCATGCTGAAAAATAACCCTCCTCTAAAGATCCATCATGGGGAAGAAGGGAAAACTGCCACAATTGAGGAAATTTTTTTGAGAATCAATAAGTCATTGGATTCTAAAACCCATATGTCTACATATGAGTTTGGGGTAGGATCTTAGTGGCTTAAATTCTTCTTCCTAGAAGGAGAAGTCTATAAGATTAATGAATCCCTTTACATTTACATGAATTAGGTGGAATATTTGGTACCCTTCCAATGCCTCATTGTGAAATCATCTCTATCATCACTAGCTTCATTCTCTACCTCAACAAGAGATTACAAGAAATTTGTTATGGTTCTTGTTTGATGAGGAGAATTTGACAGGCCCACCAACAAATTCCACTGACATAATGCATAAGGTAGTGGTAAACACCCAATAATAATAGGATGTGATGATTCATTGGGTACCACTTCCAATAGATAACCCAGAATGAGTCGACTAAACAGATCTTGCAGTGGACTGACCATCGACAATTCCACCACTGCACCGATACATATCATTTCCATCACTAATTTGTTGTCCTATACCGGTAAAATCATGGGCCAAAAAAGGGTCAGTCTTGGCTTCTGGGAATGTATGCTTGTGGGAAACTCTAGTTCTCCATTAATTTTTTGTGATATTTTTGTTGAGAGCTACGCCTGACTTCAACATGCCTGAGTTTCTCACCCAATACAAGGTATTGTATTTTCATCGAACCATCGGAGAAACATGATTTTTTCTTCCATGCTCATCAGTTGGCCTACACAATTAGTTGGGAGTATTTTGAGGAAATTTATCAGAAGTGATGCATGGTCGAGTTAGCAACTCTCCTAGTGTCTCTTCACCCTACATCACCAAACCAACACAACAACCTCCAACAATGATTTGTTTAGATCTCCACAATGATCTATATAATTACTGAAGATGAATCCCTGCACATACAGATCTAGGGCTGGGGTTAGTATGACACTCTCCACATTAGTACAATCCTACAGAATCCTAATTTTCCTGGTGATATTGGGAATACACATCTAGATATAATCACTGTGAATAAGGATGATCATGATTTACTAAATAAATAGTGAATCAACATAGGGTTAGATGAATAGGACCTACCCCTAGGGTAGGGAAGTATCAGGTGGAACCTCATATAGTTTTCATCTGATGCCTAAAAAGGTATGAACTCTCCCTTGGAGTGATTCTAACATCATTTCTTAGTTGTCAGAATACCAACAAGGATATATAGCATATCAAGATTTGTATGTCCTCTAACCCATCATATGTCATGAAGATGGTAGTGGTCATTCCTACTATAGAATCCTTTCTCTAGTAGATCATAAATCAGAGTATGTTCATTAACGAGATCCTTTTTGAGCACCTTTATAATATACTCCTAGTCTATAGTGATCCTCAAAAAATTATTGTCCCTCCTCTACAGGGAAGTAGGGGAATCCAAAAGTCCTATTTATCTAGGCACTCTAAATTGATTTCATTAATCCTCTACAGCCAAACAGTTTAGATGCAGATTTTTATGAAAAACGACCATTCTACATGTTGCCAAATCTGCCTGAGCACCGTGATATCATTCCTCGTGATCTAGAACAATTTTCTCTACAATATTCTCCATATCCCACTACACAAGATTCTCTGTGAGACCCTAAGACTTAATACCATGTCAATGAGCATATAGACACATTAGTGGTAAGGTATTATTTTCAAGACAGGTTCCCCCACCAAGAAGATTGAATAGTATCTCTAACTTCTCACCTCAAATCTCTCGAGTCTTGAAGGGTGGAAATCACATCTAATGGTAAGTCAAATCTAGAATGGATGGGAGATATGAGGGCACCCATAGATTTTTTGAATCCTACCATTTCCTCTTTCAATGGGATGGGATACATACTACTGCCTCTATCCCACTTCATATCAAGGTGTGGACCTATGTTAGATACCCTTTAGAAGCAAGATGCTCTCAATATATAATCATTTATATAGAAATTGGGTGGGCCAATGTTCATCTGCTATACCCAGCTACTAATTAGGTCTATCACTGCTTGAGAAGAACTCTACCTGGTAAGTATTAATGACCTATTTATGTGCCATAAACAGCCATATTTTTGCACCACATAGTTTGTCTCCCAGTGGAAGGTCCTCATGTATTCACTCAACATGCCATTGGCCTATTAATACTTATATATTATGTGATTGGGGAACATTAAGACCGAACTGGTTCCATCCCTCGTCCCTCATAATATTCTCTGTGGAATTTAGGATTTTTCTAACAGGAATGAGCACCATGTGGAGAGCCTTGCAGCAAGACATGTATGTATGTCCATTACCTCTTCTTAAACCTGCAAGAAGAATATCAAAGGCACAAACTACCATTACATTGTACGTAGAGGTTCCATAGCTGATAGGTCTATTACATGTAGATCCTCACCAATCGCAACCACATTATGTGAAACCTCACTGAGTGAAACATCCTCAGGATTAGCCTCACCTAGTGCAGAATCAAAAATAACAACACCGCCAAGCTCTACCGTCAGGATTAGAAAATTTTTCTCTAGCCCCTATCCATGCTCCGACCCTTCATCATGGCCAATATCCTGTAACTCTTTTCTCGGATAGGGAAAACCAAACATGATTCTGCATGGAATCATAGTTTCCTAGTTATTTATAAAATTCCATGTAAAAAGGGATTTTGAAACTACCAGAGTGTCAGAAGCCACATGAGGTCGAGCTCACCTATCGCCCAAACCACTACCCTTGCAAATAAATCCCTGGAAAAACAATAAATCATTTCTATGTGTTAAAATATTCTCTTTAGGAGGAACTAGAAAATGGTGTAATCATTTTGGTCCTTGTCCATCAATATGTGATGCAAGTCTCTACTAAGCTCAACTATTACAATGAAGGTTATAGGGAATTTAATTAGGTCTCTATCCATGAAACATATATGTATGATGATTATTTCACTCCCAGAATTTTCACTCGCACCCATGGGTTCATCTATCCTAGCTTAAATCAGTATTAACATCTAGTAGTCACTATGCCTCATCTTGACCCAAACACTCTATAATTTGGGACTGACTAAGGAAGTCTTCAGTCCCTCTAACCTAAAGATATTGGGTTATGATAGGACTGAGTACAAGTTTTGTGAATGAATCCATATTGAGAACCATTTTTTTGTCTTGATATCAGGCACTAAACTCATGGTTCTCTGGTAGGATACCACATACAATGCATTGATGGGTTGGTCCATGCTATAACTGCTTTCCAAATTCCCATCATCATACAAACAATTCATGAATTACTCACTTAGTGGTTAATTATGCATTCTCCAACGTGACCCATTTCCATTTTAATCTTTTGAATCCCTCTATATAGATGAGGTATATTGCTTGATAAAGTAAAAGAATGTTCAAAACAATGAGGTTGATCATACAACTATTGCAGTCAGCCCGTGGACAGACATGGAAGATGTCGTTATCCTCTCGATTCACATGTTGGATGCCACAATTATATACATGGGAATTTACATTTTCATTTTTAATATGATATAATCCTACATACCTAAGTACAAGGAATGTCATAATATTACCTCATACTCATACATAGGTCAAGCCCAAGTGATACTGAAAGATCCTACCCCAATGAGGTATCATGATGTTCTCCCCATGAATAAAATTATACGTTATACATGCAAGTTCCTCCGAGTTGGGATGATCTAAAGAAACTGATCCATCAGCATTTCTTTGATATCAAGAATGGTCACCACAATCAAATCCCTGATAGGATTTCTATGGAATCATCTATCATCATGACACAACAAAGAATGGGTCTCCCAGTGAAGAGACCACATTCACCCAAGAAGGAACTATTGTCCCTCGAGAATCGATCAAGTTGGATGAATCACCTCCTCCCACTAATCCCCGGCCCTCATGTGATGAAGCATACCAAGAAGAAACTCCACTCTCATTTTAACAGGGAATCACTGCCATTATTGATGAGTTGTTTCAGGTGAATCTATGCAATAAAAAATATCTAAGACCAACACTTATCATTGCAACCATTCTAATAGAGGAATAAAATTTATTTGTTGATTTCCAAAAGTAGAATTGTGATGTGATTGGTTGGATCTATGATGAGAATTTATTATTATACCCTCATAATTTCATCCACCAACTTGGTTTTCTAACAATTCACCTTGGGTTCACGTAGCAACCTAGCAAAATTAACCAATATCATTATTCCAGGGTCAAGGAAAATGATGATAAGGTTTTTAAATCTAGATTTATCAAGGATTTTTAGTTCCATAATTTTCTATCCATCATCATCCTACTCAGTAAGATGAATGGGTAGATCAGATTCCGAAGCGACTTCTAGAACCTGAACCCCCATTATCTGATGGATGATTTTCTCATTCCAGTCATAGATCTATTGATCATATCCATAGCTAGATTCCAATCACTCTCCTTATTGGAATGGTATTCCGTATTAAATAAGAAACATGTCCACCCTAATGTTTCATATTCTTTTTTCATAAGAGGACTGCCAGGATCCTTCTTCAATTAGGTAATTATTTTTGTATTGAACAATGTAGGAGAAACATATCAGCAATCTATGTTCCACATATTCAATTTTATCTCTGGGACATTAGGGGAATGTGACATAGTCGATTTGGTGGTGACATATCACAATTTATAGGACCATAATAAATATATTGAGAAGGTTTTTGTCTTCATCTTCCCCCAGAATTTGAAGATGAACCCCTTGAATTGGTATTTATGGGTTACCTCTAAGAATTTTCCCATCATTTATGTTAGATACATAGGAATTCAAATCAACCAGATGAAGATAAAGGCCAATATCCTGATTCCTCCTCTGAGAAACCTCTGGGATCATTGACGACTATAAGAAAACATAGACTACATTGACCATTTCATCATGAATTTTTTTGGAATGTGTTATCACTTTCCAGGACCCATGAATAATGGTTATTTTTACCAATGGGATGAAGAGTGACATGCCTCCTTTGAGAAAATAAAATAGTATCTGCTACAACCTCTAGTTCTGATGCCACATGTATCTAAGAAGCCTCTTGTCCCTTGTGTTTACTCCCTAGATGTAACTCTCAATAACCTACTCAACGAAATGAAAAAATATGAAATTGGGAAAATTTTATTATACATCATATTCATGCTCCTCGACACATAGTCCAGATAATCTGCTATGGAGAAGAGCTACATATCACTTGTCTTCAATGGGTAAAATTTGATGAACTATCTGTAGAATCAAGAGATATAGTTGGTGTATTGTGTGGATCAACTGAAGTGAATCATGAATGATCTGATGTTGATAGGACCGCTGGCTTGCTGGGTAGTAATCCTTCAAGAGTTTTTCATTCGGTATGTCTTGTAGAAGTTTGTCAAGGGTCACGAGTCGGTAGATTATCTTATTTACAACCAGGATCCTGATTAATCATCTTTAGACATTGATTTCATAGAAGATGCCATAATTTTAGTGGACTATGACATTCCATTCTAGAATATTCAGGTTGAAGTCACCTCTTAGATATCAAGTGGCATAAGGATCAATGATCCCAATCTCAATAGAGTGTGAATGGGAATCGTTTTCGTCACACTCAAACATGATGTACTTCCCTAATAATTCCTACTATCTGAAAGCTACACCAAAAATGAGGTAGAGTATCAAACCCTCATTACAAGTATTGAGCTGTCTCACTAGATTGATGTTCCCATGTTTCATGTGAATAGGTACTCTGAGTTAGTTATAAAAAAATCCATGATTATTATGTTTTCAAAAATCTTGAGCTCATGCTTCAGCGGGAGTGCACTCACCAGCTTATGGACATGTTCCATTCTCAATTGGTGGTGAATTAGGTTCCCTTGTTATAAAATGGTAGAGCTGATACCTTGTCAT